>OV884020.1:23015789-24350221 GCA_930367235.1 Sarcophaga rosellei | reverse complement strand
CTTTATATGAATGATAAGGCAATACTTTTATACATTTAGACCTACGTACGTACTTAAACACATGGTATGTATACATATATATACACACAATAATTGTATTTGAATATATGATATATGTACACACATACGTACATATGTATTGCATTATGTGGCTTGGTGGCACAAAATTATATTTTTTTCCGGCTGTATTTACTTACGTCTGTTGGTTGTATGTATGATTTGTGCAATCATGTGTACATGCTATTGTAAAGAGAGTACAAAATTATCTCCTGGTTTATTGATTTTTTTCTTTGCTTTCGCTTTGAAATCATATTGACGGGCAATTGCCAAGTTCTTGGTATCGATACAAACTTTTTGATTCTCGCAACGTTTGTAAATATATTTACAAACGTTTTTGTATGTCCTTGTATACATATAAACACTATTCAGTCTGGTTTGTTATCATAAGGATAAATGCCAAGCGTTGGGTAAATTTCACAATTGATTTGATTACGCATGGGTTACCGAGTATTTCAAGGCGATAAACAATGAAATAATACGGCGGCATTGAGGTTACAAATGGAAATAGGTTACCAAACACCTCATATCTATCAGAAGTTGCGTTGAAATTAAAGGCCTTTTCACTTTATCTTATAATTGATATAACTCGAAGAAATTAATCACAATTTAACGTATAAATTATTCGAAAATATTTTATCATTCATTATTCAATTAACCCGACATACTTTTTTAGGCATTATTTCAGAAGTTATCTTAAAAAAACAGAAATTAATAACAGCAAAATTGTGTAATTTTTTCTTTTATATTCTTGTTATTTTCGCTGAATACATATGTATTCTGAACCAGACATCAGCAATGAGTATTCAAAAAGATTAGTAGAATCGAATCATACTCATAATTTCAGATACTCACAAGCATTCATACTTATTTTTATATCATTTAACCTCTACTCATATTCAAAGTTTAAAGTACTCGTCATATTCATACTTAACAACACGTATTATGTTGTTGATTTCGACTCTCCACGACTTAACATATACAAAAATCACAAAAAATAAGTATGATTCGGGTACGAACACTAAAATACTCGTTAAAAGGTTGCATGTTTGCTCTGCTTGATGTTCTGTCTTTTTTACATATGAGTCTTTTTTTCTGTAAATGCAACAACAACTAAGACTGCAAATTGTAATGAACGATTCGAGTCATTCGAATCAATTACAAGCATTATAAGTATTCCTCATAGAGTTATGAATCTTAATGAGTAGACTTATGAATCAAACATATTTCGAATGGTATGAGTTTGATGTCAACGATGTACGCATACTCATTGAAATCTGTACTTATAAATCAATTGGGCAATTCACACCACTTTGTATCGTGTATGTTGTATTGAATACATTTGTTTGTTTGTGAACGCTCAATGCTATGCTGTATTATGTATTTCGTGGCATTCAAACAATTTGATAGCCCGAAACCAACACAACATATGAAAACATATACACATCTTTTCATTCACACAATTTGATAGCGCGAATCCAATACAACTTTTAAAAACATATGGAAAAAATGTGTATAAGTGTATCGGATTTTTATATGAAAATTATCAACAACAATCATACACTGTTGTATGTTCTTCCAACAATACAATTAATACAACGATACAACGGCTTGTGTGAATTGCCCAAATGTTGTATTGAGTACGAATGAATCAGAGTAGTTAAATTTCAATATTGTTGACTCAATTATATTAAAAATTTCATGTGTGCTTATCAGTAGCGAAAAATCCATTCATTACTGATCTCTGATCTCAACCAGCAATAATCGCAAGCAAGGTTTCTGTTTAACGGCCCTTATATCGTTATTTTATAAGAGAAATTTCTTAATGGATTCGAAGGGAAAAAATTTAGGTGGGTTTATATATAAAGTATTTTTAATGTGGAAACTGTTTTCAAAAACCGAGGGTATGTTCTGTAGGTTAAGACTTCATAACTACATTTTAGGGTTCGCAAAACTCTTTTCCTTTTCCTTCAAAATTAAATCAAATGAATAGGTTGATTGGAGGGGGCTAGGAACCGGTAAGCTGTATTGATGTGGACTTGAGATTGAAATCATAGTAGGCTAGTAGGTCTAGTACATTGACTTTTTAAACGTGAGGCCATGGTTCAAACACTAGATCAGACTTTTCCAACAAAACGAAATATTTAAAAAAAATTTTTCTTCGGCAGATTTCAAAAATCTGTCGTAGGGGATTGACTTTAAACTGTAGGCCCCGTCACTCGCGTATAAAATTAACACACCAAACATAGGTGGTGTGAGAGGCTAGTTCGTACGCCTGCACCAAATTGTCTAAAAAATCTAAAAATCGATTATTTTTCGTCTCTTCCCTTGGCTTCACTGAATAAGTGTATGTACAAAAAATAACGTCCGCCGTAACTTCAATGACTCTTTAATTTTTTTGAACATTGGTGCGCAAATAATAATAATTTTGTTGAAAATGAGTCAAATTGTAATGAAAATATGATAAAATCGTAAGGAGATCTAGTCAATCGAGGTAATAAAATAGAATACAAGCTAACTCACCACCGATGACTTATAACTATCAATTTCTAGGGAAAACTGTTTACGGCCGTATTCTGTTTCTACACTAAGGTTACAGAATATTGGAAATATTACTTCAACAAAAAATTTTGACAGGATTTCATCAGACCTACACATTGCCATGTGTCATGGTTTCAAAATTAATTCCGTAGCACTTCTGTAAAATGCCCCTTTTTTGTAGAGATTTTGCAATTAAGTGCGTGGAAAACAGATTTCTAAGAGACAATTTTATTTCATGGCAATTTTATTTTGTCTCACAGGTCTTGCAGGAAATCTTCTTAGATGAAGTCGCCTAAGCAATATTTTTTTCATACTTCGTTTAGTTGGAGATGTCTGACGTGGTATTTGAACCGAGACCTTATGTCAAATAAGCCTGATCACTATCTACTACGGATGTTATAATTTAAAAAAACAAGTTTTTATTTAAATATACAGCCCTCCTAAAAGGATAATTGATTGAGTCAAAAATAAATGAAAAAACTGTGACATTTTTTAAACAAAATAATATGGAATACAAACATTTGCCTTATGGATTCCATTATTAAAATTGTATATAAAATTATTTTAAAGGAGTTAAAACTGACTGCCCAGTTTGTGAAAGGAGTCAAAAGAAACGATCTAAAAATAAAATGTAACACGTTTTTGATTTTAAAGCAATTCCATATAATTAAGAAAGACACAAGACAACTGGCCTATTTAATAATACAGTAGACGACAGCTGAATAATTGTTTAAATGTCTGTATCTATAGTATAACCCGACAATAGGCAGATACCAATAACAAATAACGAAAGATTGCCATTTGAAGTTATCCTAAGTGGAGTTGTGAGTATTGTTGAGAGTATTAAAGGATAAAAACGTTGCCTAAAACGATCACAACAAGCAAAAAAAACCGACAGGAATTTATATTAATCACAATGACTCACCCTCAAAAAGATCATTTCCGGTATTTATTGAAATAAAATAATAAAATACTCAACTATTTGACTGTCCTTGGCATATCCTGCTAATCCTTTGAGAGGTACATACATACATACATATTGTTCTTCATATTTTATAGGATTGCATTTTATTCTCTTACTATTCGTAGCTGTATGGCGCACTGGCATGTGTTTTGTGTTTGAAACACAATGAAAACGGCTGGAAGTCCTGTATACCACTACACAGTCAGTCACTCTTTCCCTCACAATCTATTTCATTCAAAAATTTCATTCAGGTCTTTAAATTGTTTCATGTTTTTCGTTTTGTTTTTATACGTTCATTCTGGAAGGAATTCCTCAGAAGCTAGAAATACAATACAACAACAAAAATAAAGCATAAATTTGCATGCTACTGTGTGTATGGTGTGTGTGTGCCCTTAGCAACAGCACAGCACAGCAATAATATTGTAAAAATGAAAAGAGATCATAACGAATTGATATTAAAAAGAGAAAAAACTCAACAAAGAGTCCTTCGCATTCCTTCTCTCCCTTTCTCTCCATTTGCACTGTTTCGCTTGGTGTTTATTTATTTAATAATGTACTCTGCACACTCCCTAAACAATGAAGTGCATGTTATCGATAAATACGAGTCCTTTTTTTCTTTTTGTTGTTTGATATTAAAAACCAAGTGGTAGTAGAGAGAGTGTGTGTGCAAGATGGACGGACGTTTGGTCACATGATTCCTTTTATTTTTCATTTTTTGTTTATTATAGATTCCCTTAATAAATTTGCCATTCTTTCTGTTTCTGTTCGCATTGTTGTTATCCCTTAAGTCCTTATTGTATTGGTTTTGAATTTAGATACGTTGCCGTATATGTGTCAGAAGTTTTATAGGTTACCATGCCGTATATTCTCGAACATATAAAATTATATGTTCCTTCAAGCTGTTGGTTTGAACGTATGTTGTCAAGGCCAACTGAACATTTACACACACGCATACACCGGTATACCACGAAGTAAATTTATAATGCAGCTGATGGTTGGATGGAATTCTTTGGGTTTTTTGTTTTGTTCGCAAAGCATTGTTGTTATTGTGTTTAGAGAACACAAAAGGACTACATACTTAAAAAATGTATGCAAGGTCATTAAGGGATGTCTAAAGGATAGCGCCTTTTGCACAGGGGTAGTAGTGCAAGTATAATTCCATTCTTAATTAATTGCAACCAGGAGTGAATTAAACCAACAGAATACACACGTAAACATAAATGTACGGTCATTATGGGCTACTGAAAATGATAAAATGTGATATGATGTAAGAAATGCAAACTAACAGTTTAGTAAATAAAGAATTTCACAACGATAAATAGTAGGACATAAACGCTGTCAACAAATACAGAGCAAAGGCAAATCGGCAGTCGCAAGACCAGAATATGTGAAAGATGGTTTTCACAAACGTGGAAGTTTTTTTTGTCAATTTCATATGAGTTCCTGGTCACAGAGACATCCCCGATAGGTGTGTAGCCGATGAACTTGTTTGGCAGTCATTCCCGTACTGAATACCCTGAATACATATGTATGCCTCGTACTTTCGTCAGAATACCCATCAGGTAAAAGTATCCACTGAGCACAGACAAAACTTGGGTCGATATTGGTGTAAATTGGTCTCTGGTCTAAATTGGATAAGCATATAAAATAAATTAGAATGTAGGGACTCCTCTGTCACTGCATCAGAGGTCAGCAATGAGTATTAAAAAAGATTAGTACAATCGAATCAACTTCATAATTTCTGATACGCATTCATACTAATTTTAATATCATGGACCCTCTACTCATATGCAAAGTTTGAAGTACCCATCATATTCATACTTAACAACACGTATGCTGTTGTTGATTTCGACTCTCCATGACTCAACATTAACAAGAATCAGACAATAAGAATGACTGGCGTACAAACACTAAAATACTCACTAAATGGTTGTATGTTTGCTCTGCTTTCTGCTCTACTCTGATGAATGATTCGAATCACTCGGCAAAATGCACAAAATAACTATAAAGAATTGAATTTATTTTACATAGAATAATTGACATAAGAGTGATGTACAAAAGAGAATATTGTTTTTTTTACTTTTGGGATTCTGTCACTCATTATCGAGTCTATTTTTAACCTTTTGCAGTACTTTAGGAAAAAACCCGATTCGGAGGTATCGCATCTTAAAAAAAAATTGTACAATGAAATTAATTTCAAAACGAATTTATTTTGAACAAGAGTCCCGTAATTAGCGCCCAGAACAAAGTAGATGCAATATCGTCATAAATAACATTCGTATTGTTTTACTTAAAGCGCATTCCTTGAGCATTTCTTATGTGCTCCATTCGATATTGCTAAAGGCTATAAGATATAAGGACAATTTAGATAATTGAAGAAGTGTGTGTCTGATCCATCCAAAAAATTTCCGCTACCAAACTCTAACTTTATATCCCTGTTCTAAATGTGTTCGTTGCTTCTTATGCGTGTGCCAGAATGTTGTAATAATTCTTCTGAGATATCATCGATCTAGAAACCCTCTCAGTTTACTTTGTATGAAGCTTATAAGAAAGCACGAGTCACAACCATAAAAAGCATGAAAAAAACGCAGATCTTAAAGAAATGTAGGTTCGTTCCGACGTTGTATGTGTTTGAGTGCCACACTCTGTGTATTTTTGAGTAAATAGACCAATTGTCTTTTTAATTCGACTTCACATATCTATTTCAGGTTGAAATTCTTTCACCCAATGCTGAAATTAACCACCATTCGATCTGAAATTAATTTGCATTTCATCCAATCTACATGACGTGGGCGAGACAACTACGTGACAAAAAAAATTAATGCCAGACTTTTTATTCAATATTTCAATCAACCGTTTAAAAAATCACAGGTTATATAGAGAGCCCCAATACAAAATTGGTCCAACAAACAGTAATAGCTGAAATAGGTTGAAATAATAACAGACGTGACGAGTTCTTCCATACAAATCGTCGATCGTCGAAAAAGTGGATTAGTTGAAATAGGTTGAAATAATAACAGACGTGACGGTTTCTTCCATAATCGATCGTCGAAAACATCGAAAACATAGATAAAAGTTACCCAGTGGTTGGGCTCTATTTTATTTTTGCATACATATTAGAAGAAATAAAAAGATCATTTGTTATTGTGTAAGCATCAGAGATCAGCAATAAGTCGTTTTTTTTGTTACTCATAAGAACTCGTGAAATTTTGAATATAAGTGAGTCAACAATACATACATACATAATTGGCCATTACAACCCTTCAGTCAGGATTACGGCCTAGCCCCTCAACACCACTCATGTTGTGTGCGTTAATTTTATACATGAGTGGTGGGACCTACAGTTTGAAGTCGACTCCGAACGATAGATTTTTTGAGAAGCTTTTCATGGCAAGTTTTTGCCAGAAATCTGTTGAGAGGAAGTCGCCGAAGAAATATTTTCATATTTTCGTTTTGATGTCTGACCTGGGATTCGAACTCGGGCCTTTCGTCTAATAAGCCAACACACTATCTACTAGACCACGGCGAATTCAAGTGAGTCAACAATATTGAAATTTAACTGCTCTGATTCATTCATACTCACTGCAACATTGATTTATAAGTACAGGTTCCAATGAGTATGAGTACAACGTTGACATCGAATTCATACCATTCGAAATATGTTTGATTCAAACGCCTATTCGAATCATTCATGAAAATTTCCAGTCTTAGTTGTATTTACAACAAATGAAAAATGACACATAAGCAAAAAACACAGAGCAGCAAGCAGAGCAAACACATAACCTTCTAATGAGTATTTTAATGTTCGTAAGCGAATCTTACTTATTTTGTGATTCTTGTAAATGTTGAGTAAGGGAGAAATCAACAATATAATAGGTGTTGTCAAATATGAATATGATGAGAACTGCAAACTTTGAATATGAGTACAGGTTCCATTATATTAAATTAAGTATAAATGTATGAGTATCAGAAATTATGAGTATGATTCGCATCTACTGATCTTTTTGAAAACTCATTGCTGATCTCTGGTATGCACCAATAGTTGGTAGTCGGCTTAGTTTAGTAGGTAGTGTGTTGGCTTATTAGATGTAAGGCCTCGGTTCAAACCCATGGTCAGACATCTTCAACTAAACGAAATATGAAAGAACATTTCTTCGGTAATTTCTTCTCAGCCAAAAACTATCAGACTAAATAAATTTGCGCGAAAAGTTTCTCGAAAATCTTTCGTTCGGAATTGATTTTATACTGTAGGTCCGCCACTCATGTATAAAATTAATGCACACAATGTAAGTGAGTGAGAAACTAGGTTGTAATATTGACTAAAAGGTTATAATGACCGACTATGTAGGTATTTTAAATTACAGCTGATAATATATGTATGTGCGGACCACATTTTTCGTCAACGTGTTCTTCTGAAGTTGCGTTTCTTACGCTAAGTCACTAGCATGGTGCATACTTTTTATGCATACAATCCCCGTTGTTATGCTTTATCTACAATGTTTATTAGTTTTCTAAAAATATATTGAATCCGATCCTAGAATACCTCCACCACCGATATCCAAAACAACGCAAATTGAATTTAAAAAAAAATCATTGTTTAATGATACACACATACATGCATATGGACTCGTGTGTACATGCATGTACATATATGTATGTATGTATGTACATACGCATGATATTATCAAACAGCAAAAGGCAATTATTATTTCTTATATGTGCATACATATGTGAACAATTGATGATGATCTCTCTCTCTCTCTGTCTCTATCATTAGTTTTACTGCACTGTTTCACTTGGTTTCTATTCTAATGAACTCTTTTTTGTTCATACATTTTTATTTGTTTTTATTGTTGTTTTTCTTTTTCTATTTTACATACGAAATTCGTTATTTCTTTTCATTAATTTTAATAAATTTATCTCAGTGGTGGTCTTTTCTTCCACTATTCAGATATTAAACAAAAAAAAAACACTTCTTTCTTTTTTTGTTTTTATCTTTAACACAATGTTATTGGTTGTGTTTTATTTTATACGTATGTACGTTTTTGCCTATTTATAAGTGACAGTAGAGTAAAAGGCTGACAGGCAGCCAAACAGACGTAGTGCCTAACGAACCGAAAGCGGCATAAATGGACCGAGAGACTAATGAACGCATTAGAAAAATGATTGGATGACTGAAGTGACTGATAGAACGGACAGACATACACACATATGTACATATGGACAATTGGTGGGTTTGACAGCCTGTCATTGGCAGATAATAATGAAATTGTTATTTTTGTAATTTTTTTCTTGTCATTTTTTTCATTTTTCCACTTTGCTATAGTGTTTGTTGGTTATCGTAATGATGTTCCGTACAAAGTAATGATCATTACAATTATCGTCATCATATGTTTTGTTTTTATTATCGACATTATTGTTGGTTTTGTTCTTTTTTTTTTTTTGTTCTTCTATTTCATTTGTTTTTATTTTCTCTCCACATAACTAATCTGGGGCAATGATTGATTATGTGTATTTGTTGTTTAAGCTCATACTTACACTTACACATACGCTTCCACTGACACATGGTACATATACATAGTGTTGATGCCATTGTTGTAACTATTCTTGTCAACCTTACTGTAAGTTGCATTTGCCTTCACCATTATTGTTGTTATTATTTCGGGTTTCTTTTCAAAACACTAGGCACAAGTGCATTTAGTAGCAGTGTTGCCAAGGATCGTTTTAAGAATACAAATGTTTCCAATAAATTACAGGAAACTTATGTAGAGAAAATATCTCATGGTTAAGTAATCCTTACTCATTATTAAAATATACAATAAAACAACTAACAAACTTCGAACCTGTGTCAAATGCTAAGCTGTCAAGCTATGTGTAAATTAATTGGAAAATTCTTGGCATCATTTTCCAGAAAAGTATTTTTTTTTTTCTTGAGAAACGATTAAAGAAATTATAGAAATTAAATTAAAGAAATTATATTCAACCCTTAACCCAAATTAACTGATAAAAATCTAAAACAGACACGGTTATCTATATCTACGTCACCAACACTCAGTGAAAACTTCAGAGTGGATAAATTGAAAAGTTTAAAAACACTTGAAAGGATTATCAAAATTTGTCTTACATAACATACATACATAATTGGTCATTACAACCCTTCAGTCAGGATTTCGACCAAGCTTCCCACACTACTTATGTTGTTTGCTTTAATTTTACAAAGCAGTGGCGGGACGTACAGCTTAAAGTCGATTCCTAATAACAGATTTTCTTGAGAAACTTTTCAAAGCAAATTTTTATTTTACTCTCAGTGTTTTTGCCGGAGATCTAATGAGAGAAAGTCGCCGAAGAAATATTTTGTTTAATATTTCCTTTTACTGGAAATGTCTGACCAAGGGTTTGAACCGCAGCCTCACGTCTAATAAGCCAACACACTACCTAATAGACTATGGCGACTTCAAAATGACTCTTACCAAACGTAAAGAAATATCTTTATCTTTTACAGCTTTTTTCATCTCTGTACAGTTTAGTACTGAATTTACTATATACATGTATATTGTTACGTTTTTACCTTTCTAAAAACGTTTAAAATATGAGTTCGTTGATTACAAACAAAATAAAAATAAATTGGTGTTTAGTTTCAATTAAATTCTTTAATGTTCGCACTACTTTTGTGTGCCACGGATTACAACTTGACGTATACAACAATTATTGCTTGTTCGCTATTCTTATTTGAGATCTTCAAACCGCGATTGATTTCTTCACACCAAACGCGTCTTCATACAAGACTGACTGAATTATTACTACTCATTGCCTGCTTTGTCTTGTCTTTTTATATGCTCACTTAAACAATCTGATGAATGTTCTTGAAGTCTAACGTTCATGATTTCGCATTCTCGAGAACTCTATCGTGACTTCATTGTTGCTGTGTGTTTGGCTCACACTGCTTGTTCTTGCGTTCTTGCTTACTTGTGTATCCCCTTTTCTTTCATATTGACGTTGTTGTTTTACTTCTAACAAGTTCGTTGTATTTGTTTGTATAGCTTTTGCTCATTTTAATATTAAACGATGTTACGCCGTTTCCATTTTCGTAACAATATCCTTTTACTCCTCTAGGGAACATAGGTTGTAACGTCAAGTGCGATAATAATTCTCACAAATCTGTCGCTCGGCGTCGATTTTAAACTGTAGACCTCCGCCACTCATTTATAAAATTAACACAACTAACATAAAGTGGTGGGAGAAGCTAGGTCGTAACGCTGACTGAAGCGTTATAACGACCAATTATGCATTTAATATTCGATTAGGTGGGTAGGTAGGTATAAGTGGCCATCCCCCCAAGGAATCGGATGGATACCACAGTCCATGTCAATTATCCCCTAGACATGTAACCACTTAGAGCTTCCAATGAAGCGACTCAAACTGCTGACTTCAATGTTCGACACATCACCCAAATCGTCGATGTAGTAGGCACCAATATATCTCTTTCTCCTTCGACATAGTGCGGGTATGTTCCCAGTAGACGAAGAACAGTCTCTTCCTCCTCCTCGTCCCTGCAGCTTCTGCAGAAATTATTTGTTAGGTGTCTCAGATCAATGCGCCTTGCGTGGACGCCCATAATGCAATGCCCCGCCACGACTCCAATGACCGTACTGAACACGCCCCTTTGGAGTTTAAGCAGCCTTGCAGTGCGCCCATCCAGCCTCGGCGATATCACGCGCACCATTCTGCCCTTATCCGAAGCTACCCACCTGTGGTTCACAGAGTCCAAGATCTCGTTGTCAAGCATGAGCTTGCAGGTCCGCAATATCCAAGAATTCGTCGGAGAGGTGTACACTATACCACTCCGCCACCCTATTTAGGTGTTTTCAGCTGCCGAAGACCGCCCTGGATTTCATCACATTCTATCTATGGCTATCGGTGACTATGGTGATGTATCCACTTTGGACATTAGCATCCCAAATAATCTTAACAGCAGCCTGTATTGCTAACACCTCCGCCTGGAAAACGATGCAGTAATCCGTTAGCGTTATCGATTCGGCTACATATATTGACTCCGAGTAAAGGGTCGGAGTCCTTGACGATTTGCCCAGCATCATTCCTCCAGACCTCCTTATCATGAATTTCATGGAGAAGTCATATCGCAGTATCATATAGTCAATGTCCCTGACAGCATCAAATTTCTTTAGAATACTCGAGTGACCAGTGTCTTATCCACGCCATTGTCTAGTCGCCCAGAAACGCCTGCCTTTCCCAGCCGCCATGCCCCTACAATAAGATCAAGCGGTGGGAGGCCCAAAATTGTCTCCAGTGCCGCCGTAGGAGTAGTGCGCAAGGCAACACTAATTATCACGCAGGCAGAACGTTGCAGCCGTCCTACTAGATTTAAGTTTGTAGCCCTACCAAGGTCTGACAACCGCCGTATAAATCCAGAGAGTCATCTTCGGTAACAAGCCCCATTTTGTCACCAATACCTTATTGCAGATGTAGAGAGCAATGGAGGCCTTCTTTAAACTATTATTTATGTTCGACTTTCAAGTCACTTTCCTATCTAGAACCAGACCTAGAAAATCCTTGAGTACTGGCTTCGTCCCACGCATTCTCAGTGGACGAATCGGCCTGTACTTCCTAGTAAAGAGTACCAACTCAGTTTTCCGAGGATGTTTCTTATGCTAAATATGTACGAGTACACTAAATACAGGTGTTTGTCTCCTTAGAAATGGTGATTAAATTCTGAAATCAAATCTCGAATCTTATGAAACGGAAACCCTGCTCTCTCTCTACACATTTTCATGCTTATGTGTGTATCCATGAGTATTGTTCTACGTAATTCGAGTGTGTATAGTGGTTATTGCCGGTGTTCGTATAGGCCTTTTTTATAAATATGTATCCCTGTTTTTTGTTGTTTTTTTTTTCTTTTTCTTCTAGTGTGTGTGTTTAGTTTTTTCATTGTCTCTTATTTTACGGTCGATGAGTATCACACCCCTCGTGCGATTAGATTATTTTTGGTTCAATATTTGTTGTGCGATAGCAAGAACAACTATAACAACAGCAACTACAACAACAACAACAATAACAATGTAATAATAAATGAATAGATTGTTTGTTGCCTATGCCTTCATATCCTATGGGTAGTGTTAACGTTCATCATATCGCAAAGCAATGCCAAAGGCTAAAACGACAAGACAAATTTTCCTTTCTACTCGTATGTATATGATTTGGGATTTGCTTTTGTGTCGATTTTTCTGACACTTGATGTGTTTCCCTTTCATTTTCCCTTCATTTTTCCACTAACATGAAAAAATAATTTTCTCAATTTTTCATTTTACAATTTATTCGGTTTTTTTTTATTCGTTTTATTTTATTTTTTTGTTTTTTTTTTTTTTTTTTGAGGATATGATATGATGAAAAGATGAAAATAAATTTATGGCAGCATTTCGTGGTAATAACTTATCATTTTCCATATGAAATATAATTTAGTTTTGATTTATCTTGTTTTTGTTTTTTTTTTTTTTTGGTTAATCTGTTCATTATTTTTTAATTAAAATATTATGGGATTAAGAGAAATTGTTGTTATTCTTAGTTGCCCTGAATTTTAATTGAGATACATACATACATACATTGTATATACATACATTCATGTGTATCTGTTGGTTTTAAACTACAAAATAAGACACTGTGAAACCAAACTCGACAGTATTATGCTTCTCACCACAATTAAAACAAAACATACTTTTCGTGTAAAATATGCAGATATACATACTTACTTACTCACACACATTGGTACACATCAGAGATCAGCAATGAGTATTCAAAAAGGTGAATAGAATCGAATCATAACCATAATTTCTGATACTTATACGGATTCATACTTATTTGAAGTACTCAACATATTAGTACTTAACAACACGTATGATGTTGTTGATTTCGAGTCCGCATAACTCAACATATACACAAAGCACAAAATAAGTATGATTCGCGTACGGACACAACAATACTCACTAGAAGTTTTTTTTTTTTTTTGTAAATGACACAATAACTAAGACTAAATTTTCATGAATGATTTGAGTCACTCGAATCATCAATGAGTATTATAAGTATTCTTCTAAAGTTATCAATCTAATAAGTAGGCTTATGAATCAAACCTATTTCGAATGGTATCACTTTGATGTCAACGTTGTACGCATACTCATTGCAACCTGTACTTGTAAATCAACGTTGTAGTAAGTACGAATGAATGAGAATAGTTAAGTTGCAATATTGTTGAGGCACTTATATTCAAAATTTCATTAGTGCTTATGAGTAGCGAAAAAACGATACATTGCTGATCTCTGTTACATATGGGTACTTACAATTCCATTATTTTTAGTTAAGAAACATTCAGAAAATTTCTACATCAGTTATTTACAACAAATTTTATTTAAAATGTGCGGATAATCTTATTTAACTTCGATCATGAAAAACGTGAATATGCTAACGACGAGTACTTGAAGAACCTTCATCAGACTGTATACGTGGACATATAAAAAGGCAAGACAAAGCAGGCTAGAAGCAGTAAGGATTCAGTCAGTCTTGTGTGAAAGTGCGTTGTGTGTGAAGAAAACTGTCGAGGTTTGAAGATCGCCGTTATAAAGATCTACCGAACGGAAGTGTAAAGAAGAATAACGACTATGCAAATTGTTATTGTAACATTAAGTTGTGAACAGTGGCATATAAAATTGTGCGAACTTTAATTAAAACTAAACACAAATTTATTTTTATTTTGTATGCAATTAACGAACTCATATTTTAAGCCTTTCTAAAAAGGTAAAAACGTTACAATACTTATTTTGTTATTCTTCTGAATGTTGAGTTATGGAGAGTTGAAATCAAAAACATCAAACGTGTTGTTAAGTATGAACATGATGAGTACTTCAAACTTTGAATATGAGTAGAGGTTCCACGATATTAAAATAAGTATGAATGAGTATATGTATCAGAAATTATGACAATGAGTCGATTCTACTCATCTTTTTAATGCTCATTGTTGATCTCTCGTCTAAAACAATTTATAGCCCTATCCAAGATACAATGTCAGTTTTTTAAATCTTTATAAATTTAAAGATGGTATTAGACACCTCAAATGAAAAACTTCTTTAAATTAAACAATTCTTTTTGAATGATTAACAATTTTTAATAAACATTCGTGCAACTAAAAGTGTAATTCAATGAATATTTTTAATTAAACATACATTAATATTTATGTAAAAATGGCTGTTAGTGTGTATTAAGTTGGAACTTGTAAACTTTAAGCTAAAAAAATCAATTCTCATAACAATTTCAGCTGTTTAATTGTTTTTTCATCTGTTTAAAGTAATTATGTTGGTAGGTTGGTTGGGTGTTTGAAGTTTCCACCCATTCATTCCAATCAAATTAAAATTATTTTGTTTATTAATTTTTGTTTGTTTTTTATTGTTTGATTGTCTTTTAAAGGGTCATAAATTTTTCTTCACAATTTATCAATATTTATTTATTATCTATATTTTCTGTTATTATTATAGTTTTTTGTTTTTTATTTAATTAACACAAATACTATTCAGGCGTATAAAAACTCATTAAAAAAGTTTCATAATTAAGCCTTTATTTGCTTGCATTGTAAATAAAATATTAAAAATAATGATAAATATTCTGTTTATGTATGTACTCGTACGTTCACTGTTATTTACTTAATTATTGTATTAAAAAACAAATAAAACAAATAACTAAATATTGTAATAAACTAAAGGCATTGATTTACAACATTGGTTTGCCTTGTTTGTTGTTTGATGGATTATTAGGTTGTGTAATGGAAAGTTGGTTGTAAACAAAAATACAATATCATATTCATCTACTATCTAAGTGATAAGAGGTCATATCTTCTTCAACTGCTTATGTATACTAACATACATACATAACTGTTTCAAATTAAAGATAATTACATTTATTCATTTGTATTACAACAAAACTGTTAGTACAGAACAGATGACAGTAAGAATTCATGTGCAATAAATGCGATAATATTTCAGAGCAATATCTATAACTAGGATATATACGTCTATATTTGCAGCAAGTTGCGAAAGAAACAATAATAAGTTCCGAAAAACTATTCGAAATTAAGACCAAAATGTTTGTCGGGGGCAGAAAGAGTGCTGCTAGAGCCTTATCGTTAGGAGTTTATTTTATTGTGAAAACATATCGTCAGAAAGGTGTGAAATTTGTCAATATTGTTAACAAATTATTGTGAAAACAAGCCGTGTTAGAAGTGAAAATATAGGCAGAAATGTCAATAATACTCGCCCATGTATGCTACGCCCATATTTACTTTGGTTTTAATTGATTAATGAAAAAATATACATGAATTTCTACTCCACCATAGTCAAGTAAAAGTGTCCTTAAAAAAAATTTAATTAAATTTTTCTATTCATAAATTATGAATCATAATACAATAATTATAATAAAAACAATAATAAAAATAAATACTAAAACTAAAACTATATGCAAATATGTATTTTGGGCTACAATTAAAACTTTTTATTGTTTATTACGAAAACAAAGGTTTTACCATTCAAATAAATGTCAAATGAAAAGATGTCAGTCAGTCAAATATGCTGACTCAGTATTAAAATCGCATTTGAAAATTTTATTTTAATTTTTATGCAATTCAATTACAATTTTAGCGATTTTGCGAAATTGAATCAAAATCGTTTCATTTTAATTGAAAATTTAGCTGTGAAAAGCACTCGTCGGAGTATTAAATTATTTTATTATACACAATTAGTATGTAATTGATAACAATATGCAAATTAGTTGTAGCAACAACAACAACAAATGAAATAACAACTTCAATATACGTATTATGTACATACCATATAAAAATGCAAAAAAACAAAAACCAAAAACAATAAAAAGCCATAAATTCTGTATTCATTAGTGGGTATACAAATAGAATTTTAGATAAATATTCTGTATGCCTTCTATGCATACGTACGAATCGTAATTTAGAAACAGCAAAGCAAAATAAGTATTCCAATGCAAAAAAAAAACTACAACAAAATTTGACTGACACTTTGACAGCCAGCAAGACAGTCAAACGTGCGTCTAATCTCATTGAATAGAACAAATTTTTAAGAAACATTTTTTGTATGCAAAATTGTACAAAATATTATGCCACTAAAAACCATAGAATTCTATGGCTTATGCTCGTAAATTGAGTAAAATTATTGATCATGACCATTTCAATCATAATAGAGTTTCTGAGGGTAATTAGTTAGCTTACTGTATGGCAAGTATTGTCCAAACAATTAAATTAAAGTTACACATCTCAGCCAAATTCTATTTTAATGTGATGTCTTTGTAACACTGGCTATTTTAAAACTTTATTTATTTTTGTTTTAAAAACAAAATTGAGTGTTTTTGTTTGTGTTTTCCATATAAACAGGCAAACAAGTGAAATAGCCTGTGTTACAAAAACATCACATAATAGTTTCTAGCAAACAATTAAATTAGAAATCACGAATAATGTCGTTGATTTCGACTCTCCATTTACAGGAATTAAAAAATGAGTATGATACCCACAATACAAGATTATAAAATTATTCTCATTGTTGAAAATATCGCTTCAGCAATATGATATGAGAAAATATGATAACCAATCCAGATTTATCGATTCCTCGGTGGTCTTAGCAATTATTACTATCTTATGGCTCATCATATCTTACTATGCATTTGTATTTGCAATCCTACCTAATACTATCCAATTCATGCAAAAATTAAAACCAGCCGACCAATGTAGAGATACATACTGGTTGCTAAAGTAACAGGCTTTCAATGTAATTTTTAGAAGAAAAAAATTCTCACTCCGTGGTTACATCAACAACCAATATTGTTGCAAATATGGTTTCCCCAAAACAGTGAAACAAACCACTCAACTCGAATGATTCCTGCTTTATTGCCTGAAATGTTACCATATAGAGTAGTTTCCTATGTTGGCGGTGTCAAATGGCCATCAAGAGCACGTGAGTCGATGTCGTCCGACTTTTTTCCTCGGCTTCATCAAAGATCGTGTCTAAAGCAGGTAATTTCCTTGAATTTTAAAGTCAACATTCGTGAACGTATCGCCGAAATACCGTCCGCAATGTGTGAACAACTTCTGCTATCATGCAATGAATCATTTTTCGCTACTCACAAGCACTCATGAAATTTTGAATATAAGTGAGTCAACAATATTGAAATTTAACTATGTAATGTGCTTCATCGTACTCACTACAACGTTGATTTATAAGTACAGGTTGCAATGAGTATGCGAACAACGTTGGCATCAAACATAAAGGGTCCGCCAAATAACTTTTTTTTTTAAATGCCTTAAAAAAAATACTGAATATTTTCTCAGATTTCTTTTTTATTTGAAATTACAATCCTTCCGGTTAATAATGGAAAATAATTTCATTCTAATGGCTGTCTCGGCTGGTCATGCAGTAGACTACACGATCGGTTCAATTTTTAAGCCCATTATCGATTGTGCAGCTGTTTTTCACCAATGGTTTCACGAATATTGTCCTTTAAAAGGTCAATTGTCTCTGGCTTGTCGGCGTAACACTTATCTTTGACGGCACCCAACAAATAATAGTCCAACGGTGTCAAACCGCAGCTCCGAGGCCAAACGACATCAGCTCTGCGGCTGATAATGTGATCTTCAAAAACAGGGCGCAAAACATCGAGTGTAGCTTCGGCTGTGTGGCACGTAGCGCCGTCCTGTTGAAACCAAATGTTGCCAATATCCTCCTCTTCAATTTTTGTGAACAAAAATTCGTTCAACATGACCCGATAACGATCGCCATTGACTGTAACGGCCACTCCTTGCTCATTTTCGAAGAAAAATGACCCAATTATGCCTCTGGACCAAAAACCGCACCAAACAGTGACTCGTTTTGGGTGCGTCGGCTTTTCAATGTATGCGTGCGGGTTTTCTCTGCCCCAAATGCGACAATTGTGCTTGTTTACATACCCGCCAAGATCAAAATGAGCTTTATCTGAAAAGATGATTTTGTTGCCAAAATCGGCATCTTCTGTAAGTCGATCGCAGGCCCACTTAGCGAAGCGAAAACGCATTGGATGGCCAATTGGCTTCAACTCCTGAACCAAATGGACATTGTATGGCGTCATACCAAGGACATTAAGCAAAATTCGTCTCAATGATGTCTCCGAAATGTTCAATTGTTGAGAACGACGGTGAATTGATGTTGATGGCGCTTCAGGCACACTTTCTGCCACAGCAGCAATATTCTCGGGTGTACGCACTGTTTTTGGCTTTTCACGCTTTGGTTTATCGATGTGGATGCCAGTTTCTTTCACTTTTTTCACAAGATAACGAACATACGGAACTGACGGTGCTTCTCTTCTTCCAAAATTCGTACGCAATTTTCGCACACATTCTGCAACATTACCATGATTTTCAAAGTAATGTCGCAATATTTCACAGCGTTGTTCAGGCGTATACACAACCATACTCGTTCAGCGGAAGGATAAAACTAATTATCTGTGAAATCAGACATAAGCTAAGTGTTACCATTCACGCAATAAGCACCAGTTGAAAAAAAAACGTTAGATGGCGGACCCTTTACCATTCGAAATAGGTTTGATTCATAAGCCTACTCATTTAGATTCATAAATTTCGAGTTATTCGAATCATTCATCAAAATTTACAGTCTTAATTGTTGTTAGGCATGTACAAAAAAGAAGAAAGACATATAAGAAAAAAATACAAAGCAGCAGTCGTACTTATTTTGTGATTCTTGTAAATGTTAAGTGAAGGAGAGTCGAAATCAACAAAATCATGCTTATTGTTAAGTATGAGTATGATGAGTACATCAAACTTTGAATATGAGTAGACTTACCATGATATTAAAATAAGTATGATTGCGTATAAGTAACAGAAATTATGAGTATGATTGGATTCCACTTTTATTTTTGAATACTCATTGCTGATCTCTGGTCTATAATCTGTTACACTACGCCGAGTATAACTGTAATATAATTTTTAATTATATTCTAATACATGAATAAATAAAACTACTTTTCAGTATTTAATTTTTTGTGTTCGTGATGTTTAATGAACCTAAGTAAGCAGTTTCTATATTAATACTTTTGATTGAAATGTTGAAGAATATTTCGTATATTTCAATTCAAGCAATTTAAATGCGTTTGGTTGTGACATTACGCACTCTTGATATGCTCTTTCAGTAGCAAGTCCAGAATTTTTGTGGCAATGTCCCACGTTGCTGGAATATGTATTATGTTTGCATTACATAATCCAAATGCTGAAGTCGCTATAGTCCAGTAGGTTGCGTGTTGACTTATTAGACGATAGGCCACGTTTCAAATCTCAGGCCAGACATCTCCAACACAAAACGAAATATGAAAAAGTATTTCTTTGGCGACTGCTTCTCAGCAGATTTGTAGCAAAAACTATGAGAGTAAATACAATTGTCATGAAAAAGTTTCTCAAAAATCTGTCGTTCGGATCGACTTTAAACTGTAGGTCCCACCACTCATGTATGAAATTAATGCACACAACATACATAAGTGATACATAAGAGAAGCTGGTCGTAATCCAGACGCCTGGGTTGTATTGACCATTATGTATGTATGTATGAACAATTAATTAAGAATTATTTTATGTATGATAATAGTATTTAAATATTGATAACGAATGCAATATTTATTTTGTTGTTTTCATTTAATGGATACAATTCTAAATCTTAAATAAATAAATTAGTGATATCAGCACACTCTTTCCATTAAACTGACTGGCTTTTGTAATGATTGTACCATTAATATATTACATTATATTGTTATGTTTTTACCTTTTTCAAAATGTTTAGAGAATGAGTTCGTTGATTGCAAACCAAGTAAAAATAAATATGTGTTTCGTTTCAATTAAACTCCTTATTATTCACATTACTTTTGTGTGCCACCGTATACAATTTCACGATAGAACAACAACTTGCTTGTTCGTTATTCTTCTCTGCTTACAACCTTTTTGTAAGCAATAACACTTGTACGTTAGATCTGTATAGCGAAGATCTTCACAACAGCGATCTTCAAACCACGACTGTTTTCACACAATACTGACCGAATTCTTACTGACTGTTTACTTCGAACGCTTTGTATTGCCTTTTTATATGCTCACGTATCAGTCTGATGAAAGTTCTGGAAGTAGAATGTTCTTGTCTTCATCTTCTTGAGAGTACTATTGCGACTGCATTGTTGTTTGTGTATTTTGCTTACGTTGTTTGTTGTTGCTTTCCTTCATACCGATGCTGTTGGTTTACTTGGAACAAGTTCGTTGTATTTGTGCATGTGTGGCTTTTATTTATCGTTAATGTTAGACGGCGTTTTCATTTTCGTAAACATATTATAATCATGTGGCAGTTACATTCAACAAAATCTTTTAATTTCAATGTATTTTATTTCTTTTTTTTTTTTTTTTTTGTTTTCTTCTAATAATTTCAAATTTTATTAGATTTTCTATATAGCAGACATAAGTAGTTTTAAATTACAAATAAGAAGGTATTATAAATAAAATAAAAATTTCTTTTAAAATATTTGCCGCCACCATGCATGCCTTTTGCAAAACAGTTTGTTATTGTTTTAAATGACGTTAATAAATTTAAATAAAACGATTTTATTGCCGAATTCAATTATAAAAATAATATTTTAAAATTTTTGCATTTCAAATTGAAGCACACAATTAAATACATCGAATAACACACTGTATTGTAAATTATTCAATGAATTTTAACGTCGTTAACGTGTTCAAATGCACTTACTCGTAAACAAAATACGCAAAATATTGCAAAGAATGTCAGTTGAAAACCATAAAAATTGATTCGTTTTCTTATTGAAAAATATTGAAAAATAAAATACAATTTTTGTGTCAATTTATATAAGAAAATAACAAAAATAAAAACAAACTTTAATGAGTAAAGTTCAAAAGCAACCCACATTTTATTTCATTTCATTTGCTTAATCTTGTTTTTTGTCTATGTCCCAGATCTTCGAAGTATTCATTCACTTTACTTATTGAAAGACGAAATTTTTTTTATTCGATCAGCCCATAAAGGTCAATTTAACAATACGTCGTTGTGCAATAAAGAGTTGCCTTTAAGTTTTCGCTATTCAAATTACATGTTTCACTGTTATTAATATCGTCCTGCTTTGTGAGCGCAATTTTCTTCAAGTAATTGTTGATAACTGTTGGGTGATTAATGCTTAGCTCTCTAGCAATGTCCACTCTGCTTATGTTGCGGTCTTTCTGAATTTGTTTTTGTCATGAGTTGATTAGCATTTTTTGTGACTTGCGAGCCATATTTACTGTAGAAAACCAGTAAAACATTTCGTTGTTTGTCTGGAGACAACATCGTTTCCCTAAACTTCAAAGATTTATTCAGTAGCCTGCGACAATAACGTCAAAGTTCCGAATTTTTGAACAAAAATCACTTGTTCTCGTTAAAGGTTTGAACTGCTTTGTACATTGTTTGAATATATGTAATTCTCAGTTCGTGTTGATTTCTTTTTTTCGCAACAATACAGCGAAACAACTATTCTTATGTACTCACCAGAATCGAATAATTTTTCTCTACTAATAAGTACTCATGAAATTTTGAGTATGAGTAAGTCAACAGCATCGAAATTCAAAAATTTTGATTCATTCGTACTCACTACAGCATTGATTTATAATGAGTATGAGCACAACATTGACATCAAACTCATAACATTCGAAATACGTTTGATTCACACGCCTAATCATTCAGATCCATACATACAGAAAAATGCTAATAATACTCATAAATGATTCGAGTGATTTGAATCAGAGATCAGCAATTATCGTTTTTTCACTACTCATAAGTACTCATGAAATTTCGAGTATGAGTGAGTCAACGGTATTGAAATTTAACTACTCTAATCTGCTTCATTCGTACTCACTAAAACATTGATCTGCATTGAGTATGCGTACAACATTGACATCAAACTCATACTATTCGAAATATGTATGATTCATACGCCTACTCATTGAGATTTATAAATTTGGAAAAATGCTTATAAATGATACTAGTGACTCGAATCATTTACAGTCTTAGTTGTTGTTGCATTTAGAAGAATAGAAGAATGCCAAAGACAGCAAGCAGTGCAAACAAGCAACCTTTTAGTGAGTATTTTAGTGTTCATACGCGAATCATACTTATTTTATTATTCTTGTAAATGTTGAGTAAAGAAGATTCGAAATCAACAACATGGTACGTGTTGTTAAGTATGAATATGATGAGTACTTCAAACTTTGCATATGAGAAGAGGTTCTATGATATTAAAATAAGTATGAATGCGTACAAGTATCCAAAATTATGAGTATGACTTGAATACTCATTGCTGATCTCTGGTCCTCACTCTGAAATTTATTTTAGCTTTACCAATCAAATCTAGCTAAGTTGAGATTGAAAAGATTGGGCCTGCTATTCTAGTCCGCAAACAACGCCATGTGGCAACATGTATTGGGTGTAGTAGTAAGAAACTTTTTTCTTCAATGATGTTTGTTCCGGATGAGTTGTTTTTATAGTGGTTTGAAGCTTCACAATGTTTTCAATCTCGCAAAACCATGATTGTTAACCCTTTTACTGCTTAAGTCTAGTATATTCGCCAGAGCAAATCGAAAATGTCGAGTATACTCGTCGTAAAGAAAATATTTACCAAAACTATATATGTTTCCAAAAAAACCAACACATAAAGTTCGATTTTTAGTCATAGTAGCCTACTTTTACAGGCAGAAATATTTTACTCTGCTTACTCGTCTTTGCTGGAAAATAATTCATCAGACAGAAATTGTATTTTGAAATAAAATTAAGCATTTCAGGGGTAAATGTTTGGAAATTGAATTTTAAACACTATTCCAGTTCCTTCAATTCTTTTGATTTAATGATTAAATTATTTTGAAACTCTGTCTGAGTAACTAAAAATACCTGTGTCGGGTAAATCTTGCCGCACCTTAACATTTTGTTGTAACGACTTGAAGTCTGTTTCGAATCGAGCTTATCATGAGACACTCGTAGAAATATTTGTGTCGTTTAGACAAACAATGATTTTTATTTACCATTTGTTTGTTGTTGTTTTTATTATTGTTTTAATTATTATTTTTTGTTTTTTCTAAATTGAATATTTTTTTTCACATTTATTTTTAATTTGAAAACAAAAACAAAAAAATAAATAAATAAAACGCAGCGTATAATAAGCCAACTACTCGTAAAACTTGACATGTGTTTAAAAATATTACAATATTGAGAATTAATTTCGTTTTAAATTATAGTGAGAAGAAAAGTATTTAAGAGTGTCTGGCGGTGAGGAGGAGTGAGATCAAGTTCAGTACAATTCAATTGATATTCACGCTTCTATTGTGTATGTCTATAAATTTGTATATATGTGTACAATAATATAAAGCGAGTTAAATATTTTTTTTAAATTAATTTTTCTCTATTAAAAGACATCTGTGTTGTCTTCATCAGTTCGAATAAAAACAATTTCCTACCCCTGCAATAGATTCATTGCTTCGTTGAGTTAAACAAAAATAAAAACAAAAAACCAATCGTTATATAATATTGGTAAACAAATAGTTTTTTTTTAATTTATTCTTATAATTGTTTATACAATTAAATCTTAATATTGAATGGAAAATAATAGATAATTGATATTTAATTTCATATGAATGCGTATCGGAGATTAGCAATGAGTATTCAGAGAGATGTATAGAATTGAATCATACTCATAATTTCAGATACTTATAAGCATTCATACTTATTTTAATATCATACTCATACTACTCTTACTCAAAGTTTGAAGTACTCATTATATTCATACTTAACAACACGTATGAAGTTCTTGATTTCGGCTCTCCATAACTCAACATATAAAGGAATCACAAGATAAGAATGAAACGCGTACGAACACTAAAATACTCACTAAATGGTTGTGTTTGCTCTTCTATCTTTTTTGCTTAGGTGTTTTTTTTTTTTTTGTAAATGCAACATCAACTAAGACTGTAAGTTTTCATGAATGCTTCGAGTCACTCGAATCATTTCTAAGTATTACAAGTATTTTTCTAAATCTATGAATCTAAACGAGTAGGCTTATGGATCAAACATATATCGAATGGTATAAATTTGATGTGAACGTTGTACGCGTACTCATAGCAACCTGTACTTATAAATCGAAGGGGTGTAGTGAGTACGAATGAATCAGACAGAGTAGTTAAGTTTCAATATTGTTGACTCACCTATATTCAAAATTTCATGAGTGCTTATGAGTACCGAAAAAACTATGCATTGATGATCTCCGATTACGACCTAGCTTCTCACACCACATAAGTTGAGTGCGTTAATTTTATACATGAGTGGCGAGATCTACAATTTAAAGTCGATTCCAAACGACAGATTTTTGAGAAACTTTTTCATGACAATTTAATTTACTCACAGAGTTTTTGTCAGAAATCTGCTGAGAGGAAGTCATCGAAGCAATATTTCTTCATATTTCGTTTTGTTGGAGATGTCTGACCTAAAGTTTGAATCGTGGCCTCTCGTCTAAATAAGCCAACAAAAAAAAAAAGGATGAGTAGAATCGAATCATACTCATAATTTCTGATACTTATACGCATTCACACTTGTTTTAATATCATAGAATGAGTACTCATATTCAAAGCTTTAAGTACTTATCATATTCATACTTAACAACACGTGTGAGGACGTTGATTTCGACTTTCATTAACTCAATATTTACACGAATCACAAAATAAGTATGAATCGCATACGAACACTAACATACACACTTAAAAATTTGTCGAGTCACTCGAATCATTTGTAAGTATTAGAAGTATTTTTCTAAAGTTATGAATCTAAATGATTAGGCTTATGAATTAAACATATTTCAAATGATATGAGTTTGATGTCAACGTTGTACTCGTACTCATTGCAACCTGTACTTATAAATCAACGTTTTAGTGAGTACGAATGAATCAGAGTACATAGTTAAATTTCAATATTTTTGACTCACTTATACTCAAAATTTCATGAGTGCTTATCAGTAGCGCAAAAAGCGATTCATTGCTAATCTCTGTTATAGACCCTGGTGCGATTCGAATCCAATGAGCCTCATAGTACTACCCGCTAAACTACCAGGGCACCCATATTATTGTGCGGTATTAAAATATCAAAAAATGTATTCCTGTACTACATGGACAACTACACACATACCTATGTACATGTACGAATAATATACGAAAAGTTTATCTTGTTTATTAATTTGAAAAATAATATCTCATTCCGGGCCAAGACCTCGTTTAGTGAACTTTCTAAAAAAAAACCAACAACAAAATTTATTGTTTGCTGCTACAAATACGACCGACCTACCGACCATCTGTTTTAATTCGTTCTTTGATTTTCTTGCCCATGGATGCCTATGCATGAAATGGACAGGCATGTCAGTGATGGCACTATTAGGCCAAACCAGATCAGTAATAATAAATAAACAAACGTACAGACTAACAAATTCACAAAGAACACTTTATATAATCGAAAACACTAAATATAAAACAACAACACCAGCAATTTTATAAATTTATTCGTTTTATGTTTTTTTATGTCTATTAGGATGGATGTGTGTTTGTGTTTGCGAATACATATGGAGAAGATGAAGGCCTTCTTATACTCCACATATGGTTCACATATGCTACAGCTGTGCACTATGATTTCAATACCACTCAATAGACAGTGAGCATCCAAATAACCAATCATACACATGTATGTAAGTACATTCGTATTATATCTCCTCCGTATATATTGAAGTAACATATCTTTTTGCTGGAAGATACATACATACATACGAATACAGAGAGTATTCATTTAAGTTCATACATCCATATGTACACATGTATGTATGTATGTATATATACGTATATGTATGATTGTAAGAAAGCTTCGAATTGTATTACTAAATGGCTGTCCATACGTTAAATTTATTTTTGTTAATTTTATTTATTTTTTTTTGTTTTTATTTTTATTTTTATTTTTATTGAATTTTATTGGACAATCTTTTACAAACAGATTCAACCTCACGTACCCCGTATACATACATACATACATACATACATATATATACATTAATGTATGTGTGTGTATGTTTGTTTGTTTATCAGCCTCAAATAATGTTGTAATGGTTGTTTAGTTTGTATGTACAAAAAATAAAACAAAAGCAAAAAAATAAAGAAAGAAAAAAACGAAGAATATAAAGCTCAATTGATATTATGACTCTAAACTGTGCTAATTTTATGTGATTACTTTTAATACCAGTAGCGCATCGACCGTTAATGTTGGAGGGAATTTTTTTTATTTGAAGACAAAGCCTCCAATTTCTAGTTTTCATTACTCCCTTTTCCCTAGCTCTGCTCAATCTATTATAGTTCTAATAAAGGGCTATCCATTCCGTGGTTTCAAAAGTATGGGACTGGAATTCGACATCTGTCAAACTAAGTTGTGAAACCAATTTTTTTCTTTTCAGTTGAAAGACTGACATTGACGAAAATGGATCGCTTAACTATTACACAACGCATAAAAATTACCAAAACCTACTACAAAAATGGTGATTGGCGGTGGACGGCAATTTTTCGAACAAAATTTTCTTCAGCGATGAAGCACATTTCACACTCGGTGGGTATGTTAATAAACAAAGTTGTCATATTTGGGGTTCTAAGAATCCTCAAGTAATTGAAGAGAGGCCATTACATTCAGAAAAAGTCACTGTTTGACGCGCTCTTTGGTCCGAAGGTGTGATTGGACCTTACTGGCTGAGATACCGCCCAATATGTGTCAAAAAGTGGTCGAAAATTACCTCAAAAGAATCAATGCTTGCAACACTTCGCGTGGAGGTCATTTAAATGATGTAGTGTTTCACACATAATGTCAACGTTCAAAATTTACAATAAAAAAGAAATATCATGAAAAAAATATTTTATATGTGTTTTATTTACGTTTACTTTTGAAACCACGAAATGGATAACCTTATACAATTAACCGCAGGGGTGTAGGGGACATCCCTTTAGTGTTGGTCGAATTGTTACGTTTTTACCTTTTAAAAATTATTTTGCTGAGTGACTCACGTATTTCCTGCAACTTCTCTGTTGTCACTTCAAATTTCTTTTTAATTTTTGACAAAAATTTTTGTTCTCTATTCTCGATTTTTGTCATAATTGATGCTTGTATTTTGTTCACTAGCCTTTCGAGACTCAGCCAGAAGTTTTTGATTTTCGGCTCTAGAAGCTTCTTGTACATTAGCAAATAGCTTTTGGTTTTCTTCTTGTGCATCAGAAAATAGCTTTTGGTGTGCTACTTACATTTTCTCCGTCATAGCGGCTCGCAACGAATTTATGTTAATACCGCTTGTTCCTCCTCATCTCCGAAGCCGTAAGTATCGGCATCAATCCTGCGATGCCGAATTTCTTCCTTTAACCGCCTTTGGTGTTCATTCTTCGTGCCCTGTGTTGGCAGCTCTAATTTACCCAATTTTTGTTAGAGCCGTTCTACTCTTAGTTCGAAGCGTTTTATTTTACATTTTTTTTTTAATTTTGCAATCCCACTTCTGACACCATTTGTTACGTTTTTACCGTTTTAAAAACATTTAAAATATGATCTCGTAGATTGCAAATAAATATAAATTAAATTTCTGTTTAGTTTTAATTAAATTCTTTATTGTTCGCACAATTCTGTGTGCCCCTGCTCACAACTTGATGTAAGCAACAACAATTGCTTTGTTTGTTATTCCTCTGTCTATACCTATTGCGTAAACAATAACAATTACTAGCCAATTGTTCGACTGATCTTTGTAAAGGAGATCTTCAAACCACGATTATTCTCTTCAAACACACCGCGTCTTCACACAAGACTGACTGAACTTGTTTACTAATCCCGTTGCCTGCTTTGCTTTGCCTTTTATATGGCAACGTAAACAGTGCGATGAATGTTCTTGAAGGCGAATGTTCGCGGCTTCGCCTTCTCGAGATCTCTATAAATGTAAACATCGTTGTTTCATTATTGTTATTTGTGTATTTTTGTTTACATTTATTGTTGCAGTGTTTGTTGTTGCATTTTTGTTTACTTGTTTAGCCTTTTTTATACTGGTGTTTGTTGGTATATTTTTGTTTACTTGTTTATCATGCAAACGAGTTCATTGTTTTTTTTGTAGCTTTTTGTTTACAATTTAAACGACGTAAACCCAAAACACCATTTCCATTTTCGTAACAATATTAAAAAAATAATAACGAGAATTTAAGTGTATAGTAGTGTGCCTTCATGCTATCGATGGTTGGTTAAAATCTCTGACATCGAGATTTCATATTTCAGATGATAATATATCTTATATTGCCCCTCCCTTTTAGCTACGCATCTTTTTGCTACATATGAAATAATAAAAAAAATAAAAACAATTATAACAACCAATATATGAGGACCAGCATGAGCATCAGCAACTACAACATCAGCATGCAATATATTTCAATGATTTTTTTTAACCATGTCGCATATACGGACGAGTATATTGGACGGGTACATCAATCTAGTCGATCGTTCGTACAGCCATACAAACAGTTCATACAGTGTACAGTACAGTAAATACTAGTGAAAACAAACAATAAAACGTTATTGATACATAATTTATGGTACTATTTAGCTTCTCTTGGTACTTAAAAGAGAATATTTAATAAAAATGAAGAGAATTTAAGTTACCTTCGATATTCTGAGATACGATGAGATACCCAATGATTAGATACTATACTAAGTGATAACTCTTAGCCTCTTTATCGATGTTGTTGTCTTAATGGGTGTTGTTTCCAAGGAGCTTATTACTGTGGACAGTATTTCATTCGGAATAGGTTCTGTGTATCCTTGAGATGTTGAGCCAATAGTATACATTATCTTTCCTTCGTTGCAGTTGCCATATGGTACTGCAAAATTGATTTATGGAGACTATTTCCATTTTCTGAATGCCTATGACTACCATGTCTGGTAATCGTTATTACGTAGCGATTGTCCTCAATTACAATTTTGAGGTGATTTTTTTTTTCGACCAACACTCAGAAGAGACTTACTCCTGCAGTGCATTGTATTGGAATACAGGAAAGATAGAAGTGAGGAAAGAGGGGTTAGTATGCGAAAGTTTTTTTAATGACCAGTGTGAATACCTCGAGAACTGCTTTTTAGCAATAACTCTCATTTTTTTTTTATTGTGAGTAATCACATAATGCCAGGCAAACAATCGAACATTCACCCAGAGTCCCTGATGTGAATCGACACTTGAAGTTTAGCACACTACCAACTTAGCCATTGGGGCATCAATCTGTAGTAACAGTCTTTAGATTCGTCGATTTGTGACTTGTGCTATCCTGTATGATTTTTCCCATGTTTGGAGTAATCTTGTACAAATGTTAAGCAGATATGACTCGGTGTGTAGTGTGTCATCGCAGCTAAGGCATCTATCGTTAACTATTGATGGATCGCGGATTATGTCCATCAGTTTTTGTTCATTATTCTTATTCAGCTCAATTTCCTAAGTATGTTTGATCACTGAATTTGATGAGTTCTTGTTAGTTCTGTTTTTCTTCCGCTTGAAAAACTCTGTTATTTTTTGCACTGCAATGGCTTTTCGTGTAGTTTCATATTCTTTGCGTATATTTCCCCAGTCTTTGCTGGACTGTTCCCGAAGTTGTTCTATGATTTATTTGATTTGTTTGATATTAAGCAGTTTAATGTGGATTTCTTGGCTGTCTAATTGAAGTTATAGTCGATAAGATAGCCCTGATGCTCTTGAGGATTATTAACTTTATCTTGCAGCCTCCTTTGCCATCTTGGTCATATATTTTTTAGCTATCTACCAGCTGTTTGTAGAGACGTTCTTAGACTACCACCTTCAGAGTTCAATCCATTGTTTTGATGTATTACATGTTGTGCTGAAGTCGCCGTAGTCTAGTAGGCAGTGTGTTGGCTTATAAGACGTGATGCCACGACTCAAATCCAACGTCAGACATCTTAAATAAAGCCAAATATGAAAATAATTACTTCTTCGGCTACTTCCTCTCAGCAGATTTCTGGCTGAAAGGCTGAACGTTAATAAAATTGCCATGAAGAGCAAAAAAAATCAAAAATCTGTCGTTAACACACACAACATAAGTGGTGTTAGAAGCTAGGTAGTAATCCTGACTGTAGGATTCGAATGATCATTAGTTTAGAGTTCAGCAATGAGTATCCAAAAAGATAAGTAGAATAGAATCATACTCATTATTTCTGGTACTTATACGCATTCACACTTATTTTAATATCATGGAACCTCTACTCATATTCAAAGTTTGAAGTACTCATCATATTGTTACGTTTTTACCCCTTAAAAACGTTAAAAATATGAGTTCGTGGATTGCAATTGAAATAAAAGTAAATTAGTGTTTAATTTCAAAATCAATTCTTTATTGTCTGCACAAATCTGTGTGCACCCTGTGTTGAAATTTATTCACACAATAACAATTTCCTTTAAATTGTTATTCTTCTTGTACACAATAACAATTTCCTTTAATTGTTATTCTTCTCGTACACAACAACAATTCCCTTTGTTGTTCTCCTTGGTACACTCGTTCGTTAGCACTTCGAACTTCGATTCTCTTCACACGCAACGCAACGTGTCTGATTGAATTATCACTCTTCTGCTTACAACCCTTTTTGTAAGCAACAAACTTTCTGCTCGCGTAAACACTAACAACTGCTTACTTCGAACGCAACCGTGTCTTCACACAAGACTGACTGAAGTATAACTCACTCATCGTTGCTCGTTTTGTCTTGCCTTTTATATCGCTGGATCATCAGTCTAATGCTTGCCCTTGGCAGAGAATGACTGCCTTCGGGAATAATCTAAAAATGTAAACAACTCGCTTCCCTTATTGTTGTTAGTGGGTCTTGTTTACATCTATCCTTGTAGCGTTGTTGTTGTTTGTTTACTTTGTCCCTTTTCTCTTCTTATACCTGATGTTATTGTTGCTTGTTTACTTTGTCCCCTTGTTTACTGATGTTGTTGTTATATTCTCGTTTGTTCTTTGATCACGCGATCAAGCCCATTGTTTTGTTGCTATATGTTTACTTCTTCGTTGATCATGTAAACAACTGCCTTATGTTGTTTTTGGAGCTTTTGTTTATTACTTTATACATGATCAAGTCCGTTGTTTTGTTTTTGGAGCTTTTGTTTATTATTTTAATAACACCATTTCCATTTTCGTAACAATATTCATACTTAACAACACGTATAATGTTGTAGATTTCGACTCTCCATGACTCAACATTTGCAAGAATCACAAACTAAGTATGATTCGCGTACGAACACTAAAATACTCATTAGAAGGTTGTGTGTTTGCTCTGCTTGCTGCTCTGTCTTTTTTGCTTACGTGTCTTTTTTCTTTTTTTGTACATGCAACAGCAACTAAGACTGTAAGTTTTGATGAATGATTCGAGTCATTCGAATCTAAATGAGTAGGCTTATGAAACAAAAATATTACGAATGGTATGACTTTGATGTCAACGTTGTAGCATACTCATTGCAACCTGTACTTATAAATCAACGTTGTAGTGAGTACGCATGAATCAGAATACATAATTAAACTTCAATACTGTTGACTCACTTATACTCAAAATTTCATAAGTGTTTATGAGTAGCGAAAAAACGATTCATTGCTGATCTCTGATGTAGTGTATATGTACTGCAATAAGCTAAGCCAACTATGTACATGATTATAATAGGATTGTGGCGTTAATTCATCGGTTATTATTTCGCTATCAGTTACCAATGTTATTCGATACATTCTCCTGCTTGATTTGTGGGATAGGGAGGATGAATTTATGATTTGTCTAGTCTAGTAGGTAGTGTGTCGGCTTATTAGACGTAATGCCACGGTCCAAACCCCAGTTCAAACATTTCCAACGAAAGAAAACTATTTCTTCGCCGACTTCCTCTCAGCAGATTTCTTGTGAAAACTCTGAGAATTAATGAATTCGCCATGAAAAGTTTCGCAAAATCTGTCCTTCGGAGGCGACTTTAAATTGTAGATCCCGCCATTCATTTATAAGATTAACGTACACAACATAAATGGTAGGAGAAGATAGGTCGTAATCCTGACTGGAGGGTTGTAATGACCAATCGTGTAAAGTCATTCTGGTTGTTGTTGTTCCTGCTACGTGGCGGGTCGAGATATGTTATTAGATATTGGTTTCCTAGTTTCCATATTTTGAGCATTATTGCATCATTGTTAAGTACTATTGGATTCAACTCTTCAGGCGGTGCTGATGTGTTCAATTTGTATAGATCTTTGGATTTACTCATGACACAATATCAATCTGTACTTCCTGTGCTAATGTTGAAGGTATTAAATTATTCTTGAATATTGTCCTTCTTCTAGGTGATAGATTCTATTGCTTAGTGAACTTGGATGTGGGCCGTATCGAATAAAACTTGCTTACATTTGCAGCCCATAATTTGTAAAATCATTTATCATTTCCTGAAACCATTTAAGTCTATGCAGTTGCTGAAGTGCCTAGGCAAGGCCTGTAAAAATTGCGTTCTAAATTCAGATCTTTTTTTTTAATTACAAATTAATATTTTCAAGCAAACAATGTATGAATCTACTTATTTGACTATAGAAAAGGTTTACAAATAGAAATAAACTTTAAAATTTATTATCCCAATATTCAATTGTATTGTTGAAATGTGTACAACAAAAAGTACTTTGTTTCCTTTAAAAGTCAAGCTTTGCACGTTAAACTCATCTCTATTCATACATTTTTCTTACAATATAAAAATGGCAAAATATAATAATCCATTAGTACATATGTACTTTCACTAGACTCGAATGTATCCGATCGCGTTTGTTTGTTTGTCAATACCACTGCAAGCATTAGTGGCATAAGTACTCTTGGAAAGTAAAAACTGCAAATGAGGAGTTCCACATAATATGTGTGCAAATTATAATTAAAATAAATTATTATAAGCATTAAAATAATAAACAATTAATATTAAATAATTAATTAAATTATAATAAGCATAAATATATAAAGATTTTTACCATAAATTGAAAAAGCATAGTTTAGTACATATTGTAATTTTCTTCCCATGGTGAGGTAAAGAAAAAGTGAATAATTTCAATTCGAATGTTATAATTCCATGTCCATTAGATCTGAACAAATTTGTACACCACCGGAATATAGCGGATGAACCATCGTTTACTTCGAACCTGGCAATACTTGTGCCCTTCTATTCTGCCACAAAATTCAGTATTATAACCCCCGCTTGACCAACGTTGGGATTTATTGTGCCAACGTGAAAGTGCACAATGGTGTCAATTTTGCCAAAAAAAAAAACATCTTTTGGGGACGTGATACGTCCCCATTCATTCGAAAAAGTGTACTAAAATTCATTTTTAAATTTAAACTTTAAAATGGGCCACCCTTTCTGTGTACCATATTAAATTCAAAGAAATGAACCGAGAAACGAAGTATGAAAGTAGGAAAAAATATTTCTTCCATGACTTCCTCTCAGCAGATTTCTGGTAAAAATTGCCATGAAAAAGTTTCTCAAAAATCTGTCGTTTGGAAACGACATTAAACTGTAGGTCTCGCCATTCATGTATAAAATTAACACACTCAACATATGTAAGTGGTGTGAGGAGATGGGTAGTAATCCTGACTGAAGGATTGAAATGACCAATTATGTATGTATTTATCAGACATCAGCTTTTCGCTACTCATAAGTACTTTGAGTATAAGTGAGTCAACAGTATTGAAATTCAACTACTCTGATTCATTTGTACTCACTACAACATTGATTTATGAGTACAGGTTGCAATGGGAATGAGTACAACGTTGATATCAAACTCATAACATTCAAAATGTGTTTGATTCATAAGCCTACTCATTCAGATTTATAACTTTAGAAAAATACTTATAATACTCATAAATGATTCGAGTGATTCGAATCATTCATCGAAATTTACCGCCTTAGTTGTTGTTACATTTACAAAAAAAAGAAGAAAGAAGAAAGAGAAAGACAAAGACAAAGATAGCAAGCAAACACACAACCTTCTAGTGAGTATTGTAGTGTTCGTACGCGAATCATACTTATTTTGTGATTCTTGTAAATGTTGAGTAAAAGATAGTCAAAATCAACACCATAATGCGTATTGTTAAGTATGAGTACGATGAGTACTTCAAACTTTGAGTATGAGTAGTATGAATATGATGTTGAAATAAGTATGAATGAGTATAAGTATTAAAAATTGTGAGTAAGATTCGAATGTACTCATTTTTTGAATACTCATTGTTGATCTCTGTTATGTATGTTAAAATTCTAATTGATATTTTCACTTTTTTCTTTAAAAAGTTGTAATAGAAGCCAGTTTCCAATAAAGTCTTATATTCGGTCAATGCTTTTTGATGCAGAACTACACAAATAGACTTTAAGCTGTATTATAATCAAATAAATTTTATTTTTATAGAGTAGCCTTGTGTAAATATTTAAAATACATACAGAAAAGAAAACAAAACCTTATCATATTAGTTTTGTTTTATTTGAACTTTTTTTTCAGTTTTTTATATAAAAATCTCATATAAAACTTATGACACAAGATACTCATTTTACGTGGCTTGCGATTCAGTTAGAATAAAAAGATATCAAATATTTTTTTCTTTTTGTTTTTTATTCTTTCAGTAGTTTAAAGTACTTACTTAAGTTCCTAATAATTTATTTTTAAACTTATTTCACTTGCGTTAATTATTCAAAATTTTTTTCTTTTAATTTTTTTTTGCTCTTTGTTCCATTTTTATGCATATTTTCCAACATTTACAATTCAAAATATAAATTTATTTCAAAGGTTTTGTAAAACAAAATGCCATCCTGAGTCATCTATTTGAGTTTCCTTTTATTTTTTTAATTTGCAAATTCAATTTGATGACTCAATACTTTCTTGTTCAAACAATGAAATTCAATAAAAAAGGTACCATTTTTTCCATATACGAAGCGATTTAAAACTAATTATTGGTATTAAACCATTTCAATTAAATTTAATAATATTTTTGAATAACGAATTAGGTATGACAAATGATGGATTAATTATGATTAATTAAAAAATTTCAAATTTATTCACCCGGTTCACTTTACAGGTAATATTGCACACGAAATTATCAAAAAAATTCATAGATTTTGTGCTAAGCATTGAAACTATTTCAACCATAGTACTAATTACCATTGTAAAGTTAAATTTGAGTAAGAATTTTAAATTTTCTTCATGGATTTCGACTTTTCCTTTGTTATTGTTATTATTCCAGTAGCTAGTGTGTTGGCTTATTAGACATGAGGCCTCTGTTCAAACCCCAAGTCAGACATCAATACGAAAATATGAAAAAATATTTCTTCGGCAACTTCTGTTCGACAGATTTCTGACAAAAACTCTGAGAGTAAATAAAATTGCCATGAAAAAATTTCTCAAAAATCTGTCGTACGGAATGGACTTTAAATTTTCTTGTGGTCTGGTCGAACGAAATATGAAGTAACATTTCTTGCTCTTAGCAGTTTCTGGCAAAAACTCTAAGAGTAAATAAAAATTTCCATGAAAAGTTCCTTTACGTCCCACCACACATGGATCCAATCAACACACACAACATGGGTGGTGTGAGAAGCTAAGTCGTAATCCTGACTAAAAATTGTAATGACTAATTATGTATGTATGTGTTTAATCACTAATTAAGTAAGCAAGATTCTCTAAATACCATACCCTTTGATAAGCAATAATATTCACATTTTCAATTACTCTTTAGTACTAGTTTCTTTAGCGTATATTTAAATGATACAAATCGAGATAATTATTAGATTCTTAGTTATATTAAATGTGTCTGCAATAAATATATTTACAGTACACTTGCACGTCTGGCCATTGAGTAGATTTATTCTGAGGATAGATTGAGTATCTTAATCTTCAACTATTGCAAAAAAAAATACTGACGCTAAGGGCGTCGAAATACTTAATACTTCGTCACTTAGGACTTCGTTGACTAGCTGGTTGGGTTTCGCCAACTGTTCCTAGAAAAAATGATGTCCGCAGCGGGCTGGTTTAATAACTTTAAGTAAAGCCATCCGGAAATCCATTAACACTCTCTACTTTCAGACAATGATTGTCTGTCTAAGATTTCTTTGCAAGCTGTTCTACACAAAGATATATATATATATATATATAAGTTCCTGTTGTTCCTATAAGGAGCATAGGGCCTTAACGATTTCATTCCATTCATGTCTATCTGCAGCTACGATCTTCAGCTCGTTCCACGTTTTGTTGACTTTGGCTGCTTCTATATCTAATTGTCGATGCCAGGTGTGACTCGGCCGACCTTTCCTGCGGCTGCCTTGTGGATTCCAGTCTATTGCAAAGAAATAATTTTTGTCTACTTGAAAACTCTAGACACACGTGGCACAATTTAACTGTGCTCCTTAAAATTTGCGCTATGAGCAACATATGAATTCATCACTACATTTTGATGGTAAGGTGGTCTCAATATTTGAAAATTCGTTTGCTTTTATATTTTTTAATTTCAAAATAAAAAACGATAGCCGTTAGCTGTTTAAATTTACGTTTCATATATAATCCTATATGGCACAATTAGTAACTTTTTAAATTCACTTTCGAATATTCTGGTACTTTGAAATTGGTGGAACTATGCTAAGGCACAAGGGAAAGATTCACACATAGTTTTAATAAATTTATAACTTTATACGGGTAAAATAAAAAATCAAATCAAAAGAACAAATAAAGCCAGTAAAGAATTCGTAAATATTAAAAATAATATAACCATTGGACACGCTAAGAAACCGCTTTTAATCTCAACGTTATTGAACTTGTAAATCACAGTCAATCACAAATTTCAACATCTGAGATTGAATACAAAGTATAAAAATTAACAGGAATAAAGTGAAACCAACGACTATATATGTATATATATATATGTATATATATATATATATATATATATATATATATATTATACTATAAATATATATATATTTATAGTCTGTGGTGAAACTACACCGAGCATAAGGTCGATGTTTCTCAGCTTGCAAATAATTAAATATAATTTGTAATTGTATTGCAATTAATAAATAAAATAAAAAAATGAAACAATAGAGGCAAATAATCAACGAACAGATACAGAAATTGTTCAAATTAATAAAATCAAACATTTTATTTTATTCAAATAACTTTTTTATTAAAATGCTTTAAAAAAAACTACTGAATATTTTCTCAAATTTCTTTTTTTATTTGAAAGTACAATCCTTCCGGTTAATTATGGAAAATCATTTCATTCAAATGGCTGCCTCGGCTGGCCATGGTTTTCTGTGCCCCAAATGCGGCAATTTTGCTTGTTTACATACCCGCCAAGACCAAAATGAGCTTCATTTGAAAAGATGATTTCTTGCGAAAACCGGCATCTTCTGTAAGTCGATCGCAGGCTAATATTTCCCAGCGTTGTTCAAGAGTATATACAACCATATTCGTTCAGCGGAAGGATAAAAATAATTATCTCTCAAATCAGACATGCCAGGCCATTCACGAAATAAGCACCAGTTGAAGAAAAAACGTTAGATGGCGGACCCGATATGTTGTACCATAAGTGAAATTAATAGTAACAGTAGTGCCCTAATAAAACGATTTCTTCAATATTTCAAGAACCAATTTTGACAAAGAAAAATTTGCGAAATGGCACACAATAATTATTGAAACGTATTTTTAAATTTGAATTCTATGGAATTTGCAAAATCTCATTAAAATTGGAAAAAGTCGTAATGGAAAATAATTTACCGCTGAGTCTAAACTTAACTTTTGAAGAAGAAACATCTAGATCTACGTTCATGCATGGTGACGAAATTATATGGACCAGAGATCAGCAATGAGTATTCAAAAAGATGAGTACAATAGAATAATACTCATAATTTTTGATACTTATACGCATTCATACATATTTTAATATCATACTCATACTACTCATATTTAAATCTCACTCGTCACATTCATAGTTAACAACACGTATGATGTTATTGATTTCGACTCTCGTGTACTCAACATTTACAATAATCACAAAATAAGTACAATACTCTCTAGAAGGTTGTGTGTTTGTAAGTTTTGATGAATGATTTGAGTATTTTTCTAAAGTTATGAATCTGAATGAGTTGGCTTATGCATCAAACATATTTCGAATGGTATGAGTTTGATGTCAACATTGTACTCATACTCATTGCAACCTGTACTTATAAATCAACGTTGTAGTGAGTACATATGAATCAGAGTAGTTAAATTTCAATATTGTTGACTCACTTATATTCAAAATTTCATGAGTGCTTATGAGTAGCGAAAAAACGATTCCTTGATGATCTCTCATGTATATAAATATTTAGGCCGTATAATTATTCACTAGAGTCAGTAACGCAGATGTTTGTATATAAATACTGAATTTTTATTCATTTTAGTCCAATGACCATTTGATGTTAATTTTATCTACACAACAACTACAACAACAGTAATAACAACAATAACAAAGCGTTTCTAGTTTATTTTACTTTTCATATAAGTATACAACCATGCAATTATATACAGAGATACTCGTATCTCGAAATAAGTAAGTACAACCATGAATATCTCTGTATACACTATGTATGTATGTATGGCTGTATCAGAATCTCTCTGCTGCATCTCTGTAACTCGGTTTGTTTATGTTCGTTGTGGTTTTATTGGTTATGAAATGAAATAAAACTTAAAGATAAGCTCGCTCGCTCGCTCGCTTGCTCACTCTATTTTTAATTTGTTGTTATCGTTTTATTTAATAAACATTTTGATAAGATAATTGTTTTTTGAATCAGAAAAAAAAAGAAAAAAAAAACAAACATTAAAAGGAGTGAAATTATAACCGATTAAATGTTATGTTTGTTGTTCGCAATATTAAATAAAAAAATAATTTAATTTGTACCAAACGGTATATAATTTTTTGTATCTATCCGCAGAGGTATTTGTTAATTATTCATCTCTTATGGCCCTTACTTACATTCGAAATACAAACCTTTGTAGTCTTTAATGTGTCGGCCCTAACGATAAGATAGAGGATTAGGTTAGAGATGATAACCTTTCATTTTATCGTAATTTGTTAACAATTTAACCGTAGATCGAGCTTTATATTAAAAATTATACATTTAAATTTTTCTGACTATATAACTTTAATTCAGAAAAAGTTGGATGCCTAATATTTTTTTTTATTTCGTTAGTATTGTTATCGCTATTATTTTAAACCAAGTAAAAAAGAAAAATTCATACAGGACTTAAAAAAATTCAAAAACTTTATAAGTCTGGCTTATGTATCATTTTTGATAAATACGACTTTCCTAGGGATTCTTTGGTGTTGTGTTTGAAATTTTTTTTTGATGTCTGGTGGTAGTGTGTTCGAGCCCCAGGCCAGACATCAAAACGAAATATGAAAAAATATATATTTTTTCGGCGACTTCCTCTCAGCAGATTTCCATCAAAAACTCTGAGAGCAAATAAACCAGCCATGAAAAAGCTTCTCAAAAACCAATCGTTCGGAGTCGACGTTAAACTGTAGGTCCTGCCACTCAAGTATAAAATTAAAGTCACACAACATGCATGATGTAAGGAACTAGACAGTAATCCTGACTGAAGGGTTGTAATGGCCAATTATGTATGTATGTATGTAGAAATTTCGCGATCCACCGAAATTGAATTGGCAGTTTTAGATTCAAGTACATGCTACGTGCATAGCAACTACTTACAGCTGTATTTGGAGAAAGCTGTATCCGAGAAATCAGAGAGGAGCATTGTTATCGACATAATCGATTTTCTATTGCCAGGGGAAACTTAAGTATCTCACATGACGGTGACAAAAAATTTTTCTCATGAAATATAACAATGGTTTGTACCACGAGGTTTTAGCCAGCCCTCGATTTGGAACGTTACTGATGCGATTGACAATAAGCTGCCCGATCTAAGCCATTGAAAACTTATAAATCGCAGCAAAGCAAGGGTACTAAAGGGTGATTTTTTAAGAGCTATAGGGAAATGTAAAAAAAAAACACATAAAATTCAGAAAAATTCATGAAATCTTTATTTGAATCGATAATACGGTCCATATAATTTAATGTTTGAAGATTATTTCATGCAAATGCTGACCGCGACTGCGCCTCAAAAGGTCCATCCGCTTAGTCCAATTTTATCACACTCTTTCCAACATTTCAGCCGGTATCTCACGAATAAATGCTTCGATGTTGTCTACCAATGCGTCAATTGATGCGGGCTCGTCTGTACAGACATGAACTTTAACATAGCCCCACAAAAAATAGTCTAAAGGCCTTAAATCGCACGATGTAGGCGGCCAATTGACCGGCCCCGAACGTGAAATAAAATGTTCACCGAACTCGCCTCACAATAAGTCCATTGTTACGAGTGCTGTGTGGCATGTGGCACCGTCTTGTTGGAACCACATGTCATGCAAGTCAGGCTCTTGCATTTTGGGAAAAAAGTTGGATATCATCTCACGGTAGCGCTCGCCATTTACAGTTACGTTACGATTCGCAGCATCTTTGAAGAAGTACGGTCCAAATGACCAGCCCATAAACCGCACCAAACTGTGAGTTTTTCTGGATGCATTGGTAGCTTTTGCAATGCTTCTGGCTGGTTTTCACTCCAAAATCGACAATTCTGCTTGTTTACGTATCCCGAATAGCCGCTTCAGTGGGTCGATTAAACTGACCATAAAATGGAAGAAGCGCGCGATGATCGTTTTTAACAGAGCACGCATTTTGATAATAAAATTCAATGATTTCAAGCGTTGTTCGTTTGTAAGACGATTCATGGTTAAATTATAGACCAAACTGAAGATGTTTGACAGTCAAACAAAACACGAAACGTACGTGAGGTGTTTAAACCATTTTTGTCAAAAAGATAATAGCTAAAAGAATCACCCATTAGATGTCAAAATGTTATCATTTAGAAAATAGCATGAATTGTTTGATTTTTAAGTAAAAAAACCATGCTGCAATGTAATCATGTCAAAATTTTTGGCGTAAATTTTATAAAATCGAAAAAAATAATTGGTAATGATATAAAAAAGTTTTATTAAAATGAATTTAAAAAATAAATAAAAATGTTTAAATTTCTTAACAGAATCCATCAATAATAATGACAATTCCATGTAATACAAGTATGTATCAAAAGTGATATATAAGCTAGAATTATGAAGTTTTTTTAAGGCTCGATCTACGGTTAAATAAGTTTTTCATCGTTAAGAGTTAGTATTTTAGAGACAAATTTTTATGATTTTCTATGATTAATTTTTTTTTATTTTCCACCATAATAATTAAAATTTTCCTCTCATTATAAATTCATTTTTTTAATGAAAGTGTTTACAGGTTGTTTTGAAATTTCCAAGTATTTCGCACTATATTACACTGTAAACAAAATACAGAAATATTTGAAATTGCTTTTTTATTATTAAATTACTCCCGTGTAACACAATTAAAGAAAATATTCTTCGAGAAGACTAAACAAAATAGCTATTGCTTGCAAATTGTTTCGATTGAAATTAGAAACATTGGAGAGAGAGAGAAATACTAAATGGCTCTAATAAGCCATGACCTAAAATAGTGGCCTTTAGTACACAAACGAAATACATAATCATTGGTTTCATCTGGTTGTTTAAATTTAAAACTTCTTTAAATTATTTAGAACGTGATGAAATGGCCCAAATTAATGAATTTCGAATTTAAATAATATACTAAAAATAATGTGCTCCTTCTATGTTACCAGGAGGAAAAACTTTCAATGTCAGCTATTGCACAAAGGTTTTCCTGCTCTAAAAAAAAAATGGTATTTGGTGCAATTCAAATGTACAGCCTAGAGCCAGAAAAACCACTCCAGCAGAAGACAGAACAATTTGTAGGGCCAGTAAGAGAAACCCTTTCCTGTCTTCTCGTGGAATAAAGGATCAAATTGGGCAAAATATAACGTCAGAAATATCTACACGGACAAGAAGAAGGCGTTGACAGGAGTCGGGACTTCGTGGGTGCATTGCGCAAAAAAAAACGCATGTCTCAAAAAAAAAGCGGTTACAGTTTGCAACGGAAACGCTTAAAAAAGATCTGCGTTTCTGGAACAGAGTTCTCTGGAGTGTCGAATCCAAGTTTAATTTGTTCTAATCTGATGGAAAAACTTATGTAAGACGTCCCTCAAACAAAGTCCTTGATCCCAGGTACACAGTGAAAAGTGTTAAGCTCGGTGGCGGTTCTATTATGGTCTGGGGTGCTTTTTCTTGGCATGATGTGGGTCCAATTGTAAGAATTGAAGGAATAATGGACAAATATCGATATAAAAGCATTTTGGAAAATGTAATGGAACCGTATTCCCTTGAAAGTATGCCCGTCAATTACATTTTTCAGCATGACAATGACCCAAAGCACACTTCAAGGTTAGTGAAGTGTTGGTTTTCGGGTCAAAATATTTATGTTCTGGATTGGCCACCCCAAAGTTTTGAAAATAAATTAACAAACACACATTTCTAATTATAAGGCCACCACTGTACATATATCTCAAATAGTATTACGACAAAATTTTGGGGTTTTTTTAAAAGAAAGTAAATTTTTAATTTTTCTAGAGACCTACAGTGTAAATCCGATGGTGTCTGGTGACAGTAGTCGAAGAAATATTTTTTCATATTTTCATTTTCTTAAAGATGATTGGCTGAGCAGCGGACTCGTGTCTAATAATAATTCAGTATGAATGAATGAACAAACAAGCTCTTGCATAGAATTGAAAATTTACAAAGAATATACACGCCTAAGCGTTGTATACAAATTATGACTTGGAATGCTAAAGAAATCGTTAAACATAAAACCCAGTTTGAAGTAGATCTTACGAGAAACACAAATAGAAACTGAATAAATGTAAGCAAACAAGACGGACAACGGACAGCAACAGAATGCACACATCATACGGTAATTAGTTACACAAACAAATGGTAATTACATGAATAAAAACATGAGTGGAAAGAGCAGAGCAACAACCATATGATGGATTACATAAAAGCCTTGCAAGATTTAGTTCCTGACAACAATACTTAACAACATTGAGTACACACCTAATAATAACTGGGTGCTTTTGCTGTAAGTTCAAGGTTTAATTCCACTAAAATGAGAATGTAAACGAACAAAATACTTTTCAAGTATTTCTTTTTTTCTTTTTGTGGACCTTTGAACTGAAGTCCTTATGCTAGTTTTCTTTGAACCGGTAATCGTATATACTTTTATCTTCTTGTTCTCGAAAGTAAGTACATATAGTGAAAGAAATTCTTTGGAAAACTAATTTAATATTAAAAGAACTGCCACTGCCGACGTTAGCAGTGCTGGGTCGGTTGGAGTTTATTAAGGGCAAATGGATAGCCACTTAGAATATATTGGGTACAGAATCTGACGTTTTCAGTTGACAGGTTGGAGTTGGAATATCTATACATTCTCCAACAGAATAATGAACCCAAGGCATACGCCCACATTGTTCGGGACTGGCATTTATGTTTGTAATACTCCCAGACAGTTTAATATACACTTTCTGAAGAAAATGAAAAAATCTAGATACTTTTACATCTTTTAACATTAAAATTACAAACAAAAGCTACAAAAACAAAACACAGAACTTGTTTACAAATTATCGCACTGCTTAGTATAACAACAAAAACCAGCATAAAAAATGGCAAAAAAAAAAAAAAATAAACAAAAATATATCAACAACAATACAATAATAAATGTTAACAACGAAGTTTACATTTCTACAGATTTCGAGGTTCATGACTTCGCCTTCAAGAACATTTATCAGACTGATTACTTCGCCATATAAAAAGCAAGCCAAAGCAGGCGAATGAGTTAGTAAAAGTTCAGTTAGTATTGTGTGAAGACGTGGTGTGTTTCAAGAGAGTAATCGTGGTTTGAAGATCGCCCTTACAAAGATCTGTCGAATAATTGTCTAGTAATTGTTATTGTTTATGCAAAGGATTTTTCTAAATAAAAAAATAGTGCGAAAATATGACCAGTCGGTACTCTCTAAAGCTACATTTGGCTTTACGACTTTGTTCATCACAATAAATTGTAGGAGATGATCAAAGCCATCTTCGAATCGGCATTCCATAGAATGCGAAGTCACTGCTATCAATGAAACGACTAGAATTCTATCAGCTTGAATGATACATGACTGCTCTCAGGTGGGAGATTTCGAGACAAGAGTTCCCCGCTTATGTGCACTGTCCTTGCAGGCATTATTAAAAGTGATTATATCCGGAGAATACTGTAATTTTTTTTTGAGCGTGGCTGAATGCTTACGCTTTTTTCATGGATTTTTAATGTTTAAGTTTTTGTTTTCTAAATAATTTTTTGTTTTATAAATTTGATTGTTTAAAATATGTTAAGTTTTTCTTATTCTCTTTACAATTTTAAAAAAGTAGAGCTAATTTAGTGTTTATTTCCCACAATGCATTGTTACGTGTTTACCTTCTTAAAAACGTTTAAAATATGAGCTCGTAGGTTGCAAACAAAACAAAAGTAAATTTGTGTTTAGTTTCAATTAAACTCTTTATTGTTCGCACTACTTTTGTGTGCCACTGTTTACAACTTGACGAATACAACAATAATTGCATGTTCGCTATTCTTCTTTGCTTACAACGCAGATCTGTTCAACGGCGATATTCAAACTATGACCATTTTCTTCACACGCAACGCGTCTTCACAGAAAACTGACTGAATTCTGCTTTGTCTTGTCTTTTTATATGCTCACGTAAACAGTCTGATGAAGGTTCTTGAAGTAGAATGTTCGTCTCTTCGACTTCTCGAAAACTCTATTGCGACTTCATTGTTGTTTTTGTATTTTGTACACGTTGTTTATTGTTGCCTTCTTGCTTACTTGTCTATCCCCTTTTCTTTCATACTGATGTTGTTGGTTTACTTGTATCAAGTTCGTTGTATGTATGTGTTCGTGTAGCTTTTGCTCATTTTAATGTTAAATGATATTACATATGTATATTTTCAAAGAAAATCAAATGAACTAATTTGATTGATAGAAGTATCCGTATAAATTGCTTAATTTAATGTTAAAAATATGAGAAAAATTTTTTAAATTAATTTAAAAATAAAATCATTTCTTATTTATGTATCCTCACACATCTTTCAAACTTCAAATTGTTTGATTGTGATGAATAAATATGCATGTATATATGTACATATATTGTACATAAAAAACGGTGATACCGTTGTTAACTTATTTAATTCTGTATCATAATGAAATGTTATGCAATCGTGCGTATGTTCATGACTATTATGAATTTATGAATATGAATTCATTTGCGTTTTGTGCTATCAAATCAAAGAATGTTTAAAATTCATAAATAATTCTTAAAGAAAAATTTAATATACGTACATACGTACATTTGTGTATACATATACATATGTATATACATCCGCTTACTATGTATCCATACATAAATATACAGATATTGGTCCATGGTTGTACCATTTACTTAAAACCTGATGAAATTTACAGGCGGATGTACATAAAAACCCGTATTTCATAAAAAGAAAAATCATCAGCCCAAACTGCTAGTCAAACAGCCAGCCAGCCAGCCAACCATCCATCCAGAGAGCCAGTCAATCGACCAAGAAAATAACCCAATTTTATACACACCTATTGAACGTATTTAAACGTATTCCTTATTTTTCTCTCTCTCTCCCTGGATGTAAATTTCCATTCACACATACTTAATATACAGACATACATATGTATATACCATATCTTTGGATATTTATCGATATACATACATACCTATACAAGTACACAATTTTACCTGTATTCCAGCAACAATACCAACAATGAGAGTAGATGGAAAAAAAGAAAAGGAAAAATTCAATAAAAAATAAAAGAAAATTCAATCATAATGCACGTGTAACATGTAGACATTACCCAAAAGGTCAATAGCAATACTCCTTGAATGAGAACACCAACAGCAAAAACTCTTCCATTGTGTTTCATCAATAAATTCGTTTTTTTTTTTTATTAAAAATTTTAATTTTTTTTTATTCTCCATATTTCTACGTGACCGTTACAGCGTCAACTTTTGCAAAAACGCAAAAGCAAAAACAACAAAAACAAATATTGTAAAAACATTTTACACATTTTGTTTAAATCAATTACAATAGGACGAGTATGAGCAAATGCATATGGAGTAGGGGTAGGGGTATACGAATAAATTTCAACGTGTAGAATACTACAGTACGTACATGTATGTATACTATACATGAAAAAATTTAAATATTTATTCCCGACATAAATTCAAATATTTAATATTGTAGATTGATATGGTACATGTACATATGTACATAGGTATACATATGTTTGTGTTCTCGTACAAGCATGCATATTTCTTTTTTAATAAAATATTTAAATAATTCACAATGCCATATACATACAAATACACACATGATGATAAAAAATTAAATTTTTTTTTCATTTTTCTTAACAAATAGTAAAAGTAAAGATTGAAGACACACTTTAATTTGCGTTAAATAAAATGAAATTTTTATTTCATCTACAATATCTGTGTATAAAATTTAAAAAAAAATACATTTAGGGTCATTATTACCACTTGCCGTTAACTAAACGGAGAATTTTAACGGGCAGATAATATGTTTGTCATTATTATAAGTGGACAATATGGTAGAAATGAGCGTTCAGCTAAAGGGAGGATCATCCCAACTTTAACTTTTAAACTTCACTTTATGTTTGAACTTGCCATAAATACAATTATTTTCAATATGGCAACTTCAAATATAAACAAAATGAGCATATACAACAAAAAACGAAGCCCGTCGTTGCCACAGCGTTAAAAAGCTTTATTAATTAAGCAGTGTTATTGACATTGCTCCGGCACTGCCATATTTTTGAAAAAGTTAACATTATTTTATCTGTAGGTTGTAATAATGAAATTAAGTTAAAGGTGACTTTAAAGTCCACTTTAACAAACGTTACCTTTAACTAAACCCAACTTTAGCGGTAAGTTGTAACAATTGCCCTTAAAGTTATTGAATGTTAAAAATTAAAATTTTCTGTGGCGTTTAATCCTTGTTTTTTTCATAACATTCATCCATTTTATCGAAAACAAAATGGCGATTTTGTATTATTAAGGTAGTTACCTATTAAAGTGTAATACCATACACACATTCAAGGCTACATTTTACCGACTGCAAACTGTCGAAAAGTATGTATTTCTATTGCGTTTAATATATTGCTAAAGTCTTTGACATAATTAAGCAGATTGTAAAATAATCTATCACTTGAGTGCTTATAATCTCCGAATCAAACATACATACTTACATAATTACTCATTACAACTCTACAGTCATAATTCCCACACAACTTATGTGTGTTAATTTTATACATGAGTGGCAGGACCTAGAAAGTCGCCGAAGATATATTGTTTTCATATTTCATTTTGCTGGAGATGTCTGACCTGGTGCTTGAACAGTAGCCGAATCTTACTGTTACGTTTTTACCTTTTCAAATATGAGCTCGTAGTTTGCAAATAAAATAAAATAAATTTGTGTTTAGTTTTAATTAAAATTCGTTATTTTTCGCACAATTCTATGTGTCACTGTTCACAACTTGATATAAACTACAAGAATTACTTTGTATGTTATTCCTGTGTTCATACCCTTTGCATAAATAATAACAATTACTAGACAATTATTCGACAGATTATCGTAACGGAGATCTTCAAACCACGATTACTCTCTTCAAACGCACCGCGTCTTCACACAAGACTGACTGAACTTTTACTAATTCCCTTGCCTGCTTTGCCTTGCCTTTCATATGACAAAGTAAGTAGTCTAATGAATGTTCTTGAAGGCGAATGTCCATGACTTCGCCTTCTCGAGATCTCTATAAATGTAAACATCGTTGTTTCATTATTGTTGTTTGAGTATTTTGTTTACATTTATTCTTGTAGTGTTTGTTGGTATATTTTTGTTTACTTGTTTACCATTTCTTTATGCAGGTGTTTGTTGTTATATTAAGCAGTACTATAATTTGTAAACAGGTTTGTTTTGTTTTTGTAGCTTTTGTTTATAATTTTAATGTTAAGCGATGTAAAAGTAAAATAGCAGTATCTAGATATTTCATTTTCATAACAATACTTTAAAAGAATTAAATGCATTTTATAAACAAAACAATATTTTTCCAGCTTTCTAAAGAAATTTCAATTTTGAATTCGTCTTGTCCCCCCAACGTAATCAATGAAATGAGAGTATTTGAAGTTACATAGAGATTTGCTTAAGTTGCAAACTTATTCTGTTCCTGCAGTAACAGTTAAATTTCAGTATTTAAGGTGGATGTGACAATTTAATTATGCCCCATATTTTTGTCAGCGTTTTCTATAAAGTCACAGTTGTGTAGCAGACAGGAGTCGAGTGACTCGAATCATTCATCAAAATTTACAGTCTTAGTTGTTGTTGCACTTACAAAAGAAAAAAACAGACACATAAGCAAAAAAGACAGAGCAGCAAGTAGAGCAAACACACAACCTTCTAGTGAGTATTGTAGTATTCGTTCCGAATCATACTTATTTAGTGATTCGTGTATATGTTTAGTTATGGAGATTCGAAAGCAACAACATAATGGTACTTGTTGTTAAGTATGAGTATGATGAGTACTTTAAACTTTGAATATGAGTAGAGGGTTCACGATTTTAAAATAAGTATGAGTGCGTATAAGTAACAGAAGTTGTTAGTATGATTCGATACTACTCATCTTTTTTAAAGCTCATTGCAGATCTCTAGTCCACAGCTCCTAGTATGAGCAGAAAAAACCAATAATTTTACTAGCAACAAAAAATGTTTTTATCCATTTTTAAATTTTTCTTTAAAAAAGAGTTTTAATTTAAAATTAAATTAACGGGAAAGACATTTTAGCAGCGGTCTTACAAATCCATTCGATAACCAACTATACGCAGACAATGAACATGTATCGCCTTATAAAAAAATCAATTTTTTGTTTTTGTTTTTTATTTCATGTTATTTGCACTTTTCTTTTTTATTTTTTGTTTTATTTTACAGTCGAATATGATCAAAGGCAGTCGAAAATGTATTTTTTTTTCTGTTTGTTTACAGATATTCACACTCCGATACAAAATGTGACAACGAACGACTACAATGGGGATACGATGGTAATGATGGGGTGGATGGGATGAATATATGGTTGAATGGATGAAATGGTTGGGTCGATTGGTTTGATTTGGTCGTTTGGTTGCATGCATGGCTGATGTAAACGAACGTTAGCAAGTGTCATTTTTGTCTAAAGGTGAAATATTGGAAAAGAAAAAAGAAGAAAAAAAGAGAAAAGAAAATAAAATAAAAATCTGATGAAATTTCTCAAATCGTTTACAATAAATTTGTTTGCAAAATATTTGGTGAGGGATGTGTTTTTATTTTTAATGTGACAAGAAAAAAATCACAAAAAAAAAGTAAAATAAAAATGAAAGAAGAAAAAACATGATTTAATTTAAAATTTAAAAACGTTGTTTTTTTCTGTTTTGCAAAAGTAATGATGAAATTTGTTTATCAAAATGGTCATTTGAAAGAAAACATACATATATAAATTGATAGTGTTTTGTAATGTCATGATACATTGAATACGTAGGAGTATTCACCATTAAGTGTAGAATTTTACTAATCGAGTCTGTCCTGTACGCCGTAGTCTAGTAGATAGTGTGTTGGCTTGTTAGACGTGGGGCCTCGGTTCAAATCCCCGGTCAGACAACAAAACGAAATTCGAAAAACTATTTCTTCGGCGAGAGTAAATAAAGTTCCCATAAAAAAGTTTTTCAACAAATCTGTCGTTCAGAATCGCCTTTAAACTATAGTTCCCTCCAATCACGTAAAAAATTAGCGCACGATGAGTACTTTAAACTTTGAATATGAGTAGTATGAGTGTGATATACAAATAGGTATGAATGCGTAGAAGTATCAGAAATTATGAGGATGATTCGACTTTACAACTTTACGCCTGCATAAGACGAACTTTACCGCCTGCATAAGGTAGCGTGTGTATGTAATGTCATGCAAATAAGACTTAAATTATTTAGTAATGATGGCTTGCTTAATTTTTGTGCGACCTACGAGATTTGTACCTGGATTACGAGGTTTTTTGTCAGTTAAATCACTAGATCTATTGTTATTTATTCAGTCTGTCTGCCAAATTATCATCGACGTGTAAAGCATTCATCAAGTCGTGCAAAATTGTTTTTACAAAATGGGTGTTCTGTTCGTGCAACGTAGAGCGCGTTATGTCTATTTTTCGATCGCCATAATCATCCTAAAGCGTCTCTCACAAGAACTTGGCCTTTTATAGACTACAACTTGGCGAATTTTACGCTGCGACTTGGGCCTGTACCAGAGTTCAGCAATGAGTACTAAAAAAGATGAATAGATTCGAATCATACTCATAATTTCTGATTTTTATATGCATTCATACTTATTTTAATATCATGGAACCTCTACTCATATTCAAAATTTGAAGTACTCATCATACTCATACTAAACAACACGTATGATGTTGTTGATTTCGACTCTCCATACCTACGACTCAACATATATCCGAATCAAAAAATAAGTATGATTCGCGTACGAGCACTAGAATGGTTGATTGGTTGCTTTGCTTGCTCCTCTGTCCTTGTAGCTTATGTACCTTTTTTCTTTTTTTTTTGTAAATGCAACAACAATTAAGACTGAAAATTTTGATGTTGAATCATTTATAAGTATTTTTCTAAAGTTATGAATCTAAATGTGCAGGGTTAAGAATCAAACATATTTCGAATGGTATGAGTTTGATGTCAAAGTTGTACTCATTGAATCGGAGTAGTTAAATTTCAATATTGTTGACTCACTTATATTCAAAGTCTCATGAGTGCTTATGAGTAGCGACAAACGGATTCATTGCTGACCTCTGGTCTCTACATGTACAGTATTCAACTGACCCTGGAAATGGATGTAAACCACCATAGACGACGACGTGTGTTCTCTGAATGAGATCTGGAGTAGTTGGCTACCGACCCTAATTTTCATCGATAAGATGAAAGAATATTTCATCGGAGACTTCCTCTATACAGTTTTCTGGCAAAAACTCTGACAGTAAATAGCAATTGCTTGAAAAATTTTTTCAAAAAATTTGTCGTTCCAAATCGACTTTAAACTGTAAACAAAGTGGTGAGAGAAGCTAGGTCGTTATCTTGACTGAAGTGTTATAATGACGAATTATGTACATATGTGTGTATGTAAAAGCACCACATACATTCAATTCGAACTTCTTCAATGATTTAATTCAAACTCTTTTTATGTATCCAATCTTTCTATAGAGATCCACAATAGCTAGTAAGGGAGTGCTGATGATATTTGAGTGGTATGCTATACTTCCAAACCTACCTTGTAATCATTGAATTCAATATTACCCGGGATAATCTTTTACAGTATCTATGGCAATTAGTATAAAGTATTTGAGCTCATTTTCTACCCGTGGTCCAAATATGCTCAATTATAGAATCCCAAGACTGCCAAAGACTTGTATTTGTTGCGAATTTATAATTTTTAAAATAATTTGAGTGTTAATGATAATCCTGATCTCGATCAGAGATCAGCAATGAATCGTTTTTTCGCTACTCATCAGCACTCATGAAATTTTGAGTTAAGAATATCTGATCTCCATCTCCCGAGTTCTTCAGTGTTTTTCATATACTACGTAAGTAAAAGAATTAAGTTAGTTTTGTTTGATCAATGCCTGTGTACAGCTATGATTGCCGATCGGCGAAATAACTTTAATATTGGCACTTAGGTTATATGTTAAGCATCACTTAAAAACCAACTACATACTCATAACGGGCAAGTTTAAAGAGCAGTCGCTAAGCAATTCAAAAGAATTTATTGTAACCCCACACTCTATAATGGTAATCGATTTAGGGGCATTATTGCAACTTGCCGTTAACTAAAGGGAGGATTTTAACGGGCAGATATAAATACATATATGTATATAGCAACTTTAAATATAAACAAAATGAGCAAATACAACAAAAAAGGAGGCCCTTCGTTGATACTGCGTTAAAAAAAATTTGTTTAATTAAGCAGTATTATCCATATTTTTGAAAACAGTTAACTTTATTTTATCTGTAGGTTATAATAACGAAAAGAAGTTAAAGGTGACTTTAATGTTCACTTTAGCTAAAGTTACCTTTAACTAAACCCAACTTTAACGAAAAGTTGTAATAATGGCCCTTAGATTTTTAAACTTTACCTGGGAATTCTAACCAAATTCAATAATTTTGACGTGTGCCATCAACGTAGCAGGAAAACATTTTTTAATTGTTGTTGTTTTTTTAATAATTTGGTTTTTTTTACAGTTTTACGGGTTTAAGTACATACAGTTTAGTTTATCCATTAATTCTTTAATTCAGAAGTGGCATAATAAGCATAAATAATTAAGAGGAAATTGAAGTAAGAAAAGTGGGCATAGAGAAAGAGAAATTGAAAACAAATAAACAGAGAATAATAGTAAATTATGACTTTTTAAATAAATAAAAATGAAAATAAACAACAAACAGTTAAGGAGAATAAATAATGAGAGCTTTTGAGCCGTATGCTTTTTTCATGAAACCAGCCGTAAAAACGTTACAACTCAAAATTAAAATAAAAAACCAAAGAAAAAAAAAGAAAAAGAAACACAAAAAAAACAACAACACAATGGATGAAAATTTGCATATTAAAACTAAAGAAAATAAAAGAAATAAAAATCTAAAGGAAAACAAGAAAAAAAAATAAATTTAATAGACAAGAAATGAACACAACAAGAAAAAAAAGACACATACACACATACAATAAGATCCATCCAAAGAAAAGTTAAGTAAAAAAAAGCATATGTATGTATGTAAAGCAAAAACAATTTAAAATAAAAAAGAAAAGAAAAAACGAAATTAAAAAACAATAAAAAAAAACAGAGAACTAGAGAGAGAAAAAACCGGCTGTAATAGACAAACCAATAACAAACGAAAATTGACAACAACACTTTGAAAATGTTCATATGCGTACAAAACACGACAAATTGTCAGAAAGAAAGATAAACGAAAAGAAAATCAAATCAACGAAACGAACGACCAAACGACTGAAAGAAAGACCAATAGATGGGCTTATGAAAGATTTTTTTTGTTTTGAATTGAAAAACTGTGTGAGTGTGTGTGTGTGTTTGTAAGTGCTCATATTAAAACAACAACATTTGTGATGATGAAAAAATATAAAAAACAACAAACGAACACAACAACAATGCTGGTGGGTGTAAGAGATGTTGAGCGAGGTAGAGGAGAAGTAAAAACGGGTACTTCTAATGACAGTTTTCACAATGCATGAGTGAACGTAAGCGATGAAAACAAACACTTTAACACAAACTCATATCTTTTTTTTAAAGGCTGCTGCTAAAACAAGAACAACCACAACAACAACAATGATGAAACTCGTACAAGACCAGAACTTAGGCTAGCAGCAAAAATTTATAAGCGGGACAAACAACAACAACAAAATATGAATACAAGCAACGACACGACATACAGAACGTACAACAGCATAGTCGACCGACCGACCATTCGACCGACTTTAAAATAAAAAAGTCACGTACACCACACAGTTGGAGATATAATTCTACATTATTTTCTTGTAAAACCACAATAAAAACAACAACAACGGCGGCGCACACTACAATGAAAGAAAACTCACTCATTTTTCATTGTATGTAGTTCTTAAGCGATAGTGCAGGGCTTTAGAGGGCTTTATTTGCGTACTTTTTATTGCAAAAAGTACTCCTTTTTACAAAGTTTTCGCTTTTTGCATGGGATTTGACTTTACCTTTCGCAAATTCAATATTTTTTTGTCATAACCTTGTGTAACGATAGCATGGTTGAATGGTTGAAGTGTCCGACTATAAGATGTGAGCAATCCTAGTTCAAATAAAATAAAACAAAAGATTATATTAGTTCGGAAATTATAAAATTCAATCTTATTGAAGAAATACATCTAGGAAGCTATCCCAGACAACTCCACTTCTTGAGAGGAGGTAAAACTTAATCGGTAAACATTTTCTGATCTCTACACTCAATATTGAGTTACAGTGGATATGGTTTTAGGACGTCAGATCGATCCAATTACATACATACATATATACATACATACATAATTGGACATTACAACCCTTCAGTCAGGATTACGGCCTAGCTTCTCAACACCACTCATGTTGTGTGCGTTAATTTTATACATGAGTGGCGGGACCTATAGTTTAAAGTCGACTCCGAATGACAGATTTTTTGAGGACCTTTCCATGGCAATTTTTACCCTCAGAGTTTTTGCCAGAAATCTGCTGAGAGGAAGTCGCCGAAGAAATATTTTCATATTTTCGTTTTGATGTCTGACCTGGGATTCGAACTCCGGCCTTTCGTCTAATAAGCCAACACACTACCTACTAGACCACGGCGACTTCCAGATCGATCCAATTACTTGTTTTGTTTGTAATGATTAAATTTAAAAAACCTGAAATACAAAATTTTTGAAAGGATCGAAAAAAAATATATACATACATGGCAAAGGTCAGTAATCAGTATTGAAAAAGATGAGTAGAATTGAATCATACTTATAATTTCTGAGACTTATACGCATTCATATTGATTGTAATATCACGGAACCTCTACTCATATTCAAAGTTTCATAACAATAAGCATGATGTTGTTGATTTCGACTCTCCTTTACTCATTATTTACAAGAATCATAAAATAAGTATGATTCGCATACGAACAATACAATACTCACTAGAAGGTTGTGTATTTGCTTTGCTTGCTGTCTTTGTCTTTCTCCTTTTATAAGTATTAGAAGTATTTTTCTAAATTTGTGAATCTAAATGAGTAGGCTTATGAATCAAACATATTTCGAATGGTATGAGTTTGATGTCAACGTTGTACTCATACTCATATCAACCTGTATTTATAAATCAACGTTGTAGTGAGTACGTATGAATCAGAGTAGTTGAGTTTCAATACTTCAAAAGTCACTCATACTCAAAATTTCATGAGTACTTATGAGTAGCGAAAAAACGATTAGATGTTGATTTCTGATGCATGAGTATGAAATTTATTGTATACGTTCTCTACTGGTGACTGTATTACACACATGCACACACACATAAATTATTGGCTATTATCAGCTATTAGCCCGGGGTACTGCCTAACTTCTCACTCTAGACTTATGTATATTGCATGTGTTAATTTTATCACTGAATGGCTGAACTTACAGTCTAAAGTCGCTTGTGAGCGACACATTTTGAAAATTTTTTTATGTTAGTTATTTTACTGTCACGGCTTTAGTCAGAGGGAAGTTGTTGGAGCTAAAGCTTGAGCATGGTTATAAGCCAGTACCCTATTAGCTCTAACCACACGAAAGCAATTGTGCTAGTGTAAAATGATAGCTTATAGGCAAGAGGGGTGAAGAGATTACAACTTTCCGTTAACTAAAGAGAGGATTTTAACGGGCACATAAATTTTTTTTATTATTATAAGTGGACAATAAGGTAGAAGTGAGGGTTAAATCAAAGGGAGGATCATCCTACCTCTTACTTTTAAAGTTAAGTTTATATCTAAACTTGGCATATAGTATGTTATTTTCAATCTGGCAACTTCAAATATAAACAAAATGAGCAAATACACCAAAAAGGAGGCCCTTCGTTATCACTGCGTTATTTAAAAAAACTTGTTTAATTGAGCAGTTTTATCGCCATTGCTTCGGCACTGCTATATTTTTGAAAAAGTTAACTTTATTTTATCTATAGTTTGTAATAAAGAAAACAAATTAGAGGTGATTTTAAAGTTCACTTTAGCTAAAGTTAGCTTTAACTAAACCCAACTTTAATTTCAAGTTGTAATAATGGACCTAAGATAATTATAATCCACATGTTGCCATTTTTATTTAGTGTATCGTTAAAAAGGAATTATAAAAAGTACTTTTTGGTTCAATGAAACTACTATATTGTTGTACTTTTCAATTTCTCTCTCCCTGTGGTTATTTGCCATCCCTGAGTAGATGTAATAAATTTTTTTGTTGTTATAGAGAGAAGAGTAGCAATATTTTCTCAAAAAAATAAAAACAAATAAGAAAAGCATAAACCGTGAGTGGAATAATGAAACAATTTATTAAAAAAAAAGTGTTTATAATATTTACATTTTCATATTGCAAAAGGTTATAATAATCAATAGGTATTTATTTAATTAAATTTAATAATACTTTTTAATTTCTGATAGGCTCTGCATACATATGTACGTATCTGTTGTGTCTTTTATTTACTTTTAAATTGTTTTTCATTATTTATTTACTTTTTTACTCTCTTTTACTTTCTCACTCATTTGTGTGTGTAATTGCAAGAAAAACACAAAGAAAACATATGTTATTAATCTACTCTTTTCTACTCTACTATGCTCTTTTATTGAGCCTTTCGGTTTAAAAACTCTCCTTTGAAAATTATTTACTCAATATTCTCACTCTTTCGACACACTATAAAAGCTGGGACGCACAGCTGTTTAGTTCAGTTACTGTTAAGCACTGCTGGTATTCATATTGAAATAAAATTAGAAAGTTTAAGAAAGAAAGAAATTTTAAAATTTTCTTGTATTAAACATATGCGGTGATAATAATTTTTTATACAATAAAGAAAAATTTGATGATAAATATTGTGATTTTTTAGACATATAAAAAAATATTTTTTTAAAAAATAATAGTTTTTTTTTATACAACAACAATTTGAAAGAATATCAGAAAGAAAAAGCATACGTGACTATTAGCTGCACTTATGCCGGAGATAATAAATAAAAGAAGAAAAATTGTCATTTGTAAATTTCTCAAAAAGAAATTCAAATAAATTTAAATTAAAGAGAAAACCGAAAAAAAATTAACAAATAAACTGAACTGTGATTTCTTATTAAAATAACCCAAAAAAGAATTGAAAGAAAACAAAAAACGTGCATTTAATTTATTTTATAATAAAATAAAATAACAAAAAAAAAAAAAATAGAAGAAAAAAAATAAAACATTTTTGAACAATATTTTTTTGATAACAATAAAACAAAATTAATCCAGATAAAATGGAAATATTATCTGTGCAAAATCAATATCCCGAACGTTTTAGTATTATTAGTAATACATCAAAAACAAAAGGTAAGAAAACATGATTTTATTTAATAAATTAAAATTCTACAAAAAAAAAAATAAATAATAAATAATAAAATAAAATATAAATAATAATATGAAAGAAAAACAGAAAATATTTAATAGAACAAGAAATTTATTTTAAATTTCATAGATTTTAACAAAAAAAAAAATAAATATAAATTCTAGACACAAGTAAACTTTACATGGCAAAATTTAAATTTAGTTTTTAAATTAAATTATGATTTATTTACAATTTTATTTATTAATATATTTAAAACAATTTTAAGCCAATTTTATAATTTCATTTTTATTTTCATAAAGAAAATCATCCTACAAGAAATTTTTGCTATTTGCAATAAGTTGAAGCAAACTTTTTGCACTAAAAACTAATTGGAATTAAATTTTAAATTTCTCTTGTGTTACTTTTTTAATTTTGTGGGTTATATGGCAATGGACCTAAACACTGACCTAAGTGCGACCATGCATTTTAACTTGGATCCTCCGCTTATGCTAATAAGCGGAATTATCTTTGCTAATAATTTACAGCATTTTGTAAAAACATTTAAATCGTTATCGGTTTAAAATAAATTTGAAGTTGAAAAAATTCCTTTTTTATTTAAATCATCTTAATTTTTGGCATTAGTTTTTAATTGTTTAATACAGAAATGACTTAAATTGTTTTCTTTTTAAGATTTTATTCGATTGTGGTTCAAACTTTCTTTCTGATATAATTTTCTACAATCGTTTGAAATTTTAAGCAAGTGAATTAAAATTGCAAGCGATTCATTATTTAATTCCCCTTAAAATTCATAATTTTTTTCTGGATTAAAAAATTATTTCTGGGTTTGGTTAGTTTTAAAAGGAAAGGATATTAAAAAAAATAGTTTATTTTTGTTAATTCGGGTTTTATATGCTGCAAATACAATAAAAATAATTTTTGGACTTCACTGAACTAAACAAAATACAAAAAGGAATCAAAAAATGAGCATTGAACTTCTTGGGCACTAGAGGGTTAATTACTTTAAGCCCTCAATCTGTTACATGTTTTCTTAATTTATATTTTTATTTGATTTTAAATTATTCTTTAAGTTAATACATAAACAATTTAAGTGATTATACTTTGGAAAATTGTTTAAATTCAAGTGGTGGACTGCACTAAAACATATTTATTAGAATTCTTTATTCATTTTTAAAATATCTTATTGCATTTAAAACAGAATTTTTCATAAAGTCCACCTGTTTTTTCGTATTATTTTCTTCAATTTTTTATTATTTGTTTTCGTCTTAAACTTAATAGTTTTCATGCTTTAGCTTGACAATAAGTTATTTGTTTTCTTTTTTAATTAGGAATTCCAGATTTTTGTGTATAAAATAAACAATTTATTTTTGCTGTATTTGGTTCTAATTTAAAAAAAGGGCACGTTCTTAGTCTTTGTATTTGAATACTATTCAAATTTGAATTCGTATTCTATGGAAATTTAAATTAAATTTTACTAAAGCTTCGTTAAATTATGCTTAAATCATATATTTTTCATGACATTTCCCATACTTATTGAAAAAGAAACAAATATTTGTTGATATTTATTGCAAATATTGCTACAATAATAGATTTTAAAATAATAATAATAAACTAGTAAAACATTAAAAAATAAAATGTGTGCTATTATGATTAAATTGTTATAAATTTAAAATTAGAATTTTTTCGCAACATATTTGCCAAGTGTGATTATGACTTTATACGTTTTTAACTGATATATTGCAAAATAAATTAATTTTTTTTTAATTTACCGTTGCTACTGATTTTTAAATAAAAATTTTAAAAACCAAAAATGTGTGCTTTTATGATTAAATTGTTATAAATTTAAATTCGAATTTTTTCAGAACATATTTGCCAAGTGTGAACATGATTTTATAGTTTTTAGCTGATAAATTGCAAAATGAATTAATCAATTTTTTTTTAAAATTTACCATTGCTACTGATTTTTAAATAAAAATTATAAAAATAAAGAAAAAAACAAATGAAGTTAAAAATTAAAATTTATTCAAAAGTTTATTCATTTAAAGTGATTTATTGCTATGTGTTGTATACACGACAAATGAACGATTGAAGAAGACATTGAACTGAAGACACAAACAATGGAAAAAAAATTATTAATTTAAAATACAAATTGATTTAAAGCATAGATTTCCACTAAATTATGTTTCATCCGTAAGGCTCTAATCACACGAGAACAATTTTTAGTCGCACAATTTTTGTCCTTTTCAAATCACACGGGATGAATATTAGTTTGTATGTATTAGTGTTCTTGTATTCATTTGATGTTTGGCTAATTTTTAAAAATGTTCATATATTAGTTTTGTACTGGTAATGCGAGGTTACGGCCGGTTGAAACTTTATGCCACCAAAAAACAATTCTCTTCAATTCTCTTGCCTATAAACTATCATTTTACGCCAGCACAATTGTTCTCGTGTGATTAGAGCCTATTAAAACAAACGATAAATCCATTTATTTTCTAGGAATATGTTCATGTTCATTGGAAATATTTCTGATTTTATTATATCCAAAGAAATTTAGCGCTCAAGCTCCTAAGGCAGATCAAATTAAATTTAATGAACAATCACAAAACAAAGCTATGCTATTTGTATTTTAAAGCACAATTTAATTTACAATTTAAAGTTTATATTGTATACTATTTGTGGCTTCATATTTAGGTCTCCTCATAAGGCGTATTACTTCTGTAGATAGGCGGGCGGCCACCTACCTCTTATGAGATTTAATTTTTTATTTTACTTTATTTATTTTACAACTTGCCGTTAACTAAAGGAAGGGTTTTAACGGCCAGATAAATTGTTTTTTATTATTATAAGTGGACAATAAGGTAGAAGTGAGCGTTAAGATAAAAGGGAGCATCATCCTACATTTAATTGTTAAAGTTTAAGTATTATTATATTATTATTTTCAATATTTCAACTTCAAATATAAGCAAAATGAGCAAATACACCAACAAAAAAAGAGACCCTTCGTTGACACTGTGTTTACAAAAAGACTTGTTTAATTGAGCACTGTTATCGACATTGCTCCGGCATTGTCGTATTTTTGAAAAATTTAACTTTATTTTATCATTAGATTGTAATAACGAACATAAGTTAAAGGTGACTTTAAAGTTCACTTTAGCTAAAGTTACGTTTAACCAAGCCCAAGTTTAATAGAAAGTTGTAGTAATCTCCCTAAATACGTTTAATTTTTTACATCTGAATTAATTATTTACTGAAATTGTAATTCATTTAAATAAATTAACACTTGTTATAGTTGTGAATACAAATTTGAATTTACAACAAATACAAATGTTTTTATTTTGTTATTATTTTTCAATACTAGAATTTCTTTTATAAATTTTTATTAAACAATACAAACACAACTGAGATTTATAAACGTGTTTCTAGTTGTTGTTTTTAATTGATTTTTTTACTTTGTTTTGTTTTTCTTTTGTTTTAATAAATTTCATCATTTCGTTGTTGTCTTTTATAAATTATTTATAAATTCTCACACATTGTTTTTGTTTGTGTAGCTTGATTTTAATCTGATGAAATTTTACCTTTAAGTTACAAATATTGAGGGCCAGAACAGATTATAGGCAGCAGGCAGAATAATTAAATGGTTTGATTAAAATATATATATTACATATGTACATATATGTATATATATTTTAATACATATATTTTATTATTATAAAAATAAAAATTTAATAGAAAAATTAAAAATTGTTTTTACACTTCCGTTGGGTATTTAAGTGAAGGTTATTAATTACGTCACTAATCAAATGTACATACGTACGCATACTGTTTTTCTTTTCAAAAATATTCAAAATATTATTTATTTTGCTTTCCTTTTTATTTATTGAAATTTATTTACTTTATTTTTCATTTTGTTTTTGTTTATTTACAGATTGGTCTACCTCATTACAGACGACCACTCGTTCAAATTCAACAAAAACAAATGATGATGATGATGATGTTTCATTAAAAACATCATCAAGAACAACAACAACGCCATCACATACAATAGCAACCAGTGTTAATAATATCAACAACAGTCCAAATTATTTGGCTGACGATGAACTCTTATACTGTGATAGAATCGATGTAGCGGCTGTTAATGAATTGGCCAGCTTGTTGCTCGATGAGTTGCGTGCAGCTAAATCTCGTAATTTAACCTGCACCGAAGTCTCAATACCCTGTGATCTCACCACACGCATAGCGTCAGAAATCATACGTATGTCCGAACGTGAACCCTGCGGCATACGTGGCTGTACCGTATTTATAGAATTTGAAGAAGAGCCTCAAAATTCACGACGCATTGGTACCTTGAAAGTGGATAACGAAATGGTATCGACTTTTGAATTGTATCTCACATTGCGCCAGGACAAAAGAGGTTGGGCGTCTTTGTTGCCTCAGTTTATGAAAAATCTGTCGCGTAGCATAACAATAAGCCCAGAATTCACCTTGACCAAACATAAACTGTATTCGCCCAATGAAAGTAGTTAGTTTGTTGCATATGATGTATGGCTAAAAGGGCTCACCCCATGGCTGCTAGCTTTTCGAACAACCCCACCTTTAATGGCATAAACAAAACCATTTCATTATTATTAATCTTATTAAAAATTACAAAAAAAAAACAAAATATAACGCTCACCAGTATCATCAACAACATCATTATCACTATCATTATAGTAATACTACTATAAGGACTTACAAAATACCATACGTATGTATGTATATTGTAAATGCTTCATCGTTTTTTTTACCTGTTAAACATGTTTAAGCTTTGTAAGCTTAAAATCAATACACTTATACACAAATATATGTAAATACTTATGAATAGTATTTCTCGGAACATCAATCAATTGGCAATTAAAAAAAAAAACGTTTCATTTTTGACATTATCATCGATAACTCAACTTTGTGTCTCTCATCATTGTGAATTCACCACCATATTAGTAATGTAAGGAATCAATTTTTTTTTAAATAGTTTTTAAGTTTTTTTTTAATTCGTTTGTGTTATGATTTCGAAAGGAACGTAAATTGTGAAAAATATGGTCAGATGTTTGCATTACAACTCTAGAGTTTTTCTTTTGCTACCAGCTCCTCACAGTGCAGAACAAAAAAAAAAAGAATAAAACACTACAGTATTGAGAGCAGGAGCAAGTCCAAAGAGAGATACTCTGGCAGTTTGCCATCTACTATAACTCATTCAAATGTGATACTGATTAAGTAGTAGTTGTAGCTGTTAAATAGTTAGCACTTTAGCTTTTTATTAAAAAATTATAAAGAAAACAAAAACACAATACAATACATTAATTATTGCTCCCTTACCTTTTTCCCCTCCCCCCAACTCCTTGAGATGTCCCTAAGAAAAAAACAAACAAATTAACCATATACTATACATATAATATTCGTTTTAATTACATACATATCGTGTATATGTATGTATGTAAACAAAAAAGTAGACTCAGCTTTTTTTTTGCAATAACTACTCAATGAGCCTAATCACACGAGAACAATTGTGCTGGCGTAAAATGATAGTGGTTTCGGTGGCATAAAGTTAGACAGCCAGCTACAACCCCCCAGCACAAAACTAATACATGCATATTTTTAAAAATCAAACAAACATCAAATGAATGCAGAAACACTAATACATACAAAGCTGTGTATACGTATACATTTCATGTCAAACTAAAATTCATTGCGTGTGATTTGAAAAGAACAAAAATTGTGCGACAAAAAAATTGTTCTCGTGTGATTAGGCTCAATAATAATTAAAAAAACCTGCAAACTCCTCAATATTGTGAATGATTAATAATTAAATATAAAAAAACCAAAAAAAAATACATGAAATCAATTCAAAATTATTTTCAAACTTTCATAAATTACAAGAAAGAAAACAAAAAAAAAATTATTTTTCAGCTGCGATATTAATGAAATAAAACCTCCCCACCCCCTCCCCCCTTTTATTAGTAAATGTAATAAATATGTTTAATCAAAAAAACAAAAACAAAAAAAATTGTAGAAATTTTCAAATTTTTTCTCATCTAAATGTTCTCGTAGTCTTACCAAAAACTAAACTATTTAAACAAAAATAAACAATTTTAATCAAAGTAAATCAAATCAATTTCTTATTAAAAAATAAAAAAAAAAATAAAAACAAAGATATTCAAAACCATCCAATACAACCCAAAAAAGAAAAGATAACTTTTAAATCTTAAAAAAAAAACAAAAACAAATAAAAATTTATTGAAAAAAATAAAAGAATACAAAACAAATGATCTTTAACTCTTTAAGTGTGTATTAATTAGTATTTAATAGGATTTTAAATAATACAATATAATAGGAACACAAAAACAAAAATTAAAAAAAAAAAATAAAACTATAATTTATTATTATTGAAAAACAAATAACAACAATAAACAACAATAAAAGCAAAATTATTCATTAACTCTTTGAATGTATGTGTAAACTGTATTACTATAATTTATTAAAAAATAAATAAAAAAAAGAAAAAGAAAAATTCAAATAATTAAAAAAAAAACAATTTTACCGTATACCAGCACAGCAAAGAATTCAAATCGTGTGTTTTTTTAATTTTTTTTATTTAAAATAAAAATCCAAAAAAAAAAACAATTGAAAGCAAATTAAAAGTATGTTCTCTAACAATGTACTTATAATGTTAAGTTTTTCTCATTATTATTAATTAATTAATTAATTGAATTAATTATTTTTCTTTTTTTATAATTATTATTATTAATAATAATAATACATATTACTATTGTATTAATTAAATATATTATGAGTGTCTGTAAATTATGTATATGTAGGTACCAATATGAAATTAAAACTTGTATTAAAAAAACAACAACAAAAAAATACAAAAAAAACAAAAAATTTATTTAAAAAAATAAAATAAAGAAATCGTTTCAAATTACTGCATCATCCTGTGGCTGATAAAGTGATTTGAAGGAATTTTTTTTCATAAAATTATAAAAAAATCTTTTTTGTGTTCTTTATTTATTTCGTGGGCATTTTATTGTTGGGATGGAAATTGTTGAGAGTTTTTCCATGGTGCTTTCGGATAAAAGAAAGCCGTGTTTCAAAGTTGTTATAGCAGGCTATAGGGCCAGGATTTGTTCCTAAAAATTGAATGAGTATTTGAATCACAGATCAGCAATGGATATTCAAAAAGATGAGTAGAATTGAATCATACTCATAGGCCCCGATTATGGTTCACAACACATGATTTATTACTTTTTAGATTATGGTTGACAACAATCTAGATGTTGTTTATGAAAGAGGGTTGTTATTCAAAACTGTCAATTGAAAACAAAAATTATCACATTAAGAAGATTAAAAGAAATGTTAAAAGTTAAAATATAGCAATGGGTATTAGCGTCGAGTTATTGTTTGATGCAGTCGCCGTGGTCTAGTAGGTAGTGTGAGGCCTCGGTTCAAGCCCCAGGTCAGACATCAAAACGAAAATATGAAAAAATATTTCTTCGGCGACTTCCTTTCAGCAGATTTTTGCAAAAACTCTGAGAGTAAATAAAATTGCCATTAAAAGTTTCTCAAAAAAACTGTCATTTGGAATCGACTTTAAACTGTAGGTGCCGCCACTCATGTATAAAATAAACACACACAACATGAATGGTGTGAGAAGCTAGGTCGCAATTCTGACTGAAGGGTTGTAATGACCAATTATGTTATGATATGGGCTGCCTTCCAAAACGTTAGTTGCTTTGTGTTTGAACAAAGTATCGTGTTTCATAATGCCGTTGTACAAAATATATACAATGTATTCCATTTCAAAATGTCGTCAATGTGTATTTTTAACGCAGTCAAAAAGCAATCAGGCATCGGATTTATAGTTGATGCATTGTTTGGTTACTTTGCATATCAACATAGTTTATATACAGTAGTAGCACTGTATACAAACTTTGTATTGATACATTTTGGAAGGCAGCCATGTTATGTAATCGCCAGCAATAAAAATCTTATAACAACTTTAAGTCATTCCGCATATCTTCCAATAGGACAGTGGCTCGTGAGCAATGCTAGCGCAATTTTGATGGTATTAAAGGATAAAGGATAAAAAGGAAGGAAGATACGTATGTATCAGAGATCAGCAATGAGTATTCAAAAAGACAAGTAAAATCGAATTATACTCATAATTTCTGATTCTTATACGCATTCCGACTTATTTTAATATCATGGAACCTCTACTGATATTCAAAGTTTAAAGTACTCATCAGAGATCAGCAATGAGTATTCAAAAAGATGAGTAGATTCGAATCATACTCATAATTTCTGATGCTTATACGTATTCATACTTACTTACTTAATTGGCCATAACAACCCGTTTAACGGATTTCGGCCTGCCGTAACACATCCTTCCAGGCGCCTCTGCTTCTTGCGCGCCTACGCCAGTTGGTCACACCAATCGATGACAGGGCTTCCTCGATTTGGTCCTTCCAACGGATACAAGGTCGTCCTCTTCGCCGACTTCCGCAGATTCCCGCATCAAATACCCGTCTCGCCGGAGCATCCTCCTCCATTCGAACGACATGGCCGAGCCAGCGCAGCCGCTGGATATTAATGCGCTGTACAACGTCTACGTCGTTGAGGAGCTCATACAGCTCACTGTTGGATCGGATACGGAAATCATCGCCAACTCGCACTGGACCGAAGATCTTGCGTAGGACTTTTCTCTCGAACACTCGCAAGGCTGCTGCATCTGTTCTTAATAGGGTCCATGCCTCTGCGCCATAGAGAAGCACGGGGAGGATGAGCGTCTTGTAGAGTGTTAGTTTTGTCGCGCGAGAGAGGTCTCTGCTACTCAATTGCCTACTGAGACCATAGTAACACCTGTTGGCAAGAGTGATCCTACGCTTGATCTCCAGACTGACATCATTTCTGGTGGTAACGGCGGAGCCAAGATAGATGAATTCCTTGACCGTATCAAAAGTATAGTTATCGGCCGTAATCTGAGAATCAATACGCCGCGCGTCTCTACTTGTCGATAACATATACTTTGTTTTGCCCTCATTTACTGCCAGACCCATCTTACTAGACTCTCGTTCAATAGCACTAAAGGCAGCAGTAACATCTCGCTTGGTACGCCCTATAATGTCAATGTCGTCAGCGTACGCAAGCAACTGGACACTTTTTTGAAAAATAGTGCCATTGCGATGCACTCCCGCCTTTCGCAGAACACTCTCCATGACGAAGTTGAAGAGGTCGCATGATAAGGGATCGCCTTGTCTGAAACCTCGCACGGTATCAAAAGGTTCGGAGAGGTCCTTTCCTACCTTGACGGAGCTGCAGGAATTGCTCAACGTCATTCTGCATAGCCTTATCAGCTTCGCAGGTATACCGAGCTCAGACATTGCGGCAAAAACACGATCCCTTATGGGGCTATCGAAGGCTGCCTTATAGTCGACAAAAAGATGGTGTGTGTCGACTTGTTTCTCGTGGGTCTTTTCCAGGATTTGGCGTAGTGTGAAGATCTGGTCGATGGTGGACTTGCCAGGTCTGAAGCCGCACTGATAAGGTCCAATCAGTGTTTTTACGAGTGGCTTCAATCGTTCACACAATACGCCTGTAAGAACCTTATATGCGATAGGGAGAAGACTTATACCCCTGTAGTTGGCGCATATCGTAGGGTCTCCCTTTTTCAGGACAGGACAGAGGGCACTGAGGTTCCAATCGTTGGGCATACTTTCCTCTAGCCATATTTTGTAAATAAGTTGGTGCATGCGCCCTACCAACTCATTACATCCGGTCTTAAACAATTCAGCGGGGAGGCCATCAGGACCCGCCGCTTTATTGTTTTTAAGACGCATAATCGCGACTTTGACCTCTTCATGGCTAGGCGGCGGAATCTCCACGCCGTCATCGTCGATCGGGTTCGAAACATCATCTCTAAAGGCGGAATTGTTGTCGTCATCACCTTGCAGCAGAGTAGAGAAGTGTTTCCTCCATAACCTCAGCACCCCTTGCGAGTCTGTTATCAGGTTTCCGTTTTCGTCTTTGCAGGAAGACGCTCCGGGCTTAAAACCTTCGGTTAGACGCTTAACCTTTTGATAAAATTTTCGAGCATCATTCCTACACCTATACATCTCGACTTCCTCGCGCTCACGCCTTTCCTGCTCCCTCTTCTTGCGTCTGAAAAGGCGTCTCTCATCCCTTCTCCTCTCTCTATAGTTCTCGACAATGGCTCGCGTTGCGGCTGACTGCAGCGTTTTCTTGTATGCGGCGTTTTTCGCTGCAGCAGCCTCGCGACACTCCTCGTCGTACCATTGATTTCGTTGGGGTGGGCGCTCGAAACCAAGGACTGTTTCCGCAGTAGTGCGCAAAGAGTGGGAGATGTTGGCCCACAGTCCACCAATGTCGCTGAGATTGGATGGGGAGCGACGGAGCTTATCCGAGAGTTGAGCGGAGAACGCCTCAGTTGCCCCTTGTGATCGCAGCTTCTTGACGTCCAGCTTTCGCAATGTACTAGAGCGCGCAGATCTCGAGGCGCTAATGCGCAATCGGAACTTGGCTGCGACAAGGTAGTGGTCCGAGTCGATGTTTGGACCTCTGAATGTACGCACATCTAGTACACTGGAAACGTGCCTTCCGTCTATCACAATATGATCGATCTGGTTGGATGTTGATCGATCGGGGGACATCCAGGTGGCCTTATGAATGTCGAGATGCTGAAACCTGGTGCTACATACTACCATGTTGCGCGCCGCGGCGAAATCGATCAGCCTCATACCATTGGAGGTAGTGTCCGCGTGGAGGCTGAACTGTCCGACAGTGGGGCCAAAGATACCTTCCCGCCCGACCTTCGCATTAAAATCTCCGAGGACGATTTTGGCGTCATGGGCCGGGCACTTATCATATACGTCCTCGAGTTTAGCATAGAAGGCATCCTTAACCGCATCGTCCTTTTCTTCCGTCGGGGCGTGGGCACAAATTAGGCTTATGTTGTAGAATTTTGCCTTGATGCGGATTGTGGCTATTCTTTCGTTCACAGGTGTGAACCCAGAGACGAGGTGACGAAGTCTCTTATTAACCACAAAGCCGCATCCGAATTCGTGCTTATCTTCATGGCAGCTGTAGTAAACATCACAAGATGCAAGCCTTTTGCATCCTTGTCCTGTCCACCGCATTTCCTGTATGGCAGTGATGTCAGTCCTACATTTAATGAGGGCATCCGCCAGCTGGGCGGAAGCGCCTACCCTGTAAAGGGTGCGGACGTTCCATGTGCCAATACGTAAATCGTAGTCCTTTATACGTTTGCCGTGGTCGTCAACTTTTAAGGGGATCTTATCGGATTCTGTATTTCTGGTTTTCATTGGAGGGGGATTTTTACGTGGTGGGTTCCAAGCCCTACGCACAACCCAAATTTAACGTCCAGGGGATTGGACTTCGCTGCACGCATTAGTTAACATCTAGCGGGTGCTAGAATGCCATCCAGGAGGGGCCACGAGGAGGCTGCGTGTCAACTTGAATACAGCAAGACAAGGATCGTCCTGGAGGTCGCCACGTTGACCACAATCAGAAACTTTGCCTTGTTTGCATGCATCCCATCCCTCCCCTTATACGTATTCATACTTATTTTAATATCATACTCATACTACTCATATCCAAAGTTTGAAGTACTCATCGTACTCATACTTAACAATACGCATGATGTTGTTAATTTCGACTCGCCTTTACTCAACATTTACAAGAATCACAAAATAAGTATGCTTCATGTACGAACACTACAATACTCACTAGAATGCTGTGTGTTTGCTTTGCTTGCTGTCTTTGTCTGTTTTGCGTATGTGTCTGTTTCCTTTTTTTTATAAATGCAACAACAACTAAGGCTGTAAATTTTGATGAATGATTCGAATCATTTATGAGTATTATAAGTATTTTTCTAAATTTATGAATCTGAATGAGTGGGCTTATGATACAAACATATTTCGAATGGCATGAGTTTGATGGCAACGCTGTACTCATACTCATTGTATACATACATAATTGGCCATTACAACCCTTCAGTCAGGATTACGGCCTAGCTTCTCATTGCAACCTATACTTATAAATCAACGTTGTAGTGGGTACGTATGAATCAGAGTAGTTAAATTCCAATATTGTTAATTCACTTATATTCAAAATTTCATGAGTACTTATGAGTAGCGAAAAAACGATTAATTGCAAATCTCTGATTTGAATTCGAGTATAATGACTAGTTAAGGAATTTAATCGCCAGCGTCACAAACTATCTAGAAACATTACAACCATTGCGATATTACAATCCAATATCCACAGTCGCTATAGGACATGATACCAACCACAATATAAAACTTGCTATTGCCTATATCTTTGTTATTAAAGGTTCAGTGTAAGAATCTGAGTATCATTATAAAGTAGAGGAAGATAATCTCCTTCACCTTTGTAGATTCCCAGCAGCTACTACAGTACAGCTACATAAAATTGACTATGGATCGCGTCGCTAATGTAGGCGAGAAGAAGGCTATTAACGGGAGAATGTGGTCAATAAAGCCATCTTTCGTTGTCTAGTACATTTTCTTCATTATTTGAGTAGGATATCGTCTCTGGTCGCAGTAGACATCGTTGGTAATTTGGTATTGTATCTGTAGTCGTCAACTTGGCTTACATTCGCCACACAAAGTCAATATTTTAGGTCTCTATCACGATGCTTAGCCATGTCCCTTAGGACTTTACTTCTTCTTTGTAGGTGTCTGATATTATATCCACCGCCTTATGCAGACTGGCTGTAACCTGAATAACTGACGGCATCCCAGACTAGCAAATAAGGTCCCAAAAAGGTCCACCGATCTAAATGTTCAGAGTATTTCAGAACAGTATTCTTACGTAATCAGAATTCTTACGTAATGTAGCAACAGTCCTTTGAGATATTCTAGTTAAAGCAAGAAATTAACTGTAACATTTTGCTTCTTATCTCCAATTAGAACCGGAACTACTTTTCGTCTAACTGTAATATTGAGGGTCTCAGACAGTTGTCCGTTTTTCTCCCATGCAATAGTCACAGTCGTCAAATCAGCTTTACTGAAACAATTCAACAAGACAATGATTAATTTCATTCCAGAAGTCCAGCAATTACATAGGAATGCTCAGTAAGCTTTGCTCTATTTATAAATGGTTCTTGGACTGGTACAATAACATTTTCTCTATTGTAGAGTCAGAGAGCGAGCGTTAAAAACGTAATTAATGAACATATCGGATCGGGTCACATGTACTTCGGATAGCTGTATTTGTTAAACTAGTTGTTGGACGGATATAGCATACATACGAAAACGTAAGAGTTCCCGAGAACCTGAGGCAGCCGATTCCACTTTACTCACAAGAATCCAGCCTTTTGCAGAACGGAATATATCTTTTATTGCATCGTGATTTGGTCCTCCATACCTCTATTATCAGCAATCCATTTTTTATGAAACGTTTCTTCGTGATCCCCCTTTTGTCCCTCTATTGCATTTTTATCTTTCCATCTTCTGAACTGCTGAAATAACTTTAAATTTTTAAGAAGATATTAACACTTCTTAAGAATAAATTTGATTTGCTTTTAGCATTTCTTACTTTTACTAAATACGAAATGGAAAGAACATGTTAGTTTCCATTAATATATGGGAGTGTGGGTATCAGAGATCAGCAATGAATCGTTTTTTTGCTACTCATAAGTACACATAAAATTTTGAATATATGTAAGTGGGTCAGCAATAACGAAATTTAACTACTCTGATCCATTCGTACTCATTACAATATTGATTTATAAGTACAGGTTGCAATGAGTATGAGTACAACGTTGACATCAAACTCATAACATTCAAAATATGTTTGATTCATAGGCCTATTAATTTAGATTCATAAATTTAGAAAAATACTTATTATACTCATAATTGATTCGAGTGATTCGAATCATTCAACAAAATTTACAGTCTTAGTTGCTGTTGCTTTTACAAAAAAAGAATAAAAAAAGAGACAAAGGCAGCAAGCAAAGCAAACACATAACCTTCTAATCGTACGGGATTCATACTTCCTTTGTGATTCTTGTAAATGTTGAGTTATGAAGTGTCGAAATCAACAACATCATGCGTATTGTTAAATATGAGTACGATGACTACTTCAAACTTTGAATATGAGTAGTATGATATTAAAATAAGTATGAATGCTTATAAGAATCAGAAATTATGATTCTAATGTACTCATCTTTTTGAATACTCATTTCTGATCTCTGCTGAGTATACGTTCACCTTAGAATAATAAATACAAAATTTTGTATTTACTTCACGGGTCTTTCTTCACCAAATCTATAGGCTTATATCGGTTCGTTTATGTTTGTTTGTGAATTTTGTTTACATTTATTCTTGCGGCGTTTGTTGTTGCATTTTTGTTTACTTGTTTATTGCTTTTTTATGTTGATGGTGTTGAGTTTTGTCATCCATCCATTCATTTATTATCATTTTTTTATACTGGTATTTGTTGGTATATTTTTGTTTACTTGTTTATCATGTAAACAAGGTCATTGTTTATGTTTTTGTAGCTTTTTTTTGATTTAGTGCAGCTAAAATTTTCTCGAGAATCCAATATTGATTCACTTTCGTATTTTAAATTTATGAGGCATATATTTACGATACGATTTCTTATGTAGCACACACTTGTGAAACTTGTAAATTTAAAGTAAATCTGTAGTAAATAAGTAAATGTCATGTTAAACAACAAAAATAAAAAAAAAAAATAAATTTATTGTTACTAAATAAATACATACATAAATAAATCAAAAGTCCAAACTAGCTAAAGTTATTGAATTGTTTTGAATCACGTAGAAAAAAATAAAAATGGAAAAAAACCATCAAATGAATGGAATAAATTTAGCAAAATTTTCTTCATTTTGGTTTTTTATTTTTTTATTTTAAAAATGTCATTAACTTAATAACTTTCCATTTGAATTTATTTTCAAATAAATTCCTAATTTATAATTGCTTAACTTTGCAAAAATATTGTACAAGTAAATCCTTTTTCTTATGTAAAGAAGAAGCAGAAGCAGAAAATAATAAATCAAAGTATCCCTCTTTCATGTCTTTACAGCATCCTTTTGAAATCCAGCCAACGTACGAGTAGTACCATACCATACCATACCATACACTCAGTACAAATCAAGATTGTAGAAAATGATTACGTTTGTTGTTGATATGCTGATACTGATAGTGTAGCCAGAGTCATTTATAATCAAATGAGAATTTTTTTTATTTTTTTTTTTGTTTCAAATTTAGTAGTAGTCTAGCACACTATACACCAACAGACTGCCAGGGCACTGAAGTTGTATTATTACTTATGGGGTAGAATAAGAATTTGTTCAGATTTTATATACAAAAATTGAATACAAAACGAAACTAAACGAAAACGTACGAAACTAAGTCTAAGTGGATGAATCGCAGTACAAATATTATAACTATAATCAAACAATGATCGGAGAGCGAATAGTAGTAAGGAATACTCTTTTGTTCCTCTCCTCTCCTTGCATTTCCTTTTATTTTAATTAATTTACATTTTATTAAATTATTTGACTTATATCTCAGGGGTGTGGGAGGACCAATTCTCAATCTGAATTTTTATATCCACTATTGGTACCAGAGATCAGCAGCGAATCGTTTTTTCGATACTCATAAGCATATAAATAATATATGAATATAAGTGAGTCAATAATATTGAAATTTAAATAGTCTGATTCATTCGTACTCACTACAACCTTGATTTATAAGTACAGGTTTCAATGAGTATGAGTACAAAGTTGACATCAAACTCATACCATTTGAAATATTTTTGATTCATAATTCTACTCATTTAGATTCGTAAGTTTAGAAAAATACTTATAAATGATTCGAGTGATTCAAATCATTCGTCAAAATTTACAGTCGTTGTTGTTGTTGCGTTTACAAAAAAAGAAAAAAAGACACATAAACAAAAAAGACAAAACAGCAAGCAGAGCAAACAAACAATCTTTTAATAAGTATTTTAGTGTTCGAACGCGATTCATACTTAATTTGTGATTCTTGTAAATATTGAGTTTTGAAGGGTCGAAGTCACCAACATTATAAGTGTTGTTAAGTATGAATGTGGTGAGTGCTTTACACTTTGAATATGAGTAAGAAGTTCCCTGATATTAAACTGAGCATGAATGCGTATAAGTATTAGAAATTATGAGTGTGATTCGATTTTACTCATCTTTTTGAATACTTATTGCTAATCTCTGATTGGACTGAGGATTTATTAATGGAACTCACTGAAAAATTCTTCGAAACTTATATTTCATCTGTAAAGAAAATGTACTAAATTAAATGCAGAATATATGATAGCTCATAAATTCTGACATGGATTGATTCTTTGTCTTTGCTTTTTCAGACGACATGGGCTTTGCAGAGTTCGATTTTTGTCCTTAAGCACTATCTGGCAGATGCAATGTATATCTGGTTGCTATAACGAGAGCGATTACTGAACCGCAATGTAATTTCGGTAAGTATTTACATTGTTTTTCATTTGCAAAAAACGAGCGTACATTCCGTCAGGATCATTCTAAGTCCAAGCTATAGAGTTAAATCTGTCGAAAATAGATGAAAGGCATCATAAAGAACGTGCGACACTTAGTTACACAGTACGGTAATTATGATAATGCGATCTGGTAGAGTTCATTAGATTTATTCAGTATAGATACAACCTAATCTTTTTTATGAAATTCTAGATGATCGCCTTGTGAAATTCCTTGATAAAGTGAGGCTGTCCCGAGCGTCAAACATCAGCATAAAAAAAGTGATAAACAAGTAAACAAAAATGGAACACCAAACACTGCAAAACAAATGTAAACAAAATACACAAACAACAATAATGTGAACAATATGTTCACATTTACAGAGATTTCGAGGAAGGCTAAGGCATTCGCCTTCAAAAGCATTCATCAGACTGTTTACCCTGCTATAAAAACGGCAAGGCAACGGGGTCAGTAAAAGTTCAGTCAGTCTTGTGTGAAGACGCAGTGTGTTTGAAAAGAGTAAGCATGGTTGGAAAATCTCCTTTACAAAGGTTTGTCGAATAATTGTTTAAAAATTGTTATTGCTTACGCTAAAGAGTGCAAAGACGAATAACCAAAAAGGCAATTGTTGTTGTTTACATAAAGTTGTGAACAGTGGCACACAGAATTGTACGAACAATAAAGAATTAATTAAAACTAAATACAAATTTATTTTTTATTTTCTTTGCAGTCTACGAACTCATATTTTAAACGCTTTTAAAAGTTAAAAACGTAACAATACATTATATTCTACGTAGTTCGCCATATTCATGTGTTGGCTTAGTAGACGAGGGTTTGTGAGTTCAAACCTAAGCTATAACATTTCAAAAGCAAAGAAATATGAAAAGAAAAAAAATATTTCTCCATAATCTTCTGGCAAAAGCTACTCTACAATGCCATGAAGTAGCTTTTCAAACTTGTCATCATTAAACCGTAGGTTCCGCCAGTTATGCATACTTATGTAACACACACAACATGGGCTGTTCGAGAAGCTAGGTTGTAATCCTGACTAAAGGATTGTAGTGACCAAAAGAGAAAGCAGTTTAAGCGAGTAAAAACGAGCCAAAAAGTTTTGTATCTGGTAACCTTCTACTATTCAAAAACAACCAATGGTAAAGTGCATTTAAGCAAACATCGATAGAAAGGGCTGATGTTTTGCAAAATGTATGAAATATTTTCTGTAGTAAGTACAGAGAGAAATATATATATGTATGTATAGGACTGCATTTAGAAATTCATTACGGCATTAGTATATACATACATACATACACTCGCATAGAAACTATTTTTGTTTTCTTGTTCGGATTTCTATTCCAAAAGTGGAATTAGAAAACAATAAAGAATTTCCATAAAATATCATACATACATACGTTTGTATGTACTCGTTTGTATAAATATATGGATGTATGTACATATAAATATAACAAGTTTAATTCTTGTATTCTGCAAATAGTTTAATTTAGTTTTGCAAAATTATTTTACAAAATTTTAATGCACAAACAAATGCATGTATTCATCTAAAAAACCAACAACTACGATATACAACTCCAATACGACTAGCAATAGTAATAATAGATAGACAGTCAAGAAGATAGGAAGACGTTCGAACAGATTAGTTGTCTGATAAACATTTTCGTATAGATTTGTATGGAATATAATCCAGAAAGATAGCGAGAGAAGAGAGAGCGATAGAGTACTTGTTTATTCATTCGCATACATCACTTCTAAATGAAATTATTTGTTACGCATGAAATAATTTAAATTGCCATAACCATACCATAGAAAATCATTAGAATTTCTATGATAAGGGGGGACATAAAAGCAACAGAAACAGTGAGCACGAGAATTCATAGACAAACAAACAAACAAACAAATAGACAGACAGGCAGGCAGATAAACAGAATCTTTATGATAAAAGGGGTAATACTTTGGATAGAAACATACAACAATTGGAACTATTGAAAATCTTTCTTCAATTGACACTCTTACCACGCTGTCTAGCGCTTTTGAATAATTTACATTCGTTTACATACACTCGATATAATAATGCTGGAGTAGATTAGATTTGGTTTTTACTTACTGCTATAATGTTAACCCTTTTAATTCAATTCTTAATGATAATGATCGAAATTTACACACCAGCTCTCGGTCTTATACTATGTTCAGATATTTATTTTTATAGATTCAATATTCGGTTTATAGAGCACAATAAATTAAGTGTTCACATAACAATACACGCAGTTCAGCTGTTCATTTGACAGCTGGTAAACAAAACAGCAACAACATTGTTTGTCGTTGTTGAACTTTGACTTGTCAAATATCAACAGAAAGTGTTCGGATAATTGTAATATCCACACTGATCATACTTATGATAGTGCTGAATTTTAAGTTTTACTCAATATTATAACAATTTGCGTATTTATTGCGCAATAATTAGTTGAAACTCTATATGAAATATTGAGCTCAATAATTGGGTTCATTTACACAATAAAGGTGCATATCTGAACACCGTATTACTTACTTAATTGGTCACTAACAATAATGTTAATCGAATTTCCGCTAACCTGAATTCATATTTCCAAGAGCCTGGATTTCCGTCTATCTTAATACTTACTTCCAGGAAGCTCTCATTCTTCCGTTGCATTTGCCAGGTCAGACATCTCGCCCAAAAGGAAATATCGACGCCTCCGTTTTTTAACATTCTAAGTCGAAAAAGTGTGTTTTGAGTTATGAGCTCTCGAAGTTTTCACGCGCCATACGACTATATGTGTATCCTAAATAGATTTTTCCCTATAACTTCGGATCGGCGCATCTTAACCAAATTTTGACAGTATTTAAGTTAGAGAACGTAGAAATGCAAGAACATTCTAAGTGTACTTAGAACGTTAATGAATGGAGGCGTCGATATAAGAAAATGTTTCTTCTGCGACTTTCTCTGGCAAAAACTCGGAAAGTAAATAAAATTGCAATGAAAAGTTTCTTAAAATATGTACTTCGGAGTCGGCTTTAAACTGGTGGGTCCCGCCACTCCTGTATAAAATGAACACCTACAACATGGGTGATGTGCAAAGGTCGTAATCCTGACTGAAGTGTTGTAATGGCTAAATTATGGTATGTATCAGAGATCAGCAATGAATCGTTTTTTCGCTACTGATAAGTACTCATGAAATTTTGAGTATAAGTGAGTCAACAATATTGAAATCTAACTTCTCTGATTCATTCGTACTCACTACAACGTTGATTTATAAGTACAGGTTGCAATGAGTATGAGTACAACGTTGACATAAAACTTCTGCCATTCGAAATATGTTTGATTCACGAACCTACTCACTTAGATTCATAGCTTTAGAAAAATTCTTATAATACTCATAAATGATTCGAGTAATTCGAATCATTCATCAAAATTTACAGTCTTAGTTGTTGTTGCATTTACAGAAAAAGAAGAAAGACAAAGACAGCCAGCAAGGCAAACACGCAACCGTCTAGTGAGTACTGTAGTGTTCGTACGCGAATCATATTTATTTTGTGATTCTTGTAAATGTTGAGTAAGGCAGTGTCGAAATCAACAACATCATGCGTATTGTTAATCATGAGTATTCAGTAAATATATTTTGAAAAATTCAACTTATAACCCGGCAAAGCGGAATTGAAGAAGACAACTATAGGTTGATAATATGCTGGACTTAAACAATGAATTATGGGTGCGTTACGATTTTAAGTTGAGTGTTAATTAAATATGTATTAAAGATTAATAAGTAATGCAATATACCGATGAATGCACACTCTTCCAAATCTTAATGAGTGAACGTGAAGGTCCGTCCAAGGTAGTATTCGTTAGGGTTGTATTTCTTTATCATCACATTGGTTCAGTGTCTTAATGGTGAATGCAGTAAATTGGGATTTAACCGTATAAACACGGCCCTTGAATACAAAACTACCTCATTATGCCAGAAAATCTGAAAATAATGAATACAGAAATGTCTAAAGCTGGCCTAAACCAGAATTCGATTAATAACAGATCGATATTATTCATTTTTGTCACTTGGATCAAATACAAATTCTGCCTGAAGTATACCCAAAGTGTGTATCGAACTGAGATCAGCAATTAATCGTTTTTTCGCTACTCATAAGCACTCATGAAATTTTGAATAAGTGAGTCAACAACTATGTACTCTGATTCATTCATACTCACTACAACGTTGATTTATAAGTACAGGTTGCAATGAGCGTTGAGGTTGCAACGTTGACATCAAACTCATACCATTCGAAATATGTTTGATTTATAAGCCTACTCATTTAGATTCATAACTTTAGAAATATACTTATAATACTCATAAATGATTCGAGTCACTTAAAATTTACAGTCTTAGTTGCTGTTGCAATTACCACACTTGTTGTTGCATTACAAATCATACTTATTTTGTGATTCTTGTATATGTTGAGTTATGGAGAGTTGAAATCAACAACATCGTACTTGTTGTTAAGTATGAATATTATGAGTACTTCAAACTTTGAATATGAGCAGAAATTCCATGATATCAGAAATTATGAGTATGTGGCGTGTATTATGAAAACCGCCATTGACAACAGTATTAAAGATAAATACGTCAAACATAACTGAAAAGAAAAATATAAGAAATATTCATTCTAGAAAATTCTTGAACGCGTTTAGAACTAAATAACTTAACCTAAAATAAATAAAGTATATTAAATACATTAACCATCCGTCTTTTATTATCGCACGGTCAACAGTAAAGCTCTCCACAAGTATGATTCGATTCTACTTATCTTTTTGAATACTAATTATTGATCTTACTAATATATACGAAAAGAGAGAATGGTCTGCGATAATTTTAGATTCATAATTATTTCCATATCGCGATAATAATAATCTTATCTAAATTATAAATAAATTTTGCTTCCTGAGAATAGAAGAGTTTATGTAACTTATTTCCATTCAGTTGATTCATCTTAAAGGAAAGCAAAATATTTTTTTCGAGTGTATGTCTAAGGCTTGAAGATATTGTGGCAAAATGACGACAGCCTTAAGATGTAACCAAATGAGTATATTTTCGTTTTGTAATGGAAATTAGTTTTCAATTAAAATTTGGTTGAATTGTTGCAAATTTCTGTTTATTTTAATTAAAGCAACACCAGCTTAAAAATAACAATAACAACAACACTAACAATAATATTAAGAAGCATGAATTTAGTGTTTCATTAAAACTTGAAATCTCTCTTATAGGCAAGTCAATTTCGCAAGGTGACCCTTGTTTTTAAGAGCTATTAGACAAGAAAATTAAAATGAAGGATACAAATAAAGGAGAGCAAATTAAAGGAATACAATTTTTCAAATTAAAATACAATCTCAATGTACTCAGATTATAGTGTAATTACAACACAATAATTTCTTAGATTTCTAGATCCTATTAATAAAACCAACAGAAATGCTTTAAATTTATTCCACTCCACGTTCATTAAGCCGATAGCAAAAAGTAAATAAAATCCTGCATAAAATTGTGCCTATTTTAAATTTATTCCTTCTTTTTTCTTCTAATATTGTTTGAAATCTTATAAAGATAATCTTAGAACATAATTAATTGAATTATTTGTGTTATGTGATCTATGGCCTACTAACTCAATTGTAAGCATTGGAAGCAATGGGTGTTAAGACTAAATATGCGCAAAATATTTAACAAACATATCAATTGATGTGAGAAGCTAGGCCGTAATCCTGACTCAAGAGTTGTAATATCCAATTATGTATGTATCAATTGCTTTGAGTCAAATTTTATTCCAAATAAAGTGTAAGGTAGCCCTTTAACTGTTTATGTCGAGTATTCTTGTCATCGTAGTGTGTGTTATTTAACGTCGCACATCATCAACAAAACAAAATTCGAACAAATACTGCTTCGCCAATTTCTTTTCAGCAGATTTCTAGCAAAAGCTCCGAGAGTATTATTAATTGTCATGAAAAGTTTCTTAAAAATCTGTCGTTCCGACTCGGCTTTAAGCTGTAGGTTCTACACTCATGTATAAAAGTGAGAAACTAGGTCGTAACTCTAGCTGAAGTGTTGAATTATGTATGTACACTCGTCAATGCAAATCTAAACTTTTAAAACTGAGTCTTGAAAAAGAAAATCGCATCCATATTCAGCGAATCGACTTTAAATATTTCTCTGAGTAGGATCAAATAAAGATATTTTAAAAATGTACATTTTAGAACATTCGTTAGTTATGGTTTAGATTAAGCTGTGTTATGACTGTGTTTATGTCGAGTATACTCGTCTTTGTTGGAAAATATTAAGCAGACAGAAAAAGGGTTTGGGAGCAAAATGAAGCAGTTAGAGGTTTGATAATAGTTTGAAGACCTTTTGTAGTAAGAAAGAAAACATAATATAAAGAAATTTTGTATGTCTTACAGAGATCAGCAATGAGTATTTAAAAAGATGCGTAGATTCGAATCATACTCATAATTTTTGATACTTATACGCATTCATACTTATTTTAATTTCATACTCATACTACTCATATTCAAAGTTTGAAGTACTCATCATATTCATACTTAACAATACGTATGATATTGTTGATTTGACTCTCCATAACTCAACATCTACAAGAGTCAAAAAAAGCATACTCATTGCAACCTGTACTTATAAATCAACGTTGTAGTGAGTACGAATGAATCAGAGGACATAGTTAAATTTCAATATTGTTGAGTCACTTAAATATATAAAAATTTCATTTTCAATAACTCTAATATATTACTTCGTAAGTTTTGCTTTAATTTCAGTATAGTCAATTATTCATTCATATGCCGAACATTGTCGTATGCTTGAGAATCAGCATATATTTCATCCCAGTGCATAATTTATATGGGATATGTTTGTACGACCAATTAGATATGCCAGAAACTTATTGATATTGTTACGAAAATGGAAAATCTAAATACTGTAAAAAAACAAAACAATACAGTAAGCAAACCGGTTTACAAATTGTCGTACTGCTTAATACAACAACAAACACCAGCATAAAAAATGCTAAACAAGTAAACAAAAATACACAAATAACACTTCAAGAATACATGTAAACAACGATGTTTAAATGTATAGAGATTTCGAGAAGGCGAAGTCATGAACATACTCCTTGAAGAACATTCATCAGACTGTTTACGTTGCCACATAAAAGCCAACTGAGTCAGTAAAAGTTCAGTCAGTCTTGTATGGAGTGTGTTTGAAGAGAATAATCGTGGTTTGAAGATCTCCGTTACAAAGATCTGTCGAACAATTGTCTAGTAATTGTTATTGCTTACGCAAAAGGTATAAACAGAGGAATAACAAATAAAGCAATTGTTGTTGTTACATCAAGTTGTGAACAGTGGCACACAGGATTGTGCCAATAATAAAGAATCTGAATTCAGACGAAACACAAATTTATTTGCAATTTACGTGCTCATATTTTAAACGTTTTTATTATATTATGTCTTGCACAAATTCATGATATAGGTTAAATTACCTTCAAACGATTTTATTATAATACCATCACCTTCAATATTTACCGATTAGACCCAAGAAACAATGACTCATAAATATTTCCGTTTCATTTTTAAGACGGACCCATATCCATATTTGAAGTTCTGGGACCATTGTGAATTTTATTGTACCATTATATTGATATATGTATGTATCTATGTATACCTACTGTTTGTTTGTATATACTTTGTTCGTATGCTCACTTACTACCATATCTGCATTATACAATCTTTTCATCTTTATCTTAATCACTCGTGTGTTGAAATTCACACATAGTAACGTACATACAATGTACATATAAAACCCTGCATCTGACATGTGCTTAATCACTTTTGAAAGAAATTACGAAAAGGAAAAAATACAAAATTTTCTTTCTTTCTTTTAACTTTTTTCTTCTACCGTTCCTGTTCCCTTTCCCGTTTCGGTTTCTTCACCAACATCATCATCAAAATATCGTCTTTTGTTTTTGGGTTTTGCTTTTCTTTTCTACTTTTTGAGTGATTTTTTTTTTCTGATTATTTTGTCTTATTTTCGCTTATTTTTTCCACTTTGATATGATGTGTAATATAATATCATCGGATCTATACATCAAGTACTTACACATTTTACAACAACAACAAAAAATATATATACGTATACGATGAATACAACATGGCTTATAAAATATCCAATGATGGTGTTGGGAGCGTGAGTGAGTAAGAGTGTGTCATGGAATGAATTACTGTTGGTGTATGAAAGCGCATAAAACCGTAAAGAACTTTATAAAATTTCTTTTTTATTTTTAACGTTCTTGTTATTGTCGTTTAATTTTTTTTTGTCATCATTTTATACTTAATTTGCAGGATGGTAAGTAATTAGTAGGAGGCGATGATTAAATGACGGGCCTTTGGATTTTCAACAATCATATCGTTAGCGAGAAAAAGCACTTCGCTTTGGTTGATCAATGACTGTAGGAAAGCACCGAGAGGGTTTTTAGGAAGCTTTTGGTCATCATCATTTGAAAAAGCTGAACACACAAAAAAAATCCAGAAGTTTTTCAACAATGCAATGTAGTATAATATTATCGATCTAAATCCATACATATTTGCTTAAATAAAGCTTATTTCAAATCAGAGATCAGGAATGAGTATTCAAAAAGATGAGTAGAATCGAATCATACTTATAGTTATTATTACTTTGATACTTATAAGCATTCATACTCATTTTAATATCATGGAACCTCTACTCATATTCAAAGTTTGAAGTACTCATCATGTTCATACTTAACCTCACGTATGATGTTGATTTCGAATCTCCATAACTCAACATTTATAAGGTTATCTGTTTCCTCTGCTTACTGCTCTGTCTTTTATTTGGCCTCTTGTCAAAAGGTCATGAGTGGTTATGAGTATCGAAATAACGACTCATTGCTGATATCTGTTTCAAAGAAAAGCTGTTTCATTAATATGTAGTACAATTTGTAACCGTGTTTTTCTAACATCAATATTAAACCCTCTGAGCGTTTTAGTTTGTACCAGAGATCAACAATGAATCGTTTTTTCGTTACTCATAAGCACTCATGACATTTTGAATATAAATGAGTCAACAATATTGAAATCTAACTACTCTGATTCACTTGTAATCACTACAACATTCATTTATAAGTATAGGTTGCTATGGGTATGACGACAACGTTGGTATCAAACTCATAGCAATCGAAATATGTTTGATTAATAAGCCAACTCATTTAGATTCACAATTTTAGGAAAATACTTATGATACAAAATTTACAGTCTTAGTTGTTGTTGCATTTACAAAAAAAAAAAACAAAAATGAAAAAGACAGAGCATCAAGCAGAGCAAACACACAACCTTCTAGTGAGTATTTTAGTGTTCGTACGCGAATCATACGTATTTTGTGCTTCTTGTAAATATTGAGTCATGGATAATCGAAATTAACAACATCATACGTGTTGTTAAGTATGAATATGATGAGTACTTCAAACTTTGAATATGAGTAGAGGTTCCATGCTATTAAAATAAGTGTGAATGCGTATAAGTATCAAAGTAATAATAAGTATTAGTATGATTCGATTCTACTCATCTTTTTGAATACTCATTGCTGATCTCTGGTTTGTACCAAAAAAATTGATGATTTACGGAAAGCATACATTTTTTCTTTTCATTTGAAGAAAAGACCTCGACAGTCTCATCAAATACTTACAGAATATGATTTGAATGGTTCAGAGATAATGATTTTTATATGAGAAATGAAGAAGGTGGAAGAAAAGCAGAATATTTTGATGATGTCGAATTACAAACAATATTAAATAAAAATGGCTCAGCAACAAATGGCAGAAATGTTAAATGTTATAAATGGCATGGAAAAGATGCGAGGGTCTGGAAAATGGGTGCAACATGAATTGAATGATAGTAAACCGAAAGAACGCTTGTGAAATTATACTTCAATGATATGATAGGAAATTAGTGCTTCATTGAATTGTTACTGGCGATGAAAAATAAATTTATTTCCTCGATCCTAAACGGACAAAATCATGGGTTAATCCGAGGAAACCATCAATCGAACAAATTCAGCAGAAAGACAATGCTGTCTGCTGGGCCTAGAAATATGTGGATTACTACGATTGATCGAAAAACCACTATAAGCACGACCAAGTAATTTTTCAACATGGCAATGCATCTGCACAAAAGGCAAAACCGGCTCAAGATAGAATCAAAGCTTTAGCTGGAAGCTGCTATTCCAACCGACTTGGTTGCATCTGAGTACTATTTGTTTTCATCTATGGGAGCCGCATTGATTCAGTAGCACTTCGATTCATACGCGGAAATTGCATGAAAGATGGCATAAATGTGTACGCAGCAATATCCAATATTTTGCACAAAATATTTTTTATTTTCCCATTCAAACAACTTTTATATCATATTGCTACGTTTTTAACTTTTTAAAAACGTTTAAAATATGAGTTCGTTGATTGCAAATAAAATAAAAATAAATTGGTGTTTAGTTTCAATTAAATTCTTTATTGTTCGCACTATTTTTGTGTGCCACCGTTTACAAAGTGACGAATGCAACAATAATTGCTTGTTCGCTATTCTTTTTTGCTTCCAACGCAGATGTTTTCAACGGCGACTTCAAACCACGACTGTTCCTTTCCCAAGCAACGCCTCTTCACACAAGACTGACTGAATTTTTACTACTCGATGCCTGCTATGTCTTGCCTTTTTATATGCCCACGTAAGCAGTCTAATGAATGTTCTTGAAGTCGAATGTTCGTGGATTCGCATTCTAGACAAGTCTATTGTGGTTTCATTGTTGTTTGTGTATTTTGGTTACATTCTTTGTTGTTGCGTTTCCTCTTACTTGTCTATCCCGTTTTCTTTTATACTCATGGTTTTACGTAAATGATACACATTTTAATATTAAACGATTTTACACCTTTTCCGTTTTCGTATCAATATAGTATTATATTCGACGAAAACCGATCTTAATTTTATTCTCACATGTACTCAATTTTTTAACATTAAAGACGTGAATCTTAGGCAGATGGACCAAATACGACTTAGATCAATATAATAACTAAGTAATGTTGTCGGTCAATACATTCGTCATTTACCGTATAATATGTGGTATACAAGTATTCCGATATGAAATAAATTCAATCAGAATTGAACAATTTCACTTCGTAATGATATTGCAATATAAGGCATTCTAAAAGGCGGCCTGTGAAATTATATTCCCTCCCCATAATACACATATTGGAATTGAACTAAATGTATGTGAATATGTTATTATTTAGCAGAGTATGGAAACGTGGCTAAGACATGATTAGAAGTTCAGTAATATAATGTCATTTAATCTGAAGTTATTCTTTCAAAATATGTCGGATTACTTAAGTTTAACTGTGCTATCAAATTTCATTGCACAGGTTTCATAGAAATTTTCAATAACTAGTGTGCAAATAACACTTGAAACCGAAATGATAGTTTTTATTTTATTTAAAAGGTGCAAAGGTTTTATTTGAAGTCCCCGCAGTATTGTGTTGTCTTAAAAGGCGTGAGGACCAGAGATCAGCAATGAGTATTCAAAAAGATAAGTAGATTCGAATCATACTCATAATTTCTGATACTTATACGCATTCATACTTATTTTAATATCATACTCATATTACTCACATTCACATTCAAAGTACTCATCATATTCATACTTAAAAACACGTATGATGTTGTTAATTTCGACTCTCCTTTGCTCAACATTTACAAGAATCACCAGATAAGTATGATTCGCATACGAATACTAAATTACTCACTAAGAGGTTGTGTGTTTGCTTTCTTTTTTTGTAAATGCAACAGCAACTAAGACTGTAAATTTGCATGAATGATTCGGATCGCTCTAATCATTTATGAGTATTATAAGTATTTTTCTAAAGTTATGAATCTGAATGAGTAGGCTTATGAATCAAACATATTTCGAATGGTATGAGTTTTATGTCAACGTTGTACTCATACTCAGTGCAACCTGTACTTAAAAATCAACGTTGTAGTGAGTACGCATGAATCACAGAAGTTAAAGTTCAATATTGTTGCCTCACTTATATTCAAAATTTCATGATTACCTATGAGTACCGAAGAAACGATTCATTGCTGATCTCTGGTGACGACATGGTTCAGGTCTTAGTATTTACTTCTTAACGATTTCCGATTTGTAGTTAATGGCAGCATTGGCTCAACATATTCCAAAGCTCATATCTATGAATCGAATTTTGTATGGAATAACTTTTTTGAACTGAGAAAATGTATCCGTAACGATTGTATTTGTTTCGTATTCGTGATAATGTTTTAAAGGCCATTGCTAAGACATTTCCTAAAGTACTGTGTATTAAAAGATTCCAAAACCAAACCCTGACTACCAGCAGAAAATAATCCCAAAGGAAGTTTTAGTCCTTCTGTAATGAGTATAAATATTGTTGTTGGTTAGACATAAAACACAACAACTACAACAATAACAACAGTAATTTTTGTTAAGAAGAAAATAAGAAACACAACACAACAGAACGACAACACAAGGCTTATTGAAGAAACACACAGCAGAGTCACAAGCATTGGAAAGGGAACGGGACGATAAAGAGAAAAGAGTGCGCGTTCGATAATGACTGTGATTAAAAGACAGCTCAAAGGCAAACTGTAACACAAGGAAGCAATTAAAGGCATGTTGTTCAACGCCATTGTCGCAGTAATTATTACTAAACGTATGAATTGTACAACAACAACAACAACAACGATAAGAGAAATATTAAAACGAAAGGAAAAATGAAAAAAAAAAATTGTAAAGACACAGCAGCAGAAAGAAAAATAAAAATTATTGTGACTGCAAAAAACAAACTGAATATAACGGTTACTGTTGCTGTTGCAGAGCCGCCAAGCAACTATCAAAACTAAATGCATCAATAAGATGCTGCTGGAACTGAAAAACCATCAAGTCTCTGCCGTTTTTGAGTTCCAGTTTTTGTTATGCGTATAAGAGGAAAGGAAAAACAGTAAACTTGGGCAGAAATGTAAAGGTATATTACGTGAGTTATCTCCATTCTGCATTCTCTGCATCAAACTTGGGGCTCTTGACGAACTGAGTAATTGGAAATATGCTTATATTTGGATCATAATAATGTAAACATTTATTACGTGTAATTAATTATTATCGGCTGTAGACATCTTAAACATTTTATTCCGCTTTGCACTCTTTTGCGTAAACAATAACAATTATTAGACTTTAGATCTTTATAACGGAGATCTTCAAACCACCATTACTTCTTCCAAAACACGCGTCTTCACACAAGACTGACTGAATTTTAACTGATTTCGTTGCCTGCTTTGCCTTGCCTTTTATATGGCAGAGTAAACAGTCTAATGAATGATCTTGAGGGAGAATGACTTCGCCTTCCCGAAGTCTCTATAAATGTAAAAATGTTGTTTACATTTATCCTTTGTTTGTTGTTGCACTTTTGTTTACTTGTTTATCCCTTTTTTATATGTTCTCGTAGCGTTTGTTTATAATTTAAACGGTGTGAAAGCAAAACACCATTTCCGTGTTTGTAACAATATGAACAGATTAGGTCCGTGAAACTCCTGCGCTTCAGTTCTTTAAAAAACATTGCGCGCGGAGTTATCAATTCGGTATCGACATCTTGCTTAGACTTTTGTCTGGCGATGTGGTTGGGCCTTAGTGTGTTAAAGATCGGGCCGATATTGCAGTAATTGAGCATTACAGGATTAACACACAATCAAAAATCTGTAATTGTGGGTGTTGTAAATATTAGCGAGTCAGATGCTCTTAATGTTCTGAGCATGAAAATTCAGTGTACCGTTCGCTGAAACCACAACATCTTTCAATTGTTGAAAGAAGAATTAAAGTGCATCCGTTTCTTAAGACGGTGCAAAAAGTACTTCACTTTATCTGATCTTCTTAGTATTTACACCACTCATATCGGACCGAGAATGGAATATAACTCTCATGTATGGATGGGTGCCTCAACGGCAATTTTATGGCATCTCGACCGCGTGCAGGAAACGATGAAGGTGGTCATTACTGGCAGTAAGCCATGAAATCCCATTGATTCATTTGAACATGGTCGCAATGTTTCTTGTGTTTCACTGTTCTGTCACTACTACTACCAATAAAGCGACTTGTTCCTTGTTCGCGTATCTTTAAGTACAATCCGTTTTCATGCAGGGCACACGTGTTTGTGGTTAATTGGCCATTGGGGCGCACACTGCATTCAGATAGATTTCGTCCTCTGGACAGACTATCCCTAAGTGGAACTCCCTTCATGCAGAGCTCTTTCCTGCCACTTGTAATATAAAAAGATAAAAATCGAATGTCCACAAACACTACTCCCTCTGTCTTCCTTCGCATAACCTATTTTTCTAATTCCAATACAATGCACTGCACGATTAGGGGCCATCCTCTGAAAAAAATAATACAACGGAGTTCTTCTGACCACGACTAGATGAATTGGATATAGACGATATATTGGATTAGCAATCATTTCCAAGAAAAAAGCAGCCTATTTTATTCCGTATCAGAGATCAGCAATAAATCGTTTTTTCGCTACTCATAAGCACTCAAGAAAATTTGAATATAGGTGAGTCAACAATATTGAAATTCAATTACTCTGATTCATTCGTACTCACTACAACGTTGATTTGTAAGTACAGGTTGCAATTAGTATGCGTACAACGTTGACATCAAACTCATACCATTTGAAACATGTTTGATTCATAAGCCTACTCATTTAGATTCATAACTTTAGTATGAATGCGTACAACGTTGACATCAAGCTCATACCATTCGAAATATGTTTGCGTCATTAGACTACTCATATAAATAATTTGAGTCACTCGAATCACTCGAAGATAGGGGAGGAGATGTTTTTCGACAAAATTGTGTTATCTGTAGAAAGGAAAAGTAATAAGAAGTCTTTCTTCGTTCATATGAATATAATTGTTTCATTGTCCTAGGGAAAGTGTAAAATTTTGGATTTATAAAAGCATTATATCATTTTGAACTCTGATAGATCAATTAATTCCTTTAAGCTTCTGTCTAATAAATAACGCAGACTAGAAGAAGGAAACTACTTCAGCTTTTGCTGTTGGCTGAAATAATGACTGACTGACTAACTAACTTGGCTGATTTGTTGGTTAAATGATGAATTGCTTGACAAAAAGACTGGTAGACAGACAAGAGGCAGGCACATTACAAAAACACACGACCATTTTTTGAACAGACACATTATGTGAGATCGCTTTGACAAAATGTGTACATTGTAGAGTGCACACTGCGTTAAATAAAGAAACTCGAAAAGTTTATTTAAAACGTTTCTTTCAACACTTCTTTAAGTTTTTTTTGTTGACTTTTATACATTTTCGTAAGTAAAAGAGTCTATTTTTTTGCATTTCCTGTTCTAGTATACGGGTGCTTAAATTTTCCTAATGAGCTTTTTTTCTCTTCTACTTCTGAGATACTACTGGTTGGCTCTGCTAGTGAAATAATTTCTAATGAAGAAATTAATTAAGAAAAAGAAACAAGAACAAAAGAAAGAATCTCTTATGAAATTATATTATAATTACTGATGCATAAATAATTCCTGTGCCTGTAAGTATTGCTACTTGTTCAGCTTTCCATTTATAGGATCCTTGTGCCATACTTATGTATGTATTCACATCTTACGTGTTCCATTACGTTTTGTTTTTATTTTAATTTTTATTTATTTTGTACTATTGCTCATAAAAATATAATCAAAGGCACACACACACATACATACATACCCATGCAAAGGTTTTGTATATTTTTAAACGAAATTTTGCTTCTAAAGTTACTAAGGTGAGTAAAATTGCTCTTTAAAGCATAAACATCCTTTTAACTGCGTGTCGAAGCGTAATTAAGCTGCTGCTTTTATTTCTCATTCTTTATTTGCCATGATACTAAATACATACATACATATTGTATGTAAAACATTTGATACACTCTCATATGAACGCACACACATGCATACTTACATACTATATAATTATTACCATGTGGTAGCAAAGAAGTCAGAATTCTACCTCAGTGAATTGTGGTAAGAGGCAACAAAATGGAATAGCTAAGGTGGAAGGTGGGAATCAGAGATCAGCAATGAGTATTCAAAAAGATGAGTAGAATCGAATCATACTAATAATGTCTGATACTTATACGCATTCCTACTTATTTTAATATCATGGAATCTGTACTCATATTCAAAGTTTGAAGTACTCATCAGAGATCAGCTGTGAGCATTCAAAAAGATGAGTAGAATCGAATCATACTCATAATTTTTGATACTTAAACGCAATTCATAATTATTTTAATATCATGGAACCTGTACTCATATTCAAAGTTTGAAGTACTCATCAGAGATGAGCATTTAAAAAGATGAGTAGACTCGAGTCATATTCATAATTTCTGATACTTATACGCGTTCATACTATTCAAAGTTTGAAGTACTCATCATTTTTATACTTAACAACATGTATGATGTTGTTGATTTCCACTCTCCATATCTCAACATGTATACGAATCACAAAATAAGTATGAATCTCTTACGAACACTAAAATACTCACTAAACGGTTGTGTGTTTTCTGTGTTTGCTGATCTGTTTTTTTGTTTATGTGTCTGTATTCTTTTTTTGTAAATGGAACAACAACTAAAACTGTAAATTTTGATGACTGATTCGAGACACTCGAATCACTTATAAGTATTTTTCTAAATTTATTAATCTAAATGAGTAGGCTTATGAATCAAACATATTTCAAATGGTTTGAGTTTGATGTCAACGTTGTACGCATACTTATTGCAACATGTACTTATAAATCAATGCTGTAGTGAGCAGGAATGAACCAGAGTAGTTAAATTTCAATTATGTTGACTCACTACTGTTCAAAATTTCATGAGTGCTTATGAGTAGCGAAAGACGATTCATTGCTGATCTCTGGTGTGGATTTAAACCCAATAACACCGATGTTTTAAGACGAAACAATCACCGTAACGCCTTGGGAATTCACGAAGCAGCATGATTTTAATACACTCTCAATTCATTGGAACGATTAGAGCCTAGACGCATAGGCGTTATAATTGATTCTAGCAAGATTCGTATTATGGTATGCTGGATTACATAGGTATATGTATTTGGATTTGAGGGTAACCCACAAGCCCGTTGGTCCAAACGGCTTTCAAGGTAATACACCATCTGTCTCCATTCCGTTAAAACCAGGCATGCCTTGGAATACGATCTTGGACTCGTCCCATTGAGTTGGCATTGTGCGACGTATTGGCTCCAATAATGTCATTTTATCAATATGCAGCTAAGGACAAAACTTTAATGCAGAAGATATAGCCAGGACTAATAATAGGAGCACACAGTCTAATCAGACCAAACGAAATCGTTCTAAGGGACAAGTTGATGCAGATTCACGGGTTAGGAGCAGAGCTCTGATAAAGGGACCAGTAAGTGCTACTGAAGGTGTGAGGAATGAAAATACGGAAGTATCGAATATCGATGAATGAAAGGATTCCTACAGCACAAAGATTGGGAAGCGTAGAAAATCACCAAGTCTCTTGTTAGTATACTAACCCGTTCAACAGCCATTTAAATCTCTTAAATATTCAAGTTTTACCTTAAACCGAAAAACATGCCGTTCCGTAATGCCCTAATATTCGCACATAAAATAACTTCGCATTCACAGTCATAGACGTCTTACATGGAAATTAAAAATTTAAGCTAAATTTTAAAAATATTGTATTGAAATTGGAATATATTGCCTAATTGCTGGCAATTTATGCTTTAAGTTGTTCTGCAAGCATTTTACTGTACAAATCAGAGATCAGCAATCTATCGTTTTTTCGCTACTCATAAGTACTCATGATATTTTGAGTTTGAGTGAGTCAACAGTATTGAAATTCAACTATGTACTCCGATTCATTCATACTCACTACAACGTTGATTTATTAGTACAGGTTGCAATGAGTATGCGTACATCGATGACATCAAACTCATACCATTCGAAATGTGTTTGATTCATAAGCCTACTCATTTAGATTCATAATTTTAGAATAATGCTTTCAAAACTTATAAATGAACCATTCATCAAAATTTACGATATTTAGTTATTTATAAAAAAAGAAAAAAGACTCATAAGTTAAAAAGACAAAGCAGCAAGCAATGCAAACACACAACCTGTTAGTGAGCATTTTAGTGTTCGTAAGGGATTCATACTTATTTTGTGATTCTTGTAAATGTTGAGTTATGGAGAGTCGAAATCAACAACATCATACTCGTTGTTAATTATGAATATGATGAGTACATCAAATATTGAATATGAGTAGTATGAGTGTGATATTAAAATAAGTATGAATGCGTATAAGTATCAGAAATTATGAATATGATTCGAATCTACTCATCTTTTTGAATACCCATTGCTGATCTCTGGATCAAATCACTTCCAGTTATTGGAAATTGTATCGCTACTCGCAAAGAAAATCGTTAATGATGCCTCAACGATTTACGTACAATTACAGGCCATCTTCACACAAATACAAACAGCTTTGAATTGCTAATTTATTCCTAGTATTGCTCACCACAATCTGTTATTGTATTTGAGATATGTTTTGAAAATTCTGTAATAATAATCTGTAATGAAGGAGTACCTTGGTTCTAGTGTGCTAGAATACTGCGGGAGGATCGTGAATTCTCTTTCCACTGGAGGCACTGGTTTGCTGCACTATACAGAGCATAATGTCTAAGTTACTCAATGTCAGGTCAGTGTTGCACAGAGTTGTCACTGGCATCATGGGTAAATCCGGAACATCCATCAAGTTTAGCTGCAAAATCAGCGATGGAGTCGGGGGTAAGACATTGTAGTGGAATCAGCGATGTTTACATTTATAGGGATTTCGAGAAGGCGAAGTCATGAACATTCGCCTTTAAGAACATTCATCAGGCTGTTTATTCTGCCATATAACAGGCAAGGCAAATCAGGCGAATGAATTCGTGAAGTTCAGTCAGTCTTGTGTGAAGACGCGGTGCGTCTGAAGAGAGTAATCGTGGTTTGAAGATTTCCGTTACAAGAATCTGTCGAATAATTGTCTAGTAATTGTTATTGTTTATGGAATAGATATAAACAGAGGAATAACAAAAAATAGGCAATTGTTGTTGTTTACGTAAAGTTGTGAATAGTGGCACACAGAATTGTGCAGAATTGTTTTTAAAAGGTAAAAACGTAACAATATGATTCATTTTAACTATGAATTAAGCAGCCACAGTTAGAATTTTAAGAAATATATTTTCTTTGTTTTTTCTATGTTTAATTCTTTTAATGAAGAGCCTAAAACCAAAAAACAGAGTTTAACTAACTTAAATTCGGTAGAAAAAATTTTATTGAAAATAATGAAAAAATTAAAATTATATGTAAAATATGTATTTAACGGTTAATTAATTTTAATATTGTTTTAAGTTGTAGATTTTTCTTCGTTTGTTGTTGTAACACTATGTTTATTAATATTTTTTATTATTGTTGTTCATTCTATTACTTGTTGGTGGTGTGTTTTATTAATGTAACCAGTTCAGTTGTTTTTAACATCTAAAATGTTGGCTGTTTCCTGTTGTTTTCTACCAAAAAAAAAAGTGTGACTCTTCACTTGTAAATTTTTTTTTTTTTGACATACGCGTTTATCAAAAATTGTGGCAGACAAAAACCAAAAACAAAAAAAAAAAAAATTATTTTTGAAAAAAAACACAAAAAAACAAAAAGTGTGTTTAATAAATTAACCGAAAATAAGCTTAAATGTTATAAATCATGTTTACGTATAATTAATTGCTTTTGTGTGTGGTTAAACAGACATCTGCATGAAAAGTGTAACGCAGTTTACGCTTAAAAGTTCTACACTTTTCAGTTTATGCCTCCTCTCATCTTTTTTTATAATATTTTTTTTTTTTGTTTTTTTTGGTTTTAACTTGACATGAAAGTAAATTAATTGAAATTAAATCAAAAAGAAACATTTATATGTTTACGCATTTTCACACACACAAACACATTATACATTCGCAACATATATATCTGTAACGTACGGTACACATATTTACAAAATTTTTTTATTTGGTTGATAAATGAATTGGGGGTCCATTATAAAAAAAGGAAAATAAATTTTAATAGATTCGCTTCAAATACCAGTAAGAATATTCAAAACATTTGAACAATTAATCTTAACGTTTATTATAACGTAATTACTCTAATGAATGTTAATACATACATACATGCGGCCATAACCCTGTTGGCAACACTAATTGTTAAAATAATAAATATTATCAGAGAAGATATCTTCGTATTTTGAAAGAGCTTTCCCAAATTCATTTTGACTATACAAGGTAGCAAATTTTAAGGAAACATAACCCAATAATTCATTTATAATATTTTGGATTTTGAAAGAGGGATCTCTTAATGCATTGTCTATCAGAGACCAGCAATGAGTATTCAAAAAGATGAGTAGAAAGAATCGAATCATACTCATAATTTCTGATACTCATACGCATTTAAACTTATTTTAATATCATGGAACCTGTACACATATTTCAAAGTTTAAAGTACTCATCTTATTCACACTTAACAACATGTATGATGTTACGAATTTCAGCTCTCCATAACTCAACATATACACGAGCCGCAAAATAAATATGAATAGCGTACGAACACTAAAATACTAACTAGAAGGTTGTGTGTTTGTTCTGCTTGCTGTTTTTTTTTTTTTGTAAATGCAACAACAATTAAGACTGTAAATTTTGATGAGTGATTCGATTGTTAGACTTTTTATATAATAGCGACGGTAATTTTTGTCCGATTTGATCAAGCGAATCATCAATCAGTCAATCTCTTCACAAGATAATGCAGTTTCAGAATTTCATCACATATTTCATATTTTTTAATTAAAGTTTGCTACTATGAACGGACAAAAATTCGCATTTGCAAACTTTACCTCATCAAATAATATGTATCTCATCAAATAATATGTGTCTTAAACGCCTATCCCTCTCCTTTCTAATCGGTTCAGAATTGTTTGTGTAATCAAAAAATGTATATATAAAGTATAAAAAACAGTTTTTTTTTTTCAAATACAACAAGTTTGGAGGGTTCAAGAAATATAAAAAAATGTTTGGAGTTCTACTCAACAAAACTCACACTTTGTTATTAGCTGGGTGTATTTACTGTTTTTTTATTTTGTTGCATAGTGTTACGTATGTATGTGTACTTTAAAATACTAAGCTTACAATCTTCGAATTTAGATAAACATCTACCAGTGCTGTTGGCACTGCATCAGAACACCAAAGAAGCATCTCGGCATCATATTTCTTAAAGACGAATTGGAGTAATCTAATTAATACATAGTTCACGCCAGAGATCAGAAATACTCATACTCATACTCTACTCATAAGTACTCATGAAATTTTGAATATGAGTGGGTATACAATTTTGACATTCAATACTGTGATTCATTCATACTCATTTCAACATTGAATTATAAGTACAGGTTGCAATGAGTACGAGTGCAATGTTGATATCATACTCATACCATTCGAAATATGTTTGATTCATAAGCCTACGCATTTAGATTCATAACTTGAGAAAAATACTTATAACACTTAGAAATTATTGGAGTGACTCGAATCATTCATCAAAATTTACAATTTTAGTTGTTGTTGTATTTACAATGAAAAAAAAAAAGACATATAAGCAAAAAAGACAGAGCAACAAGTAGAGCAAACACACAACCATTTATTGAGTATTTTAGTGTTCGTAAGCGACTTATATTTTTTTTGTTATTCTTGTATATGCTGAGTTATGGAGAGTTGAAATCAACAACATCATACGTGTCGTTAAGTATGAATATGATGAGGACTTCAAACTTTGAATATGAGTAGAGGTTCCATGACATTAAAATAAGTATGAATAAGTATCAGAAATTATGAGTATGATTCGATTCTACTCATCTTTTTGAATACTCATTGTTGATATTTGGTATGTATGTATATGTACTCCAAAATACTAGACTTACAATCTTCGAAATAGTTTTGAGAAATTTTAATTTTCATATTTAACATTCGTCCACGCATATCCATCAGCGCTGTTGACACTGCATCAGAACACCAACGAAGCATCTCGGTATCATATTTCTTAAAGACGAATTGGAGTAAATTAATAAAAAAATGGTTTACACGTCATCATACATGCACTTGACAAACGGAATTAGTTGTTCTGTAATAGCTATGAAAGGTCCCGGAAGTCGCCTAGTAGTAGTCGTCCAGTAGATAGTGTGTTGGCTGATTAGACGTAAAGCCACGATTCAATCACGAGGTCAGACATCTGAGAGTAAATAAAATTGCCATGAAAACATACATACATACATACATACATACATACATACATAATTGGCCATTACAACCCTTCAGTCAGGATTAATTTTGTACATGAGTGGCGGGACCTACAGTTTAAAGCCGACTCCGAAGTACAGATTTTTTTGAAAAACTTTTCATGGCAATTCTATTTACTCTCAGAGTTTTAGTCAGAAATCTGCTGAGAGGAAGTCGCCGATGAAATATTTTTCATATTTTCGATTTGATGTTAGACCTGGGGATTTGAACCCTGGCTTCGCATCTAATAAGCCAACACTACCTACTAGACTACGATAACTTCATTGTCATGAAAAGCTTCTCAAAAATATATCGCCACTCACGTATAAAATTAACACACACAATATAAGTGGTGTGAGAAGCCAGGTCGTAATCCTGACTGAAGAGTTCTAATGGTCAGTTATGTATGTAAATACCTATGAAATAATTTGAATTTAATTTTGTTTTTATTTCTTCTGAAAATCAAATAAATTTAAGTAACACGTCGAAAGGAGTTGAAAACTATTTGTATTTGTATTCGTCTATTTGCAAGAGTGAACTTTAAAATTTAAATATCACTGTGAACATGAAAGAAGAACACAAATATGAGTATAAAGTTTTATTTTTCAACGCCAAGATGATATTTTTCTTTTTTAAATTATTAAATTAACCATAAAAATATGAAAATTGCAACATGAAAGAGAATAAAAATGCATAAAGGGACACTTAAATCCTTTTAAGTTTAAAGAAGATCCTTTCTGCATTCAGTTGAACTCAGTAAAATTAAACACGCTGCTAAATATAGACTAAAAACGTATTAAAATTGAGGAAAGTAAACAGACAGACTCAACAATATCTACGGCAACATGCACTATGAACAACAGCAACAACAATAACAACAAAACTATGCCAAAATCAACATCAAAGAAATCCTAATAAAACTACAGAAACTGAAGAACATCATTTAATCTTCACACTATAAAATTAAAAAGGCGTATAATGAACACACAAGAGACGAGACATACTTATGTACACAAACAGGAGGCAATAAAAAAAATGCGGAGGAAAATAAAGTAAAAAAAAAGTTGAAACAGGAAATCGTGTTAAAGCTCCAACGACACAAAGAGACAATGAAATGGGGCACAAAAATAGACTAAAGAGGCGGTTCTTAAGTATCAGTAAAGCGTAAAATCTAGTGTTCGTATGACGTATGTATGTGACCAAACACAAACTTAAGGCTTAAAAAGTTATTATAAGTTTGAAAACTACTGAACCAACAGTAGTTTAAAGTCATTCTTCTAGCCAACGTTTGGAAAAATAGTTTTATATTGGCTTGTTACAGAAATTGAAACAGAAACATGATATCTAGACACTGGTGTTTTGCTTTTACATTGTTTAACATTAAAATTATAAACAAAAACTGAAAAAGCAAAACAATACAGTAAAGAAATCTGTTTACAAATTATCGTACTGCTTAATATAACAACAAACACCAGCATAAAAAATGGTAAACAAGTAAACAAAAATACACTAACAACACTACAAGAATAAATGTAAACAAAATGCAAAAACCACACTACAATAATATATGTAAACAACTATGTTAACATTTATAGAGATTTCAGGAAGGCGAAGTCATGAACATTCGCTTTCAGGAACATTAATCAGCCTGTTTACGCAGCCATATAAAAGGCAAGGCAAAGAAGGTAACTGAGTTAGTAAAGTTCAGTCACCCTTATGTGAAGACGCGGTGTGTTTGAAGACAGTAATCGTGGTTTGAAGATCTCCATTACAAAGATCTGTCGAATAATTGTCCAGTAATTGTTATTGTTTATGCAAAGGGCATAAACGGAGGAATAACAAACATAAACAAATAACATAAAATGGTAAACAGTGGCACACAGTAACGTTATACCAGTGAAAACATTTAATTCAACAAAAGCCCAATCCATCGATTCAATAAAGCTTGGCCTACAGTTTCCATTTACTAAATACTTGATATTTCTTTTGTAGTCGCCGTAGTTTAGTAGGTAGTGTGCTCGTTTATTAGACGTAAAGCCCAGGTTCGAGCCCCATGCCAGACATCAAAACGAAATATGAAAAAAAAACTATTTCTTCGGCGGCTTCCTCTCAGCAGATTTCTGGCAAAAACTCTGAGAGAAAATAAAATTGCCATGAAAATTGCCTCAATGTCCCGCCACTCATGTATAAAATTAACACACACAACATAAGCGGTGGGCGAAGCTGAAGGGTTGTAATGACCAATTATGTATGTTGTGCTATATATATTTGTGACAATGCTTAGTTATGAGTGATTTGATTAACACAAGAGTTGAGTCGAAACGCAGCGTGTCGTAAATGCGGTACCATTCCAGTTAATCCATGTTTTGAAATCACTCTTCTTTGGCTTTCTGTATATATTTTCAAGGTTGCATTGGCCGTCCGTATACTGAAAATAACATTAAGGGCCATTATAACAACTTGCCGTTAACTAAAGGGAGGATAAACGGGCAGATAAAAACTTGTTTAATTGAGCAGTATTATGGACATTGCTCCGGCACAGCCATATTTTTGAAAAAGTTAACTTTATTTTATGTGTAGTTTGTAATAAAGAAAACAAATTAAATTTCATTTTAAAGTTCACTTTAGCTAAAGTTACCTTTAACTAAACCGAACTTTAACGGCAAGTTGTAATAATTGCCCTAAGATTCCGCTAAATGATATATCCTCTAAATTTCATGAAAAATATATTTTCATTGGAAAGTATGGTTAACTTTCAGAAAGAGATCATCAGCAATTTTGACTGTAATTTTATGAGAAAAATAAAAATTAAAATAAATCCGCATATTCATGAAAGCAAACCACATCACATTTGAATATAAATAAACCTTTTTGGTAAAACAAAGTCTGTGATATGAATCTATGAAATGAAAATTTGCAATTCTAAACGTGACTGATTTATAATTATTATCGCAGTTATATCTGTAAACAAAAATATCGTATACACCATAAACTTACTATTAAATGTCAATAATTTAATTAAAGAATTTAAAATACATAGAAAAACATGTTTAGCAACAAGAGCATAACGTATTTGAAATTTTAAATGACCAGACTAGTAAATCCGTTAATCATTGTTAACATCTCCTCTAATCGTTTGGCCAGATTGAACACCAAACGGTCGACATCAATATTTTTTCCCACCATTTTTCTAGCAATGGCAGCCAATTAATTCGTATGAGGGTGCCCTGGTAGTCTAGTGGGTAGTGTGCTAGACTATTAGCGTGAGGGTCGTGGGTTCGATTCCCACCAGAGACTCTGGTCTGTGACACTACACCGAGCATATGGTCAAGTTACTCCGCTCGTATAAAATTAGAATATAATTTGTAATTGTATTGTAATTAATAAATAAATAAATAATTCGTATGATTTCAGTTGGCCGGTTCACATAATTATTCCAAAACACATAAATTAATCGAGACAAAAAAAAAAAAACAAGAAAAGAAAAATATATCCAACGTTATACCATAAACATTGAGTATACATACATATATGTATTTGTAAAAATATTAAATAAACATAAATTAAATGAAACATACATAGATTTCTTCGTTGTGTGTTTTACTGACAAGAAAACAGTCAACCCCTACTGTCTTACACCCTACACTGAAATCGAATGGAATTTTCAGTCACTGTTAAGGTTTATCGAGGGATATACCATAAATAAATGCCTTTCATTTTCTTTTTAAAGATTATTTCATTATGTTACCCGTGGCTGCTCATATAGTCGCTATTATCTAGACTAGAGATCATAAGAACTCATGAAATTTTGAATATAAGTAAGTCAACAACATTGAAATTTAACTATCCACTCTGACACATACGTACTCAATACAAACTTTATTTATAAGCACAGGTTGCAATGAGTATGAGTACAACCTTGACACCAAACTCACACCATTCGAAATATGTTTGATTCATAAGCCTACCCATTCAGATTCATAACTTTAGAAAAATACTTATAAATGATTCGAGTGACTAGAATCATTCATCAAAATTTACAGTCTTAGTTGTTGTTGCATTTACAAAACGGAAAAAAACACACACATAAGCAAAAAAGACCGAGCAGCAAGAAGAACAAAGACGCAACCTTTTAGTGAGTATTTTAGTGTTCGTACGCGAATCATACTTATTTTGTGATTATGAGTATGAATAGTCTTATCTTTTTACTGATCTCTGATCTAAACTAAAATAGTCTTACTTAAGCACATTAGCAGATTTCGGCCTGCTTTAACACATTCTTTCAGGCGCCCCTGCTACTTGCGCACTTTAGCCAGTTAGTTACACCAATCAATAATATAACTTAATCGATTTTATACTTTCACTGTAAACAAGGCCGTACTCTTCGTCGACCTACGTAAATCTTCGCATTAAATACTCGTCTTTTGGCGAAGCATCATCTTCCATTCGAACGACATGATCGAGTCAGCCCAGCCGCTCGATGCGAATACGTTGCACAAAGTTCATGTCGTTGAGGAGCTTTTACAGCTCATTGTTGTATCTGATGCGGCAATCATTGCCAACTCGCAATGGACCGAAGATTGTGCATAGGACTTTTCTCTCGAATACTGTCAAGGCTGCTACATTAGTGCTTAATAGTGTCAATGCTTCTGCGGCATAAAGAAGCACGGGGAGGATGCGCGTCGTGAAGAGTACTAGTTTTGTCGAACGAGGGAACTCTCTGCTACTCTATTGCCTACTGAGATCATAGTAGCATCTGTTGGCAAAAATGATCCAACGCTTGATCTCTAGACTGACATTACTTTTGGTGGTAACAGATAAACAAATTCATTGACTATATCGGAAGTATAATTATCGGCCGCAACATGGGATCCAATACGCCGCAAGGGGCCCCTACTTGTTGGCAGCATATACTTCGTTTTGTCCTCATTTACTGCCATACCCGTCTTAGTAGACTTCCGTTCAATAGCACTAAAGGCAGCAGTAACATGTCGCTTGATACGCCCTACAATGTCAATGTTGTCAGCATACACAAGCAGTGCGGTGAACTCGCGCCTTCCATAGAACACTCCCCATAACGAAGTTAAAGAGATCGCAAAGGTCTAAAAATAAAATAGTCTATTTGACCTTAAATCTAATGATTTTGGCGGACTGATTTAAAACGTGGGATTAGATAGGTTTATGGCATCGTGTGCCGTATGCCAATTCTTCCATTTTTAGTAAGTCAGTAATTACCAGACAATATCATTAAAACTCCTCTTGCAATATCAGTGGTCTATCAGACAGGTTTTGTTTTCTTCTGCGGGATACTGCAAGCCGCAGTAGTAGCTTTGGTATCAGAGGTTAGTTCATCGATATTGTTTTCAAGTTCCAGAAGCGACGTAATACCAGGTAATAACCTTATGTTGGAATGAAGGTGTATTTACTAATTCCCCAATGAGAATGAAGAAACTGTGCTCATTACGATCGTTGAAAATACGAAGTTTATGATACAAGGAGAAATCAAGAAATAATTGACATCTTTCATTACCGACTGTGCTGCATCAAATTTGGTTGTGCGAGTTTTCGAAAGCACCTATGAGTATAGGAATTTTTATTTTAGTAGCCTCCCTGTTTACATTCCTCAGATTATTATCAGGACAATGTACTTCATCATATTGCTGGCCACCACGATCACAGTAATCGAATTCGCTCGTGTATAGCATAGGTCACCATTACGCCGTTGCTGTAATAATTTCGAAGAAACAAGAAAACCATGGAGACCATCACAGTTTTTGACTATTGGCTATAATAATGGACTCATTACAGTCCGGGTTAATATCATACATCTTGAAAGGTAGATAGTTACGTTCCCGGAATTTACGCCCAAAAATGTTTGATAATGACGACGAGATGAACGCGGATCCACTGCTGGGATTTAGGTCTTCCAATTAGTGGTAATAGCGGCTGCATTGTTAGCCTTAGCATTCGAAGGGTCACTGTTATGAAAAAAATAGAAGAATTTGCCTTCTATTGACATTAATTGGAACAAGAAATTCTCGTTTAGTACAATGAGGACCTTTGACAGGATCACAACCTTGACTACCCGGCTTGTTGGATCCCAGCCTATTCGAGATTTGGTCTTTGATTACCGGACCAAACCGTTTCCCAGTTTTTCGTGTAGTTCCATCGAGTGCTAATAATATGGAGTGAATAATTTCACAGGGTTTTAATACACCACGCAGTCCTGGTGGTGGTGCAGGAACATAAGGGACCAGAAGCTGCAAGTAGGACTACTTGTGCAAATTTCCATTTTACCGTTGATATTACAGTAAAACAGTCTGCAAAATGTATAGAATGCCTCATTGACAATATATCCTTACGGTGAAGACCTTTCCATTTCTAAATTTTCTTTGAAGCCACTTGAACATAAATTGCTTTTGACAGATTTTCCTGTATATGGAGATCATTCTTAATTGTTTTCAATTGTTGGCAATAGTTTCGGTGGAAACCATTTAAATTAAAAACGTTCTTATAAAACGTTTGCGTTTGAAACAACGTTTATTTCAATGTTTAACTATGGAGTTTAGAAAAAAATGGCTGTAATTATGCTGTGGCTTTCGAATAAGTTTGTTTAAGGCACAGCTATTAGTGCACCTCTACTTTAGTTGTTTGTAAAATAAGATTGAAATAAAAAATAAAAAAATACGTGATGCAATAATTAAGCGTGTAATCATTTCGAATGATTCGTTTTTGTCTTTTTCTTATTTTTGTCTGTAATATTATAATAATTGTAATTATATTATATTATTAATAATGTTCAATTAATTACAATAATTACAGTATTTGTAATAGAAGAAGTATAGAAATCTTTTGAAAACATGTTATCTTTGGTAAAGCCGCCGTAGTCTTTGACACAATGCTTTACCGGACAGAGCTCTAATTATCACTGTCAGAGAAATGCGTTTAGTCGGAGATCCCTTATTTAGAATCAGTTCTTCAGTGTGATTTATGGCCATTAGAGAGACAGGGCAATAAATACTATGGCGACGAACCTTACAACAAGTCCAGAATGTAATCGAGATGAACTTATAAAGGAACTTTTATAGAGGAATGGACAGCCGAGCAACCTATCTCCTCACTTTACCAAGGAATTTCAGAATGCGATCATCCAGAAGACATTTTCTGAATCAATCCAATAAGCTATAACAGAACGCATTATCGTAATTACCGCACTAAGTCCCTAAGTGGCGCAGTTTCTTTATGAGATGTCTCATCTATTTTCGACAGATTTAACTCTACAACTTGCACTTAGACTGATGCTATTTATTCTAGCTGGTGGCATTAAAGATTATTTGTAGACCATTTTAAGAAACATTGCATCAGTTTTGTAACGATTAAGATTTAAGCCACGATTAGCCAAACGTACACGAATTGTATGTTCGTTTTTTGCATATGAAAATCAATGTAAGTACACATACATACATACATAATTGGCCATTACAACCCTTTAGTCAGAATTACGGCCTAGCTTCTCACACCACTCATGTTGTGTGCCTTAATTTTATACTTGAGTGGCAAGACCTACAGTTTAACGTCGACTCCGAACGACAGACTTACAGACAGATTATTTACTCTCAGAATTTTTGCCAGAAATCTGCTGAGAGGAAGTCGCCGAAGAAATATTTTTTTTCATATTTTGTTTTGATGTCTGACCTGGGATACGAACCCGGGCTTTTCCTCTAATAAGCCAACACACTAGCTACTAGACTACGGCGACTCCAATGTAAATGCTTACCGAAATTACATTACGGTTCAATACTCACTATCGTTATATCAACCAGGTATACATTGTATCTACCAGATAGTGCTTAAGGACACATATCGGATTCTGCCGATGACTTCTAAAAAAGCAACGAATCAATCCGGGTTAGAATTGATCAGTTATCATATATTCCGCCCTTGATTTAGTGCAGCTTCTTTACAGATGAAATATAAGTTTCGAAGAATTTTTCAGTGAGTTCCATTAATCAAACCTCAGTCAGCAATGAGTATTCAAAAAGATGAGTAGAATCGAATCATGCTCATAATTTCTGAGACTTATACACATTCATACTTATTTTAATATCAAGGAACCTCTACTCATATTCAAAGTTGAAGTACTCATCATATTCATACTTAACAACACGTATGTTGTTGTTGATTTCGACCTCCCAGTACTAAATATTTACAAGAATAACAAAATAAGTATGATTCGCATACGAACACTAAATTACTCACCAAATGGGTGTGTGTTTGATCTGCTTGCTGATCTGTTTTTTTTTTTTTGTTTATGTGCCTTTTTTTCGTTTTTTTGTAAATGCAACAACAACTAAGACTGTCACTCGAATCATTTATAAGTTTTATAAGAATTTATCTAAAGTTGTTATAAATCTAAATGAGCTGGCTTATGAATCAAACAAATTTCGAATGGTATGAGTTTGATGTCAACGTTGTACTCATATTCATTGCTCACTCACACACTCACTTATAAGTACAGATAAATCAGTGTTGTAGTGAGAACGCATGAATCAGTGTACATAGTGAAATTTCAATACAGTTGACTTACTCATACTCGAAATTTCATGAGTACTTATGAGTAGCTAAGCGAATTATTGCTGATTTCTGGTGCAAACCCCAAGTCAGATGTCTCTAAAAAAAACGAAATATTAAAAAATATTTCTTCTGCATCTTCCTCTCAACAGTTTTCTGGCAAAAACTCTGAGAATAAATAAAATTGCCATGAAAAAGTTTCTCAAAAATCTGTCGCTCGGAGTGGACTCTAAACTGTAGGTCCCGCCATTCATGTATAAAATTAACAAACACAGCGTAAGTGGTGTGATAAGCTAGGTCGCAGTCTTAACTGAAGAGTTGTAATGACCAATTATGAATGGATGTATGAGATTATGCATGAGAGAATAAATTAAAATTATTAAATTGTTTAAGAAAAATTTGATTAATTTACTCTTACCCAATATACTAAAATGAAACGTATAAATACGTACGACCCTAACTGTGTCAACAGAAATTAATCAGCATCCTATGGGTACAAAAAGTTGTTTAAGTCAGAGAACTTGTTTTTCAAGAAAATTTTGTTTATTTTTTTTAACTTTTTTTTGTATTTATTTACAATAGTTTTTTTCTTTCTTCATTCAATTAATCTTTCAGTAACCTGCCTCAATAAAAACTAGACAGACGATATTCTTTTTTTCTTCTAGAATTATTAACATCGACATAGTAAAACAGTAAAAATAACTATAATTCAGTTGTTATTATTGTTGCTATTAACTAAAGTTTAACCCACTAATAGTCAAATAACATGTTTGTAAATTTATGGAAATTATTTAATTTTGTATTGTTTTTTAAGAATAATTATGAGTAGAATAAATTTTAATATATTAACAGTGGGGATCAAAAAACTGTTGACACATTGTTAGAGTTTATAAAAAAAAATTTAATTCTCTACAGCAATATAGTAAAGTGAATAGTATTGTATGGTACGAAGTTCCATTTTCGAAGTTCACTTAGTAGATGAGGTTAGGTGGCGGACCCCGTCGCAGGAAGAGGTCCCACTTAAGCTACTATTTAGTCGAATTGTGATACCACAATTAATTTTATTCCATATTCAACCATTCCCTGGAGAAAACCATACAAACATTCAAAATAAATCGTATCATTGCATCAATCTTTATATTGTTACGAAAATGGATCGTTTAATATTAAAACGAAAAAAAAACTACACAAACAAATACAACGAACTTCTTACAAGTAAACCAACAACATCAGTATGAAAGAAAATGGGATAGACAAGCAAGCTAAAACGCAACAACAAACAATGTGACAAAATACACAAACAGCAATGAAGTCACGATAGAGTTCTCGAGGAGGCAAAACACCGACCTTTCGACTTCACGAACCTTCATCAGACTGTTTACGTTGGCATATAAAAAGGCAAAACAAAGCAGGCAACCAGTAGTAAAAATTCAGTCAGTCTTGTGTAAAGACGCGTTGCGTGTGAAGAAAACGGTCGTGGTTTGAAGATTGCCGTTGTAAAGATCGAACAGTTGTTAGGCTTATGCGAACAGAAGTGTAAAGAAGAATAGTGAACTAAGCCAATTGTTGTTGTATCATCAAGTTGTGAATAGTGGCACACAAAAGTAATGCGGACAATAAAGAATTTAATTGAAGCTGAACACAAATTTATTTTTATTTTATTTGCAATCAACGAACTCATATTTTAAACGTTTTTAAAAAGGTAAAAACGTACCGATATTAAAGGGGTCGATCAACGATGTCAAAAAACAATTAAATTTAATATAAGATTACAATAAAACAACAACAAAACAACGATAAAATGAAATAAAAAATTAATTAAGAAAGAATGAAAAACCTACAACGACTTTCAATTACTTAGAATAGCAATTACGAGACTTTAAAAATGTGGAATCTAAACACAAAATTGCAAAGTATTATTATGTAATACACCAACATACTTACATACGTACCTACAATATTGTGTAATAAAAGTTTAAGTTACACGGATTTCGATAGTAGGCTTGAAAATATCAAAAATTTTTCTGTAAATTCTTGATTATATTTAAACATGAAACATGAGATTACAACAACTTTTTTAAGTTCGTGGATTGTTGTCAATTGAGACAAGTGCAGTACTCGGAGGTCAAGTTGACCCATTGTACAAACGTCCTAAAGGGAAGAGGATAATAAAAGGGGATAGAGAAAATTGAGAGGAAGTAGGAAAGGAAGAATAAGGAAGCGGACGAATTACGCACACTAACAAACACACAAGAGAGCGCGACTACACTATTGAAGCCCCAGCACGTCTCAACCAGCTCCAACTAATAATGAATCTATGAGAAGCCTTGATGTCTGCTCTCGACATAGAATTCAAACCCTTAAACGAGCCCCTTTTAGATTTATATTATATTTTATATTGAACTAATCCTATTGAAAATTCTACTCAAGTGAATGATTTAAAAATAGAAAAATTCTACTGATTAACTGTAGGACGATCAATATCAAGCTATATGACAGTTGTGTTCCTGTCAGAACTAAACTTCTTGAGGCCAAACACCAACTGTGGTTTAATGCTGAAATTAAAATATTAACTGACATTGTCTACAGGCGATGGAAGAGGTTTAGAATGGACGATCTGAAACCCTTTCGTAAATCCGCTCGTAGCGAGGTTAGCAAACGCATTTAAATTGCAAAAGCATTGAATTACGGCAGGAAGTTCTCTTCCGGATTGAAAGATAATCCGCGATATTGATATTGGTCAAAAATGTCATAAAATTTCTCCTGATGTCGATGTAAATGCTCTCAATGACAAATTTTTTAATATTAATGTTCCCACCCTTGATAGTAGTTAGAAAACCCCTTTAGTTTTCGTTGTGTTAATCAGCTCGAAGTTTTGGAATGCTTATCTTCGCTGAAATCTAATTCAGTTAGTTCTGACGACTTAGATCCTCTGTTTTTAAAAGCTTTGTCACCTAGACTTTTTCTGTATTTTACTCATTTATTCAATACAATTTTGACTATGTCCTCCTCCCTGATGAATGGAAACAGTCGAAAATCATTTCCGTTCCTAAATCCAACAATAAAAAATATTATTGAAGAAGCTACAGACCCTCTTTAATTTTTTTAATTCAGATTATAGTCTTATACGTTCTTATTTTAAGAACAGATCACAACGAGTTTACCTAAACGGCAATATCTCCAATTCGCTAAACGTTGGAAGAGGCATTCGTCAGTTATCTATATTAGGACCTCTTTTCTTCGGTATACACATTAACGACCTACCTGATGTTTTGGACAATTGTAGCGTACATACATATGTATGCTGATGACGTTCATATTTATAGGAGCACTCGTATGTAAAGACTCGATCAACTTTGATTTACAGAAAATTGTAAACTTGGCTAAGGCTAATGGACCTTGTGTAAATCCCTATAAATCTAAATGTTTATTGCTCTTCAGAACTAAGAGAGCATTTGTTGTGCCAGACATAGTTATCAGGAGGAACAAGATTGATTTTATTGAAACAGCATCCAATCTGGGTATTATCCTTAATGGTCGGCTAACGTGGTCTAACCACATTAATGTCATCGTTTGTAATGTTTACAGTATGCCTAGAAACTTATGGTCTGTCATAGATTCGACTCCCTTTACAATACGTATGCAACTGTCTAAAACGTATTTGATTCCTCTTCTGTTATACGGATCTGAAATTTTCACAAACTGTGGTACCGATGACAGGCCCAAACTCAATTTGGCTTATAATAATATAGCCATATATGTATTTATTAAGGGACGTCGAGAGACCATACATCACAATTTTCTTACCAGATATTTGGAATTAATTTTGATAACCTACAATACAAAATTGGTTATTACAATCCCTCAATCCTCAGTGAGGATTACGACAAAGCTGCTCACACCACTTATGTGTGTTTATTTTGTGCATTAGTGGCGTGAAATACAGTTTAAAGTCGATTCCGAACGACAGATTTTTGAGAAAATTTTCATTGAAATTTTATTTACACTTCGAGTTGTTGCCAGAAATCTACTGGGAGAAAGTCGCCGAGTAAATATGTTTTCATATTTCGTTTTGTTAGAGATATCTGACCGGGGTTTTGAACCGTAGCTTCACGTCTAATAAGCCCACACACCATCTACTAGACTACGGTGACCATATATACATATATAGTATTAAGAGATGTTTAAATGTACACAATGTAGAGATAATCTTTTACAATTCTGGATATTTTTTGATAAGAGAAAATTAAAACAAATTTATAAATTTAAATTTCAATTCTTTACCAATTTATTGCACTTTAAAAATATCAATAAAAGAAGCAATAATGTATACATGTGTGTACGAATATTACTGGAAATCCAAGAAAATCCAGATAAAATTCTGTATGTATCTACAGTTACTGGAAGTAATTTTCGTAAAATTTAATTTAAATTTAATCATCATCAACATGTAAATTTTTATACTGATTTTATGGTCTCATTTGTATTTGTTCATGTTCATGTTAAATCTCTAGGAAAAATGAAAGGAATACAAACTGAATTCAAGGATCCTAGAGAAGACTTCTCGAAAGAGAAGAGAACAAAAGAGGAGGACAACAACAAAATTAAAATAAAATCAAAATAAATTTGTACATTTTGGCATATAAACGATGCTATAATGAGCAATAAAGTGCCATTTAATGCATTGAATAATAGTGTGTCGTATGGCCATATACATACATACATATAATTCGTTAAGAACCTTCTACATCAAATGGTTATAAATTTACACACACACAGATACTCTTTCATACATTTCCACATTACGAGCATCACAGGGATAATGAATGAATATTTAATATGGACGTACGAAATTCAATGAAATATACTCCAAAGGAATTTTTTTTGCAGACATCTACAATACTTGCATACATACACCATTAAATTACAATTTCAGTATCAAAATTCATTCGTTTCCTTAATCTTTCGTTTCTTTTCAATCGTTAATTCCTTCCTTCATTGATTCGTTTATTCATGTACTTTAAATACCATACCATGCCATGCCATTAAGATAATAGAATAATGAAGACATTAAAACTGAGATATCCTGTTTATTCAGGATTAATTGAAACAATTTTAATGCATTTATAAGGATATTTTGTAAAAAATTTTGAGAAAATATTTCCTTTGAATGGAAACTTATATCTGTTTATTGCTTATTGTCTTGTGATAATGTCTGGTGGTGTAATTTTAATGCAAAATCTCTCAAATTTGAAGAATCGCTTTTTTTGAATTTGCTTTTGAGTTATCGATTTTTCATTGCTATTTAGAATAAATGAAATCTACCAAAAATATTGTTCCGAAAATGGAAAATGGTGTCTTTGTTCAACATTAATATGAGTAAAAGCTACACAACAAATATCTAAGACTTAAAATTAGGGTGGCCAGCGTGAACAAACTTGTTACAAGTAAACCAACAACATCAGTATAAGAGAAGAGGGGATATACAACGAGAACGCAACAACGAAAAAACCACAAACAACAATGAAGTCGCGGTAGAGTTCTCGAGAAAGCGAAACCACGAACGTTCGACTTCAAGACCTATAATCAGACTGTTTACGTGAGCATATAAAAAGACGAAACAAAGCAGACAACCAGTAGAAAGAAGTCAGTCAGTATTTTGTGAAGACGCATTGCGTGTGAAGAAATCAGTTGTGGTTTGAAGATCTCCGTTGTAAACATCTTCCAAACAGTTGTTAGCGTTTACGCGAATAGAAGTGTAAAGAAGAATAGCGTTGTTGTATCATCAAGTTGTGAACAGTGGCACATAAAAAAAGTTCAATTGAAGCTAAACACAAATTTATTTTTATTTTGTTTGAAATCAACGAACTCATATTTTAAACGTTTTTAAAAAGGCAAAAACGTAACAATATTAATGACTGAGGCTGATTGAAGGGTATAAAAATATAAATGCTTATTCGTCCTGATTATTTAATTGAATGGTTTTGGTAAAAAAACGGGAAAACTCGTTTCGATGATCAGTAAAATGAATGGTCTTAACACACTTTGTAATATTTAGCGTCTAACAGCCCTCGAACTAATATTCATACCAGAGATCAACAATGAATCGTTTTTTAACTATGTACTCATAAGTACTCATGAAATTTTGAGTATGACTGAGTCAACAGTATTGTAATTCAACTACTCTGATTCATACGTACTCACTACAACGTTGGCTTATAAGTACAGGTTGCAATGAGTATGCTTACAACGTTGACATTAAACTCATACCATCGAAATAGGTTTGATTTATATGCCTACTCATTCAGATTCATAAATTTAGAAAAATATTTATTATACTCATAAATGATTCGAGTGACTCGCAAACACACAACCTTCTAGTGAATATTGTAGTGATCGTATGCTAATCATTCTTATTTTGTGATTCTTGTAAATGTTGAGTAAAGGAGAGTCGAAATCAACAACATCATGCGCATTGTTAAGTATGGAGAAAATGATCAAGCCGGCATTCCATCGAATACGAGCCAGTGCTGTCAATAAGAGAAATAGAATTCTATCAGTTTGAATGACACGTGGCTATTTGCTCTCAGGTGTAGGATTTGGATACAAGAATTCCTCGCTTATAAGCACTATCATGCAGGCATTTTTGAAAGTGCTTATTTCCGGGGAATACTGAAAACGCATTTGACATCGACTTTGTTACTCTTCTTTACCACTTACATATGTAGGAATACCAATTAGAGTCACAGATATCCTTAACAAATTATTTTTGGTAGGTGGAGATATTTTGTTATAACAGACGATTTGAGATGTATTATACTATGTTCAGATATGCACATTTATTGAGTCAATATTCGGTTTATTGACTACAATATTTTAAGTGTTCAGACATAACAATATACGCAGTCCAGCTGCTTATTCAATATTCATTTGACAGCTAGTAAGCAAAACAGCTGGTTGGGGGTTTTTTTTTTTGTTTGTCGTTGTTGACAACTCAAATGTCAACAGAAAGTGGATGATTGTAATATGCTCACTGAACATACGTATTACAGTGCTGCATTTTAAGTTTTCCTCAATATTATAACAATTTGCGTATTTATTGCGCAATAATTAATTGAAACTTTATATGAAATATTGAGCTCAATAATGGCGCTTGTTGCGAATTACGCAATAAAGGTGCATATCTGAACACCATATTACTTAGCCTGTGTCTTAATATTGAGTCAATATTTATACAGACAGAGTAACTTTCTCAATGTACAATTTATTTTCATATTGTAGTGTCTTAAGAATGAAGACAAATATTAATTTCAAGTTTTAATTTCAAGTTGTTGTTAACAAGTAATCGAAAATCGATTTAAATTGATTGTTCTGCTACTGGTTTTTACAGCATATAAAATGAATAGACTTCATGCATTCCAATATTGCCATAGCAAAAAAAATCGTATCTACATTTGCCAATATTGTTCAAACATATATTTCTTCTTCTTACTGTCGTCAATCGTATAAATTTGAATGTACCATGACACCATTGGGAAGTAGCCATAGCATTGGTTTATACCATAAAATTGGTAAGAGTTTTAATATCTTCTTTCCTTCTTCGTTTTAAAACTTCCTATTTTAACAGTTTTAAGTTTGATTTCATGGTAACATGGCTATATAATACAGACACACACATTTACTTATATATTATATATACAGTGGTGGCCAAATAATTAAAACATTCGTAATGGTAGTAAATTTTTCGTTTTATTTTCAAAATTTTGAACGAAAAACAAAATTTCTTCTTCAGTTCTTAAATCCGAACATAAGATACCTTCAAATACATATGTACATAATTGGATATTACAAACCTTCAGTCAGGATTACGACCTAGATTCTCACACCATTTATGTTGTGTGCGTTAATTTTATACATGACCAGCGGTACCTACAGTTTAAAGTCGATTTCGAACGACAGATTTTTGAGAAACTTTTCATGGCAATTTCTTATTTACTCTCAGAGTTTTTGCCAGAAATCTGAGGAGAAGCAGTCGTCGAAGACATAATTTTTCACATTTGGTTCGTGTTGTTGGATATGTCTGACGTGGAGTTTGAACCAGAGATCAGTAATGAGTATTTAAAAACATGAGTAGATTCGAATCATGCTCATAATTTCTGATATTTATACATATTTTAATATCATGGAACCTCTACTCATATTCAAAGTTCGAAGTACTCATCGTACTCATACTTAACAATACGCATGATATTGTTGATTTCGACACTCCTTTACTCAACATTTACACGAAGCAAAAAATAAGTATGATTAGCGTACGAACACTAAAATACTCACTAAAATATTGTGTGTTTGCTCTGCTTGCTGCTGTGTCTTTTTCCTTTTTTTGCAAATGCAACAATAACTAAGACTGTAAATTTAATGATTGATTCGAGTCACTCGGAGAATAATTTATAAGTATTTTTCTAAGGTTATGAATCTAAATGAGTAGGCTATGAATCAAACATATTTCGAATAGTATTGGTTTGATGTCAACGTTGTACTCATACTCATTGCAACCTGCACTTATAAATCAACGTTGTAGCGAGGACGAATGAATCAGAGTATTCAGATTCAGAATTTCAATACTGTTGACTCACTTATACTATAAATTTCATGAGCACTTATGAGTAGCGAAAAAAGATTCATTGCTGATCTCTGATTACGGCCTAGTTTCTGACAATACTTATGTTGTTTGTGTTAATTTTATACATGAGTGGCGGGACCTACAGTTTACAGTCGACTCCTAGCGAAAGATTTCTTAGAAACATTTCATAAGAATTTTTTTACTTTCAGAGTTTTTGCCAGAAATCTGTTGAGAGGAAGGTGGGGTTTGAACCGTGCCCTCACGTTTTATAAGCCAACATACTACCTACTACACTGCGGCAACTTAATACCATATGATACCGCTAATTCAACTTTTAACTCTCTATAGCATTTAAATGGATCAGCTGTAGACGCTTTTATGACTATTATACCTTTCGTGACTGTGGTTTTACAGAGTTTGGGGGCTTTGGATAAATTGTTTGAGGTTCCAAATGTATTAAAATATTTCATGACATTATAAATTTTTCCACTGGAGCAACCAAGTAATTTGGAGAATTTATTTACCTTCTTATCCGCTCCTTTGAGGTTGAGTATTATTATTATTTTTTCCTCCGCAATAATTTGGCGCATTTCTCACATCTTATGATTAATTGTTTTACATATTTTTTCTGTCATCATTTAATACACACTTACCAATAAATTTACAAGAAACAAACCATGGCCATTATTACAACATGCCATTAGCTAAAGGAAGGATTTTAAAGGGCAGATAATTTGTTTTTCATTATTATAAGTGGACAATATGGTAGAAGTGATCGTTAAGCTAAAGGGATGATCATCCTACCCGTAACTTTTAAAGTTAACTTTATGTTTGAACTTGCCATATTATATATAATTTTTAATATGGCAACTTCAAATATAAGCAAAGTGAGCAAATACAACAAAATAAACGAAGCACATCGTTGCCACACTGTTTTGAAAAAAACTTGTTTAATTTGACCAATGTTATCGACATTGCTCCCGTATTGCCATTTTTGTGCATTTTTGAAAAAGATAACTTTATTTTATCTTTAGATTATAATAACGAAAATAAGTTAAAGGTGACTTTAAAGTTCACTTTAGCAAAAATTACTTTTAACTAAACCCAACTTTAACGGGAAGTTGTAATAATGGCTCTAAGTCAGATATTATAAACACATTTTTAAAGAAGCAAAATTCAGAAAGTTGAATAGAATAGAAAAATAAGGAAAGAATTAAGAGTAAAAGAGATCAAACTTATCTTTCAAGTGGAAAAGTTCCATCAAAATACCAAGAAATCATATAAAAAAAATCGTTTGTTCGATTTATCATACTAATGTAATAATTATACGTCCACCACTGTATGTATACATACTGACTAAATACTGGTATAGCCTCTCTATGCCATGACATTGCCGTTATTGCTTGACTTTCCGTTTCTTTTTTATGCGATTTTCCATTTTCAATTTTTTTGCCGTGGTTAACATTTTTCGGAAATTACATTAAAATTTATTAGCACTTGTAGAGAGGATGGAGGAAAAGCAAATAGGACACGATTTGTTTTGGGTTTTGATAAATAACGAGAAAACTATTAAAAAATCAAATAAATTTAAAGAAATGTTCAAGAATAAATAAAAATCCATAAGAAAGGAGAACAATTTTCAAAATCAATTGAATAACGAGGATGATAAAAATTTTACCCAGAACCATTTAAGATTACGGGAGCGCACTTAATAAACGCTTCAATTCATTTATAAAATAATTTTTATGACGATTCTGTGTAACATGTTATAAAGTTATAAAGGATTTTGAAATAATATTAAGGCTTCGATTGAATTTTTAACACTCAGGGAATGATTCCTACTTAGGGCAACAGGTGGAAAAATTGGTTTTGGTAAAAGTGAAGTGCTCATTATGTTAGTGGATATTCCATATGAATTTGTTTAATTTGTAGTAGAGAATAAACAATCTACAGGAAATGTACTTCATATACGAATAATAAGCTAAGAACAAATAAAGAGTGGAAAAATTCCCTCTGTAAGAGATGTGTTCCACGAGAAAGCCTAACGAATCATCCCCAAAATTAATTAAAACGTCGTCTTATAATTCAATATACTTCTCGCTATTCATTTTAGTTGATATAAAACAAATAGGAGTCCTTCCCATAGTCGAAATCCCAGCCCAAATCATTACGGTGCCTCCACCGAAATTTCGCGACATTCGTTGACTTTTTTTTTTACGTGAATCCATCCAATATTTTTGGGAACCATCTGGACCATCTAAATCAACTTTTTTTCATCAGGAAAAATAACTGATAACGTTAAAAAACTTCAACGAATGTCGCGAATTTTCGGTGGAGGCACCGTAATGATTTGGGCTGGGATTTCGACTATGGGAAGGACTCCTATTTGTTTTATATCAACTAAAATGAATAGCGAGAAGTATATTGAATTATTAGACGACGTTTTAATTAATTTTGGGGATGATTCGTTAGGCAACAATTGGATATTTCAGCAGGATAACGCCGCAATCCATAAATCAAAAGCAACAAAATCATTTCTGTCCTCCACAAACATACCAGTTTTGAATTGGCCGGCATGTAGTCCAGATCTAAATCCGATAAAAAATTTATGGGCAATACTATCGGACCAAGTTTTCAATAATAACACTCAGTATAAGGATGTAAATGCTTAAAAATTGCCATCATAAGAGAATGGATTAGGATTGGTCAAAATTGCATTGAAAATTTAATAAATTCTATGCCCCGTCGACTTCAGGAAGTCATTATTAATCACGGTGGCCACACTTATTACTAATGAATACAAAAATTACTCAGTAGTTGTTTTTTATCATTGTTATTTTAGCTTTAGGTAAATATTATTTAATTTTGGTCTTATAATTTTTTCGTTTGAAAATGAAATTAATTTTGTGCTATCCTTTTATTAAACAAAGAAAAAAATATTTTTTTTACATAAAAAGATTTATATTATAGTTAGTTATATTTAACCCAAAAATGGTACGAATTGGTCTAAAAGATTTTAAGTTTTTCGAGAAATACGTTTGGTCTTATAAATATTTCGGGGAGTGTACATATAACATAACATTGGACGATAATGTTAAAAGTGGAACCACGGTGAAGCGTAGCGTTACGTTCGCATAGTGTATGAGTTCGTTGATTGCAAACTAAATAAAAAATAAATCTGTGTTTAGTTCAATTAAATTCTTTATTGTTTGCACAATTTTGTGTGCGACTGTAAATTTCATTTTGCTTCTTTTGAAACCCAAGTTTTTTGAAATCTTGAAAAATCCAACCAGTCGAGTCGTTTGTAACCGAGAGAACATCCGCGTTTTGTAGACACACAATTAAGGTATGTATATGTGTTTACCAACAACCTTTTCCCAATGGATGTCCAGACCGCCTGTATACAACTTGATGAATATAACAATAATTGCTTGTTTGCTATTTTTCTTTGCTTACAGGGCAGATCTTTACAACGGAAATTTTGAAACCAGGACTGTTCTCTTGCTTTGTCTTGCCCTTTTATATGCCCACGTAAACAGACTGATGAAGGTTCTTGAAGTCGAACGTTCATAGTTGCGCCTTCTCGATAACTCTATCGCGACTTTATTTTTGTTTGTGTATTTTGTTCACATTGCTTGTTGTTGCGTTCTCGCTTACTTGTCTATCCCGTTTTCTATCATATTGATGTTGTTGGTTTACTTGTAACAAGTTTGTTGTATTTGTTTGTGTAACTTTCGTTTATCGTTTTAATTTTGAAGCGATATAATAATGCCTGTTAAGCGGACGTATATGTGATCAGGAAGTGAATTGGAAAAGTATGGCTGGAGTCTCTTAATGCTGAGCATACAACTTACTGAATTGCTTCCATAAGTGTATGACGATAGGCATGAGACTTTCAATCGAGTGAGTGGAGCTTTTCAATTTGTTTAACTATTTACCTGCTAGCAACTCTGGCTATATAACTTCAATATTATATGCCAAGGGTATGGTATGGTGCTTCCAAAAACGGAATAAATAAAGGATTGTTGTTGAATTTCAACTTTAGGCGATTTTTAATTTAACGTCTAGACTCAAATAAAACAATAGAATGAAAAACGTTAAAAAAAAGATATTCCGACAAATAGATAAAGAAATGTGGAGTTTGAAATTGATACCAAAAAAAGTGTTTTATTTCATTTTTTTTGTTTTGAGTGGACAACAAAATAATCGATTTTCAAGTTTTATATTCGTTTGCCTTTTTTATTTCTGACTGATGGGGGAAAAACAAAATAAAATTGTTGATAAAAAGTGTTAAGAAGAAAAAACGTGAATGAAAAATTGTAGAGAAATACTGGTACTCGAATCATTCTTATTGAAGTACACCAACAGACAAGTGGCACTTTTTATATACCCATACCCTACAGCAACACAACTTAACTCTCTAAGGGGCACATAAAATTGTGGAACATATGCCTTCACAGTAAAAAAAATATCCATTAAATAGTCTACTCAGATAAATAAGGATTTCAAATTCTTTTAGATTGTCTGTTAGTGTGAAATGCATGCATTTATGGTAATACCATTTACCGAACAATATTTCGCCAACTACCATACATTTTTCAAATTCTATTGGCTGTAGGTTGCAAGTTGCGTTCAGATGACCGAATTAATTCTCTGTGTTCACTGAATTCTTCAAGTGTCAACCAAATAAATGACAAATAATGTTTGTCACGATGATGATAATGACAATGTTGATGCTCTGAAGCAAGTAATTGATACCATTTCATCTGAAATTTTACTTCATTTCAGCAAATATCACATTCTTCTATTATTTCTGTAATTAAGAATATAATTAAAACAAAAACATAAATAACTAATGTTGGCAGGTAAAACAAAAATAAGTAAAAACATTTGGTCAATTCACACAAGCCGTTGTATCGTTGTATTCATTGTATTGTTGGAAGAACATACAACAGTGTATGATTGTTGTTGACAATTTTCATATAAAAATCCGATACACTTATACACATATCTTTCATATGTTTTTAAAAAGTTGTTTATTTTCGGGCTATCAAATTGTTTGAATGCCACGAAATATACAATACAAACAAACGAATGTATTCAATACAACATACACAATACAAAGTTGTGCGAATTACCCAATTATTTATATTACAACATCGATTCTGCCCGGCAATGCTGCTCATAAAATGTTTTAAATTATTTCATTATTATTATATTCGAGAACTACTAGTTGCCTATTAAAGAATACAATATTTTGCTTCTTTTTTGTTGAAAAATTTTAAAGATTATTTACTGGTAAACATTATTAAAAATTAAACAAATTTTTTTAAAAAAATGGTGGTACTTCGAACGAATTCTAACTCAGGTTTGATTACGCTCTGTCGAGGAATAACCATTTAATTTCTAGCAGACTTTACTTATTTGTGAAGGAAAGGCGGGAAAACGTATTTATTGTGTATAGAGATCGATATTCAATGGAAACGCTCAGAACAAGATTTGTATTAAGACCGCCAAGAATCTGTCTTTAGGACCTCATTGCAGTCATAACGGAACAGTGGTCTCTGGATGAATGCGCTCAAATTTTGTCCATGGACTACAACACGGACTTCAACAGAAGCTTTAATGACGAATAAATGAGGAACAGAACATTTTCTCTGTCATTGCACAACACTTTGCAGTCTGAAATGAAACATTTTTGGGCACCAGGATTATATTAACAGAACATGTTTAGCTAAATGTGATGGCTAAATATGGCTCATGGATAAAATCCACATCTTAATAAAACTATCAGAATGGTTGAGAAATGATAGCCAAGGTCTTTTTTGAAGCGCTACTTATCTTCAGATTTCAATAAATCAAACTCTGTGTGACATATCATCGACATTTTTTAATTCTTTTGGAAAACTTATTGTTGCCATTATGTACGAAATTCAACATCGTTCAATTGTTTCTCACAGCTTCTCTGGGTGAAGCGCATCCAAAATATTTGATTTCCCATGCCTCTGGCGCATAAATCAGACTGAATTTGTTACGGGCTTATTTGGATACAACCTGCGACTTAAGAAAACCATAAAAAAGAAAACGCAAGAAAGAGTCTAATGAAGACTCATATCACTGCCATATCAGATAACCATGTCCTCAAATCGCTTGAAGAGAATATCAATGAGGCATGAGTTATAGAAATCACATGCCCATGCTACATAGATCATCCAATTCAGCCCATTGACTGTAATGGTCTGACCAACCAACGTTCTCTATGGTATATGGACCGATGACGTCGTTAGTTCAAAACCCATGCGACAAAGTGATTTTTTCTGTTTGTATTGGATGCTCTTGGATCTCATGTCGATTGATATCGGCCCAAATATGATGATTTCGTTTGATTAAAATCGCTGAAGATTTTTCGAAAATATGAGTATAATCGATTCATACTCATAATTTCTGATATTTATACTCATTCATATTTATTTTAATATCATGGAACCTCTACTCATATTCAAAGTTTGAAATAATCATCATGTTCATACTTAACAGCACGTATGATGTTCATGATTTGGACTCTCCATAACTCAACATATACACGAAGTACAAAATAAATATGATTCGCGTACGAACACTACAGTACTCACTAGAAGGTTACGTGTTTGCTTTGCTTGCTGTCTTTGCCTATTCTTTCTTCTTTTTTTGTGAATCATTTATGAGTATTATAAGTATTTTTCTAAATTTATGAATCTGAATTAGTAGGCGTATGAATCAAATATGTTACAAATGGATGAGTTTGATGTCAACGTTGTACACATACGCATTGGAACCTGTACTTATAAATCAACGTTGTTGTGAGTACGTATTTAGCAGAAAATTTAAATTTCAATATTGTACTCACTTAAATATATTTAAAATTTCATGAGTGCTTATAAATAGCGAAAAAACTAATCATTCCTGATCTCTGATAATGATGTGTCAACTGATTGAATTGGTATGTGAGTATCCATGGTGATTTGGCAAAATAGACTGAATGAATGAAAACTAATTCAACAGATGTCGCTTCAATAAGATGTCTCTTATCAACAAGTTCGAAAAACCCTATTGAAGACCCTATAGATAAATAATGAAATAGTTACAGTTCTGTATTGCCATTGAACCTTATAGAATCCGAGTAATCTAAGCTTTACAACGACTGCCAGATTAACCTAGCTCACATTCTTATCCTATCCTTATCCTTACATACATAATTGGTCATTACAACCCTCCAGTCAGGATTACGATCTAGCTTTTCACACCACTTATGTTGTGTGCGATAATTTTTTATACATGAGTGGCGGGATCTACACTTTAAAGTCGACACCGAACGACAGATTTTTTAGAAACTTTTCATGGCAAATTTATTTACTCCCAGCGTTTTTAACAGAAATCTGCTGAGAGGAAGCCGCCGCAGAAATATTTTCATATTTTCGTTGTGATGTCTGCCCAGGGATTCGAACTCGGGCCTTTCGTCCAATAAGCCAACACACTACCTACTAGACCACGGCGACTTCCTTAGGGATCTGAAATATTAAAAAATTTTTTGAATATTTTCAAAATGTCTGTCTGCACTTTGTTTACGAAGAACAAGTCCTCTAACCGTTAAAGTAATACATCCGGCCAATTAAATATAAATTTGTTTGAGAAACAAAGTAAATTTAATTAATTATTAAACAAAATAAACTTTAAATAATTTGTTTTAACTTTAAAGTAAACAATAATTTTATTTGAATTTTTTAGAGTATTTTTGTAATTAAAACTTCAATATGTAGTCTTTAAATTAGTTTCTAAGGAAATTAAGTTGTTGAGACACTCGAATTTTATTGACTTTTGATAAGATTGACATTTATTGAGTTTAATTAATAAATAAATTCTGACGTTTAATACTTTAATTAAAATTTAAAACAGCTCCCTTACAAAATTTCCTATAAATACTGTGACAATTTCAAATAACGGCATAGTCTGTATAATTTCCCTTAAATGGCATATGAAGGTGAGTATATTTAGAATTTTTTTATATTAAAATTTCTTTAAAGGAATGCATTCTTTTTTATAGCTTTCGAATTGTTAATATTGTTGATACTTTGTGTCAGCAGTATATGGGGTTTGGATGTCTGTGAGGACCAATTGAATGGTGCTCAACTACTACATCCCTTGGATTGTTCCAAATATATTGTTTGTCGCTTTGGTACGACATATCGCATTGAAACATGTGATGGCGGTAGACATTTCAATCGTTTGACTGCTGAGTGCGATGATCCCATTGAAGCTGCTTGTGATATTGATTTAATAAAAGAACAGTTTGTTCTCAGTAATGAATGCGAAACTTGCCGTACCGTTTGTGGTTGTTCTTCCGAGACACAGTGTTCAACATCTAGTTCAAGTACTCCTGATTTAAGTTCTCAATCCACAACTATTTCTTCAAATCCTACTAGTCCAGCATTAGAAACATCAAGTTCAACTACCCCTAGTCCGGATTCATCCAGTTCATCTGCATCCAGTTTGGAGACAACTGATCAAAGTTCAAGCACTCCTGCCACATTGAGTTCGGAGACAACTGATCAAAGTTCAAGCACGCCTGCCCCATCCAGTGAAACAACTGTTGATTCACATGTGTCTTCTGGTTCTACTGAAACTACTCCCCATATAAGCAGTGAAACAACTTCAATCACATCTCCTGTAGCTACAGGAACTACTAGAACTACAAGCAGTGCTAATACCTCTGTTACGCCGCCTTTGGATACATCTAGTGAAGTAACTGTGACAACTTCCCCCGCTGAAAACAGTTCTCCTACGCCACATATTCCTTCTCCTTCAACAACTGACGCAACCACAACACGGCCTAATACACTAAATCCGGATATTTCCAGTTCAATTTCACCTGGTAGTATAACTGTATCTTCTAACAGTGTCTCGACTACTAGGGAAACAACATCCATCCCTCCTAACCCGGAAACTCCTGCTTCGCCTACGCCTTCAACCACATCTTGTACAAATAACCTAAAAATCTGTGTAGGAATACCAAACTTTAGTATAATTTATGTACCAGGCTCTTGCAGAGAATACGCTGTTTGCATTGCTGATTGTGCGAATGTCATATCATGTCCCAATAATTTATTATACGATCTGGAAAATCATATCTGCACCTATCCGCAAAATGTTAAGTGTCCTTACGAAGTGACACCACCAACTGGACCTTCAGCTGGGCCTTCTGGTACGAAATGTGAAAGTCACGGCAAATGTGAAAATCAACCAGACGGTGCTTTATTTGCAGACGATAGTACTGGCGGTTACATTGTCTGCCAATGCGAATGTGAAGTGGCCAGACCATGTCCTGGTGGTCTAGTTTTTAATCAAGAAAGTAAAGTTTGTGATTTCCCAGTAATAAGTTGAAATAAACTGAATATACACTGAAATACCCCTTTTTAATTTTCATAATTTTTACCATAAGTCCGATTTTTTAAACGTCAATAAAATATTCTATAATCACATTTAGTTCTGACTCAAGCGGAATACAGAGAACACTTATTGGAATTCAGTTTCCCTAAACAGTCCCATACTATCTTCGATTTAATATTATAAGAACGGTACACTCGGATGCTGAAGTCGCCGTAGTCTACTAGGTAGTGTGTTGGCTTATTAGATGTGAGGTCTCGGTTGAAACCCCAGATCAGACATCTTCAACAACACGAACGGAATATAAAAAAATATGTCTTCTTCTCAGCAGATTTCTGTCAAAAACTGTGACAAAAATCTGTCGTTCGGAGTCGACTTTAAACTCTGTTCACTTGATTTATTTGTTATCTAACCATGTACAATGGATTTAAATCGAACAGAGTCTATAGCGCTGCTGTGGAGCAGATTGTTATTAATCCCTGCATAATTTTTACTCATTCAACTCTGTCCTCCATTTCTAGCATGAATGATGTAAACATAGAGATACCGACAGGCACTGTGTGTGTTCTCATGTAAGTGTCTTCACTAAAGGAATATGTACGAATCTGTCAATATATTGGCAAGTTGGAGGTATAAAATAATAATAGAACTGGTGTCAGCTATAGACTGGGATAATCCCTCCAAGTTGTTTTATAATAGCCCTTCGGTCGATTATGAAATTTTTCAATAACTCTACTATATTACTTCGTAAGTTTGCTTTAATTTCAGTATAGTCAATCATTCATTCATATGCCGAACATTGTCGTATGCTTGAGAATCAGCATATATTTCATCCCAGTGCATAATTTATATGGGATATGTTTGTACGACCAATTAGATATGCCAGAAACTTATTGATATTGTTACGAAAATGAAAAATCTAAATAATGTACAAAAACAAAACAATGCAGTAAACAAACCTGTTTACAAATTATCGTTCTGCTTAATATAACAACAAACGCCAGCATAAAGAAATATGGTAAGCAAGTAAACAAAAATACACAAACAACCCTACAAGAATAAATGTAAGCAAAATACATAAACAACACTACAATAATGAATTTAAACAACGATGTTTACATTTATAGAGATTTCTAGAAGGCGAAATCATGAACATTCGCCTTCAAGAATATTCATCAGACTGTTTACTCTGCCATATGAAAGGCAAGGCAATGCAGGCCACTGAGTTAGTGAAGTTCAATCAGTCTTGTGTGAAGTTGAGTCAGTTGGTATGTTTAAAGAGAGTAATCGTGGTTTGAAAATCTCCGTTACAAAGATCTGTCGAATAATTTTCTAGTAATTGTTATCGTTTATGCAAAGGGTATAAATAGAGGAATAACAAAGAAAAGCAATTGTTGTTGTTTACATAAAGTTGTGAAGAGTGGTACACAGAATTGTGCGAATAATAAAAAATCTTTATTAAACCTAAACACAAATGTATTTATATTTTATTTGCAATCCAGGAGCTAATATTTTAAATTATAAACTAAACAGAAATTTATATTTATTTTATTCGCAATCTAGGAGCTAATATTTTAAACGTTTTTAAAAGGTAAAAACGTAACAATATCATTATTAGTTTTGTATCCTCTTGTGATTCGATTTGTACCCTCCTTAATATATTTCCAAATATATCTTTTGTGTTGGTACACACATCCCATATTTAGGAAAAAAATTAAGGCTTATTCTGTATATTGTATTCGCATCGTCATATTGGTTTTATCAAATTGATTTGACATCACATTTAATTTGATTTCATTTCATATTTCACTCTTTTCTTTCCTTCTCTTATGCATATATTCATTTATTCACAGTATAATAATTTAATATGGTATTCATTTTATTTTCAATTTATCACTCTCCAGTAATAATACTAATAACAAATGATTAATTTCCAATATAAATCAATAATAAAATAATATTTAAGTATTAATATGTATCGTATATATCGTATTATCATTGTCGAGTGCATCACATGTGAATAAATTTGAAGGAACGCACAAAATTTATAAAAAAAAAGACAAAAACTTTGGCATTGTCATACTCAGATTACAAACCCTTAGACTCTTGTGAATTATAGGGAATTTATTAAATGGACTAGAAATATTTACCGTTAGATTAAGTTTATAAATGTGTACGTAATACAATACAAACACGTATCAATAACATTTATCAATATCTCCCCCGAAAACAGAAAAAAAAAATTGAAGAAATCAATAGAAAGGCTTTTGTTTGGTATCATTCATTAGAATCAATTGATGCACAGTGGTTACAACGAACTGTTATGTGAATTAAATAACAGATGGTTGTATATACTTTATATAAGTATAATTCATCGTTGACACAGGAGTAATTGTAAAGCCAGATTTTAATATAATTCCAACATTCAAAACGTCTTAATCCTTAAACTGTATATGTCGAGTATACTCGTCTTAAAGCAAAAAAATCGTATTCGTACTATTACTCACAGAATTTACTGGAATTGTAATTCCCTAAAGAAGTTCGAATAAAGGTCTTTTGAAAAATCTAGATTTTACTACATTCGTTAGTTTGACAATCTGATTTATTTTAATAAACAATAGCTTACGTTCATTTAGAATTTAATTTTCTTTTACACATGTTTTAAATCAAAGAAATAAATTTAGTTTTTTTAAGAAAGAATAATAATACATATGTTTGTTTTCTATAAAACCAACACACAATATTTGATTCTTAGCTATCATAGCCTATCTTTAGAGACAGAAAAATGTTATTCTGTTTAAGTCGAGTATACTCGGCTTCGTAACCCTATATCCATGATCCAGCTGATTCAGTTTCCCTAAACAGTCCCATACCATCTTTCATTTAACATTACAAGAACGGTATACTCGGATGGTGAACTCACTGTAGTCCAGTAGGTAGCATGTTAGCTTATTAGACGTAAGGCCACGGTTCAAATCCCAGGACAGATATCACAACGAAATATGAACAAATATTTCTTCGGCGATTTCCTCTCAGCAGCTGTCTGGCAAAAACTCTGAGAGTAAATAAAATTGCTAAGAAAAGTTTCTCAAAATCTGTCGTTCGGAGTCGACTTTAAACTGTAGGTTCCTCCACTCATGTATAAAATTAACACACACAACAGGAGTGGTGCTGAGAAGCTAGGCCGTAATCCTGACTGAAGGGTTGTAATGTACAACTGTGTTATGTATGTATGCAACACATGTTTTAAATTAAAGAAATAAATTTTGTTTTTTTAAAGAATAAAAATACATATATTTTCTAAAAAACCAACAACCCATAATTAATTTTTAGTTTTCATGTATAAACCTATAAACCTAAAGTTTTTTTAAGTCGATTCCGAATGACAGATTTTTGAGAAACTTTTCATGACATTTTTATTTACTCTCAGAGTTTTTGCCAGAAATCTGCTGCGAGTAAGTCGCCGAAGAAATACTTTTTGTATTTGGTTTTGATGTCTGACCTGGGGCTGGAACCCTGGCCTTTCGTCTTATAAACCAACACACTACCTACTAGACTACGGCGACTTCAATTAAAAGTTTTTAAAATTTTATTTTATAAAAATATATGAATTCTTTATAAGGTTGTAACAATACTTTTTTATAATTATTTAACAACTGCGGCAGTGGTTTATTGTTAATATAAAGAACCCTAAGCAACTGCGCACTTGCTTTACTCAAATGTTTTTGGGGTACTTTGAGTTCTTATGAACACGCAGTTATTCCTCTATTCAAAACCTAGAACTCTTATCCAAGATGTCAATTTTCTAAAAAAAAATCAAATTTTGTTAATAAAATCAAAAAAAGTGATGCTAATTACTTTTCTAGTCACCGTTATAAGTTATAAAAAGTCTAAAAGTACATCCAAATTTTTTCATGCATAATCCTTTAAGTAATTATTTGAAGTTAGTATGTCTAATTACAAATTACTAAAGGCAACATGGCCATTGTTTTACCAAGTATATCATTATTTTATAGTTTGAAACAATTTAGCAAATTAGACTAGAAACTCTAGTAGCCTTAGATGTCATACCATTTACGCTTGACATGTCTACCAGATCGTTTTTCCGCTACTCATAAGCACTCATGAAATTTTGAATATAAGTGACAACAATATGGAAATTTAACTATTCTGATTCCTTCATACTAACTACATCGTTGATTTATAAGTACACGTTGCAATGAGCATGCATACAATGTTGTCATCAAACTCATATCATTCGAAATATGTTTGATTCATAAGTCTCCTCCTCTAATAAGCGAACACACTACCTACTAGACTACGGCGACTACCGAGTGGCTTGAATCATTCATCAAAATTTACAGTCTTAGTTGTTGTTGCATTTACAAAAAATGAATAAAGACACATAAGCAAAAAAGATAGAGCAGCAAGCAGAGCAAACCCTTAACCTTTTAGGGAGTATTTTAATGTTCGTATACGAATCATACTTATTTTGTGATTCTTGTAAATGTTGAGCAAAGGACAGTCGAAATTAACAACATCATACGTGTTGTTAAGTATAAATATCATGAGTATCTCAAAGTTTAAATATGAGTAGAGGTTCCATGACATAAAAATAAGTATAAATGCGTATAAGTATCAGAAATTATGAGTATGATTTGATTCTACTCATCTTTTTTATACTCATTGCTGATCTCTGACACAGAATGAATTTACAATTTACGGCTAATGTGTCTTTTCCAAACCGCTGTGCACCATCGAATTGAATGTGTCCATATGTATGCGATTATGAATGGGTTTTATGTGGTATGAATGTATAGCTGTATGTGTTTGTGTTCCACTATCTTGAACTAATAATGTATTAAAATTGATTTCAGTAATAATCTTTAAATCCATTGGTGATTATATGTCTCGTTATAGTCAATTTGTGCCGTTACATCAACAACATGACAAACAAACATGCGTAGGCAGCGAATATTATTCAGTAGCAAAGCAAAACAGAGACATTTGAAGGAGGACAATGGCATCGTTATGCCACAAAGTGGGTTGGATATGGAGGAAAAAAAGGCGGAAAAAGAGAAATAAAATAAAAAAATACTTTCTTCGATGGGTGGTATAATACCCATCGAAAATTCGAAATTCTCTCTTTATATACGAAAACGAGGAAGAAAGAAAGTACCATAGTACTATAGAAGGAAGAAGACATAGAAGTATTTCTAATCCGAAATTATTTATTACAATCAATAATAGAAAAATATATCGAAAATATTAAACATTTATTAAAAGTGAGAAAGAGCAAGCGAATGAGGCATGGATGGATAGATGTATGAATGGATGGATGGAGAGAAATGATAACAAAAATAAAGAAATTATTTTCAATAGGGCGTTTGGGGATGTGTGTTGTGTTGTGTTCTGCTGCTGAAATATGACCAAAAAAACGAAAACGTTTTTACTTCTGTGGCATTCAATGGCTGGTATTTATTATACTCATAATGTATCTGTATCTGTGTATCTTTTAATGTATCATTTACAATAATATCTACATTTTATTTGTTTCGTTTAGTTTTCCATCTTGTTTCCCATTTCGGTTCAGCTTCTTTTTATTTGTTTTTCTTCTTTTCCTTCCTTTTCTTCTCGTTGAGATGTGTGAAATTTATCAAATAAATTGTGACCATAAATGTCAGTTATGAGTGGCAAAAAATATATATTTTTCCCAAAAAGTTATTAGTATCGATAACAATGATTGTGTGTGCGTGCAGGATACTTGAATAACAAATCTCTTTTGAAACAAATAAGAAAAGTAGAAAAGAGCATCTGCCCTCCACTTGAAATACAATTCATACACAACATCTGAAGCAGTGCCTATAATATCCATGCATGCAGTATCGATAACATTACTTTCATTCTCATAAAATTATTGAAGAGTAAACCCAGCTCCTGTTTCATTCTATCTTTTTTGTTTTCAATATTTTTGATAAAAAGTTTCTTTTATTTCTTGGACAAGCTTAAGCATTGATCAATTAAGCCATTTATTAAATTTATGATCATTGATTTTGAAGATGAAATTGAATTAATAGTTTTCTATTTACCACACTTTCTACTTGTGGGGGGGTCGCTTGCATTGTTATTCTCTACTATTGACACAGACAAGGTGGTTGTTTTAAATGTTGCTTTGAAAATTTCAAAAGATTTTTTTTTTTATTCTTCCTATCATTCTAAATTAAACGAAACGAACAATGACATGTGACAGTAATAGGTTTATTTTAAACTGTGACAGATTATCTTCATTTTTATTTTCATGAACGCAAAACGTAAAGAATAAACGTTGAGTTGAGAAAGTAAAATTAAAGTAAATAAACCCTTATTTAGGGCCATTATTATAACTTACCGTTAACTAAAGTGAGGATTTTAACGGACAGATAAATTGTTTTTCATTATTATGAGTACCCAATAAGATAGAAGTGATCGTTAAGGTAAAGGGAGGATCATCCTACCTTTAACATTTAAAGGTCACTTTATGTTTGAAGTTGCCATATTATATATTATTTTCATTATGGCAACTTCAAATTTTAACAAAATGAACATATACAAATTTTTGCAAAAATTTTATCTGTAAGTTGTAATAACGAAAATAAGTTAAAGGTAACTTTCCAGTTCCCTTTACCTAAAGGTACCTTTAACTAACCCCAACTTTAACGACAAGTTGTAATGATGGCCCTTAAGGTAGTCAAAAAGCAAAAATAAATTCTTTTTTAGTTGAAGTAATCTAGTAGTTAGTGTCTAGTAGGTACTGTGTTGGCTTGTTAGACCAAAAGCCACGTTTCAAATCCCCAGTTAGGCTTCAAAACGAAATATGAAAATATATTTCTTCGGCGACTTACTCTCAGCAGATTTGTGGAAAAAACTCTGAGAGTAAATAAAATTGCCATGAAGAGTTTCTCAAAAATCTGTCGTTCGGAGTCGACTTTAAACTGTAGGTCCCCCCACTTATGTATAAAATTAACACAGACAACATGAGTGGTTGTAATGGCCAATTATGTTATATAGTTGAAAAATACATTTTTTTATTATTGTTTATTAGTTCCAATCAGAGATCATCAATGAGTATTCAAAAAGATGAGTAGAATTGAATCATACTCATAATTTCTGTTACTTATACGCATTCATACTTATTTTAATATCATGGAACTTCTGTTCATATTCTAAGTTTGAAGTACTCATCATTTTCATGCTTAACAACACATGTGATGTTGTTGATTTCGACTCTCCATACCTCAACATTTACGAGAATCACAAAATAAGTATGAACCGCGCTCGAACAATAAAATACTCACTAAAAGGTTGTGTATTTGCTCTGCTTCCTGCTCTGTCTTTTTTGCTTATGTGTCTGTTTTCTTTTTTTGTAAATGCAATAATAAATAAGGCTGTAAGTTCGTATTCGTGATTCCAGTCACTCGAAGGCTTATGAATCAAACATATTTCGAATGGTATGAGTTTGATGGCAACGTTGTACGCATCCTCATTGCAACCTGTACTTATAAATCAATGTTGTAGTGAGTACGAATGAATCAGAGTACACAGTTAAATTTCAATATTGTTGACTCACTTATATACAAAATTTCCTGAGTAGCGAAAAAACCATTTATTACTGATCTCTAGTTCGAATGTCCTTTTCAAATACGACTTAAACACAGATTTATCTGTGTTATTGAGGATCTCAAATTTGTCATTGATAACCGATAACTGGCAATCGAAAATTTCTTTGATTTGATTTTGTTCAATCTTGAATAGCATTACTGTATACTTTCAACAGTTATCAGGTGTATCGGCATGAAATGCGCATTTTCTTTAAATGAAAACTAAAAACATATAACTCAAAGTATTGGCCATTGCTGGTTACACATTTTTTTCATCTTTCAAGCAATTTGTGGATTCCACGTCAATAAAACTGTCTTTGAAAGCAAATGAGACAATATTCGATTTCGTCATAGGAAACGAAGTCAATGCCTGTCCCACCTATGGGAATAAATGGTAATCGCAAGAAGCCTAGTGTAATTAATATGGAGTGTACAGCAGCATTGTCATGTGGCATCGTGTCTTATGGTGTATTCTGATCGTTGTTCGATGAATGCACGGTTCAAATTAATAATTTGTTGTCAGCAGTGTAGTGTTTGTAGTCAGTACTACATCACACCTTTTTAGGCCCTTCAGGTACACAGTATTCTCCTCCTGCTAAATAGATTTGATTGATTATTGTATCGGATTAACTTATAATTTTTTTCCGTTTATAATACTGAATTCATCGCCAGTTCAATTCAACACAGATTTTCTATTGGTTATTTGAAGTAACATTTCAATTCATCTGACCTCTATCCAAAGTTTTGGATTCTTTCATAGCTTTGAAACGGTCAGAAATTGTTTGTTGTATAACATTTAACATTTCTGCAATTTGTTTCTAACTCAGTGTAATTTTCAGCGTCTTCAAATTTTTCTGGTGCTCTTCCACGTTCTTCATTTCTCACATAAAACTCATTGTCTCTGAACCAGAGATCAACAATGAGTATTCAAAAAGATGAGTACAATTGAATCATACTCATAATTTCAGATACTTACACGCATTCATACTTATTTTAATATCATACTCATGTTCAAAATTTAAAGTACTCATCATATTCAAACAGTAAAATACTCACTAGCAGGTTGTGTGTTGGCTTTGCTTGCTGCTCTGCCCTTTTTGCTTATGTGCTATTTTTTTCATTTTTTTGTAAATGCAACAACAATTAAAACTACAAATTTTGATGAATGATTCGAGTATTTTTCTAAATTTATGAATCTAAATGAGTAGGCTTATGAATCAAACATATTTGGAATGGTATGAGTTTGATGTCAACGTTGTACTCATACTCATTGCAACCTGTACTTCTAAATCAACGTTGCAGTGAGTATGTATGAATCAAAGTAGTTAAATTTCAATATTGTTGACTCACTTATATTCAAAATTTCATGAGGGGTTATGAATAGCGAAAAAACGATTCATTGCTGATCTCTGCTCTGGACGGTCGAAACCGTCTTCGGCATGTTGCTGTTGGTAGAGAACGTCTCCACAAGCATTCAATGTGACTCTCCTTTCGTTTTATTCAAATGCAAACAGAATCAAATCAAAGTTTGACATCTTTAAGATGATTATCTCACGACTTGTCGTAATTTAAAATTTGTTTCTTCGATTTACATATATATGGCGACTGTATAGGCTTCGATACCATTATTTTCAGCCTAATATTTCATTCTATTTGATTTGTGTTTCGGGTTATTTTTCTATTAGATCTTCGAGTAACATTCCAAAGAAACCGTAAACGATGAAAGTGTTGCAATTTTTAGGACTTCGCTATGGTTTTGGATTTCTTTTTGCAATAAATATGAACATCGTTTAACATTAAAAGTAGCAAAAGCTACACAAACAAATACAACGAATTTGTAACAAGTAAACAAACAACAGTATGAAAGAAAAGGGGATATGCAAGTAAGCGAGAAAACAACAACATGCCATGTGAACAGCACACACATACAACAATGAAGTCACGACAGGGTTCTCGAGAAGGCGAAACCCTGAACGTTCGACCTTAAGAACCTTCATTAGACTGATTACGTTGGCATTTAAAAAGGCAAGACAAAGCAGAACAGTAGTAAGACTTGAGTCAGTTTCGTGTGAAGACACGTTGCGTATGAAGAAAACAGTCGTGGTTTGAAGATCGTCGTTGAAAAGATCTGCATTGTAAGCAAAGAAGAATAGCGAACATGCAATTATTGTTGTATTCGTCAAGTTGTAAATGGTGGCACACAAAATTACTGCGAGCAGTAAAGAATTTTAATTATAACTAAGGCCCGATTTATTTTTATTTTGTTTGCAACCAACGAACTCATATCTTAAACGTTTTTAAAAACTATATAATCTATAATCAGTGGTGACCTGGTGCTGAATGTCTTTTGCAAATCTAATCTGATAAGAATGTGTAATGTATTAACTTTACTGATTTCAGAGGTACATAATTGTATAACTTTTAAGAACTTCTGCAGGAGCTGTTATTCTGAAGAGGAGAAAGAGACTATCGTTCATCTGTAAAAATGTACCCTATTGTTAGGTTAATAAAATGCAAAGTACAGTGGCTCACAGTGAAAATGGCCCACCATGATCATGATAATCAGTATTTGGTAATTATTTATTAAAAAGGAAGAAAATTAAATAAATATTTTTGTTTAAAATAAAGTTTATTTGGTATTAAATATAAGGAACTAAAAATTCTTTTAATTACATTATAATTCATTGATTTTTTATATCAGAGACAAAAACAGTATTAGGTCGCAATGAAAATGGCCCAGTATATTATTATTAAAGAAATAAAGTTTTTTTAATTTTTAATATTTTGTTTTTTGACTTATTAAACGATTAGGAATGGATTCTACTAACGTTTTTTTAAATTGGCCATTTTCATGGTGACCGAAATTTGAACTGCTTTTGTTTCTGATGTAAAAAATCAATGAATTATAATGTAATTAAAAGAATTTTTAGTTCCTTATATTTAACACCAAATAAACTTTATTTTAAACAAAAATATTTATTTAATTTTCTTCCTTTTTAATAAATATTAACCAAATACTGGTTAATTTCGTAGTGGGCCATTTTCACTGTGAGCCACTGTATGTCGTTGTATAAGCCATAAAAGAGCGATAATTCCACGATCCGCATCAGAGATTAGCAATGAATTGTTTTTTCGCAACTCATAAGTACTCATGAAATTTTGAGTATGAGTTAGTCAACAGTATTGAAATTTAACTACTTTACTAATTCATTCGTACTCACTACAACATTGATTTATAAGTACAGGTTGTAATAAGTATGCGTACAACGTTTATATCAAACTCATACCATTCGAAATATGTTTGATTCATAAGCCTACTCATTTAGATTCATAAATTTCGAAAAATACTTATAATACCTATAAATGATTTGAGTGATTTGACTCATTCATCAAAATTTTCAGTTTTAGTTGTTGTTGCATTTACAAAAAAGAAGAAAGAAAACACAAAGACAGCAAGCAAAGTAAACATACAACATTCCAGTGAGTATTTTACCGTTCGTACGCGTATCATACTTATTTGGTAATTCTAAATTCTTATTAAATGTTGAGTAAAGGAGAGTCGAAATCAACAACAGCATGCGTATTATTTAGTATGAGTGCGATAAGTACTTCACACTTTGAATATGAGTACGAGTTCCCTGATATTAAGATAAGTATGGATGCGTATTAGTATCAGAAATTATGAGTATGATTCGATTGTACTCATATTTTTGAATACTCATTGCTGATCTCTGATACACATTTAAAGTACTGTCATTTTAGGAGAAGTTACTACACGTATGAGTAACTCTTAATTATGTTGTGGTCGGTATTTCTGCATTTAACTGACTTCAGAGATGATTATTTTCAGGGGTGGAGAACTATTTACAAACATTCAGAGTGAATCTGTTTAACCCTTTTTCACAGCGTTTATACATTGACACATTTTTTGAATGTAATTTCTTTTTTTTTTTATAATTGCACCAGGCACAAAAGGAAAACCAAAAACATAATGTCCGAAACAATTTAAGAAGGAATTTCTTGTAATAACAGTGTGAACCAAAAAACCTTGCAACTAAATACGGAAGTGGTTTGATATGGTAGAGCGTCTTTTTTCTTTTTTGTTTTTTTGTATACAAAAGACATGTTTGACTTCAGCATGAGGAAATCATTTTATTTGACAAACACATATTGTACAACAATTACAAGTTCATTGTTAAAGAAATTTCATTTGGGCAATACCCCTTAGCAAAATATAAAAATAAAAATTTAGTTTCCATTGGTTTCCCTAACAACAAGTACTAGAGCGTAAAGGTTGTGCAATCGCTTGTTTTGAGGCAAAACCACTTTCTCACAAAAGTGTAACACATTCACCAAATAAAACATTTACGACTTAAAATACAATAATGATGGCGATAATGAGAGCTAAACACTATGGCTTTAAGAGCTTTTGCGAGGGTTCAGTATCTGTGCTGATGGTAACAAAGGTATACTTATATAAAGTAAAGTGATAACTGAGGTAGATGGCTGGTAGCCAGAGATCAGCAATGAATCGTTTTTTCGCTACTCATAAGAACTCATGAAATTTTGAATATAAGTGTGTTAACAATATTGAAATTTAACTACACTGAGTCATTCGTACTCACTACAACGTTGATTTATAAGTACAGGTTGCAATGAGTATGACTCCAACGTTGACATCAAACAAGCAGAGCAAACACACAATTTTCTAGTGAGTATTTTAGTGTTCGTACGCGAATCATACTTATTTTCTTATTCTTGTAAATGTTGAGTTATAAAGAGTCGAAATCAATAACGTCATGTGTATTGTTAAGTATGAGTGCGATGAGTACTTCAAACTTTGAGTATGAGTAGAGGTTCCATGATATTAAAATAAGTATGAATGCGTATAAAGATCAGAAATTATGAGTATGATTCGATTCTACGCATATTTTTGAATACTCATTGCTAATTTCTAGTAGTAGCTACAGGAATAACTCATTAGAATGGATATAGCAAATGCATCGAACTCTCTTCATCGGGGTAATGACAATAGTTTACATCTGTATCGGTTGTACCTATTACAGGTAATAGCAGAGTCATGGTTAAAACAATAGATGCAATGTCCCAGTAAATATCGGGATCTGTAATGTCGCGAAACTGATAGCTCTCTCGTTAACTATCTCATGGAAACAAACAGTGAAATCCGTATGTTTGGGGAATCAAATATTCGAACCCCATAGGGCTGGAAATATTTTTGTCACAAAGTACAGAATGGAAATCATTTCACTTCAATGGGTATATGAGAAGCTAGGCCGTGATCCTGACTGAAGGGTTGTAATGGGCAATTCATCATGTATGTATGGATACATGATACACGGCATGAGATACCATGAAACTACTGAAGGGCAACTTTGATAATCAATTAATTTCAAGTTTTGGTTCAGTGAAGCAAATTTCATGCGATTAGTCACTACTAAACTAGTTTTTGTGGGGACACATGAAATTTTTCGTGAACATGACAAATCCAGATATAGTTCCAGGCCTAGAAGATAACGTTACACCTGCAATTGCTGAGAATCCGGCCAAGTATGACTAAATCATTAGCGGGAACCATTTACATGAAATCTTCTTTAAAAAGTAAACAGCAAACATTGACTTGTCGCAACAAATACATATTGTATGCATATTTCATTCAATTGTGAAATATGCAGTATTGAAAAAATATAAAACTTTTAAATTCATTTAGTTTTAGATGTCCACAGAACAAGGAGCATATTTTTTAATTTTCTCGGAATGGTTTCAACTTAAGTTGTTTTACATTGGCTTTTAGTGTCCAAGTTCAATGCTAAAGATAACAGTTGTCATTGCATAACATGGCCGTTGATCAAGTAGAATTTTATTTTTAAATTTCTTATATCTTGATATAAATTCAACACTGCTCCTATCAACAGATATATATATATCACCTGCCTCTTGTTAATTTGTTTTTCGTCTTCAGGGTTTCTGGTGGAAATCAAAACCCACGGCTTCGGCATTTGAAGTCTAGCATACTACCAATTTGACCATTGGGACGCCGTCACCTCAACTTGGAGAATAACTCTTCAAGTGGAAAACTTCTCAAAACAAGAAACTAGATTTAATCCTATAGCTGAGGTCATTTAATTAGTGTTTGTCAGCTAATCGGCAGGTGACTACCTGTGAATTTCTTGCCAAGTGGTAGAAATTCATTCATTAATTGCTCTCCGCTTGTACTATTTTCCGATCTTAGCATTGTTTGACAATATCACAAAGAAATGGTTCGGCGGACACATCATGGCTACAACAAACCTGTCTTGATCTCTTCGTCCAAGGGTATACCGCAGACCTCAGAGAGGCCTCGTTGAAAATTAAGATCAATTTTTTAAATTATACCTATCAATATATTGTTACGTTTTAACCTTTTAAAAATGTTTAAATTATAAGCTCGTAGATTGCAAATAAAATAAAAATAAGTTTGTGTTTAGGTTTAATAAAGATTTTTTATTATTCGCCCTGTTCTGTGTGCCACTCTTCACAACTTTATGTAAACAACAACAATTGCTTTTCTCTGTTATTAGTCTGTTCATACCCTTTACATAAACGAAAACAATTACTAGAAAATTATTCGATAGATTTTTGTAACGGACTTCTTCAATCCATGATTACTCTCTTCAAGACTGACTGAACTCCATTCCCCCTTCGCCTTCTTTGTCTTGCCTTTTATATGACAAAGTACACAGTCTGATGAATGTTCGTGAAAGTGAATGCTCATGACTTCGCCTTCTTGAAATCTCTATAAATGTAAACATCGTTGTTTACATATATTATTGAAGTGTTGTTTGCGTATTTTTGTTAACTTGTTTATTATTTTTCTTTATGCTGGTGTTTGTTATTATATTAAGCAGTACTATAATTTGTTAACAGGTTTGTTTACTGCATTGTTTTGTTTTTGTAACTTTTCTTTATAATCTTAATGTTAAGCACTGTAAAACCAAAACAACAGTATTTAAAAAAAGAAACCGTTACCACTATTCCAATTAGTTTCCTATTATAAGTTATTAATCAGAAAAGTGTTCAACTTGTTTGACATTATTCCGCTATACAAAAGCATAAATCTACTCTCTTAATGGCAAATAAATATAAATAATTACTTTTAAACGCGTGACATTTAACAGTTTTCATTTATATATTTCACTCCATATTGTGTTTATTTTTTGTTTTTTTTTCTGTTTTTGCTCCCTTTTTGTAGTTTTCAATGGAATTATAATTTATTAACAGATATTACTTTTAATTCTTTTTATTCAGGTTTTCACCGTTTTTTCCTCGTTTTTTTTTTAATTTTCGCTATACGATAATTATTTTGGTTCATGCTGCTACTAGTTACTGTGTTCCGATGCGTGTTCAGGAACCATATTCTTATTAATTTCCTGTCCATGCTTGTAGATACAAGTGAAAATATCTCAGTATACATACATACTATTTATGAATAAACATGTACGCACCATAATAAATGAATTGTATGTTGTTGTCATAAATTAGTGGCATTTTTTTTTTCATAGGAAAATAAATATAGTCTTGTACTGAACATAATAAATTTAAATACATTTCATTTAATCACACTCTTATATATTTTATATATTTACAATACCCCAGAAACAGTATATTAATTAAATTAAAGTATTCCTTATAATAATTCGCTACTAAAATTCTTAAAGAAATACATATTTTAAAGCATTCACGAAGACATAAAGCCAGGGTTCAAACCCCAAGTCAGACATCCAAACGAAATACAAAAAAGTATTCCTTCGGCGACTTCCTCTCAGCATATTTCTGGCAAAAATCTCTGAGAGTAAATAAAATTTCCATGAAAAGTTTCTCAAAAATCTGTCGTTCGGCGTCGACTTTAAACTGTAGGTCCCGTCACTCACGTATAAAAGTAACACACACAACATAAGTGGTGTAAGAAGATAGGTCGGAATCCTATGTATATATGGATGTTAGAAATTAATGCAAACACCAATACCACTGTCGACTGATAGACTGAGTATGCAGACAGCCGAGGTAATGGTAGCCTGACTTTCAAATAATATTGCTTTGTACATTTTAGTACAAATAGTTTATGGACTTGATTGAATGTACTTAGTTTGATATGTGGTGTAGAGGTCAGCAATGAATCTTTTTTTCGATTCTCATAAGCAGTCATGAAATTTTGAATATAAGTGAATCAACATTATTGAAATTTAATTACTCTGATTCATTCAAACTCACCACAACGTTAATTTATAAGTACAGGTTGCAATGAGTATGCGTACAATGTTGACATCAAACTCATACCATTCGAAATATGTTTGATTCATAAGCCTCTACTCATTTAGATTCATAACTTTAGAAAAATACTTATAATACTTATAAATGATTTGAGTGACTCGAATCATTCATCAAAATTTACAGTCTGAGTTGTTGTTGCTTTAACAAAAAAAGAAGAAAGACACATAAGCAAAAAAGACAGAGCAGCAAGCAAAGAAAACACGCAACCATTTAGTGAGTACTTTAGTGTTCGTACTCGAATCATACTTATTGTTTGATTCTTGTAAATGTTGAGTAAAGAAGAGTCGAAATCAACAACATCCTGCGTACTGTTAAGCATGAGTATGATGAATACTTCAAACCTTGAATTTGAGTAGACGTTCCATGATATTCAAATAAATATGAATGCATATAAGTATCAGAAATTATGAGTCTGATTCGATTCTACTCATCTGTTTGATTACTCATTGCTGATCTATGTGGTGGCGTAGTAATTTTTCTCTTTTTTTAGGGCATTAACGTCACCTTTAAATAGTTTTCTTGGAAGCCATTTAAAATGTTTATAACACGACCGTGTATGTGCACAGATACTTCTCTTAAAATGAAAATAAATCGAATCGAATCGCACGAATAAAATGCAATTTTTGTGTAGATTTCAATTCAATTATTTAAATTAATGTTCTTATGCTGCATTAGCCCATAATTATTTTGGCCTCTGTGCGTTTTTCTCTTCAACAGCATTTATTTTATTATGGCAGACGACGGACACAAAATCCACAACGAAAAGTCTAAATTAATACGAATTTAATTGGCATGAATAAACTGATGTTACATTTTCATTTTAATTTTTTTATTTTCTTTTTTCATCTTCTATACTATAAACTGAGTGTGTGTGTGTGCATGTGTTTGCTTGGTTCGAAACAAACATTTTTTGATGTTCAATGTATTAAAAAGGCTTTTAATGAGGATGGCATATGAAATGCATGACATGGCATGGCATGGTATGGCATAGCATGGCATGGCAAATGCCGTTTTCTGTGATACGTTCAAATGTGCAACAGAGTATCAATTGCAACATTATTAAACATTTTTTAGTATTTGTTGTTGTTGTTGTTATTATTCTGTTTGTATATGTTACATTTGTTTTGGTTTCAATTTAACTTCATTTTTGTTGTTTTTTTTCTGTTTATTCTCGTGCTGCGTGTGCTGTTTATTATTGTTTTGGATATTTGCCAAAGCACGCATTTGTTGCACGCCATTAGCATAAATTGCTTTATGTATACATCTACAAACAAATATAGTAATGCATATTGTACATTTTACATGTATGTATGTATATCAACGCATATATGTATGAATGTTCCATATGAATGTATGTGTCCATGAGTTCAAAATGTTATAATTTTAATATTTATGTATGTATGTTTTATTCCAACAACATTCTCTACATACATACATATTTGTACTATAATTTTATCAATATATCATAGCAAAAATTGCCCTCCTCAACGATTTTGAACGACAGAAAATTTTTAAAAATATTTGTTGGACTCTGATGCACACATCCGTGTTTTCTTTTAGTTCGTTCACATTCTTTTTGGTGAAAAAAATCTACGAAATGAATATGTTTCACCAACGCAAAGCGTAAACCGTTGCCAATGATGGTGGTCAAGTGTAATGAGTTGATACCCTACGGTACAAAAAACTTTCAAGTATAACAACAATCAGGCAAGTTATATTTAGAAGAAAACCATCAGAGATCAGCAATGAATCGTTTTTTCGCTACTCATAAGTACTCATAAAATTTTGAGAATGAGTTAGTCAACAATATTGAAATTCAACTAAGTACTCTGATTCATTCATGCTCCCTACAACATTGATTTATAAGTATAGGTTGCAATGAGTATGAGTAGAACGTTGACTTCAAACTCATACAATTCGAAAAATGTTTGATTCATAAGCCTACTCATTCAGATTCATAAATTTAGAAAAATACTTATAAATGATTCGAGTGATTCGAATCATTCATCAAAAGTTACAGGCTTAGTTGTTGTTGTATTTACCAAAAAAAAGAAAAAAAAAACAAAAAAGACAAAGACAGTAAGCAAAGCAAACACACAACCTTCTAGTGAGTATTGAAGTGTTCGTATGCGAATCATACTTATTTTGTGATTCTTGTAAATGTTGAGTAAAGGAGAGTCGAAATCAACATCATTATGCATATTGTTAAGTATGAGTACGATGAGTACTTTAAACTTTGAATATGAGTAGTATGAATATGATATTAAAATAAGTATGAATGAGGATAAGTATCAGAAGTTATGGGTATGATTCGAATCTACTCATACTTTTGAATACTCGTTGCTAATCTCTGATCGGTATTTGACTCGAATATATTACACATTACATAATAATAATAATATTGTACTACAAGAACAAATCCATAAAAAGGTTTTCAGTATTTCCCGGATAAAATTGCTTGTCATTCAAGTTGATAGAATTCTATTTGTCTCTATGATGTCTCATTGGCTTCGTATTCGGTGAAATGCCGACAGGCCGAAGAGTGCTTTGATCATTTTCCACAGCTCGGTGAGGTGAGCAAAGTTGTATTTCCTGGGTCACCGTGTTACTTCGGGATCACTGAGAAGAAATAGCTGAAGGAGATGGATCCGCAGCCGACTTCATGGACATAGTCTAGAATCCTTTTTATTTAAAGTCTTAGTTGTTGTGGCATTTAAAAAGAAAGAAAAAAGACGCATAAGCAAAAATGGCAGAGCAACAAGCAAAGCAAACAAACAACCTTCTAGTAAGTATTGTAGTGTTCATAAGCGAATCATACTTATTTTGTGATTCTTGTATATATTGAGTTATGGAGATTCGAAATCAACAACATCATACGTGTTGTTAACTATGAATATGATGAGTACTTCAAACTTTGAATACGAGTAGAGGTTCCATGATATTAAAATAAGTATGAACGCGTATAAGTGTCTGAAATTATGAGTATGATTCGAATCTACTCATCTTTTTGAATACTCATTGCTGAACTCGTTTCAGTATATTTAGTGCAACTAATCGGGTAATTATTGTATCCGAGGAATTATGTATAATTAATGGCTTTCATTAAGTTTGAATAACGCAACGAATGTATGAGATATGATCAAAATTGTTTATTTATCAAAGATCTATTGAAAGAGTTCAATGGGTTACGTTACATTCGATGATATGTTTGTGACGTACACACCTACGACTTTAGAACCTTTCGAAAGACAAAGTCTAATGTGGTACGAAATAACGATGCTCTCAAATCGCTGTTATTTATCGTTGGTCCTCATTTATTCCAAAAGAAGTTGATAATCACCTGCCTATTATACTCGCCGTTTGACAGTAATGACCAGGTCAATGCCGTTCTCACCAAAACAAGAAATGATGACGCCTCAAACACAAAATCTCTACCTATCAATAACGCTTTTCGATCTTTTGTTGATTTATAAGATATTGACCTCATCAATATGTGTTTAATACCATATAGATTCCAATAAATACAAAAAATTCATGTTTTTACGAAAAAAAAAAGTTGGGCATATACGGGTTAATTGCGAATTTTATGATAACAGATCAAAACAAAAATATTTGCAGAAAAAATAAAGACATTTTAATGCTTTCAACAACTATTAAATGGCAATTCTTATGCGATATACATAGATACTACTCGTTTCTTAATATTACATTTCATACATGTACAAAGTCAATTTGGAATATTTTTTCAGACGATTCTAACTCCCACCTCTGTAGTAAGTCTTCAATTGTATGGTTCCAATCGATGAATAGATAATAATTTTTGATGATAAATACATACTAATTGTGGTACTAACAATTTTTTTTATTTTACAAATTAAACCAAATAAAATTTAAGTTGGGTTAGGAAGGGTAACGCATCACTGTACTAACAGTTCCACGCCTTTACCCAAAGTCATCTTTGGCTATTGTGACCCTTCAATTGGAAGAAAAAAAAGAAAGAGGAAAAGAAGAAGAGAAAGGAAAAGATTAGAAAAGAAAAAGAAAGAATTAAAAAAAAAATTAAAAAACCATACTTAACCATTTATGGCACCTGTAGATAAAAACTTTTACTTCTAAGGATATCACCTAGCTGGTCAAACCCATTAATTCACATTAATTAGATCCTCAAGTCTGTTGTCTGTGATATCTACCTGTTCATTAAGAAATCGGCCAACTTTCATGGAAATAAATTTTTTAAAAGGTATTCTGAAATTGCGGTCTAGTAGGCAGTGTGTTGGCTTAATAAACGCAAGGCCAAGGTTCAAACCTCAGGTCAGACATCAAAACAAAATATGAAAAATATTTCTTCGGTGACTTCCTCTCAGCAGATTTCTGGCAAAAACTCTAAGAGTAAATGAAAAATTGCAATGAGAGGTTTCTCAAAGGAATCCGTTGTTCGGAGTCGAATTTAGACTGTAGGTCGCGCCACTCATATATAAAATTAACACACACAACATAAGTGGTGTGAGAAGCTAGATCATAATCCTGACTAAAGGGTTATAAAGAACAATTATGCATGTACGTATGTATAACTCGGAGGAGCAAATGCAATAGTTTTCTTATTCAAAATTTGCCGCAATCTGGCAGCAAGGATGTGTACCATTAGCGCGATTTCAGTTGTGGGACACTTATTTAATTTTATATGAGTTTATAATTCTTCTTTATTTTTAAGAATATAGTACAGAGTGCTTTTATAGTATACACGCTATTACAATGGCAGTGATTCATGTCATGCGTTCCAAAATAATTGCTCAAAAGTACACTTCATTTAGTAGCAATTCCATCCATCCATCCATTCATTAATAAATAAAACTAAAACTGCGAAACAGATGTGCACAACTAATTTATTTATGAGAATAGAACTCTTGGCTTATATTGTATTGTATATTTTTTATACACTTTTAATACAAATATAAATTTAAAATTTTTTGTTCGATTTATTCAATTTATTCGATTTATTTGTCTTGTTTTTATTGGTATGGTACGTTCTTTTTATTATTTATTCTAATTGTTATTGTTGGTGTTGTTGTTGTTGTTTTTTTTTTTGCAGCTTTTGATGTTGTTTTATTAACAGAAGTCGTATTAAATTATGATGCATGTGAAGTAATTAATGTCAGTTACAGTCATAAAAACAGCGGGAATCATATTTCATTAGAGCCATTGCGCATTTTCGGCTCCCCATTTAATTTCAAAATGGCATTACATACAACAACAAATAAAGCTTTTGCTTTTGGATGTAATGTAATGACAAGTGTGGTGGTATAAGCATACATACATACATGCATACATACATACATATTTGGTGTAATTTACGAGTTTGAAGATTTTTATTAGTTTTTGAAACAATTGTTCAACAATGTGAAAAAAGATTCCAAAACAAACAAAATTGTTATTGGTTCGAGTCATATCGAGCCATAACCGCAAAAATATCTCAAGCGACATATTTTTCAAATATCGTTTTTTGTAATAAATAAGTTCATTGGCATCATTTGCATCATCTATAAAAATTTCAGGGTCCCACTCTGTACCGTTATGAATTTATAATAGGAAAAAGTTTCATTTTCTAACCTAATTTGCTTAAGAAATAAATAATAAAAACCTTCCCCTGTAAAATTTTGTTTTTGTCGCTTGAGATATTTTTGCGGTTATGGCTCGATATATCAAAGTCATTAAGACTCATTTGATTCTGGTATTTAAGTAGTTCGCAAGTTAATTAAGAAATACTCGCTCAATTTAATACAAATAATTTATATTTTAAGACCTAAACAAAACGGCAGAGAAATATTTAAAAAATTATTTACTTCTGTAAAATTAGGAGCACATTAAAGAATCAAATTGGCTCAGTAGTCACTGAGATACAGAAGTTTTGAATGGCACCCTTTGACAATGAAAAGTGCTTTCTGCTATGGCAGGTTTCACAACACTATATGATGTGAAAGCATTTCGCGAACCGAATATTTAACGACAAAGGACCAGCAGCGGCATTTTTGCTTTTGAAAACTGCTTCAGACAAAGCCTGGCCATTGTACGTCGAAATAGTAACTGATAGCTGTATACATATCAGAGATCACCAATGAGTATTCAAAAAGATAAGTAGAATCGAATCATACTCATAATTTTAGGTACTTATGAAGATACGCATTTATTTTAATATTATGGAACTTCTACTCATATTCAAAGTTTGAAGTACTCATAATATTCATACTTAACAGCACGTATGTTGTAATTGATTTCGACTCTCCATAACTCAATATATACACGAAGCTCAAAACAAGTATGAATAGCGTTCGAACACTAAAATACTCACTAAAAGGTTGTGTGCTTGCTCTGCTTACTGCTCTGTCTTTTTTGCTTTTTTATTTTCTTGTAAATGCAACAACAACTAAGACTGTAAATTTTGACGAATGATTCGCATCACTCGAATCATTTATGAGTATTATAAGTATTTTTCTAAATTTATGGATCTGAATGAGTAGGCTTACGAATAAAACATATTTGGAATGGTATGAGTTTGATGTCAACGTTGTATGCATACTCATTGCAACCTGTACTTATAAATAAACATTGTAGTGAGTATGAATGAATCAGAGTAGTTAAATTTCAATATTGTTGACTCACTTATATTCAAAATTACATGAGTGCTTATGAGTAACGAAAAAACGATTCATTGCTGTTCTCTGATGCAATCCATATGCTGTACATGACAGGGCAAAAGAATATCTTTCTTGAAGACAATTACATGTTCCAATTCCACACCACTGAAGGATCCAAAATCTTTCCGCGGGTGCTTAGAAAGATACACTGAACGAAATATAACATAGAATGGTTTTTTGAAATGGTACTGTAGACTCAAGTTACACTTGTTCAGATTTGGTATCGTTTTGAACCCAATTTTGTGATAATGAGAATAAGCCATCAGAAAACATTCTTGAAAACTATGAGGCATTAATATATCCCAGAAGGAAACCACTGGGGTGTATATCAAGTACTAGACTTGTTGACACTGAGCAAAATCCTGAAGTTTGCAAGTGTAACTGGTTTGGAGAAGGCAGTATAGAGATCTGCTATAAAGTTTGAGGGAAGCACCATAGTACATTATTAAACGATGATAATAATGATAGCCATGTGGGCAAATAAACTCCAACTCCGCTATTTTTTGGGCAATTAATGTCAATTGTTTTTAAAAATATGGTTTTGATCCAATCTTAACAAACTTTGCATTTTTGGGAATACCATCTCTACAAATTCTACTTCCACATAGGGAATACGATTGGTAGCTATTATCCTTACAAACCCATACTGATGCCGCCATAGTCCAGTAGGTGTGTGGCTTCCAGGTCAGGCATCTCCAACAAAACGAAATATGAAAAAATATTTCTTTGGCGACTTCATCTCAGCAGATTTCTGGCAAAAAAACATCTGAGATTAAAATCGTCTTTAAACTGTAGGTCCCACCACTCATGTGTAAAATTAACACACATAACATAAGTACTGTGAGAAACTAGTTCGCAATCCTGACTTAAGGGCTGTAATGACCAATTATGTATTTATGCATGTACATATATATGGCGGTTATTTAGGTTAGGTTAGGTCGGAGTGGTAGCTCTGATGTCACAAAGCTCACTTGAGCACGCATAGCGGCCCGTTGTGATGCCACGGGTGAACGCAGTCCCTGTACTAACCAAGTTCCCCCAAAATCAGGGAAAAGGAGGAAGTTGGTCAGCGCAAGGTCTGCACAACAAAAGCACGACTACCCCGCACTGGAAAACCAGCCAGAAAGTTTGATGAACGAAGCTATATCCTTGATGTCAATAGATGATAGCTCCGTTAAGCTAACAAGGAATGGGGCGCCAAATAACCTATATCTACACCTAGCAAGAGACGGGCACTGGCAGAGAAAGTGAACAACAGTCTCCTCTTCCTCAGTGGACCTGCATCCACGGCAAAAGTCGTTGAAAGGGAGCCTCATTCTTTCCGCGTGTCTACCCATGACGCAATGGCCTGTAAGCACGGCCACTGTAGTCGAGATGACATCACGACCAAGACTAAGTAATCGGTTGGTACGCCTTCTATCCATCCTGGGCCAGGTGAGTCTAGCGGTGGAGCAGGACTCCTCATTGACCCAGGATAGGTTGGCGTCCCGAAAGAACCTCCGCGCAATGGTCAACTTGACCGAGGCAAGTGGCATACCCAATTCAACAGCAGAGGATTCCGGAAGGAGCGCACCAGCTCTGGCGAGCTCGTCTGCCCTACAGTTTCCAGGAATTCCACTGTGGCCGGGGACCCACACCAGAGAGACACTGGAGAAGCGCATAGAAAGAAGGTCAAGACAGCGGCGACAATCCCTAACGATCCTAGAGTTAATCACGGAACCCGATAGAGATCCTATCGCGGCCTGACTATCAGAGAAGATCGAGACGCGAGTGAAAGGAGCATCGTTGACGAGGATCCATTGCGCGGCTCGGTAAATCGCCATCACCTCCGCCTGAAACACACTGCAGTAGTCCGGCAGACGGAGAGAAATATTCAGGTCCAGTTTCCCAGAGTAGACACCGCTCCCAACCCCATTATCGAGTCTAGAGCCGTCGGTATATATATCCAGAACTTCCGGGGGGACGACCGCATTAGGATTCCAGTCATCCCTACTTGGAATCAGAGAGTGGAAACATCTGTCAAGACAATATTCAGCGGGGAAATAATCTATGTTCACTGGGGCCACTGGATCAGCCTCCAGAATAGTGGAGTGACCAGAGGGTACGATGTGCCAACGAGAGAGAGCATTAAGTCTAGTCGCAGCAAACTTGGCTACCTGTTTTGCGAGAAGCACAGTAGGAAGCCAGTTTAGCATTGCGAACAAGGCTTTCGTGGGGGTGGTGCGAAGAGCGCCAGTTATATAAATGGCAGCAGACCTTCTGACCTTGTCAAGAAGTCTGACGTTGTATTTCTTGTCCAGGGCAGTCCACCAGAAAGCAACACCGTATAAGAGGTTGGGTTCGATGACCGTGGAATATATCCAACGCATGATCCTTGGGCGAAGACCCCATCTGGTTCCGACCGCTCTACTGCAGCAGTAAGCAGCACATGCCGCCTTGCGTGCCCTAGCAGCCAGATTCGCCCTCCAGTCGAGTTTGGGATCTAGGATCAGGCCCAGATATTTAACCTCGCGACTCAGCGTGAGTCTGGTCCCACCTATGCTGGGAAGGGAGAAGGTCGGAATTTTATATTTCCTCGTAAAAAGAATCGTATCGGTCTTAGAGGGGTTAATAGACAGTCCAAAATCCCTACACCAGTCCAGCACGATTGACAGCGCCAAGTTCAACTTATCCGACAGTGTCTGCGGACAAATTCCCGACGCAGCAATGGCAATGTCGTCAGCGTAAGCTATGGCCCCATTGCCAGAGTGTTCCAGCCCCCTCAAGAGTGAGTTGACTGCAAGATTCCAGAGAAGTGGCGATAGAACACCGCCTTGCGGTGTGCCTCTACGAACCATTCTCTGACAATTCGTGGCCCCCACTGTGGATGGCTGTTATTTAATATTAGAATTTTTTGCTTAAATCCTTACAACGTTGTTCCTTACAATATAATTGTAATGTAATTAGGGTCTGCCTATAATTACATGCGTTTTCATTTATTAAATTACTTGAAATATTTACTTAATGTTTGAAAATGTAAATCTCGTAATAGTTGATCTTCAGATAGGGAACACAAATAATAAAACATTAGTCAATCATTCAACGGTTTGAGTCACAATTATAGGGATTCCATGGAAATTGTCCAGTGCTGTATAACGTATTTGTGACTATGATGTACATGCATTACAGTACTTCTGATCTGCTTATTTTCATATGAATGGTTACATAAGCAAACAGTATTTGGAGATTGGAGGGAGAACAAGCAATTTTTCAAAATTTAGTGCAAGTATTTTCGCATATGTGATTTAAGGTTCAAATTTCATTATTATTGAGCTTTTGCGTAAATTTTTTTCTAAAAACCAATAAAATTTTGAGTATGTGAAATGTTTTAACATTGTCCCCATGAGTTATTCGACTCATGGTTGCTTGTATGTAGTTTAGAGTATCAATTTGCAAATTTAATTCAATTTTTGTCTTATAAATCACTTGCTGCTGACTTTGAAGGCTGTTGTGATTTGTGGCTTATTCGCATATATGTATATCAAACATCAGCAATGAGTATTCTGAAAGATGAGTAGAATCGAATCATACTTATACGCATTCATATTTATTTTAATACTAGCTAATACCCTGTGTGCTTCGCTACTCCCATCGAAATTAAATACGTAATACTTAAAAAATTTATTTATTTAGTAATTAAATTATACAATATTTCTTAAAGATTTATTTTAATTTCATTTGATGACAATACATTTCATTTAAATTCTAAAATAATACATTAATGCGCTATTTATTTCTTACTTGCTAAAATTTAATATAAACTTTTTTTCTTAAATAAATAATTCTTATTCTAATGCCTTGGGATACACAATATTTTTGTTTTTCCCTCTGGTGCGTATACATATAAATCTGCGGGTATTCCTACTCGCGAACATGCGATGTAAAGCTGTCCATATGAGAAACATGGATTTTCAAGATTAACTCCGCAAACTTGCAAGGACTGACCATGAACTTTATTAAACGTCATAGCAAATGCTAGGCGAATAGGAAATTGCAGGCGCTTGAAATCGAATGGCATCTCCGATGTGGTCATAGAAATACGTGGCAGCAATACATCAGTTCCCTTAAACTTTCCCGTTATAATGATAGCCTCGATAAGATTGTTCATCATTTTTTTTTACTGTTAGTCGAGATAAATTACAAAGTCGTGGAGGATCAATATTTCTAAGTAAAATAATGGGAACACCATTTTTTAACTGTAAGTCATGTGGTGGAAAGCCTGGTAAATCTAACGAATTTAAAAATTTGAGTGGATAATTGACGACATCTTCAATATTTGAAACTGTGTCGATCGATTTATAAGTTCTTAGATTCCCGTCGATTGTGTTGAGAATATTGCTGTTGATGGAATTAACGTCAATATTTTTGGATGCCAGTAACGCACGTTCACATAACCATTCCACATTTTTTAAATTTTTCACGATATTGAGAAATACACAATTTATTAATTCTTCTTTGGATTGTGTCATACTGCAAATGTCTGATAGAAATTGTATATACTTTGTTATAGGATCCATTGGAATTCTATTTTAGCTCGTTATGTTGTGGAGCGATTTCGGTGGATTTGTAGCCGACTTCCATATTCCAACGGTGTCTGGGTAGCTCGTGCGGTTGTCGCATGTTGACGAAGACCTTCAATACATCTTTCACGTTCTGAAAGCGTTTCAGAGGTAAGATTTCATTGACTTTCACGGCACTCTTGGCTTTTTGAAGGCGTTTCAGTAGGTCTTGATGTTGTGGCACGTTGTCGCAGGCCTTCAAGGCGTTCTTCAAGGCGTTTCGGCGGCTCTAGAGGTTGAAGCTCGACGCTTTTCAGTCCTGAGGCGAATTTCACGCTCTTCCGATCTTTCATTTGCTCTCTGGGATTGCAAAATTTAACAAATAATTGTGTTTGCGTCGGTCACAGGTAGCTTTTTTGATGAGCCTTGCAACTACTTGTGTTATTTGAGAAAAATATTCACAGTTTACATTTTATTACTTTTATTTTATTACATTTTATTAAAGTAATGAATGAAAAAGTAATGAATGAAAATATTACTGCCTATTTTTACATGGCCATTCATCGCCCAATAAAATGCTAATTATAAAATTTACCTAATGTGGTTTTCAAGATATGCAACAAATAAATAATATTATTATTAGTTACCTATTTTTACATATCTATGTATATGTTTTTGGAGATAAATATTTAAATAGTATGAATTTTAGTACTTACTATGTATATGAGTTGAAAATTTCAAACTCAACCATTTAAGGGTCATATATACAGCTAAGGACATTAAATTAGCATAAAACTTCGTCATAAAAACAATCATATTTTTTTATAGTATTTTAAGTCTACTCATAAAAAATGTAAACATAGGAACTTAAAATATATATTCTTCTTTAAAAAGAAACAAACATTTTTACGATATTGCCAGTCGTCTGCTCATTAAGACCTTCAACATATCAAACGCCACATTTTAGCTGGACAGTAAAATAGCACAAATTAAAATTTCTGGAATAAAAATGAGGTGCTTTAATAAATAGTAAAAATATTAATATTTTCAGCTTATTTGATTAATATTTAATAGAGTAGCCCCTATTTTCAAGCGCCACGTGGCATATACGGGACAATGATCTTCTGGAAAGTTCTTTGGGAATCGAGTACCAAGTGTCCCGTATTCCAATGCACAAATCGTCCAAATTTTTGTACTTTTGTTGAGCAATTGTACATTTCACCCCTAGGGTTTTCAATCGAGTTTAAGTCAGAACTTTGCGCCGGCCAGTCTAAAATGGGAATGTGCTCTTCATAAAATCAATCCTTTGCCTGCTTAGATGTGTATTTGGGGTCACTATCTTACATAAATATGAATAAAACTGGCATGTATTTAAAAGTTTATGATTCCATTTTGTTCTTTATATTGTCCAAATACTGATAACAGTCCATTTTTTTCATTAATTTTTACAATGGGACTTACACCGTGCCTTGAAAACGCTCCCCGCACCATTGTGTTTCCTCGAACATCCGTTATGGTCCTTTGAGCATAGCGTGGATTGAATGTCTGGCATTTTGGCCAATGAACAACCACTCTACCATCCGGTAGCATACGATTTACCTTTGTTTCATCACTCCAAAATATTTTTTTCCAGAATGGGAGGTCTTTAGCATTGCAGATGCGAGCAAACATTACACACTTGAGTATATTTTTCTTTTCGTAGATGTGCCTTCTTTCGGCAAGAGGGGCCAAAGAGCTTTTTGTGATTAAGACGTCGTTATAGGAGCCTGTCCGATAAATTTAACCTGAATTGGGAGTTAATTTCGTTCAAAATATCGCGTGACGACATGAAAGGCTCCTTCTTTCACTTCCGGACAATAGCACAGTCAACGCTTTCGGTTTGTTTTCTTGACACGTGGCCTTCATTTTTTGTTTTTAGCGACATTATTATGTTTGGTTTGAAATAATGGCGTTATAAATCATTTTTCGCTAGCAATTCCAAATTTCAAGAATTTCAGCCAGCTTTTTCCCATCATGCCACAAGTTAGCGATTATGCGCTTCTCCTCTGGTGAGCAATCTTTTCCACGTACCATTTTATTCAAAAATTACTTCAAATGCAACAAAATTAAAAGAATATACCGTTAGAATAAAAATACCCAAACAAAACTTGTACCTAAAACACTTTTAGGCACATTGTGCTAATTTACTGTCCAGCTCGAATTTAGGTACCAATACAAATTAGCAGTCAAAACAAAAAATATATACGATAATGGTAATATTTTTTGTTAAACAACAGTTAGATGTCATCGTGCAACATTGCAGACCAAAACAATTGGCCTAATTACGATACAAATAAGAAAAAAATCGCAATCAATGTATATATGGATTTTGTGCTAATTTAATGTCCATAGCTGTATATGTACCTTATTATTGTATACATCAGGATATAATAATTTCCACACTCACTAATCACAGAATTTGTCTAATATTATTAATTAATAAGAACATAAAAATTTTTGTAATTATGTACTTCACGTGAGAGGCACCAACTTCCTACAGCTGGAATACAAAATTGTGGACTCTAGCTGTTATAGTTTTCTAGATATATAGATTTTAATAATTAGTTCATATGGATTTTGCCACGCCACTAATGCTTGATCGCCCATTTTTAACAAAAATATTAATAACTTTTCTGGTGTTCTAGATATGCAGATTTTAGTATTTACTTCTTATGGGAGGTGCCACGCCCGCTTTTGCTGAACTCCCTATTTTTGTCCAAAATATTCATATTTAAACAAAAGTTACTTGTACAAAATTTGGGAACTCCAGCTGCTAAAGTTTTCCAGTTATGCAGATTTTAGTATTTACTTTGGATGGAAGGTGCCATGCCCCCTAATGATAGGTCGCCCATTTTTGTCAAGACAGAGTAGTTTAACTGTTCTGGTGTTCTAGATATGCAGATTTTATAATTTACTTTATATGGGAGGAGTCACGCCCACTATTGCTAGTTCGCCCATTTTTGTCCAAAATATTTATTTTAAAACTGTAGTTACTTGTACAAAATTTGAGGTATCTTGATGATATAATTTTTCCAATATACCCATTTTGTTATTATCTTACAATAGTAGGTAATGTAGTATATGTTGGCGTGGTACCTCGCTCATTTGAAATATCGATATAGAACGTAGACTATAACTCCTTCCAGGCATACAGCAAGATACTGTGAAAATTTTTAGAAAATCGGTTCAGCCGTTTGGTCATCTATAAACTTCAAACATACAAACATACAAACAAACACACATTCATTTATATATATATATAAATGATTTCCGAGGTATAAGAAGTTTTAAATTTAATTCATATGGGAAGTACCACGCTCCCTTTTCCTAGTCAGCCCATTTTTGTCTAAAATATTCATATTGATACTAAAGTGGATTCGACAAAATTTTAGGACTCTAACTGTTATATTTTCTTAGATATAATAATTTAATATTTTTTATATTGGAGGTGACACGCCCACTATAGCTAATCCACCCATTTTGATTATATATACGTCAAAGTCGTCCATACAAAATTTGAGGACTCTAGCTGTTGTAGTTAATGAGATATGCGACATTAAGTACTTATTAGATATGTGGGCGTGGCATCTCGACTACTTGAAATTTTAAAATAAAAAGTTCCTTATAGTTCCATCCAGACATACAGGAAGGTACTGTTAAAATTTTAAGAAACTCGGTCCAGCCGTTTAGCCGTCTATAGACTTCAAACAAACCCACCAACAAATAAACACCCATTCAAATTTGTAAATATACATACATAGATGTAAAATTCATTAAAAAAATTACATATGTGACGTATGAGTGATATCCAATTAAATTAATTTTAATACGGCAAAAAATCATAGAATTTTTATTGCATACTGTCAGGGTAACTATGCGTATGAGTAATATATTTCATATGCAATTAAATATTAAGTATGTAGTATATGTGGGCATGGCGCCTCGCTGATATGAAATTTCAACATAAAAAGTAGCCTATAACTCCTTCCAGACATACAGGAAGATACAGTGAAAGTTTCAAGAAAATCGGTTCAGCCGTTTAGTCGTCTCTAAAGTTCAAACATACAAAACATACAAACATACAGACAAACACACATTCATTTTTATATAAGATCAAGGAACCTCTACTCATATTCAAAGTTTGAAGTACTCATAATATTCATACTTAACAACACGTATGTTGTAATTGATTTCGACTCTTCATATCTCAACATATACACGAAGCACAAAACAAGTATGAATAGCGTTCGAACACTAAAATACTCACTAAAAGGTTGTGTGTTTGCTCTGCTTACTCCTCTGTCTTTTTTGCTTATGTGTCTTCTTTCTTTTTTTGTAAATGCAACAACAACTACATACATACATACATAATTGGCCATTACAACCCTTCAGTCAGAATTACGGCCTAGCTTCCCACACCCCTTATGTTGTGTGCCTTAATTTTATACATGAGTGGAGGGACCTGCAGTTTAACGTCGACTCCGAACGACAGACTTGGAGAAATTTTTTCATGGCAGGTTTATTTACTCTCAGAGGTTTTGCCAGAAATCTGCTGAGATGCAGTCGCCGAAGAAATATTTTTTCATTTTTTTCATATTTCGTTTTGATGTCTGGCCTGGGGCTTGAATCCGGGCTTTACGTCTACTAAGCGAACACACTCCCTACTAGACTACGACGACTACAACAACAACTAAGACTGTAAATTTTGATGAATGATTCGCATCACTCGAATCATTTATGAGTATTATTAGTATTTTTCTAAATTTATGAACCTGCATGAGTAGGCTTATGAATCATGCATATTTCGAACGGTATGAGTGTTATACGAGTATGAGTACGAATGAGTCAGAGTAGTTAAAAGTCAATATTCTTGACTAACTTATATATTCAAAATTTCATGAATGCTTATGAGTGGCGAAAAAACGATTTATTGCTGACCTCACGTATGTAATTACGTGATGATCACTAGAAAATATGATCATAACTTCAGTGTTTTTGCATACATAAAACTCATCCAATATTATTTCAGTATGAAAAGGAGACACAGAACAGATTTTTAAGAAACCTTTCATGGCAATTTTATATCACCGAAGAAATATTTTTTCATATTTCGACTTCTTGAATATGTCTGACCTGGGGTTTTAACCGAGTCCTATTAGACTATGGCAACTTCAATTGAAGCTGCTTAACTTTTAAAACTCGATATCCATGTTGAAATGGTTTTTGAGGACTTGACCATGGATTTATAGTCAAGCACTCTAACTAATTACATCGGCTATAAATTTCGCGATTACTTTGAATACTTCAACTTGGATTAAAAATTTATTTGTTGGTAAGAAAATAGAAACTGAATAGAAGCAATGTATTTTTGTACAAAAAAAATAATAATAATAATAATAATAATAAAAAAATAATGCATAGAAAACGTGCTGAATAAAAAAATAAGAAGCATATAAAAATGTTTTTGGAAAAATATCGACAATCTATTTGTGTGTTAGAAATATTTTAAATTTGACGCATAAAATATTAGAATTGGAGACGGCACATGTTGAGCTTTGGATTTGAAAGAACTGAATATGGAGATGAGCTAATTCTTGTGATTTATGAACATAAATTAAAAGCCATTCATTACAAAAGAAAGATTTAAACAAACGAACAAAGTATATTTTATGTTAATATTCATGCATACATACATACAATAAATACATCATATACTAAAATATAATTAAAACAATTATTGTTTTAGGACTCGTATAACAACAATAAAAGTCTCTCTCTCTGTTTGTCTGTATTTAAAAGTTAAAAAAATTTACAAAAAGCTATCGATATAAATTATCTTGATAATAACTTCTGATAACTTATTTATTCTAATAAAGTATCAGTATAAAATATTCTTTCCTTCTTATCTTATATATCTGGAAATTATAATTTTAAGATTCTTTGATATTTCAGATAAATAAACTTTTAAACAATCTCTGAACACTATTGTTACGTTTTTATCTTTTAAAAACGTTTAAAATATGAGCTCGTAGATTACAAATAAAATAAAAATAAATTTGTGTTTAGTTTTAATTAAAATTCTTTATTATTTGCATAATTCTGTGTGCCACTGTTCACAATTCTATGTAAACAACAACAATTGCTTTGTTAGTTAATCCTCTTTGCATAAACAATAACAATTACTAGACAATTGTTCGACTTACCTTTGTAACGGAGATCTTCAAACCACGATTACTCTCTTCAAACACGCCGCGTCTTCATTCAAGACTGACTAAACTTTTACAAACTCAGTTGGCTGCTTGTTATATGGTAACGTAAACAGCCTGACGAATGTTCTTGAAGGCGAATGTTCGTGGCTTCACCTTCTCGAAATCTCTATAAATGTAAACATCGTTGTTTCATTATTGTTGTTTTTGTATTTTGTTTACATTCTTTCTTGTAGTGTTTGTTGTTATATTTTTGTTTACTGGTTTATCATTTTTTTTTTGCTGGTGTTTGTTGTTATTATTCAGTGCGATATTTTGTAAACAAGTTCATTGTTTTTGTTTTTCTAGCTTTTGTTTATAATTTGAATGTTAGACAATGTAAAAGCAAAACAGAAGTATATAGACTTTTCCATTTTCATAACACTCTATTGAAAACAGTTCTCTGCGGATTTTAGGCTATTAAACATTTTACGGATAATTCGTTAGATTGGATTAGGGTAGGTGGCATTAGATTCCATCCCAGAAATCCTTGTAGACAGTAGGGTTATATCAGCAGGTCTAAATATCATAAGAGAAGCTCATAAAGACTACAATAACTATGTACATCATAAATTTAGTTAATTAAACCCAGCTGAATAAACGTTTTGTTTTAATGCCCCTCTGTCTAGAAAATTATAAGGTTTTAACTTAATCGGTTATTAATCAGGCTGGATGTTTAGAAAACGTCGACGTTTTACTCATATACATACATATATCGACGATATATCGGCAATGCATCGGCGTTTGATGAACGATACATCGGCGTTCGAGTTAAGAAACTTTTGAATGGTTTATATTCATAAAACGCATGTTTATGTGCTTTAGGGCTTGTGCTTATTTGAGTTGTTTACTTTACATTCGTCATTATTGACAGTGTTACAATCAAGGAAACCATAGACACCGTTTAAATGAATGATTTTCTGTATACATACCAGAGATCAGCGAATCACTCGAATCATTAATGAGTATTATAAGTATTTTTCTAAATTTATGAATCTGAATGAGTAGGCGTATGAATGAAACATATTTCGAATGGTATGAGTTTGATGTCAACGTTATACTCATACTCATTGCAATCAGTACTTATAAATCAATTCTGCAATGAGTAAGAATGATCTCTGGTACGAGTATGTATCAGAGATCAGCAATGAATTGTTTTTTCGTTACTCATACCTCATGAAATTTTGAGTATGAGTGAGTTAACTGTATTGAAGTTCAACTACTCTGATTCATTCGTACTCACTACAGCGTTGTTTTATAAGTACAGGTTACAATGAGTATGAGTACAAACTTGACATTAAACTCATACCATTGGAACAATGCATAATTCAGATGCATAACTTTCGAAAAAGATATATAATACATATAAATGATTCGAGTCACTCGAAATTTACAGTCTTTGTTATTGTGGTTGCATTTACAAAGAAAGAAAAAAGACACATAAGCAAAAAAGACAGAGCAGCAAGCAAATAAAAAAGCATATTCAAAAACTTTGAAGATAAGTAGAGTTTCCATGATATTAAAATAAGTTTGAATGCGTATAAGTATCATAAATTATGAGTATGGTTCGATTCTACTTATCTTTTTGAATACTCATTGCTGATCTCTGTTACATACTTACTTAATTTGATCATTACAAGTCTTTAGATACAACCTAGCTTCCAACACCAACCATGTTGTGTGTGTTAATTTTATGAATAAATAGCGGACGAGAGATTTTGTTGCGAAACTTCTTATGGTAACGAGAAGATGCCGATAGATATATATTGTTACGTTTTTGCCTTTTTAAAAACGTTTAAAATATGAGTTCGTAGATTGCAAATAAAATAAAAACAAATACATATGTGTTCAGTTCCAATTAAGCTCTTTATTGTTCTCACTACTTGAGTGTGCCACCGTTTACAACTTGACGAATAGCAATAATTGCTTGTTTGCTATTCTTCTTACTTACCGATCTTTACCACAGAGATCTTCAAACCACCCACGACTATTTTCTTCACACGCAACACGTCTTCGCACAAGGCTTACTACTACTTGCCTGCTTTGTCTTGCGCACGTAAACATTCTGATGAATATTCGTGGTTTCGCCTTCTCAAAATCTCTATTGTTGTTTTATTGTCGTTTTTGTATTTTGTTCAAGTTCTTTGTTGTTGCTTTCTTTCTTACTTGTCTATTCCCTTTTCTTTCATAATGATAAGTTAATTGTATTTGTTTGAGTAGCTTTTGTTTATCATTTTTCTTGTAACGATGTTACACCGTTTCCATTTTCGTAACAATATTTTTTCATATTTGGTTATATACTAGATGCTTGAGCCAGGGATTAAACCACGGGATCTCGTCTAATAGGCCAACATACTACCTACTAGACTCTGGCGATTGCGTCACATCCTCTTTTACTTATTAACAATAGTCTATCTGGAAGAACTTGCGATTACTTCTCTGGAAAGGAAATTTTAAAAACAAACAATATTTCTTTCATATCTGTGATTATAAAAATATAATAATGGGGATTAATTTGCTGTCATTATTGTATACACAAGTCACAAAGCGCATATCCAATTATTTGTTTTATTATTTGATTTGTTTCGGCTTCATAATCAAGATTTTATAGGTAAGTATACATGATTAGTCAACTAGTGCGCGCCCTAGAGTGATAGGTTTATTACCCTGTCGTTACTTAGGAGCAACATACATACCTAATCTGTCATTATTACCCTTCAGTCAGGATTGCGACCTAGCTCATGTTGTGTGCGTTACGTACAGTGGGGGGACGTACAGTTTAAAGTCGATTCCGAACTACAAATTTTTAAGAAACTTTTCATGTCAATTTTATTTACTCTCGGACTTTTTGCCAGAAATCTGCTGTGAGGCAATCGCCGAAGAAATAATTTTTCATATTTCCGTTTTGATGTCTGACCTGGGATTTGAACCGTGGCCTTACGTCTAATAATCCAACACACTACCTACTAGAATGCGGCGACTTCAAGAAGGAACAACGCCCTCTGTAAATTTGAACAGGAGTACAATCCTCTAATGTTGAGGAACTTTAGAGTCCTAACTTTTTCTTAAAAGACGTTCCTTGATGATGTTAATCTTCTGTACAAAGCCAAAGCTCGAGAGATTCCTGGGAGGATAATTTGGGTTCTGAATTTCTTTAAATTCTCAAACTATTTTGATGAAAACTTTTTCATTCTTTCCATAGTTTAAACCTTAACTTTGCTCGAATTTGCAATTAAGCTCTCTAACCACTACGCAGCCCCCCCATCCCATGACAACAAATTATATATTATTTTCAATATGGCAACTTCAAACATAAATAAAATGAGCAAATACAAATGAGTTGCCACTGCGTTTTTCAAAAACTTGATTAATTGAGCAGTGTTGTCGACATTTCTCCGGTACTGACATATTTTTGAAAAAGTTTATTTTATTTTATCTGTAAGTTGTAATAACGACAACAAGTTAAAGTTGACTTTAAACTTCACTTTAGCTAAAGTTCACTTTAGCTAAACCCAACTTAAATGGCATGTTGTAATAATGGCTTTGAAATTAGTTAATTGCCATCCAGGAAATGCGATGGATAGGGCAAGAATGCAAAAGGCTAGCATCTTGCGATGTGTATTACAGCTGCCAGGTTGATAAGTACGAATTCGGATGCGGATTTGTGGTTAATAAGAGACTTCGCCACCTTGTCTCTGGATTCACGCCTGTGAACGAAAGGATAGCCACAATCCGCATCAAGGCAAAATTTTACAACATCAGCCTTATTTGTGCTCATGCCCCGACGGAAGAAAAGGACGATGTGACTAAAGATGCCTTCTATGCTAAACTCGAGGACGTATACGATAAGTGCCCGGCCCATGACGCCAAAATCGTCCTCGGGGATTTTAATGCGAGGGTCGGGCGGGAAGGTATCTTTGGCCCCACTGTCGGACAGTTCAGCCTCCACGAGAACACTACCCCCAATGGTATGAGTCTGATTGATTTCGCCGCGGCACGTAACATGGTATTATGTAGCACCAGGTTTCAACACCTCGATATCCACAAGGCCACTTGGATGTCCCCTGATCGATCTACGTCCAATCAAATCGATCATATTGTGATTGACGGAAGGCACGTATCCAGTGTACTAGATGTGCGTACGTTCAGAGGTCCAAACATCGACTCTGACCACTACCTTGTCGCAGCCAAGTTTCGATTGCGCATTAGCGCATCGAGGTCTGCGCGCTCTAGTACATTGCGAAAGCTGGACGTCAAGAAGCTGCGATCACAAAGGACAGTTGAGGCGTTCTCCGCTCAACTCTCCGACAAGCCCCGTCATTCCCTCTCTAATCTCAACGGCATTGGAGGACTCTGGGCCAACATCTCCCACTCCTTGCGCACTACTGCGGAAACAGTCGTTGGTTTCGAGCGCCCACCCCAACGAAATCAATGGCACGATGGGGAGTGTCGCGATCCCTTATCATGCGACCTGTTCAACTTCGTCATGGAGAGCGTTCTGCGCAAGGCGGGAGTGCATCGCAACGGCACTATTTTTCAAAAAAGTGTCCAGCTGCTTGCGTACGCTGACGACATTGACATCATAGGGCGTACCAAGCGAGATGCTACTGCTGCCTTTAGTGCTATTGAACGGGAGTCTGCCAAGATGGGTATGCCAGTAAATGAGGACAAAACAAAGTATATGTTATCGACAAGTAGAGACGTGCGGCGTATTGATTCTAAGATTACGGCCGATAACTATACTTTTGAAACAGTCAAGGAATTTATTTATCTTGGCTCCGCCGTTACCACCAAAAATGATGTCAGTCTGGAGATCAAGCGTAGGATCACTCTTGCCAACAGGTGCTATTTTGGTCTCAATAGGCAATTAAGCAGCAGAGACCTCTCTCGTGCGACAAAACTAACACTCTACAAACCACTCATCCTACCCGTGCTTCTTTATGGCGCTGAGGCGTGGACCCTATTAAGTACTGATGCAGCGGCCTTGAGAGTGTTCGAGAGAAAAGTCCTACGTAAGATCTTCTGTCCAGTGCGTGTTGGCGATGATTTCCGTATCCGATTCAACAGTGAACTGTATGAGCTCCTCAACGACATTGACGTTGTACAGCGTATTAACATCCAGCGGCTGCGCTGGCTCGGCCATATCGTTCGAATGGATGAGGATGCTCCGACGAGACGAGTATTTGATGCGGGTATCTGCGGAAGTCGGCGAAGAGGACGACCTTGTATCCGTTGGAAGGACCAAATCGAGGAAGCCCTGTCATCGATTGGTGTGACCAACTGGCGTAGGCGCGCAAGAAGCAGAGGCGCCTGGAAGGATGTGTTGCGGCAGGCCGAAATCCGTTAAACGGGTTGTTATGGCCAATTAAGTAAGTAAGTAATTGGTTTATTTAGGAAATTTTGAGCTTTCTCAACCAAAGTTCATATTTATACTTTGGAAGCCGCCACAGTCTAGTAGGTAGTGTGTTGGCTTATTAGGCGTAAGGCCCAAGTTCAAACCCCAGGTCAGACATCAAAACGAAATATGAAAAAAAATATTTATTCGGCGAATTCCTCTCAGTAGATTTCTGGCAAAAACTCTGAGAGTAAAAAAAAATTGCCAAGGAAAGTTTCTCAAAAAATCTGTCGTTTGGAGCCGACGTTAAACTGTAGGTCCCGCCACTCACATATAAAATTTACGCACACAACATGAGTGGTGTGAGAAGCTAAGCCATAATCCTGACTGAAAGGTTGTAATGGCCAATTATGTATGTACTATGTATGTATGTTTTGTAGGGTTTTATTAGAAAATGATTCAAATACACTATGCCATAAAGTCCTCCCATCGTTCATTTTCAAATTTAGTGAATGGAATTGGAACGTTGACTACTCTTTTTTTTTTTTTGTTGCCATTCATCCATCCACCATAGAATCTGCCATTTGACAAATGTTTACTTTACATCTTTTTACAAGTTCTATGTAAATTTGTTTTTAAGTAGCACCGCTCTTGGCACACAGCAACGGTGCCTTATCAACAGTGTGTGAGCCTTTAGCGGTGAGGAGACAATTTATAGATTTCCTAAATAGTGCTACGGAGCTGAGGAAAAGGGAAGTGAGTTCTTTAATTTTTTTTTTCTCAGTGTGTGGAATTTGAGACAAATCTAATGTGCTTAATTTGATTTGTAGCACTGTCACATACCACATGAAAAACATAAAACACATGTGTTTAACAATTTCAGTCTCATGCCACTTTCCATTTACCCATACATTCAATGATTCCATTCAATTCTATTCTTTTATGTGCTAAGGATTGTTTTGAATCTAATGCTGTGGCTGCTGTGCTGCTGTTGCTGCTGTCTCATACACATCAGTTCAGTTCTGTTTGGTTCGTTTCGGTACGGTTTGGTTTGATTTTGTTTCGTTGAGTGGAATTGTTTTGTTTAGTTTTCTGGCTTTATTTATTTGTTTTGTTTTTTGATTTTTTTTGATTTTTCATTAGATTTTCGTTCGTTTTGTTTCCTTGTTTGGAAAATATCTCCTTATTTCAAATGTATATGTGTTTTTGTGTATGTATGCATACTTATGTACGAAATTGAGGTTTAAAAATTCCCACCACGTTATGCACGTGGCAAAATGGGTTTATTTTTCTAAATGCTGTTACAGTCCTTGTTGTTGTTGTTGTTGTCACAAAAACAAATGTGAAAAACACACACAATCTTATGTTTTTATGCGTTATGCGAAATGTCTTTTGTAAGTTACACTTGCGGTATTCAATGCCACATCTCATATACCATACGCATACGTGTGAACCGTAGTAGCTATGCTTGCCAAAATACATTCATATGAGAAGTTTGAGTTCGAAGGAACGTTCACACGTGCAAAGCCTAACTACGTTTGGATGTGTAGAATTTTATTCTAAATTTTTGAATCTAAAATAACTTCAGGTAGGATAAATTGAAGCCTTCTTTTTCCCTCAGCTCCATTGTTGTTGTTGTTGTTGCAGGAATTTTATAACACAAAGATTAAACGGGAGTAGTAGTTGAAAGGCACGTGTTTACCTGTACGTGTTTGAATATATGTATTGTAGGTGTGTATGTATGTATGTATATGTGATTGCGTTTATTTAACTAAATTGCGGTTTTAAAATGAACTCGAACAATGGAAAGTGTAAACGAGTAGAGCGTTTCAACGTTGTTATTCGTTTTGGCAACATAAATTCAGTTTATTGACAAATTTAACACACTTATGCAGCATTTTACGGCAATAAAATTTCCAAAAGGGCATAAAAATAAATAAAACGACTCCAAAACAAAACAAAACGAAACCAAACCAAACAAATACCTCGAAATGAACTAAAACCTCGGGTGTGTTTTAATAAAAAGTTTTTTGCTTTTCAAAATTATTTAATCCACATTTCATTCTAGATTTTGTGCGGTTTCAAAGTATTTTAAAAGAAAATTGTTATCATCATAAACTTTTAAATTAGTTTCAGCAAAGTTTCAGTGTACACAATAAGAAATTATTAAAAGATTTCAAAGAAGATTATTTGATAACGAAATACATACCCCCCCCTGCTTGTGGCATAGTTTATATGAAGACATAATGCTGAAGAATCGAAAGCATTTGGTTTTCCAATGCAATTAATCTAATAATTTAGAAACAATTATTGATCCTACGGTATGATGAAGTTCTGTACTGGCACGAAGAAAAATATGCGTGTGTAATCTGTTAAAGACTATCAAGGACTTTTCACACTCAGGTCGACCGGCTCAAGTCCATTTCAAACATAGATATTGGTGTTCCTCATCACAGTTATATTGTCATCATAACTACGGTTGCCTCTCTGACTCTATTTAAGATTACACAGTTGTAGTTTGCGTTGCTAATATCTGTCAAGAAACAGATGATATTGCCGATAATCGATTGATTTTAGCATCGACTTTAGCAACAACTATTTCTCTGAAATAGTTATTAGATGTGAGACCTCGGTTCAAACACCACGTCAGGCATCTCCAACTGAATGAAATATGAAAAAATATTTCTTCGGCGACTTCCTCTCTTAGCAGATTTCTGGCAAAAACTCTGGGAGTAAATAAAATTGCCATGAAAAGTTTCTAAAAAATCTGTCGTTCGGAGTCGACTTTAAACTGTAGGTCCCACCACTCATGTATAAAATTAACACACACAACATAAGTGGTGTGAGGAACTAGGTCGTAATCCTGACTAAAGGGTTTAATGACCATATACATATGTTTAATGCAATAGGCCCACATTTAATCAATCCCTCAGTGTAGAAAGAAGTTTAAGAATAACACTATGCGACAAAAAAAATTAAAAAATTAAATACATCCAGCTAATGAAATAATGTAGGTTGTGAGTTTTGTTGAGTAGAACTCAAAAATATTTTTTTTATATTTCTCGAACCCTTCAAACTTGTTGTTGTTTTGGACTTTACGCACAAATGTATTGATTACTCAAAGCGAGTAAAATTTAAACTTTGTTGGAGAGAGGAGGAATGGACCTTCAAAACGGTATATATATATTGTTACGAAAATGGAAACGGTGTATCATCGTTTAACATTAAAATGAGCAAAAGCTACACAACCAAATACAACGAACTTGTTACAAGTAAACCAACAACATTAGTATGAAAGAAAGAAAAGGGGATAGACAAGTAAGCAAGAACGCAACAACAAGCAATGTGAACAAAATACACAAACAACAATGAAGTCGCGATAGAGTTCTCAAGAAAGCGAAATCACGAACGTTCGTCTTCATGAACCTTCATCAGACTGTTTACGTGAGCATATAAAAAGGCAAGATTAGCAGGCAACGACCAGTAATAATACAGCCAGTCTTGTATGAAGACACGTTGGTGTGAAGAGAACAGTCGTGGTTTGAAGATCTCCGCTGTAAAGATCTTCGGTGATTGGGTCCATATGTTTTCAAGTTTGTCCACTCATAGTAGCAAACTTTAATGAAAAAATATAAAATAAGTATTGAAATTCTTAAAGAGCATTCTCTTGTAAAGAGATTGGGTTCTCTGACACTGTCTGAAATTATTTAAATTAATATTGTATGTATGCAGTATTACAACACTTACAAGGTTTATGCATGCACTTTAATTTGCATTAAAACGATATAGGCTTTTGTGTGTTTCATGAAAATAAAGAAACAATCACTTAAAAGCAATATTACCCATTAAATTTCTTTTCAAACAGCTGTTGTCAAATTTGTATTAAAAATTGTTGTACAGGCATATGAATACTGCATACAAAATGACATATATGTATGTATGTATGTATTTTCATATGCTGCAATCTGTTGTAAATTGTGATATACGTTTTTGTCTCTTCTCTTGTCAAATAACCTGAGATACGTAGTAAACATTGTTACTTTACATAATGTACTTCCGTATGCAAATACCATATTGCCGCAATTTTTGTTTCTTTGTATGCAAAAGATTTTGTATTCAGTTCCATCTAAATATCACATATTGTAGCATTTTTATTGTTCTGGACATAAATTAATTTGATGTTGAAGGACTAGAGTAACATTAAAGGTTCAAGATATTTACAATAAGAAAGAGCACGTCTTAATTATCAGTTCATTGATTGCAGAAAAATTATTTCGGATGTCAGACTCACAGCTGTATACAACACTTCCTCGGACTAAGCTATCGAACATACATAAGTGGTCATTACGACCCTTTAGACATTATCGCGACCTAGCTTCACACACCACTGATGCTGTGTGCGTTAATTTTATACATGAGTAGTGAGACCTACAATTTAAAGACGATTCCGAACGACAGATTTTTTGAGAAACTTTTTCATGGCAGATTTATTTACTCTCACAATTTTTGCCACATGCGTGGTGTGAAAGGCTAGGTCGTAATTCTGACTGAAGGGTTGTAATGGCCAATTATATATGTATGTATGTAAGTTAGGATTCACATTCGAATATTTCTCTTAGATATTAAAACAACTATCTAGTTGAATTTATGAGTTTACATACTTACGCTATCCAGTCGTAATAAGCTAAAGTAGAAGTAGGAATGCATGCAGCAAATTTTGTAAATATCTTCGATTCCGATTCATAGTCTGTGAAAATCAAATGAGAGCATAAGAATGTTTAATATATCCCGAATCACCATTAAGATTATGTTTAGTAAAACAGGAGGATATGAGGTTACAACCCATTTGATTAAACACAATGGAAACTAAGTGGACCTACTACCCGTTTGTCAGAATTACGATCTAGTTTCTCGCACCACTTATATTGAGTGTGTTATTTTCATACATGAGTGGCGGTAGCTACAGTTTAACCCATATGTGCTTATCGCCCCCTTTTTAAACCGGTAAGATATTGATCAGCTATCACACAACGCAAAAAAATTATCAAAAACTACTACAAAAATGATGATTCTGCCACAGCCACGAATCGTGCTTTAAGAGGAGATTATGGTTTACATAATCGTCCAACTACGCAAGCAATTGGCAAAATTGTGAAGAAATTTGAAGAGACTGGAGTGGTTACAAATATTGAAAGGCCTGTACATCATCGTTTCACTCATTCCGCTGAAAATATCGCTATTGTAAGTGAAAGTGTTGCCGTAGACCCTGACGTCTGTCGCCGTCAATTCGGAGCGTTATGGTCATATGATAACCGACTTTTTTTTGCCTGCTATTGAAGAATACGCCTTGGAGAATATGTGGTTTCAACAAGACGGTGCCACATGCCACACAACTCCAGCGAATATGGCTTTATTGCAAGAGACATTCTGCAATACGCATTCATTCACTCTGTAATACGAAACCGCATGTCAAAAATGTTCGTTAAGCGCAAATATCTTGCGCTAACAAAAAATCAAACGCTAAGGAATCGAATCATGCCAGTAACACAAATAAATTTTTATATTTTTTTAGGGAAAAGCCAAAGGAGAAGGACTAAAACAAAAAGAACCGATGTCTGTTGACAGGCAGTAAAGAAACTCAGGTCATTAATGGTCTCTATGGGTCTTTGATATAGTTATGCAGCCTATAACTTTATATAGGGTCCTTGTAGGGTATGATGAGACGTGGCCATCCAAGGATATCAGATAGTCGAAATCGATTGTAATTTGTTCATAGGTTTCAGCTCTAATGAACCCATATGGTACTTTTATCTCTTATTAACTACTGAATAGTCTTAAAATAGGCTTGGTGGAAGCGCAATTGTTCGCTTTAATTCTTGTCTAGGACGTAAAGATTCTCAAAATATTTTTTATTCTTTTCTTCTTATAATTTTTGTTGTTGTCTTATTTCCTTTAGGCATGTTATTTAGTCACAATACAACAACAAATAATTTGTTTAAAATGTTTTTGTTTACAAGTTTTGACATTTCGTTTTGTTATTCTTCGCTATTGTGAATTTTGTGGTGCCAGTGTTGCTTCTTTTTCAACTAATTTTGTGAAAGCATTTGCGTAAGCGATACAGAGTACCAAATTGTACTCTTAACGCATTTAACTTACGCATCGAACTTGCTTTCGCATCGCAATACAGAGTATCCCCCCTGTACTCGTAAGGAGAATATTGATTCCTGTTTACACTCCATTAACTGTGATTTGGAGAGAATTGCCAGTTGGGCCTCGGCAAATGGACTATGTATCAATCATTCAAAGTCCAAATGTATTATGCTTTCAAAAACCAATAGGTCGCTTGTCATACTGGAATTGAGTATCAGGGGTAATAGAATTGACTTTGTCAGGTCTGCGACCAATCTGGGCATTGTCTTTAATGACAGACTATCGTGGTCTAGCCATATAAGCGTTGTTGTAGGCAGAATTTACAGCATGCTTCGAAATCTATGGGCTGTTATAGATTCAACTCCTTTTGCCATTCGTATGCAACTTGCTAAAACATATTTAATTCCTGTGCTTTTGTATGAGTGTGAAATCTTTTCAAACTGCGATAGTAATGACAAGCGGAAACTGAACTTGGCATATAACAATATAGCGAGATATGTATTCCTTAAAGGTCGCCGGGATTATATTTCCCATCTGGCCTACCAGATATTTAGTGTGAAATTTGATGATCTCTTGAAAATTAAATGCCTCATTCTATTCCATAGAATTATTAACACGAAGCAGCCGATATATTTGTTAAGCCGGATTAAGTTTATAAGATCTTTCCGAGGCCTGAAGGTTATTCAACAACGGTATAGGACCCTTCTGTCACAGCGACAGTTTTTTATACACACCACAAGTCTTTGAAATTCTCTACCACACCACATTCAAAAGTTAGGCAATGCAAATGCGTTCAAAAAGGAGTTATATAAATTACACTCTTAATAAAAGGTTTATGTGATATTAGGTTGGTTATTATATCGGTTAAATTATATATAACTAGCTAATACCCGGTGTGCTTCGCTACCCCCATCGGAATTAAATACATATCTCGTGATGCAACTGGATCGCCCACCATCAAAATTGTTACGCCATTGTTGGGGCATTGTATCGTCCTTGGTGTTGTCCAGCTGGAGTTCTATCAGCATTAATTGCGATTATGTGGTCATCTGAACTTAATCGTGAACTTAAAGATCCTTACCAATTCGTTGATTGCATGAAACATCACTTGTAAATCGGCAACAATCCATTGTTTTGTGTCAGGGTTATAATGCTGGCGGTGGTGCACTTGGTCATTATTATCCGCTTCTCCTATGAAATAAATTTGTAAGAACTTAGGATCTTCATTTGGAATTGGCAACAATGATCCCATTTTATGATAAATTTGACCTTGAACACGAAACGTTGGCATAAAGTTGTCTCGAAATACTTTGGTATCACCAAAAGAGGTCATTTTGAAGCACGAATTATATTTTCTTATATTTTTAAGAAAATGTTGTGAATCCACATTAGTTCCTAAATGAAAAAAATATTTTTTATTAATATTTTGTTAAATTAAAAAAAGTATATATTTCGAAAAACTTACCTGAAATCAGCGATTGTAGTGGTTCTGGAGGTGGAAGTAAATCAGACAAAACGATTTTACCATTAGAGCAACACATGCCAGGTGTTTAATTTTTGTACCTGAGTGCATTGCAATATTGGCAAACTTCATTCATGTCACCAATTGCCACTAATTCGTCTTCGGTATAATCTATATCAGATCTATAGTTAAATGCAATACCTGAGTATCCATGAAAAACATTACGTCGATTCACCACCATTCGATTACGATTTTGTTCTCGACACAAATAATACTGCTCTATCCTCTCTGCTGCTCTTCTTGTTGATGTTCGAATCCGCTGACTTTCTACTCGTGATTCATGTTGGACTTCTGTTTCATTAGTTCGTGATGTTATGGTACGATTTCACTGGCTTTGCAGCCGACCTTCATGTTCCAACGGTGTCTCGGTAGCTCGTGCGATTGTAGCATGTTGTCGAAGACCTTCAAGACGTCTTTCACGCTCTGAAGGCGTTTCTGTGCCTCATGATGTTTCGATACGATTGCGCTGGCTTTGTAGCCGACCTTCCTGTTCCAACGGTGTCTCGGTACCTCGTGCGGTTGTCGCATGTTGTCGAAGACCTTCAAGACGTCGTTCGTGTTCTGACAGCGTTTCAGAAGCTCGTGCTAAATAGGTAAGATTTCGTTGACTTTCAAGGCGCTCTTGGTTTTCTGAAAGCGTTTCAGTAGCTCTTGCTGTTGTGGCGCGTTGTCGTAGGCCTTCAAAACGTTCTTCAGGCTGTGATGGCGTTTCGGCGGCTCTAGAGGTTGAAGCTCGACTCCTTTCAGTCCTTAGGCGACTTTCACGCTCTTCCGAACTTTGATTTGCTCTCTGGGATTGCAAATGCAATGCATTTTTAGTGCTTCTGGAAAGCGATGCTTTTTTGGGGTCATTTTTATAAATTGTTGCAAAATAAATGTCACTCAACGTTTAACTCGTTTAGAATCAAAGATTCAACTGAATTCCAAAACCGAATGCGTGTTATATTTATTCCTTTATATTTTACCTAATATGAAATAGGTTCAGGTCAAAAAACTTTTTAAAAAAAATTAAGGCTATTTAAATTTGACAAATAATTATGTTTGTGACGGTCGCAGGTAATTTTTTTTTTGATGAGTTTTGCAACTTCTTATTTTATTTGGAAAAAATATTAACAGTTTATATTTATTACTTAGGTAATCGAAAGTAATGAATGAAAATTTTACTGCCTATTGTTACATGCCCATTCATCACCCAATAAAATGCTGATTATTAAACTTACCTGATCTATTTTTCAAGATATGCAACAAATAAATAATATTTTTAGTAATTACCCATTGTTAGAAGTAAACAATAACATAACTATTACATATGTACATATATGTTTTTCAAATAAATATTTAAATAGTATGAATTTCAGTACTTACTATGTATATGAGTTGAAAATTTCAAACTCAACCATTTAAGGGTCATATGTTTGAGCAGCTAAAACATTCTAGAATTCAAATGTATGTTGATGATATTCAACTCTACATTGATAGCTCTGTAGCTTCCATCAACACTGGAGTTAAAGATCTTAACACTGACCTTAATAATATTTCTCTTTGGGCGACTGCAAATGGTTTAAGGGTTAACTCTAAAAAGTCAAAATGTATTGTAATTTGCAAAAAATCCGCAAAGATTGAATCTAGTAATGATGTTGCCTTTTTTGGTTATTTCTGAAAAAAAAAAATAAATAAAACAAAAGTCTACGAATTTAATTTTGGTTATATTTTTTCTTATTTGGTGATTTTTTTTCACAAATGTTGGTTACAAAATTTTTTTCCTTCCCTTCTATCTTTCCCCCGCATAGTGAAATTCCAAAATATGCCAAAATGCACATTCTTTATACTTTATTTTCTTTGGTTTTATACATCAAGAATCATAGAAAGCATACTTTAGTGGTAACTATGCGTATGAGTAATATATTTCATATGCAATTAAATATTAAGTATGTAGTATATGTGGGCATGGCGCCTCGCTCATATGAAATTTCAACATAAAAAGTAGCCTATAACTCCTTCCAGACATATAGGAAGATACTGTGAAAATTTCAAGAAAATCGGTTCAGCCGCTTAATCATCTATAAACTTCAAACATACAAACATACAAACAAACACACATTCATTTTTATATATAAGATTACAAATTATATATAATTATTTATTACGAGCTGAGTAACTTAGACTATGTGCTCGATGTAGTGTAACAGACCAGAGCCTCTGGTGGGAATCAGATCCACGACCCTCACGCTAGCAGTCTAGCCCATGAATAAAATATAATATTTCGTAACATTAAAGGTTTCTTTTTATACCTTTTAGTTACTTTAAGGAGCATATCATCTTCCCCATGAGTCATCTTCCTCATATTTTCATCATTTCTTTGCTTTTCTTTCAGTGTAAACAATCAAGTTATTCTAGTCAACTTGATGATTGGCTTAGAAATGTATTGGTACTACTTGTGACGTTCCAGAAATGTTCTTTTGTAGATGTTAGGTTAGGGGCTCTGGCAGTCAAGACAATGTCTTTGTCATCAATTACTGGGTCTTGAGGTGGGCAGTTTAATTGCTATCACAGAAAAGACGCTCAAATACATGCTTTATATCATCAAATAGGTATACAATAAGTCGTATGCAGTCGGCATAATCGATATCGTAGGGGACCTGAGATCTGACACTTGCACCAACGATCATTGTGTGGTAGTGGTTTGGTTGTGGTTTGTTTGTATACTACAGTAGCAGTAGAATAAGCCCTGTTCAAACTATGTTTACTTTCCCTAGCTTTATATTACAATTTGCATATGGCATCTGTGTCTTGTTACTCTTCGTATCACGGGTACTGATACTTTGGTGAAAGTGCGTTATAAATCTACAAATAGCTGATAAGGCCTACTACGGTATGGAATTTAATGGACTTGTTCGCTGATAGTATGGTCTAAAGCCTGCCGGTTCTTTTATCCGTATACTGGTTAACGAAGCTGTTGATACTTTCTGCAGGATCACGGATACATACATACATACATACATACATAATTGGTCATTACAACAGATTTTGAGAAACTTTTTCATTTCAGGTTTATTTACTCTCAGGGTTTTTGCCAGAAATTTGCTGAGAGGAAGTCGCCGAAGAAATATTTTTTTTTTTCATATTTCGTTTTGATGTCTGGCCTGGGGCTCGAACCGGGACTTTACGTCTAATAAGCGAACACACTATCTACTAGACTACGGCGACTACAGCATCACGGATGTAAAAAGTTAATTGGCGGCATTCAACAGATTACTGCATTGTGCTTCGGCTTAAGGTTCAATACCAGATTTTAATTATTCTGACGGCCAGAAGTTTACATACAAATGTACGTACATATGTATGTATGTACATTAAAAGATTCTTAAAATACCAATTTGTTTTTAAATACAGCTGGTTGTTGTGGTAAAAAGATTTATTTTAATAATACACACTGTGGTTAGAAGAGTAACTTTACTGTACACAAATAACCATCTAGGGTTAAAAAAAAATAGGTGGCCAGTGTACGTTTACGTACTGCAAGATTTTGTTATTAACTAACGTTTTTGATAGAAAGAGCGAAATTTGGTCAAACATAAAAGGGTTACGTATATGATAAAGAGTAAATGAGCTTCGTCGATTCGACGAACAGTAACCATCCGGGATTAAATTGTTCGTCGATTCAACGAAGAGTAATCTAAATGTGCAAAAATGAAGAGTAACCATCTAGGTTAGGTTAGGTTAGGTTAGAGGACGTGCACTTGTCAATTAAGACAAGTACAGTACCCGGAGGTCGAATTGACCCATTGTACAACGTCCTTAAAGAGGAAGGATACGAGAGGGAATAGGATATAAAGGAGAGGAGATAGGAAAGGGAGAATGGGAAGCGGAGGGGTAACATAGACCCAACAAAGAAGGGAGAGCGCGACTATCCTGATGAAGCCCTAGCGCCCCTCAACCAGCCTAAGCCACTAATGAATCTGTGGAGAGCCTTGATGTCGGCTCTCGACGCAGAGTTCAAACTCTCAGAGAAGGCCCTGCCAAAGGTCCTCAGCCTCAACCTACCAAGGGCTGGGCAGTTACAGAGGAGATGTTCGATAGTCTCCAACTCCTCCTCATCGCAACATGCCCTGCAATAGTCCGGCTGGGATCTGTTCCAGATCCCCGTCAGCGACCTAATCTCGCAGTGCCCTGTGATAAACCCGACAACTAACCTTAAGCTGGCCTTATCCAAGCCCAGCAGCCTACCTGTTCTCTTACTGTCCACAGCAGGCCATAGACATCTAGAGACAAAACAACCCGATCCGTTCCCCCAACGTCTTTGCTCTTCCTCCCCGACCCATCTATTGATGAGACCGTAGAGGTGGCAGACCGGGGGGTCAGGACCAACTATTAAATCGCTCCCAGAGAGCGAACCTAACCTAGCGAGGGCATCCGCCGTCTCATTGCCCAGTATTCCGCTATGACCCGGAACCCAGCAGAGACGGATACGGTCTAGTCCAAAGGACCTCAACGACTCCTTGCACTTGCGAACGAGCCGTGATTTGCACCAGACCGACTCAATGGCCCTAAGGGCAGCCTGACTGTCAACGAAGATCACGTAAGATTCCGAATCTGAAGCTGGGCCACCAGCTATGGCCTCAATAGCTTTCAAGATTGCGAAAATCTCCGCCTGGAAAACGCTGCAGTCATCGTTCAACCTAAAGTGGAGTTCAAGACCGAGTTCCCTACAGAAAACCCCAGCACCTGTACAACCACCTAACTTAGACCCATCTGTGAAGATGGGTATACCTCTCTGTCCCTGGAGTACCCCACCATTCCATTGTGCCCTTTCCGGTATAAGTATCCTTAAACCGGGCAGGAACATAGCCTCAGGCACAATATAATCGGTGGCTTTTTCCGAAAGTCGATATCTCCCGTCAGGAAAGATGACATTCAGAACTCTGGAGTGACCTGTCGAGCGCTGTTTCCAGCAGCCCGATTCCCTCAGACGAATGGCACAGCGCGCTGCACACCGCTTGACATATAAATCAAGCGGAGTCAGGCAGAGCATAGTGTCAAGAGCAGCCTGAGGGCAACTCTTCCTCACTCCAGTGATACTCAAGGAAACAATCCGCTGAACCTTATCCAAGATTTTTCGCTGAAAACTCTTATCTAAGGCACACCACCAAACAACGCAGCCATAGGTAATAACCGGTCTAACAATCGCCAGATATATCCAGCGAATGGCCCTAGGCGGAAGACCCCAGCTCTTACCTATGGAGTTCCTACACTGGTAGAAGGCATTCAGTCCCTTCTTCATTCTTTCCTCGGTGTTTCGTTTCCAGTTCAGCTTGCTGTCCAGGACAACACCCAAGTACTTGACCTCCGAAGACAACGGAAGCTCCCTACCAGCTAACCTCGGCAACCTGAAGGGTTCAACTTTGTACCTACGCGAGAACAGGACGAGGTCCGTCTTATCCGGATTTATACCCAGGCCACAGTTCGTAGCCCAAGAGGATAAAACTCCAAGAGCAGACTCCATCAGTTCCCCCAGCGTCGGTAGAAACTTTCCACCCACCAGAATAGCCACATCATCGGCATATGCCACAACCCTAAAGCCCCTACTCTCTAGAAGCCTCAGACCAACATTAGCAACCAGGAGCCACAAGAGAGGGGATAGGACACCCCCCTGCGGTGTAACCCTGGTCGCACGCTTTACGATAGAACATCCACCCAGATTCGATCGGATTAGTCTATTACCCAACATGTGGATGATAAACCGCACCAGAAAATCTGGGGCATGTATATCCCTCAGTGAATTCTCAATAGAAGAAGTGGTGACATTATTGAAGGCCCCCTCTATATCAAGGAAAGCCGACAGTGTGTACTCACCCCTAGCCAGATTCGTCTCAACAAAACCTGTCACATCATGAAGAGCGGTCTCAACCGACTTACCCTTAATGTAAGCATGTTGCGACCCACTCAACAGAGACCGGTCCATGTTTGACCTCAAATGTAGATCGATAAGTCTCTCCAAGGCTTTCAAAAGAAAGGATGAGAGGGATATCGGTCTATAATCCTTCGGGCCGATGTGACTGGGTTTACCAGCCTTTGGTATAAACACCACGAGCACATCTTTCCAACCATCAGGTATATCACACCGCCGGAGACAGTCTCTATACACGTCCACCAGACATTCGTGTAATATATCACCAGCACGCTGAAGCAGAGCCGGAAAGATACCATCCGGACCAGGCGACTTAAAGGGCTCAAAACTATTTATCGCCCATTTCACCTTGTCTCTGTTAATGATATCCTCCAAATCGGGCATCAAGCCAGCATCACAGAAGGGATCCGCTACCCCCGACGGATAGCTTTCTGGATCCACACAATTGGGAAAATGAGTACTCAGCAGAACCTCTAGGGTTTCTTTTCTCGAGGCTGTCCACGCGCCATCGTTCTTTTGGATGAAGCCTAGGATTTTGGGGTCCTTAGACAGCATCCTACGGAAACGAGCCACATCGGAAACATTCTCGATACTCGTGCAGAAACTCATCCAGGTGGTTCTCTTTGAGCGCTTTATTTCCCTTTTATACTCATTAAAACTGGCCTTATATGCAGACCAGTCAACTTCCCTGCCCGACTTCTTAGCCTTATTAAAGAGTTTCCTGGTACAACAGCGGAGTCTACGGAGTTCCGCATTCCACCAGACTGGCTGGTTCCTCTTACCCGGGTAAGTGAGAGGACAAGCATCTCTATAACAAGACAACAAAATATCCGTCAAAGACCCAACTCGATCATTGACGCTAGGAGTGGAACGACCCCTGAGGGTCTTAAGTTCCTCCTCCACAGCCATCTCATATCTGATCCAGTCGGTTCTTCTTGGATTTCTAAAAGGCTTGTTAAAGCCACCTGATAGATTAATACTGAAGGATATCAATTGGTGATCAGAGAAAGAACACTCATCTGAAACCCTCCAGTCCTCAATCATAGACCTGTCCATGCTAGAGAGCGTAATGTCAATTACAGTCTCCCTAACACGGTTTCTAAACGTTGGCGTGTTGCCAACGTTGCAAATGTTGAGCCTATTAAGAATAATAAAATTCAAAATCGACTCACCCCTAGTATTTATGTCAGCACTGCCCCATTGGGTGTGATGAGCATTGGCATCGCAACCCAGGACAAGGCGACATCTTGTCCTCTCCGCATGCTCCACCAGTCGTCCAATTAAGTCATCAGGTGGGGATGCAGCCTCGTACGGCATGTACACAGATGACAGCATCAACTCGATCCCAAGGTCATCTTTGTACGCCACAGTCGTTACGTCACCTGTACAAAAGGAAGGAGTGATTAACAAGTCTAAGCTACCCCTAGCTAATATACAGGTTCTTACCTTCTCGCTTGTTCTAGGAACAAGTAACCTATAATCAGGATCGCTCAAACCCAGGATCCTATCCCTAAGGATCCAAGGTTCCTGGATAAGAGCGATGTCAACTTCAAGGCGGCGTAGGGTGGTTAGTAGGTTGTGTGAGGCAGCTTCGCAGTGATGCAGATTAATCTGCACCACTTTCAGCCTCCTCTGGGTTCCTAGGCACCCCTTATTTCCCGATGACGGAACTTTAGGTTTGCCATCCCACACAACACCACGCCACCCCTTGCCCTTAGCCTCTGAAGTGAGGTCTGATCAATAGCGATCCGAAGATCGCAGCCCTTCTTACCTTCACCAGCCAGGGAGTTAACAACTGCCCATGTACTGGTGTTCAATCCATCGTTTTGCTTACCAATAAGTTTTGGTATGATACTCACACGCCTAAAAGTAGGCGGGATCCATACCGTCACTATTGGACGTAGAGGGAGGTCGGATTGAGGGACCACCTCCAAGCGCGCACCGGGCCAGAGTTCGCCAAGGCGCTTCACTGATTCCACAAGGAACTTTACAGTTCCCTCGTTTTCACAGTCGACTACCTTGATACCCCTGGACCAACCAATAGAAGATATGCGAGCATTCCTGCCATCACAACTCTCCTCAGCTATGAACTCAATGAGCCGTTCTTCAACTAGATTCCATCTTTCAGGAGAGATTTTACCATCCAAATCCGACCTGTCGATGAAAGCCAGCTGAAGGGAAGGGTTAGTTCCTAGGCTCCCTTGTTTCCTGGGACGCTTGGAGCTAGAGGAAGGCACCTCGTCAGACCTGTTCCTCTTCATGCGATCTCCCTTGCGAGAAACCTGCACAGAAGACCTATCCGCCGAAGTGACCCCCCCCAACTCCTTGGCCTCTAACCTTACATCCTCCTTTTGGGATAAAGGATTGGCGGTAGCTTCTACCTCCTTTCCACCATCCCTTGAAGGAGTAACACCACCACCCTTTCTCTTCACCGAAGGATTGAAAACCCGGGTGGTCTTCTTTGCTCCAGCTGGGAGTAAGGGTGTATAACCTTTGTGCCCCTTGCATGCGGCTTGAGAGGTAGAAGCAGTTGGCTCTACGCTCTCGTCCACACTCAAGGGTCCATCAGAGTCAGCGACCCGTGAGAGGGCACTGTCTGGGTATTTTTTCTCATACCGCAGAACAGTGCCTCTGTGTCGAGCCAGCATCCTCTGCTCCTTAACAGAGAGGGAATCCACATCACAGCTTGCAAATCTTCTCAAGACAGTGCAAGCCCTACGATATGAATTCCTCTCCTTATACATAGCGGAACGTTTCCGCCCAGTTCTACCCCCCTTGTCAGACGAGCCACCCCCACCCATGCAGTCCGGATCAGTAGATGATCGTACTAGTGGGTCAGAAGCATCCCGTCTGACAAGTGGGTTCCTTAAAGGGGATGTCACCACCTCATTGCTCCCAGTGGCAATTTGGATACGAGTGAGAGGGAACCTTTCGATGACCGTATTGTCACCGTCTTCATCCGATAGTGGGGAGACAGAGTCTGACTCCACGCACATATCTTCCGCAGAAGTGAGGATCGCCAAAGCAGACTCCTCACCAAAGGCCTCCTCCACAGTCATAATCCTCAGGCCAGCTGGGGCGAAATTCCTGACGATCTCGTTGTTGTTGTCAACAATGCTCGCCTGGATTCGCGCAATGAGCTGGGACGCGTCCAGTCCATTCAAAAAAACCATTTCGTCAGTATTGTTTTTCTCGTCCATGTAAGTCCCACGAGTGAGGGGGAAAGGAGGTCGATCATGCCATAGCCCCCGATAGCATGACAGGGACTTGGTAGGAAACCTAATACTCACTGAGGCGCCCAGGTATCAGTGAGGCTCCGTTAAAATACAGTCGGATTAGACCCCTGACTGCAAACCATCCGATGAGCACGGGTCGCATAACACTCCGGATTAGGGGTATGAAAGAAAAATATACGTGTTCCGACGATTCGAACAGATCAAGAACGACATCGATCCGAAACCAGAGTCTTCCCACGATATTAGGGTAACCTTTAGTCATGCACCCCAACTCACCCTGGGTCACAGAGTGAATCGAAGTACACTTAAGCCCCCACATCGCGACAAGATCGTTACCCAGGTGAGGGCTAGGTGAGTAACCATCTAGGGTTAAATTAAATTTTAAAAATTTTTATATATCCATATGCTATACCAAACGATGTATATGAATGTTGGTGAACATTCTTCATAAGGCGTTACTTAGTTAATTGGAAATCAACAAGCAGAATAACGGATTTCGGCCTGACGCAACGCATCATTCCACCATTCATTAATACGCTGCGCAAAGTCTATGGCATATTAATTTTTTCATAAGGCATTATTATTTTTAAAAATAAATATAAAACTGATTAACCGATATAATTATGCATACATATGGAATACAATTTAATAATATACATACAATTAAAGTATATAATATATATACATACATATATATATATAATATACAATTTAATAATGCGTATGCCTTAAATAAACTTTGTGGCGAGTGATACATCTTATAAATTAAAGGTCAAATCGAAATCGTTTAGTTGCATTGGAGAAACTGTACAGACCAGATCATAACTGCGGAAAATGTTCGTGAAGTACTTATTCTTACTCCCAGTAATTTGTACTGTTATACATTGTGGTAGTGTTACGGATGATGAAGAACCACGTAAGTTTAATATTAAACAATACAAGGTATAGTTTAAATAATTTCATATTTAGCGTGTTGGTCTTAACTCTCTTTAGAATAAGATAAGCAGTAATTTTTGAACCAAGTGTTTCAAATAATCGTCTCGACATCCACAATGATAATCTAAATTCTAATCACATTCCTAATCAATTCTAGCTATTGTCAGAATGAATAATTTTATTTCGTCTAGAACAGATTTAAATATGTTTTATTATTTGATGAACGAAATTAATAATCTTAGTTTATTAACTAAGAATTGTCAAGATATTGACATGGCCGTTGTAAAATTTACTAAAAACATTAAACTATGCAGACAAAGTCGTCCTCTATTCTGAATTAACCTAACCTCCGCATTAAATTCACGTCTTCCGGGAGCATCCTCTTCTATTATTCTTATTAGAAGGACACGACTGAGCCGCTAGATGTTAATGCACTACGCAACATTCATGCCGTTGAGGAGCCCAACTCACTCTGGACCGAATATAATACGTGACTGAGTCAAAATCATAGTCGGGAAGAATTTAAAAAAGAAAACTGAACATTTTTAAAATTAATTTTCTTTTTATTTGCAATACTTTACATACTTTGTATTTATTAGTAATAAATCATATTTAAATCCATTTGTTGTAGAAAAAATCGTTTGCCATTATCTTACCTGGTCAGCAAAGCGACCAAACTTGGGAAGATTTCGTCTTGAAACTGATATGGATCCCTCACTATGCACTCATTTGATCTACGAATATTGTGGCGTACAACAAAATGGAGAACTTAGTGTAAAAGACTATCATTTGGACTTGGACGACAATAAAGGCCTTGGAAATTATAAGAAATTTAATAATTTAAAACAAAAAAATTCTTCACTGAAAACTTTGATTTCCGTACGAGGCTGGCATGAAGGATCTTTTAATTTTTCTGTAGTAGCAGCAGATCCAAAGACGAGAGCTACATTTTTGCAGTCGTCCATAGAATTTTTGCAAAAATATAACTTTAATGGACTTGTTATCGATTGGCAATTTCCAAATTTCCAAAATAGTGATTGGCAGAACCTTGCCATTTGGTTACAGGAATTAAGAGACGGGTATAGCTTTTAACTTTACATAATATAAACTCAAAAATATCTGTTAATATTTGTTTTTACATACTTTAAGATTCGAACCACATGGCTTTTTATTAGTTATCACAGCCGCGGAACCCATAAACATGTACAATGTAAGTGAATTGGAAATGCAAGTTGATTTTGTAATTATGAAACCAGGCGGGTATCTGTCAAGTGAAGTTGTGAGTATATATTCACCGCTATATGCTGGACCTGCAGACCAAGATGAAGAAACAAAAGAACGAAATTTTAATGCTACAGCACAATTCTGGATCCGGCAGGGTAAGAAATTGAAATCTAAATTGCCTTCCTAATGAATGTTGTGTTCTAGGTATCCCACGTCATAAAATTGTTATGAACATACTATTCTATGGTCATTCTTTTACCCTGACGAACTCTCAAAATCATAGTGTTGGTGCTGCACATAACGGTTCCGGTATGGGAGGTCCCTATACTAAGAAACCTGGCGTAGTTGTCTACAATGAATTGTGCGAAATGTTTAAATCTAATGGCTCGCCTTGGCACTTGGAATGGGAATCGAAACAAATGGTACCCTATGCCTATCATGATAATCAATGGATCGGTTACGAAAATGAAAGAAGTGTGGCTCTCAAGGTGAATTACGTGAAGAAGCACAATTTAGGTGGTGTTGCGGTATGGTCTGTAGATAAGGATGATTTTCGAGGAGTATGTGGTGCAAAACCGTATCCATTACTGAGAGTAATCAATGATCTATTGCGGGAAGTAAGCGTACGTGAAATAGCAATAAAGAGTGCTAAGAATAATGTCCAGCGAAGTTTCTGGTTATATCCGATATATGTCTTAATTTTAGCAATACAAATATCACTGTTTACTTTAAACAGATAAAATCTTAAACACATAGTATGTATGCCCAAATGTATGTATATATTTGGATATAAAATAGATATACACAATAAATATACCATAAACATACAGAAGTATATACTTATACATATATGGATTGAATAAAATTTAATGAATAAAAATATTTCCTAATACTAAAAGTTTCTTTTTATATATTTTCGTATCTTTAAGGAGCTTAGGATTGTCGCAAGGCATGTCCCATATTTACTTTCATTGTTTCCAGTTTTATTACTGAAGTTTTTTTCCAGCTAACCTTTTGGCAATTTGCCCTCAGCACTCTGTGGGCATGTGCAGTCCATGAGCTGACCAATTTCTTCTCCCATGATTTGGACAGCTTGGTCAGTACAGAGACTGCGTTCACCTCACGTCACAACGGGCAGCTATGCGTCAAGGTTACTACTCTAACCTTACCTAACCTAACTCTCCGGGCAAAAACTCTGAGAATAAATAAAAAGTTTCTCAAAAATCTGTAGCTCGGATTAGAGCTCCGCTCATGAATAATATTTCCACATACAACATGGGTGGTGTGAGAAACTAGATTGTAATCCTAACTAAAGGGTTGTTATCACCAATTTCAGTAAGTAAGCATATGCCACAAAGAATGGCATTTCGTTGATATATAAATTTAAAGATTGAAAGCGCTTAAAGAAAAACCATACACAATAACTTTAATATCTGTAATTTATTAGAAGACAAGGTTTTCACAAGGAAAAAAAGTATTTCTATTTCCCTCTTTTCTATTCCTTCTTTTCTATGAAAAGCAAAATTATTTTTTATATTAATGGAAATATTATTGATGACACAATAAATTGTTTAGTTTATAAAAAAAAAAAATAAACAAATTAAACTTAAGAAAAGTAAGAAAAATATGTCTCACGGTCAATGCCATTAACTTTACTATAGTAAAGACGATATTCTGTTAACAGCTTTTGAGATAAGAACACAAAAATTTTATTTATTTTGTAATTATTTTGTAAAAGAATGCAACATAAATTGTGTGTGATAAAAAGTTCATTATAATGCTGGTAAACAATATTGATTATTTAAAATCAATAGATTTTATTTGAAGGAACTGCTGTCCCTACTGGGCATTATTTGCAATTTTACTTGTTATGCACCGTAAACCCTTATTGATTACTCTCAGTAATGGATACCATTTAGCCCTACATATGCCTCGAAAATCATCCATTTTCACAGTTCATATCATAAAACCACCTAAATTGTGTCTTTTCACGTAATTCACTTTGAGAGCCACACTTCTTTCATTATCGTAACCATCCATTGATTATCATGATAGCTATAGGGTACAATTTGTTTCGATTGCCATTTCAAGTGCCAAGGAGAGTCATTAGATTTAAACATTTAGTACAATTCAAATAGACAACTATGCCAGGTTGCTTAGTATAGGGACCCCCTATACCGGAACCGCTATGTGCAGCACCAACACTATGATGTTAAGAGTTCGTCAGGGTAAAAGAATGACCATAGAATGGTAGGCTCATAACAATTTTAAGACGTGGGATACCTAGAATACAACATTCATTAGGAAGGCAATTTAGTTTTGAATGTTCTTACCCTGCTTAATTCAGAATTGTGCAATAGCATTAAAATTCCTTTATTTAGCTCGTTCATCTTGGTCCGAAGGTCCAGCATATAGCGGTGAACAGTATACCCACAGCTTTACTCCAAGGACCACTTAGTTCATAAGACATGATATTTATAAAATCAAGTTGCTTAACCATTTCTTTTATATCATAAGTCTGCATAGCAAGACAACTAACCGTCATACGGCTTAAATCTTAATACAAAATAATAAAATGCTTATGAGTAAACATTTTGGAAATAAATTTTCTAAAATAATGTTTTTACCCCATTTTTAACTCCTTTAACCAAATGGCAAAGGTTTCACGATCATTATTCTTTAATTCATGCCGCTCATTTGGATATTCTCAATGAATATCGAGTCCATTAAAGTTATATTTATGCAGTATCTCTATGGACGACTGCAAAAATGTAGCTCTCTTTGTTGGATCTGCAGCAACTATGGAAAAGTTAAGTGATTCTTCGGTCCAGCCACCCACCGAAAGTAAAGTTTTTAGAAAAGGAATTTTTGTTTGTTTTAAATTATTAAATTTCTTATAATTTTCAAGATCCAAAGCCAAGTGAGGATTTGTTACAGTAAGTTTTCCATTTTGTTGCACGCCACAGAATGCATACATCAAATGAGGGCATAGCGAGGCATTCACATCAGTTTCGAGAGTAAATTTTTCCAAATTCTTTCGTTCTGCTGACCAACTGCCATGATAGCAAACGATTTTTTCTAAAAAAATATCATCACAATATTATTAAAATAAATACTTTTATTAAAAATTATTAAATCGTTGTGTAGATTATTATTTTATACTTACTTTGTTGTCCATTGGCCGCAACGTTGCAGTGATGTAACACAAGAAAGTCCAGCACAAGTATGAAGAAATATTTAAAAAACATTTTCTCGATTATGACCTTGATTGTATGGTCCTTCAAACTGAATTGAATGACTTTGTGGTTATACTAGCGTATATATATGTATGTATGTAACTTAGAAGAAACTCTTTAAATACTTATTACATTGCATATATACATACTTTTATACAATGCACATGTACATATTCGCTTAGATATATATTTTTAAAAATAATTTGATTTATCAACTGTATGTACATATGTTTATAGTATGGAGTCGCCGTAGTCGAGTAGGTAGTGTGTTGGCTTATTAGATGAAAGGCCTCGTTTCAAACCCCAGGTCAGACATCAAAACGAAATATGAAAAAAAAAAATATTTCTTCTTCGACTTCCTCTCAGCAGATTTCTGGCAAAACCCTAAGAATAAATAAAATTGCCATGAATAGTTTCTCAAAAATCTGTCGTTCGGAGTCGACGTTAAACGGCCACTCAAGTATAAAATTAAGGCACACAACATGAGTGGTGTGAGAAGCTAGGCCGTAATCCTGACTGAAGGTTGGTAATGGCCAATTATGTTATGTATGAAGTATTTACTGGATCTGTGTAGGATACAGTTGAGGACCAATCACACATTCGATTCGTCAGTTTCGAACAAAAAAAAAATTAACAGATGAAACCAAGAGATAATATGGCCATAAACCACAGCGTAGTAGAATTATATTAAAAAATACATCTCAAAGTGATTAATCAAAGATATTTTTAACAAGATATATAGCGCAGTATATGCAATGTAATATAAATTATGATATAAAAATAGTTCCTAATAACTACTTATCATTTTATAGTGAATTATTATTGCAAATTACAGATTTAATAGAATTTCTATTGAAATCGTTCAGATGCATTGGAGAAACTGTCGAAATAAGATCATATATGAGGAAAATGTTTTTGAAGTCCTTATTCTTACTCCCATTAATTTGTCTTGTGATACATTGTGATAAAGTTACGGATGATGAAGAACCAAGTAAGTTTAAAATTAAATAATTGTATATTTAGTTGTCGATTTGAACTGCCATTACAATTGTTCTTCTGAAAGTGAAAAAAGGCTACATTACATGCCTTGAATACATGTAGTGGCCTCAAGTTATGAGTACTTAAATGTGTAAACAAGAAAATATGTTTCCAAGAGAAAATATAATCAGTTTCTGTAATAAAAATCATCACATAATTATTTCTAGCGCCAATTTCTCGCTTACTTGCTTACTGACATAAATGATCATTACAACCCTTTGTCAGGATCATAACCTAGCTTCTCACACAACCGTATGTTGTGTGTATTAATTTTTATACATGAGTGGCGGGAGACCTACAATTTAACGTAGACTCCGCAAAATAGATTTGGATAACATTTCATGGCAATTTTATTTACTCTCTGAGAGTTTTTGCCAGAAGACTGAGAGGATGTAACCGAAGGAAATATTTCTTTCCCTATTTCGTTTTGATCACGTTGTCTGAGTTAGGGTTTGAACCGCGGGTTCGCGTCTAAGAGGTCTTTTAATAACTGCTGCATTGCACAAGACCTTTTTGCAATAAATTAGTTTGAAGAGGTCTCGTGACCTTTAATCGTATATTCATATCCATTTGTTGTTTTTGTGTCATTAGAAAAAATTGTTTGTTATCATGGCAGCTGGTCAGCACAGCGACAAAACTTGGGAAAATTTAGACTTGATACCGATTTGAATCCATTACTTTGCACGCATCTGATCTATGCATTCTGTGGCCTACAACAAACCTGAGAACTTAAAATAAATGATCCATATTTGGACTTGGACGATGATATTAAGGGTCGGGGAAATTATCAAATATTTAATAATTTGAAATTAAAAAATCCTTCCCTAAAAACTTTACTTTCGGTGGGTGGCTGGACCGAGGGATCACTTAACTTTTCCATTGTTGCTGCAGATCCAAAGATGAGAGCTACATTTTTGCATTTGTCCATAGAATTTTTGCAAAAATGTAACTTTAATGGACTCGTTATTGATTGGAAATATCCAAATGAATTTCATGAATTAAAAAAAAATGATTGGGAAAACCTTGCCATTTGGTTAAAGGAATTAAGAGACGGCTATATCTTTTAACTTTACATAATATAAACTCAAAAATATCTGTTAATATTTGTTTTTACATACTTTAAGATTCAAACCACATGGCTTTTTATTAGTTATCACAGCCGTGAAACCTATAAACACGTACAACACAAGCGAGTTGGAAAAACAATTAGATTTTCTAATTATCAAGATACCTGCAGGATATCTGTCTAGTAAATTTGTGGGCACACGTTCACCGCTATATGCTGGACCTGCAGACCAAGATGAAGAAGCAAAACAACGGAATTTTAATGCTACAGCACAATTCTGGATCCGGGAGGGTACAAACATACATACAAACATACAATCAAACACACATTCATTTTTATATACATATAAGATAATACAATTACAAATTATATATAATTATTTTTTACGAGCTGAGTAACTTAGACCATGTGCTCGGTGTAGTGTAACAGACCAGAGCCTCTGGTGGGAATCGGACCCACGACCCTCACGCTAGCAGTCTAGCCCATGAATAAAATATAATATTTCGTAACATTAAAAGTTTCTTTTTATACCTTTTAGTTACTTTAAGGAGCATATCATATTCCCCATGAGTCATCTTCCTCATATTTTCATAATTTCTTTGCTTTTCTTTCAGTGTAAACAATCAAGTTATTCTAGTCAACTTGATGATTGGCTTAGAAATGTATTGGTACTACTTGTGACGTTCCAGAAATGTTCTTTTGTAGATGTTAGGTTAGGGGCTCTGGCAGTCAAGACAATGTCTTTGTCATCAATTACTGGGTCTTGAGGTGGGCAGTTTAATTGCTATCACAGAAAAGACGCTCAAATACATGCTTTATATCATCAAATAGGTATACAATAAGTCGTATGCAGTCGGCATAATCGATATCGTAGGGGACCTGAGATCTGACACTTGCACCAACGATCATTGTGTGGTAGTGGTTTGGTTGTGGTTTGTTTGTATACTACAGTAGCAGTAGAATAAGCCCTGTTCAAACTATGTTTACTTTCCCTAGCTTTATATTACAATTTGCATATGGCATCTGTGTCTTGTTACTCTTCGTATCACAGGTACTGATACTTTGCTGAAAGTGCGTTATAAATCTACAAATAGCTGATAAGGCCTACTACGGTATGGAATTTAATGGACTTGTTCGCTGATAGTATGGTCTAAAGCCTGCCGGTTCTTTTATCCGTATACTGGTTAACGAAGCTGTTGATACTTTCTGCAGGATCACAATTACATACATACATACATAATTGGCCATTACAACAGATTTTGAGAAACTTTTTCATTTCAGGTTTATTTACTCTCAGGGTTTTTGCCAGAAATTTACTGAGAGGAAGTCGCCGAAGAAATATTTTTTTTTTCATATTTTGTTTTGATGTCTGGCCTGGGGCTCGAACCCGGACTTTACGTCTAATAAGCGAACACACTATCTACTAGACTACGGCGACTACAGCATCACGGATGTAAAAAGTTAATTGGCGGCATTCAACAGATTACTGCATTGTGCTTCGGCTTAAGGTTCAGTACCAGATTTTAATTATTCTGACGGCCAGAAGTTTACATACATATGTACGTACATATGTATGTATGTACATTAAAAGATTCTTCAAATACCAATTTGTTTTTAAATACAGCTGGTTGTTGTGGTAAAAATATTTATTTCAATAATACACATTGTGGTTAGAAGAGTAACTTTACTGTACACAAATAACCATCTAGGGTTAAAAAAAATAGGTGGCCAGTGTACGTTTACGTACTGCAAGATTTTGTTATTAACTAACGTTTTTGATAGAAAGAGCGAAATTTGGTCAAACATAAAAGGGTTACGTATATGATAAAGAGTAAATGAGCTTCGTCGATTCGACGAACAGTAACCATCCGGGATTAAATTGTTCGTCGATTCAACGAAGAGTAATCTAAATGTGCAAAAATGAGGAGTAACCATCTAGGGTTAAATTAAATTTTAAAAATTTTTATATATCCATATGCTATACCAAACGATGTATATGAATGTTGGTGAACATTCTTCATAAGGCGTTACTTAGTTAATTGGAAATCAACAAGCAGAATAACGGATTTCGGCCTGACGCAACGCATCATTCCACCATTCATTAATACGCTGCGCAAAGTCTATGGCATATTAATTTTTTCATAAGGCATTATTATTTTTAAAAATAAATATAAAACTGATTAACCGATATAATTATGCATACATATGGAATACAATTTAATAATATACATACAATTAAATTATATAATATATATACATACATATATATATATAATATACAATTTAATAATGCGTATGCCTTAAATAAACTTTGTGGCGAGTGATACATCTTATAAATTAAAGGTCAAATCGAAATCGTTTAGTTGCATTGGAGAAACTGTACAGACCAGATCATAACTGCGGAAAATGTTCGTGAAGTACTTATTCTTACTCCCAGTAATTTGTACTGTTATACATTGTGGTAGTGTTACGGATGATGAAGAACCAAGTAAGTTTAATATTAAACAATACAAGGTATAGTTTAAATAATTTCATATTTAGCGTGTTGGTCTTAACTCTCGTTAGAATAAGATAAGCAGTAATTTTTGAACCAAGTGTTTCAAATAATCGTCTCGACATCCACAATGATAATCTAAATTCTAATCACATTCCTAATCAATTCTAGCTATTGTCAGAATGAATAATTTTATTTCGTCCAGAACAGATTTAAATATGTTTTATTATTTGATGAACGAAATTATAAATCTTAATTTATTAACTAAGAATTGTCAAGATATTGACATGGCCGTTGTAAAATTTACTAAAAACATTAAACTATGACAGGGCTTCTTCGATTTTGTCCTTCCAATGCAGACAAAGTCGTCCTCTATTCTGAATTAACCTAACCTCCGCATTAAATTCACGTCTTCCGGGAGCATCCTCTTCTATTATTCTTATTAGAAGGACACGACTGAGCCGCTAGATGTTAATGCACTACGCAACATTCATACCGTTGAGGAGCCCAACTCACTCTGGACCGAATATAATACGTGGCTGAGTCAAAATCATAGTCGGGAAGAATTTAAAAAAGAAAACTGAACATTTTTAAAATTAATTTTCTTTTTATTTGCAATACTTTACATACTTTGTATTTATTAGTAATAAATCATATTTAAATCCATTTGTTGTAGAAAAAATCGTTTGCCATTATCTTACCTGGTCAGCAAAGCGACCAAACTTGGGAAGATTTCGTCTTGAAACTGATATGGATCCCTCACTATGCACTCATTTGATCTACGAATATTGTGGCGTACAACAAAATGGAGAACTTAATGTAAAAGACTATCATTTGGAATTGGACGACAATAAAGGCCTTGGAAATTATAAGAAATTTAATAATTTAAAACAAAAAAATTCTTCACTGAAAACTTTGATTTCCGTACGAGGCTGGCATGAAGGATCTTTTAATTTTTCTGTAGTAGCAGCAGATCCAAAGACGAGAGCTACATTTTTGCAGTCGTCCATTGAATTTTTGCAAAAATATAACTTTAATGGACTTGTTATCGATTGGCAATTTCCAAATTTCCAAAATAGTGATTGGCAGAACCTTGCCATTTGGTTACAGGAATTAAGAGACGGGTATAGCTTTTAACTTTACATAATATAAACTCAAAAATATCTGTTAATATTTGTTTTTACATACTTTAAGATTCGAACCACATGGCTTTTTATTAGTTATCACAGCCGCGGAACCCATAAACATGTACAATGAAAGCAAATTGGAAATGCAAGTTGATTTTGTAATTATGAAACAAGGCGGGTATCTGTCAAGTGAAGTTGTGAGTATATATTCACCGCTATATGCTGGACCTGCAGACCAAGATGAAGAAGCAAAACAACGAAATTTTAATGCTACAGCACAATTCTGGATCCGGCAGGGTAAGAAATTGAAATCTAAATTGCCTTCCTAATGAATGTTGTGTTCTAGGTATCCCACGTCATAAAATTGTTATGAACATACTATTCTATGGTCATTCTTTTACCCTGATGAACTCTCAAAATCATAGTGTTGGTGCTGCACATAACGGTTCCGGTATGGGAGGTCCCTATACTAAGCAACCTGGCATAGTTGGCTACAATGAATTGTGCGAAATGTTTAAATCTAATGGCTCTCCTTGGCACTTGGAATGGGAATCGAAACAAATGGTACCCTATGCCTATCATGTTAATCAATGGATCGGTTACGAAAATGAAAGAAGTGTGGCTCTCAAGGTGAATTACGTGAAGAAGCACAATTTAGGTGGTGTTGCGGTATGGTCTGTAGATAAGGATGATTTTCGAGGAGTATGTGGTGCAAAACCGTATCCATTACTGAGAGTAATCAATGATCTATTGCGGGAAGTAAGCGTACGTGAAATAGCAATAAAGAGTGCTAAGAATAATGTCCAGCGAAGTTTCTGGTTATATCCGATATATGTCTTAATTTTAGCAATACAAATATCACTGTTTACTTTAAACAGATAAAATCTTAAACACATAGTATGTATGCCCAAATGTATGTATATATTTGGATATAAAATAGATATACACAATAAATATACCATAAACATACAGAAGTATATACTTATACATATATATATTGAATAAAATTTAATGAATAAAAATATTTCCTAACATTAAAAGTTTCTTTTTATATATTTTCATATCTTTGAGGAGCTTAGGATTGTCGCAAGGCATGTCCCAGTTTTATTACTGAAGTTTTTTTCCAGCTAACCTTTTGGCAATTTGCCCTCAGCACTCTGTGGGCATGTGCAGTCCATGAGCTGACCAACTTCTTCTCCCATGATTTGGACAGCTTGGTCAGTACAGAGACTGCGTTCACCTGTGGCGTCACAACGGGCAGCTATGCGTCAAGGTTACTACTCTAACCTTACCTAACCTAACTCTCCGGGCAAAAACTCTGAGAATAAATAAAAAGTTTCTCAAAAATCTGTAGCTCGGATTAGAGCTCCGCTCATGAATAATATTTCCACATACAACATGGGTGGTGTGAGAAACTAGATTGTAATCCTAACTAAAGGGTTGTTATCACCAATTTCAGTAAGTAAGCATATGCCACAAAGAATGGCATCAATATGTCTTTCAAAAGAATAAACAAATTTCGTTGATATATAAATTTAAAGATTGGAAGCGCTTAAAGAAAAACCATACACATTTACTTTAATATCTGTAATTTAATTTGTGTAAAATTTAATTCGAATGAGAAAGAAGGCTTTCCTTGAAATATTTATCTTTATAAGCCCGACTTTCGGGGAATCCCTCAATCAATTTTAAATGTATATTTATGCTGCTGCTGCAACAAAAAATCACACAACCGAGACAAAACAGCTTTTTATTAGAAGATAAGATACCTGCCTGCAGATCTTAGAAGATAAGGTTTTCACAAGGAAAAAAAGTATTTCTAGAGATGAGGCAACATCACCTTCTTTTCTATGAAAAGCAAAATTATTTTTTATATTAATGGAAATATTATTGATGACACAATAAATTGTTTAGTTTATAAAAAAAAAAAATAAACAAATTAAACTTAAGAAAAGTAAGAAAAATATGTCTCACGGTCAATGCCATTAACTTTACTATAGTAAAGACGATATTCTGTTAACAGCTTTTGAGATAAGAACACAAAAATTTTATTTATTTTGTAATTATTTTGTAAAAGAATGCAACATAAATTGTGTGTGATAAAAAGTTCATTATAATGCTGGTAAACAATATTGATTATTTAAAATCAATAGATTTTATTTGAAGGCCCTGCTGTCCCTACTGGGCATTATTTGCAATTTTACTTGTTATGCACCGTAAACCCTTATTGATTACTCTCAGTAATGGATACCATTTAGCCCTACATATGCCTCGAAAATCATCCATTTTCACAGTTCATATCATAAAACCACCTAAATTGTGTCTTTTCACGTAATTCACTTTGAGAGCCACACTTCTTTCATTATCGTAACCATCCATTGATTATCATGATAGCTATAGGGTACAATTTGTTTCGATTGCCATTTCAAGTGCCAAGGAGAGTCATTAGATTTAAACATTTAGTACAATTCAAATAGACAACTATGCCAGGTTGCTTAGTATAGGGACCCCCTATACCGGAACCGCTATGTGCAGCACCAACACTATGATGTTAAGAGTTCGTCAGGGTAAAAGAATGACCATAGAATGGTAGGCTCATAACAATTTTAAGACGTGGGATACCTAGAATACAACATTCATTAGGAAGGCAATTTAGTTTTGAATGTTCTTACGCTGCTTAATTCAGAATTGTGCAATAGCATTAAAATTCCTTTATTTAGCTCGTTCATCTTGGTCCGAAGGTCCAGCATATAGCGGTGAACAGTATACCCACAGCTTTACTCCAAGGACCACTTAGTTCATAAGACATGATATTTATAAAATCAAGTTGCTTAACCATTTCTTTTATATCATAAGTCTGCATAGCAAGACAACTAACCGTCATACGGCTTAAATCTTAATACAAAATAATAAAATGCTTATGAGTAAACATTTTGGAAATAAATTTTCTAAAATAATGTTTTTACCCCATTTTTAACTCCTTTAACCAAATGGCAAAGGTTTCACGATCATTATTCTTTAATTCATGCCGCTCATTTGGATATTCTCAATGAATATCGAGTCCATTAAAGTTATATTTATGCAGTATCTCTATGGACGACTGCAAAAATGTAGCTCTCTTTGTTGGATCTGCAGCAACTATGGAAAAGTTAAGTGATTCTTCGGTCCAGCCACCCACCGAAAGTAAAGTTTTTAGAAAAGGAATTTTTGTTTGTTTTAAATTATTAAATTTCTTATAATTTTCAAGATCCAAAGCCAAGTGAGGATTTGTTACAGTAAGTTTTCCATTTTGTTGCACGCCACAGAATGCATACATCAAATGAGGGCATAGCGAGGCATTCACATCAGTTTCGAGAGTAAATTTTTCCAAATTCTTTCGTTCTGCTGACCAACTGCCATGATAGCAAACGATTTTTTCTAAAAAAATATCATCACAATATTATTAAAATAAATACTTTTATTAAAAATTATTAAATCGTTGTGTAGATTATTATTTTATACTTACTTTGTTGTCCATTGGCCGCAACGTTGCAGTGATGTAACACAAGAAAGTCCAGCACAAGTATGAAGAAATATTTAAAAAACATTTTCTCGATTATGACCTTGATTGTATGGTCCTTCAAACTGAATTGAATGACTTTGTGGTTATACTAGCGTATATATATGTATGTATGTAACTTAGAAGAAACTCTTTAAATACTTATTACATTGCATATATACATACTTTTATACAATGCACATGTACATATTCGCTTAGATATATATTTTTAAAAATAATTTGATTTATCAACTGTATGTACATATGTTTATAGTATGGAGTCGCCGTAGTCGAGTAGGTAGTGTGTTGGCTTATTAGATGAAAGGCCTCGTTTCAAACCCCAGGTCAGACATCAAAACGAAATATGAAAAAAAAAAATATTTCTTCTTCGACTTCCTCTCAGCAGATTTCTGGCAAAACCCTAAGAATAAATAAAATTGCCATGAATAGTTTCTCAAAAATCTGTCGTTCGGAGTCGACGTTAAACGGCCACTCAAGTATAAAATTAAGGCACACAACATGAGTGGTGTGAGAAGCTAGGCCGTAATCCTGACTGAAGGTTGGTAATGGCCAATTATGTTATGTATGAAGTATTTACTGGATCTGTGTAGGATACAGTTGAGGACCAATCACACATTCGATTCGTCAGTTTCGAACAAAAAAAAAATTAACAGATGAAACCAAGAGATAATATGGCCATAAACCACAGCGTAGTAGAATTATATTAAAAAATACATCTCAAAGTGATTAATCAAAGATATTTTTAACAAGATATATAGCGCAGTATATGCAATGTAATATAAATTATGATATAAAAATAGTTCCTAATAACTACTTATCATTTTATAGTGAATTATTATTGCAAATTACAGATTTAATAGAATTTCTATTGAAATCGTTCAGATGCATTGGAGAAACTGTCGAAATAAGATCATATATGAGGAAAATGTTTTTGAAGTCCTTATTCTTACTCCCATTAATTTGTCTTGTGATACATTGTGATAAAGTTACGGATGATGAAGAACCAAGTAAGTTTAAAATTAAATAATTGTATATTTAGTTGTCGATTTGAACTGCCATTACAATTGTTCTTCTGAAAGTGAAAAAAGGCTACATTACATGCCTTGAATACATGTAGTGGCCTCAAGTTATGAGTACTTAAATGTGTAAACAAGAAAATATGTTTCCAAGAGAAAATATAATCAGTTTCTGTAATAAAAATCATCACATAATTATTTCTAGCGCCAATTTCTCGCTTACTTGCTTACTGACATAAATGATCATTACAACCCTTTGTCAGGATCATAACCTAGCTTCTCACACAACCGTATGTTGTGTGTATTAATTTTTATACATGAGTGGCGGGAGACCTACAATTTAACGTAGACTCCGCAAAATAGATTTGGATAACATTTCATGGCAATTTTATTTACTCTCTGAGAGTTTTTGCCAGAAGACTGAGAGGATGTAACCGAAGGAAATATTTCTTTCCCTATTTCGTTTTGATCACGTTGTCTGAGTTAGGGTTTGAACCGCGGGTTCGCGTCTAAGAGGTCTTTTAATAACTGCTGCATTGCACAAGACCTTTTTGCAATAAATTAGTTTGAAGAGGTCTCGTGACCTTTAATCGTATATTCATATCCATTTGTTGTTTTTGTGTCATTAGAAAAAATTGTTTGTTATCATGGCAGCTGGTCAGCACAGCGACAAAACTTGGGAAAATTTAGACTTGATACCGATTTGAATCCATTACTTTGCACGCATCTGATCTATGCATTCTGTGGCCTACAACAAACCTGAGAACTTAAAATAAATGATCCATATTTGGACTTGGACGATGATATTAAGGGTCGGGGAAATTATCAAATATTTAATAATTTGAAATTAAAAAATCCTTCCCTAAAAACTTTACTTTCGGTGGGTGGCTGGACCGAGGGATCACTTAACTTTTCCATTGTTGCTGCAGATCCAAAGATGAGAGCTACATTTTTGCATTTGTCCATAGAATTTTTGCAAAAATGTAACTTTAATGGACTCGTTATTGATTGGAAATATCCAAATGAATTTCATGAATTAAAAAAAAATGATTGGGAAAACCTTGCCATTTGGTTAAAGGAATTAAGAGACGGGTATAGCTTTTAACTTTACATAATATAAACTCAAAAATATCTGTTAATATTTGTTTTTACATACTTTAAGATTCAAACCACATGGCTTTTTATTAGTTATCACAGCGGTGAAACCTATAAACACGTACAACACAAGCGAGTTGGAAAAACAATTAGATTTTCTAATTATCAAGATACCTGCAGGATATCTGTCAAGTGAAGTTGTGAGTATATATTCACCGCTATATGCTGGACCTGCAGACCAAGATGAAGAAGCAAAACAACGAAATTTTAATGCTACAGCACAATTCTGGATCCGGCAGGGTAAGAAATTGAAATCTAAATTGCCTTCTTAATGAATGTTGTGTTCTAGGTATCCCACGTCATAAAATTGTTATGCACATACTATTCTATGGTCATTCTTTTACCCTGACGAACTCTCAAAATCATAGTGTTGGTGCTGCACATAACGGTTCCGGTATAGGGGGTCCCCATACTAAGGAACCTGGCATAGTTGGCTACAATGAATTGTGCGAAATGTTTAAATCTAATGGCTCTCCTTGGCACTTGGAATGGGAATCGAAACAAATGGTACCCTATGCCTATCATGATAATCAATGGATCGGTTACGAAAATGAAAGAAGTGTGGCTCTCAAAGTGAATTACGTGAAGAAGCACAATTTAGGTGGTGTTGCGATATGGTCTGTAGATAAGGATGATTTTCGAGGAGTATGTGGTGCAAAACCGTATCCATTACTGAGAGTAATCAATGATCGATTGCGGGAAGTAAGCGTACGTGAAGTAGCAATAAAGAGTGCTAAGAATAATGTCCAGCGAAGTTTCTGGTTATATCCGATATATGTCTTAATTTTAGCAATACAAATATCACTGTTTACTTTAAACAGATAAAATCTTAAACACATAGTATGTATGCCCAAATGTATGTATATATTTGGATATAAAATAGATATACACAATAAATATACCATAAACATACAGAAGTATATACTTATACATATATAGATTGAATAAAATTTAATGAATAAAAATATTTCCTAATACTAAAAGTTTCTTTTTATATATTTTCGTATCTTTAAGGAGCTTAGGATTGTCGCAAGGCACGTCCCAGTTTTATTACTCAAGTTTTTTTCCAGCTAAGCTTTTGGCAATTTGTTCTCAGCACTCTGTGGGCATGTGCAGTCCATGAGCTGACCAATTTCTTCTCCCCTGATTTGGACAGCCTGATCAGTACAGAGACTGCGTTCACCTGTGGCGTCACAACGGGCAGTTATGCGTCAAGGTTACTACTCTAACCTTACCTAACCTAACTCTCCGGGCAAAAACTCTGAGAATAAATAAAAAGTTTCTCAAAAATCTGTAGCTCGGATTCGAGCGTTGCTCATGAATAAAATTTTCACATACAACATGGGTGGTGTGAGGAACTAGATTGTAATCCTAACTAACGGGTTGTTATCACCAATTTCAGTAAGTAAGCATATGCCACAAAGAATGGCATCAATATGTCTTTCAAAAGAATAAAAAATATTTCGTTGATATATAAATTTAAAGATTGGAAGCGCTTAAAGAAAAACCATACACATTTACTTTAATATCTGTAATTTAATTTGTGTAAAATTTAATTCGAATGAGAAAGAAGGCTTTCCTTGAAATATTTATCTTTATAAGCCCGACTTTCGGGGAGTCCCTCAATCAATTTTAAATGTATATTTATGCTGCTGCTGCAACAAAAAATCACACAACCGAGACAAAACAGCTTTTTATTAGAAGATAAGATACCTGCCTGCAGATATTAGAAGATAAGGTTTTCACAAGAAAAAAAAGTATTTCTAGAGATGAGGCATCATCAACTTCTTTTCTATGAAAAGCAAAAATTATTTTTTATATTAATGGAAATATTATTGATGAAACAATGAATTGTTTAGTGGTGCCAGTGTTGCTTCTTTTTCAACTAATTTTGCGAAAGCATTTGCGTAAGTGATACAGAGTACCAAATTGTACTCTTAACGCATTTAACTTACGCATCGAACTTGCTTTCGCATCACAATACAGAGTAACCCCCCTGGCTGCGTAATTTCTCGTCGTGGCGATATCAACTGGCCACCAAGATCATGCGATTTGATAACATTAGACTGTTTTTGTGGGGCTACGCGAAAGACCGTGTTTATGCATATAAACCTTCATCTCTTGAGCACTTAAAAACCAACATTCGTCAAGTTATGGCTGAGATACCGCCCAATATGTGTCAAAAAGTGGTCGCAAATTACCTCAAAAGAATCAATGCTTGCAACACTTCGCGTGGAGGTCATTTAAATGATGTAGTGTTTTACACATAATGTCAACGTTCAAACTTTACAATAAAAAAGAAATATCATGAAAAAAGCATTTTATATGTGTTTTATTTACGTTTACTTTTGAAACCACGAAATGGATAACCCGATACTTGCCAATGCCGAATTAAGCAATAATCCAAACAAACGCTTTTAGAAGGTACATATATTGATAAATTTTTTCAAGTGTATTTTAATCATAAGTAGTTAAATTATAAAAAAAAAATTAATATGAAAATAAAAGACAAATAAAAACTATTTTGTTTTCGACAGGTTGCGCTATTTCTTAGCACGTGTAGACAAAAGTAATTAAAGCAGCTTTAAAACCAAAAAAATAAAAAATAATTAAAACCAAAAAATAAACAATAATTATAATAATGAAAACAAAAATCCATCAAAACAAATAATAATTAAACACGAACGAATAAACAATATTATGAGATAATGTCTTGTATTGTAGTTTACTTTTAAAAATTAATTCTCGTTAATTGCTTAAACTCACCACACCCGAAGATACATAAATCTTGCATTTATAATGCTTCCGATTTTTTCGTTTCATTATTATAAAATATTATGGGCAGTTTATTACTTGTTTAAACTTTTTAAGCGAAGTCTCATACGTTTAGATAGGTTTTATAATGGATTTATTTTTATATAAAGCCAGGATAGAATTGGAAACGAAAGTCAAATGTAACTACATATTATTTTTAATTTAAATTACACCTCGACTGAAATAAATTTCTTAAAATATCAAGTGATTGAATTATTTCTATGATTAGAAATTAACAACTGAAACCAAATTTTTGTCTAGAAAAGTTACGAAGCTTACTTTCCGATAGGAAAGATTTAAAACCTTAAACTTGAAACTATTCACAATCATTCTGCAAATAAAATTACAAATTGTATTCAAATGGCAAAATTTTTATCCTATATAGAAATATATATATATACAATAGAAAGCTTTCATATTGCATTGATTGCAAATCTAATTGGAAAGAAACTCATAATTGCGGAATATGCCAGAGCATCCTTTCTATTTGCGACCATGATGTAGACCAGAGATCAGCAATTAGTACTCAAAAAGACGAGTAGATACGAATTATACTCATAATACTTATACGCATTCATACTTATTTTAGTATCATACTCATACTACTCATATTGAAAGTTTAAAGTACTCATGGTACTCATAAATACTTAACAATACGCATAATGTTGTTGATTTCTACTCTCCTTTACTCAAAACAAGTATGATACGCAAACGAACACTGGAAGGTTGTTTGTTTTGCTTGCTGTTTTTGTCTTTTTCTTTCTTCTTTTTTGTAAAATCAACAACAACTAAGACCGTAAATTTTGGTGAATGATTCGAATCATTCGAATCATTTATGAGTATTATAAGTAGTTTTCTAAAGTTATGAATCTAAATGAGTAGGCTTATGAATCAATCATATATTGATTGGTATGAGTTTGATGTCAACTTTGTACTCATACTCATTGCAACCTGTACTTTTAAATCAATGTTGTAGTGAGTGAATGAATCAGAGTACATAGTTGAATTTCAATATTGTTGACTCACTTATATTCAAAATTTCATGAGTGCTTATGAGTAGCGGAAAAACGATTCATTGCAGATCTCTGATTACGACCTAGCTTCTCAGGCCATGCTTTGTGTGTTAATTTTATCCACTTCCTACAGTATATAGTTGACTCAGAACGAACAATTTTTAGAGATGAAATCGCCGAAGAAATATTTCTTATCATATTTCCTTTTATTTTACATGCTTGACCGGGAGTTTCAACTATAACCTTACGTCTAATAAGCCAACACACTACCTACTAGACTACGACAACATTTTATCAAAAATATGCTATGAAAACCTAGAATATTTTAGCCCTAAGAAAAGCTCTTAGAGCTCTCTAACGCATGTATTTTTTGTTCGGAAATTGGTTGTGTTATTCTCGACTTTGAACATGTCATGAAGTGTTACATCAAACATAATGGAGATGAGGAGGAGTTGAATCGGCTTAAAAAAATTTTGTTGGATGACCTACAACTAATATTATGGCGTAGCCACGACATGTACAATAAGGCGATTCAATAGATTATCTATAGAAAAATTTCAGGGATTATCTGCTGCTAGCTGTGTAGAGAAAATTGTGAACTTGATTCATCAAACACTTCTTCAGCTTCAGCTTTTTTGTTATGTCTTCAGTAATTTTGTATAATATGTATCAAGGCTTTTAGCGACTGTCTTGTCATATGACTGTGACTGCATGCAGATTTTTTATGCCAAATAAAGATTTATTGATTTTGATTGTTTTGCTAAACATTTTTATTGTTTTTAAAACACAAGCTAAAAACAAAATTTTTTTTGTATTTTTTTTTTTTTTTTAAATATAAATTCAAATAAGGAATTGAATCAGCAACGACAACAACAATAATAATTTTGCACTCTTATATTTGTATTTTTGTTTTGTTTGTTTTCTGGTAACAAACAACAAGATTTTAAATGTTCAAAAAAAATTCACAATCAAAAGTGATAAATGGCCAAAATATTTATTTATTTATACCCTATGGCTGCCTGCATAGACGACTGCGACTACGTTTGCAATACTAATGATAATCGTTGTGTTAACATCTTAATCAGTGGTGAGCCGTTAGAATCACGATCAGTCACGATCAGCAATGAAACGTTTTTTCGCTACTCATAACTACTCATGAAATTTTGAGTATGAGTGAATCAACAGTATTGAAATTCAACTACTCTGATTCATTCGCACTACAACATTGATTTACAGGTTGCGTACAACGTTAACATCAAACTCATACCATTCGAAATATGTTTGATTCATACGTCTACTCATACACATTCATAAATTTAGAAAAATACTAATAATACTCATAAATAATTCGAGTGATTCCAAGCTTTTATCAAAGTTTACAATTTTAGTTGTTGTTGCATTTACAAAAAAAGATGAAAGACAAACCCAGCAAGCAAAGCAAACACACAACCTTTTAGTGAGTATTGAAGTGTTCGAACGCGAATCATACTTATTTTGTGATTCTTGTATATGTTGAGTTATGGAGAGTCGAAATCAATAACATCATACGTGTTGTTAAGTATGAGTATGATGAGTACTTCAAAGTTTGAATTTGAGTAGTATGAGCGTGATATTAAAATAAATATGAATGCGTTTAAATATCAGAAATTATGAGTATGATTGGAATCTACTCATCTTTTTGAATACTCATTGCTGATCTCTGTTACCAATACAATCGATAACTTTCGTGGTGTTCGCAACTGTCAGTGAGTCCGAGTTAAAGTCAATTTGTGGAGTATGATGCAATGTAGTCATGTTTAACCAACTGTATGACTCTTGACTTGTTTTTCTTCTTTTTTAAATGTTTAATCTCTGTCTAGAGATTTGGCAAATACTATGCCAATATATATGAGCATCCGTCCGTTAATGTTTTGTTTTCAATAAATTGTAGAGAATTTTTGTTTGTTTTTTTTTTGTGATATTTAAATTAAATGAAATGCCAAAATTTAAAACAATAGATGTAGAAGGAGCAGAAGAAGGAGAAATTATATAAAGAAAACAAAAACAAAAAATCTGTTATAAATAATTTTAATGTCATTGTGTCAGACAATGCCGACTTAAGTGTTGTATGGTGCTGATTGGGCCAGTCAGAATATGGGTGAACAGGTTTCTTGGGAACGAAAATTTCCAAATTGAGAACAACAACATTATATAACAAGTTTAGTCATCATCAAACAAATTATGAACGTACGTTACGTGCCCAATTGACAGCAGCAACAAGCGAAATTGATTAAAAGATGAAAAATGATTATCATTTAAAGCAATTTCCTGCATGACAAAAGGTGGTGGTGGTACATACCAACAAACTAAAATCATTTTTTAATTAAAGTCATACTGGGTAGGTTATAATGGAATGGAATAAATTCGGTAGCGTGTGTTCAGTAGCTTTTTTTAGAAAGTAAACCATTAACGGTTGATAATTTAATATAACCGTTAATCATCAGCATATTTTTTCTTTTCTTTTTTTATAATTAATGTTATCGTTATTGTTTACTTTAATTGGATTTGCTAAACAATACAAAAATGAAAAATGATTATTTCTTAAGGCAACTTCTAGAACGACAAAGTGAAAATTAACTAAAGTCATTATTAATAACAGTCTTATTTAAATTATGGAAATCAATTCATTAGCGATAGAAACTGGTTAAATGCGAGTTGCTAGTAAATAAGTTGTAAGCATAAAAAGTCTGCTATTGGGTTGTTCGGAAAGTAATTTATATTTATATGCTTTGAGAGCTCATATAGGAAGACTTGTGTGTGAAAAATTATAATTAATTCTATACAGCAGTTTTTGGTTGGTGCCCTTTTAAATATGGAGAGCGGTAAACAGCATTTTCGACATATCTTACTGTTTTACTACAGAAAGTGTAAAAATGCTGTTCAAGCCAGAAAAAAATTGGCCGATGTGCATGGAGAAGATGTGTTGACAGTAAGCCAGTACCAGAACTGGTTCGCTAAATTTCGATCCGGCAATTTTAAAGTCGAAGTTGCACCACGTTCGGGAAGGCCGGTTGAAGCTGATAAAGACGCGATAAAGGCATTAGTTGATGCGAACCGGGGAATAACAACACGTGAGATCGGATTCACGTTAAATTTATCCAATTTATTTATCAAACAGCTTATGGCCACTGAAAGACCTGGGATTATCCTCAAAGCTTGTTGTATGGGTTCCCCATGTTCTCTGGGGATGAAAAATGGATTGTATACAACAACGCCAAAAGCAACAGGTTATGGAGCAAAAAATATGAACCGGCTCAAACCATTTCCAAAGCCGATATCCACCAAAAAAAAGGTGAAGCTTTCTGTTTCGTGGGATTTTAAAGGAATCGGATAACACAATGATTAACTCGAAAGTCTACTGTCATCAGATGGAAGAACTGGATGATGCACTTCAACAGCAAAGGCAAGAACTAATCGACAGAAAAGGTGTAGTGTTTCACCAAAACAATGCGAGTTTGGTCACTCCCCAAAAGCTTTTACAGCTTGAATGGGATACAATGCCATACCCACCATATTCTCCAGACCTGGAGACTATCGGATTATTACTTGTTCCGGTCACTCTAAAATTTTTTATACGGTAAAACCTTCACCTCAAATGAGAAGGTCAAAAATCACCTCGATCAGTTTTTTTTTGCCAACAAAGGCCAAACATTTTATGAGCATGGATTTATGCTACAACCAGAAAGATTTAATTTAATAAAGTATTTCTTTATTATACGAAAACTGTCTTTCATTTTCACAAAAAAAAAGGAAATTACTTTCCGAACAACACAATAATTTGCCGTGGGTTAACATTTCGTGTTCTTTGATTAAGATCTATAGCGCTTTAGACGGGTTAGGGAACTAATATAGAACTGTTCATCTGCTGACTATACAACGTTTGTATTCATTGATTTGAAGAATAACTACTTTTATATTAAACAAATTATTTACTTTTATCTGTTGTCCTAAATAAATCCTTTAATTGAAATTTTGAATATAAATGAGTCAATAATGTTGATTCTGATTCATTCATAGTCACTACAGCGTTGATTTATAAGTACAGGTTGCAATCAAACTCATACCATTCCAAATATGTTTGACTCCTAAGCCTACTCATTAAGATTCATAATTTTAGAAAAATGCTTATGATACTTATAAATGATCCGAGTCACTCGAATCGTTCATTAAAATTTACAGTCTTAGTTGTTGCAAAAAAAGACAGAGCAGCAAGCAGGTCAAACACGCAACCATTTACTGAGTATTTTAGTGTTCGTACACGAATCATACTTATTTGTGATTCTTGTAAATGTTGAGCTATGGAGAGTCGGAATCAATAACATCATACGTGTTGTTAAGTATGAATATGATGAATACTTCAAACTTTAAATATGAGTAAAGTTTTCATGATATTAAAATAAGTATGCATGCGTATAAGTATACAAATTATGAGTATAATTCGTTCCTACTCATCTTTTTGAATACTCATTTCCGATCTCTGCTTTGTAAGCTAATTATTTATTGTAATTCTTTGTGGACTTAACTTTTTGCTGTTTCATTCGTACATATATGTACATAATTGGCCATTACAACTATTCAATCAGGATAATGACCTAGCTTCACACACCATGTAAGAGTATTAATTTCTTACATGAATGATATGACCTACAGTTTAAAGTCTACTCCGAACGACAGATTTATGGGAACTTGTCATCGTAATTTGATTTAATCTCAGATTTTTTACCAGAAATATGCTGAGATGAAGTCGCCGAAGAATTTTTTTCTTTGAGATGTCTGACATGGAGTTTAAACCGAGGCTTAAGTTTAATAAGGCAACACACAACCTTCTAGACTATTTTTTTTTCTACTTCTTTTTGTTTCTGTTATAAACACACTTAGTATTTGTTTTAGACTCTTTACTGTAGTTATATTTCTGTTCATATTTGTTACTGGTTTTTATAAAACTTTTCTCCATTATCGGAAAAAAATGTGTATATGTAAGTTTGCATACAATTTTACTTCATTTTTACTTTTCGTTGACCTTTATATAAGTTTCGTCTATAATACGCTTTTCTTTAATTTGACTTTTTTATTATTAAACCATTCAGCTGTTTTTTGTAGCAGGAAGTTGCTTCAATTTCATTAAATGAGCTTTCCTAGCTTCGCTTGTAGCAAATTCTAGCACGACAACATCCTTCATGGAAATGATTAAATTTTAAAAATTATATTAGCATAGGCCTAATCTGTACAATAAAATTATAATAAGATTGCGCATTTAATTAGATTATTACTCAGCTTTTGGATGCAAAAAATCGTAATATTTTAGGGAAGACACCATTCCAGACACAACTAATGAGTTTGATATCAACGTTGTACGCTGCAACCTGCACTTTTAAATCAATGTTATAGTGAGTGCGAATGAATCATAGTACATAGTTAGATTTCAATATTGTGGACTCTCTTATGTATATTCAAAATTTCATGAGTGCTTATGAGTAGCGAAAAAGCTGATTTCTGGTTTATAGTTTTAACTATACAGTAAGTTTAAGTTGTTTGTTAGAGGCAAAAAAATAAGATGATTTTTTTTAGATCGAAAAAATTTATTAAAAAGTTGCATAAAATTTTGTGTAAAAAATGGTATTAAATACTCAAAAATATTCGAAATATTGATAGTGGCACATAATTATATACTTGTCATCATAATCCTTTAGTCAGGATTACGATTTAGCTTCTCACACCACTTCTGATGTGTGTGTTAATTTTATGCATGAGTGTTGGGACCTACAGTTTAAAGTCGACAAATTTTTGAGAAACTTTTCATGGCAATTTTATTTACACTCAGAGGCCAGTGTCAGAAATCTGCAGAGAAGAAGTCGCCGAAGAAATATTTTTTTCATATTTCGTTTTGTTGGAGACAAAAGACGGGTTTGAACCATGGTTTTACGTCTACCTACTAAACTAGGGAAACTTCATTTAACATTGACATTAACAGTGACACACATTGTTTTTATATTTACTTTCCAAGCTTTTCCAGTAGGCTGCTGAGAGAAACTCGCGAAAAGAAATGTTTTCTCAGATTTCCTTTAGTCGGAGATGTCTGAGTCAGAGTGATTGAACCTCGGGCCAATACACTACCTACTATAGACTACGGCGACTTTAATTTTCTAACTGACGTGTCTTATGACTTTTTCTTATGATTTTTAATGGTGATTTGTGTCTGTTAAGACTATCACTTCAGCTGCGGGCGGTTAAAAAAGTTCCATTCACTTTTGAAACTTTGTCAACATATTCAAAATTTATTTACAATTTGTTAATTAAATAAACGGTGATTGAAATTAAATATTTGTGTGTTTTGTTTATTGTTGGTTTTTGATGACTCATTTCACGGCTGTATAAACCATAAAGCATTTTGTTTTCAATCCTCATTTGCACAATTAATATTTAATTTGCTACTTTATAAACATTTGTAAACAGTTCAACAATATTAACAACCAATACAGAGAAACGGGGTACGATTATAATGGAAGAGATGCGCCACGGAACCAGTAGTTGGTTAGTCACAAGACAGTAAATTGTCCAGTCAATAGAAAGTTTTACTAAAAACTAAAGTCCTAGTATTGTCCACTTAAAGGATTATTCTATATACAGATGAACAAATTTTGAAATCTCCAGGTACATATAATTTAAACATTTCAATTACTAATCCAATAACAACAGATTTCATATCAAATACTAAACGGCATCAAATATGGTTTTTATTCCAATAATCGTAACCATGACTGTCTTAGAGAAGTCGAAACTGGTGCGTTAATTTTATGGAAAATTACTCACATCCACTGGCGCCATGCTTAACTCATCTCCCTTGTATTGTAGTTGTCTAGCATACTTCAAAGCAGCCACTTTCCATGCATACACTCATACACACATATTTACTATACTATGTATGTTTGAATGTGTTTTTGTTATTGTTACAAAATTTAGTATACAAACTAAGTCTGCATTTTTGTATGTTAATTCATTTGTTCATCGTATCGAACTTCAGTCAGCTGTAGAGTATTCTAAATCATTTAGAGTGCATGTCATAATATTTGTTACGAGGTTCTCGCATGCAAGATGAGTAGAATGGAATCATACTCATAATTTCTGATACTTATACGCATTCACACTTCTTTTAATATCATAAAACCTCTACTCATATTCAAAGTTTGTAGTACTCATCATATTTATACTTAACAACAAGTATGATGTTGATGATTTCGACTTTCCCTGACTCAACATTAACAAGAATCACAAAATAAGTATGAATCGCGTACGAACACTGAAATACTCACTAAGAGGTTGTGTGTTTGCTCTGCTTGCTGATCTCTCTTTTTTGCTTATCATTTATGAGTATTTTAAGTATTTTTTAAATTATGAATCTAATACTCCACAAGACGCTCATCTTACCCGTGCTTCTTTATGGCGCAGAGGCACGGACCCTATTAACCAGTGATGCAGCAGCCTGGAGAGTATTCGAGAGAAAAGTACTATGTAAGATCTTCCGTCCAGTGCGAGTTGGCGATGATTTCCGCATCCGATCCAATAGTGAGCTCCTCAACGACATAGACGCTGTGCAGCGTATTAATATCCAGCGGCTGATCTGGCTCGGCCAAGTCGTTCGAATGGAGGAGGATGCTCAGGCGAGACGGATATTTGAGGCGAGGATCTGCGGAAGTCGGCGAAGAGGACGACTTTGTATCCATTGGAAGGACTAAATCGAGGAAGCCCTGTCATCGATTGGTGTGACAAACTTGCGTTGGAGCGCAAGAAGCATAGGCGTCTGGAAGGATGTGTTGCAGCAGGCCGAAATCCGTCCAACAAATACGTGGCGAGCATTCTGTCGGTTTGAATTTGAAACATCGGTTATTTCGAATCTGGCAATACTTATGTCATTCTATTCCATCACAAAATTCCGTATATTATCTGCAGTGAACGTAATGCATCGATTTACGATTGAGCTACGTTGGGATTTATTGGGGCAAATAGAAACTGCACGATGATGTAGATGTTGCCAACAAAAATCATCTTTTCTGATGAAGCTCATTTTTATATTGGATGGATACGGTAATAAACAAAATTGCCGTATTTGGGGCTTAAGAAATCTGCACGTCGTCCGCTTATAAGCATTACGGTAAATGAAGACATTTATCGCACCATCATAACAATTTTTTTTGTACCCGCTTTTCATGGTATTGATGTAAACGATGTTTGGTTTCAACAAGATAGGGCAACTTGCCACACATCTCATGCCACGATCGATTTATTGCGTCAAACGTTTGATGGCCGTTTAATTAGTCGAAATGGTGATGTCAATTAGCCGCAAAGAAGCTGTCATTTGGCACCATTGAACTGTTTTCTGTGTGGCTCCGTTAAACAAAAGTGTTATGCCGAGAAACCAGAGACATTTGAGCATTTCAAGGCTAAGATTCGTGATGCCATTGCCGAGATACGACCCATACACTCGAAAAAGTGCACGAAAATTGGAAGAATGAAATAATATTCCGAAAGTGAATGAACGATTGGTCAGTCCTCAATTCAGGTTTGAACAATTTAGTAACAATTCTACACAAAGCTTCAGTTCACGACGGAATTATTCTATATACTACTGCATTTTACTGCCTTGCGATGGCTCAAAATTTCTCTTAAAATATAGGGCATTACGTAATCGGTTTTGATGGAATATACTATTCAGACTTGTCTTCTCCAGTATTTTTTTGTTTGTTTGCCAAATGTATCACAGTAGTAGTCACCAAATCGAGACACCAAATGTGTGCTAATAAAAATTTATTCTCGGTTGTTGTCTTTCATATTATTATTCTCGCCTTTGTGTTAATGTGTGTTTTATTTTTTAATTAATTGTTATTATAATATGAAGATTTGTTTTATGTTTTCTTGCTGGCATCATCCATTCTCATCCATCTTCAATGCTAACGCTTCTGTTTATAAGTTTTATTATTTATTTGGAATCCATTTAAAAAAGTAGCCATCAAATTTGTATATTTTGTGTATAATGGGTCAATAAATTATTTCAATTCGATTGATTTGCTTTGATAATTAGAAATTAATTAACACCATTAAAACAGATCTTCTGACTGACTGGCTGACGCATCACTGGCAAGAGAGACAGGCAATATTAAAGCAGGCTGATTATTGGTCGTTCGGAAAACAACAGTTGTTTTAGACAATTTAATGACGTTTACTATTAAACTGTCTAATTAAAGGTGTTTATTTTTTGGTTAACGATTCTAATGCTAATTACTTTCCTTTGTTTTTTTTCTTCTAAGGCACATAAAAAACCTACATACATAAAGAATGCAATTTACCATATTTTTATTCAACTTAAGAAATGATTAAAATTTCCATTCCCCACTATCAGAGAACAGCAATGAATCATTTTTTCGGTACTCATAAGCAATCATGAAATTTTGAATATAAGTAGTTCAACAATATTGAAGTTTACCTATGTACTCTTATTCATTCGTACTCACTACTACGTTTATATATAAGTACAGGTTGCGCTGAGTATGCGTACAACGTTGGCATCAAACTCATACCATTCGAAATATGTTTGAATCATAAGCCTACGCATTTAGATTCATAACTTGTTATGAGTTATAGTCTTATATAGTAAAATGTAACTCCATGCATGTCATAATATTTGTTACGAGGGCCTACAACTTATTTGTTTGTGAATAAAAAGGATGAGTAGAATTGAATCATACTCATAATTTCTGATGCTTATACGCATTCATTCTTATTTTAATATCATGGAACCTCTACTCATATTCAAGTACTCTTCATATTCGTACTTTACTTTACTCAACACGTAGGCCAATCACAAAATAAGTATGATTCGCGTACGAACACTAAAATACTTACTAGATGCTTGTGTGTTTGCTCTGCTTGCTGCTCTGTTTTTTTGCTTTTTTCGTAAATGCAACAACAATTAGGACTGTAAGTTTTGATGAATGAATTGAGTCACTCGAATCATTTATGAGTATTATAAGTATTTTCTAAAGTTATGAATCTGAATGAGAAGGCTTTTGAGTCAAACATATTTCGAATGGTATGAGTTTGATGTCAACGTTGTACTCATGCTCATTGCAACCTGTACTTATAAATCAACGTTGTAGTGCGTATGAATGAATCACCGTAATAATTAATATTGTAGACTTACTTATAATCAAAATTTCATGAGTGAGTAGCGAAAAAAAGATTCATGCAGTGTGCGTGTGCTGTGTGTGGTGGGACTTACAGTTTAAAGTCGATTCCGAACGACAAATTTCTGGGAAACTTTTACATGGTAATTTTATTTTACTCTCAGAGTTCTTGCCACAAATCTGCTGAGAGGAAGTCGCCAAAGAAATATTTTTTCATAATTTCGTTTTTATGTCTGACCTGTCACCTAAGGTTTGAAAATGTAAATCTCGTAATAGTTGATCTTTAGATACGGAACACAAATAATAAAACATTATTCAAACGTTCAATGCTTTAAGTCATAATTATAGGGATTCCATGGAAATTTTCCAGTGCTGTATAACGTATTTGTGACTATGATAGATATACCTGTATTCCGCTATTCCGTTTCTTCTGATCTGTGTTGGATTTATTGTCCATCTATAATTTCTTTCGAAATTCTTTTTTAGTTGCTTCAAAGAGAAGAGTCTTCAAGGAGTTTTTGGCAGAAATCTGATGATCGTTTTATTGGAGATATTCGACTAATAAGCCAATACACTACCTACTAGACTACGGCAATTTCGCTTATAATGGGTACAAATCGATTGTGTGTTAACTCACAGGACGAAAAATGCAGCAACTGTAAGGATTATGTTGCAACAATGTCCACGACACTTGTCGATCAATATCATTTTAAAATAAGTTTATCAAACTCTCTGTCTCTAAATACTTCCTTAAGTCTAAATAAGGCAAGCTTTGTCTGGCACGCTGATCCAGGTTGTCAAAACCGCACCGAAACCTAAAGATGACACAGGCTTTGATAGTCTGCTATTTGGCATTTACAACCGGTCGCTATGCCAATGTTCAACGCAATACCCTTTTTGCTACTCCCTTCTGTTCTATTCAATCCTAAGATTTGACATACAAAATTCATAAAATTTCATGAAAATATTGTTACAAAAATTAAAAAATCTAGATACTGGTGTTTTGCTTTTACATTGCTTAACATTAAAATTATAAACAAAAGCTACAAAAACAAAACAATGCAGTAAACAAACCTGTTTACAAATTATCGTACTGCTCGATATAACAACAAACACCAACATAAAAACAAAAAAATGGTAAACAAGTAAACAAAAATCCACAAACAACACTACAAGAATGAATGTAAACAAATACACAAACACCACCACAATAATATATGTAAACAACGTTGTTTGCAGTAATAGAGATTTCGAGAAAGCGAAATCATGAACATTCGCCTTTAACAACATTCATCAGGCTGTTTACTTTGCCATATAAAAGGTAAGGCAAAGCAGCTGAGTGAGTTCGTGCAGTTCAGTCAGTCTTGTGTTCAGACGCGGTGTGGTTGAAGAGAGTGATAGTGGATTGAAGATCTTCGTTACAAGAATCTCTCGAATAATTGTCTAGCAATTGTTATTGTTTAGGCAAAGGGTATAGATAGAGGAATAAAAACAAGGAAAAGCAATTGTAGTTGTTTACATCAAGTTGTGAACAGTAGCACACAGAATTGTAAGAATAATAAAGAATTTTAATTAAAACTAAACACCAAATTTATTTTTATTTCATTTGCAATCTATGAGCTCATATTTTAAACGTTTTTAAAAGGTCATCCAAAGTACTCAATAAAGAACATACACATACATATGTACATAATTGTCCATTACAATCCTTCAGTCATAATTATGGCCTAGCTTCTCTCACCACTTATGTTGTGTGCCTTAATTTTATACTTGAGTGGCGGGACCTCAGACTTTTGAGAAACTTTTTCATGGCAGGTTTATTTACTCTCAGAGTTTTTGCCAGAAATCTGGTGGGAGGAAGTCGCTGAAGAAATAATTTTTTTTTTCATATTTCGTTTTGATGTCTGGCCTGTGGCTCGAAACCTTGCTTTACGTCTAATAATCGAACACACTACCTACTAGACTACGGCGACTACACTCAATAAAGAACAGTGTTGGAAAATTGTCTGCCCAAGTTAAATATAATCTCCCTTTCTCTCTCCCGCATTTATTTAGATTTTTTGGCTACCAATTTGTAAGCATTTACACTTGTTTTTAGGCTGGGAATTTTTCAATTCACATGCAGGCATATTGCGATTGTTTATCAAGGAAAAACTTACCAAAAAGAAAGAGAGATGCAGAGGCAAAGCCAAAAGAAATGAAAATTATAACTGCTGCTACTAGTAGTAATCAATTAAAGCTGTCATTTCCGTTTGTCAGGCCACTAATAAACATAAACATACAAACAAATAACTGTGCATGATGCATGCATTCGTGTTTGATGGCTGGCTGGCTGACTGGATGGTTGGCTTGAAAATTGCTATTGCCATTTTAGTTTGACTGGCTAAATGGAAGTATCTTTTCGTCTAGTCCCAAAATATATATGTACAATGTGTGTTGTATTTGCCACATGTTGTCAGTTGCATGTAGACAATCTGGAAATATTATTACTACATACAAAATTATTGTTTGAAATATGTTCATAATAATTTACACTTTGATATTATTCTCTGGTTTTTCTTTTTTGTTTTTCATTTTTCGTTTAAATATAATTTATTTGTAGTTAATCTTTGCGACATACGTTTTCTCTATGAAATGTTGGAAATGAAAAATTTAAATTAAAAAAAATAAATGAAAAATGAACGTTAAATATCAGGAAGAGAGAGACAGAGAGAAAGAGGGAGTGAGAGAGAAAAAAATTCGAATAAAATAATAAAACTTGCAACCAAAAATTGCATGTTCAACACATTTCATTTTATCGCACATATATCAAACTGATATTTTGTTGTTGTTGCTGTTGTTGGCATTAAGTTGAGGCATATTTTTGCATTTTCATTTTTTTTTTTTTTGTTACGTTATCTGCTGCTCAATTCAACAGAAATATTTTTTTTTTCTAGATTTTCCTTAATTTTTTTCTATTTTTTGTGAATTTTTGTTCTTAACTTTAAATATAAATAGTTTAACAACATTTTGCTCCTATTTTTCTTTTTTCATTTGTCTCAAAAAAAAAAAAAAGTAGGCAAAAAAGGAAAACAGGAAAAAAGTTTGCCCGGCTTATGTCATCGTTATTTCTGGTCGTTTTATGTTTTTTTCTGTTTCGTTTCTATTGTGTTCTCTTTGGCCTGACAATCGTAATTCATTTGGTAATAAATCATATACAAAAACTAAAATGCAATATATGCCATGATTTATGTTTTAACAAGTTATAAAAGTGCTACAAACAAAAACGACAAAAAGAAACGAAAAAAAGGAAAATATCCGAAAATAAGCATGTATGGCAAGGAAATTAAGGTCGGTCAAGTGTTACCACCAGCCTACTACATCGATAATACTTTAGGCGAGAGCGTTTTAAAACTGAAAACTGTAATTAAATTGGATTATAAATATGGAATTTACACTTGTACACTAATTTGGAAAAAAAGAAAGAAATGCAGACTTTAAAAGAATATTTTCGTTTTCCGTACATTGTTTTCTTCATCGGCTTATGAACTAACAATAAGTACTGAAATCGTAAAACTAAATACAATTAAATAAATCTAACCAGTGCTAAAATGTAGTCGCCGTAGTCTAGTAGATAGTGCGTTCGCTTATTAGACGTAAAAGCCAGGGTTCGTATCCCAGGTCAGACAAAAAGAAATATGAAAAAAAAATATTTCTTCGGCGACTTCCTCTCAGCAGATTTCTGGCAAAAACTCTGAGAGTAAATAAACCTGCCATGAAAAAGTTTCTCAAAATCTGTCGTTCGGAGTCGACGTTAAACTGTAGGTCCCGCCACTCAAGTATAAAATTAAGGCACACAACTTGAGTGGTGTGAGAAGCTAGGCCGTAATCCTGACTGAAGGGTTGTAATGGCCAATTATGTATGTATGTATGTAAACAGTGCTAGATAAATTAATTGAATTTAAAATCATTTTATATTACCCTAGACAGCACATGATCCTTATCACACATCAGCAATGAATCGTCTTTTCGCTACTCATAAGCACCCATGAAATTTTGAATATAAGTGAGTCAACAATATTGCAATTTAACTTATATGATTCATTCGTACTCACTACAACGTTGATTTATAAGTACAGGCCGCAATGAGTAAGCGTACAACGTTGATATCAAACTCATACCATTCGAAATATGTTTGATTCATAAGAGTAGGCTCACAATCTCTATAAACGTGAACATCATTGTTTACGTTAATTATTGTAATTTTGTTGGTATATTTTTGTTTACTTGTTTTTCATTTTTTAATGCTGCCGTTCGTTTGTAAACAGTTTTGTTTACTGCATTGTTTTGTTTTTGTAGCTTTTGTTAATAATTTTAATGTTAAGCAATGTAAAAGCAAAACACTAGTATCTAGCTTTTTCATTTTCGTAACAATATTTTCATGAAATTTGATGAATTTTGTATGTAAAATCAAAGGATTGAATAGAACAGAAGGAAGTAGCAGAAAGGTATTGCATTAAACAAAGGCATAGCGACCGTTTGTAATACCACATGAAGCTGTGCTAAAACAGCTACCAACCAAAGCCTGAGCTATCTTTAGGTTTCGGTGCGGTTTCGACAATCAGGAACAGCATTTCACATAAAGCTTGCCTCTCTTAGGGTTAGGGAGGTATTTGGAGAGGAAAGAGAGCGAAACAGAGAGCTTGATAAACTTAAGTAGATACAACACAATTTTAAAATGATATTGAGCGCCCTAAATATCATAAGAGACAGGTATGGCATAATCCTTACAGTTGATGGATTTGTCGTCCTGTGAATTAACACACAACCGATTTACATCCGGCATAAGCGAAATCGTCGTAATCTAGTCTGGCTTATTAGTCGAACATCTCCAATAAAACGAAATATGAAAAAAATATTTCTTCTCCGACTTTCCCTCAGCAGATCTCTGGAAAAAATTCTGAAAGAAAATAACATTGCCATTAACAAGTTTCTCAAAAATCTGTCTTTCGGAGTCGACTTTAAACTGTAGGTCCCACCCCTCATGTATAAAATTAACGCACACAGCATAGGTGATTGAAGGGTTGTAATGACCTAATATGTACATATGTATCAGAGATAAGCAATGAATCGTTTTTTCGCTACTCATAAGCACTCATGAAATTTTGAATATAAGTGAGTCAACAATATTGAAATTTAACTATGTACTCCGATTCATACGTACTCACTGCAACGTTGATTTATATGTACAGGTTGCAATGAATATGAGTGCAATATTGAAATCAAACTCATACCATTCGAAATATGTTTGATTCATAAGCCTACTCATTAAGATACATAGCTTTAGAAATATACTAATAAATGATTCGAGTGCCTAGAACCATTCATCAAAATTTACAGTCTTAGTTGTTGTTGCATTTACAAAAAAGTCGCATAAGCAAAAACGAAAGCGCAGCAAGCAGATCAAACACACAACCATTTAGTGAGTATTTTAGTGTTCGTAAGCGGATCATACTTATGTGGTGATTCTTGCATATGTTGAGTTATGGAGAGTCGAAATCAACACCATCATACGTGTTGTTAAGTATGAATATAATGAGTACTTCTGAATTTGAATATGACTGGAGGTTCCATGATATTAAATAAGTATGAATGCCTATAAGTATCACAAATTATAAGTACGATTCGATTCTGCTCATCTTTTTGAATACTCATTTCTGATCTCTGATGTACCATTATAGGGTGTTCATCAAAAATATTCATATACACGTTTACTTTGTTACTCGGTATGCGTACATACATATCTGTTCGTAGGCAACATTTAAAACACACCAGAAACAGAAGCATGTCAGAAAATAAGAAAAAAAATATTAATTTTTTATGCAACATGCAAGTGCAAAAACCAAAAACAAAACAGCATGAAAGCAAAAAAAATAGCAAAATATAGTGTTGGTGCCAAAATTTATTTAAAAATATTACAAATGAATACGTACGACTTCGAATGGCGTATGGTAAATGGTATTATATTGTATACTGTGTACTGTAATTAAGAAATGAAAAAAATTAAAAAAATGGAATAAATTATAATTAAAATTTGGAAACAAATGAAAAGTTATGAAATAAATCGTACTTGTGTTATACATATATAGCCCACTTGGATTTCAATACAATATTAAGTAATATAATCTTATCTTAAAAACAATCAATACAAAACAAAACACCAGAAGAGCATGGAAGCATAGAGACATTAAATAATCTTCGGTATAGGTTATCTGGACTAACACACAATGTGCATAAGAAAAATAACTATAAAGAAAACGGCAGTACAGATCTAATATCGGTGTATATTAAATAAGGATAGGCATACATACATAGTTGATCATTTCAACCCTTCAATCAGCATTACGACTTTTCTTTTCATACTACTTATGTATGTCGTTTGAGCTAAGTTTATACATGGATGCCGGAACCTACAGTTGAAAGTCGACTTTTCATGACTATCTTATTTACTCTTAGAATTTTTGTAAGAAATCCAAAAAAACATGTTTCCATATTTTGTTTTGTTGGAGATGTCTGACCTGAGGTTTGAACCGCCACCTCAGGTTTAATAAACCAACTAGAGTATGGCGATTAAACAAGGATATGCACACATTTAAACTCAGTAGAGTGGTCATTTGAACCTAAACAACTTTCAAATATATTAAGATGGGCTAACAATTCATCTCGGTGCCCTTTTATTCGAGTTCCCAGCACTTCCCAACAGTTTTCCAATTTTTGAGGGACAGAAAGTTTAAAAATCTGGTCATGGTGGCGAACTTGCCACTAAGGGAACAGGCCGGTTTCATACGAAGCTCGGGTTGGTTCAATGCCCCACCACTAACGTATTATACAAGAGGGCTTACTTCACACTGTGTGATACAATGGGTCATTGCGCCACCGGGTGAACTTTCCTATGAATAGCAAGCTACCCGCTAACCGAACCTAAATCCACTCAAATCTAAGTAGTTGTAATCCTGACGGTAGTTGTATGAGGGTTGTAATGACCAACTATGTGTGTATGAGAAATCAGCAATTAGTATTCAAAAAGATGAGTAAAATCGAATATACTCATAATTTCTGATACTTATACGCTTTCATACTTATTTTAATATCATGGAAGCTCTACTCATATTCAAAGTTTGAGTACTCATTATATTCACACTTCAAAACACGTATGATGTTGTAGATTTCGACTCCGCATAACTCAACATATACACAAAGAACAAAATAAGTATAATTCGCGTACGAACACTAAAATACTTACTAGAAGATTGTATGTTTGTTCTGCTTGCTGCTCTGTCTTTTTTGGTTATATATCTCTTTTCTTTTTTTTGTAAATGCAACAACAACTAAGACTGTAAATTTTGATGAATGATTTGGGTCACTAGTTCTAAAGTTATGAATCTAAATGAGTAGACTTATGAATCAAACATATTTCGAATGGTATGAGTTTGATGTCAACATTGTACGCATACTCATTGCAACCTGTACTTATAAATCAACGTTGTAGTCAGAGTACATAGTTAAATTTCAATATTGTTGACTCACTTATATTCAAAATTTCATGAGCGCTTATGAGTAGCGTAAAAACGATTCATTGCTAATCTCTGATGTTTATGTAATCCAAAATATTTTCTTTCTCAAGTTAATTTATAATTTTCTGAACACTTTTTATTGTTCTTCACTGCAAGATGATTGTTTCGATTTTAATAAATTGTCTCCTCCATTCAATTAACAAATGTTAAGAAACAGAAATGATACCAAACTTAATTCCACAAATCTTCTTTCAAAGACTTTGAGAAGAAAGAAAAACAAAATTTAATTTAATTTATTAACAGCAAAAAGTAATGGCACATGGTGTGCAGACCTTGCGCTGACCAACTTCCTCCTTTTCCCTGATTTTGGTGGAACTTGGTTAGTACAGGGACTGCGTTCACCCGTGGCATCACAACGGGTCGCTATGCGTGCTCAAGTAAGCTTTGTGATATCAGAGCTACCACTCCGACCTAAGCTAACCTAAATGGCACATCAAATTTAACTGATCAAATTTGAATTTGTGCAAATGAATCTTCAAATGGCATGGTATTGCTGTTGTGAAGAAGAAAAGAACATATGATTTATGCAACGCAGGTAGCGAAAGGCGCAAGTATTTTGGTATTCTTCGAACTCTTCCCAGTCTATACGTGTTAAAACACATCACATAAAAGGCGAGTTTGATCCAGTATTTGATGTGTGGCCGGGCAACTTAACGCCTCATTTAAACGGCCCATAAACTGTTGTCTCATGAAGTTGTATGCTATTACAAAAGTAAGTGTGTGTATAAGTATGTTTGCATACATATAAATATGTATTAAAGATAGCAATATGCCAAAAAAATGTACTTTTTCATTTTCAAGCTATGAATGCCGAATTATTTTTAATGCTTCGGGGGTAAAGTCGGCTACCGTAATTGCTAATTAGATTGTCCCTCACTTGCCCTAAAACAGAAATATAGGGTTGCCTTTCAAACTTGGGCTTTTTAACTTTTCGTGAATTTAACGCATTATTTATGTTAAGAGCTACAAAATCAATGTTTTTTTTTATTGGATAGTTAGTTTGGCTATTAATCTTCCATTTTCTGGTATTGTTGTAATAATACACTGAGAGAAAAAAAAATTACAACAACAAAACTTGGTAGTAAGAAAATACTACTGCTAACATTTAACGCGGCATAAATTGGGCTGAATATTATGTCTTGCCATTCAACACAGGTGTTAACGACTTCAAAATTTAAAATTTTGCGAAATTGCTTTACAAAAAAATGTGGAAATGTTAAAAAAAATGCGACAAAATTAAAAAAAATTCCATTTTTTCACCTTCATTCAGATATAACTTTTGAAGTAGAAATGTAATCTTTAAGCAACTTCGCAGAATTTTACACATTATAGTCGTCAATAACTATGCTGACTTTCAAACCAAAATATTCAGCTCAATTTGTGCCGTTTAAAAAACACTAAAACCTATTTTCGGCAAATGTTATTAATTAATTTTAAAAATAGAGTGCATATTGTAAAAAACTGAAATTTATGCTACTGAACTGAATTATATGTCAGTAATTAATACTATAGATACTGTTTTTACATTGGGAAACAAAACTCCTCTCCATTTGTTAAGTAAATAAGCTTATATTTCATTTACTATCGTGATTAGACGGCACATAGTGCATTGATCCCTTAAAACGAAGGGACAGAAATAGAAGGAATGAAAAATAGGGTTTTGGAATTTGGTGTACTGTCATGAACGCGCTTAATTAAGAAAAATTTGGATTTTCAAAAGAATCGGCTCAAGGACACGCCCACCTCCCATATGTCCTTTAAACTAAAATCTTCATATTTTACACAAAAATGTATGGAAAGTTATGAAAAGTTGCAGTTAAGATACATATAATACTACCAGTATGTGTGTAAATTTTTAATAAAATCAAAGCGAGGACTATGGGTCCTACCATATATCCTTTTTCATAAAATTCTTGCAAAACCTTTAAAAATTCTCCTTTCTATGGGTCAACGCACTGTACGGCTGTAGATATTCTAGCCGGCAATCTTATTCGCGAAACTAAAAATGTAAGCAATTAAAAACTTTAATGATGAATTTAAGTTACATATGTATGTATATATTTTTCTTTATAAATTTGAAACTATTTTATTATTTTATAGCTCTTTTCTTTCTCAATTGGTTATTTTTCAACCGATTTTCAAAATTTGTTTTTTGATCGAAAGGTATTCAAATTATCTGTCTAATTGCTGAATATAGGTATTACAAATTATTGCCGCTAGATGGCGAAAAATTCGTTTTTATTGACAAATGTATCGAAACACCCTGTATTTGCAAATATTATGAGTTCATATATTCAGCAAATATACTCGTCAAAGGGTTTTGTACAAAGTTGCAAACATCATTTGTTCGAATTTTGGAAATTTATGGGCCAAAATTTTTATTTTCTTCAATAACATAAAAATAACGGTAATTTTGTAAATACGGAATTATGAAAAAGTCCCAGAACAAAAGTTGCTACTGAAGCCCTAAAGAATCATTCTCAACAATAAAAAAGTTCTTTTTCGCAAAAAGCCGTTTTTGGCATATTGCTAATTAAAGATGATTGTTATTGAAATGAAATTAATTTTCACTTAAGTTCCACTACTTTTTCCAATCTTTGTAAAAAACGTGAAGAGAAAAACGGGAATTTAACAGAAACTCTATTCTTAGATACGCATTTAAAGGATATATACGGCTCAATAAGCAAATCAGCATTAAATAATATTTATTTTTTATTTATTATTTATTTATTTATTAATTAATTACAATACAATTACAAATTATATTCTAATTATATACGAGCGGAGTAACTTGACCATATGCTCGGTGTAGTGTCACAGACCAGAGTCTCTGGTGGGAATCGAACCCACGACCCTCACGCTAATAGTCTAGCACACTACCCACTAGACTACCAGGGCACCCTATTTTTTATTTATTAACCGTGAAACTACACACAAAACCGTACAAAGAAATCTACAACATCGAAAGAATAATTACAACTAGAATGTGCGATGTAATAATTTCATTTCAATAGGCAAGTATTTCTCATTCTTTGCAATTCCTTTTTTTTATTTTTCATTTCAATCACCCATATTGTATGTATGTATAATACATATGATATGTATTTAACACAAATAGGTTTTCATAGAAACAGATTTATTTTTTTATTATTTATTTTTTCTATTTGAGTTTCCCAAGCCAGTGTGACTTTTATCGAATAACCCTCAAGTAGAAGATGTTGTTGTTGGTAATATAATGGCAGCTAAAGAACGTCTAAATTCTAAAGTTTTGTTAAACAACAGCACCAGGCCTCTTTTAGGAAAATAACAACAAACAATTATTTCGTATTATACAATTTTTTATTTTCACTTCATATTAACAATGCCGTAAATATACAGGGTGCAGCACTATATTATGAGTACGTTAGAGTCTGTTACTCATTAGACTAAGACAATGGAGAATGGAGCTGGACTTAGATTTTGCTGAGAGTTTTCTGCAATACGATTTACTCATTTCGAAAAGTTATTGGACGTAAAGCTACGGTTCAAAACCCAAGTCAAACATTTCGAACAAAACGAAATATGAAAAAATATTTCTTTTGCGACTTCCTCTCAGCAGATTTTTTTCAAATCTCTGAGAGCAAATAAGAGTTTTACTACCTACTAGACCACGGCGACTTCAACAGGACAACATTACAATTTAAAAATTTCTTGCATGATGGTTTCATCTGTGAATTGATAGTAAATCAAATTCGCATTAGTTGATATAAATTTGAACTTGCTTTCAAATAAATAGGGCACAACCCTTGTCCATCAATAATTCTCGAACAATTAAATGGTGTTGAACCATGAACATTAACCGAAAGCAAATGCACTCATAATTATTTTTGTGGACTTTCCTTTAAGTTCGACCCAAATCATCAATTTCAAACTCATTTCAATGACCTTTTTAAACGAATGATTTATAATTAATGAATAGAAAATTGTCAATACTCACAATGTAATTGATATGGGGATGAAATAATACAAATGATGCGTGCATTCAGAGTGTGCTGATAGCATGTGTTCCTCGCGAGACCCATGTAAAGAAATACTTACATTTTATATCGGAAAATGCACATCATTACGCAAGTGTGCGTTATCCGTTATAAAATGATAAACAGAGGACAACTCATTACTATATATGTATGTAGATATGTTTTCTTATATAATAATTATTCGACAGATCTTTGTAACGAGGATCTTCAAACCACGATTACTCTCTTCAAACGCACCGCGTCTTCACACAAGTTTGGCTGAACTTCACTAACTCACTAGCCTGCTTTGCCTTGCCTTTTATATGGCAGGGTAAACAGTCCGATGAATGTTCGAAATCTCTATAAATGTAAACATCGTTGTTTACATTCTTTATTCTTGTAGCGTTTGTTGTTGTATTTCTGTTTACTTGTTTACCATTCTTTATGCTGGTGTTTGTTGTTATTCTAAGCAGTACAATAATTTGTAAACAGGTTTGTTTACTGCATTATTTTGTTTTTGTAGCTTTTGTTTATAATTTTAATGTTAAGCTATGTAAAAGCAAAAATTCTGCTCCTGAGCGCAAATTTCTGCGTGTTATTCAAGCTGATAGATTTCTATTTGTCTAATAGCTGTCAATGGCTTCGATTGCGATGGAATACCGACAGATCGAAAAGTCTTTGATCATCATCTACAGCTCTGCGTGGTTAGACAAGAGTCCTATTGTAGCTTTAACTAGGTAGATAATCAGGCCATTGATTTGAGAGATCTGCGCCAGGTCAGATTGGAGCTCTACAAATTACGAAAGACGAATATTGATGAATTCTAGGTTTTCTACCACGAATCAATTATCTGAGATTGCGTTGCCTCAGTTGGTTGTCTTCTGGATGGGGAAGAATCCAGCTTCTGAATTGAAGAGAATGAAACCATGTGGAACATTCTATGCAATTACGTTGCGCTGTTCAACTTCATGTTACTTTTTCCAAAAAATCTGTCATATAGCGTTAATGGTGAATATTGGCTTCCAATGACTCAAGAAATCCAGAAACATTTCATCGCACGAACGAAGAAGCTAGAGAGCAGGATGAATTTAGGATATAAAGTTGTCACAAAGCGGGTGCATATAAACGATTATTTTTTAAAGTAAATCTAAAATATGAGGCACGTTTATAAGTGTGGGATGCTGGAAAAGGGGATGCATGCAGTATATCGAATATAATATCAGTACCTTTTTAAGCTAAACTCAAGATTGTATAAGTTTCAGTGCTACTAAGCGGGTAATTATTATATCCGAGGTGTTCATATCTGGAGTATACTGTAAACAACGATGTTTACATTTATACAGGTTTCAAGAAGGCGAAGTCATGAACGTTCGCCTTCAAGAACATTCATCAGACTGTTTCCTTTGCCATATAAGTATAAGGCAAGGCAAAGCACTCGACAGAGTTAGTGAAGTTCAGTCAGTCTTGTGTTCAGACGCGGTGCGTTAGAAGAGAGTAATCGTGGTTTGAAGATCTCCGTTACAAAGATCCTACGAATAATTTTCTAGTAAATGTCAAAAGGTAATAAGGAGAGGAATAACAAAGCAATTGTTGTTGTTTACATCATGTTGTGAACAGTGGCACACAGAATTGTGCGAACAATAAAGAATTTTAATTATTCCCATATAAATATTGCCATATATTTAATTCGCAATCTACGAGCTGATATTTTAAACGTTTTTAAAATGTAAAAACGTAACAATATTTGGAAGATAGTAGAGTATACTGTTTAGTCGTTTCCCATTGACGTAAGTTCAATAAAAATTTCAGAAAATATCTCACCATGTACTGTAGCAGGTATTGAATAGTATACCTCCTTTCATTAATTATGCATAAAAACCCATTGTAGGGTATTTGTTTTGAAATCATTTTTATTTTCTTTCTCCTTTTTGGGATGACATTGATATATGGTTACCACATATTGTGGTGTTGATGTTAATGCTTCACTACAATGTCACATTTCTCCCTTTTATTTTGTCATTTTCATTTTTGATATTTTTGTACTTCTTCTGCTTCTTTTTCGTTTTGAGAGTTTGTAATAATTTCGTTCAAGAAAAATGAAAAAAAAAGAAAAGGGGTGTTGCATGTTGATACCGCTTAGTTGAATCTTGTGGCATTAAAGCTGTTGTCAAGCCATAAAATACATTTATTTATTTATTTATTTATTTATTTATTTATTTTAGTCTATGGATTATATCCTTGCAGACATTTAAAAATATATAATACATTATTTAATACATTTAAGAAAAAATTTACATTTACACAATTAATTAGAAATTATGGGTCAAAAATTTTAAAAATATTTTTAATTATGAATTATTTAAAAGAGAAAATAAAAAAAAAATTGTAGACAAATGTGTGCACATAAAGTAGTATAAGAATTAATACATCAGGAGTTCAAAGAAATAATTAATAATTTTTTCACTGCATTCGTATTTAATGAATAATCAACAAGTCCAAAAAATTGGTTGAATTCGTTACACATCCTTCTAAGCGGGTCAGCATCAGGATAATTGGCTCTAAACATTGGAATAGACAGTGGTACAAAATTTCGCGATAAACGTCGAGGTATATTAAATGAAATTTCGTTTATCAAGAATCCAGCGCATATATCTCCTTTTATAACATTTAGTATAAATGAAACATTTAACATAATTCTACGGCTTTTCAATGTTGGCAATTTAATAAGAGCTAATCGGGCAGAGTAAGATGGCAAATTACGGAGGTCAAAATGTAGTCCACGTAGGCAAAATAGGAGAAATTGTTTTTGCACAGATTCAATTGCATTGGAATGTGTTTGGTAAATGGGATCCCAAATTATAGAACCATATTCTAGAATTGGACGAACAAGCGACACATAAAGTGCCTTTGTGATGTATGGATCCTTAAATTCCTTCGACCATCGCTTTATATAACCCAGTGCAGCCCTGGCCTTATTTACAGCACACGTTATATGAGAAATGAAGCTTAATTTCTTATCGAATAAAATACCCAAATCCAGAAAACGGTCAACCACTTCAATCTCATAACCACCAATAAAATAATTCACAATAATTGGACTGGTTCTCGAAAAGCGCATTAATTTACATTTCCTGAAGTTAAGCTGCATTAAATTGGCGTTACACCATTCATAGAACGAATTTATATCAAATTGTAAATGCTGTTGATCCAAAAGATTGTCATAAGTTTTAAAAAGCTTTACATCATCCGCATACATCAAAATGTTCGAATACTTTATAACTTGAGGCAAATCATTTATAACTAAAGAAAAAAGGAGAGGTCCAAGATGACTTCCCTGTGGTACTCCAGAACGTGCATGTATTTTTTTTGATACAACGTTGTTGAAACAAACCGATTGAGTTCTATCCGATAAATATGATTTTAACCACTTAATAGCAGGATCCGTAAAGCCTATCAAATGTAATTTTTTTAATAGGAGCTTATGATTTACTTTATCAAAGGCCTTTGAAAAGTCGGTATATATAACATCTGTTTGCCTTCTATTAAAAAATCCACGATTTATGACAGTTGTTAGATGAAGTAAATTTGTTGTTGTTGAACATCCTTTTTGAAATCCATGCTGATATGGAGATATGAGATTACAAACTTGGTAATACAATGTATCAGTAATCAATTTTTCAAAAAATTTGGGAATAACACTCAATTTCGCTATACCCCTATAATTTTCTATATCAGATTTATCACCAGATTTAAACAATGGGACTATAAAAGAATCCTTCCAAATTTTTGGGACATATCCATTTTTAATTGATAAATTAAACAGAACAGTTAGGGGGTGAGCTAAAGCATCAGCACAATTAATTAAAATGCTGCCCGGAATTTTATCAGGACCACAACTGTGTGAAAATTTTAATTTTTTTAACTGAGTTGCAACAGTTTGTGTATCAAAGAGTGGTATAGATATAGAATGTTTAACCATCAATGGATAAGGATACTCCATTTTATCATCATAGTTTTCGTCAGAATAAGTGCAGGAAAAAAATTCAGCAAACATGTTACTTATAGTTGAAATATCGCTAGATTCATTATTTCGATATGACATTGAAGCTGGAAAGCATGTAGATTTTCTCTTTGAGTTTATAAATTTATAGAAAGACCTAGGATTACGTCTTAGATTAATTTTAGCCTTTGCCAGATAAAGAGTGTATAATTGTTTATTCAGTCTGGTATAATATGCACGGCTTACTGAATATCTTAGGTAATCTAAATTGGATCCAGAAAATTTATACTTTCTATAACATCTAGACTTTCTATTCTTAGCACGGCTTAATTCATTGTTATTCCAAGGCGGCCCCGGTAACGATCTTTTTATATGTTTTGGAATGCACTGCTCCATAAAAAATAACATTTTATCATAAAAAATATCGAATGTATTATCCAAAGTTATTGATGAATTTACTGAAAGTGACAAAACATTATTCCAGTTTATACTCAGAATCATTTCATTCAGCGCAAAGTAATTGGCTTGTCCAAACGAAAAAACTCTATCTTTAACGATCGACGAAGACAGGATATTGTTAGCTGGCGTAGATATAATCAACTCAAGTGTAGGATGATAACGATCTTCCGGAATAGTTAATGGATCACATCGGTTAATATGACAGTCTTCCTTATCATTCACGAACACTAGATCCAGTATTTTAGAGAAATCATTAGGTGTACCATTAATTTGAAAAAGACTAATATCATACAAAATATTGAAAAAGTCATTAAACATATCATTATTCGCGGCCTGAACGTAATAACCATCCTCGGCTACATAATTCCAAGATACTGATGGAATATTAAAGTCACCCATGATTATAAGCAAATCATTTTCATTGGCAGAGCATGCTACCGTTCGAATTGCCTCACCATGTTGAATATATAATGATTGCGGGGATAATGGAGGAATGTATGAACACGTAACGAATATTCTTTTATTCTTGAGTCTTATAATAACTGCAATAAGTTCAATATCAGGCCATGAATTAAGCACAAACTGTTCAGATGAAATGAGACTGGAAACGGCTATGAGAACACCACCACCATAAGAGCCACGATCACGACGGAAAATATTGTATTTACTACATAGTATTTCAGAATCTAAAAACGAATTGTTAAGCCAGGTTTCAGTAAATGCTAGAATGTGATAATTACAATCAAGACTCTCCATATATAAGCTTGACAGTTTTGTCCTTAGACCACGAACATTTTGGTAAAGTAATGATAATGTATTAACGTAATTACAATTTAGTTTTTTGGATCACTTTGAGGAAGGACACCAACTCTATTACTTCTATTTTTCTCCCTGTATACATATTCACGAACCAGGGTATTTTCCGGCCAGAAATTCGGATTAATGATCGTACTGAAATCGTTAGATGAGGTAGATATTTTAAATGATGAGATTGTCCTGGGTTCAGCAAATGTAAACTTCTGCACTGTAACATCAATTTTACGACCATATTTAGAATTTATGTAATGAACAACATCATCCGATGAAGTGTCACATGCTAACCTGGACACAAAAATAGTTTTTCTTGGTGGAACAGCCTGCAGCGGTTTGTAAGTAATTTGATTACCCATTGTTGCCTCATTATTATTAACATTATTTGGTGACAAAATTACCTTTGAAGAACGATTATCGACCGTATGAGAAATTTGTTGACGGGAACTTACAGCATTCAATGATATAGACGGCGTTGAACCAATATCCTTAATGGTACCTGAATTTATAGGAGACGGCACAGATAAGTTATTCCCAGTGGAAACTAAAGGCAGCATATTTGCGCCTCTTTTTACCCTAGTAGAATTGCTATCAGTATCATTAATATATTTATCCAAATTTGGAAAGCTATTAAATAATTCACCAAATTTGGCAAGCTTAGATTGCAGAGACAAAAAATCCTTATTAAGTTGGTCAAACTCACTCTTGTAGCTTTTAAAAAATTCATAAAATTCTACGTTAATTTTTTTACAACTTGTACAAGTCCAATGAAGGGACTTTGCCGGATCCAGAAGCGCATCAGCATCACGTGCTTTGAGTGCAGTACATTTTAAATGATAATTGCCTAAACACAACCAACATGAAATCATCCGGTCATTTCCCGTACCAGTGCAATTTGAGCTCAAACAATCCATATTAACGATTGAAGGTAAATTATAATACAGAGATTGGATATAAAATGTTCGCTAGGTGGTGGTAAACGGTTTAAGGGTAGATGGCGCTACTAAAAGGAATTATCTAATACACAAACCAAACAGATGCAGTGTTGTAATATATATTATTTAGTAGGTAGGTTACTCTCACAGCTGCAACAATCCGTATTGATGATACTATGATAAATATTTATTCTCCTTATCAGCAAATATTTCATAAAAACCAATTTTAGGCGACTCAGGCAGACACCTCAAACACCACTCCACAGTACGATGATAATACAGCAGCTGACGATCACAATGAGACGCAACACAACCAAATCAGGCGGATAAAAACACTTTAAAACACAAATTAATACAGAGCGCAAAAAAACACGTCACGCACGTTGCTTGTTGTTGTTATGAAAAAAAGAAGAAGAAGAAACATCAAATAAGCAAGCATCAGCATTCATTTGAGATAACTATGGTATCTTAGCTTGAATTCATGTAGCGCATCACAACAACTTGAGCATTTTATTTAACATATCAACACAAAATTATTTTAATGACCTTTATATCAATGAAAATTCCCAAGCGGAGATGATAACAAGAAGCTTGCCGCTCACAGGCAAGTTCACTCGTTGGTCCATATCAGAGATCAGCAATGAGTATTCAATAAGATCAGTAGATTCGAATCATACTCATAATTTCTGAGACTTATAGGCATTCATACTTATTTTAATATCATATTCATACGACTCATATTCAAAGCTTGTAGTCCTCATCGTACTCATACTTAACAACACGTATGATGTTATTGATTTCGACTCTCCTTTACTCAAGAATCACAAAATAAGTATGATTCTCGTACGAACACTACAATACTCACCAGATGGTTGTGTGTTTGCTATACTTGCTGTCTTTGCTTTTTTTTATATTTTTTGTAAGTGCAACAACAACTAATACTGTAAATTTTGATGAATGATTCGAATCACTCGAATCATTTATAAGTATTATAAGTATTTGCGTTTATGAATCTGAATGAGCAGGCATATGAATCAAACATATTTGAATGGTATGAGTTTGATGTCAACGTTGTACTCATACTCATTGCAACCTGTACTTATAAATCAATGTTGTAATGAATACGCATGGATCAGAGTAGTGCAGTTGCAATATTGTTGACTCCCTCATTCTCGAAATTTCATGAGTACTTATGAGTAGCGAAAAAACGATTAATACGGCCCATTGTGTCATACAAGCGGTGATAATGTCAAATGTTTTTTGTTGAAATAAATTTCGTCAGTAAAAAATCTAATGCTTAAACTTGTGCCTTTAATCAGCTGCCAATAGGCATCGATGACAGGAGAGAGTAAGAGTGCATTTCAAGCAGATGATTTGAACAAAAAAATTGTACCATGACATGAGTTGTTAATAAAATAAGCATGTTTTATTTTCTTTTTTACCTTCAAAGAGTCTTTTTGTGTTATTTTCTAAAAACAATGTTGTAGAAACAAAGCATTTCATGTTCTTTTCTAAAACTGTTGCACTCAGTAAGTGCAAAAATGTTTCACTTATTGCCCTCTAAAAAAGCACAGGGCGAAAAAATTACACATCATGATGTTTTTATTTGCATTAGAGATCAGCAATGAAGCGTTTCTTCGCTACTCATAAGCACTCATAAAGTTTTGATTATAAGTGAGTCAATAATATTGAAATTTAACTATGTACTCTGATTCATTCGTACTCACTACAACGTTGATTTATAAGTAAAGTTTGCAATGAGTATTCGTACAACGTTGACAACAAACTCATAGCATTCGAAATATGGTTGATTCATAAGTCTACTCATATAGATTCATGACTTTGGAAAAATACTCATAATACTCATAACTGATTCGAGTGATTCCAATCATTCATTAAAATTTACAGTCTTAGTTGTTGTTGCATTTACAAAAAGAGAAAAAAGGCACATAAGTAAAAAAGACAGAACAGCAAGCAGAGGAAACACACAACCGTAGGAACTTTCGACTATCAGCTCCCAAATTATCCGTTTCTCTTTTCACTACCTGGACGAAAGGAGTAGGCCACTCAATATTGCTGTAGAAGGTAACATCATACCCACGGCATGTAACCCCAGAATCCTTTGGGTTATTTTCGACAGTCTCCTATACTTCTTCTCCCAAGCAACCAACATCAACGCCAAAGTGAGCTTGAGAAAAAGGCTACTGAAACCGCTATCAGAAACTATATGGGGAATGGACAGGAAAACAATCATTACCACCTACAAGGTTATTGTAAGATCCCTCCTTAATTATGTTGCTTAAATCTGGACTTCATTCTTGACTGAGACACAATGGCGGGTGCTACAGACGACGCAGAACAACGCCTTACTTATAGCCACGGAATGTGTGAAGATGTCAAGTCTAGACCAATTTCCCGAAGAGTCCCAAATACTGTTAGTGAGGAAACACAACGAGTTGCTGACGAAACAATTCCTCGTGGCCTACTACTCATTTACAATCCAATCCCAACCATAATATAGTCATGGACGACCCAACTCCTCGCCGTATTAGACCCGACTTTAGAACCTTGAACATAGACATCATACACATTATACCAACATTAGTGAACCTCCAGTCAGTAAGGGAGCCACAATGCTCCATACACCAATCGACAGTGATGACAGCAATGGGCGAACTTTGCCAAAACAGGATTCTGAATCAACATCCACCGACAATCTCGAATAGTGAAAGGTAGCTACTCAGGGGAAGCAGAACCATCCTGACCCAGCTAAGATCAGGATGGGCGAATTTGCTGAACAACTATAGGCCAAAGATTATTCCGGGGATCTTAGATTGCTGCCCATCATGCAACCAAAGACCACACGATACGGTGAACTTCTTCAGTTGCCCCGCAAATCCAACAACTCTTCGACTTATACACTTGTGGCTGAATCCAACACTTGTAGCGGACTTCCTAGGACTATCGATCACTTAACGACGACCCCCAACATACACAACTCACAACTCATAATACCATCTCTTAATCCATATCATCTTCACCAGAATCACATAGACATACAATCAAACGCATAAACTTAATTTTCTTATATCCAACAGGGTGATACTTCTATAGGCAGAGCTGTTACAATAACAACACAACCTTCTAGAGAGTATTTTAGTGTTCGTACGCAAATCATACTTACTCTCTGATTCTTGTAAATGTTGAGTAAAGGAGAGTCGAAATCAACAATATCATACGTGTTGTTAAGTATGAAATGATGACTACTTCAAACTTTGAATATGAGCAAATATCACAAATTATGAGTATGATACGATTCTATTCATCTTTTTAAATACTCATTACTGATCTTTGGTGTATATAGCATAGAGTCGGGTCCAGATCAGAGATCGCTACTTATAAGTACTCATGAAATTTCGAATATGAGTGAGTCAACAGTATTGAAAGTCAACTATTCTGATTCATTCGTACTCACTACAACATTGATTCATACGTACAGGCTGCAACTAGTATGAGTACAACGTTGACATCAAACTCATAACATTCGAAATGTTTGATTCAAAATCCTACTCATTCAGATTCATAACTTTAGAAAAATACTTATAATACTCATAACTGATTCGAGTCGAGTCATTCATCAAAACTTATAGTCTTTATTGTTGTTGCATTTACAAAAAAAAAAAAAACAGACACATAAGCAAAAAACAGAGCACTAAGCAGAGCATACGCGAGTCATACTTATTTTGTGATTCCTGTAAATGTTGAGTCATGGAGAGTTGAAATCAACAACATCATACGTGTTGTTAAGTATGAATGTGATGAGTACTTCAACCTTTAAATATGAGAAGAGGTTCCATGATATTAAAATAAGTATGAATGCGTTTAAGTATTAGAAATTATGAGTATGATTCGATTCTATTCATCTTTTTGAATACTCATTGTTGAACTCTGGTGTACCATGGAGTCGATTCCAGATGTTTAGAAATAAAATCCGAGAACACATTTGAGATACATACTTATGTACATGTGTGGTTGGAATTATTTTTAATATATTTTCTATTACGATGTCGTCGCCATAGTCTTGTAGGTAGTGTGCCCGCTTATTAGACGTAAAGCCCGGGTTCGAGCCCCAGGCCAGACATCAAAATGAAATATGAAAAAAAAAATATATTTCTTCGGCGACTTCCTCTCGGCAGATTTCTGCCTAAAGCTCTGAGAGAAAATAAACCTGCCATGAAAAAATTTCTCAAGAATCTGTCGTTCGGAGTCGGCGTTAAACTGTAGATCCCGCCACTCAAGTATAAAATTAAGCACACAATATGAGTGTATGTATGTATGTACGATTCTCTGGTCCAGATGTATAGAAATAAAATCCGAGAAGACATTTGAGATACCTGCGATACATATTAGATAAATCGTTTTATGGCAAAATCTTGTTACTATTATCCAAAGGCTACTAGCGTTTATTTTCTTGCAAGAAACTTTAAAATAAAACATGGTTTTAAACAAAAAGAAAAACATGCTAAAACACAACAAATATAGTAAATATGTGGTAATATCATGTGCTACATTATTGACACCGGAAATAAGCCCTAATGCGATGATGAACCGTAAACAAGATGGCAATAACAATATTGTAGTTAAAGAGAAAACAATCCAAAAAAAACATGATTTTTTTGTTTTTAATATTTACGATGCAATACTTATTGTTGTTTTTGCCCTTGGCAACAAGTTAAAAAACAAGTAAAAATATATTGTACAAAAACAACTTTGAAAACAATTTTAACCAACTGAATAACTTATATATGTACACCAGTCTGCTTGCTAGTCCACTAACCAGTCGGTCAGTCTGTCCGTCCGTCAGCTATTGAGCCATTCAACCATCATATTTATATTCAACAATATGGATTCTTTTTTTTGTTTTCTGCTATTGTTGTTGTTTATTGTTTTTGTACTGTGTTTACAATATTGTTCGTGTTTTTTTGTAAAAAATTGTTTTTGACCATGCAAACTTCAAAACAACACCATAAACAACAACAACTACACCACCAAGAACAACTAAGGCAAGAGTAGAGGCTAAATAATAACAAGGATTTCCTACACGTGTATGTAAAAATGACATTGTATTTTATGAGTGTGTAAGTGTGCGTGTGTTTACGTATGTATATATGGTACATTGTTAATGTGTAGCTAAAGTGTATATAAAAGTTTAATTTGTTATAATTTAATTTAGTTGTTGTTGCTGTTGCTGCTATTTTCTCATCCCTGTTGCTGCCTCTGTAATACAGGGTTTTCCTTTTTGAATGTTTAAAAAAAGGAAATCACAATTATTATATTCCTACGATACTTGGGTTTTTTGTGTATTTCATTTGAAAATTATTTAAACACATAATTTCCTTTTGTAGTACATACTCAATTTTTCTTTCTTCATTTTAAAGCACCATAAACAAGGGGAGAGAAAAATGAAAAATTCAATTAAAAAAGAGAAAATATAATTAATGTAAGCGTTGTTGTTTTTTCTTCTTTGTTTCATAAATTCATTAATAAATGAAATAAAATTTATGCATTTTCCTTTTGTCATATAATACACATGCACACAAACAAATGTACAAGCTGGCAACATGATTTTGGTTTTCCATGGAATAACAGAAATTCCTAATTATGCTGAATATTATGTTTAGTCAGTAAAAGGCTTACTTACATGTGGCAACAGAATTATACAAACATTTCTTCTAAAATTCATAGTTTAACAATATTTATGGTGGGTAAACACTTAAATACTTTAAGATCTACTTCAAGAGGAATTATGCTCTTTCATTAGCAATATGAGCTCTGTTTTCCTGGTGGTGAACTCATTCTTTTATTCTGGAATTTTACAATATTTTGAATTTCTGTTGAGCATAATATACTGTTAAGAACATGCAAATATCAAGATACTGGTGTTTTGCTTTTACATCGCTTAACATTAAAATTGTAAACAAAAGCTACAAAAACAAAACAATGCAGTAAACAAAGCTGTTTACAAATTATCGTACTGCTTGATATAACAACAAACACCAGCATAAAAAAATGGTAAACAAGTAAACAAAAATGATACAACAAACACTACAATAATAAACGTAATCAACGATGTTTACATTTATAGAGATTTCGTGATGGCGAATTCAAGAACGTTCGCCTTCAAGAACATTCATCAGACTGTTTACTCTGCCATATCAAAGACAAGACAAATCAGGCAACGGAGTTAGTGAAGTTCAGTCAGTCTTTTGCGAACACGCGGTGCGCTTGAAGAGAGTAATCATGTTTTGAACATCTCCGTTACAAAGATCTTTCGAATAATTGTCTAGTAATTGTCATTGTTTATGCAAAGGGTATAAACACAGGAATAACAAACAAAGCAATTGTTGTTGTTTACATAAAGTTGTGAACAGAGGCACACAAAATTGTGCGAATAATAAATAATCTTAATTAAAACTAAACACAAATTTATTTTTATTTTATTTGCAATCTACGATTTCATATTTTAAATGTTTTTAAAATGTAAAAGATGTAACAATACGTTTAGTATTGTTTAGTTACAGGGTGACTTTTTTCTATTGTGGGTTTATAAAATTATTTCGAACGTGTACTCTAACTAGCGGAACGAAATTTCTGAAGTAGTTTTTGCTCTGTCAAACCTATTCCATACTCAAGAGGACGTCTTCTAGTGCTTTGGAAATTATTCTTTCTTAAGGATAGATCAGCTATCTCTTAAATATTTAATAGAAGTCTGATTTTGAGTAGCTTCTCGAAAAGCTCTCCGCTCAGCATACAACTTTGTTACATACATAAGTAGTCATTACAGCCCTTCAGTCAGGATTACAGACTTATATGGTGTGTGTTAAATTAATACATAAATGGCGGGACCTACAGTTTAAAATTGACCCGAACGACAGACTTTGTGGGAAACTTTTTATGGCTATTTGTATTTAATCTTAAGAATTTTTTGCCAGAAATCTGCTGAGAGGACTTCGCCGAAGAAATGTTTTTTCATATGTCGTTTTTGTCCCAGATGTCTGACCTGGGGTTTGAAATGCGGCCTCACGTCTAATAAGCTAACACACTACCTATTGGACTACTGTAACGGTGTCTGTGTAGTACACTTTCAATGAACATACTTGTTCATGGAGTATCGCTTTTATTTATAAATTTCTTCTTATGTACCTCATACTTTAGAAAGAAAGAAAATGCGGTCAGCGATTACATTATCCATTGCCTCTATTCCGCACTTATTAGTGCTTTTTATATATTCGAGTAGCCAAAGGGTTTTTATTAATATCGTTCCACAATTCAGCCGTAGTCTAGTAGATAGTATGTTGGCTTATTAGATATGAGGCCCCTCTTCAACAACAAAACGAAATATAAAAAAATATTTTTTCGGCGACTTTCCCTCAACAGATTTCTGGAAAAAACTCTAAGGATAATTAAAATTGCCATGAAAAGTTTCTCGATAATCTGCCATACGAAGTAGAATTTAAACTGTTGGTTCCGCCGTCTCCGCTAGAGGCCAATAGCTAGCGACCACTTTACTGAGGCCAAGTTTCTAGAGTTCATTTTACTGGAGGCTATTTTGCTAGCGGCCATACTGCTAGATGCCATATCGCTAGTTCCCAGTGACCACATTGCTGAGGCGAAGTTGCTAGAGATCATATTGCTATGGCCCTTATTGCTAGAAGCAATATCGCTAGTTGCTAGCGGCTATGATCCTATTGGCCATGTAGCTAGCGGCCATATTGCTAGAGACCATATCCCTAGTGGCCAGGTAGGTTCCGCCCTCAATGTATAAAAAATTAGCACACACAACAAAATTGGTGTGAAAGCCTAGGTCGTAGTCCTGACTGACTTATTTTTTAAACTGAGCACATCATTTGATGGTATAATCACGATCTTCCCAATTGGTCCTAAATATTTTACTCTGGAACCCAATGCGACCGCTTCCCTATCTGCCTTTCAGCCATTCCTACTCTTAGAAGTTTCTCAATCGACTTTAATTATTCATTCTCATTAGGAAGCATTTCACAAAATCATAGTTTGCAAGAGGGCTTTTCGGCTGGTCGCAATGCTCCCTGATGTTGATAATAAAAAATTCTGGATAAATAAAAACGGGAAAGCGAAGTAAGGAAAAGCGCTGATTTGCTGCTATAGGCGAGAATGCATAGATGAATTAGACTGCGAGTTGTTAGAGCTCATCGGCCATAATCTCCGGGTTGAACTCAAAACAATTACCGCTTGTTTAAAAATCTAAAGATATAGCTCGGCGAAAGAGATGAAATCGTCTCGCAAAAAAAACCTTTTTATTTAACAGGTTCAAAAAAATTAAATAAACCTTGGAAAAAGGCTCAACTGCAGGCAGGGTTGGCAAAATTGATACAATTGTACTTTTTTTGGTACAACTCAAACATAAAAAGTACAATGGTACACCAATCACCAATTTTGTACAATTTCAAATGGCCAGCCGCGGCAGCCATTTGAATGAAATTATTTTCCATTATTAACCGGAAAGATTGTACTTTCAAATAAAAAAAGAAATTTGAGAAAATATTCAGTAGTTTTTTTACAGCATTTTCAAAAAAAAAAGTTATTTGGTGGACCCTTTAATATTTGTTGTTGTAACAAACAATTGTAACATTACAATTAAATTCGTATGTACTTTTTTGTTATGTTTTTTATATTGTTTATTAAAATAAAATATATATTTCTGATGAAAATACAAATTTCCAATAAAAAATGTGTTTTGTACAATTAGGGTCCAAAAAGTACAATTTAAAACGCTGGTCTGTACAATTTAGAAATGTCATTTGCCAACCCTGACTGCAGGCATCTCTTAAAAAGTACTTGGAAAACTTCTTATTCGGACAATACCAACATAGCCGCTAGCAAAGTGGCAGCTAGAAATATGGCCGTTAGTTACATGACCAATAGCAACATAGCTGCTAGCATCATGGCCGCTAGCATCATGGCCGCTAGCATCATAGTCACTAGTGATATGATCTCTAGCAATATGGCCGCTAATTAAATGACCAATAGCAACGTAGCTGCTAGCATCATGGCCATTAGAAATATGACCTCTAGCAAGATGGTTTCTAGCAAGTCAGATATCTCCAACGAAACGATATATTAACAAAAATGTGTTCGGCGACTTGCTCTTAGCAGATTTCTGGCAAAAACTCTGTGAGAAAATAAGAATTGCCATGAAAAGTTTTTCAAAAATCTGTCGTTCTGAGCCGACTTTAAACTGAAGGTCCCCTCATGTATAAAATAAACGCACACAACATGATTAGTGATAAGAAGCTAGGCTGATTGGAGGGTTATAATGACCAATTATGTATGTATATACGTAATAACATAAAATCACACTATCCTGGTGGCCAATTAATTCAGAAAATATGTGAAAAAACTTTTCGATCAAAAGTTTGCTTGTGTCATTCAATTGTAGTATTGTGGTATGTGGTACGGTCGTGTTGGATGTACTTATGAGCAAGATTAATGCCAGTTAAGTGCGTTTACCAATGACACTAACATTCTGACTATCGACATTGGGGCCAGAGATCAGTAATGAGTATTTGAAAAGATGACTAGAATCGAATCAAACTCATAATTTCTGATACTTATACGCATTCATATTATTTTAATATCATGGAACCTCTACTACTCTCTGGTTGGAACCATAATACCAAGATAAATACTAGTTAAATGCGTTTACCAATGGCACTAAGATTCTGATTATCGTCGGTTTTAAAGCTATTAGGGTCAATGACTCCACCAACCTAAAAAGCACACCAAATCTATCCATAATTAGATGTCAAACTAAACAAAACAACTATGATCGGATATCAAATAAGTCGGTGTCGTCAACTCAACACAGAGCTTAATAAATATTGTTACGTTTTTACCATTTTAAAAACGTTTAGAATATGAGTTCGTAGATTAAAAATAAATTTGCGTTTAGTTTTAATTAAACTGTTTTATTATTATTCGCACAATTCTGTGCCACTGTCCACAACTTTATGTAAACAACAACAATTGCTTTGTTTGTTATTCCTCCGTTTACACCCTTTGCATAAACAATAACAATTGTTCTACAGATCTTTATAACGGAGATCTTCAAACCAGCATTATTCTCTTCAATCAACCGCGTCTTCACTCAAGACTGACTGAATCGTCAGTCTTACTCGTTGCCTGCTTTGTCTAGCCCTTTTATAAGCTCGCGTAAACAGTCTGATGCAGGTTTTTGAAGTCGAACGTTCATGGTTCCGCTTTCTCGAGAACTCTTTCACGACTTCATTGTTGTTTGTGTATTTTGTACACATTGCTTGCTTTTGCGTTCTCGCTTACTTGTCTATCCCCGTTTCTTTCATACCGATGTTGTTGGTTTACTTGTAACAAGTTCGTAGTATTTGTTTGTGTTGCTTTTTGTTTATCCTTTTCGTTACAATATGTATGTTGCTAAAGAATGAAAATTTTCTAATTGGAAATTTTCTAATTCTTTACTTACCCTTTAATTCTGGTAGAATTTTTTAATGTAAATATTTTAAAGGAATTTATTTTCATTCATTTAAACTTATCCTTTTGAAAAAAAGAACAGATTTCCGCGAATACAGAAAGCACCGAATAACGCAGCTTACACCAAAATTTTGATATTTTGGCCTTCCAGGAACATATTGTTTCTTACAGGGTAAAGGCTTTATTTATTGTATAAATTTAGGAAAAAAATATGATTAATTGGATCGCAGCAGATGTCCAAACAATCGTTCAAAAACACAAGACATGACCCAGTAAAATATTAATTTTAAAACGTGTTTCGTAATTACATTTTGCTATGAAGGAACACAATCAATTATTCAAGTAGACAACCGAAAATGTTGAACAATAAAAAGATACTCCTCCGCTTATAAGAGATAGAACCAACAACAACAATATATTAACAAAAAAATAGAATAATAATGAAAATAAAGAAAATAAATAAAAAACCCCGAAAATAAAAGGGAAATTTAATTACATCATCAAAATAACAAATAACCACAATTTAGATCATTTTGAACATGTTTTTCGTAATGTTTTAATACAACAACGCGTATACTCGTATTCGTTCATTCATTTATTCATTCATTCAAACTAACATGGCCATACAAAGCAACAACGCAACCAACCAACCAACCAGGCCATAGAATACAATGAATATTGTTTTTATTGTTTAATGATTCCACCACAGCAGAACCCAACCAACATTCTACCAGTTCTACGTCAGCCGAGCCGATTACTTGTACATCCATGTGGAATAGATAAATTCTTATTCTCAATGTTTGTTTGTTTGTTTGTTGTACCAACCAGTCCAAGGAATTAAATACATTTAAGCTGGAAAAGCTATTTACACGTAATGCATGCATTCATCACTGACATTTTCCTACGTTAGGTTATGCATGAACATTCATTCACTCATTCATTCATTCATTCAGGAATAAACGATTGAATAGAGTCTTTATTGTCAGGAGTCTTGTTCTCCATCCACACCATACGCTTGGAAGGCGAGAGGTGTAGGGAGGCAGCAGGAGCAAGGAATTACAATTATTTATTAAATCTTTCAACATTAATTTTCATTGTACCGCGCATGTGATGTGATGTGCGTGTGAAAATATTTTCACGTAATCATTATCGTGGGACATTTTTTCATTCGTTTTTAATTGTTGTCTGTTAATAAAAATAATTATTTTTGTTATTGCGTTCATGAAAACATGTTACAAACAATATTAAATAACTTTATTGAATACAATATTGATAAATTTTATCAAAAAAATTAAAATAATTCGGAAAACAGGATATCTTTCGAAGTTACAACTAGTTGGAGCAAACTACCATACATAATTGGTAATTACAACCCTTTAGTCAGGATTACGACCGAGTATCTCACACCACTTAAGTAGTGTGCGTTAATTTTTATACATGAGTGGTGGTATCTACAGTTTAAAGTCGACTTCGAACGACAGATTTTTTAAAAATATTTCCATGGCAATTTTATTTACTCTTAGAGTTTTTGCCAGAAATCTGCTGAGTGTTAGTCCCCGAAGAAATATTTTTTCGTATATCGATTTGTTTGAGATGTCTGACCTGGGGAGTGAACCGATGGAAATGGTTAGAAAAGGTATGCAAAAATTTAAGTTGGTGGCCAGCGTGAACAGTCTGCTATGACTATTAAAAAACGGTTTTCAATGGCATGCCATAGATCCAATTCGGAATGATTTACATCTATTGTGACGAAAATGAAAAATCTAGATACTGGTGTTTTGCTTTTACATCGTTTAACATTAAAATCATGAATAAAAGCTACAAAAACAAAACAATGCGGTAAACAAACCTGCTTACAGACTATCATACTGCTTAATATAACAACAAACACTAGCATAAAAAAATGGTAAGCAAGTAAGCAAAAATACACAAACGACACTACAATAATAAGTCATTTATTTATTTATTTATAGAGATTTCGAGAAGGCGAAGTCATGAACGTTCGTCTTCAAGAACATTCATCAGACTGTCTACTTTGCCATATAAAAGGCAAGGCAAAGTAGGCGACATTCCTAAATAATAAACGACTTCTAAGTAATAAACGATTCCTAAATAATAGACGAGTTAAAATGTTTTTTTTTATTTCTTTATTTATTAATTACAATACAATTACAAATTATATTAAATTGTTTACGAGCTGAGTAATTTCCACCTTATACTCGGTGTAATGTTTCAGACCAGGTTCTCTGGTAGGGATTGAACCCACAACCCTCAGACTGATGGTCAAGCACACTACCCACCGGGGCACCCAACGATTTCAAATATTTTCATCACAATGTGCGATTATGAAAATGGATGCACACCAGATATCAGCAATGAATATTCAAAAAGTTGAGTCGAATCGAATCATACTCATCATTTCTGATACTTATACGCATTCATACTTATTTTAATATCAAGAAACGTCTGCTCATTTTTTAAAGTTTGAAGTACTCATCATAATCATACTTAAAAACACGTATGATGTTGTTGATTACGACTCTTCTTTACTTCTTTACATTTACAATAATCACAAAATAAGTATGATTCGCGTACAAATACTAAAATACACTCTAGAAGGTTGTGTATTTCTTCTGCTTGCTGCTCTGTCTTTTTTGCTTATGTGTCTTTTTTTGTAAATGCAACAACAACTAAGACTGTAAATTTTGATGAATGATTCGAGCAACTCGAATCCTTTATGAGTATTACAAGTATTTTTCTAAATTTATGAATCTGAATGAGTAGGCGTATGAATCAAACACATTTCGAATGGTATGAGTTTGATGTCAACGTTGTACGCATATTCATTGCAACCTGTACTTATAAATCAACGTTTTAGTGAGTACGAATGAATCAGAGTACATAGTTAAATTCCAGTATTGTTGACTCTCTTATATTCCAAATTTTCTCTCTTATATTCCAAATTTTCATCATAATCATACTTAAAAACACGTATGATGTTGTTGATTACGACTCTTCTTTACTTCTTTACATTTACAATAATCACAAAATAAGTATGATTCGCGTACAAATACTAAAATACACTCTAGAAGGTTGTGTATTTCTTCTGCTTGCTGCTCTGTCTTTTTTGCTTATGTGTCTTTTTTTGTAAATGCAACAACAACTAAGACTGTAAATTTTGATGAATGATTCGAGCAACTCGAATCCTTTATGAGTATTACAAGTATTTTTCTAAATTTATGAATCTGAATGAGTAGGCGTATGAATCAAACACATTTCGAATGGTATGAGTTTGATGTCAACGTTGTACGCATATTCATTGCAACCTGTACTTATAAATCAACGTTTTAGTGAGTACGAATGAATCAGAGTACATAGTTAAATTCCAGTATTGTTGACTCTCTTATATTCCAAATTTTCATGAGTGCTTATGAGCATCGAAAAAACGATTAATTGCTGATCTCTGATGCACACATATTTAAAGCGTAAACCGTGTAATACAATTCTCAGCTGCTTAACGTGTGTGATATAAAAACACGTATATGTTTTTTTTTGGACAAAACGTACATTCATTGCATTTCAAAAAAAAACACATACACATAAGCAAAAAAGACATAGCAGCAAGCAGAGCAAACTTCCCAACCTTCTAGTGAGTATTTTAGTGTTCGTAAACGATTCATACTTATTTTGTAATTCTTGTAAAGGTTGAGTAAAGGAGAGTCGAAATTAACACATCATGCGTATTGTTAAGTATGAGTACGAGGAGTACTTAAAATTTTGAATATTATTAGTATGAGTATTATATTAAAATAAGTATGAATGCGTATCAGAAATTATGAGCATTATTCGATTCTAATTATCTTTTTGAATACTCATTGTTGATCTCTGATTCCCACCGACCTATTAATTTATAAAACTTACTCCTGTAGCTATCCTTTTGACATTCCAACACAATACAGTGCATGAGTATGGGTGTCATCTCCTTCAAAATAAAAAAATAATAAATAAAAAAAAAATTTAATACAAATTTAAGTAAACTAAAATAAAAATTTAATAAATTTTCGGATATTTTATTACATAATTAACAGGAACATTCCATTAAAATAACTTCAACTATCCAGAAAAAAAACTACGTGATTTTATTTTAAAAATGAAAAATTGCATTCCTACTGAGACACCTATTATTTCCATACAAACACAAAAAAAAAATTAATAAATTATTACGTTTTCTGTATTTTCATTCTGAAGCTCATTTAGCAATTTAGAAAATTTGTATTCAACATTTTACAATCATTATTATGGACGCGTTGCTTATCGGCTTCGGATGAAGCAGACAGTTCTAACGAAATAATAAAATCTGCTCTAGAAAGCAGTGTGATTGCGACAAAATGATCGGTTTACTAGTTAGGCATTTAATTCACTATCCTTTCTCTCTTTCTGCTAGCAATAGATCATTTTGACCTTTGGGTATTGTACTTGTCCCAATGACAAGGACACTTCCTCAAACATAACCTAACCTAGGCATTTCTGAAGGGCATTTTAGTTAGAACAATATTCAATGTAAACAACGATGTTTCAAGATCTCCGTTACAAAGATCTGTCAACCAACTTCTAGTAGTTGTTATTATTTATGCAAAGGGTATAAACAGAGGAATAACAAAGAAAAGCAATTGTTGTTGTTTACATCAAATTCTAAACAGTGGCATACGGAATTGTGCAAACAATAAGGAATTTAAATAAAACTAAACACAAATTTATTTGTACTTTATTTGCAATCTACGAGCTCACATTTTGAATGTATTTAAAAGGTGAAAATGTCACAATATGCTTGTAATTTTGTTGGCACAAAAAATAGTCTTGTAAAAGTGTATTGGCTAGACGAGAGCTCAGAGCTCAAGCAAAAAAGAAAAAAAATATTTCGACAATACAATCTCAAGTAAAAAGCTCTGAAAGTAAAAAATTGCTTTACAAATTTTTTCCAAATTTTTCGTTTGCAGTTGATGGTTTACTGTAGGTCTCATCAGTCGTGATACAATCAACACTTAACTAAACGACATGCTGCATGAAAGGATTATATTTACTACTCATACGTAGAGTATAGAGCAGAGATCAGCAATGAGTATTCCAAATGATGAATATAATCGAATCATACTCATAATTTCAGATACTTATACGCATTCATACTTATTTTAATATCATGGAACCTGTACTCATATTCAAAGTTTGAAGTACTCATTATATTCATACTTAACAACATGTATGATGTTGTTGATTTCGACACTCCATAGCTCAACATTTACAAGAATTACAAAATAAGTATGAATCGAGAATGAACACTAAAATACTCACTAGAAGGTTTTGTGTTTGCTCTGCTTGCTGCTCTGTCTTTTATGCTTATGCGTCTGTTTTCTTTTTTTGTAAAAGCAACAGCAACTAACACTATAAATATTAATGAATGATTCGAGTCATTTATGAGTATTATAAGTATTTTTCTAAATTTATGAATCTAAACATATTTCGAATGGTATGAGTTTGATGTCAACGTTGTACTCACACTCATTGCAACCTGTTCTTATAAATCAACGTTGTAGTGCGTACGAATGAATCAGGAAAGTTAAATTTCAATATTGTTGACTCAATAATACTCAAAATTTCATGAGTACTTATGAGTAGCGAAAAAACGATTCAGTGCTGATCTCAGGTACAGACATAGAAAGATCAAATAGAGTAATCATAACCTATCTTAAGGGAATCTAGGATACACCACACCTTGCTAATAAGAATCAGTTCGTTATGGTAATTGGATTACTCCAAATCGAGTATCATTTCTAATTGAATTGATTGAAATATTTTTTTAATTAGATTTAGTTTTGTTTTTATTTTTTACTGCCTAATTCTAAAAGGCCATTCTTTTTTCTCATTTTTCCTTTCCATTTTTCTCAAGAAATAGAAACATAAAGGCACTTACATACATACATATATTCACTCCAAAAATTATTATCCAAAAATATGAGGGGAGAAACAGAGAGAGAAAAGTGTGACAGTGATTATGATTGACAGAAACACTTGAAATGATAAACCACTTCAGTTTTTCCGTAATTTTATTGCTTTTGTAGGGTGTGTTTCTACACTTTTATGGCTTTATGTGTGAACAAACCGTTGAACCGTTGTTGGGTATTTGAAGGTTGAGCCATTGTACATGTTTCTAAATTAACTAATTTTCTTAGTCATAAAAACTTAATATGTTTTAACATAAATTTTATCTTTTAACGCCTCGCAACATAAAAATGTTAAAATTTTGACATTTTTATGCATATTTCTGTAACTAAAACATTCAAATTTGAGTAATAAACTATTACGCTTAAGTCATCGTTCCGTCGTTTCATTGTCATAAATTTTATTCAATTTTAAGTGTATTAAAATATCGAAAACAAAATAATTAAATACAAACGATAGAGTGAATAAGAAATTCCAATTAACTGAATATGCGCAAGATACTTCAATGATTGTAAAAGAGAACAAAAATCTATACTTACAGTTATTTGATCCAATTTTCTAATTAAGAAGATTGATCACTAAGCGAACTAGTTTAATAACGTTGTGATTAGTTAACAGCGACACTGTGAAAATATATAAACATTATTAAAGTCCTTTCAACAGACCAGCATAAAAAATGGTAAACAAGTAAACAAAACAACAACAAACACTACACGAACAAATGTAAACAAAATATACAACAACAACAATAAGGAAACAACTATGTTTACATTTATAGAGTTCTTGAGAAGGCGAAGCCACGCACATTCAACTTCAAGAACTTTCATGAGGCTGTTTACTCTGCCATATAAAAGACAAGGCAAAGCAGGCTAGTGAGTTAGTAAAAGTTCAGTCTGTCTTGTGTGTCTGAAGAAAGTGGTTTGAAGATCTCCGTTACAAATATCTTTCGAATAATTGTCTAGTAATTGTTATTGTTTATGCAAAGCTGTAAACAGAGGAATAACAAACAAATCAATTGTTGTTGTTTACATCAAGTAGTGAACAGTGGCAAACAGAATTGTGCGAATAATAAAGAGTTTTAATTAAAACTAAACACAAATTTATTTTTATTTTATTTGTAATCTACGAACTCATATTTTAAACGTTTTTAAAACGTAACAATATTATAGGGTGAGTGATTTAAAAGTTTAAATTTTAAAATGCAATAAAATAAAAACGGTTTAAAATTTTGCCAAATTTATATACATATTTGCCGTGAAGCACAATTGTTCCAGTTAAAAATGGAATATTATTTCATTCGTATGGCTGCCGCGGATGGCCTCACAGTATATCGGCAATGGCTTCACGAATCTTGGCTTTCAAGTGCTTAATTGGCTCTGGTTTGTCGCCGTAGTATGCAATGAGTATGAGTACAACGTTGACATCAAACTCATAACATGCGAAATATGTTTGATTCATTAGCCAGCCTACTCATTTACATCATAACTTTAGAAAAATACTTATAATACTCATAATGATTCGAGTGATTCGAATCATTCATCAAAATGTATAGTCTTAGTTGTTGTTGCATTTATAGAAAAAGAAGAAAGAAAAGGAGAAAAACAGCAAGAAAAGCACACTCATAACCTTTTAGTGAGTATGTATTTTAGTGTTCGTCCACGAATCATACTTATTTTGTGATTCTTGTAAATGCTGAGTAAAGGAGAGTCGAAATCAGCAACATCAGACGTGTTGTTAAGTATGAATATGATGAGTACTTCAAACTTTGAATATGAGTAGAGGTTCCATGATATTAAAATAAGTATGAATGCATATACATAAGTATCAGAAATTATGAGTATGCTTCGAATCTATTCATCTTTTTGAGTGCTCATTGCTGATCTCTGGTCTGCATCGCCAAATCTCCTGGGATCGATAGAGTATTTAACAACAACACGTCAAAGGACATCCAATTCTTACTTGAGCTTAGCTTCTCACACCACTCATGTTGAAAATGTTCTCTGATATATCTGAAAGTTGCCGGTAGTGTGTTAGTTTATTCGACATGAGGCCTCGGCTCAAATCGCAGGTCAGACATTTCCACCAAAATGAAATATGAAAAGAATATTTCAGCGGCGACTTCCTCTCAGCACATTTCTGGGAAAAAACTCTGAAAGTATATAAAATTGCCTTGAGAAGTTTCTCAAAACATTTGTCATTCGGAATCGACTTTAAACTGTAGATCCCTCCATACATGCATAAAATCAACACACACAACATGGCTTGGTCGTGATCCTGACTGAAGGGTTGCAATGACCACTTGTGTTATATATATATATGATATCTCAAACATATAAATATAAATTAAAAGATAGGAAGCTCTTAATCAAATATATTCGATACAACTTCAATTCAACACACCTCTTTTAATGTGTCATTGACAGTTTTTCAATAAGAATTTTCTGGCAATTTATACGACATCTTCAGTTTTACACGCCATACCTCGTAAAACGTATATTTGATTTGAAGTGCATTTAATGGCTTTTATGACACACTTTGTCCAAAATTTGAAAGACTCTTAAACGTTTTATTACCGTGAACTTAAGCTAAAATAACAAATATTAAATGGAGGAGATATTTTATGGTCGTAAAAATTCAAAAATAAAAACAATAAAACCAGACCAAAAAAAGAACAAAAAAAAAAAAAAGTTAAATAAAAAAGTAATGAACAAATAGAAGTATGAGTCCATAAAGAGACAATAAAAAATTTTATTTTAAAATAAAATAAAACAATACAAAAAAAGAAGAGGAAATGCTATTATTCAGTATTAATTTATCTGGCATAGAATCTTAAAATTGTTTAAAATCGTTGTTTATGAGCTCATCTAACATTAGAGTTGTATGCTGATGGTTATTTATAGGAGAAAAAGTGTAACCAAATAGTTGTTAAATCGTTTTATTTGAGAAATTCCAGTTTACGAATTTTTTTCACCACAACCATCGAACACTCCGATGAATACTCGACTCTGGGCATCCCCATGAGAACCTGTAGGCTCACAATTGAGAATGCGATTGTCGATTCCGTCAACGGCAGATGGGCGGCCTCGGACACGGATAGAACGACTCACAGAATCTGACCAAGGATGGATGAGGGGCGCACAATGGGTATGCTCAAACTCCAAAGGAGCGCGCTCAGTGTGGTTATCGGGGGGTCATTTCGGGGCACTGCTTTATGTGTACGCATTGGCCTTGGACACTTTGCTAACGAAGTTCCAGAGATGAGGAAGAGGAGAAGACTGTCCTACACCTGCTGGGTACATGCCCGGCTCTTTGCCACAGAAGAAAGAAGTACTTGGGTGCTTACTACATGGATGATCTGGAGAAACTGTTAAGGATTTACATTGGCAGCTTAAATCACTTCATCGAGAGCTCCGAGTGGTTTCGGTACTATGATATTTTTAGAGCACAAAATCATCAAAATGACGAAAAATCGTCAAATCTGGCAGCTATGTTCGCCACATTTATCATTCATGCATTCATAATGAAATGGCGTTCAAAATATCTTTTAATTCGACTTCATCATGTTGGAACTCAGAGCCCTTATAGCCGCCTGGCTATCAGAAAGTATGGTGATGTTCCGCTTGGAGACGTTTCCTTCCTTAATAATTCTCGCCGCGGCCTGTACGCCATCACCTCCGCCTGAAAGACGGTGGTCTGGCAGTCTTATAGACTGGACTATTCCAACCGATTTCGAAAAAATTCCACTGCCAACAGCTCTGTTCAGTTTCGAACCGTTGGTGTAGATTTGAACGAGTTCCTTACTAGCCTAGGAAGCTCAGAGGCAAGTGCCATTATTTCTTTTTTGGCGTACGACCAACACTCAGGGGATGTCCCCTACTCATGCAGTGCATTGTTGGAACTAGCAAAATATGTTATGGGAAGGAGGACAGAGGGAGTAGTGTTTGTGGATAATAGATTTTAAACTTTTTATACCATAAGTGACAGGAAAGACCTCTGCAGGAAGGGAGTTCCACATACAAATAGTCCGACTAAAGAACAAATTTTGTCTGTAAGGCATTGTGCAATCCACTGGCAAATCGACCACAAACGAAGGTGCTCGCCAAGAAACACGAGTGTTATATGATTCTAGGGAACAAGTCCTTTATTTTACTCGAGCAAAATCCGTTGTAGGGACAATAGAACAGTGAAATACAAGCCACATTGCAACGATGCTCTAATAAATCAATGGAGTTGGATACCCTACACTCTTCCGTACGTAATCGAAAAGTCTGAAAATAGACGTTGAGGCACCCGCCCATACATGAAAATTGTATTCTATTGTCGGTCGGATGTAAGTGGTGTAAATAGGAAAAAGATCAAATGAAGTAAAATATTTCTTGCCCAGTTTTTTTAAAAAACCATTCAATTTATTTATATTTTCTTTGACGATTTCTTACGATTTCAATGAATGTCTTTGACGATTTTGACGATTTTTATTTCTAATAATTAAAGATTTGATGCTTTATTTATTTGGCAGCTATGGTGGCGAATGTCCTACATTTCTCGATTAAATAGTTGTGAAGTCATTTGGTACTCCGAATATTTTTCATTTCTTTGAATAAGTGTTATCTTTATAGTAATTCAACTGAAAAATCAAAAGATATTGACTATAGCTTAGTAAAGAAATGAGAAAGAAATTCTTTCGGTGACTTACTCTTAGCAGTTTTCTGGCAACAAAAAAATCTCTGATATTAAATAAAATTACCATGAAAAGTTGCTCAAAAAATCTGTCGTTCGGAATCGACTTTAAACAGCAGGTCCCTTCCACACGAAATCGAAACACACAACATGGGTGGTCTGACAGGCTATAGTTGTAATCCTGCCTAAATGGTTGAAATGATCAATTAAGTAAATATTGTTACGTTTTTATCTTTTAAAAACGTTTAAAATATGAGCTCGTAGATTGAAAATAAAACAAAAATAAACTGTTCACAACTTTATGTAAACAACAACAACTGTTTTATTTCCTCTGTTTGCACCCTTTGTATAAACAATAACAATTACTAGACAGTTGTTCGACAGATCTTTGTAACGGAGATCTGCAAACCACGATTACTCTCTTCAAACACGCCGCGTCTTCACACAAGGCCAGCGTTGTCATTTGCCAAGTTTTCCCTTTTTTTCCAAGTTTTTTGAAATGCGAAAAAGTTTTCATAAAAGGTGTTTTCTAAAAAAACTATTTTTTTTTTTCGGAAAATTCAATAAATTCTACAATAACGCGAAAAATTTCCATTTTGAAATAAAATATTGTTTATTTTAGTAGTCCCGGGCAAAAGTAACAAAGAAACACCAACAGAAGGTACCGGTCTCCGATGTTTCCTTTAAAAAGGTTGATACTTTTGTATAAAACAAGTTTCTTTGTAAAAAAAAAAGTTTTTTTCCCAGAAATAATAAGTTATATAAAAAAAATTATTGGCAACGCTGCACAAGACTAACTGAGCTTCACTAACTCACTCGTCGACTTTGCCTTGCTTTTTATATGGCATAGTAAACAGTCATATGAATGTTCTTGAAGGTGAATATTCGGGGATTCGCCTTCTCAAGATCTGTATACTATAAATGTAAACATCGTTGTTTCATTATTGTAGTTTGTGTATTCTGTTTACACATTATTCTTGTAGTGTTTGTTGTTGTATTTTTGTTTACTTGTTTACCATTTTTTATGCTGGTGTTTGTTGTTATATTACGCAGTGCGATAATTTTAAACAGGTTTGTTTACTGCATTGTTTTGCTTTTGTAGCTTTTGTTTATAATTTTAATGTTAAGCGATGAAAAAGTAAAACACTTGTATCTAATTTTTTTCATTTTCGTAACAATACTTTGATTAAGTCGCCGTAGTTAGTAGGTAGTGTGTTGGCTTAGGTGAATTTCAAAACGAAATAAGAAAAAAAAAAATTCTTCTGCGGCTTCCTCTCAGCAGATTTCTGGCAAAAACTCTGAGAGTAAATAAACCTGCCATGAAAAAGTTTCTCAAAAAGTCTGTCGTTCGGAGTCGACGTTAAATTGTAGGTCCCTCCACTCAAGTATAAAATCAACACACATAACATGAGTGGTGTTGAGAAGCTAGGCCGTAATCCTGACTGAAGGGTTGTAATGGCCAATTATGTATGTATATACGTATGTACTTTGATTAATGCCAGAAATAACTTCAATAACTTGATTGAATCAATTCTAGTATTTTACTAACAAAGTACCCTCGGGAAATCCGGCAAATTATCTTTTTTGTAAGTCAGATGTGGACTTGTGCACTTTCTTCCATTCCTAAAATTTTTGTGATGGTTGGGCAACTAAAGTACAATAATTGTACAGCTCTTTGAAACGTAAATAGTGCACTTGAAATAAATTTCACATGTAATTTTGACAGTTGTTTTCTTTTTGTATGTGTATTTTTTTATTTCAAATTTGACAAGTGATTGAGGTTGACAGAGACAGACAGTTCTTTTCTTCTAAATAAGCAGAAATGTATATAAAATTGTGTGTTTTAAGTTGATCATTATTTTTGGATTTTGGCTCAACGCATTTAAGGGGTCGTTTAGAAAAGGTTGTTAATCTGACACACATGCATTTGTTTTAAAAATTTTAAAAACAAAACCGTAAAAAAGTATTAAAAAACCAAAAACAAAAAGCTAAAAATCTTAGAAAAAAAATCTTTTAAAAAATACGACTATTAACCCGGCTGTTTCTGTTATTATTGTTGCTGTTGTTATAAATTTGGTTCTACCAAAAACACACCCGTGGGGGTGTAGGGTGGAAGAGAAATTAAAGCGCTTTTGTTTTTAATTGCCTTTTTGCGGGGGAGGGAGAGTTTAATTGGTCGATGTGTGATGATGGAAAATTTGGAAAAAGTGTGCGTAAAAGTGTATCGCAGAGCGTATTTTCGTTTAATTCTGTTTAATTATGTGTCACATTATTTGCTTCTGTTGCAAACGGATATTAAAACTTACACTCCATTAAATTCTATTTCATTTTTCCCCAACATTAGTTTCAGGTGGTAATTTTTACGAAATTTTTCGTACTTTTTTGTGGTTTTAATTGAAGTTTCTGAAAAAATTTTGTTTCTGTTTTTTTTTTGTTTAATTTCTCTTTTCGGCTTTGTGTTGTTTGTGTTGGTTGAACGGATATTTGTTTAATCATTGAAGTTTTGTGACAACAGCCTTAATTTCTTTCATTTCATATCCCATTAATTTTCACTCAAGGTTCACTCACTGTACAGTGTACACCATAAAATAACATACATTGGATTCTCACAACATATTAATTGCAACATTAAAACATACAATGTATAACCATGCTCCATGGAATTTTTCTCCAAAAAATTCTATGCTTTCTACATGCGATTTGACTCATAAGTTTTATTCATAAACAAAACTGTAAAACAAAATATTTGAAACGATTAATATTATTAGAAATTGTTAAAAATTGCATGTAAAGCGGAACGAATGATAATCTCTTGCATAAATTCGTCCATTAGATATGGAAAAATTTATCTTCTAACCGAATAAAGAAGAAAGAAATTTTTGTCGACTATAAGGCAGCCTTCGATAGCCTCATAAGGGATAGTGTTTTTGCCGCAATGTCTGAGCTCAGTATAACTACGAAGCTGATAAGGCTATGCAGAATGACTTTGAGCAATTCCTGCAGCTCCGTCCAGGTAGGAATGAACTTCTCCAAAACTTTTGATACCGAGCGAGGTTTCAGGCAAGGCGACCCCTTATCATGCAACCTCTTCAACTTCATCATGGAGAGTGTTCTGCGGAAGGCGGGAGTGCATCGCAATGGCACTATTTTTCAAAAAAGTGTCCAGTTGCTTGCGTACGCTGACGACATTGACATCATAGGGCGTACCAAGCGAGATGTTACTGCTGCCTTTAGTGCTATTGGGAGTCTACCAAGATGGGTATGACAGTAAATGAGGGCAAAACAAAGTATATGTTATCGACGAGTAGAGACGTGCGGCGTATTGATTCTCAGATAGCGGCCGATAAATATACTTTTGAAACAGTCAAGGAATTTATTTATCTTGACTACGCCGTTACCACCAAAAATGATGTTAGTCTGGAGATCAAGCGTAGGATCGCTCTTGCCAACAGGTGCTACTATGGTCTCAATAGGCAATTGAGTAGCAGAGACCTCTCTCGTATGACAAAACTAATACTCTACAAGAGCTCATCTTCCCCGCGATTCTTTTTGGCGCAGAGGCATGGACCCTAATAAGCACTGATGCCGCAGCCTTGAGAGTATTCGAGATAAAAGTCCTGCGTAAGATCTTCGGTCCAGTGTGAATTGGCGATCTCGTACGACAAAACTAATACTCTACAAGACGCTCATCCTCCTTGTGCTTCTTTATGGCGCAGAGCCGTGGAGCAGCCTTGAGAGTATTCGAGAGAAAATTGAGCTGTATGAGCTTCTCAACGACATAGACGTTGGGCAGCCTATTAATATCCAGCGACTGCGCTAGCTCGGCCATGTCGTTCGAATGGAGGAGGATGCTCCGGCAGGACGGGTATTTGTTGTGGGGATCTGCAGAAGTCGACGAAGAAGACCATATTGTTTGCGTTGGAAGGACGACCTTGTATCCGTTGGAAGGACCAACTCGAAAAAGCCCTGTCATCGATTGGTGTGACCAATTGGCGTAGGCGTGCAAGAAGCAGAGGCGCCTGGAAGGATGAGTTGCAGCAGGCCGAAATGCGTTAATCGGGTTATTATGGCCAATTAAGTAGGTAAATAAAAAATTTTGAAAGGCAAAGGTTACAATTGCAATAACGTTTTGTATAAATTTTGTTTAACATTTATTTATTGTGAATTCGTAGATTGCAATTAAAATAAAAGAATACTTTTATTTCTTATCGTTCATTCAATCATGCGCTGGAACTAATCTGCAGTCATCGAAACCAACCTCCTATACGGTGTTGCTTTCTGGTGGACTGCACAATGTCTAAATAAATTGCACAATGTCAGACTTTTTGACAAGTTCAGAAGGTCTGCAGCTATTCGTATCACTAGTGCTCTACTCAACCACCCCCCCACAAAGGCCTTGTTCGCAATGCTTAACTGGCTTCCTTCTGTGCTTCTCGCTAAGCAGGTGGCTAAGTTCACTGCGACTAGACTCAATGCCCTATCCCGTTGGCGCGTCGTTCCATCTGGTCACTCCTCAATGTAGGAGATTAATCCTGTAGCTCCACTGGACATCGATTATCCCAGTGGAATATTGTTTTGACAAGGGTATTCACTTCCTGATTCCGAGCAGAGGCGACTGGGCCCCTGGCATGATCGTCCGCCCGGAACTCCTGGATGTATACACCGGTGGCTCTAAAGTCACTAGCGGGATGGGTAGCGAAGTCTACTCTGGGAGACTGGACCTGACTGCTGAATTATTGTAGCGTGTTTCAGGCGGAGGTAATGGCCATCTACCGGGCTTCTCAATGGATCCTCGTCTACGGTGTTCCTTTCACCCGCATCACGATCTTTTCTGATAGTGAGACAGTGAGATCCCTGTCGAACGTTGTGAACTCCATTGCGGGGAAATTATTTCGAGACACCAACCTATCCTGGGTCAATGGTCGCAACGTCATCTCGATCACAGTGGCCATGCTTGCAGGTCATTGTGTTATGCGAAGACACGCGGAGAGAATGCATTGATGTCACTCGTTTATCAAACTTTCGGGCTGATTTTATAGCGTGGGGTAGTCGTGCTTTAAATGTGCAGCCCTTGCGTTGGCCAATTTCTTCTCACCTGATTTGGAGGAACTTGGTCACGGCCGCTATGCGTGCTAATGTGAGCTTTTGGTATCAAAGCTAGCACTCCAACCTAACCTAAACTATCCTTCACTCAATTCAATTTTTTTATCTGAACAAATCCTTTATGGGTTTAAATAACAAAATACTTTAACTTATAACATTGCTTTACAATTTTATTCACAGTCCTTTTTACCATACATTAAACTTTTCGGTGTAGAACACGCGGTTTTTTACAACTTTCGCTTACAGAATCATGGCCCTGTACAGGCTGATAAGTCAAGATTGCATTGCAGCATCGTTCTTCGCTCTATTCATACGCGGTTATTTATTTATCTCAGGTAACTTCAAGGACAAATCACCCAGATCATCGATGTAGTAGGCACCTAGATGTTCCTTACTCCTTTGGAATGGTGCCGAGCATGTTCCTAGTAGATGAAGAACAGTCTCTCCTTCCTCCTCATCCCTGCAGTTTTTACAGAAATTATTTGCAAGATTTTCCAGACCAATGCGTTTCGCGTGGACACCTTTAATGCAATGCCCTTTTACGGCTCCAATAACCGTACTGAGCATTCTTCTTTGGAGTGTAAGTAGCCTTCTAGTGAGCACTCCATGCCGCCTTAGCCAGATTATGTGCGCCAATCTGCCCTTATCCGAAGCTGTAGTTGACAGAGTCCATGATGTCATTGGCAATTATTACCGTCCTGGAGTTCAGCACTTTAGATCCCAGAGCCCTTATAGCCGCCTGGCTATCAGAGAGTTTGGTGATGTTTCCATTGGGGACGTTCGAATCCCAACTAATCTTTACCCCAGCCTGTATTGGCAACACCTCCGCCTGGAAAACGTAGCACTAATCCGGTAGCCTTATAGATTCGGCTATACCAATTTATTTCGAATGTTTAAGTTGCGGGAGTTTTGGGTACTTTTTTTAAGTGCTACAACTGTATAAAAGTGTAGATTTAATATCTCAACAAGATATTCTTAATTTCAAATTAGACGATACTTTAGATACTTCCAAGATGAATGAAAACATCAACACCTACGATTATATGTCCTTTAAATAATTGTGGCGAGGAGTTTCTAGTGCAAATACGCATTTATTTGAGTTTTCTTAGCATTGATTGTGAAGTTTTCTTTGGCAATCCTCAAGGAGGTCAGCAAAAGTATCCTGTCGTAATGAAATTCTGTCGGATGTCATAGCTTCTATTTATAATTAAATAATAAATTAAGGACTATTATTACAACTTCCCGTTAAATTTGGGTTTAGTTAAAGATAAATTTAGCTAAAGTTAACTTTAAAGTCTTTAACTTCTTTCTGTTATTACAACCTACAGTTAAAATACAGTCAACCGTTTCAAAAAAAGGGCAGTGTCAGAGCAATGCCGATAACGCTGCTCAATTAAACAAGTATTTTTAAATGCTGTGGCAACGACGGGCTTCGTTTTTTGTTGTATATGCTCATTTTGTTTATATTTAAAGTTGCCATATTGAAAATAATATATATGTATGGCAAGTTCAAACATAAACAAAACTTTAAAAGTTACAGGTTACTGGATGATCCTCCCTTTAGCTTAACGCTCACTTCTACCTTATTGTCCACTTATAAAAATGAAAAACAATTTATCTACTTGGTAAAACCCTCCCTTTAGTTAACGGCAAGTTTTAATAATGGCCTAAAGCTATTCTTTGTTTAAGTTTAATAGCAAGGACAGGAACAGGCAATATCGTTTACTGTAATAATTCCCCAGTAGTTGCGCTTAACCATGCCACATGCTGAAAGCTTTTACTGCAAACCAACATAATTTTCGTGATTTATATTCCATCCACTTCGAAATATCTAATTAAAGCCCATAAAATATGTAAAAAATAAATTAATTCCTATGTTTCGTGAATAAAATCCATTTTTGGCAACACTAAAGTTTAAAATTACACATGAATGGATCAATCAATGTAAGACAAAAAAAGAGAAAAAATAAACTTTATTGTGCTGTCAATCATTGTCTGTATGTCACATTTAAATTTCATTACAACGTTGGCGCAATATCAGCGTTTTAGAGAAGTAACAATAACAAAGATAATCATATTCAATGCACCTGTACGATTATATAATAATAATCGAAATATTATGCCACACAATCGAAATATTTAATAAAACCCACTCCACTGTCACATATTATTCAGATGCGAAGACAGCATATGTTTTAAAGTATGCATCTTACAGATATACTTACATACAATTCGTATGAAAGGCAATCTAAAGTTACCCATAAATATGGTCTCTAATCGTGCAACACGTTTACGGATATTTTTCAATAAAATGATCAACATTTCTGTAAAAGTTTTCCGTTGTTTTTGGATTTATTAAGTCATCCAATAAACATACAATATACTTGCCATACATACATACATATGTATGTATGTGCATGTGTTGATATATGGTAGTGTATTTGCATCTTAACGACACAGGATTACAATGTTTTGGGCAATATTTTCAATATGTTTTATTAAAACAAAAACAAAAAAAAGAGTACAACAAAATTTATAACTCAATTGCAAGTACAATTTGGTTTATTTCTTACGTCTCACACATCATTCTTGCTGCTGAGAAAGTCTTTCGTATTATGGAATGAAAACTTTTAGCGAAAAACAAACAAAAAAATGTCTTCCTCGTTTTGATTTTGGAAATATGAATGACTTCTTTGGGAAACCTTATCGTTAGACATTCGTTAAAGCTAGAATTTACGGTTTTTATCAATTTCAGAGGCATTTTTCTCTGAATGAGATTGGCAATAGTATTCAAGATCTTTCAGTATGTATCAATTCAAGGTGATGATGGTTTCGTAGAGGAAGACTATAATACAGGGTCCGCCAATAATTTGTTTTTTTTTTTTTGAAAATGCTTTAAAAAAAACTACTGAATATTTTCTCAAATTTCTCTTTTTATTTGAAAGCACAATCCTTCCGGTTAATAATGGAAAACAATTTCATTCAAATGGCTGCCTCGGCTGGCCATGCATTAGCCTACTCGATCGGTCCAATTTTTTAAGCACATTATCGATTGTGTGCAGCTGTATTTCACCAATGGCTTCACGAATATTGTCCTTTAAAGCGTCAATTGTCTCTGGCTTGTCGGCGTAACACTTCTCTTTGACGGCACACCACAAATAATAGTCCAACGGTGTCAAATTGCAGCTCCGAGGTGGCAAAACGACATCAGCTCTGCTGCTGATAATGCGATCTTAAAAAAAACGCATTGGATGGTCAATTGGCTTCAACTCCTAAACCAATTGGACTTTGTATGGCGTCATACAAAGGTGTTTATGCAAAATTCGTCTTAATGATGTCTCCGAAATGTTCAATTGTTGAGAACGATGGTGAATTGATGTTGATGGCGCTTCACGCACACTTTATCGGGTGTACGCACTGTTTTTGGCTTTTCACGCTTTGGTTTATCGATGAGGATGCCAGTTTCTTTCACTTTTTTCACAAGATAACGAATATTCGGAGCTGACGGTGCTTCTCTTCTTCCAAAATCCGTACGCAATTTTCGCACACATTCTGCAACATTACCATGATTTTCAAAGTAATTTTTCGCAATATTTCCCATCGTTGTTCAAGCGTATAGACAACCATATTCGTTCAGCGGAAGGATAAAGCTAATTATCTGTCAAAATAGACATGAGCTAAGTGCTATCATTCACGAAATAAGCACTAGTTGAAAAAAACGTTAGATGACGGACCCAACATATACATACTGTTACGAAAATGAAAATATCTAGATACTGGTGTTTTGCTTTTACATCGTTTAACATTAACAAAAAGCTACAAAAACAAAAACAGTGAACTTGTTTACAAATTACACCTACATAAAAAAATTATAAACAAGTAAACAAAAATATATCAACAAACACTACAAGAATGAATGCAAACAAAATATACAACCAACAATAATGAAAGAACGATGTTTACATTTATAGAGATCTCGAGAAAGCGAAGTCACGAATATTCGCCTTCAAGAACATTCATCAGACTGTTTACGCCAGGCAAAGGAGGCAACTGAGTTAGTAAAAGTTCAGTTAGTCTTGTGTGAAGACGCGGTGTGTTTGAAGAGAGTAATCGTGATTTGAAGATCTCCTTTACAAAGATCTGTCGAACAATTGACTAGTAATTACGCAAAAGACTGTAAAGAAGAATAAAAAACGAAGCATTTGCCGTTGTTTCGTTTCGTTCGCACACAGAATTGTGCGAACAGTAAAGAATTTAATTAAATCTAAACACAAATTTATTTTTAGTTGCAATCTACGAGCTCATATTTTAAACGTTTTTAAGAGGTAAAAACGTAACAGTACATAATTGGTCATTACAACCCTTCCGTCAGGATTACGAACCAGTTTCCCACAGCGCTTACATATGTTGCGTGTTAATTTTATACTTGAGTGGCGGGACCTACAGTTAAAAGTCGACTCCGAACGACAGATTTATATTGCGAAACTTTTCATGGCAATTTTATTTACACACGGTGGACTCAAAGGCTTGCTTTCCCAAAGACTGAAACTGGCAGTTCCGCTAATATCACATATTCGTGCTATAATTTAAATCTTGAATATTACATGGTCTATGAAGATAATCTATAGGTGTTGATAAAGTTACTACATTTTTATGCTTAAACAATATTTCGAACATGCCAATAAAAAACATTCATACGTCCATCTAAGCTGATGACACTACTTTCTTTTGCTCACATGTATTCGAGTCACTCGAATCATTTATACGGTATTTTTCTTCAGTTATGAATCTGAATGATTATGCTTATGAATCAAACATATTTCGAATGGTATGAGTTTGACGTCAACGTTGTACGCATACTCATTGAAACCTGTACTTATAAATCAATGTTGTAGTGAGTATAAATGAACCAGAGTAGTTAAATTTCAATATTGTTGACTCACTTACATATATTCAAAATTTCAAGAGTGCTTATGAGTAGCAAAAAAACGATTCATACGTAATTGTAGCACCCATATTTGAAAGCAAGAATTTGAATCCACCGTGAGGATAACACCAAGAACGAACATCATATCAAGTTTAGGCGGCGTCACCTGCAGGCAAACTGTAGTACTCAACACAACTATTAAGTATACATTGCCACAGAATGCATTGTTTGGAGCTAACGTCAAATGGTATCCGATTATCTTATTAGCTGGAAAAGCTTGATTAATGAAATTGTTATTAAGTTAGAATGAAATACCACAATTGGTTTTTTGATAGTTCTTGAGCTTCCTCTGAGCAGATTTCTGGCACAAATTCTGAGCGTAAATAAAATTGCCATGAAAAGTTTCTCAAAAATCTGCCGTTCGGAGTCGACTTTAAACTGTAGGTTCCAACACTCACGTATAAAATTAACGAGGTGAGAAACTAGGCCGTAATCCTGACTAAAGGGTTGTAGTGACCAATTATGTGTGTATGTATGGCCTTATGTTTATCACCAATTTTCCCATAATGAAGACTTGATATGTAATACAAAACCAAAATAAAAATTTTTGTGTACCAAGTGTTTTGCTGTTTAGCTTCCTCTTTTGTTTATTTGTTGCTCTTCTTCACCTCTGCATTCGTGGCGTGTATTCATACATTCAGTCATTCGTTGTGCATGAACATTTGTGAATACTTTTTAAATTAGCCGCCAAATAACTCATATTGTAAGTGGTAATTTTGTTAGGTTTTTAACAAATTGCCTTGCATTTGAATTACTTATTCTGGTTAGTGGTGGATGTTCTGAGGATGATTCCATTGAGACTACGTGCAATTGTTCTCGTATTACAACCACTTTAATGTTGTACGTGTCTCGCTGTACGACCTGTTATAAAGCTGGTTGACTGGTTGGCAGGCATTGTACCAGTCGAAGCGTCATACACTGAAAAACAATAGAATTATCCAAAATATTTATTGTTGTTGTCGCTTATGTGCGAACTTTTGTGAAGAAGAACTTTTTGGCAAAATTTATTTTTATACGGGAAAGAACAGAAATAATTATGCATCTTAATTTCTAAAGGACATAATTATTCAGAACATGCCATTTCTAATTAGTACAGTAACAAAACACAGCATATACGATTTCTTAACTTAACAACAATACCTACGACATTGCGTTTAAACCGCTCCTTTTTGAAGGAATATAAAATATTACAGAAAAAACCAATTTTTTTCCTGAAATTATACTACAAAACAAAGAAAAATATGGTAAGTTGTCCTTGTGTTCTGAAAAAAATGAATATGAAAAGTGTACCGATATAAAGTGCACGTCAAGACAAAAATCTATTATGAACGAGCCGTAATTTCTCTTTTTAGCCTTAGCGATGAGATCTATCAAATATATTCAATATATGAGCAAGAAACATCATATTGTCACGAGAATGAAAAATCAAGATACTGGTGTTTTACTTTCACATCGTTTAACATTAAAATTATAAACAAAAGCTACAAAAACAAAACAATACAGTATACAAACCTGTTTGCAAATTATTCTGCTATTTAACATAACAACAAACACCAACATCAAAAAATGGTAAACAAGTAAACAAAAATACACAAACAGCACTACAATAATAAATGTAAACAACGATTTTTACATTTATAGAGATTTTGAGAATGCTAAGTCATGAACATTCCCCTTCAAGAACATTCATCAGACTGTTTACTCTGCCATATAAAAGGAAAGGCAAAGCAGGCGACTGAGTGAGTGAAATTCAGTCAGTCTAGTGTGAAGATCTCCGTTATAATAATCTGTCGAATAATTGTCTAGTAATTGTTATTGTTTATGTAAAGGGTATAAACAGAGGAATAACAAAGCAACTGTTGTTGTTTACATAAAGTTGTGAACAGTGGCACACAGAATTGTACGAATAATAAAGAATTTTAATTAAAACTAAACACAAATTTATTTTTATTTTATTTGCAATCTACGAGCTCATATTTGAAACGTTTTTAAAAGTTAAGAACGTAACAATATTTTTCATCGTGTTAAATATGTTGAACTTTGTACCAGAAATTGACGATTTTTGTCGAGCATGTTCTATCAAACGATGTTGATGTGAGAAATGAAGAACATAGAAACTTTGAAGACGCCGAACTGCAAACCATATTGGATTAAGATGACTCTTTAAGGGTCATTATTACAACTTGCCTTTAAGTAAAGGCAGGATTTTAATGGCCGGGTAAATTTTTTTTTCATTATTATAAGTGGACAATAAGGTTGAAGTGAGCGTTAAGCTGAAGTGAAAACCATCCTGTCACCTGTAACTTTTAAAGTTAAGTTTATCTTTGAACTTGCCATATTATATATTATTTTCAATATGGCAACTTCAAATTTAAATTAAATGAGCAAACGCAACAAAAAAAGAAGCCCGTTGTTGCAACTGCATTTAATAAAACTTGTTTAATTGGGCATATGTTATCGACATTTCTCCGACACTGCCATATTTTTGAAAAAGTTAACTTTATTTTATCTGTAGGTTGTAATAATGAAAAGAAGTTAAAGATGACTTTAAAGTTCACTTAAGCTTAAGTTATCTTTTACTAAACCCAACAGACACAAATGGCATAAATGTTAAACAATTTCGAACCGATTAAAAGTTATGGAAAATGGTTGTCACATAAATTGGATGTCATACATACATATGGAAAATTAAAAAAACACTTGTGAAATTTTGCTTCAAAGACACAATGCACTCCCCGAAATATTTGTAAGACCAAACGTATTTCTCGAAAAACTTAAAATCTTTTAGACCAATTCGTACCATTTTTGGGTTAAATATAACTAACTATAATATAAATCCTTTTATGTAAAAGAAATATTTTTTTCTTTGTTTAATAAAAGGATAACACAAAATGAATTTCATCCTCAAACGAAAAAATTATAAGACCAAAATTAAATAATATTCACCTAAAGCTAAAATAACAATGATAAAAAACAACTACTGAGTAATTTTTGTATTTATTAGCAATTAGTGTGCCCACCGTGATTAATAATGACTTCCTGAAGTCGACAGGGCATAGAATTTATTAAATTTTCAATGCAATTTTGACCAATCCTACTCCATTCTCTTATGATGGCACTTTTTAAGCATTTTACATCCTTATACTGAGTGTTATTATTGAAAACTTGGTCCGATAGTATTGCCCATAAATTTTTTTAGCGGATTTAGATCTGGACTACATGCCGGCCAATTCAAAACTGGTATGTTTCTGGAGGACAGAAATGATTTTGTTGCTTTTGATTTATGGATTGCGGCGTTATCCTGCTGAAATATCCAATTGTTACCTAACGAATCATCCCCAAAATTAATTAAAACGTCATCTAATAATTCAATATACTTCTCGCTATTCATTTTAGTTGATATAAAACAAATAGGAGTCCTTCCCGTAGTCGAAATCCCAGCCCAAACCATTACGGTGCCTCCACAGAAATTTCGCGACATTCGTTGATTTTCTTTTTACGTGAATCCATCCAATATTTTTGGGAAACGTCTGGACCATCTAAATCAACTTTTTTTTCATCAGAAAAAATAACTGATAACGTTGAATAACTTCAACGAATGTCGCGAAATTTCTGTGGAGGCACCGTAATGGTTTGGGCTGGGATTTCGACTACGGGAAGGACTCCTATTTGTTTTATATCAACTAAAATGAATAGCGAGAAGTATATTGAATTATTAGATGACGTTTTAATTAATTTTGGGGATGATTCGTTAGGTAACAATTGGATATTTCAGCAGGATAACGCCGCAATCCATAAATCAAAAGCAACAAAATCATTTCTGTCCTCCAGAAACATACCAGTTATAAATTGGCCGGCATGTAGTCCAGATCTAAATCCGCTAAAAAAATTTATGGGCAATACTATCGGACCAAGTTTTCAATAATAACACTCAGTATAAGGATGTAAAATGCTTAAAAAGTGCCATCATAAGAGAATGGAGTAGGATTGGTCAAAATTGCATTGAAAATTTAATAAATTCTATGCCCTGTCGACTTCAGGAAGTCATTATTAATCACGGTGGGCACACTAATTGCTAATAAATACAAAAATTACTCAGTAGTTGTTTTTTATCATTGTTATTTTAGCTTTAGGTGAATATTATTTAATTTTGGTCTTATAATTTTTTCGTTTGAGGATGAAATTCATTTTGTGTTATCCTTTTATTAAACAAAGAAAAAAATATTTCTTTTACATAAAAGGATTTATATTATAGTTAGTTATATTTAACCCAAAAATGGTACGAATTGGTCTAAAAGATTTTAAGTTTTTCGAGAAATACGTTTGGTCTTATAAATATTTCGGGGAGTGTAGAAATCAGTGCTGCATCGAATTCTTGCTTACGATAAAAATTAATTTATTTTCAGAATCCTAAACGAAAAAAGTCTAGGTCGACCATCAACTTTGACTGCAAAACCAGATTGATTTTGTAGTGGTTGATTTTGTAAAAGTTTTATTTTAAATAATAACGGTCGACATGATGCTGTGTTTAGTTAGCATAATTATAAAGTCATAGGCAGTAGCATGTAAGCGCATCCTGACGCGTCTACTGAGCCGAACATTTTCCAGTCAGTACTAAGACAATTAGATCATGCGAAGTGTATTAGGTCGAACTTAACAATTTATTAATTCTTTTCAATTCGAGCTCTTTGACTGACAAGATCGAAGAAAAATACCATAATAAATTTTCTTCTGTTAAATAAATTATAAAAAACTTAAAGTTAAAAAATTTTAAAGTGTTAATAAATTGTATAGTGTTCATATTTTCTTGATTTTTATAAAAAAAAAGTACACGTGTGAAGCGTTTTTTTTAATAAGAAAGTGAAAGAAATACCTAGCGGTGCTAACGGTATTATCCCGTTAGTCCATCACCCCACATTTATCTCGTGTTTTTTCTTCAGAGTTCAGAATTAGAAGTCAGAATTACATACGTTTTTAATTTTTAAAGTTGCTGAAGAAAAAGTGGGGTTACAAGTCCTGTTGCACTGTGTACAGTACACTGTACTGGAGATTTTATTGGCAACGAAAGGAGGAGGCAAAGAAGTGGAGAATTATATTTAAAAGACGCCAGTCTGATTGGCTGACCGCCTCCAACTATCACTGAAAGATCAATCCCCAAGAAACCAGCGAAATACCCTAAAATGTCGTAATTAATTTAATTTATTTATTTTATTATTTTAGTTTTAAGTTTTATTATAAGAATTAGTTTAAAAATTTATTGCTTTTTATTATAGAAGAATTAAGTTAAATATGCATGGAAATGCCCATATGTCTAGACATCTGCTGGACATATTCTTTTAGTCAAACACTTTAAATCCTCAGCACCAACATCACCTACAGCTTTTGAAGAGGCCTCATCAACATGCTGCAGAAACCTTAATATCGGTGAGTGTTTGTTCCCTTTACTTTTTTTTTTTTCCTTATTTTCTTTTAAATCTTAGTTCGTATATTTAATGTTATATATACACAAATAGAAGATCATGCATATTTAGTTTAACCAATTCTAAAAACATTAAGATCCCTAGCAACATGTTTAGCAACATGTTTGTTTATTAAGAAAAAAGCTTTTCGTTATTCTTTTATCATCCTACTTAAATTAATAGGTCACATTAGTTTACTTGTTTTTTTATATATGTATATGTATCTTCTATTAATTTTTTTTATTGAATTTATAATGTAAACTAAAATTTCAACTTTCAATTTATTAATTATCTAGTTTAAACAATAGTTATAGTTTTAAGTTAATTTCTTTTTTGATTATCATGAATTATGAATTGTTATTTACTAATGAATATAAGTGAAAACACTGTTAATAAAATAATGAGGAAATAGAACATTTAGGGCAGTTTTCTTACTGATGTGAGGAGATTGGGTAGGTTATGCATTTGGGATCTTAACACAGGACTGGCGCGCGTTAAGATCATAGGAAGGGTGGGGGAAGATGCGCTTTATTCTCCAATACCATCATGGAGAGACAAACTAACATTTGATTAGCTTGGTTGAACTCTTTTTTTCCGTTTCGTTAATCCTCAAATAGGGTTTTGTATTTCCATCTTCTAGCATCAAGGATTAACACCCGGTCCATTATATTATAGTTTCCAGGGAGTCTATAATAATTATTTATGCTTAATGACGAATATTATTGGTACATGAGATTGACGAGAACAAGAATCCCCCCCACCGACTGCTTGCTAGCGTTTTCAATGGCTCCCGTTCGTTCTCTCTTTCTCACCAGAGCACTTAAATACCAATAAGTCAACAGCTTATCCATGTAGGCTGCGACAGTATCGTAATTTGTTCATTACATAAATTGGCGCCCAACGTGTGGGGCAAGATAAAGTATTGGTTACTAAACTACACTTTATTGGCTCTACTCACATAATTCATAATTAGTTTGTTTTTTAGATTTCATTAACTTACGAAGTTAGTAGTGGTATAACAATAGAAACCTAGTGTTCAAATAATTATTAGTCTTATTTGGATTTTCATGTTTTTGAGTTTGAAAGTTTCGAAAACATTGACCAATAATACGCTAGTAATCCTTTTGGACATAGATGTAAATTGTTTATATTATTATTAATTTTGTAGAAGTTTTAGAAATGTGTGTTCTCGATTTGTTTATCCGCAACAGGGTTAACGATATCCTGATTTTTTCTAGGATCTACAGTAACATTGCTCAGCGATTTACTGTCCGCTAAAATCAGTTATACGAAGAAGGAAAAAAAGGTTTTGTATATCGGTTTGTTGGTTTAAACAGTCGGAATTAATATTTTTTTAACTCCATAGTCTTGTTTTGTAATCCAGTCAACCATAATCAATGGTCAATCTAATCTACCCATCAAATCACATCATAAAAGTAAGAAAACAAGTTACAGGTAGAACTTTTTTCGAAAAATTTTTAATTTTATTATTATAATTATTTTTATAATTATTCGTAAATTCTGATTTCTGAGTCACATTATTGTTAGTAACATTTATTATTTAAACTTTCGAATTCCTTTACTTTTGTTGTAATTGAGTATTTTGACCATGATGGAGAGATCACCTCCTAATGTTCAAGCTTCGGCTTCAACGTCTGTTATTAGTAATAATGGCCTTTTGTGTGTTTTATGTTCTGAGCGAATGACAGATGGTCAGGAATGCCTGATTATTTCGGAATGTCAACACTCATTTCATAGACAGTGCATTGAAAATCATCTCTCTCAGTCGTCAGAATGTCCTTCTTGTAAGCGACCTTGCTTACTAGCCGAACTTAAAACAATATACATTCAAAATATGCATCAACCTTATGAAAAATCGAAGAATGTTAAAAGTAATAGAGCACGTGGTGCTATGGCAAAGCGGCATAATACTCGAAGCCATACAAGAAACTTGTTTAATGAATCTCAGATGCCTTTATTAGATACTAGTGTTCATACCATTAATCAGAACACATTACAAAGAGAATCTTTTACTCCTGAGAGAAATCCTCCGATTTCTACCCAACAGAATACGTCTCCAGTTGATCGAACTAATGCTTATTCTGGTGAAAACGGATTACCTAACCATATCAGTTTGAATTCTATGCAACTGAATAGTATGATTGAGAATACAGTAGGACGTTTGCTACAAAATTTAAATATAGTTCCACCATCTCAAAATTGCTTAAATAGTCAGCAAATACAATCCCCTAATAGGTCTCGAAATAGTTTTCAAAATTTACCAGGCCCATCTCAGAATCATCACTCTTCTCATATTTCATCGTTTGATGAGAATGTTGCAATAAGATCTGATAAAATAACTTCTATTATTCAAAATTGGAATGTTAAATATGACGGTTCAAGTCAAGGAATCAGTGTAGATGAATTCCTGTATAGAGTCAGAAGTTTGACAAAGGAAACGTTTAATAATGATTTCTCATTAATATGTAAAAACTTACACATACTACTATCTGGAAGAGCTCGTGATTGGTATTGGCGATACCATAAACAAGTTGAAGTGATAGTATGGAAAGATTTTTGTGAAGCGCTTAAATATCAATTTAAAGAATTTAAGTCTAGTTTTGAAATTCATGAAGAAATTAGAAGTAGAAAAATGAAACCCAATGAGAATTTTGATACGTTTTATGAGTCGGTTTGTACTATGTTAGATAAGCTTTCTACTCCCATTCCTGAAAGTGATTTAATAGAAACATTAACACGTAATTTACGCCCAGAAATTCGACATGAATTATTGTATGTTCCCATTTATTCTATTGCCCATCTTCGCAAATTAGTGCATATGCGAGAACATCTTATGGATAACGATTATTTCCGAAAGAGTTATTCACAACGACTTTCTAACAATTATGGCATCAGAAGACAAATTGCAGAAGTTGATATAAGTCCAGAGTATAGTGATTTTGATCAAAATATAGATCAGGAAATATCTATTGATGCAGTTCAACAAACTCTCAAATCGTCCAAATGCTGGAATTGTGATCAACCAGGTCATAATTGGGAAAATTGTTTGGAAGAACGAAATATATTTTGTTATGGATGCGGATTGAAGAATACGTATAAACCTCAGTGTAAAAAATGTGCATCGCTCAAAATTTCATTACCAAAAAACCAGTTGCCTCAAAACAATATTCGGAAAATACCTTAACAAATAATCCCTCCAATTTTAATACAAAGAGTAACCTCAATTATTTTAAGAATGAAAATATAAAAGTTAGCATAGATAATGAAGAAAATCTTTCTAAATTAGTTTACCCTATATTACCTTATCATATTAGATTACAACAATATCTACAGAAACGTAATAAAATTTTTAATGAGAATGCGATAGAAATTACTTCCTCAAAGAAACCGAAACGGTCCACAATTCGATTACGGAAATATTATAAAAATAGAAAAATCGGTGCTAAATATATATTATCCTCAATTATAAATAATGAGTATGATAAACGATATTATGCTTCGGTAAAATTTTTAACGTTTAAAGAACTTGGTTTATTAGACACTGGAGCAAATATTTCCTGTATAGGTTCAGACTTAGCCATCTTTAATTTTAGACAACTTAAAGAATTCCACGAGATGAAAACCTCAGTTAAAACCGCGGATGGACGCGTACAAAAAGTTATAGGTTTCATTCATGTAGATGTTGAATTCAAGAATGTGACAAAAAAGTTGAAAATTTTAATTGTTCCATCAATTACTCAAAGGTTAATTTTAGGATTGGATTTTTGGAAAACTTTTGATTTAGCGCCCGAAATTTTTGGTAACATTATTTGTTCCACTGGTTTGGAAAGTGCTACTAATATTCTTTCAGAGATATCTAATGATGTTAAACTTAAACCTAACGAGAGTGTTATTGATTATCCTCTATCTTCTTGTCAACGACAACAACTAGCAACTATCATAGATTTATTTCCAAATTTTGAAAAGGAAGGCCTAGGACGCACTAGTTTAATTCAACACAGTATTGATGTTGGTGATGCAAAACCTGTAAAACAACGATTCTATCCCGTGTCACCGGCAGTAGAAAAGTTAATGTTTCAGGAGATTGATCGTATGTTAGCATTAGGAGTTATAGAACCTTCATCTTCTCCTTGGAGCTCACCCATGAGACTAGTGGTAAAACCAAATAAAATTCGATTATGCATGGATGCTAGAAAACTTAATGAAGTAACCAAAAAGGATGCTTACCCATTGCCTAATATCGAAGGTATATTTTCTCGTTTACCAAAAGCTAATATTATATCTAAGTTAGATTTGAAAGATGCTTATTGGCAAATAGGTTTAACTGATGAAGCAAAACCTCTTACGGCTTTCACTGTGCCGGGAAGACCGTTATATCAGTTTGTCGTGATGCCCTTTGGGTTATGTAACGCTCCATCTACTATGTGTCGTCTAATGGATAGTTTAATACCCCCTGATCTTCGTCATTCGGTATTTGGTTATCTAGATGATTTAATTATAGTATCGGAAGATTTTACCTCACACTTAGCTGTACTTGTTCGTATTGCGGAACAGTTTCGAAAAGCCAATCTTACACTAAATATTTCTAAATCTAAGTTTTGTGTCATAGAAGTTAATTATCTGGGTTATATCATTGGTAATGGTGGTATAAGGACAGATCCTGATAAAATTATAGCAATTCAGAAATGGCCAACTCCTAAGAATCTGAAACAGGTTCGAGGTTTTTTAGGTTTAGCAGGTTGGTACCGTAGATTCATAGCAAACTTTTCTAGCATTGTTTTTCCTATTACTGAAGTATTGTCTACGAAAAGAAAATTTTGTTGGACGTCGGAAGCTCAAAAAGCATTTGATTTAATTAAGCGTTTATTAACATCAGCGCCTGTTCTGTCTAATCCTGATTTTTCAAAGAAATTTTATTTACATTGCGATGCAAGTGACTTTGGTATCGGTGCAGTACTTGTGCAGTTGGATGATGAAAGCAATGAAAAACCTATCGCTTTCATGTCAAAGAAATTAAATTCTGCTCAACGGAATTATAGTGTCACTGAACGCGAATGCTTGGCAGCTGTAGAAGCTATTAAGAAATTTAGATGCTATCTTGAACTACAAGAATTTGAAGTTATAACTGACCATTCGTCATTAGTTTGGCTAATGAAACAACAGGATGTAACAGGAAGGTTAGCTAGATGGGTGTGGAGACTGCAAGGATACAAATTCACTATAAGCCACAGAAAAGGAAAGCAAAATACCGTTCCAGATGCACTATCCAGGATTCCATCATTTGAAATAGCTGAATTAGAAACAACAGAACCAGAAATAGATCTAACTTCTCCACATTTCCAGGACCAGGATTATCTTGAATTACAGAAAAAGGTTGTCGAAAATCCGTCGAAATACCCTGACATTAAAATTATTGATCAGTTTGTATACATTAGAACATGCCATTACTCAGGAGATGTAGAACAGGAAAATAATACGTGGAAACTTTGGATCCCTCTGAACATGAGAAAGGATATTATGTCACGATTTCACGACTCCCCTATTGTTTCACATGGAGGTATGTTGAAGACTTTAGAATTAATTAGGAGAAAATTTTATTGGCCAGGTCTTGTCCGTGATGTTAGAAACTATATACGATCATGTGAAGTTTGTAAGGAATCTAAAGCCCCCAATATGTGCCTGAAACCAAATATGGGTGATCAGATAATTTCCACCAGACCTTTTCAACGACTCTATGTCGATATTCTAGGACCTTATCCTCGTAGTAAACAGGGTAATATAGGCATATTAATTGTACTAGATCATCTGACAAAATTTCATTGGCTATGTCCTCTCCGAAAATTTACATCCACTGTAATTAAAGAGTTCCTTTTGAAACATATATTTCATGTATATGGTGTGCCAGAAGTGCTTGTTAGTGATAATGGTTCACAGTTTAAAGCAAACGACTTCAATGCATTTTTAACGGAATTAGGTATACGTCATACATATACTGCTATTTATTCACCCCAATCGAATGCGTCAGAGAGAGTAAATCGCTCTATTATATCTGGAATTCGAGCTTATTTGAAAAAGGATCAAACTTTATGGGATGAGAAATTAAGTTATATAAGTTGTGCGCTTCGAAACTCAATACATCAATCAATACAGTGTTCACCTTACCATGCTGTTTTTGGTCAAGAAATGATAACTCATGGAAGTTCGTACAAGTTGCTTAAAAATATCAACCTTCTGAATGAACCAACTTCAAAACTAAATAAAGATGACCAACTATATTTAATTCGTAATGATATTCAAAAATATATATCTAAAGCTTACGATCAGAACAAAACACAATATAATTTACGAACTAGACCGATTTCGTACAGTGTAGGACAAATAGTTTTCCGAAGAAACTTCGCACAAAGTAATTTTGGTAAGCAATTTAATGCGAAATTAGCACCCTCTTTCCTTAAGTCCAGGATAAAAGAACAAATTGGAAACCATTATTATATAGTAGAAGATATGGAAGGAAAATTGATAGGTACTTATCACGCCAAAGATCTTAGACCATAGTTTAGTTATTTGATTTCCTCCTAATATTGTTACCTAATAGGTCAATATTACGCGGTTTGTAGTGGTTGATTTTGTAAAAGTTTTATTTTAAATAATAACGGTCGACATGATGCTGTGTTTAGTTAGCATAATTATAAAGTCATAGGCAGTAGCATGTAAGCGCATCCTGACGCGTCTACTGAGCCGAACATTTTCCAGTCAGTACTAAGACAATTAGATCATGCGAAGTGTATTAGGTCGAACTTAACAATTTATTAATTCTTTTCAATTCGAGCTCTTTGACTGACAAGATCGAAGAAAAATACCATAATAAATTTTCTTCTGTTAAATAAATTATAAAAAACTTAAAGTTAAAAAATTTTAAAGTGTTAATAAATTGTATAGTGTTCATATTTTCTTGATTTTTATAAAAAAAAAGTACACGTGTGAAGCGTTTTTTTTAATAAGAAAGTGAAAGAAATACCTAGCGGTGCTAACGGTATTATCCCGTTAGTCCATCACCCCACATTTATCTCGTGTTTTTTCTTCAGAGTTCAGAATTAGAAGTCAGAATTACATACGTTTTTAATTTTTAAAGTTGCTGAAGAAAAAGTGGGGTTACAAGTCCTGTTGCACTGTGTACAGTACACTGTACTGGAGATTTTATTGGCAACGAAAGGAGGAGGCAAAGAAGTGGAGAATTATATTTAAAAGACGCCAGTCTGATTGGCTGACCGCCTCCAACTATCACTGAAAGATCAATCCCCAAGAAACCAGCGAAATACCCTAAAATGTCGTAATTAATTTAATTTATTTATTTTATTATTTTAGTTTTAAGTTTTATTATAAGAATTAGTTTAAAAATTTATTGCTTTTTATTATAGAAGAATTAAGTTAAATATGCATGGAAATGCCCATATGTCTAGACATCTGCTGGACATATTCTTTTAGTCAAACACTTTAAATCCTCAGCACCAACATCACCTACAGCTTTTGAAGAGGCCTCATCAACATGCTGCAGAAACCTTAATATCGGTGAGTGTTTGTTCCCTTTACTTTTTTTTTTTTCCTTATTTTCTTTTAAATCTTAGTTCGTATATTTAATGTTATATATACACAAATAGAAGATCATGCATATTTAGTTTAACCAATTCTAAAAACATTAAGATCCCTAGCAACATGTTTAGCAACATGTTTGTTTATTAAGAAAAAAGCTTTTCGTTATTCTTTTATCATCCTACTTAAATTAATAGGTCACATTAGTTTACTTGTTTTTTTATATATGTATATGTATCTTCTATTAATTTTTTTTATTGAATTTATAATGTAAACTAAAATTTCAACTTTCAATTTATTAATTATCTAGTTTAAACAATAGTTATAGTTTTAAGTTAATTTCTTTTTTGATTATCATGAATTATGAATTGTTATTTACTAATGAATATAAGTGAAAACACTGTTAATAAAATAATGAGGAAATAGAACATTTAGGGCAGTTTTCTTACTGATGTGAGGAGATTGGGTAGGTTATGCATTTGGGATCTTAACACAGGACTGGCGCGCGTTAAGATCATAGGAAGGGTGGGGGAAGATGCGCTTTATTCTCCAATACCATCATGGAGAGACAAACTAACATTTGATTAGCTTGGTTGAACTCTTTTTTTCCGTTTCGTTAATCCTCAAATAGGGTTTTGTATTTCCATCTTCTAGCATCAAGGATTAACACCCGGTCCATTATATTATAGTTTCCAGGGAGTCTATAATAATTATTTATGCTTAATGACGAATATTATTGGTACATGAGATTGACGAGAACAAGAATCCCCCCCACCGACTGCTTGCTAGCGTTTTCAATGGCTCCCGTTCGTTCTCTCTTTCTCACCAGAGCACTTAAATACCAATAAGTCAACAGCTTATCCATGTAGGCTGCGACAGTATCGTAATTTGTTCATTACAATTTGGCAGAACCAGAATGCTGAGGAATACCATAAACTTTTGAAACCTAGTGAAACTATTTGAACCATTAAAAAATTACGCGAATTGGCTACAAGACACTGCAAGGTAATTTTGCAACATAATAAATCAAAACGGGTTAAGGATGCAATCAAAGCATTGGACTGAAAATTGCTATCCCATTCGCCGCATTCGTTAGACTTGCGGATTACTTTCGACTAGTATTTACTTTCATCGATGGGACTTGCTTTGGTTAATTTGGCACTTTGATTCCTACGAGGAAGTCAAAAATTGAGTAATTTTGTGGGTTTCTTCAATAGATGAACTGTTTTATTTGTTTGAAATTTATAAATTGTGCAAAAGACAGAAAGATGTGTAGCCAGTTTTCAATATTTCCCATTAAAAATTATTATCTGCTTTTCACAGAAGAACGCCTATTTCACACAGGTGGCTCTGGTAAATAATTTTCTTCGAAACTGATGATACATCTTTATAATGGCCCCGTACTGCCACTATTTCTATTCCTAAAGCCGATTATTAACAAGAAAAAGAAGAATGCTAGTTCGATTCCTGTCCATACTGTTATTAGGGATTAGTTCTTATCTGCAGAGAATCTGGAACCACTGCTTTTACGCTAACAGGTATCAGTAACTAATGTGTCTAATATAACTCTCTAACTTTAAAGATTCTCCACACATAAGTGCTTTTCATATCAGATTTTCATTTCATTTGAGAACAAAATATTAGCCATACTATGTATGTACAATGTACATAAGTCTATGTAGCACAGTAATATTGTAGATTTTCTACAACAAAAAAGGTTCAATATTAACTGTTTGAATGCTTAAATTCAAGAATAAAAATAAAAAAGTAGAAGAGCCAGAAGAAAGGTTGATAAAATTAACAAAAACCCAAAACACCTTTAAAATCATTTTAAATTGCCTTCAAGTTTTCATTATGAGACACAGATCATCAGACGCATTACGTCAGACCATGTTTTAGTGTTATCGCCTCAGGTTGCAGAGAAACAAAAAAAAAAAATGTTCGTGTCATGTTCTTGATATCTTGCATTGAAAATTCATTTGTGCGTGTCTTCAAGCGATTAAACCCCAACAACTCTGGCAGGTCAAAGTAGCAATTTCTTTAAAGTTTGTTTTTTTTTAATTCAGTATCATCTTCATCAGTGTTTAGTTTTTTTATTCAAACTAAAAATATACATACATATATGTATATGTATGTATCAGAGATCAGCAATGAATCGTTTTATCGCTACTCATAAGTATGAGCGAGCCAACAATGTTGAAATTTAACTAATCTGATTCATTCGTACTCAATAGAACTTTGATTTATAAGTACAGGTTACAACGAGTATGAGTACAACGTTGACATCAAACTCGTAGCATTCGAAATATGTTTGATACATAAGCCTACTAATTTAAATACATAACTTTAGAAAAATACTTATAATACTGTTACGAAAAAAGAAACGGTGTACCACCGTTTAACATTAAAATGCTACACTAACAAATACAACGAACTTGTTCCAAGTAACCCAACAACATCAGTGTGAAATAAAAGGGTATAGACAAGTAGGCGAGAATGCAACAACAAACAATGTGAACCAAATACACAAACAACAATGAAGTCGCGATAGAGTTCTCGAGAAAACGGAACCGCTAACGTTCTACTTGAAGAACGTTCATCAGACTGTTTACGTGAACATATACGAAGGCAAGATACAGCACGCAACGAGTAGTAAGAATTCAGTCAGTCTTATGTGAAAACGCGTTGCGTGTGAAGAGAACAGTCGTGGTTTGAAGATCGCCTTTGAAAAGATCTGCGTTGTAAGCAAGCAATTATTGTTAAAATTCGTCAAATGTGAACAGTGGCACAAAAGTAGTGAGAACAATAAAGAATTTATCTAAACCTAAGCACATACATATTATTAAGTATGAATATGATGAGTACTTCAAACTTTGAATATGAGTAGAAGTTACATGATATTAAAATAAGTATGAATGCGTATAAATATCAGAAATTATGAGTATGATTCGATTCTACTTATATTTTTGAATACTCACTGCTGATCTACACTGTAGATCCACACCATTAAAATGAGGAAAAAAGCCTTTCGCCTTTTTAAGTATTTTTATTTTATTGTACATTCAATAAATTTAATCTAAAGGCTAAATAAGGGTTAACATTCGTTCTTTTAATATACAAACTTTTTTTTATACAAAACCAATAACCATACGTGACTGCAACAATGAATCTTTACAGACAAAAAAAATATTCTTTTTTTTATTTGTGTGTTTTAAAGATACGAAATGATTGTACGGATGGCCAAGCGGACGCATGCGATGCATCATTGATTAAATGTATCTGATGCGAGTTATTTTTAAGAGAACAATAAAAACATTTAATTTTTTATGTTTTTTTTTTGTTTAAATTACATAAGATTGTATGTGTTTCGATAATTATTATTTTATTTATAACTTTTGTTTTTTTTTTGTTCCTCTTTTTTGTATCTTAAAATTTATTTTATTGCTAGACGCGCCTGAAGTCAGATACTTAGAAAAAAAATGTAAGAAAAGACCTTGAATTTAAATTTATTTTTGTTCCTTTTTTTTTTGGTTTCTTATTCTTCATTCTACCGTGTTGCATCATATGAATGACTTTCAATTTTGTATCTTTTTTTATTTGTTTTCTTTCCTTTCATTTGGTTTATATTTCGTGAGGTTTTATCAGCAAGACTCCTTTAATATTTTAGTGAATTTCATACAACATTTGTTATGTTACTTCGTTTGGGTATTTATAAATTGAAGAAAAGTAAAAAATTTCCAGTCATTTCGTTGTTGTTTTCTTTTTTGTCGATTATGAATTTATTTAAACAAAATGAAATTGCATTTCTTTTCTTTTTTTATTTTCTATCATTAATTTACTTTTTCATTTAAAAAATCGAAATTAATGACATTGAATGTAAAGGTAACAACTAATGATAGAACCAAGCCAAAAGGAAACATTGATGACTGTGCAGAACTTCAAATGCTGAGCATCTGTTAGTACTTAAGAGTGACTCTTTTACTATGGGCATAAAGGATTTTTTCTTACTGTATCAAACAAAATTGCAGAGGTTTATTTTTTCTATTGAGTATTTCGTACACACTTGTAAATATAGTCGTGTCTAGATACATTGAACCTACGCTATAGCGAACACCTTAATACAGTGAACACCAGCGATCAGAAATGCATCGTTTTTTCGCTACATATAAGTGAGTCAAAAATATTGAAATTTAACTACTCTGATTCATTCGTACTCACTACAACGTTGATTTATAAGTACAGCTTCCAATGATTATGTTATGTACATCGTTGAGATCATACAATTCGAAATATGTTTGATTCATAAGCCTACTCATTCAGATTTATAACTTTAGAAAAATACTTAAAATACTGATAAATGATTCGAGTAATTCGAATCATTCATCGAAATTTACCGTCTTACTTGTTGTTAGGCATTTACAAGAAAATAAAAAAGACACATAAGCAAAAAAAACAGAGCAGCCAGCAGAGCAAACACACAACATTCTAGAAAGTATTTGAGCTTTCGTACGCGAATCATACTTACTTTGTGATTCTTGTAAATGTTGAGTCATGGAGAGTCGAAATTAATAAGATCATACGTGTTATTAAGTGTGAATATGATGAGTATTTCAAACTTTGAATATAAGTAGAGGTTCCATTATTTTAAAATTGGTATGAATGCGTATAGGTATCAGAAATTATGAGTATGATTCGACTCTACTCATCATTTCAAATACTCATTGATGATCTCTGGTACATATGTAATTGGAACGGAAGCAAATTCAACGACATCAGATATATACGCAATATAGGAACATTATTTTTTTTATAAATATATTTCTCACCTCGAGTGAATTATATGACCAATTATTGTATTGTAGTGCTTCTTTAACCTCCTCAGGGACGATTTTTTTATGGTGACAAAAAACTATTAAATTTTGTTTTCTTTTTAAATTAATTAATTTTATTTTAATAGGAATTCGAAAGCAAAAGAATAAAATCCAAAACAATGAAAATTCAAAAAAAGGAATAACGTCCACATTTGTGGCCACTGAGCGTTAATGGTAATTTTAGTGTGAAATGATTTCATACATTCCGGTCATATCAGGCACATATATTTTTCACACTTCTCATAAATGTAGCGAGTTCGTCTTACAAAATTTTTATCGTGATATTTGAGGGATCTCTCAGTTCCCTGTATTTAGGATAATGACCTATACCGTCCAGTCTAATGCCAGATTTAACTTTAGTCCAGCTTTTAGATTTTTTAGATGGTGGTCGTGAAACTTATTATATTAAATAAATATATCTGGTATTATTTTTTTATATTTTAACGATTTCTTGATATAATCCAATAAAACAGATTGCCAAAGAATTATTTCACTTTTCTATTATGTATCTAACTATGCATCGGAAATAATATCATCAGTGCAGGCAAACGTTAAAATTTTTACTTCTCTTGTTGGAGGATTCGGTAGTCAATAAATTCTTATCAAATTTTTGTTCTTTTTATTATTATTATAATTATAAAAAAATTAAACGTCCACATATGTGACCAAGTGCTTGAAGAGGTTAAAAAAAGATTTTCTTAATGGACGCCAAACTGAAATATTTTAAATAAATTAGAATACATACATACTTACACAATTATAATAACAAATCGTCCCTTCAGTCATGATTACGACCTAGCTTCTCACAAAGCTCCTATAATGTGTGTGTTGGTTTTATACACGAGTAGCGAGATATACAGTTAAAAGTCGACTCCGAGCGACAGAGATTTGAGAAAGATTTCACAGCAATTTTATTTACTCCAAGAGTTTTTGGCAGAAATCTGTTGAGAGTAAGTCGCCGAACGCATATTTTTTCATATTTCACTTCGTTGGAGCTTTCTGACTTGTAAGAGGCCATATTGCTAGCGGCTATATTGGTAACGCCCATATCGCTAGTGGCCATGTTGCTAGCGGCTATGTTACTGTTGGCCATGTAGGTAGCGGCCATATTGCTAGTGGCCATGGTGCTAGCAGCTATGTTGGTATTGGTCGTGTAAGAACTTTTTCAGATAAATTTTTAAGAGTTGCCCTTGAGCCTTGCTTACGGCAAAGGATATTGTTTTCATGTCACACATCGTTAGTATTACTGTGGTCCCAAATTGTTCTCAATGTTCCTATTTTCTTTTATTTTTCCCTTAAGCCCGTAAGTACGGTTACGAGAAAAAAAGTTGCCTTACATGACATCTTAATAACTATTTCAATGCAAATTTGAAAATGTTTGATGAATATTTGCTGCGAGCAAATAGCCTTGCAGTCACTTCGAGCATATCGAAATAAAATTTAATTTTTTTTAAAGAATCGTATGTTTTTGTTCAAACATAATTTATTAGTAGTGTACGAAATCTGTAGGATGTAGACTATACATACATACATACATAATTGACCATTACAACCCTTCAGTCAGGATTACGGCCTAGCTTCTCACACCACTCATCTTGTGTGCCTTAATTTTATACATATACGGCGGGACCTACAGTTTAACGTCGACTCCGAACGACAGATTTTTTGAGAAACTTTTTAATGGCAGGTTTATTTACTCTCAGAGTTTTTGCCAGAAATCTGCTGAGAGGTAGTCGCCGAAGAAATATTTTTGTTTGCATATTTCATTTGGATGTCTGGCCTGGGGTTCGAACCCGGGCTTTTCTTCTAATAAGCGAACACACTTCTTACTAGACTACGGCGACAGATGTAGGATGTAGACTATTGCCTAGACAAATTTCAGGTTGCTGTTAGCTGTGAAACCCTGCCCACCACCTGATATGAACTCACATGTTTCCTTCTAGGATTCATTAATGACTCACAGGTTTCAAGAATGTGCCTTAATGATTTATTCCCAACGTTGCAAAATTTACAAATTGGGCTTGACATAACGTACATACCATTCATAGTTAGTCATTACAACCCTTCAATCAGGATTACGACCTAGCGTGAGAGGCGGGACCTACAGTTCAAAGTCGATTCCGAACGAAAGATTTTTGAGAAACATTTCATGGCAATTTTATTTACTCTCAGAGTTTTTGTTAGAAATCTGCTGAGAGAAAATCGCTGATAAAATATTTTTTTTTACTTGGTTTTGTTGGAGATGTCTGGCCTAGAGTTTGAATCGTGGCCTCACGTCTAATAAGCCAACAACCTACCTACTAGACTACGCCGACTTCTAATTCCGATCGATGGGTAAGGTATTTTTAAGTGAGTGTTTTTGTTGTTTATGCACTGCTAACTTTATATGGTAAGCAGTTTCAGGACCGTTAACTAAAGAGAGAATTTTAAAGGGCAGATAAATTGTGTTTCATTATTATAAGTGGACAATATGGAAGAAGTGAGAGTTAAGCTAAAGGGAGGATCATCCTATCGGTAATTTTAAAAGTTAAGTTTATGCTATGTTGAAAATAATATATAATTCAAATATAAAAAAATGAGCATATACAGCAAAAAAACGAAGCCCGTCATTGCCACTGACTTAAAACAAAAACTTATTTTATTGAGCAGTTTTATCGACATTGCTCCGGCACTGCCATATTTTTGAAAAAGTTAACTTTATTTTATCATTAGGTTGTAATAACGAAAAGAAATTAAAGGCCACTTTAAAGTTCACTTTAGCTAAATTTAACTTTAACTAAATTCAACTTTAGCGGGAAGTTGTAATAATGGCCCTTACAATTTTTGTCAGAAATTTGCTCTGAGGAATTCGACAGAAATATATACATATTTCGTACTTTATTTTGTTAGAGTCCGAACTGGGGCTTGTGAGTATTAAGTAGACCCACTACCTACTAGCGACTTCAGAGACTTCTAATTTCGATAAAAAAAAAGATACTTTTACGTGAGTGTTTTTGTTATTTAAGCACTTTTTATTGTGAGCAGTTATAACGAGAGCTTAATGATAATATATTGAAGCGCGGTTGAGAGTAAATAAACATTTTAATTTACATTTCTGTCGATCGCTGCAAAATAAATAAAAAAAAAATATTTCAATTCGAGAATAAATAAATCATTATGCACTGTTCTTATTTACCACATCGATAAAGTAACCGCAACAATAAGAACGAAAAAAAAACAAACAACAACTAATTAAACTCGCGTTTGTATGTTGTAGAGATAAAGTTATGAATAGAATTCTTTGTTGTTGTGTAAACTTTTAAAAATGTGACAAATTTCTAGAACGATTAAATGAAGTGGTTAAATGTCAAGTCAACTACATCACTTCATTTCACACATGTCCCCCATATACATATACAACAAGAAAATATTAAACAAAAACAGAACAAGCCTTCAGTACTATTCCATCGTTAACACATGCCCAGCTATGAAAACCGCAATAGAACATAAAAAAAAAATAATCGAATAGGCTGTCGGCTTCTTTGGTAATCGTAAACCACAAGAATATGAAATTCAATAAATAGAATTATTTATTTTCTTTATTTTTTATTTGTTCTAGAAACTGCCTCTTTCATATGCATATGCTATTTGGCGAACACTTCAAGTACGATACATAATAATAGCAAAAGTGCAAGAAAAAAAAAGTACGAAAGAAAACAAAAACAATTCCCCCTTTAAACTCGTAGTCAAGTTTTCAACAGAATTGCCAAACGGAATGAATTTGAGAACAATTACCGCTTAAAGTTAAGTACATTATTTTGTTTAAAAATATGAGCTTTTCGTTGAATTTCTCATATTAAAGTCCATTACTAAAGCATATATGTAAGCATATAAGAATACTAAGAACATACATATATTCCCTGTAATATGACCCTCGCCTCGGCCTACTCATAAGAAATGCAATTTCTGCCGATAACTCTATGTCCTGGAACCCATGTAAGAGTTGGCCCTAATTGACAAGAAAATTAGCTTGAGATCTCCGTTACGGATGTTGAATTGACGTTTGTTGGGAACTTAATGGAAGCCCTTGGTATTTAGGTAGGTAGAGTGTCCCATCGATTGAGTCATGAGCGGACACACTTAGGCCGCACACAGGGCCCATTGTGATATCACAGTTCCAAAATTTTCCCTAGTTCAGTGACCACTCGTAGCTTCCGAAGAAGCAACTCAGACTGCCACCCAAGCACCCAGGTGCCTCTATCTCATCCGACCAAGTGTCTGGCATATGCACAGTAGGTAAAGAACAGTCACATCCGCCTCCTCATATCCACAGCTTCTGCCGAAATCATTTGCAATCCTATAATACAATGCCCCGTAATAACACCGATAACAGCGCTGAGACTACTTCTTTGGAGTTTAAGCAGAGTCGCCTCGTGCCTCTTATCCAGAATTTTTGCGCCGTTCTGCCTGTGTCCGAAGCCGCTAATCTACTGTTCATCTACAAAGTTCACGATTGCAGTGGCAATTACAAGCTTGCAGGTAGCCCAATGTAGAAAATTCATCAGAGAGCTCGATGGTCGTGCACCTTCTGGCCAATTCATCGGCTCTGCACTTACCGGTACCCATGTGATAAAACATCATATCGATTCGCCACCTCGTTGAGCAACAGTCGTATACCGTCCAGGAGTTCATTACATTAGAATCCAATGCTCTGATAGCCGCCTAGCTATCGGATAGTATGGTGATTTGCTGCCTGTGAACATTTTTGTCCACAATAATTTTTACAGCTGCCTGAATTGCTGACACTTCCGCTTGAGAGATGCTGCAGTGATTCTGTAGCTTTATAGACCGGGATATTCCGATTGATTCCGAATAAATTCCACAACCATCGGCTCCTTCCAGTTTGGAGTCATCGGTGTAAATTTGTACGGAATTGCTTGCGAGGTGCGCCGCAAAATTTCTCTAGTATTCCATTTCCGGAATGGATGTCTTAAAACTCATTGAGAAGTCATATCACGGTATTATGTAGTCACTGATTCCGACAATATCAATTTCCCCAAGTATCCTCGTATGGCCAATGCCTGATGCATGTCATTGTCCTGTCGCCCAGCGACTTAGGCGCCTGCAGTAGAGGTCAAGCAGTAGAAGGTATAAGATAATCTCCAGAGCGAGCGTCAAGTTCGTTGTCCTATTTAGGGTTTCCCACCATACCAGGTGCCCGTAGGTTAAGATAGGTAGAAAAATCGAAGACTTACTGTTCAAGATTTTCGAGAGAAATCTCAACACTCAGCAAGCACATTGCGACGCTTTCCAAATGGCGCTTGTTGTTTATTTCTTCGCTGAAAAAACACAACTATGGTCAGTTAGCCTATAGGATAGTTTAATATCTGAACCCTTAATATATATGTATACAACATGTTTGTTCAGCATTTTGGAGTCCTCGGTATAAGCTTCGAAGTTTCCACTAGCAAACGCCCGGATCTTCAGACCACAAGTCCCTTACTGGAATTGTGAAATCCATCGTACTATTCAGAAAGTTATAAGGAATAATATAAACGATCTTCGCAAAGTTGTAGCACTTTTATAAACTAATTTGGGCCAGAATTTAACTTTATTAAGTCTTACAACAATTGCAGCCATCTTCTTCAATAGACGATAAGAAGGTAGCCAATTTAATTGAAAACATCGCATTAATTATAGTGGCGATCCGGACTGCTTGCGAACACTGTCTATCAGTCTCCAGTAGCATTGGAGTTTACCCTGTTCATATATGATGATGGGTCCAAAACTCTAAATCTTACCCTCGGTCTATAGAATCATGCCCGCTCTTTTTATCTCTTTATACAATCAATTATGATATACTTTCCTTAAAGTTAGAGTTCCAGAATAGAAGCTAGCTACTTTATCCTCTTGCATAGGATAGGAATATCCTTTTAAAAACGTTTAAAATATGAGCTCGTAAATTGCAAATAAAATATAAATAAATTTGGTGCTTAGTTTTAATTCAAATTCTTTATTATTCTCAAAATTTTGTGTGCCACTGTTTACAACTTTATGTAAACAACAACAATTGCCTTTTTTGTTATTCTTCCGTTTATACACTTTGCATAAACAATAACAGTTTTGAAACAATTGTGCGACATATCATTGTAAAGGAGATCTTCATTACCCTCTTCAAATGCACCGCGTCTTCACACAAGTCTGACTGAACTTCACTGACCCCATCGCCTGCTTTGCCTTGCCTTTTATATGGCAAACAGTCTGATGAATGTCCTTGAAGACGAATGTTCATGACTTCGCCTTCTTGAAAGCTGTATAAATGTAAACATCGTTGTTTACATTTATTATTGTAGTGTTGTTGTTATACTTTTCTTAACTTTTTTTACCATTTTTATGCCGGTGTTTGTTGTTATATTAAGCAGTAGGATAATTTGTAAACAGATTTGTTTGTGATTCTTGTATATGTTGAGTTATGGAGTGTCGAAATCAACAATATCATACGTGTTGTGAAGTATGAATATGATGCGTACTTCAAACTTTGAATATGAGTAGAGTTTCCATGGTATTGAAATAAGTATGAATACGTATAAGTACCTGAAATTATGAGAATGATTCGATTTTACTCATTGAATACTCATTACTGGTTTTGGTTCGTATAGTAATGTCGTGTACAATATTTGATAAAATCTCTTTTAAACGATAATAAATGTTAAACGAGAAACATAAATTTGTCGTATAAAACATTCTCTCAGTGTAGCGTATGGTATACAAATTCGTAGTAAACATTTGAAACCATGCAACTTTATAAGCAAGTCATTAAATTAAACTTGGCTTTGGTTTTTTCCATTCGATCAATTTTAGAGTTTTTTTTTAAATTTTTTTTTATTTTTTGTTATTATTTGGGATGTTGATTCGTTTGTTTGCCAACGCAGACAAGACTCACATTTTTTTTCTGGTTCAAACGATCACTTTTGTTTGTTACCAACACAAAAATTGAACAAAAAACAAGTGAAAAGAAAGAAAAAAAAAAATACATGAAAAAGAGAGATTTAAGAAATTGAAGTCAGACTAATCAAACCAAATATTGTAAGTTAGGGTAGCATAGAAATTCTTATTCTTAGAAAAAATTTAAAAAACATAAACTCAAGACAAACTAAGGGCCATTATAACAATTTGCCGATAGAGTTGGGTTTAATTAAAGGTAACTTTAGCTACAGTGAACTTTAAAGTCACCTTTAACTTATTTTGGTTATTAAAGCCTATTGATAAAATAAAGTTAACTTTTTCAAAAATATTACAGTACCGGAGCAATGTCGATATCAGTGCTGAATTAAACAAGTTTTATTTTTAAACTCAGTGGCAACGACTTGCTCCTACCATTTTGTTTATATTTAAAGTTGTCATTATTGAAAATAATATATATGTATGGCCAGTTCCAAGATAAACTTAACTTTAAAAGTCACAGGTAGGATGATCATCCATTTAGTTTAACGCTCACTTCCACCTTATTGTCCTCTTATAATAATGAAAAACAATTTATCTGTCCGTTAAAATCCTGCCTTTATTAATTACAAAAATACAATTGATGATTGAAATCGCCGTAGTCTACGTGTGTTGGCCCACTATATGTGAGATCGTAGTCCAAACCCCAAATCTCGAACAATACGAAATAAAAAAAAAAATAAAAAACTTGGCGGCTTCCTTTCAGCAGTTTTCTAGCAAAAGCTCTGAAAGTAAATATAATGGCCATGAAAAAGTTTCTCAAAAATCCATCGTTCGGAGTCGACGTTAAACTGTAGGTCCCGTCACTCATGTATAAACTCAACAAACACTCACATAAGTGGCGTGAGAAGCTCGGTTGTAATCCTGGCTGAAGGGTAGTAGTGACGAATTATGTATGTATGTATGTAAAAACATTTTACTCAAAGTATTGGCCATTGTTGAGTACACATTTTTTCCACATATCAGGAAATTTGTGGATTCTTCGTTAATAAAACTGTGCGTCTCTGAAGTAAAACTCACTCAAGTTTTCGCTTTCCTCATAGGAATCGAAGTGATGCTCAGCCAATGCGTAACCCATCGATGAAAGAGCCAAGTCTGGTGAAGACGACAATTGATCATATGTTGTCGGTAGATATGTATGTGTTAACGTTTTCGCTAGATTTTAAAAGTTCATGGTACACTACAACTTTCTCTTCCCACCAGACACACAACATTTAATTCCTTCCGAATCGATTCGGAAGGTTTTGCAACCTTTTAGGATTTTGAATATAAATTCATTTGTAATCGTCAGCAACAGCTCTGTGCAACACCGATTTTCTATCGAGTCTTTGAAGCAAAATTTCACAAGTTCAATTCAATTCATGTGGTACTGAATTTCCAGATTTTTTGTATCTTTTCCGTATCTATTAAACGGTCAGAAGTTGTTTGTTGTGTACGATTCAAGATTTCTGCCATTTGTGTTTGACTCAAAGTGTGATCTTCATCCAACATTTTTTGCAATACGGTGTCTGCAAACTTTTTAGTGGTCTTTCACGTTCCTCATTTCGCACATCAAAATCGCTATCTGTGAACCGCCAAAACCAACGTTTGCATGTTGCTTCTGATAGAGCATGATCGACAAACATTCGATGCGACTCTCTACCACTTTTCTTCAAGTGGTTACAAAAAATTAATGCATTTCGCAAATCATTATTTTCTGGTACAAAAATTGTCATTTTTAATACGATGAATACGTAATATGATGTTGCGTGTTGATTTGATGTACCACATACAACGCCAACCCCAAAAAAAAAGCTTGTTTACGATACCATATAATCATATTTAATATTCTCATTCAGATTCATTGTTTTAATAGATTTTAACGATCCATTTTATTGTTTTAATTGTTTTTATTCTGATGTGATCGTAACTTTCCAATGTGTATTCAAAATTCGTTGTAAAATTAAGTGACTGACGAATGGAAAAATTATTTTTTGTTTTTGTTTTTTGAAACTACTCGTAATACAATACAATACAATACAATATAAAACCTGAATCGTTGAGCTACTAACGGTTTGTAAAGTCAAACAATGTATGTTTGTATGGTATTGTCGTTGTTTACTGTTTTTTTTTCTTGTCTCTGAAGTAATTGTTCATTTGTTTTCATGCTATTTACTAACGATAAAATTACGGTTGCCACTTTAAACTCAAGTTGAAGAGCGTATACATTAGGGTGTCACATAATTTTACTTATGCACTGTATAAGTTCTTCACTTTTGAATTATAGTTTTGTACAGCAGCTGCAGTTTTGTGGTCGACGTTGTGAAATCTTTCCAAATTATTTGAAATCTAAATTCTAAGAGATCAGAAGTTTAAGAAGTTTTTTTGGTTTTCTTTTGTACAGCCTACGACGATAAAAATGAAATTAAAATTTTGTATTCTTCTTTCATATTCTACAGAGAAAATCTTATAATAAAGTAAAGTGTACGGAAGACCCTAATAGTTGTTGTTGTCATGCATACAATTCGCTTAAGTTAGTACAATTGTAATTGCTTTAGAAAGCCAGTCAGCGACTCAGCCGGCAAGTCAGGTTGCCCCTGTACAGTTCATTGTCGTTAGTGAATATGTACTCGTATCTGTTAAAATGAACTAAAAACATAGAAAACCAAGAAGATATCAAATTTTATCTTCAGATTATATTGTATTTCACAATTGATTTATTTTTTATGTTTAATCGTTACACTTTGGCTCTACATACACTGCTACATACATATGTAAAGGGTGGGTAATTTAATGGTTTAATGAAATAAAACAAAAACGGCTTTGAATTTGGCCAAATTTAATTTTTTTTTGTTGTGAAGTACAATTGTTCCGGTTAGAAATGAAACATTATTTCATTCATATGGCTGTAGCGGCTGGTCTCACAGTACTTCAGTCGATCGGACTATTTTTCGTAAAATTTTCCGAGTATATGGGGTTGTATCTCGGCAATGGAATCACCAATATTCGCCTTCAATAGTCTGTGTTGTTTGTCGGCATAAAACTTTTCTTTTTACACCGCCCCATAGAAAATAGTCCATCGGTGTCAAATCGCAGCTACTTGTTGGCCAACCAACATCACCATTTCGGCTAATTAAACGCCCATCAAACGTTTGACGGAATAAATCGATTGTGTCATTAGATGTGTGACAAGGTGCAACATCCTGTTGAAACCAAACATCATTCACATCAATACAATGAAGAGCGGGTACAAAAAAATCGGTCGTCATGGTGTGATAGGAGTCTCCATTGACGATAATAGCTGCGCAGTCCTCATTTTCAAAGAAATATGGTCCAATGATGCCTCCCCTCCATAAGCCGGATTAAACAGTCACTCGTAATGGCTGCATTGGCTTCTGTAAGACTACGTGTGGGTTTTCTGAGCTACAAATTCGGCAATTTTGCTTATTAACGAAAACAACCTTCATCCGAAAAGATGATTTTTTTGGGCAAGATCGACATCATCGTGCAGTTTCTCGTTTTCCCAATAAATCCCATCGTTGCTCAAGGGCAAATCTATTCATTACGATTAGTGGAGATAATTAGAGATCAGCAATGAGTATTCTGAAAGAGGAATAGGATAGAATCATACTCATAATTTCTGATACTTATATGCATTCATACTTATTTTAATATCATACTCATACTACTCATATTGAAAGCTTGAAGTATTCATCATACTCATACTTAACAATACGCATGATATTGTTGATTTCGACTCTCCATGACTCAATATTTCCAAGAATCACAAAATAAGTATGATTCGCGTACGAACACAGAAATACTTACTAGAAGGTTGTGTGGTTGCTCTGCTTGCAACACAAAGTTATGAATCTGAAAGAGTAGGCTTATGAATCAAACATATTTCGAATGGTATGAGTTTGATGTCAACATTGCATGCATACTCATTGCAACCTCTACTTATAAATCAACGTTGTAGTGAGTACGAATGAATCAGAGTAGTTGAATTTCAATACTGTTGACTTAATCATACTCAAAATTTCATGAGTACTTATGAGCAGCGAAAAAACGATTCATTGCTGATCTCTGCAGATAATGTACTGAATTTTGTAATAGAATAGAATGTCAGAAGTATTGCCATATTCGAAATAAACGTTGAATCAAATTTAAACCAATAGATGACCCACCCGATATTTGTATGTAGTCTTTAATTTTCTCAATCTCAGTAGTGATTATCTTCACAATAGAAGACCAAAATAATAATATGAATACCACCATAAATGTAGTGGAAAAATAAAAGAAAAAATTAATAATAATTGCGGCAAAGTTTTAAATTTATTTAAATATATGTACTATAGCGTGCGTTATAGTGTGTTGGTGTTTATTTGTGCGTGATTTTCTAGTTGTTGCCAAGTGAAGCAAAGTGCCAGAGGAATAGCTAGATTCGTAAAGTGCTTAAATGCAGTAGCAGCTGTTGATGTGTTTTAATGAAATATTAAGTTGTAGTTCGTCGCTGTTGTTGTATTCCTTTTATTATTTTATTTCACTACAAAATGTTTTTTGTTGCTATTTGGATGTCTTTTTATTTCTGTTTTCTTTTTTGTTTTATTTTGTAAAAAATTTAAAAATTTTAAATTTTGTTGCTAAGCCCTTTGGGGCATATCGACTCATTCTATAGTTTTTTTGTTTTGTTTCATACAAAAAGTTTTTTTAAAGTTGTTTTATACTCGTTTATTTGCTTATACTTCTCAAATGTCGAATGATGAACTGACATGAGTGTTGTTTTGTTGTTTTTTTTATTATTTACAACCAACCAATGGAATATAAAAAGATTGAATAACGATATACATACATACGTACTTTACTCATATCATCTGTTATGGCTGATAAAGTGCTGCTACAAGGCATCTTAATCTGTTGGTTAGGTAGTAAAATTTCTGCGAAACTATCCGAAACTAAATTAAACAAAAATTTATACAATTTGGATCTCTTGTTAATTCTGCTTATAGTGCTGTTTTAGTGTTTGTTTACACTTTAAACTTAAGTAGAAGATATTTGATGCCGATGTTGTTTTTAATCTGTATTTTCTATACTGGCCTTAACATCAACTAAAAATATATACACATCAGAGATCAGCAGTACTCATTCAGCTCATACTTGAAGTACTCATCATTTTCATACTTAACAACACGTATAATGTCATACTCATACTACTCATATTCAAATTTTGAAGCACTCATCATATTCATACCTAACAACACGTATGATGTTGTTGATTTCGACTCTCCATGACTCAACATATTCATACATACATAATTGGCCATTACAACCCTTCAGTCTGGATTACGGCCTACCTTCTCACACCACACATGTTGTGTGCGTTAATTTTATACATGAGTGGCGGGACCTACAGTTTAACGTCGACTCCGAACGACAGATTTTGAGGAACTTTTTCATGCCAATTTTATTTACTCTCAGAGTTTTTGCCAGAAATCCGCTAAGAGGAAGTCGCCGAAGAAATAATTTTTTTTTTATATTTCGTTTTGATGTCTGGCAGGGGCTCGAACCCGGGCTTTACGTCTAATAAGCGAACACACTACCTACTAGACTATGGCATCAACCTTTACAAGAATCACAAAATAAGTATGATTCGCGTACGAACACTAAAATACTGACTAGAAGGTTGTGTGTTTGATCTGCTTTGTATTTTTTGCTTATGTTTCTTTTTTCTTTTGTAAATGCAACAACAACTAAGCTTGCCACTCGAATCATTTATCAGTTGTATAAGTATTTTTCTAAAGTTATAAATCCAAATGAGTAGGCTTATGAATCAAACATATTTCGAATGGGATGAGTTTGCTCATACTCATTGCAACCTGTAGTGAGTACGTATGAATCAGAGTAGTTTAATTTCAATATTATTGACTGACTTATGTTCAAGACTTCAAGAATGCTTATGAGTAGCGAAAAAACGATTCATTGCTGATCTCTGGTACATACATACATAATTAGTCATTGCAACCTTTCAGTCAAAATTGCGACCTAGCTTCTCACATCATTTATGTTGTGTCTGTTAATTCTATGCATAAATGGCGGGACTCTGAACGACAGAGTTTTAAGAATTTTAATGGTCCTTATTCAGCATTCATCATTATTTACAGATCTTATCAACTTTACGTCTACATGTAAGGCAAAATGTCCGGTAAGTTTTCTCTTCAGTGTAAAAAAGTTGCCTTTACTCAGTCTCAGTCTACTTATGTTGTTCCTCCCATCAGGCTTAGTCCCGATTATCTTCGCAATTTATCCTAATGTGTTATTGTTGCACAACAGTCGCCTACTTTCTCAAGTAAGCTTTATCCAAACTTATGGTATGTAACAGTGTTGCAAAACTGAAATTTTGAAATGGTACTAAACTATAACGGAAATAGTACTTTTTTGCTTTAAATGGCACTTTTGTAAAAAATATTTATTTATTTAATTATACTTAACACGTATGGAATGGCATAGAAACACTACCGACTTACACATGTTTCTCATACAAAAAAAAAAATATCTGATTCGGTGCATAATAGAACGTAAAAGTCCAGTTTGGTCAAATATCGACGGAACATAACGGAACGTATGTTCGTTTTTAGCATATGAAGAGCAATGTAAATTCTTACCTAAATTACATTACGGTTCAGCAAACGTTCTCATTGCTTTTTAGTATTATAAAAACGAACGTACGTTTAATGCACGTTTGGCAAACCGGGGCTACTTTAGCATTACGTTGAACATGGTGCCAACGCATTAGTAGTAGAAAAACGCAAACCATAAAACATTATTAATAAAAAAGTACTGAAAGTGTCGAAGGGGTGGTACTGTGGTATTTTTAAAATAGTAAAGTACTGAAAAAGTACTGAAAGTGTCGAAGGGGTGGTACTGTGGTATTTTTAAAATAGTAAAGTACTGAAAACAAGACTGCTACTGCACTGGTATGTAATACTGTTGTACAATTATTCAGAATATTCGCTTTCGTCATAACTAGGTGCTCATATAACACGTACCGTTCTAAACCTGGAGTTATATTCCATGACGATCCTTAATTGCGTAATCTGTTGTTATCGTTTGACTCTCAGTGTATATATTTAATATTCATCAAAATCGATTAAATTTTATTTAAATTAGTTAAACAATTTTGAAGTCTATACCGCAAACGGTAAAAAAAGGAAGGTTAGAGTGAAATTACATAGTAGTCGACGTAGTATAGTAGATAGTGCGTTGGCTTATTAGACCCGAGGCCACGGTTCAAACCACAGGTTAGGTTAGGTTAGGTTAGGTTAGAGGACGTGTACTTGTCAATTAAGACAAGTACAGTACCCGGAGGTCGAATTGACCCATTGTACAACGTCCTTAAAGAGGAAGGATACGAGAGGGAATAGGATATAAAGGAGAGGAGATAGGAAAGGGAGAATGGGAAGCGGAGGGGTCACATAGACCCAACAAAGGGAGAGCGCGACTATCCTGATGAAGCCCTAGCGCCTCTCAACCAGCCTAAGATACTAATGAATCTGTGGAGAGCCTTGATGTCGGCTCTCGACGCAGTGTTCAAAATCTCAAAGAAGGCCCTGCCAAAGGTCCTCAGCCTCAACCTACCAAGGGCTGGGCAGTTACAGAGGAGATGTTCGATAGTCTCCAACTCCTCCTCATCGCAACATGCCCTGCAATAGTCCGGCTGGGATCTGTTCCAGATCCCCGTCAGCGACCTAATCTCGCAGTGCCCTGTGATAAACCCGACAACTAACCTAAAGCTGGCCTTATCCAAGCCCAGTAGCCTACCTGTTCTCATACTGTCCACAGCAGGCCATAGACATCTAGAGACAAAACAACCCGTTCCGTTCCCCCAACGTCTTTGCTCTTCCTCCCCGACCCATCTATTGATGAGACCGTAGAGGTGGCAGACCGGGGGGTCAGGACCAACTATTAAATCGCTCTCAGAGAGCGAACCTAACCTAGCGAGGGCATCCGCCGTCTCATTGCCCAGTATTCCGCTATGACCCGGAACCCAGCAGAGACGGATACGGTCTAGTCCAAATGTCCTCAACGACTCCTTGCACTTGCGAACGAGCCGTGATTTGCACCAGACCGACTCAATGGCCCTAAGGGCAGCCTGACTGTCAACGAAGATCACGTAAGATTCCGAATCTGAAGCTGGGCCACCAGCTATAGCCTCAATAGCTTTCAAGATTGCGAAAATCTCCGCCTGGAAAACGCTGCAGTCATCGTTCAACCTAAAGTGGAGTTCAAGACCGAGTTCCCTACAGAAAACCCCAGCACCTGTACATCCACCTAACTTAGACCCATCTGTGAAGATGGGTATACCTCTCTGTCCCTGGAGTACCCCACCATTCCATTGTGCCCTTTCCGGTATAAGTATCCTTAAAGCCTCAGGCACAATATAATCGGTGGCTTTTTCCGAAAGTCGATATCTCCCGTCAGGAAAGATGACATTCAGAACGCTGGAGTGACCTGTCGAGCGCTGTTTCCAGCAGCCCGATTCCCTCAGACGAATGGCACTGCGCGCTGCACACCGCTTGACATATAAATCAAGCGGAGTCAGGCAGAGCATAGTGTCAAGAGCAGCCTGAGGGCAACTCTTCCTCACTCCAGTGATACTCAAAGAAACAATCCGCTGAACCTTATCCAAGATTTTCCGCTGAAAACTCTTATCTAAGGCACACCACCAAACAACGCAGCCATAGGTAATAACCGGTCTAACAATCGCCAGATATATCCAGCGAATGGCCCTAGGCGGAAGACCCCAGCTCTTACCTATGGAGTTTCTACACTGGTAGAAGGCATCCAGTCCCTTCTTCATTCTTTCCTCGGTGTTTCGTTTCCAGTTCAGCTTGCTGTCCAGGACAACACCCAAGTACTTGACCTCAGAAGACAACGGAAGCTCCCTACCAGCTGACCTCGGCAACCTGAAGGGTTCAACTTTGTACCTACGCGAGAACAGGACGATGTCCGTCTTATCCGGATTTATACCCAGGCCACAGTTCGTAGCCCAAGAGGATAAAATTCCAAGAGCAGACTCCATCAGTTCCCCCAGCGTCGGTAGAAACTTTCCACCCACCCGAATAGCCACATCATCGGCATATGCCACAACCCTAAAGCCCCTACTCTCTAGAAGCCTCAGACCAACATTAGCAACCAGGAGCCACAAGAGAGGGGATAGGACACCCCCCTGCGGTGTACCCCTGGTCGCACGCTTTACGATAGAACATCCACCCAGATTCGATCGGATTAGTCTATTACCCAACATGTGGATGATAAACCGCACCAGAAAATCTGGGGCATGTATATCCCTCAGTGAATTCTCAATAGAAGAAGTGGTGACATTATTGAAGCCCCCTCTATATCAAGGAAAGCCGACAGTGTGTACTCACCCCTAGCTAGATTCGTCTCAACAAAACCTGTCACATCATGAAGAGCGCTCTCAACCGACTTACCCTTAATGTAAGCATGTTGCGACCCACTCAACAGAGACCAGTCCAAACCACAGGTTAGACATCAGAAATATGACAAAATATTTCTTCGGCGACTTCGTCTCAGCAGATTTCTGGCAACATCTCAGAGAGTAAATAAAATTGCCATTAAATGTTTCTCAAAACTATGTCTTTCGGGGTCCCGCCATTCATATATAAAATTAACCGACACAAACATACATAATTATGTATGTAAGTATGCGAATGTGTTAAAATTTTTGGCGAACATAAGTAGCTGTTCAGTGTAACTTGTAAATTTCTAATTTAAACTAAAGCAACGGTTGCAATAGAAATACGGGTCCGTTTAAAGTGTGGAGTTTGGTAGTTTAAATGTGATCCAATATGTGAAATAAAAGTCGATCATTTTATCGGTTTTAGGAAAAACGACGACGGTATTAAAATTTTATTTCGCCCTGACCTTGCTTAATATGCATACATACAAACATATGTACATACATATATACATACATACCGTACATTATTATTAATGAAGCCTTTGGTTTTATTTTCGATTTATTTGTATAGTATTTGAAAAAATTTTTTTGTTTATTGTTTACAGACCCTTATCTGAAATATTCGTTTTCATTTGTTTTGATATTTTACAAATTGTTCGTGACGCATTTAAGTTCTCAATTCTAATATCGGACCAAAAAGAAAACAACCAACTGAAGCCCCTAAACAAACAATAAGAAAACATACAAACAAACAGACAGACGGACAGAAAAACAAAAGTAAGAAAAGTGAAACTGAAAAATTAAATTCAGAAAAAAAAATTTAAGAAAAAACAAGAAAAAAACGGTAAAATTAAATAAACAACCATTTGTAGAGTGTTGTGAAATAAGAAACATGTTCGTTCCCGTTACCAAAACGACTTGAAATTCTAAATGGAAAAATACTGACTGACACACAAGTTGTGCAAAAACAACAAAAAAAAAAAGAGAAAAAATAGCAAGAAAAATATAATGAAACATAAATATCGAATTTGTTTTCGTTTAAGATTTTCAAATTGATTATTTAGCACTAAACTGAAATGAAATGAGGAATGAAAAAGGAAATGAAGAGCGCTGTGAGGAAGTCGAATAAAATGAAAAGCAGAAGAAACATTTATTTTCAATCAAATCAGAATTAATGATTGCTTCTTACCATGCCTGATTGGCATGAATGAATTGAATGCGAATTGTTTATATCCAAGAAAAATATACTACTTTCAACTAATTTATGTAATTAAATTATTAATGAGTTTTCATTTATTATTGCCAAAAAAACACCCTACATTCAGTATATGTTGGTTGTACTAACAATATACATATGTACATACAAATGTATGTACGTATACCATATTTATCAATATTTAGTACAAATCTATATGTATACATATATTATATACAACGTTTAAAATATAGGTTCGTTGATTGCAAACTAAATAAAAGCAAATCTGTGTTTAGTTTCAAATAAACTCTTTATTGTTCGCACTACTTTTGTGTGCCACCCCTTACAACTTGATGAATCCAATAATGATTTGCTTTATTCGTTATTCTTCTTTGCTTACAACGCAGATCTTTTCAACGACGATCTTCAAACCACTACTGTTCTGTTCACAAGCAACGCGTCTTCACACAAGACTGACTGAATTCTTACTGCCCATTGCTGCTTTGTCTTACCTTTTCATATGCCAACGTAAACAGTCAGATGAAGGTTCTTGAAGTCGACTATTCGTGGTTTTGCCTTCTCAAGAACTTTATTGCGACTTCATTGTTGTTTGCGTATTTTGTTGACATTGCTTTTTGTTGCGTTATCGCTTACTTGCCCATCGCCTTTTCTTTCATACTGATGTGGTAGTTGGTTCACTTGTAACACGTTCGTTGTATCTGATTATATAGCTTTTGTTTATTTTAATGTTAAACGATGTTACACCGTTTCCATTTTCGTCGCAATACATTTATTTTCTATACATATGTATATATGTACACTGGAGATCAGTAATGAATAGTTTCTTCGCTACTCATAAACACTCATGAAATTTTGAATTAAGTGAGCCAACACTTTGAAATTTTACTATTCTGATTCATTCGTACTCACTACAACGTTGTTTTAAAGTATGAGTACAACGTTGCCATCAAACTCATACCATTCGAAATTCTTATGTTTGATTCACAAGCCTACTCATTCAGATTCATAAGTTTAGAAAATACTTATAATGCTTAGAAATGATTCGAATGACGAGTGACGAAAATTTACAATCGTAGTTGTTGTTGAATTTACAAAAATAGAAAAACGACACAAGTAAAAAAGATCAGCAAGCAGAACAAATTCACAACCATTTAGTTAGTATTTTAGTATTCGTATGCGAATCATATTTATTTTGTGATTCTTGTAAATGTTGAGTTTTGGAGAGTCGAAAACAACAATATTATACGTGTTGTTAAGTATGAATATGATGAGTACTTCAAACTTTGAATATGAGTAGTATGAGTATGATATTAAAATAAGTATGAATGCGTATAAGTATCAGCAATTATGGGTATTATTCGGTATCTACTCATCTTTTTGAATACTTGTTGTTGATCTCTGTCAGGGATAGCGAATTACAAAATAACGCAATAAGGTTTTGTAATACAATCTTATATTTTGAAATTTTAAGATGTAAAAGGAATAAGTGTAAGAGAATTATGGGGTGAGCCATCTATCGGTTTAAATTTGAACCAACGGTTATTTCGAATCTTGCAATGCTTGTGTCATTCTAAACTGTCACAAAAATAACTAAACGTAATTATGTAAGCTTGAGCAAGTTTGGGATTTATTGGGCTAACGAGAATGTCGAAAAAGAAAATCATCTCCTCATACTCATTTTCATGTTGGTGAGTAAATCCACACGTTGTCTTACAGTAGCCAATGCACCAATTACGAGTGAATATTTGGTGCGGCTTAAGGAGCGGAGGGATCTTTGGCCCATATTTCTTTGAAAATGAGGACGGCACAACCTTACGGTCAATAGTGACACCTATCACACCATGATAACCAATTTTTTTGTACTCGCTCTTCATGATACTGATGTAGACAATGTTTAGTTTCAATATGATGGTATAACTTGCCACACATCTCATGTCACAATTTATTTATTGCGTCAAACTTTTGATGGCCGTTTAATTAGCCGAAATGGTGATGTCAATTGGTCGCCAAGATGCTGCTATTTGACACCTTTAGACTATTAAGAAAAAGTGTTATGCCGACAAACCAGAGACAATTGAGTATTTGAAGGCCCACATTCGCGTTGTCATTGCCCAGATATGACCCCATACAGTCAAAAAAGTACACAAAAATTGATCCGATCGAATGAGGTACTGTAAGGCCAGCCGCGACTGCTATATGAATGAAACCATATTCCATTTCTCACCGGAGCAATTGTACTTCACAACAAAACAATAAATTTGGCAAAATGTAATACCGTTTTCATTATCTGGATTTTTGAATTTAAACTTTTAAATGGCCCACCCTTTATACATCATATATGGTATACTTTACTTTTATAGCAATTGGGGTCTCTTTAATATCGATAAGTAATGGATTGATTTTATGCATCCGTCTATGGCAAGTAGCGAATCGATTTATTTAAGGCAACCTTCAACCTCATTGAATCGTTATATTTTCTATTCGAAAAATGTCGAAATCGGCACCCTTGAACATATAATCATTTTGGTTTTTCAATTGTTATCTCTTCTACAATATTCCAGACATTCGCAAACACTGAACAAACACCGCTTCAAACGTAATTATTTCTTTTATTGCCTTCGCGGCTAACTCTTTCTTTAATGTAATAAAACCAGGTACATATCAAGTGATAGCGTATCATTGAGTTTCTGTTTGATAAGTATTTATATTTAATATGTCTTCATTTTGTTTTAATTTTTATTGCAAATATTTTATTGGAAAACTGGCGCCTGTATAGAATTAATCCTGTTTTACAACTTTAGCACCTCTTTTATGTGCTTAACATTCATAAATAAATTCGATTGAATCTTTGAATTTCACTTCATTTATGGAAAGCAAATTGATTGGAAAATCTATTTAAAACACGATACGATACCCTATACAACTGTTAGTAATAAAAAAAAATAAAGAGGTGTTAACAACGACCAACTCGAAATCATTTTCTTAGCAAAGTATTTTTGTTCAATCAAAATACTGTTTGATGTATTACAATTGAAGTATTTTGACTGGTACTGAAGTTCAGTCAGTCTTATGTGAAGACGCGGTGTGTTTGAAGAGAATAATCGTGGTTTGAAGATATACGTTACAAAGGTCTGTCGAACAGTTGTCTAGTAAATGTTATTGTTTATGCAAAGGGTATAAACAGAGGAATAACCAAAAAGGCAATTGTTGTTGTTTACATAAAGTTGTGAACAGTGGCGCACAGAATTGTGCAAATAATAAAGAATTTTAATTAAAACTAACCACAAATTTGCATTTATTTCAATCTACGAGCTCATATTTTAAACATTTTTAAGGGGTAGATACGTAACAATATTAATGCCAGCATCGTATGCAAGAATCCATTTGTAAACAAAAGAAACTGAAAGATTTGTCTGCAATTTACTCATTGCTCTGGAAGGTTGTCTTATTCACTAACGGAAGCAAATAATATATTTCTGGTTGAAAACATTTGAAAAAAAACCCGATAAAGAGATGAATTCGTGGCACTTGCATTTTACTGTAACATAATGGTATCTGTCGGTGTCGATAAATTGCAATTTGCTGAAGGAAGTACGCTTGAAATTGATTTATAACATGGTAATGTGTATACAGTTGGAGTTCTTAAGAAATGACAGTTGAACAATTATCCTCGAGTTACCAGAACTCTACCCTAATCATAATATTTGATCACCATCCTCTTTTGGAGGAGCGAAATAAATTAAGCCCCGAATACGCAAAAAATCCTGCTGAACCTGTACCAATGTATCTTAAATTCACTAAGAAGGCTATTCAACTAAATATTGAAAATCTATTTTTCAAATGATTTATTTAATATAGAAAGGTTTAAAATTGTGTGTTCTGAACCAGAGATCAGCAATGAATCGATTTTTCGCTACTCATAAGCACTCATGAAATTTTGAATATAAGTGAGTCAACCATGTTGAAATTTAACTACGTATCCTGATTCATTCGTGCTCACTACACTACACTATAAGTACAGGTTGCAATGAGCATGCGTCGACATCAAACTCCAACCCTTCGAAATATGCTTGATTCATAAGCCTACTCATTTAGATTCATAACTTTAGAAAAATTCTTCTAATACTTATAATTGATTCGAGTGACTCATCATTCATCAAAATTTACAATCTTAGTTGTTGCTTCATTTACAAAAAAAAAAGATAAAACGACACATAAGCAAAAAGGACTGATCAAATCATACTTATTTTGGTCTTCGTGTATATGTTGAGTTATGGAGAGCCGAAATCAACAATATCATGCGTATTGTTAAGTATGAGTACGATGAGTACTTCAAACTTTGAATATGAATAGTATGAGTATGATATTAAAATAAGTATGAATTCGTGTAAGTATCAGAAATTATGAATATGATTCGAATCTACTCATCTTTTTGAATGCTCATTGCTGATCTCTGATACGTACACACGAAGCATTAAAAATTTCTAATTCTAATTCTTTGCATAGTTGGGATTATTTATTGTGAAATGTTTAACCTTTAAGGCAATTAGTAGCCCATTTGTCTGGTAAAATTTTTTGAATTATTATGTACATACATATATCTCTTTGAAAACACACCATATATTACATTGTATGTACAGGTGTACATACATATACATATCTTACACTACATAATGCACAACTACAGTAGAATAAATTTTTGCCAAACGAATTCATGTTGTTACAAAAATGGAAACGGTGTTACATCGTTTAACATTAACATGAATAACAAATGCTACGGTAACAAATACAATGAACTTGTTACAAGGAACCAGAACATCGGTATGAAAGAAAAGGGGATAGACAAGTAAGCGAACGCAACAACAAGCAATGTGAACAAAAAACACAAACAACAATAAAGTCGCGATAGAGTTCTCGAGAAAGCGAAACCCCGAACGTTACACTTCAAGAACCTTCATCAGATTGAATACGTAAGACAAGGCAGGCAACGAGCAGTAAGAATTCATTCAGTCCTGTGTGAAGACGCGTTGTGTGTGAAGCGAACAGTCGTAGTATGAAGATCGCCGTTGAAAAGATCTGCGCTGTAAGAAAGTAGCTAACAAACATATTGTTGTTGGATACATCGAGTTGTAAATAGTGACACACAAAAGTAGTGCGAACAATAAAGAATTTAATTGAAATTAAACAGAAATTTACGTAGTAATCCTGACTGAAGGATTGTAATTACCAATTATGTATGTATGTGTGTAGTTTAATACCGTGAGTATCATAAAGACTGAAGAAATTATAATTACATGACGGCCTCTATTATCTCTGTAATATCATTCGTCATAGACAAATTCTTCTGCAATTGAATTAGCAATCGCACTTATAAGACTATTTCTATGCTAACATGTCCGTTTATCATATTTTTGCGATGCATGACGGCATAATGTTCTGTTTTCTTCTTGGCTTTTGTGTTGGCAATGATTATGAAATGTTTATGCAGCCATATAATTACTCATATGATGATGTACACTGTTTTACGAGATTAAGTGAAATCGGTTTTTAAATAGAATTGTTCACAAATTACCACAAATAAAAAAATAAGAAGGGTTTAGTCAAACAAGAGAAAAATATTTTTCTTTAGTGCATTGTTTTCATAATTATAGTTTGGGAAACTTATCGATAAAATTATTTTTCTTAATTCCTGTTACTTTTCTGGAATCGTTATAAAGAACTCTAAAGCATATGCAGTTGTAACCAGAGGTCAGCAATGCATCGTTTTTTCGCTACTCATAAGCACTAATGAAATTATGAATACAAGTGAGTCAACAATATTGAAATTTAACTATGTACAATTATTATTCGTACTCACTACAACGTTGATTTATAAGTACAGGTTGCAATGAGTACAACGTTGACAATGAGTACAACGCGAACAACGTTGACATCATACCATTCGAAATATGTTTGATTCATAAGCCTCATTGAGATGCATAACTTTAGGAAAATACTTATACATACATACATAATTGGCCATTATAACCCTTCAGTCAGGATTACGGCCTAGCTTCTCAACACCACTCATGTTGTGTGTGCTAATTTTATACATGAGTGGCGGGACCTACAATATATTTTTTCATATTTCATTTTGATGCCTGACCTGGGATTTGAACTCGGGCCTTTCGTCTAATAAGCCAACACACTACCTACCAGACCACGGCGACTTCAAAATAAAAAAAAAATACTTATAATACTCATAAATGATTCGAGTGATTCGAACCGCCTTATTGGCCGGTTGGGTCTCTAAGCCGTAAATGAGGTTGGCTAAGCAGTTGTCGTGAATGGTCTTCGTTATCATCAGGATGTAACAGACTTCTTGCGACCAAATATTGACCATATGAACCTGGACTATATGTGGTTCCAACAGCCGGGCGCCACTTACCTCTCAGCCGTCAAAACAATGGGTCTTTAAAGAAAATGGAATAAACCAGATAGTGTTGATAGAGAAATCTAAGGTGTTTCTAGGCGTTTTAAGTGAGTGTTTATTTTTGATTTCTTTTTTTTTTTTAACAAGAATTAGAAAAAAAAAACACATAAACAAAGTTACAAGTTATTGTAAATGAAATACATTGTTGTACATGGGCATTTTTGCATTTTTTTCTTTCTTTTGTTTTCCATTGTATACGTAAATGTTGTTTTCTTTTGTGTTCTCTTCTATTCTATCGACTAGTTGAGTGACTGACGTACTTACAATTACAATTGAAATTAAATAAATGCATTCATAGACAGGGATACTACAAACTTTTTACCCATTTGTACCATATAATGTTACAATTCATATAATAATTACTCATATATATAATTTCAAACATTTTTTTTTTAATTTTTTTTTTTTTGTTGCCAACGGCTGTGTTTTTTAACAATGCCCTTACGGGCACTATGGACAAGAGATCACTACTCAAAAAGATGACTAGAATCGAATCATGCTCCTAATTTCTAATACTTATCCGCATTCATACTTATTTTAATATCATGGAACCTCTATTCATGATCAAAGTTTGAAGTACTCATCGTACTCATACTTAACAATACGCAGGATGTTGTTTGTTTCGACTCTCTTTTACTCAACATTTACAAGAATCACAAAATAAGTAAGATTCGAGTACGAACACTGCAATGCTGTCTTTGTCTTTTTCTTTCCTCTTTTTTTGTAAATGCAGCAACAACTAAGACTGTAAATTTTGATGAGTGATTCGAGTCATTCGAATCATTTATGAGTATTATAAGTATTTTTCAAAATTTATGAATATGAATGAGTAGGCTTATGAATCGAACATATTTCGAATGGTATGAGTTTGATGTCAACGTTCTACTCATACTCATTGCAGCCTGTAGTGAGTACGTATGAATCAGAGTCGTTAAATTTCAATATCGTTGACTCATTTATATTCAAAATTTCATTAGTGCTTATGAGTAGCGAAAAAACGATTCATTGCTGATTTCTAGTTCGTACTCGCTTCGAATAGAAATGAAAAGTAAAATAAAAAATTAATAGAAAAGTATAAAATTTCCATCTTATGCAATATATTTCGTGTAATGTAATGTGAGTAGCCTAGAACTTAACACTTCAAAGAATAGAAAATAAACTCGTAGAGAATGTATCTATGGAGTTACGAAGGAATGTACGCAAATTTGAAAAATTCATTACACACACACATTTATATTATACCATATGTACAGAATTTTTTTCATTCACCATTTTACTTGGATGCTGTTTTTTTAAAAGTCTCCCAATGGAAAAAAATATTTTAAAAATGTATGAATAATGATTATTAAAATGATAACTATTAATAACACTATGCTACTAAAAATATAATACACCCATCATTGTGTAGAGTAAGTATGAATGCTTATGAGTACCAGAAATCATGAGTATGATTCGATTCTACTTATCTTTTTGAATACCCATTGCTGATCTCTAGTCTGTATATATTACATATATTTTACACTCAGAACAAATGCATTCTACTCCTAATATGTATACTGAATAAAATTTAAATGAAATCTCTCTCTTTTTTTCTTCATTATAATCAAAACGAAATGAGAGTACGTACCAGTTTATGAAACTAAAAAATCTACAGTCCACCAATTTTGAAAAATCGTCAATAATAAAAAACCCTGGGCATCATTCATATCGAATGAAAGTAGCTCCTTCTCTCCACCATATACAATTACTTTTTTCAGGTAATTCATAATTTTTTTCGATTATTACGAATATATTCACGCAAAATATGTATGTATGTAGGTGAGTTTGTATGCACCATCAATAAATATGTTCTCACCATAAATTATAAGAAATAGATGGCCTTTCAAAGGGCCTAATAACACAGAAGCACTAAAAATTTGCATTTATTTGAATAGCTTTGGCAAAATTAAAAAATTTATCATGGACCGTAACTGTTATAACTTTTATCGTAAAAGTCAGAAAATAAAAGTTATTTTTTGACTTTTATTTTTTCGAGCAGAAATAACAGTTATTTTTGACTTTTATTTTTTCGAGCAGAAATAAAAGTTATTTTTTGACTTTTATTTTTTCGAGCAGAAATAAAAGTTATTTTTGTTTCAATTCATGATGAATTCATAATCTCCTCTTAAAGCACGATACGTGGCTGTGGCAGAATCACCATTTTTGTAGTAGGTTTTGATAATTTTTATGCGTTGTTTGATAGTTAAGCGATCCATTTTCGTCAATGTTAGACTTTCAACTGAGAAGAAAAAATTGATTTCACAACTTAGTTTGGAAGATGTCGAATTCCAGTCCCATACTTTTGAAACCACGAAATGGATGGCCCTTTACATATTTTTAAAAGGCCTTTATGTGACTTTTATTAGGGAAAATAACTACCACTCAGCAGCAGTCAGGAGATAGGTCGTAATCCTGACTGAAGGGTTGTAATGATCAAACATGTTTTTATGTAAGTATACATTCGAAACACAATTACAACATGCTGACTCGGAAAGGAACCTTGGAAATAAGAAAGCTTTAAAACATTTTGACACATATAATCAATGGAATATTATATTCGATCTCAGCGGAAGTCAAATGTGTGATTCTAGTGAGGGACGCACTCGACTCTATTCGAGAAAAATATAGAACAAACGCAGTTGCTCTGATATGACAATTATGCGACAACATTAGTAACATCGTGCACCAAGAATAGTAATCTCACGTATATTAAACAATTCTTCTAGAAACATAGAAGGCAAGACCCTGTATTAACTTCACCAGAAAGGCCAGAAGTAAATCTCCAACAGATAAACTGTTCGACAATTTATTATTATTTAAAGGAGAAAGTTGGTCAACGACATTGATAAGTAAACGCTGGCTGTCAAAAAAATTTAATTACCTACTTACCCAGGATTACGGTCAAACTTCTCACGTCCACCTGTCGTGTTCTTAACTTTTATTCAGGAATGGCGTAAACTACTGTTAAATGTCTGACTTAGTGAAGATAAATCGATACACAAGACAAATATGTCGTTACAAATGTATGTATTGTGTATGGGTATCAGAGATCTGTAATGAGTATTCAAAAAGATGAGTAGAATCGAATCGTACTCATAAATTCTGGTACTTATAGGCGTTCATACTTATTTTTATATCATGGAACCTCTACTCATATTCCAAGTTTGAAGTACTCATCATATTCATAATTAACAACACGCATGATGTTGTTGATTTTGACTCTCCATAACTCAACATACATATACAAGAAGCACAAAATAAGTATGAGTCGGGGACGAACACTAAAATATTCACTAAAAGGTTAAGTGTTTGCTCTGCTGACTTCTGTCTTTTTTCTTTTTTTTATAAATGCAACAACAACTAAGCCTGTCACTCGAATCATTTATAAGTATATTTCTAAAGTTATGAGCCTTAATGAGTAGGCTTATGAATCAAACATATTTCGAATGGTATGAGTTTGAAGTCAACGTTGTATGCATACTCATTGCAACCTGTACTTATACATATATGTATAATGTTGTAGTGAGTCCGAATGAATCAGAGTAGTTGAATTTCAATATTGTTGACACACTTATATTCAAAATTTCGTGAGTGCTTATGAGTAGCTAAAAACAATTCATCGTTGATCTCTGATGGGTATAGTGCGTATAGAAACATTTCAAATGGGCCTGCAAATTGGAGGCCTTTCCTTCTTAACTAAAATTCCCCACTACATCTACATACACTTATCGTACATAAATATTATATTATTTTTATATCTATGCAAACGTTCAAATGCATATACAGACGTACATATATACATATGTTTGTATGTATAAATATGTATATGTAGATATGTTTGCGAATCCGTCAAAATATATAAACGAGAATAATGTAACGCTTATTTGCTTTTCAAGCTTCAGATAAAATGTAATATATTTTCTCCCCTTTTTAGAAATTTTTATTCTTATTTACCTTTAATACGCTTTCATACATACATATGTATGTATGTATGTATGTATGTATATACTCACATACAATTTTACAGCCATACGTACGTATAGAGAAATAATCGAAAAGATAGATTGACGTTGCCGCTACCGCTGCCATTGTTGCTTTTGATGTTCGGTGCCAACTTGTCTGCCGTAAGCAAATTTGCACAGTCAGCTGTTGACGTTCCCCTTCTCAACAAAATAAAAAAATTGTAATAAAAATAATAAGTTGAACAAAAATAAAGCATTTCACACACAACTACAGATTGTCAATTAACTATGTATGCATGTACATATGTTTGTATGTATGAGTATGGTGTTTATGAAAGTGTATCTATATTTGTATGTACATAATATATATATGAAAGTATATCTGTGTTGCTAGGGTATTTAAAGGTCTTTTTAAAATAAAAATGAAAAATAATGAAAAAATAAAATAAAAAACATTGAAACTGCAAATGTATAAAAAAAGAAAAGAAAAATAATAATAATTTTAATAAGAAGAAAGAAAGAAAAACAAAACTAAAGTGATTATAAAAGATATAGAAAACACAAACACAGATTTGAGCGAAAAATGAGCACGTATATTAAACGTTATAATATTCGTGAATAAGTTAAAAGAATCTTGTTTCTACATGAGTTATAATATTATCCGTGGGGAATAAATAAACGTCTTATTTTAAATGAAATAAATACAGAAATCAGCAATGAGTATTCAAAAACATGAGTAGAATCGAATCATACTCATAATTTCTGATACTTATACGCATTCATACTTGTTTTAATATCATGGAACCTCTACTCATATTCAAAGTTTGAAGTACTCATCGTACTCATACTTAAAAACACGTACGATGTTGATTTCGACTCTCCATTACTCAACATACACAAGAATCACAAAGTTGTGTGTTTGCGTTGCTTGCTGGTGTGTCTTTTTTGCTATGTGTAAATTCAACAACAACATAGACTTAAAATTTTGCTGAATGATTCGAATCACTCGAATCGTTTATAAGTATTTTTCTAAAGTCATGAATCTAAATAATTAGGCTTATGAATCAAATATGTTTCGAATGATATGAGTTTTATGTAAACGTTGTACGGATACTCATTGCAACTTGTACTTATAAACCAACGTTGTAAGTGGTACGAATGAATCAGAGTACATAGTTAAATTGCGATATTGTTGACTCACTTATATTGAAAAATTCATGAGCGGTTATGAGTAGCGAAAAAGCGATTCATTGTTGATCTCTGTTACACAACCAGGCAATTTCTTCCAATAGACTTCTAATTAATGAAAGAAGAATTCGATCCTGCAGTATTCATGTTGCCACATAATTGGTTTGCTTTTCATAAATTATTAAAAAGCGAAATAAAAAAAACATCATGTAACTTCGTGAAAATCTTCTTTGGAATAAAAAGCAAGTTAAAAATTTACCCGTATGCAAAAAAACATATAAATTCCAATTGCCTCCTTGTCTAATACCAGTCCTTTAAACTTTTGAGGTCTATCATCTGTTGCCATTGACATGGCATTTGTCTTTTCACCAAAGAAAGATGTTGGACGTTATTAGGTCTAACAATTTAAATCATAAGTTCCAAATGCACAAATAGACATTGGTACCACAAGGTGTTCGCTATATTTTATTGTTTAAGAACAAAATGATGAAACTTTTGTATCAAAGATAATGATGAATGGGTGTAAGCTAATCTGGTTTGAGAGTCAAGAAAGGGCAATTCAAAGGCATCCAATAAAATTAGTTGCAGGGAACATCTACTGATGAATATTGAAGATCTAATAGAATAGACTTTAAGTAAATTCTAAAAGAGAACCTTAGCAAATGAATAGAAAAGTTTTAATACATTTTAGTGAAAAAGAAGTTCTATTGCTCCAACGCATAGAAAATTCTAATCTTGATTTATCTGGGCATAATTAAAATACGGAAGTCCTGACTTGCCTTAGGACAAATTTTCATTTGTTACAGGAGGCTGGTGAGTTTCGTTGTAATAGGTCAGAATACTGCGGATGTCTTGATGCCCATCGATTTTTGTATGTAGGGACTCAAACGTATAATTGCTGATTTTTCCACTACATAACAATTTGATGCGGATTTATAGATAAATAAAAAAACATTTAAACAACCTTTTTAAAAACGTTTAAAATATGAGTTCGTTGATTGAAACCAAAATAAAGATAAATTTGTGTTTGGTTTCAATTAAACTCTTTTTTGTTCGCATTACTTTTGTGTGCCACCGTTTACAACTTGAGGAATACAACAATAATGACTTGTTCGCTATTGTTCTTTGCTTACAACGCAGATCTTTTCAACTGCAATCTTCAAACCACGACTGTTTTCTTCACACGCATCGCGTCTTCACACAAGACTGACTGAATTCTTACTACTACTCGTTGCCTGCTTTGTCTTGCCTTTTTATATGTTCACGTAAACAGTCTGATGAAGGTTTCTGAAGCCGAATGTTCGTGGTTTCGCCTTCTCGGGAATTCTATCGCGACTACATTGTTGTTTGTGTATTTTGTTCCTATTGCTTGTTGTTGCATTCTCGCTTACTTGTCTATCCCCTTTTCTTTAGTATTGGTATTGTTGGCTTACTTGTAACAAATTCGTTGTATTTGTTTGCAAAGCTTTTGCTCATTTTAATGTTAAACGATGTTACACCGTTTCCCTTTTCGTAACAATATGATAAGTTATATAAAATCTTCGATAAACGATTTCCTTATCTACGTTAATTAAAAAAAACAAGAAAATAATGATCGAATTGAATGAAAAATCAAACCGAACGGAATAACCAACTCAAATGTATTGGAATTGACGTGAACTGATAATGATTTTAATGATTCAATATGACTGATGCGATATCAATTCTAATTATCTCTGGTGAAATAAATTTGCAATAATAATCGAAAATATAAAAAGTAACGAAATTATTTACTTAATTCTAAATTCATTAAAATAATATTTTAAGAAAAAATTTTAAATAAAAAAAATATTCATTTGGCAGAAGTCACTCCTCCACTACTAAGGCAATCTTATAAGAGGAGGAAAAAAGTAAAAAAAAAATTTTTTTTATTAGGAATCATATGACGTCAAATGAAACAAAAAATGCACTTTTTTAATAATTTCAATATTTTTTAAAAACGACGAATGCTTTTATAAATTTCTTTATCGATGAAAGAAAATTTAATAAAAATGATTGCAAATTATTTGCCAATTTTATAAAATAATTACACACTGAGTGCTGATTGTTTGAGGTACCAAATAAAATTTAATTCTTTCATACAATAATTACAACGATTAAGCATTCGTTATTGCATAAATATTCCAATAAATCTGTGATTAAAGTTGGGAAAAAGTAATCATAATCGTAACCAAGTGTTGTATCGTTAATTTGAATTTTATTCATGAATTAATTCATATTGGTATACCAATATACACTGAATACTATACATTTTATATATTTAAACAATGACTAAATTGAATGTCAATAAAATTAATGACGACAACTTAATCATAATGAAAGCTGCACCCCTTATAGCCAATGATGCAGACGTATGTACATAAATATGTATGTATGTATGGTACATGGCAACATTAAATGAAACGATAAATAATCCCAGGCAATTGAAGATAATCCAGACAAGAAATTCATTGGATGCTATGCAAAGTGTAAATGCCATGGGAGTGAAAACAAGTTCACCCACTTTAATGAAATCCACAGTTAACGGAGTTGTATGGTGCTGGTACGACTGATATTAATGCTGCAACAAGTGAAATGCAGATACTCGTACGTACATACATACGTACAAACAAAACATGATTTTCAAGTTCAATTAATTTTAATTAAAATGCAAATAAAATTTATTTATTTAATAAATTTATTAATAAAAAAAAAACAAACAAAAAATATTTTTGTAAGTAAACATGCGTGATTTCAATGTTAATACCAACTACTTTAGCTTACTTTCTTCTCAACCATGCAACAACGTATACATACATATGTATGTATAATGTACGAATTAATAATTAAAATATATTTTATTTTTATATTCTTTATTGATAATAATTTAGTAACACGATAAATAATGCGGATGCATAAATTATATTTTAATACGATACAATTATAGCGTATAAATTATACCGGGTTTATCGAGTTTAACATTCTTTTTTTGCATTCATTCGTATATTTTTTATAAATAAAACATTTTGCTATATTGTCCATATTTCTAGTCCTTTAAAATAAACATTAATTGAAAAATATGGTTAACCTGGTTCATGTTTAATTCAAAATACTGAAAATGTAGGCGAAAGCAAAATTCTCTCCTAGAAAATTTACCTTAATATAGGAACGAAAACGCTCAGTGTGTGCCAGATGTAATAATAAAATACATTCATATCTTATTTGCATTTGGAAATGCGCAAGAAGAATGATGAATACCCTAGGTACCAATCTGTAACTATTCAATGCTTCAATTCAATGGAAATTGACCATTATTATAACATACTCTTAAAGTTGGGTTTAATTAAAGGTAACTTTAGCTAAATTGAACTTTAATATCACCTTTAACTTCTTTTCGTTATTACAATCTACAGATAATATAAAGTTAACATTTTCAAAACAAAAACAATGCTTGCATCACCAGTAAAAAAAATTATAAACAATTAAACAAAAATACAACAACAAACACCAGCATAAAAAATGGTAAACAAGTAAACATAAATAACAAAACATGAATAAAAATCAACAATAATGAAACAACGATGTTTACATTTATAGAAATCTCTAGAAGACGAACATTCGTCTTCAAGAACATTTATCAGGCTGTTAATGTTGTTATATAAAAGGCAAAGCAAGACGCCCATAACAAAATTATTTTTTATGAACAGTTTTCTGCAGCATGATTCACTTATTTTCAAAAACTCGTTAAGTAAATGAAGGCTCCCAGATAATAATTTCAAATTTGACATGATTCATATGGGCAAATCAATTTAATTTTGTATGTAAAATATAACAATATGTATTGCTAACTCTGTTTAAATCTGTTAAATCTGTTGTTATTCATAAAAAATAATGTTCTTCTTGTTTGGTGCGGCTTCTAAAGCGGAAGCTTCATTGGCCTATATTTCTATGAGAATGAGATGGTCAATGGAGACAAACTGATAACCAATTTTTTTGTATTCGCTCTGCACGGTATTGATGTGAACGATGTTTGGTTTCGACAGGATGGTGCATCTGACCACGCATTTCACGCAACAATCGATTTCTTGCATCAAACGTGATGGCCGTTTAATTGGCCAAAATTGTAGTGTCAATTGGCCGCCAAAAATCCGCAGTTTGACACCGTTGGACTATTATCTGTGGGACGCCGTTAAAATACTATGCCCAGAGACAATTCAGCAAGGTAAGCATCCGTGATGTCATTGCCGAGATACGACTCCATATACCCGAAAAAGTGCACAAAACTTGGTCGGATCAAATGAGGTACTGTGAGGCCAGCCGCGGTAGCCATATGAATGAAATAATATTCCATTTCTAACTGGAACAATTGTACTTCACATCAGAAAACTATATTTGTTATACCAGCAAATGCTGCCTTAGTGAAACAGAGTTGATAAAGTTTTTCGTACCATGCTATATTTATTAAGAACATAAGAAATTTTAAAATAGTTGTGATTTTTTTTATTGAAATATTGCAATTAAATATGACAATTACGGCTCAGATGTGTCACCTTTAGAATTTTCATAAAATTTTTAACGATTTTTTTTATAGAAGTCTGGCTCCATCTCACCAAGATGTTTCTGATTTATTCTCATAAACCCAAAAATTTACAAAACTCCAAAAACAAAGAAAACAAAAAAAAATTCCATGATTTTGTAGAACTAAGAAATATAGCAAGAAAGTCCTTCTTGCTGAAACCATATACCATATCGTTCAGATCGATGCCGCCCAGTTGAGCATACAATACCGCAGACACATGCACTGCAATTCAACTTTTAAGAAAAATATGTCCAAACAACTCAGCTTGATCAAAATTCACACCAGACAGTTCCTCATTATGAGTGCATTTGTTTGTTATGGATTCATAAGGATCTTTTTAGGCACCAAATTTTTCAATTTTGGAAGTGTGCTTCATCGGACAAATAACTTTTTCTGGAAAATATGCATTGCATCTACTTTGCTCCATTACCCTCTAAATGAACTGCTGGCTCTTTACATAGTCTGCCGGCATGACAGCTAAATTTTGTAAGTATCAAAATTCTCTGCCTAATGCTTTGATGACAACGCCTTATTGAGTTTTCGGCAATGGTCTTAGTAACAATAGTAATGTTTTCAGTAGACCGACCATTACGTCGTCTCTTAGAAATTTTACTGTCTATAACCGACCCAGTTTCTTCAACTACTCACCAAATGGTTGACACATTAGGCACACTTTCACGACATAAAATTCTTCTTAGTTTGCGAACGAGCTCAACATTACTTTCCGAGATAGTGTCATACATTTTCACAATTTTAACGCTTTCTTTTATCAAGCGCTCCATTTTTAATAATCTTAATAATCTTATGTTCGTAGATTAGAAATAAAATTAAAATAAATAATTTTGTGTTTGGTTTTAATTAAATTATTTATTGTTCGCACAATTCTGCGTGCCACTGTCCACAACTCTATGTAAACAACAACAAATGCTTTGTTTGTTATTCCTCTCTGCATAAACAATAACAATTTTTAAACAGTTGTTCGACAGATCTATGTAACGCAGATCTTCAAACCACGATTACTCTCTTCAAGCGCACCGCGTTTTCACACAAGACTTACTGAACTTTTACTGACTCCGTTGCCTGCTTTGCTTTGCCTTTTACATGGCAAGGTAAACAGTCTGAAGAGTGTTCTTGAAGGTGAATGTTAGCGGCTTCACCTTCTCGAGATCTCTATTAAATGTAAACATCGTTGTTGCATTATTGTTATTTGTGTATTTTTGTTTACATTTATTCTTGCAGTGTTTGATGTTGCATTTTTGTTTACTTGTTTATCCTTTCATTTTTTATACTGGTGTATTTTAGTTTACTTGCTAATCATGTAAACAAGTTCAATTTTTTGTTTTTGTAGCTTTTGTTTATAATTTTAATAGTAAGCAACGTAAAAGCAAAACACTATTTCCATTTTCGTAACAATATTGTAGGACATCATAATGTCAGGTTAAATTGGCTACTTTTTTCCTCATTTCCTTTTTATGTATTTTTATTTTCTTCCTTATTTTTGTTTTCTCTGTCATGTAAATTTATGACCGACCACGACCACATGCATCCAATTGAAATTAAAAATAAAATGTAAATTTCTGTGCCGGCCTTATTTTAATCCATTTCTGTTGACCTCACCACCGCAGCGAATGCAATTAAATGCATTCAATTATGAAACGTAAACGTAAAAAAGTCATGTGAATATCGTATACTTCGGTATTAAAACTGTAAATTTATGGTATATTTTCGAAAACTGTTTGCGAATAATCGTATTTAAATCAGTAGCACGCGTATTGTGTTTAAAGGATTTATAAATAAATTTATTAACTATTGCCCACCGAATCGGAATGAGACAGCGTGGTTATTAATTATAAGCTGTTTATTAAAATGCAATTTAAGAAAAAAAAAAAAAACTTCACAGCAACTTCAAGGATAAAAAATATGCACGGAAACCAGAGATCAGCAATGAATCGTTTTTTCGCTACTCATAAGTACTCTTGAAATTTTCCATATAAGTGAATAAACAATATTGAAATTTAACTATGTACTCTGATTCACTCGTACTCACTACAACGTTGATTTATAAGCACAGGTTGCAATAAGTATGCGTACAACGTTGACATCAAACTCATACCATTCGTAATATGTTTGATTTATAAGCCTACTCATTAAGATTCATAACTTTAGAAAAATTAATTAATTACGCATTTTGAGTTTTGAGATCAGAATTATGATCCAATTTCTCACAGCACCCATGTTGTGTGAATCAATATTATTCAAAAGTGGCAGGAAGTGCAGTTTAAAGTCGATTCTAAATGACAAATTTTTTAGAAGAAATTTTATTTACTTCCAGAGTTTCTACTAAATACAAAACTGTTTAGAGGAAGACGCCTAAGGAAATAGTTTTTCATATTTCGTTTTGGTAGAGATGTCTGAGCTAAGCTTTTCCAATCAAAAAAGAAAGCAAGACCAACAAGGAAATTAATTTATCTCACCAGTCAATTATTGCCAGGCCAGAAACTGCTTATCAGCAATCTTAGCAGAGGTTAGATCAGTCAGGTCATGGCAACATCCGGCCATAGGATGGCGCCTCCTGAAGTTTCCTCTTTTTCCAGCTCATCAGAAGCCTCATTACGCATTACATCCATAGAGATTGCATAATCGTCAGGCAGACTGTTCACACTACGCCACTGCAACATGTCTAAAAAACCTACTGAAAATATCCGGTTGACATTATATGCATTGATGCCTATATATGGCATCATATGTCTATAATGCCAAATTGACAACCCTAAAAATCCTAAAATGTCGGAACGCCCCCTTCAGTCGTTCGTAAGCTGTCTTACTAGCAATAATAAAAAAGATATTATCGTAAATCGATTCATACTGAATTTAGTGACAGAATAGAATGACATAAGTATTGCCAGATTCGAAATAACCGATGGTTCTAATATAAGCCGATAGATGGCCCACACGATATTGTCCCGATTTTAATACAGATGTAGCATAATGGATTCTTCTTTGCTTAAGGAATACGTGCATTAACCCAACACAAACATCGAAAGGCGAGAAGGAATATCACATTTGATCCAAAAAAAAATAATTTGAGTTCATCTATATTACTAAAAAGGGATGTTATTCCAAATTGCCATTTTATGAGTAACAAACATCACTTAAAATCTAATATTTCCACTTTCAGCACTTTCTGTAGTGCGGATGACCACATATTAAAAGTAACATTGCGAATAAAAACATTGTAGATTTGGTTGATAATGGAAACATAATATTTTTGGGTGTTGAAATATCTTTATAGATTACTTTTTAACATGAAAACTTAGGAGACAGATGGAAATTAACTTTACCACACCTATTCGATGTACCATACATATCTTCATATACATATGTACGTAAGTTCATGCTTATGAATTCTCTGAATAATTTTAACTTGAACCAGGTTTATTCCAAAACACATCATATTTAATTAAATACTCAGAACCAAAACGCAAGTATTTGTTAATTAAAGTTACTCCATTGAATTTTAAAAATGATTTCAATGAATCACTTACATATATGAACTGTACTTGAAACCTTTTCCTTAAGATATCTTATAAATTGAATACAAATAAATATTAAAAGTATTGTTGTTGTATTTATTTAGCTTCATGATAGCGAGAAATGAATTTTACTGAGCCATGTATCAATTACGGAAGCCCTGAAGTCGTATACTGATTGGTTAAAGACTGATACCGGTCTAAGAGTCTTTGGTGATAATGTAGGCAATTACATACGGATGGATCAACATATTTGTGGTCGCCTTAGGCTAGTAGGTAGTATATTGGCTTATTGGACGTAAGGCCTTGGTTCAAACCCGAGATGAGTAGAATCGAATCATACTCATAATTTCTGATACTTATACGCATTCATACTTATTTTAATATCATGGAACCTCTACTCATATTCAAAGTTCATACTTAACAACACATATGATGTTGTTGATTTTGACTCTCCATACATACAACCCTGCAGTCCGGATTACGGCCCAGCTTCTCACACCACTCATGTTGTTTGCGTTAATTTTATACGTGAGTGGCGGGACCTACAGTTTAACGTCGACTCCGAACGACAGATTTTTGAGAGACTTTTTCATGGCAGGTTTATTTACTCTCAGAGTTTTTGCCAGAAATCTGCTGAGACGAAGTCGCCGAAAAAAAGAAGAGAATAATTGTGGTTTGATGATTTCCGTTGTAAAGATCTAACGAGCAATTTTTAGTATTTACGCAGAAGAGTGTAAAGAAGAATAACAAACAAAGCAAATTGTTGTTGTTTACATCAAGTTGTGAACAGTGGCACACGGAATTGTGCACACAATAAAGAATTTATCTGAAACTAAACACAAATTTATTTTTATTTTTATTTTATTAGCAATCTACGAACTCATATTTTAAACGTTTTTAATGGGGTAAAAACGTAGTAATATTATGACACAAATAATATGAACATCCTGTACCTTACGATTAATTACAAGTCTGTTCGTGTAGGCTTTATAGAAGTGATCTAATAAGCAACTCTCCCACTCTCTCTCATAATCGTATCAAAAGACTCTTATTGCTTCTTTGATAAAGAAAGTCTGTGGTTTTCTTATAAACCAGAGACTCTGAGAGGTCTTCAATTTTAATAAACCTAATGTTAATAATACCACTTACTTACATATGTACATATAAGTACTTAACTTAAATTATTGTGGAGAAAATTTTTATGGATTTCTATTTTAATGAGTCATGATTTGCAGCAGTGCGTGTGCATGACCTGAAAAATACTTGACTGTTAAAGGTTTTTTCCATGAACACTTTATTTTTTGTAATCTTTTATGTGCTGCAGTATTTATTTGCCTTTAACTAGACTATGGTGAAAATGTATGTATATATGTACAAAAATATGGTAATTCACTGCAAAATATTAAATAGAGGAAGAACATAAAATGCTAACAATTACTTATAATTCGATTAATAACCGGGTAGCAATGTGAATACGAAGAAAAGTGGAAAACTGAAACAACTTATGGTACTAGAACAATTAAATTAAAAAAAAACAGAAAAAACAGAAAAAAGAAAAGAAAATAAAATAAAACGGAAAGAAACAACTTGGAAAAATTATCGTGATTTTTAATGAATTTCTTTAGAAACTGAAATTATACAAGCATGTATTATTTCTTTTTGTTTTGTTGTTTTTGTTTTTTTACTCTTTACAATTTCCATAAATAAATACAATTTTAAATGCTTCACTGCTATTATATTTTGCAGCTGTTTGTTAGTTCTTGCTTGCTGTTCACCTACCCCTCTCTCTCTCTCACTCATCTCTGGCACTATTGTTCCACCTTTAATTGCATAGAAGTGTATAGGAATCAGTCAGTCGTCGTTTATTGGTATAACGGCGACAAGCTGTCTGTAATGATTTTCTGTCGATTCACTACAATTTCAAGTGTTTGTCGATGTGTTTTTCTGTTTTCTGTTGTCTGTTGTCTCTCCCCTCTTTCTGCCCTGTTTTGTTTGTTATTATTCTTACTGTATACCCCTATTATCTGTTATTAAGTGCCCGTCACTAGTGCTCTAGTACCTTTCAGTGTCTCTCTACACTTGAAGAAATTTTTCAATAAAATCAGATCGGATATATTCGGAAAGTTTACATATGTACAGTATTTTCATTGTGAATAATCGAATTAAAAACTGATCTCAACAGTTTTGAATTCTAAAGCGTTGATGTGAAACAGATATCAGCCATGAATCGATTTTTCGCTACTCATAAGTACTCATGAAATCTTTAATATAAGGGAGTCAACAATATTGAAATTTAACTCCTCTGATTAAATCGTACTTACTACAACAACGATTTATAAGTACAGGTTGCAATGAGTATGCGTAAAACGTTGACATCAAACTCATACCATTTGAAATATGTTTGATCCATAAGCCTACTCATTCAGATTCATAATTTTAGAAAAATACTTATAATACTCATAAATTATTCGAGTGATTCGAATCATTCATCAAAATTTACAGTCTTAGTTGTTGTTGCATTTATAAAAAAAACCTTCTAGTGAGTACTGTAGTGTTCGTATGTGAACGTTGCATTTACAAAAACGAAAAAAACCAAGAAACGAAAAGTCAAACACACAACGTTCGAGAGAGTATTGTAGTTTTCGTATGCGAATAATACTTATTTTGTGATTCTTGTAAATGTTGAGTAAAGGAGAGCCGAAATCAATAACATCATATGTGTTGTTAAGTATGAATTCGATGAGTACTTCAACATTGAATATGAGTAGTATGAGTATGATATTAAAATAAGTATGAATGCGTATAATTATCAGAAATTATGAGTATTATGAGAATCTACTCATCTTTTTGAATACTCATTGCTGATCTCTGATATGGAAACAATCTACTCATCTTTTTGAATACTCATTGCTAATCTCTGATATGAAAACAATGCATTGTTTTTAAGTTTGTGTTTTTGAAGTGAGCTGTCATTTTTTACAGTGTAGTTAATGACTGCATCATCTAATTTTCGTTTAATATTATTATTTTATATTCTTCTTACCTCCCCTTCGACTTATTATCGTCGATTGGGTAAAAATATAAATTAATGGTTTGAACTATGGGAATAACTTATAGTTGTTGCTGTATTTAATAGCGGGTTCTAGTCTAACATACAAAACGATAGACATGTACTTGCTCTGAACACACTTGTATGTCTCACAGTCTAACAAGTCGCCAGTTCGTCTGTATTTGCAATAATTTTTTTTTGTTGTTGTTATAATTGCACTCGATTAGATCATTTTCTAATCTTTTTCAATTGTCAGTTTTAATTCCTCGAATTTGTTTAGTCGGCTAGGACAAAAAAAAAAAAATAATCATGACATGAGAATACTTTTTAAACTAACATTACTATGTTTCGTTTGAACTTGACCGACAAACAAGAGCCTTTGTTTGATTAACAATTTCATTAGAAATGATTAAAATTGTACCATGTTAACTTAGATTATTAAATGATTTTGAAATGCTTTTCAATAGAAATTATTATTATTAATGAATAATGGTTTTCAGTGAATAATTAAATCTATTCTGTCATGAAATTGGCAATTTCCATTGGATAGTTAACAACTGTCAGCAATTATTTAAACTCAGGGTCACAAATGGAAAAGTTGGCAATCGATTCAATCTTATCTTAACATCTTTTTAACACAATAACTTTTTAACAATTAAAGCTGAACCTAAAATTAAAGATTATTCAAGAGAAAGGGAGAGAGGGAGGGTTCACAATTCATTTTATAACACTCCAATCTGTATTTCAAGCAAACTAGTGTGAAATAGTCCTGCATTATCAGGCATCCTGCAGATCAGCAATGAGTATTCGAAAAGATAAGTAGAATCGAATCATACTCTTAATTTATTATGCTTATACGCATTCATATTTATTTTAATATCATGAGACCTCTACTCATATTCAAAGTTTGAATTACTCATCATATTCATACTTAACAACAATTATGATGTTGTTGATTTCGACTCGAACTCAACATATACAAGAATCACAAAATAAGTATGATTCGTTTACGACCACTAAAATACTCAGTAAATGATTGTGTGATTGCTCTGCTTGCTGCTCTGTCTTTGTTTTGCTTATGTGTATTTTTTTATAAATGCAACAACAACTAAGACCGTAAATTTTGATGAATGATTTGAGTCACTTAAATCATTTATAAGTGTTTTAAGTATTTTTCTTAAGTTATGAATCTAAATGAGTAAGCGTATGAACCAAACATATTTCGTAGGGTATGAGTTTGTTGTCAAGGTTGTACGCATAGTCATTGCAACCTGTACCTATAAATCAACGCTGTAGTGAGTACGACTGAATCAGAGTATGTAGTTTAATTTCAATATTGTTGGCTCAATTATATTCAAAATTTCATGAGTGCTTATGAGTAGCGAAAAAAAGATTCATTGCTAATCTCTGGTAATTACAGTTTCGAATTTGGCCAATAAAGCGATTCAATAGCTTTATTTGTGTGATCTAAGAATGCTTGTATTTTAATTAAAAGCTCTCCAGGACTTCCAAAAATATAAACAATTTCCATAAATTTACACAATTCAAAATTGTTCTGTGTCCGTCCAGACTACGCCCAATTTCGCTCTATATTGGTGGCTGATTGCTCAAAAACACTTGAAATGTTGACGTCATTCAACAATTCCTGAGCTGTACTCATTAGACGTTCTTGTTTGGTCAAAACTCAGCAATTTTCTAATGAACTTCGCTGCCACTCGCTTCATAGAAAAAAATTTCCGGAAAAACTGCATGGCATGAGACCAGAGATCAGCAACGAGTATTCACAAAGATGAATAGAATCGAATCATACTCATAATTTCTGATATTTATACGCATTCATACTTATTTTAATATCAAGGAACCTCAACGCATGTTTAAAGTTTGAAGTACTCATCATATCCATACTTAACAACATGTATAATATTGTTGATTTCGACTCTCGTTCACTCAACATATACAAGAATCACAAAATAAATGTGATTCGCGTACGAACACTAAAATACTTGCTTGCTGCTCTGTCTTTTTTGCTTCTGTGTCTTATTTCTTCTTTTGTAAATGCAAAAACAACTAATCTAATGAGTAGGCTTATGAATCAAACATATTTCGAATGGTATGAGTTTGATGTCAACTTTGTACGCATAGTTGTTGCAATCTGTACTTATAAATCAACGTTGTAGTGAGTACGAATGAATCAGAGGAGTTAAATTTCAATATTGTCGACTTACTTATATTCAAAATTTAATGAGTGCTTATGACAAGCGAAAAAGCGATTCATTGCTGATGTCTGCATGCGTCCAGAACGAGCAACGTCATTCACATATTACCAATCTCCTGTAAAAAACTTGTACCACTTATAAACATTTCTTCGACTCAGGGTACTCCCACCGTGCGCCACTGTCAACATTTCAAGTGATTTTGAGCACTTAAATAAATTTTTTTCACAAGATTTGATGCAACTTCTTTAATTTCCTCAAAAGCAGAGTATCGTCAAGCATGCAACAAACTTGTATCATTTATAGTTCGCACAAACATTCTCTATACCTTAAACAGTGAACATATGTATATTCGAGACTAGTGCACCAACACCAATAAATAATTAAAAGTCAAATGTATGTAGCCCGTGAAGTTTGGAAAATTCACCTTATTTTATGAACATATCTCATATATATACATAATGCTATTTAGCTGTATGAGAATTCCAAATTTCTCAATCTTACAGCAAACTTAATTTAATGCTTAACGTTGAAGACACCTATGGCAGTTTATTCCGATACACGCTTAAGCTGGCCTTATTATCTCAGTATCTAATATGTGCTAATATGAATCAGTTGGTTGCATGTAACTAGCTTTTGGCGATATATTTGTAATGAGTGATGTGATATCTAATACCATTTGATTTAAAGTATGAAACAGCATTCTAAGTTTTATTGTCTTGAAATTGAAGGGAATATCCATTTCAGTGTTAAATTGTTACGGTGACAGTATAACATCTATTTACCTTCATGAGCTGGCTCAGAATTTTACTTGAAAATCTACAATTGGTCTTGGAACAAAGAACGTTTTAATTGTTTTACAACAGCTTCGAAATCCGTTTCTGGGTAAACTTTGTTTGTAGAATTCCGTGTCGGGACACCATCAGACGAAACAGGCTACAAAACTGTAACTGAAGCAAGGTGATAACCCATCTGGATCTGATGAATCAGTTCAGATGCATCATTAGATAGCCGTACATATACAATTTTTCTTGTAAAATTATTTCTGTTTAAACTATCAAACACGGACTTTGAAAAACTATAACTTCAAAGTATTTTTTAATAATTCAACTCATGGACTTTTACGAGACATTCATGTCCCGTGCCATAACATTTTGTTTTAGTAGCTGATTTCGCTGCATTTCTGATTTGAAAACTATTATGACTTGCGGCGTTAGGATTGTTCGTATACGCCCGACCGATTGCGGTATTCAACATCTTTAGTTTTGGCAGTTTAAATGCAACAAGCGGTAGATGAATGTGCTACTAATTACGAGCGGGAAGACTGTTTTGAAAATGTCACCTTATCTCGTATTACACTTAAACAACAGCGTTACAACAGCAGTAGGGTCCTTCTTGTGTGACTGAAACAATTTAGATTTCCCTGTACTGCAATGAATCGTTTTTTTTTCTCTACTAATAAGCACTCATGAAATTTTTAGTATAAGTGAGTCACATACATAAAGGGTGTTTTTTATAGAGGTATAGAACTTTAAGTTGGCATTACTTTTCAAGATGGCGACCGATTTAACAGCTGTCAAGTGATTTATTCTCAGTTTGGTTTGGCAATTCATCATGAATAGACTCATGCCTGTACAACGCTTGCAAATAGTGCAATTTTATTTCGATTTATTGAAAGATACGTTTGGTGACCGCCTAATTTCACGTTTTGGACCTGTGAATTGGCCTCCAAGATCTTGTGATTTAACACCGCTAGACTACTTTCTGTGGGGCTATGTAAAATCATTGGTCTATGCGGTAAAGCCACAAACGCTTGACCATTTGGAGACAACATTCGCCGTGTTATTGCCGATATACGGCCACAAATGTTGGAAAAAGTCATCGAAAATTGGACGTTCAGATTGAACTACATCCGCGCCAGCCGTGGCGGTCATATGCCAGAAATCATATTTAAAATGTAATGCCACAAGATTATCTTTCGGATAAATAAAATTCATGTCAATCGAATAATCCATCGTTGTTTTATTGCAACTTAAAGTTCTATACCTCTATAAAAACACCCTATACATAATTGGCACCCTTCAGACAGGATTACTGCCTAGTTTCTCTCACCACTCATGTTGTGTGCGTTAATTTTATACAGTTTTACTACAGTTTAACGTCTACTCCGAACGACTGAATTTGAGAAACTTTCTCATGACAATTTTATTTACTCTCAGAGTTTTTGCTAGAAATCTGCTGAGAGGTAGTCGCCGAAGAAATATTTTTTTTTCATATTTCGTTTTGGTGTCTAGCCTGGGGCTCGAACCCGGGCTTTACGTCTAATAAGTGAACACACTACCCACTAGACTACTGCGACTACAACCAGTGAGTCAACAATATTGAAATTTAACTACTCTGATTCATTCGTAGTCACTACAACGTTGATTGATAAGTACAGGTTGAAATGAATATGCACGCAAAGAAAAAACATGGTTGAATATTTTCATTGCGATCAAATTATTTTCCTAAATGTCTCATATGAGTATTACAATAAAGTTATTGTGATTTTATACATATTATAAACAAACCTTAATTTATATAACCATATTATATTTTATATTTTAATATAAGATGGTCCCCGTGTACGAAATTTATTTTATTTTTGTTACAAGCAATTGAAATTATTCCTACAACAATCAATTTGATTTTTACATGGTATTCAAAATTATTGAACATATTTTAATTAATAGTTTTTCTTTTAAAGTGTAAACAGCGTGTGTTTCGCAAATTGTGTAATACTTATTAAATAAAAACAAAATATGTTTAATGTAGAGTAAGTAATAAAAAGTGTGATTTGTAAAGTTTATTAACACTTTTTGGTTTACAACCAGAAATAAATTTAATTTACCAAAAAAAAGAATCTTAATTCATTTTAAATTTACCTCTTTACGTTTGTTTATGTTTTAAAATTAATAACAATTTTACAATTTGTCTTATTAAATGTAATTAAAAGTGTATGTTTTCTTATTTGTATCATAAAATAATTTAATTTACATTTTACTTCAAATTTCCATACATTGCTTAAAAAATTATGTTGTTGAAAAAGACGCCGAAATTCAAACATGTATTGTTTACTGCCCCCAAGTATTTTCAATGAAATCGTTCCCATAATCGTAAAAAAAAATAATGATTAGAAGAACAAAATTATAGTTGAACATGTCACATTCTCTCTCTAAAATGCTATCGAGCATCATTTCATAATAAGTACTAAAACCATAAAGACGTGTAATAAGTAAATTAATAATGAATGGAATTAAAATTATTAAAACTGTGTTTGAAAACATAAATCAAACAATTATTTTGAATTTTAACGAATAGATTAGTTACGATTCATTTGTGGAAAAAGGTAAAATAGGTAATGTATTTTATAATTGTTTTATATTTATATTTTCTTATTTTATTTGCAGCAAAAATCATTCACAAAATTCCAACGAATGTGGCAGTTGATATATTTAACAAGAACTTTATAATAAAGCCGGATTATTTAATAATAATACTGGAACAGTTCATAAATTGTGTAGATTTTGTAATAGAAATTAAACTATGTAAGTAAAAATTAAAACAGTGAAACAATTTTTAAAGTAACAATATGAACATATAGTCTATAAGCCTGGAATGGTAGTACATATTGGAGAATATGAGGACGAAATCCCAGAATTTGGACTAATTGATCACATATATTTTATTGATAATACATATATCTTGTCCGTGCAAAGACTAATAAACCATGGATTTGATTCGCATTACTTTGCATTTCGTATTGAATATGAAGACATTTTCTTATCCATAAACATAAAATCTGATTTCACAGCATATATTTGCACATCAAAAGATTGTATAATGTTCTTAAATTGAATCTGATTATTATATTAATAATTATAAAAATTAACAAATTTATTACATATATATTGAATTTCTTTATATTTATGTTTTTTTATGAAAGTTTTATTATTTTAAATAATTTTAAATTAAAATAAAATGTCTCATTGAAGTATTGCGTCTTATTATTGGGGGTACTATTTAAATAAAAAATAGAAAATATTATAGTCATTCGGAGTATCATATTATGGTAAAATAAAAACAATATTATAATTGTAGTGACCATTTTATGATAATCATAATATAATTGTAGAAATTATATTATAGTTGTTACGGGAACAATATTATGATAACCTACTGGGATCATATTATGTTCTGCATAGGGAACTATTTTACATGGTTGTACTAATTATAATACTAAACATTAATGATAGTTTCAGTTTATGGTAGCCCGAACCATATTTCTTCTTTGCGTGTGCTTACAACGTTGACATCAAACTCATACCATTCGAAATATGTTTGATTCATAAGCCGACTCATTTATGTTCATAACTTTAGAAAAATACTTATAATACTTCGAGTGACTCGAATCATTCATTCATCAAATTTACAGTCTTAGTTGTTATTTTGTGATTCTTGTATATGTTGAGATATGCAGAGTCGAAATCAACAATATCATACGTGTTGTCAAGTATGAATGTAATGAGTACTTCAAACTTTGAACATGAGTAGAGGTTCAATGATATTAAAATAAGTATGAATGCGTATAAGTATCAGAAATTATAAGTATGATTCGATTCTACTCGTCTTTTGGAATACTCATTGCACATCTCTGGTCTGCATTTATGTAAAACTAGTTTCAGTTCTTCATGTTAACGCTGCATAATTTTGACTTAAAAAATTCTAAAACTTTTGATTTTGAATTCGCTTTCAAAATAATGCACATACTATACATATGTAGTTTACAAATGAAATTAACTTTTAACATTTAAATTTATTATTATTATATTCAGATGGCATAAAATTATGTGAATAAATAATAACGTGACATAATTTATCCGTGATTATAGAATAATTTCATTCATTTGATTCTGATTTATGATTTATTCTGATTGTCTTTATATTCAGATTTCAAAATTGAAAATTCTGATTTTCATACATTTAATAATTACTATGCAGTGATTATTCATTGGCATTATTTATATATTTTAATTATATTTTATTTTTCATTTTTGTTGCAATTATCATATCATTATCTACTTAATTACAGAGAATGATAAATAAAATAGTCTCTCTGGAAAATTTCCATTCAGAGTTTCATTTACAATATAAATATTTATTTTGAAAAGTAGAGCCTAGTAACAATAGAACAAATTTTTATTTATTTTTCATAATTTTTTTTTGTATTAAAAATAATATCGTGCAATATTTAAACAATTAATTGCAATTTATTGGAGATTATAAAGAACAAAAAGTGGTAATTTTGTCAATAAATTGTATCTACAAACATATTATTACGTTACCAGTATAAAAAAGTAAAGAACCAAACAAAAATGCAACAACAAACGCTGCAAGAATATATGTAAACAGAAATACACAAACAACAACAATGAAACAACGATGTTTATGTTTATAGAGATCTCGAGAAGGCGAAGCCACTAACATTTGACTTCAAGACTTCATCAAACTGTCTACGTTGGCATATAAAAGGCAAGACAAAGCAGGCAACGGAGTCAGTAAAAATTCAGTCAGTCTTGTATGAAGACGCGCGGTGTTTGGAGAGAATAATCGTGGTTTGAAGATCTCCGTTATAAAGGTCAGTCGAACAATTGTTTTGTTTATGTTCAGAATAACAAACGAAGCAATTTTTGTTGTATAAATCAAGTTGTGAACAGTGGCACACAGAATTGTATCAATAATAAAGAATTTTAATTAAAACTAAACACAAATTTATTTTTATTTTATTTTGCAATTTACGAACTCATATTTTAAACTTTTTTTTTTAAATAAAAAACGTAACAATGTGTTTTTGGGACAAAGTTTTGTATTCAAATTTAATTCCGAAGAAATAATCCATCAAGGAAACCCATGCGACATCCCCTCCTTCTGAGAGGATAACATGAACAACGCAAATCAGACTACACCATATCTTAAAAAGTGTAGGCCTCAATCTACAAAAGTTTTTCACAGACGAAATATTTTCTGTGACAAAACCTATTAGCGTAAGACCTTCTAAAGCAGGTCATTCATGCTCTATTTACTAGAATGATCTAACATTTCATTGTATACTACAATAGAGTTTATTCGTCACGCACACTTTTTACTCTAACTCACTTCAACATTTCCTTTCGCTCTATTTATACGTCATTCATTTCCGGCCCGGCAACTTCCAGAAGTTACAGAAGTAGTGATTATTTCCTAGATTTGTATTTTTAGTACTTTTTCTATATGGTTTTGGTATTATAATTTAATGTTTAGTTATTCCAATTCTCGTAATTTATTTGTCGTTTTTTATCGTAATTGTTTTGTTTATTCTACTTTCGTTCCACTGCCATTGCATCTTTTCGTCTCATACGGATCATCACCGTAATTTACCAATAATTATCGAATTTGGTCTGTAATATTTTTGGATTCTATAAACTACGTTATTTGAACTTTTGACTATTTTATACGGATCATTCCCCTTCTTCCGTTGTGGTTATAGCTCACAATGAAACCTTCTTTAACACATTGACTGCGTGATTATAACTGGTTTTCATCTTGTCACCGAACACTTTATTTTGAATACGCATGAAGTTGTACAACTTGTTAAGGCCTGCCTGTTCTACAGAGTAGAAAGGTTGTCAACATTTGCTGGTCCGCGTATGACGTCAACTTCTTGAACACTAGATAAAGTTTATTCGTTTCAGCAGAAAATCTTTGCACGTGTTTCTCATGGTGTTTGCCGTATAAAATAATTCGAATAATTCGGAAATTTCCTTAAAGTTCGAAGACACAACGAGTCTGCCTTGAGCGGAAGGTATTTCCGTAAATGTGAATGTAAATGGATTCACAACTGTTGTGGTTGGGTGAGTCATACACTTCTTGTCATTTTTTGAAGGCGTTCTTTTGACAAGAACATAATGATTTGCGGAGTGGCTAACTGGTAAAGGATCTATTCCGTTTATTGCGTTCTGTTCGAATGGTGCTCCCAGTTGTATTGCTGAAACTGTCCTTGGATATTGGTCCTTATTCGATCTTTGGTTGCATTGCATTATGTCCAGAACGCTATCTATCAAATACAGCTTCTTGACATCCAACTCCGTCTCTCCAAAGTCTTATGCTGTCCAAAACAATCTTCTCTTCTGCAGACTGCTGTATAATTGCTACTCATAAGCACTTATGAAATTTTGATTATAAGTGAATCAACAATATTGAAATTTAAATTCTCTGATTCATACGTGTTCACTACAACGTTGTTTTATAAGTACAGGTTGCAATGAGTATGCATACAACGATGGACATCAAACTCATACCATTCAAAATATGTTTGGTTCATAAGCCTACTCATTGAGATTCATAACTTTAGCAAAATACTTATACATAAATGATTCGAGTGACTCGACTGTGACTTAATTTTGCGGGATGATAATGCATGCATATAATATGATAATGAAATATTGGTGACTATTTGGCAAGGATGGAAAAATGGAAATACTTTAAATAAATCTGTTTTTTCATTTCCCATTTAAAATTGATATGATATTTTCACGATCATTTCACACCGGTACAATATATAATAAATATATAATAAAATTATTAATTATTCTTTTATGTTATTTTCACGCAATTAATTCATGTAACTAGATTAATAATGAATATTTTTCTTTCATTTCATTCATTGATTTTGTATGTTTCGGAATTAATCAAACATCTCGCGAGTGGAGAATATACAACCAACTACACTACATCCATGTCTTTCGAACCAAACATTCAACCAATCAACGTATCAAGTCAGTTACTTAAACATTAAACATTTCATTTCATCATACTTAATGTTGCTTAAGTTTCCATGTCTGAACGAATATGAATGAAACGAGGGAAGGATGAACAGATCAAAATGGTACATTTCGGCATTGTAATCCTCAGAGGCCCTCATATGAATTTATGAGTGGCAAACATTGATGGGAGTTCAATTGTATACAATGTGTTGTTATAATATATTGTAAGCCTGCTGAATGAAAAACATGAATATAGGTTTTCAAACTTAACCATTGATGCCATGTATGTAAGTTATGCGCATACATTACGGTTTCCAAATAAATAACATGGATTTACCATTATGGTAGATCCAGATAGAATAATAATTCAATACGAATTTTAAAATATACCATTTGAGTCAAACGCTTTTTCCACTGTATATCTGTTAAATGTAGAAGAAATTTTAAAGCTAGTTGGCTTCAGCCTATGGACAATACTTTATTATGGGTCCCAATTGTAATTGAAATGACCATTATTACAACTTGCTGTTAAAGTTGGGGTTAGTTAAAGGTAACTTTAGCTAAAGTGAACTTTAAAGTCATCTTTAACTTCTTTTCGTTATTACCACCTACAGATAAAATAAAGTAAACTTTTTCAAAAATATGGAAATGCCGGAGCAATGTCGATAACACTGCTCAATTAAAAAAGTTTTTATTTTTTTAACACATTGGCAACGATGGGTTTCTTTTTTTTTTTTTTGTTTTTTTTGGTCATTTTGTTTATGTTTGAAGTTTCCATATTGAAAATAATATATGTATGTGTATAGCAAGTTTAGACATAAACTTAACTTTAAAGGTAGGATGATCCTGCCTTTAGCTCAACGCTCAGTCCTACCTTATTGTCCAATTATAATAATGAAAACAATTTATCTATCAGTTAATCTTGGAGTATTTTTTTTTTTTGTAAAATTTCATTATAACCGTATCAGAGGCATTGGTAAGATAAGAAAATACAATATAATTATCATACCAATTCGATACAAAGTCCTCAACCGTATAGACTAAATCAGTAGCACAGCTTCTAACATTAATAAATCCTGACTGTCGATTAGATAAGAATTTTTTAGATTCCTAGATCATGATTTACTATACTGGGTTTAAGGTTTCCCAATAACTTTTTACAAGAATGAAAGAAAAGCAATTGCTCTGAACTCGTTGTTAACTAAGGGAACAGAGATCGGCAATTAATTGGTTTTTCGCTACTCATAAGCATTCATGAAATTTTGAATTTAAGTGAGTCAACAATATTGAAATTTAACTTTTCTGATTCATACGTACTCACTACAACGTTGATTTATAAGAACTTACTTACTTAATTGGCCATTTACAACCCGAATAACGGATTTCGGCCTGCCACAATACATCCTTCCAGGCGCCTCCGCTTCTTGCGCGCCTACGCCAGTTGGTCACACCAATCGATGTCAGGGCTCCCTCGATTTGGTTCTTCCAACGCATACAAGATCGTCCTCTTTGCCGACTCGCCGTAACATCCTCTTACATTCGAACGACTTGGCCGAAACAGCGCATCCCCTGGATATTAATATGCTGCACAACGTCTATGTCGTTGAGAAGCTCATGCAGCTTCTGCTACTGTTGGATCGGATGCAGAAGATCTTACGTAGGACTTTTCTCTCGAATACTCTCAAGCATCGGTGCTTAGTAGGGTCAATGCCTCTGCGGCATAAAGAAGCACAGGTAGGATGAGCGTTTTGTCGTACGAGAGAGGTCTCTGCTACTCAATTGCCTATTGAGAGCATAGTAGCACCTGTTGGCAACAGTGTTCTTGCGCTTGATTTCCAGACTGACATCATTTTTGATGGTAACGGCGGAGCCAATATAAATAAATTCCTTGACTGTATCAAAGGTATGGTTATCGGCTGTAATCTGAGAATCTTGTCGATAACATATACTTTGTTTGCCCTCATTTACTCCCAAACCCATCTTAGTAGACTTCCGTTCAATGGCACTAAAGACAGCAGTAACATCTCGCTTGGTACGCCCTATGATGTCAATGTCGTCAGCGTACGCCAGCAGTTGGACACTTTTTTGAAAAATAGCACCAGTGCGATGCACTCCCGCGTTTCGGAGAACAATCTCCATGATAAAGTTGAAAAGGTCGCATGATAAGGGATCGAATTATCTGAAACCTCGCACGGTATCAACAGGTTCGGAGAGGTCCATTCCTACCTTGACGGAGCTGCAGAAATTGCTAAATGTCATCCTGCATAGCCTTATCAAAGGTATACCGAGCTCAGACATTACGGCAAAAATGCGATCCCTAGTCGACGAAAAGATGGTGTGTGTCGACTTTTTTCCGTGGCTCTTTTCCTGGATTTGGCGTAGTGTGAGGATCTGGTCGATGGATGGTGGAATTGCCAGATCTGAAACCGCACTGATAAGGTCCAATCAGTGGTTTGACGAGTGGCTTCAGTCGTACACACAATACAACACTGATTTATAAGTACAGGTTGCAATGAGTATGTGTACAATGTTGACATCAAACTCATACCATTCGAAATATGTTTGATTCATACGCCTACTCATTCAAATTCATAAATTTAGAAAAATACTTATATTACTCATAAATGATTCGAATCATTCACCAAAATTTACAGTCTTTGTTGTTGTTGCATTTACAAAAAAAAGAAAAAGGACACATAAGCAAAAGAGATAGAGCCGCAAGCAGTGCAAACACACAACCTTGTAGTAAGTAATTTAGTGTTCGTTCGCGAATCATACTTATTTTGTGATTCGAATATATGTTGAGTTATGGAGAGTCGAAATCAACAACATCATAAATGTTGTTATGTATGAATATGATGAGTACTCCGAACTTTGAATATGAGAAGAAGTTCCATGATATTAAAATAAGTATGCATGCGTATAAATATCAGAAATTATGAGTATGATTCGATTTTACTCATCGTTTTGAATACTCATTGCTGATCTCTGTAAGAGAATAAGAAGAATTTTTCGATTGTTTGCATTCATTAGGAAATGTGGGCCTAGTGGGAACTGTCAAAGATTTGTTAAAAAAAAGATGGGATCTATTATAAAACTGCAGCTGTCAAGACTTTTCTTAAATATATTTTTTGATAATCAATCGTTTTCCAACAATATTTTGAACTTTATTCTATTGAAAGATTTTGATAAATATCTTAAAATCATCATGGTGTTAAGCCATCATTGATTCAAAGTCAAGTTAGTTAAACTTTTTTGTTATGCCTGCCGATAATTGTGGCGGTAGCAATATGCGCATTCGTAATAAATTCAGTGCAACTGGTATTGATTGTTTGGGTACGCGTAAGTACATGCCAGGAATACATTTGCACTTGTCTTCATTAAATATGCGAATGTTCTGTTCTTTATGCAGGTCATGCTGTCAAGCCTTCATACCATAAGCGATACCCACTCGTTGCAATACGAATACTAGACAAACGGACAGATAAATAGACTGACAGCATAGAACAAACTAACAATTGCAATGTTAAGCATTGCCGAACTCAACAACAATTTTTTGTTGCTACTGCCATACCAACTGCCGTACAACGACTACTGCATTGTGTTATTGTATTTGATATTATGCTGGTTGCTAGTTACTAGTTGCTGGTTATTTGCTGTATAATTTGTTGCAGTGGCCGTTGTCGTCTAAGTTGACACTGTCGATTTTAGGAGTTTCATAGACGCATTGTTAAAAGCAGGCTCTACAGCAAAACATTTGAATATTTCGCATACACGCTAATATGATTGTTTAAAGTGTTTTTTATTTTAAGTTCTGGTATGAGTGAGAACATCTGCTGCAAATAATTTAGAAACAATTCGATTAGTTGAGGTTTTCATTTGCAAAAAATTTATAAATAATTTCGTTTTATGATTCTTTAGTTTGAAATTAAAATGTCTTTATTCGCTTAAATAATAAAGGGTCCGCCATCTAACTTTTTTTCAACTAGTGCTTATATCGTGAATGGTAACACTTACCTCATGTCTGATTTGACAGATAAATTCCACTGAACGAATATGGTTGTGTATACGCTTGAACAACGCTGGGAAATATTGCGACATTACTTTGAAAATCATGGTAATGTTGCAGATTGTGTGCGAAAATTGCGTACGGATTTTGGAAGAAGAGAAGCACCGTCAGCTCCGTATGTTCGTTATCTTGTGAAAAAAGTTAAAGAAACTGGCAGCCTCATTGATAAACCAAAGCGTGAAAAGCCAAAAACAGTGCGTACACCCGAGAATATTGCTGCTGTGGCAGAAAGTGTGCGTAAAGCGCCATCAACATCAATTCACCGTCGTTCTCAACAATTGAACATTTCGGAGACATCATTGAAACGAATTTTGCATAAAGACCTTGGTATGACGACATACAAAGTCCAATTGACCACCCAATGCGTTTTCGCTTTACTTAGTGGGCCTGAGATCGACTTACAGAAGATGCCGATTTTGGAAAAAAAAATCATCTTTTCAGATGAAGCTCATTTTGATCTTGGCGGGTATGTAAATAAGCAAAATTATCGCATTTGGGACCCATAAAACCCGCACGCATACATTGAAAATCCGACGCACCCAAAACGAGTCACTGTTTGGTGCGGATTTTGGTCCAGAGGCATAATTGGGCAATTTGTCTTCAAAATGAGCAAGGAGTGGCCGTTACAGTCAATGGTGATCGTTATCGGGCCATGTTGAACGAATTTTTGTTCACAAAAATTGAAGAGGAGGATATTGGCAACATTTGGTTTCAACAGGACGGCGCTACGTGGCACACAGCCGAATCTACACTCGATGTTTTGCGCCCTGTTTTTGAAGATCGCATTATCAGCCGCGATTTGAAACCGTTGGGTTATTATTTGTGGGGTGTCGTCAAAGATAAGTCTTACGCCGACAAGCCAGAGACAATTGACGTTTTAAAGGACAATATTCGTGAAGCCATTGGTGAAATACAGCTGCACACAATCGATAATGTGCTTAAACATTGGACCGATCATGTAGGCTACTGCATGGCCAGCCGAGGCAGCCATTTGAATAAATTATTTTCCATTATTAACCGGAAGGATTGTACTTTCAAATAAAAAAAGAAATTTGAGAAAATATTCAGTAGTTTTTTTTAAAGCATTTTAAAAAAAAAATTTTTTTTGGCGGAACCTTTAATTGAGTTGGCTTATGAATCGAACATATTTTGAATAGTATGAGTTTGATGTCAACGTTGTACGTATACTCATTGCAACCTGTACTAATAAATCAACGGTATAGTGAGTACGAATGAATCAAAGTAGTTGAATTTCAATATTATAATTACCTATTGAGTAAGTAAGTAAGTAAGGTTGTCTACATCTACGTTTTCAACCAGAAGTCTTCATTTGCAAATACTCAAATCCTAATGTTAGAAGAAGCCCTTAATTACAGTAGTAGCATTTTATGTCATAATCAAATTAACATTTTTCAAACATTTGACGACATTTTCGGTTGCTGTCTAATGCGACGTCTTTTCTTAATGGCTCAAAATATTACTTAAGCATCCTGTAGTACTGAAAATAAATGAAACAAACATATTGCATTCAATTGTTACTAATTCGTTGCGATCAACTGTATGATATATGCTGCCATCTCCATGTGATGTTTGTGCTTAGAATTGAATATTAATTTAATTCTACTTTTGTTTTTGACTTTTTTTCTATGCGGGTGACATGTACGTTTATCTTTCATTCACGTTTCACATTAAGCATAAGCAGGTGACAATTATCTCCAAAAAAAACAGGCAAAAAGAAAAATACTTTGCAAAATCAAACATATTTGCATAAAATGCATTTCGTATGATTAAATTCGTCGTTATTGTCTAAGTTTCGTTATAGACCAACTTGAAAAATTGGTGGTTTTGTTTAAGCATGCAAGGCAGTATATTTAAAATGGTCGACAATTAAAATAAATTTATTATCAAGCCTAAGGCACAAAACATGGTAAATGGCAGCGTACAATGATTTAAGCCTATAGGCTCTCTATAGAGACATGTGTAATATTAACACAGGGTGCTATTGCAAGAATGCATTGATAGTGTTCAAACTAGGTTTGAACACATAACATTCACAAGTGGATTTTAATTAGAGGCAATAACAACAACTCACTTTCCATCGAACACAAAACAAACACAAAACAAACACAAAACAAACACAAGACAAACAACACAAAAGGAATGTCTCCGCATTCCAATTCCATTAATTAAAGGGAATGCTCCACAATTTCCAGCCATGTAAGAAGTTTGGTGGAACATAAAATTGCACACCAAATTCACTTCTCATCTTGCATTGGATTAGTCAACAACTCTAGCTCTTTATCTTACCTTGGAACCTTCGACAATTGCGACAACCTAATCTACCATCAAATTTTCCCCTTTTTTTTTATATATTCACTTAAAATAAGAAATAGAAAAAACTTGTGTGAAACTTTGTGTGAAACATTGTGTAAAAATATTTAATAAAATTACCATAAAAATTTGTGCTCAAAAATAATGATAAAAAATATTAAAATTAAACCTAAACTAAAATACTTAATAAATTAAATGAAATTTATAATTAATAAATAAATCAATTTTCTACCCTTAAACTATAATTGAAACAAAATAATTGTACTTACCTAAAATTATATTAACTTAAAATTATACTTACCTAAAATTATACTTACTCAAAATTATACTTACCCAAAATTATACTTACTCAAAGTTATACCTGAATCATTCATATACATAATTGTGCTTATCAGAATTAATTAAATTATGAATTCTAATGAAAAATATATTGTGCAAAAAGTTGAACTTCCCTAAGAAATTCTAATTTGGAAAGAAAATAAAGATTTCTCATCGCTGGAAAAAAGGTAAGAATCTCTTTCTCTCTCAACTCTCTAAAGAAATAGAAATAATTCCATTTCTTTCTTTTTTTTCTCCCACAACACACATCCCAACGATTATAATTACTCACAAGTAATTATAATCCACATCTCCTAAAGATCTCTCTTTTCAAAGGAGATCCAAAGGAGATTTAAAAACAAATTAAACTACCCAATTTGTTTCATGGTCCTTCGAGCAACAACAAATCAAGTAACCTGTGGACTTTGTTTCATGGTCATTCTCCCCGCGAACTCCCCGCAACCTATGGATTTGTCCTTCTCCCATTTTAAAGGACTCAGCGAATTTCATTAAACACAACATAAAATAAAACCAACAAGTGAGAACAATTCAATACAACAACTCCACACAACGAAAATGAGGTAAAAAGAGAATAATAAGATCATCGCTACAACATAAAACAACGTAAGTGACTTACATTTTTATACTTATATACACACATAAGATATTGGAAAATAAGTAAGTGACAAAAAATTTTACATATCTACATAAAAAACAAAAATTATCCCGTGTAAAAAAAATAGTAAAAAGAGAGAGAAAAAACATTAAGTGAACAATAAAAAAAATGATAATAGGTTAAATATAAAATTTAACCCGTTAAAGAGTGCTGAAAAAAGTAGTGTCTCGATAAAAATTAACCTCGGAAAACAAAAAAGAGGTTAAAAGAAGCGTATGGACATATAGATGGACATATGCTTACGGTAAAACTAAGTTAATAAAAAGCACATAAGTCCCGTTTTTTCTCTCCTTTTACCCGTGAATAAGTACCGCTTTCCCGTTTATCCCGTTCTTTATACATACTTATATATAAGACATAATTTTAAAATTTTAATATATGTACTTAGAACAAATTTTCTCACAAAAAAAAAAAAATTAAACTAACCCGTTTAATTACGTATATGTACACAAATTATATATTATGTACATAAAATATTAATTCCGTTTTCCCATTTCGCGATAACAGTTCCCGTTCTCCTTTATGTAAAATACAGAAATCTCTTTTCTGTATATGTAAAAAAAAACACACCGTTTGAAAGTTCCCCCTTTAAAAAAGGAACAAAGTGGAAAAAAAAAAAATAAAAAAGAACAAAAAGAATAAACACCAAAAAAGTGCAAGTGATCTCATTTTCCCTATTCTCAGTGTAAATCAAACATATAGTGTATTAATACACCACTCTCTTAATCACACATAAGAGAAGTGTGTTTGATTTGCAATATTCCCGTTTGAGAATTCCATTGCAATTTCTCTTGATTTGTAACAAATCTCTTTGTTACAAATATCCAACAAGAGAATAGCGGATTCATCAAAATAAAAACAACAATCCTAGTTGGTTCACAAAGAAAGTGAACAAAGAAGAACAAGGAATAGACACAAGGACAAAAATATCACATCAGAGAATTAAAGGAATGATATGTATAATAAATATTTATTGAAAATTTTTATTTCTCCCGATTTCAATAATTAATAATAAATATATTGATAAAATAAATAAATAAAATTTTATCCCAAATATTTATGCATGTTTTAATGTTAATTTAAAAAAAAAAAAAAAACTCAAATTGAAAAAACAAATAAATGATTTTTTCCTTTTAAAGCACTGGTGTTTACTTATAATAAACATACACAATCCATAGCAAATTAACCCATTGAGGCGCACACTACAAAATTTATATCTCGGAATTAAATTAAAATTTAATAATAAATTGTTATTGGACATGAATAATAAAATTTATCTAGGCCTCAAAACAAAGGAAAATATTTAAAAATATTTTTAAAATTTAATGGAAAATTTTTTTTGGAAATTTGAAAAATTTTTAGTTATCACAAAACTAGAAAGAATTTAAAACCTATATCTCGATTCCATTAATATGCAATTGCATAATAAAATAAATTAAATTCAATGTCTCATTCCCAAATTCTTATCGCAATTTTATAAGAGAATTCAGATGGCAATTTTTTAACATCCCAATCTTTTTTCACAATTCAATTCTATATTCTATTTTTTTCACTTTTAAACTAGACAACAGGTGTCTAGTGCTATTCCCATATAGCCCCTAACCCCTATTCATAGAATATAGAAACGAATTTCTTATACCGCAAATTAGCACTTAGAGTTTATCTTAAAATTTTTACGCTAGATAACAGATATCTAGTACTACTTCCCAGTAGCCCAAATCTCCAAAGTGCTAACTTCAGCTGGATTACAATATCCAGTATTGCCCGCTCATACATTCTCTTTAAATTTAGCTAGACAGCAGTTCTAGTACTACTTCCCAGTAGCCCTAATCTCCTGGATTACAATATCCAGTATTACCCACTTATATATACTCTCTTAAATTATAGCTAGATAGCAGTTCTAGCTCTACTTCCCAGTAGCCCAAAACTCTCAAGTCGTATCTCATATACGAATCTAATAATTAAATCTCAACACTCTTTGCTCAAATCATTTAAATTTTCAATCCCATTATTGAGAAAATGTCTACCTTACCTCATAACGAAGCAAACAGCTCTCCAAAAGTGAGCTTCTTATTCCATTGCGATCATTTGATCCACTTTTGCCAACTATTCCAACGAACTCCCACCGACAAACAATCGGAATTGGTTCTGGGAGTCAAGTTGAAACACTTAGACTCGATATGGGCAAAACTCGAAAGCTCCTATGAGAGACTAATGTTGTCCCATGACAAAACACTAACCGCGGACTTTAAGGAAGAGGCGAGGAAAAAATACGACGCTTGTATGGATGCCTACTACCTTTGCACTTCACAAATTCTAGAGTTAAAAAGGATAGCTCGATTAAATTCCTCTAGCGATATAGGAACATCCCGGTATTCACACGACGTTACCCAAAATATATCTCAATCTCCAAACAACTCTATAAAACTTCCCCCCCGCGATACAGAGGTAATTCAAGAAAAACCTCAACATTCTCTACTCCACATGACAAAAATTTCAGAAACTCTACCGCAAGATTGTCATAACTCACATTATGAAGGTAGCAGTAATTCCCCGCAACATACAGATGCTACCCAAAACAAGCACAATGAAACTCAAACTACATTGAACCTCGAACACGCTAATTACTCTACAAGTAATGAAAATATTCCATTGCGAACTACTCTAAAGCAAATGGAATATAGAGGTGAACCCTTCACCATTCCCACTCATATTAATCGTCAACGAACATTCTTCACAGAAAGAATTAAAAGCCGACATCAACTCCCCTATCAAACTTCTCGTTTTGATATTGTCGGCAGTTGCGGACAAAAGCAATCCGCTAATAAGAAATGCGACTTCGTAGTATACGCAAGAAGCAATAATTTAAAAACACAGCCTCGTTCTCCTATAATGGCACCACTTTCCCGATGGAGATGCATTCTTTCACCTCCTAGTCAGGTCACGTCCATTGACTTTGCTGGCCTATTTAAAATTAAAATCTCAGCCCTACTAAATTCGAACACTACAAAGGGCTATGTTAGTGCTTTCGTTTGCTTCAACACGAAAGCTATCCATTTTAAACTACGCCTGTCGTCGTCAGCAGACTCAGCCGCATTCTCCCGTTTCGTTGGGAGGCGTGGACTACCCCAAAGGGTAGTAACTGACAATGGTCGTAAGTTTCCCGCAGCACTCGAACGTGAAGCCAATGTGTTGGTAAAAACAGCAGCCCAGGATACAGCTCGGAAATACATGACGAATGGCTTTGAATGGAAATTAATTCCCCCTCGTGCTCCACCTGATAAGAATGTGCGTACGGTAGATATTCGCACATCGTCGTCTTTTCTCATTGATGAGCATTATAAATAAAATAAATTCTAAGTACCTTCAAGTTCTCAATACAATTCGTCATTTTTCTCATGTTACTAACGTTTCCTAACTAAATCAATTTCTCATTACTTTCAGCATAATCTCTCAACCTTCTCTAATATTTAAAATTCTCTCCCTTAGAATTAACCGCAGATTTCTCATAGTACAATAGAACCACAACCAGCCACGGTGTCCCCAACTCCAAATTCCAAAATATGTTTGACAAAAGTCCTTTGGACCAATCTTCCGGGCGAGAGGTCATCGTGTGTTTGCTCCCAAGGCCGGCGCTATGTTCAAACTAGGTTTGAACACATAACATTCACAAGTGGATTTTAATTAGAGGCAATAACAACAACTCACTTTCCATCGAACACAAAACAAACACAAAACAAACACAAAACAAACACAAGACAAACAACACAAAAGGAATGTCTCCGCATTCCAATTCCATTAATTAAAGGGAATGCTCCACAATTTCCAGCCATGTAAGAAGTTTGGTGGAACATAAAATTGCACACCAAATTCACTTCTCATCTTGCATTGGATTAGTCAACAACTCTAGCTCTTTATCTTACCTTGGAACCTTCGACAATTGCGACAACCTAATCTACCATCAAATTTTCCCCTTTTTTTTTATATATTCACTTAAAATAAGAAATAGAAAAAACTTGTGTGAAACTTTGTGTGAAACATTGTGTAAAAATATTTAATAAAATTACCATAAAAATTTGTGCTCAAAAATAATGATAAAAAATATTAAAATTAAACCTAAACTAAAATACTTAATAAATTAAATGAAATTTATAATTAATAAATAAATCAATTTTCTACCCTTAAACTATAATTGAAACAAAATAATTGTACTTACCTAAAATTATATTAACTTAAAATTATACTTACCTAAAATTATACTTACTCAAAATTATACTTACCCAAAATTATACTTACTCAAAGTTATACCTGAATCATTCATATACATAATTGTGCTTATCAGAATTAATTAAATTATGAATTCTAATGAAAAATATATTGTGCAAAAAGTTGAACTTCCCTAAGAAATTCTAATTTGGAAAGAAAATAAAGATTTCTCATCGCTGGAAAAAAGGTAAGAATCTCTTTCTCTCTCAACTCTCTAAAGAAATAGAAATAATTCCATTTCTTTCTTTTTTTTCTCCCACAACACACATCCCAACGATTATAATTACTCACAAGTAATTATAATCCACATCTCCTAAAGATCTCTCTTTTCAAAGGAGATCCAAAGGAGATTTAAAAACAAATTAAACTACCCAATTTGTTTCAGATAGTTTATATCGCTTTTAAATAAATTTATCACAGTTGGTTAGGTTAGGTTAGGTTTTAGTGGTAGCTTTGATCCCAAAAGCTCACTTGAGCACTCATAGCGGTCCGTTGTGACGACACAAGTGAACACAGTCCCTGTACTCAGCGAATTATACAAAACTAGGGAAGAAGAAGAAGTTGGTCAGCGCAAGGGATGCACATTTAAAGCACGACTACACCACACTGGAAAATCAGCCTGAAAGTTTGATAAACGAAGCTATATCCTTGACATTAATGGATGATAGCTCCGCCAAGCTGACATGGTTTGGAGAGCCAAATAACCTAATTGTGCACCTCGCAAGAGATGGGCATTGACAAAGAAAGTGGATAACACTCTCCTCTTCCTCAGCGGATCTGCACCCACGGCAGAAGTCGTTAGATAGGAGCTTCATTCTCTCCGCCTATCTTCCCATAACACAATGACCTGTAAGCATGGCCACTGGAATCGAGATCACGTTACGATCAAGTCCAAGTAACTGGTTGGTTCGCCTTCTATACATCGAGGGCCAATTGAGTCTAGCGATGAAACAGGTCTTATCATTGACCGAGGATAAGTTGGCGTCTCGAAAAAATTTCCGCTCAACGGCCAACTTGACCGAGATAAGTGGCATTCCTAGGTTGATTGAAGAGAAAGTAGTGCACCAGCCCTGGCGAGCTCGTTGGCTCTGCAGTTTCCCGGAATATTACTGTGCCCGGGAACCCAGATAAGTGTGACACTTAAGCGCCCAGATAGAAAGTCTAGACAGCGGCGACATTTCCTGACGATCCTGGAGTTATTCACAACATTCGACAGAGATCTTATACTATGTTCAGATATGCACTTTTATTATGTCAATATTCGGTTTATTGAGTACAATATTTTAAATGTTCAGACATAACAACATACGCAGTTCAGCAGTTCAGCTGCTTATTCAATATTCAGTTGACAAAACAGCTGGTTGTTTCAAAAACGTTGTTTTTTTGACATTTGAGTTGTCAAATATCAACAGAAAGTGTTCGGATAATTTTAATATGCGCACTGAACATACTTATGACAGTGCTGCATTTTAAGTTTTACTCAATATTATAACAATTTTCGTAATTATTGCGCAATAAGTAATTGAAACTTTATATGAAATATTCAGCTCAATAATGGCGTTTATTGCGATTTACGCAATAAAGGTGCATATCTGAACACAGTATTATGGCGGGGTCAAAGTCGCCTCTGCTCGGAATCTAAAATTGAAAACCATTGTCAAAGCAATATGCCATCGATGTCGAATGGAGCTACAGGATCAATCTCCAACATAGAGGAGTGACCAGATGGGACGACAAGGCAACGAGACAAGGCATTGAGTCTAGTCGCAGTGAACTTAGCTACCTGCTTAGCTTGAAGTACAGTAGGAATCCAGTGATACGAATAACTGCAGACCTTCTAAACTTGTCAAGAAGTCTGACATTGAGCAGATTATTCAGAGCAATCCACCAGAAAACAACACCGCATAGGATGTTGGGTTCGATGACTGCAGAGTAGATCTCATACATGACCTTTGGGCGAAGACCCCATCTAAATCCAACTGCCCTACTGCAGCAGTAAGCAGCATTGTCATATAGACAAGCATTGCATTGAAAAGACGAGAGTCCGTGGTTTAACCCCAGATATACTGATAAAAACTCGGGGAATAAATAAAATTGCCGCCAAGTTTGCTGCGACTAGACTTAACGCTCTCTCTCGTTGGCACATCGTACCCTCTGGTCACTCCACTATTCTGGAGGCTGATCCAGTGGCCCCAGTGAACATAGACTATTTCCCCCGCTGAATATTGTCTTGACAGATGTTTCCACTCTCTGATTACAAGTAGGGATGACTAGAATCCTGATACGGTCGTCCCCCCGGAAGTTCTGGATATATATACCGACGGATCTAGACTCGATAATGGGGTTGGGAGCGGTGTCTACTTTGGGAAACTGGGCCTGAATATTTCTCTCCGTCTGCCGGACTACTGCAGTGTGTTTCAGGCGGAGGTGATGGCGATTTACCGAGCCGCGCAATGGATCCTCGTCAACGATGCTCCTTTCACTCACGTCTCGATCTTCTCTGATAGTCAGGCCGCGATAGGATCTCTATCGGGTTCCGTGATTAACTCTAGAATCGTTAGGGATTGTCGCCGCTGTCTTGACCTTCTTTCTGGGTGCTTCTCCAGTGTCTCTCTGGTGTGGGTCCCCGGCCACAGTGGAATTCCGGGAAACTGTAGGGCAGACGAGCTCGCCAGAGCTGGTGCGCTCCTTCCGGAATCCTCTTCTGTTGAATTGGGTATGCCACTTGCCTCGGTCAAGTTGACCATTGCGCGGAGGTTCTTTCGGGACGCCAACCTATCCTGGGTCAATGAGGAGTCCTTCTCCACCGCTAGACTCACCTGGCCCAGGATGAATAGAAGGCGTACTAACCGATTACTTGGTCTTGGTCGTGATGTCATCTCGACTACAGTGGCGGTGCTTACAGGCCATTGCGTCATGGGTAGACACGCGGAAAGAATGAGGCTCCCTTTCAACGACTTTTGCCGTGGATGCAGGTCCACTGAGGAAGAGGAGACTGTTGTTCACTTTCTCTGCCAGTGCCCGTCTCTTGCTAGGTGTAGATATAGGTTGTTTGGCTCCCCATTCCTTGTTAGCTTAACGGAGCTATCATCTATTGACATCAAGGATATAGCTTCGTTCATCAAACTTTCTGGCTGGTTTTCCAGTGCGGGGTAGTCGTGCTTTTGTTGTGCAGACCTTGCGCTGACCAACTTCCTCCTTTTCTCTGATTTTGGTGGAACTTGGTTCGTACAGGGCCTGCGTTCACCCGTGGCATCACAACGCGCCGCTATGCGTGCTCAAGTGAGCTTTGTGATATCAAAGCTACCACTCCGACCTAACCTAACCTAATAAAATTGCCATGAAAAGTTTTTAAATCTATAGTTCGGAGTCTACATTAAACTGTAGATTTAGCTACTCATGGACAGAAATAACAGAGACACAAAAAACAAAGAAATGTTTCAAAGTAATTTAAGTACATATTGAAAAATTAAATCACGTTTTACGAATGCAATTAATGTGGCCTACGGTTAGAAGTAAAACAAAAAATTGCCAAAAAAAGGGAGTAAGAAAGAAAGAAAGAAATTGTAAAACCTTCCGCAAGAGGTTACAATAGCTTATAAGAGCTTAAGTGCTTCTACACTGTTGCAAAAAAAAAAATTATGCAAACTCTTGTAGGAAACGTTAACAAAGTCACATACTCTAACCAGCCAACAGCGTATTCGCTATTTACTGAATTAACTGAAGTTTTAATCTGTGTACGGGGATCCAAATGTAATTTTACTTACAATGGAAAACAAAAAAAGAAGTTGAATTTAATTTAATTTTTTTTATTTCTTATTGTGCTCAAGTTTCATAGCATTTTCATGCAACATTTGCTGCTGCATAAAGATGCTAAAAAAATAATATTGATGTGAGTAAGTCGGGTTGCATTTAGGTACACAGACATAACGATACACAACATTTTGTGTTTTATTCAGTAAAAGATTAAAGTCAACAGATAGCCAAACTTATTTACAGCCAAATAGTCAGTCAGTCAAATAGTCAGTCAACCTGTTGTCAGTATAAAACACAGACACACAAGCACACAGTTGAAAAATTAAACTTGATTTCTGCAACCAAAGCTTAAATTTGAAGCCTTCAAACAATCAAACTGACAGTAAATGAAAAAGGAGGCGATTTCATTATGCTCTACAATTTTTCTTAAAGTTAAGTTTAAATTTAAAATTTCAATGAAACAAAAACGGTTTTCAAATTTTGTCGAATTTATTTTTTGTTGCGAAGCACAATTGTTCCGGTTAGAAATTTTATTCATATGGCCGCCGCGGCTGGCTTCGTAATACCCCATTCAATCGGACCAGTTTTCATGCACATTTTCAAGTGTATGGGTTCGTATCTCGGTAAAGGCATTACGAATTTTGGCCTCTAATTGTTCATTGGTCTCTGGTTTGTTGGCATAACACTTTATTTAACGGCGCCCCACAGAAAATAATCCAACGGTGTCAAAGCGCAGCTTCTTGGCGGCCAACTGACATCACCATTTTGGCTATTTAAATGGCCATCATACGTTGGACGCAAGAAATCGAATGTAGCATGAGATGTGTGGCCAGATGCACCATCCTGTTGAAACTAAACATCATTCACATGAATACCATGAAGAGCTGGTACAAAAAATTGGTTATCATGGTGCGATAGATGTCCCCATTGACCGTAATGGTTGAAAGAAAGAAGGGCCAATTACGCCTCTGCTCCTGCTCATTGCTGACCTTGCGCTGACCGACCTCTCCCTCCTGGATTCGGGGGAACTTGGTCAGGATACAGGTCAGGGTACAGTAACTGCGTTCATCTGTGGCGTCACAACGGGCCACTATGCGTGCTCAAGTGAGCTTCTGGTATGAAGCTACCACACTAACCTAACCTAAGCCTCTGCTCCACAAGCCGCACTCGTAATGGGTGCATTGGCTTCTGTAAGACCACTTGTGGGTTTTATAAGCCCCAAATTTGGAAATTTTGCTTTTTAACGTACCCACCAGATGAAAATTATCTTCATCTGTAGAGATGATATTTTTTTTGCAAAATCGACATCATCGTGCACTTTCTCGTTGGTCCATCTACCGAAGCGAAAATGAAGTGGATGGTCATACGACTTCAAATCTTGAACCAATTGAACTTTGTAAGGCGTCATATCTTGAAAGATATTTTCACAAAATTCGACGTAAACTGGTACGTGAAATGTTCAATTCTTGAGAACGGTAAAGAGTTGATGTTGAAGGATTCTCACATACACTACCTCTGTACGCACTGTATAACAACGCACACGACTTGATGCATCATCAATAAAACCAGTTTTATGAACTTTAGAAATAAACTTGCTTATACCGGGCACTGAAGTCGCCGTAGTCTAGTAGGTAGTGTGGTGGCTTATTAGACGTAAAGCCCGGGTTCGTATCCCAGGTCAGACATCAAAATGAAATATGAAAACATATTTCTTCGACGACTTCCTCTCGGTAGATTTCTGGCAAAAACACTGAGAGTAAATAAACCTGCCATGAAAAAGTTTCTCAAAATCTGTCGTTTGGAGTTGACGTTAAACTGTGGGTCCCACCATCCACGTATAAAATTAACGCACACAACATAGATGGAGTGATAAACTAGGTCGTAATCCTGACTAAAGGGTTGTAATGATCAATTATATATGTATGTATGTATGTATGAACTGGGCACTGTTAGTTCTTTCCAGCGACCAAATCTTATACTACATTTTCGACAAATTCCGACCAATTGCCTTTGTTTTGGTCATATATTTCCCATAAATTTCAACGTTAATCAAGCTTAAATCGATAGATGGACCACCAATTTTTATTTTCTCTGCAAGGGTTGCTTGTACGAGTATTTACAGTACATATGTATATATGTTACTGTAGTTAAATTTAACCTTTCTATATTCATCATACATACCAGAGATCAGCAATGAATATTCAAAAAGATGAGTAGAATTGAATCATACTCATAATTTCTGATACTTATACGCATTCATACTCTCTACTCATATTCATAGTTTGAAGTACTCATCATATTCATACTTAACAACACGCATGATGTTCTAGATTTTGAATCCTCATGACTCAACATATACAAGAATCACAAAATAATTATGATTCGCGTACGAACACTAAAATACTCACTAGAAGGTTGTGTGTTTGTTCTGCTTGCTGCTCTGTCTTTGTAACAACAACTAAGACTGTAAATTTTAATGAATTCGAGTGACTCGAATCATTTATTAGTATTATAACTATATTTATGAATCTCAATGAGTAGGCTTATAAATCTAACATATTGCGAATGGTATGAGTTCGATGTCATACTTATTGCAACCTGCGTTTATAAATCAACGTTGTAGTGAGTACGTATGAATCAGAGTAGATATATTTTAATGTTGTTGACTCACTTATATTCAAAATTTCGTGAGTGCTTATGAGTAGCAAAAAAACGATTCATTGCTGATATCTGATACATACATACTTAGTTACTATCTGATTAGTAACTTTATTTATACCATTATGGTATAACAAAAACTGTTTCTGAGTTCTGGTAAACATTTCTTTCACAATTCCAAATATACCATCTTATCTCAAAGTAGCACTCAAGAAAAAAAGGTAAAAAAAGCTGCTAAAACAAGTCAACTACTTTGGAGCATTTTCATGTTCGAAATTATAAAAACAGTGGCAACAACCAAATCATACGATGATGAAAAAAAATTGCCCTGCTGAAAAACAAAAAAAAAATAAAAAAACTTATTAAACATGCTCTTGATGTGTTTAACACAAAACTTTTAAACATTGTAATTATTATAAATACAATACATGTACTATACATGTCATATATGTACATGTACATATGTATGTATGTATGTATATTCATACAATATTTTTTATTTTTGTTTTTCTTTCAACTTGCAAAACTAAATGCAGTACAACACGCAAACTTTCAACGGACAGAAAAAAAAACATATTATCCTACCGATGGTCAGACAAACAAACAAACGTGGGGAACACCCAATAAACGAAAGAAATTATTGTGTTAGTATTTGTATAACTAATTCGCCAACTACCTGTTACTGCTACTTCGTACTTTATTGTTGCTTTTACCCCAAAATTTAAAATATTTCTTCATTTTGCAAAAATTTAATTTAAGATTAGCAACAGTTTTTACAGTTTGTAACATAAAACAGCAGATTAGAAATACTTGTTTTAAGTTCTGATCTGTCAAACGTCAACGGAACGCATGTACATTTTTAGAATACGAAAAGCAATGAAAGCCACAACCGCATCGTAATGTAATTTCGGTAAGCATTTTTATTACTCTGCATATGCAAATTACTGTACGTTTCGTGAACGTTTGGCTAATCAGGGCTTTAATCAATATTTTATCTTCATTGCTTACTACCCTTACGGCCATTATTACAACTTGCCGTTAACTAAAGGGGGGATTTTAACGGGCAGATAAATTGTTTTTCATTATTAGAATTGGACAATATGATAGACATGAGCGTTAAGCAAAAGGGAAGATTATCCTCTAACCTGTAACTTTTAAAGTTAAGTTTATGTCCGTCACTCCCATATTTGTTAAAAAGTTAACTTTATTTTATCAGTTATAACAGCGAAAAGAAGTTAAAAGTGACTTTAAAGTTCACTTTAGCTAAAGTTACCTTTAACTAAACCCAACTTTAACGGCAATTTGTAGTAATGGCCCTTAAAGAAATAAATAATCTTGTTTTAATGTTGCTTTCATTTAATTGAACATTTCTGTGTACAATTCTACAGATGAAGCTTTTAACACCGCAAGTAATAAAACACAATTCAACGACAACGATTCCTGTCCTAAACCGTATTTGTGAGAAGGACAAAATTTTATTCCACTGTCAAATCTCCATTGATCTGCTTGAGGTCGTTCTTTGTGTTTATCTTAAAGGCATTGGTATTTCATTTTTCTTTTATGTTTCCAAAATGGTTATGAAAGGCCCACCTCTTCATTCTTTGCTTGTTTGTGAACAGCGTCCCTGTAAGGCTGTACTTCAAGAAATCCGCTTTCGTTGTATACAACTTCAAATTATAAAGAAGTACGGTGCAGACTAGGTAGGCAGGTAGGTAGGTAGAGGTGACAGCCCATTAAAGAAAATTGGATGGATGAACTTAGGCCGCCTGGTAAGTTCATCAGCTCTGCAGTTACCCGGAATACCACTGTGCCCAGGTACAGTGGTATGTCAGTCTTATAGACTGGGCTATTCCAACCGATTCCGAAAAAATTCCACTTCCAACAGCTCCGTTCAGTTTCGAACCGTCGGTGTAGATTTATACGGAGTCCCTTACTGGGTGGGTTACGCTACACTACCAGACCTCGTAGGACTGATGTCTCGAATCTGTGTGTTGAATGTACAATAGCACGCAAGAAATCAAATGAATCTTTTGTTATGAAAATTAAAGATTTGCGTGCAAATGAAATTTTATTTGATCGTGCTTTAATTTTTCAGACAATGAATGCGTTTTTGAAGCTATTAAATCCATGAGATTATTAAATCGAAGATTATTGGATCGACCACGGATCGTAAATTACGAAATGAAAAATGAATGAATTGAACCAACAATTCTAATTGAAAATTCTAAGCAAAGAAAATTTAATATTGCGAATCCCAATGCAGATATCAACAATGGATCGTTTTACCCTACTCATAAGCGCTCATGCAGTTTTGAATATGAGTGAGTCAAAAACATTGAAAGTTAACTAATCTGATTCATATGTTGATTTATAAGTAGAGGTTGCAATGAGTTGCCATCAAACTCATACCATTCGAAATATGTTTGATACATAAGCCTACTCATTTAGATTCATAACTTTAGAAAAATACTTATAAATGATTCGAGTGACTCGAATCATTCATCAAAATTTACAGTCTTAGTTGTTGTTGCATTTACGAAAAAAGAAAACAGACAGAGCAGCAAGCAGAGCAAGCATTTTAGTGTTCGTAGGCGACTCATACTTATTTTATGCTTCGTGTATATGTCGAAATCAATAACATCGTATGTATTATTAAGTATGAATATGATGAGTGCTTAAAACTTGGAATATGAGTAGTATGAGTATGATATTAAAATAAGTATGAATGTGCCTAAGTATCAGAAATTATGAGCATGATTCGATTCTACTCATCTTTTTGAATACTCATTGCTGAGATCTGCTACAAATAAGAATCTTTCTGATGTAAGTTATAATACAATTTAATTGTTCCATTGAACTGAGGTTCCTTCGAAAGCCAAATTGGTGATTCGGAATGATATTATTAAACATTATATTGGATTTGAAATCATTCACTTTAATGCCGAGTATGTAGAGATATAAAAATTAATTAAACAGCTCTGTTGCTTTTTTGAACCTAAACAACCATACCGCCACATATCCTTATGAGCTCTCCCATTGAATATGATGACCTCAGATTCTATGTTTTGCCGTATGTAATACGATTTTATTGGTTTCTCATTTCCAGTGAATTAAAAACTTTATTTTTAAAAGACATGCATACATATTTAATTTCATTAAATTATGTGCATAGAAATAAAAAATTACAAATAAAATGAAAAGAAGAAAGTCTCAAAATCGACATGTTTCCTGCGTAAAATAGAGAAAACTTTTGAAATGAAAATTCATATTTATTAGAAATACTCGAATATAAAATGTGTTTTTCCATTTCTTTTACGTTCGTTTGTTTTTTGCAATATTGTTTCCCCCGATTTCTTGTTGATTTTTCTTCACTCTTAGAGTAGAGCACGGGGTATACAACAGGGTAATCAGAAATCAGTTCCAATAAAACATACAATATTTTTTTATTGGCATTATTCGCATAAGATATGATGGCAGCAGACTTTATGCTGTATTTTGCAAAATACGATTCAGTTTATTTTGATTGTCTTTTCATAAAATTTGAAAAAGTCGTAAATGCCTCGTAAAATTTTATCTGTTCATTATTTTTCCTCTTTATTTCTCCTCTCTTTTTTCTGTCTTTTTTTCTTCTATCTTTAGAAAAATAACAAAGATGAACGCAAAAGTAGCAAAACGGCACACATAAAGTCAATGAAAAGAAACTGTTGGTTGCTCTATTTTATACAATATTGAACCAAAAGAAAAAAAAAATACAATTGAAACAATTTTATTTCAGTTTTTCTTCTTATTTTTCTTTATTAATAACAATTTTTTTTGCTCATTGTACTTTTCATAACAGTCTTGTTTTTTACGGTATTACTGCGTTATACTCTATCTTCGGTAACGATGCATCATTATCTTCATTGTCACTGAAATCAGCTGCGTCAAGCAGTTGATGAAAGTAATCATCGCACAAATTTTATAAACGACAAAGCAATCGTTTTTTCGCTACTCCTAAGTACTCATGAAATTTTGAGTATGAATGAGTCAACAGCATTGAAATTCAACTACTCTGATTCATTCGTACTCATTACAATATTGATTTATAAGTACACCTAACTCATAACATGCGAAATATGTTTGATTCCTTCATTCAGATACATAAATTTAGAAAAATACTTATAATACTCATAAATGATTCGAATCAAAAAAGACAAAGACAGCAAGCAAATCAACAACACAATCTTCTAGTGAGTATTGCATTGTTCTTATGTGAATCATACATATTTTATGATTCTTGTAAATGTTGAGTAAAAATGAGTCAAAATCAACAACATCATACGTCTTGTTAAGTATGAGTACGATGAGTACTTCAAACTTTGAATATGAGTAGTATGAGTATGATATTAAAATAAGTATGAATGCGCATAAGTATAGAAATTACATATGTTTTTGAATACTCATTGCCGATCTCATAATTCAGTCAGGCTTACGACATAGCTTCTGATACCCCTCATGTTGTTTTGTGTGTAATGAGACTTATAGTTTAAACGACAAATTTTCATGGCAATTTTATTTATTCTCCGGCTTTTTGCCAGAAATCTGTTGAGGAGCAGTCACCGAAGAAATATTTCTTCATATTTCGTCTAGTTGGAGATTTCTGACCTGTAGTTTGAAGCTCGGCCTCACGTCTAAAATGCCAACACCTTCTAGACTACTGTGCCTATTCATATCCCCTTTTAAATTCCTTTATTTGCTTTTACTTTACTTTTAGCCTCACGTCTAAAATGCCAACACCTTCTAGACTACTGTGCCTATTCATATCCCCTTTTAAATTCCTTTATTTGCTTTTACTTTAAAGAGTCGTTGTTAGGTCTATTTCCTATCATCGTAACCACAGCCCTTGGCCAACAAGTCTAACTTAAGGAAAGAGTGAGGAGTAAACATTCGAAGTAAAATATCCTCAAAATATACTATTGTTAGGAAAATGGAAAACCTGGATACTGGTATTTTGCTTTTACATCGTTTAACATTAAAATTATAAACCAAAGCTACAAAAACAAAAAGTGGACTTGTATACACTACATAATAAATACAACAACAAACACTAGCATGAAAGATATGGTAAACAAGTAAACAAAAATACAACAACAAACACTACAAGAATAAATGTAAACAAAAACACAAACAACAATAATAAAACAACGATGTTTACATTTATAGATATCTCGAGAAGCGAAGCCACGAACATCAACCTTCAAGATCATGCATCAGAGTGTTTACGTTGCCATATAAAAGACAAGGCAAAGCAGACAACTGCGAGACTAAAAGTATAGTCAGTTTTGTGTGAAGACAGGGTGTGTTTAAAGAGAGTAATCGTGGTTGGAAGATCTCCGTTACAAAGATCTGTCGAACAATTGCCTAGTAGTTGATATTGTTATTCAAACAGTGTAAACAGTAGAATAACAAACAAAGCAATTGTTGTTGTTTACATCAAGTTGTGAACAGTGGCACACAGAATTGTGCGAACAATAAAAAATTTAATTAAAACTAAACATGCTCTTGTCTTTATTCTATATGCAATCTACGATATCATATTTTAAACGTTTTTAAAAAGTAAAAAATAAAAACGTAACGTAAAATTTTTAATTGTAATTTATCTTAAAGCTTGCTAGATTGCTACAAAAACAGTCCCCATTTGGTTGAGTTTATTTTTTAGGTTCCTCATTAGATATTCTCCATAGTAACGCAGTATACTGAATTTCTTGTTGATGCATCATAAATGCCTGTGATGTAGGGTATAACTAACCAAACAAATTGTCAAAACCGATGGAATGACATTAAAAAACTGTATTTAAAATAATTTTCGTTTTTCAATTCTACATGCACATGGTATTTGGATAAACTCGCTTATGATTCCATGGGTTTTTTTTTTATTTTAATTTTCTTATTTCGATAGTTCTCTCTGTTCACTTGTTTTTACTTTTTTGGTTTTTCAAAAACTTAAATTGCAGTTGCAAAAAAAAAACGACAAAAAAATACAATATTCCGATACTTCATGGTATAGATAGATATTAAAGCAAATAAAATATTTATTCGACTGTAGAAAAAATAACATTTGAAAAGTATCATTGGTGGAAAGAAATTATTTTAACATTTTCACATTTCGTTTCCCTAACAGGGACCAGAGATCAGCAATTAATGTTTTTTTGCTACTCATAAGTACTCATGAAATTTTGAATATACTTAAGTGAGTCAACAATATTGAAATTTAACTATGCACTCTGATTCATTCGTACTCACTACAACATTTATTTATAAGTACAGGTTGCAATGAGTTGACATCAAACTCATAACATTCGAAATATGTTTAATTCATACTCCTACTCATTCAGATTCATAAATTTAGAAAAATACTTATAATACTCATAAATGATTCAAGTGATTCGAATCATTAATCAAAATGTACAATCTTAGTTGTTGTTGCATTTAAAAAAAAAGAAGAAAGAAAACGACAAAGACAGCAAGCAAAGCAAACACACAACCTTCTAGTGAGTATTGTAGTGTTCGTACGAGAATCATACTTATTTTGTGATTCTTGAATGTCGAGTCAGAAGAGTCAGAATCAACAACATTATATTGATAAGTATGAGTAAGATGAGTACTTCAAACTTTGCATATGAGTAGTATGAGTATGACAATAAAATAAGTATGAATGCGTATAAGTATCAGAAATTATGAGTATGATTCGAATATACACATCTGTTTGAATACTTATTGCTGATCCCTGTCAGGGACAGCAAATTACAAAATAACGCAATGGTTGTGTAATACAGTCTTATATTTTGAAATTTTAAGATGTAAAAGGAAGAAATGTAAGGGAAATATTGGGTGGGCCATCTGTAGTTTTAAATTTGAACCATCGGTTATTTCGAATCTTACAATAATTATGTCATTTTCCACTGTCACAAAATTCAGTAGAATATATCTACTGAACGTAATGAATCGATGATTTACGGTTGAGCAACATTGGCATTTATTGGAAATTTATTTCCGAAACAAGGACAATTCGTCGGAAATTGCACGTATGCATCGTACAAAATTTTGGGAGCAGAGAAGGACCAACAGTGCCCGGTTCGCGCAAGTTTTTTGCTAAAGTTGGCATACTCGTATACGACGTTTGGGGTGTATAAGATAATCAATCAACATCAACTCGTTATCAAAAATTAACATTTCCCGCACCAGGATTACATCGAATTTTGTGAAAAGATCTCGGTATGATGCCTTATAAAGTTCAATTGGTTCAAGAGCTGAAGCCGCATGTCAGTCAGCCTTGTGTGAAGACGCGGTGTGTTTGAAGAGAGTAATCGTGGTTTGAAGATCTTCGTTACAAAGATCTGTCGAACAATTGTCTAGTAATTGTTATTGTTTATGCAAGGGGTGTAAATAGAGGAATAACAAACAATGCGAAACATGGGATAAAGATATGTCGAACAATTGTCTAGTAATTGTTATTGTTTATGCAAAGGGTGTAAATAGAGGAATAACAAACAATTCGAAACATGGGATAAAGATATGTCGAACAATTGTCTAGTAATTGTTATTGTTTATGCAAAGGGTGTAAATAGAGGAATAACAAATAATGTGAAACATGTGATAAAGATATGTCGAACAATTGTTATTGTTTACGCAAAAGAGTGTAAAGAAGAATAACAAACAAAGCAATTGTTGTTGTTTACATCAAGTTGTGAACAGTGGCATACAGAATTGTGCTAATAATAAAGAATTGTAATTAAAATTAAACACAGATTTATTTTTATTTTATTTGCAACCTAGAAGCTGATATTTTAAACGTTTTTACAAGATTATTTGAAACAACAAAATGTTTTTGTAACAACTGTTACTAGTGACTTAGCCTTAGTCTATTAGTCAATGTGTTGGCTTATTGTACGTAAAAACTCTGTTCAAAACCGATTTCAGAAATCTAGAACAAAACGGAAAAAATATTTTTTCAGCAACTTCCTCTCAAAATATGAGAGTAAACAAAATTGCTATGAAAAGTTTCGTAAAAATCTGTCGTTCGGGGTCGACTATAAGCTGTAGTGTCTCCTCCCCACTTATGGATAAAATTAACACACACAGCATAAGTGGTATGAGAAGTTAGATCGTAATCCAGACTGAAGAGTTGTAATGACCAAATTGAATAAGTAAGTGTTGACTTATTTTGTTCAATTTTAGTGCCGATTTACATTTATATGTACATATGAACTTGGTTATTGTTGTCATTGCTTACCACTTTATTTGCTAATTTAAAATTTTTATTACTTTTTTATAGACTCGCATAGATTCAATTTCGTTTCATACATTTAAGATTTGATGTGGCTTCAATGTGGCTTTCTAGTTCTTTTTAAAAATATAAAAATGTTTCATGATTTTAAGGAAAAACAAGATACGAATAATAGTGAAATTAAAAAAAATCTTCACCAAAACCATAGAGAAAAAACCAAAAAAGAAGAGTTGTAGTAGCAAATTGTCATTGCTTCTGTTCTTCCAAATGATCTCCTATTCAATTGATACGTCTTTTAAATTTGCTGCTAAGGTGCATATTAGATCGAATGTGTATCAAAATACTACTACTTCAAATATGGACGGATTGCGATTCTTTTATCCTGTTTGTATACTAATCTTTTAAATATTTAATTTTGTTTCAAAAAACTATTTCTGCCTGTTAAAGGCGAAGACGAGTATACTCGTCTTAAACAGAGTAATGTGTTTCTGCCTGTAAAAGTTGCCAGAAGGTTTTTTCGAAAATGTTAAAAGTCTATATTTCGTGGTAAAAAAGAATAAAATTTATTTCGTTGATAAAAAAATATGCTATAAATATACAAATTCTAAAATTAAAAAATTGGTTAAATGAAAAAAGTTGCCAAAATGTAAAATTTTTAAAAGACTTTTATTCCACTTTTCTTAGGATAAAAATTCCAATAGATTCGTTGAATAATAACACAAATGTGATTTTTTTTTTAAGACGAGTATACTCGGCATTATGCGTAAAATTTTCATTTCGATCTGACGAGTATATACATCATAACCAGTTAAAGGGTTAGTGGTGTACCTAATGTGATACAAATTAATGTTGTATGTTGGATAGTATAAATACTAAATCAGTGAATTTTTAAAATTGGGTTGCGATTAATGGCTTATCACACAACTCTTGCAAATCTAACCATTTTTCATTAATAGCAGCAAAAAAAAAGAACTTTATCAATGACAGGGAAAATTAAAAAAACAAATAAAATGTGTTGTGTATTGAGAATTCATAAAAACCTTTATTTCGCGTCTGAGGTTTCTTGCAAGGGCTAGGAGCTAGTTTATGTTAGAATTTATTACATGACTCCGTATATGCCCTGCATTTATATCTTCTCATTTTTTTTCCTTCTTGATTTAGTTCTCCTTACTTTTTAATCGTCTTTTTTCCTTGATTTCTTTTCTGCGGCACCGACGGCCTCCAGATAGGTCCTCATAAATACTTTGTTACCATTAATTAAAATAATATTGTTACGTTTATACGTTTTTAAAAAAGTTTAGAATATGAGTTCGTTGATTGCAAACAAAATAAAAATAAATTTGTGTTTAGTTTTAGATAAATTCTTCATTGTTCTGACTACTTTTGTGCCACTGTTCACACTTGACGAATACAACAATAATTGCTTGCTTACAACGCAGATCTTTTCAACGGCCATCTTCAAACCATGACTATTCTCTTCACACGCAACGCGTCTTCACACAAGACTGACTGAATTCTTGCTACTATTGGTTGCCTGCTTTATCTTGCCTTTTTATATGCTCACGTTATCAGTCTGATGAAGCGACTTCATTGTTGTTTGTGTATTTTGTTCACATTGCTTGTTGTTTCGTTCTCACTTATTTGTCTATCCTCTTTTGTTTCAGACTTATGCTGTTGGTTTACTTGTAACAAGTTCGTTGTATGTGTTTGTGCAGCTTTTGCTCATTTTAATGTTAAACGATGATACAACAATATTATGCTCACATATTTATGTTTGGACAAGACTTAAAACTGATCGATTAAAACAATAAACATCGACTTCCTTCAGTATTTTTTATATTTTAAGAAGAATATTGTGAAAGATTTTCTTGTGGTTGTGGAATGTTATATATACGTATACGTGTTCCTTTTACTCCTCTAGGGAACATAGGGCCGCAGGTTTCGGTAATAAGAGTTATTTAAGACGTACAGCTTATTAGGCCACAGCGACCGATCCTGCTGTTGGGGCTGCTAACATCGCCACCGGGCATGCAAAGCGCCGGCATTTGGCCGTGAAAGTATTAAGGTTATACCGCCCATGGTCGGTCGTCAGAGGCTCGCCAGCGTGAGAGGGACACCAAGCCCTTGAAGGACAGTGGGTGAGGTTGACTTTTGGAAAGCGTTGGCTGTGTAAAAAAGTACGTGTGTTTGAACGCTTTACTTTCGTTCGTTGGTTTTAAATGCCCACAGTTTTGTTGAAATAATTGACAGAAATTTCTTTTTCATTAAAACGGCATTAATTTTACATACATACGTAAATTTTAATTGTAAATTGTGTACTTATTTTTATAATTTATTATGCATTTACGTACAATATGCGCTGAACTTACCTACATCTGAAGTTATGTCTGAATTTTGTATTTTTCGACTGCATCCATCGCATACATTCATACCCATTCAATTTGATTTCATATGATATGGATCTCTCATGAATCTCAAAAATCTTCGGTTACATGAATGTGTGCCGAATACTAAAAATAATGTTTTAATGATTTTAAAAGAAAATTGCACACGCGTTTTTCTTGTTTTCTTCTTTTGTCTGATGATGGAAAATTCCCATGGTTTTCTTCTGTTCGCATTGAAAATGTAGAAAACTGGCTGGCTGACACACATACTTTGTTGGTAAGAATTGAAAATCATGCAACTTTTATGAGACCCATAACTTACGCACAATCTGAAAGAAATCTTTTTCAGTTCGTTCGTTTTTCATTTCATTTCATGTCTTTTCAATTTGGATTTTCTTCTCTTTTTTGCTTTCTTTCTTTTTCATTTCTGCTGTTATTAAACTTTTATTACGACAAGCCAAGCAGCAAAAGCGGCATGAAGCCAATCGCATTGAAAAAATAATTGCATGAGAACGAATGAAGAATATTCTCGATTTTATACTACGAAAGAATACCCTACAATAGCAACCAGAGATCAGCAATGAATCGTTTTTTCGCTGCTCATAAGCACTAATGAATTTTGAATATAAGTGCATCAACAATATTGAAATTTAACTATATACTCTGATTCATTCGTACTCACTACAACATTGATTTATATGGCCAGGTTGCAACGAGTTTGACATCAAACTCATACCATTCTAAGTATGTTTGATTCATAAGCCGACTCATTTATATTCATAACTTTAGAAAAATACTTATAAATGATGCAAGTGACTCCAAAACAACAAGATTTGACTGAATCTGACTGAAGAATGGTTAAATCTTTCGAAAGTATTTTTATTTTAATTTATATGATTTAAATTATGATATGAATAAATTGTGATTATAAAACTAAAAATGTTGGTCAAGAATATAGTTTTTTCCTATGAAATGTGACTTTAAAGTTCTTTGATAATTAGTGTGATCGGCGCTGTTGCTCTCTTTTTCTTTTTAATAATTTATAGATCCTATACATGCCAACTTTGAAGCCAAAGACAAAGATTTTTCTTTTAATTTCAAAGTGCTGTAGTTCAACATAATAAAGGCGATACGATATCAAGTGATGCTTGTTTCTCTTAATTACAGATCATAATTATGAAACTCTAACAAATGGCACCAGAGCAGAGCACAGCAATGTAAAATAAAGATAAAATCTTCATATAAAATATGTACGTGTATTTCACGACTTCTGCTCTCAGACAAGTAATAACTGAAATTGCAGCAGATATCAGAGAAATGAGCAGAATTGAGACTTCTGTTTAGTTAAAGAATATAGCAAGAATAGTTACAAAACAGAGATCAGCAATGAATCCTCTTTTTGCTACTCATAAGCACTCATGAAATTTTGAATATAAGTGAGTCAATAATATTGGAACTTCACTACTCTGCTTCATTCGTACTCACTACAAAATTGATTTGTAAATACAGATTGTAATAAGTATGCTTACAACGTTGACATCAAACTCATACCATTTGAAATATGTTTGATTCATAAGCCTATTCATTTAGATTCATAACTTCAGGAAAATATGTTTCATACTTAGAAATGATTCGAGTGATTCGAATCATACATCAAAATTTACATTCTTAGTTGTTGATGCATTTACAAAAAAAAGAAGAAAAAACACTCGTAAGCCAAAAAGACAGAGCAGCAAGCAGAGCAAACACACAACCATTTAGTGAGTATTTTAGTGTTCGTACGAGAATCATACTGATTTTGTGATTCTTGTAAATATTGAGTTATGGAGAAATCAACATCATACGTGTTGTTAAGTATGAATCAGCATCGTTTTTTCGCTACTCCACTTTTGAGTATGAGTGAGTCAACAGTATTGAAATTCAACTACTTTGATTCATTCGTACTCAACGTTCACATCAAACTCATAACATTCGAAATATGTTTGATTCATAAGCCTACTCATTTAGATTCTTACTTATAATAGCCATATATGATTTGAGTGATTCGAATCATTCATCAAAATTTATATTCTTAGTTGTTGTTGCCTTTTAGTGAGCATTTTAGTGTTCGTAAGCGATTCATACGTATTTTGTGCTTCGCGTATATGTTGAGTTATGCAGAGTCGAAATCAACAACATCATACATGTTGTTAAATATGAATATGATGAGTAGATTTTTCATGATATTAAAATAAGAATGCAATAAGTATCAGAAATTATGATAATAATTCGACTCTACTCATCTTATTGAATACTCATTGCTGATCTCTGGTACATAATTGAAATGGGAGCAAATTCAACGACATCAAATAAAAACACAATACAAGAAAGTTATTTTTTTTTAATGTATTTCTCACCTCGAGTAAATTATATGACCAATTATTGTATTGTACTGTACTTTAAGGAAATATTTCAAATAAATTAGAGTACATATGTATGTACATACATAATTGGCCATTACAACCCATCAGTCAAGATTACGGACTAGCTTCTCAACACCACTCATGGAGAGTGTGTTTATTTAATATATGAGTGGCGGGACCTACAGTTTAAAGTCGTCTCAGAACGACAGATTTTTGAGAAACTTTTCATGACAATTTTATTTACTCCCAGAGTTTTTGCCAGAAATCTGTTGAGAGGAAGTCACCGAAGAAATATTTTTTCATATTTCGTTTTGATGTCTGGCCTGGAATTTGAACCGTTAATAAACCAACACACTAACTATTATACTACGGCGACTTCTAGAATACATATATAACTTACACAATTAGTTATTACAACCCGTCAGGATTACAACATAGCTTCTCGCAAAACTCCTATGTTGTGTGTCTAGTTTTATACACGAGTAGCGAAATCTACAGTTTAAAGTAAACTCAGAGCGAGATTTGAGAAACATTTCCTGACAATTTTATTAATTCCCAGAGTTTTTGCCAGAAATCTGCTGAGAGGAAGTCACCGAAGAAATATTTTTTCATATTTCGTTTTGATGTCTGACCTGGAATTTGAACCGTTAATAAACCAACACACTACCTACTATACTACGGCGACTTCTAGAATACATATATAACTTACACAATTGGTTATTACAGCCCGTCAGGATTACAACACAGCTTCTCACAAAACTCCTATGTTGTGTGTGGTAGTTTTATACACGAGTAGCGAGATGTACAGTTTAAAGTCAACTCAGAGCGATAGAGATTTGAGAAACATTTCCTGGCAATTTCATTTATTGTCAGAGTCTTAGACAGAAATCTGTTGAGTGGAAGTCACCGAGCACATATTTTTTCATATTTCGTTTCGCTTGAGGTATCTGCCTTGCTAGACGCCATCTTGCTAGAGATCATATTGCTAGAGGCCATATTGCTAACGGCCATATTGGTAGTGACTATGTTGCTATTGGCCATGTAGCTAGCGGCCATATTGGTAGCGATCATGTCGCCATGATGCTAGCGGTTATGTTGCTATTGTCCATGTAGCTAGCTGAGACCTTGTTGCTAGAAGCCAATACGTAAGTACAGTTACGAAGAAAAGTTTCTTTACATGATATCTGAATAACTATTTCAATGCAAATTAGAAAATGTTTGATGAATTTTTGTAGCAAACAAATAGCCTTGCAGTCCACTTCAAGCTTATTGAAATAAAATTTGTATTTTTCATGGAATCGTATGTTTTCTGTTGGTATTGGACAAAATCCGTAGGACGTAGAAGCAACCGATGATATTAGTATACTTACCGATGATATTGGGTCCATCAACAACAGGGGCTTTTGAATTTCGACAGTTGATAACGGGCTTCTTGTTAAAGCTGCATCTGTCAAGTTGTGTTTTATTCCATTTGTTTTGGCAAATACCGAGATGAGTGTACGCCGTATGGGTTCCGAAGCAATTGGCAACTAACTGACAATATTTTTCATTGAAAAATCATCTTCTGAATGAGTGGATAGTTGCAAACAAATAAAATTGTGTGAGAACTTGGGATGATACCAATCACTTGAGCGTCCCGAGAAGTCACTGTTTGGTGTTGATTTTGGACTGGTGTCATTTGTCCTTATTTATTTGGAAACGACGTTGGCCGAACGTCGTTCTGGGGTTGTTGGCCCTTTTACTTCAACTACGTAGAACATTTTATATATGGGTCGAGGAAGTGAACCCAAATGATCAGCCTCTGCTTCGCATCTTTGCTGATTTGGTTGAAATTTTCCGCAGATGAGCATTTGTGTCAAAAAATTGTGTTCAGAAATTTATTTCTTCTCATGTATTTATTTACGGAATCTTCGATTAGATTGCAATATCTATAACACTATAAACCCAATAAACGAAACGCAGCACACACAGAAATCACTTAAAAACAGAAGATATTGGTGCATATGGAAATGATTATTTTAAAGGCTACATTACGTTGCGTTTATTGTGTTTATAACATAAGTTATCAAAACTTAACTGTAGTTTAATAAAAATAATTATTTATGCCATGTTCCTAGCGGCCAAGTTGTTGAGGCCATATTGCTGGAGGCCACGTTCCTAGCAGCCACTTTGCAGAGGCCATGTTCCTAGAGTTCATATTACTGGAGGCCATTTTGCTAGAGACTACATCGCTAGTGGACACGTTCCTAGCTGCCACATTGCTGCAGCCAAGTTGCTAGAGACCATAATACTAGCGGCCACATTGCAAGATGCCATATCACTAGTTGTCACATTCCTAGCGGCCCCTTTGCTGAGACCACGTTGCTAGAGGTCATATTACTAGACTCCACCAGCAGCCATGATGCTAGTGCCTATGTTGCTATTGGCTATGTAGCAAGCAGCCGTATTGCTAGTGGCCAAGTTGCTAGCGACAATGTTGCTGAGGCCATATTGCTAGAGGCTAGCGGTCATATTGCTAGTGGCCATGTACGTACCGCCACTCATATATAAAAAATGAATACACACAACAAAAGTGGTGTGAACAACTAGGTCGTAGTCCTGACTGACTTATTTGATAAACTGAGCACATCTTTTGATTATATACTTACGAGCTTCCCAATTGGTCCCAAATATTTTACTTTGGAACCGAACACCACTGCTCTACTATCTGTCCATCAGCCATCCGCTTACCGCAGAAAATTCCTACTCAATCGACTTTAATTATTCGTTCTCATTGGGAAGCATTTCACAAAATCATAGCTTGCAGGAGGGTTTTTCGGCTGATTGCAATGCTCCCTGATGTTGATAATAAAAAATTCTGTATAAATAGAAAAACGGGAAAGCGAAGTAATGGAAATGCTGATCTGCTGCTATAGGCCAGAATATATAGATTAATTAGGCTACGAGTTGTTCATCGGCCTTAATCTCCGAATTTAACTCAAGACAATTACCTCTAGTTTAAAAATCTAAAGATATGGCTCGGCGAAAGAGATTTGAATCCAACGATGAAATCGTCTCCCAAATAAATCCTTTCTATTTGAAGGTTCAAAAAAATAATAGAATAAATCTTGGAAAAAGGCTCAAGAGCATCTCCTAAAAAGTACCTGAAAAACTTCTTACACAGCCAATTCCAACATAGCCGCTAGAAACATGGATACTAACAATATAGCTCTAGCAATCTGCAACGTGGCCGCTAGCTATATGGCCAATAGCAACATAGTCTCTAGCAACATGGCCATTTGCGATATGGCCACTAGGAACATGACCAATAGCAACATAGCCGCTAGCATTATGGCCGCCAGCAACATTACCAATAGCAACACAGGCACTCGCATCATGGCCGCTAGCGATATGGCCGCTAGCAATATGGCCGCTACCTACGTGACCAATAGCAACATAGGCGCTAGCAACATGGCCACTAGCATCATGGCCGCTAGCAACATTACCAATAGCAACACAGGCACTCGCAACATGGCCAATAGCAATATGGCCGCTAGGAACATAACCAATAGCAACATAGCCGCTAGCATCATGGCCGCTAGCGATATGGCCGCTACCTACGCGGCCAATAGCATCATAGGCGCTAGCAACATGGCCAGTAGCGATATGGCCGCTAGCGATAAGACCTCTAGCAAGTCAGAAATCACCAATGAAACGAAATATGAAAAATATATGTTCGGCAACTTCCTCTCAGCAGATTGGCATGAAAAGTTTCTTAAAAATCTATCGTTCTGAGCCGACTATAAATTGTAGGTCTCGCCACTCAGATATAAAATTAACACACGCAACATAAGTGGTGGGAGAAGCTATGTAGGTCGTAGTCCTGACTGAAGGGTTGTAATGACCAACTACGTATGTATATGTAATGACTAATATCTCATGAGTTTTGGGAACACAGACCATGGATAATGTAAAGCATCTGAGGTGAAGTCGCCGTGGTCTAGTAGGTAGTGTGTTGGCTTATTAGACGAAAGGCCCGAGTTCGAATCCCAGGCCAAACATCAAAAACAAAATACAAAAAGTATTTCTTCGGCGACTTCCTCTCAACAGATTTCTGGCAAAAACTCTGAGAGTAAAAATTGCCATGAAAAGCTTCTCAAAAAATCTGTCGTTCGGAGTCGACTTTAAACTGTAGGTCACGCCACTCATGTATAAAATTAACGCACACAACATGAGTGGTGTTGAGAAGCTAGGCCGTAATCCTGACGAAGGGTTGTAATGGCCAATTATGTATGTATGTATGTATGTATCTGAGGTGAACGCATCTATGATTTATTACGTGACTTATATACGTTTTTAGCAGGAGGCATGCAATTAGATTAACATTCAAACAACTTACAAGTTTTGTAAGGATTTGTGACGTAACGTTGGAATGAAAATGAAAAAAATTATTATTATTGTTACGGGGCGATCTTCGTTAACACTTTTTTTTACTGATTGTATCACGAATCCATGGCCTTTTCTGTATTGAGTCCGGCTATAGAATTTCGGATTTCTCAAAACTTGAACGTTAAGTATGGTACGGTTTGAACACAGTTCTTTGGCGGTTCACGTTCAAGTCAAATTTAACAGTATCATATCAGGGATGAAATTTCGTAATTTCGTTTCATATGTAACAGGTCTTCTAAGATTCTTAGTCCCGAGCCACAATGGATAATTTGGGTATGGTCTAAAATTCAGTCCTTCCAAATAATGAAGGTTTTTGAAATTCCAGAATTTCTTTGTACTGTTACGTTTTTACCTTTTAAAAACGTTTAAAATATGACATCGTAGATTGCAAATAAAATAAAAATAAATTTTTGTTTAGTTTTAAATAAGACTCTGTATTATTCGCACAATCCTTTGTGCCACTGTTCACAACATGATGTAAGAACAACAATTGCTTTGTTTGTTATTCCTCTGTTTACACCCTTTGCATAAACAATAACAATTACTATACAATTTTTCGATAGATCATTGTAACGGACATCTTCAAACCACGATTACTCTCTTTAAACGCACTGCGTCTTTACGCAAGACTGACTAAAGTTTTACTCACGCACTTGCCTGCTTTTCCTTGTCTTTTATATGGCAACGTAGACAGTCTGATGAATGTTCTTGAAGGCGAATTTTCATGGCTTCGCCTTCTCGAGATCAATATCTATATATATCTATAAATATAACATCGTTGTTTCATTACTGTTGTTGGTGTATTTTGTTTACATATATTCTTGTTGTGTTTGTTGGAATATTTTTGTTTACATGTTTGTCATTTTTTATGCTGTTGTTTGTTTGTATATTTTTGTTTACTTGTTTATCATTTTTTTATGCTGGTGTTTGTTGTTATATTACGCAGTGCGATAATTTGTAAACAGGTTTGTTTACCACATTGTTTTATTTTTGTAGCTTTTATTTATAATTTTAATGTTAAATGATGTAAAATCAAAAACCCAGTATCTAGATTTTTCCATTTTCGTAACAGTACATTCCGTAAGCTTTTTATTTTTGAACGGATCCATGAAGAATACTCCATTGTATCCGTTTTGTAGCCGTTTGGTATTCGTTCTAATATTTTTTTTTCAGAACTCATGATCGTTTAAATTTATTTTTATTTTCCTAAAATTCCAAAAGCGAATCATAAATTTTCCCGTTTTAATAATAAAAACATATTTTTATTGACTTTCATATGTGAATTTAATTCTGAATTGTTTTTTTGCTTGCATAAACGAGTTTATAATTTAAACCTTTAATTTGATGATGAGTACTTCAAACTTTGAATATGAGTAGAGGTTCCATGATATTAAAATAAGCATGAATGCGTATAAGTATCAGAAATTATTAGTATGATTCAATTCTATTCATCTTTTTGAATACTCATTGATCTCTGATACGAAGCATGGATGTAATTTAAATATGTGCTCGGAAGTAATTTTTAGTTTTGAAATCATCTCGTTTTAGATTTCAGTTCTACTTTCTCTGTCTCTTCTTTATGACATCAAAATTCGTGTGTGGCATGATTTTTCCTTCTCTTTTGTTTTACTATTTAAACTTTTAATTCATTTGTTTTATCATTTTTTTGTGCGTTTGTATATAAAAATTATATCGCCCTCATACAATAACTTTTTGTTTTTGGTTTATTTCAATCATAAGTAAAGTAAGTTTCAATAAAAGTATTTACGTCAGATTTATGATTTTTTTCTTAATTTTTATTTGAGTGAGAGAGCAAATGCCCAAAAATGAAAAGAAAATATTTAAAACATTCAACATTTTTCTGAAAATATTTCCCTTGTATGTTATAAAACGAAATAAATAAATTTAAACAAACATTTCAATTCAATTTCAAAATAAAGCAAAAAAACAAAACACAAAAATGTTCAAACACTTGCACTTGCTGGCGTTAGTAGCGAGTGAGTGGTACGGTATACGCAAAAAATATTCCAACATTTTTCTATTTTTGATAATAAGTATCAGAGATCAGCAATGAGTATTCAAAAAGCTGAGTAGAATCGTATCATACTTATAATTTCTGAAACGTAGACGAATTCATACTTATTTTAATGTCATGGAACCTCTGTTCAGTTTCAAAGTTTGAAGTACTCATCATATTCACACTTAACAACACGTATGATGTTGTTGATTTAGACTCTCCGTTTAATTTACAAGAACTACAAAATAATAAAACAGATGCTTTGTTTGTAATTCCTCTGTTTACACCCTTTTCATAAACAATAACAATTACTAGACAATTATTCGACAGATCTATGTAACCACGATTACTCAATTCAAACACGTTTTCACACAAGAATGACTGAACTTCACTAACTCAATCGTCTGCTTTGCCTTGCCTTTTATATGGCAAAGTAAACAGTCTGATGAATGTTCTTAAAAGCGAACGTTCTCTTATGTAAGCATCGATGTTTACGTTTATTCTTGTAGCGTTTGTTGTTGCATTTTTGTTTACTTGTTTACCATTTTTTATGCTGGTGTTCGATGTTAAAGCAAAACACCAGTGTCTAAACTTTTTCGTTTTCGTAACACTATTTAGAAACGTTTCAGTATAAAATTAAAAATTGCCCTGGATTTGTTTCTGCGTCTAATTTATTTAAAATTTGTTTTAAAAGCACCAGCACTGATTGAATTCTCAACCAATTTTCAATTTTGAGTTGCCAATTTTACAGTTGTCCGTATATTTTTTGCAATCACTTCACAATTTATTAGCATAGCGGTATGGATGTGTTTATCAGCATGAATGTCCATTTCAACGTTATGTAGTCGCTATAAAATTTTTCTTTCCCAAAGTTTGTTGAACTTTTTTAAGTTTGCAAATAAAAAAAATGTAAACGGAAAAAAAATAAAACAAATTTTAAAAATGTTGATATTTTTCATATGTTTGCTGTTCAAATCACGCACTTTTCTGCATGCACTTTGGGTGCCCTACATAAGTTAAAGTCATATATGTATGCACGGTATGATACATGTATCATGTATGTGTATAGAAACTAATTCTTGTTTATACATGGCCTTTCAAAGAGATTTGGATTTTGGACTCAGAGGCAAGCTATACATTGTAACAAATTCCATTTTACTTGACGCTATTTTACAAAAACTCCAAATTAAATGAAAATTGTAAACAAAATTGTTTCTGAAGTAAATGATTTTTGGTTCGGTTAAATTGGCAGTCGCCCTTATAAGCATAGCTCCTGACTTTCATTAATAAATTCTAAAACATCTCTTGTCTCTGTTTTGACTTTGCCTCCTGATCTGCATCCGTCAGTGAATACTTGGCTGATATTCTCTGAGAGTTGTAAACCAGTATTAATTTGAGATGTTTTTGGTTATAGTATATAGTATATCGGGTGGGCCATCTATTGGCTTAAATTTGGAGAATAAGTCATTTCGAATCTATTATTCTATTCTGTCACAAAATTCTGCATATTATCTCCACTGAACGTAATGAATCGATTTACGCTTGAGCAACGAAGGGATTTATTGGCCCAACAAGAAACTGCACAATGATGTCGATTTTGCCAAAAAAATTTCGGATGAAGCTCCTTTTTGATCTTGGTGGGTACGTTAATAAGCACAATTGATGTATTTGGGGCTCAGAACACCCACACGTGGTCTTACAGCAACCAATGCACCTATTACGAGTGACTGTTTGATGCGGTTTGCAGAGCGAGGCATCATTGGCCCATATTTCTTTAAAAATAAGGATGGCATAACCATTACAGTCAATGATAACCGGTCTTTTTGATATTAATAAGTACGATGTTTGGTTTCAACAGGATGGTGCAACTTTCCACACATCTAATGTCGCAATAGGTTTCTTGCGTCAAACATTTGATGGCCGTTTAATTAGACGAAATGTTATTGTCAATTGGCCGCCAAGAAGCTGGGATTTGACACCGTTGGACTATTTTCTGTGGCGCGCTGTTAAAGAAAAGTTTTATGCCGACAAACCAGAGACAGTTGAGCATTTGAATGCCAACATTCGTGATGCCATTGTCGAGATACAACCCCATACACTCGCAAAAATGCGCGAAAATTGGTCTGATCGAATGAGGCATTGCGAGGACAACTGCGGCAGCCATAGGAATGAAATAATATTACATTTCTAACCGTAACAAATGTACTTTACAACAAAAAATCGCCAAAATGTCAGACCGTTTTTGTTATATTGCATTTTTACATTTAAACTTTTAAATGGCCCGCTCTTTATTACTAACGAAGATATAATTCTTAGCAAAACCAGATTTCAAGTATCGGACAATCAATCGAAAGATTTACTGTTTAATGTCAAATCCTCATGACAGATTTTATTTTTTTGCCAGAAGATATTGTTACGTTTTTAAAAAACGTTTAGAATATGAGTTCGCTGATTGAAAATAAAATAAAAATAAATTTGTGTTTAGTTTTAGATAAATTCTTTATTATTCGCACTTTACCGTTCGCACGTTACCGTTTACAACTTGACGAATACAACAATAATTGCTTGTTCCCTATTCTTCTTTGCTTACAACGCAGATCTTTACAACGGAGATCTTAAACCCACAACTATTCTCTTCACACGCAATACGTCTTCACACAAGACTGACTGAATTCTTACTACTAATTGCTGCTTTGTCTTCCCTTTTTACACGCTCGCGTAAACAGTGTGGTGAAGATTCTTGAAGTAGAACGTTCGTGTGTTCGGCGTCTCGAGATCTCTATCGCGACTTCATTGTTGTTTATGTATTTTGTTCACATTGCTTGTTGTTGCTTTCTCGCTTACTTGTCTATCACCTTTTCTTTCATACTGATGTTGCTGGTTTACTAGTAACAAGTTCATTGTATTTGTTAGTGTAGCTTTTGTTTATCGTTTTAATGTTAAACGATGGTACATCGTTTCCTTTTTCGTAACAATATTGTTCCAAGTATATGTAAGTATCTGTACAGTACTTGCAAGTCGTTATTAACCACAGATTTGTTTTCTTTTAATATTTATTGCATTTCAGTTTTTTCTTTTTTTGTTTGTTTTCTTTTTTTGATTTATCGTTTATATAGAGGCAGGTTGGCACACACAGTTTGCTTTTAGTTTTCAGTTTTTATTTTTGCGTTTAGGTTGTTACGCACTAAAAAGAGTTCATTGACTTTGTTTCTTGACTTTATTACTATGATTTGTAGTTTTCATCATTTGATTTGACGTCGTCGTTAAAATGCGGTGAATAGACGACAAACATTAATGCATTGATTTGGCAATGCATCAATAATTTTTTTTTTGCTCATTTTATATGTTTCAATTCTATAGATTTCTTTGAAAGTATGTTTGATGTTTCGATATCAGGCATAATAAATGGAAACAACGTATATTAATCTCCGAACATTTAATTTATAAAGAGGTAAACTATAGATATTCAACTAATTTGCATGCAATTCTTATTGTCACTCTTATCTATTTTAGTATTTTACAAAAAGGCAAAATCAATATTCGTTTTGAAAACAAATATTTCTGTCATACGGTGTTCATTAGCTCTCAGAAATTCACCGTTAATTTTGAATATTTTGCGGCAGTACTGAGGTTTTGGGAAATTAACTTGCCTTCATACGGTATGGAAATTCTCAAGTTCATTCACAAATCAATTTGAAAATTTTGAAAAATATTATTAAAAACGAATATTATTTACCGGCGTTTTCCATTCTTAAGAAATTTATCAGCAACGAAAGAAATTTTTCATAAACTTAATGATATAACATTGACAATCCCACATAACTCAGTGTACAGCAAGACCCCGCTTAACGCTGTTTCAGTATTACGCGGTAGCACTATTTGCACTATTTAGAGACGTTGTATACTATGTACCTTTGTCAACGCTACCAATCTGCGCGTAAGATGGTAATATTTCCTCTTTCCAAATCACTAAAGGCATACGGTTCTCTGTTGCAAATTGTACCATCTTTGGCGATAAACATGCTATTGTCATATTTGTTTCTGCCAATACTTTCGTCAGTTCATACGACGAGGTTCTGTTTTCCTTCTCTTCAGAGTCTTCAGCAGCTGGAATATTACGTACATACATACATAATCGGTTATTAGAACATTTCGTTGCAATTCACAAACGTCTGACCGGAGGTTTGAACCCGGGCTTTACGTCTTATAAGCTAACACGCTACATACTAGAGTACGACTAATTCAATCAATGTCAAGATCATATCTAGAACAGAAAATTCAACCTCTTCACTTTCAACACTTAAATTTCAATTCCTTCTTAAATGCCATAAGTAATGTATTATTTACGATAAAACTTCACAAAATCTTTGAAAACTTAAAGAATTTCATACACAACACCAAAGCATCCTTAGGAAAGTCGTATTTATCAAAGATGATACATAAGCTAGAATTAGGCATCTTACCTTTCATGAATTAAAGTTATATAGTCTTAAAAATTGAAATGTATCATTTTTGATACAAAGCTCGATCTACGTTTAAACCATTTGAAAATTTTGGAACAATATGATGGTACACATAAATAAATTTATAAAATTAAAATTATTTCCTCCTAAAATTTAATTTTCAATATGAAGTTATCGAGTTTAAAAATTTTTTTAAGTAGTTTTCAACTAGCAGGTTCATATAAAAAGTGTTTTTTGAAATATTTATATACACTAGCTCAAATAAGTCTCTGTCCATCAAGCAGACGAAGGCAATATTCAGAATATTTCTAAAACTACTTACCAGATTTGAATAAAGTAAATTTGTTTTTTAAAAGCACAAGTTGTGCTTATAATAACTTAATACCAAAATTTTGCTAACAAAGTTTAATTTATTTTTTAAATAAGAAAAGTTTGAATACCTTTTTGCACGTTGATTTTTTGAAATTGGATTTGCTTTCGCAAAATCTAAGAATTCCACGTGACGATATTCTGAAAGTGCATTATATTGTCAACAGATTGACACTTCGTTTGATAAAATTGGACAAAAATTACCGCATTTATTATTTAAATAGTATAACAGCTTAGTCATATTTTTTAAATATCCTATATCATCAAATGAACTTTCATTTCAAAAATTTTCAAAATATCGCCACTTATTTCATATTTTTTAACAAAATTGTGCAATTAAAAATAGCCAAACTTGAAAAAATAGGAAACAATAATATTTTCCAAGTTTACCCCATCAAAACTCATAACATATAAATTTGAACAAAATGTTTATATATATACCGTTTTAAAGGCTATTCTCTCCCCTTTCTAAAAAACTTTGAATTTCGAAAATAGGTTAAAAAATATTTGGGTAATCTAAAATTTTGTGGGAAAAGATAAAAAAACCGTTTTTGTCAAATAAAACAAATAAAACAAAATATAAAAAAAGATATTTTTGAGTTCTACTCAATTAACTGAACAAGATAGACTAGGTAGTTACTCGGGTGTATTTAATTTTTTGTATTTTGTCGCATAGTGTAATTTCTCATGTGAGGAAGAAACTTGTTACAACATATTACGAAACAACATATTAGTTTTAACAAAAACCGCCCGTCGCAGACTAAAGGTAGCCAACTTAATTGGCTATGTAGTGCAATAAGAAATAATCTTGCACCTCGTCTCGCTTTCACTTAGATTATTCAGGAAAAATGTCTTTAACTGTTTGACTTTAATTGAAAGGAGATTGTGTGGCGTATGTAAAAGCAAGATTTATATCTACTCTACACTTTGGAGGCAATTATGCAGAGAGAGAGAGAGAGATAGAGTTGTATAATAGTTGCATTCCACCCCGAGCTATAGAAAATTATTAAAGTCCTCTGAGACAAACCGGCATTTTATCGAATATGAAGCCATTGCTGTCAATGAGGCAAATAGAATTCTATCACATTGAATAACTCATGGCTATTTGCTTTCAGGTGCGGAATTTCGATATAAAAATGTCCCGCTTATAAGTGTTGTCCTGCATCCATTTCGTGGAAGTACTTATATCCGGGGAATCCTGTATTTATTTGAATGTTTTTTATTTAAAATTTAATTTTTGTATTCAATTTTTAATTTCTAAAAAATCATTTTAACAAAAACTTTTTTAATTCCTGCTATCATAACACCGTGCATCGATGCTATTGGAGAAAGAAAATACGTTTTTGGTGAGTTGAACAGACGTTTTAGTAGATAAATTTTAAACTGTATCAAGAGAAACCTTCCTACAGACAGCCTAGAGTTAAGTCATTTTACGACTGGCCATTTTACGACTGAAGTAGTTTGAATTCTGAAATAAAATTCTGTACACTGTGTAACAAAAAATAAAAATAAAAAGTTAGAAAAAAACTACTTCTATGTAGCCTTGTTGCTTCAGTTTAAAATTTCACAATGGAAATTCAGGTGACAGATGCCGCCATAGCGACATATTCCCTCATTTTATTTATAAATTTAAATTCAAGTTTTCTTTCCTTTTTTATTTCAGCTTTAAAAATTAAATTAAAAAAAATGTTTTTCTATATCAGTCTTATATCCTGTATTTACAGATTTATGTAAAGTACAAAAAGAATATATTTGAAAATATTTCTTGTCGTTGTTGACTTTGTATCTCATAACATAGAATAATTTGTTTTATAAAAAAAAAAACTTAAAACAAATACCGCCTGCAAATATGTACAAAACGAAAAAACAAAAAATTTTACAAAAATAAATACAAATCACATGCCCCATAATCTGTTAAAGAAATCAAAAGTGAAAACTTTTAATTCATAAGTAGTGAACTGAACTGCAAATAATAAGAGAAACATTCAAACGTATGCCTCACTTCTATAAAGGGTGACAAAGATTTATTAACACAAAAATAATTGAGAATTATTTTTCTACGGATATACAGATAGACGTATAAATAGAATGCACGTAGGTACAGTTATAAATAGTAGAGTAGGAGTGGGAGGAAATCCCACTTCTGACAAGAAATGTTACATTTTTTATCTTTTAAAAACATTTAAAATATGAGCTCGTAGATTGCAATATAAAATAAAAATAAATTTGTGTTTAGTTTTAATTAAAATTCTTTATTAATCGCACAATTATGTGTACCACTGTTCGCAACTTGATGTAAACAACAACAATTGCTTTTCTTTGTAATTCCTCTGTTTATATCCTTTACATAAACAATAACAATTACCATACAATTATTCGACAGATTTTTGTAATGGAGATCTTCAAACCACGATTATTTTCTTCAAACTCACCGCGTCTTCACACAAAAATGGCTGAACTTCAGTAACTGAGTCGCCTGCTTTGAATTGCCTTTTATATGGCAGAGTAAACAGTCTGATGAATGTTCTTGACGGCTAATGTTCATGACTTCGTCTTCTCGAAATCTCTATAAATTTAAGCATCGTTGTTTACATTTAACATGGTAGTGTTGTTTGTGTATTTTGTTTGCATTGATCCATGAAGTGTTGTTTGTGTATTTTTGTTTACTTGTTTGCTATATTTGTATATGCTGGTGCTTGTTGTTGTAGTAAGCAATACAATAGTTTGTAAACAGGTTTGTTTATTGCATTGGTTTGTTTTTGTAGCTTTTGTTTGTACCTTTAGCAAAAAATAAGTACCTAGATTTTAATTTTCAACAACGCTCTCATTAAATATTAAGTTTTCGCGTTGTCATTCGTTCTCTTGGGCCTACCTCCGTTAACGATCAATGATCAACTTGTTTCGGGCTGAATTGGATGATCTGGATGCAAATGATATGTGGTTTTAACAAGACGACGCAAATCGTCACACAGCTAATGATATTCTGCCCGAACGATCTCAAATGAAGGTGAAGTGAACTGGCCACAGAAATCGTGTGATTAGACATCGTTAGAATTACACATTTCGGCATTGAGTATTCAAAAAGATGAGTAGAATCGAATCATACTCATAATTTCTGATACTTATACGCAATCATACTTGTTTTAATATCATGGGACCTCTAATCATATTCAGAGTTTGTAGTACTCATCATATTCATACTTAACAACACGTATGATGTTGTTGATTTCGACTTTCCATAACCCAGCATAGTATACACGAAGCACAAAATAAGTATGAATCGCGTACGAACACTAAAAACCCTACAGAAATCTGTCTTTTTTGCTTATCTGGTTTTTTTCTTTTTTTTGTAATACAACAGCAACTACGACTGTAAATTATGATGATTGATTGATTCGAGTCACTCCAATCCCTTCTAAGTATTTCCTAAAGTTATGAATCTAAATGAGTAGGCTTATGAACGACACATATTTCGAATGATATGATTTTGATGTCAACGTTGTACGCATACTCATTGCAAACTGTACTTATAAATCAACGTTGTAGTGAGTGTGAATGAATCAGAGTAGTTCAATTTCAATACTGTTGACTCATGCATACTCAAAATTTCATGAGTGCTTATGAGTAGCGAAAAAACAATTCATTGCTGGTCTCTAGTGCCGATGCCATAGCACAATTATGCTAAGAGAACTCATACGTATTCCTATTTGTTGCTTGTTCATTAAGCCAAGAACAAACGGTGATCGCTGTCTATGTTGTTATTCATAGAAATTCTCATTTTGTGTTAGTTTCAAACTAAAACCAATTGATGACTTGGATACCAAATGCAACTTTACATAAAACTGAATTTGTACAGTAAAAAAGGTGAGTCTTAATTTTACTGTCATATTAATTACTTGTCACATTTTCTCTAAGTAGGTACATATGTATTGGCCTCAGTAATAAGTATGTTTGTACATACACTTCTCACACCCGATTCAATGTGTTGCTTTGTTTCGTTGTTTTATTTTTCTTACAACTTTGCAACAAAGTTGTATAAAGTGTTTGAGGCAAACAACAGCTTCAACCATAAATTTATATTAAAGTTTACATTCACACACACACACACACCCCGAGACATTACATTTACACATACAAACGTTTTTTTCTAAGTGAGTTTGTAAGCGCTTACATATATAGTGTATGGTGGTAGTGTATCGTGTGTATTGAGCCCACTAAATCTACGGATACGAAAATAACATGACATGGGCCAATTTCCGACACTTTACAAACTTTTACACACTTTACGGCATGGCAAGTTTTGTTATTTGAAAGCTCCTTTTTGTTTTCTGTTTCAGGTTTCTTCAAAATTGTATCAGGCATCAGGCCAAACAGCCAAACAAACCTACATGCAGACTAAAATGAGAGATTGGCTTGCATTTGTTAGTTAAAATGTATGTATGTACATATTGTATGAAGATTTTCTGTTGAAAATAAATAAATTTCTATGTATATGCATACAAACATACACACATACATACATACATGCATATATACATGTAGCCGATGTACTTAATAATATTGCAATCTGCCTGCCTGCCTGTACGTCTGCTTGCCTGTTCATATTTAAGCTCTTTTCGATTTACATACATACTATACATATATGTATGTAGTATATATGCGTGTGTATTCGTATACGTATATGAATATATTTATTATGCATAAATACATCATCATCATGTACAATACGTTGCTGTGTTGCTACCAATTTCATCAGATAATGAACGACTTTACGCAGCAGATACATTTCACGACAGTCAAGACTTAAATAAGTTTTATTTGTTGTTGTTATTGTTGTTGTTGTTGCTGCTGCTGGTGGAAAACTAGGTTGCATGTGTACATTGTACACACATACATAGATTATAGCAGAAAATAGTGATTAATCGTGCTGTGAAATGTTGTCCCTTTAGCAAAATGTTTTCATAGCGCAATGAATGGCATGAATGCATGGCTTACTGTTCATATACAATTTTAGAGCGACCGAAAGAGAGATCCATTCAATTCGATAACACAAAAACAGATGAAAATTAATAACGCACTCCAATTAACCTGAAAACTAGTTGTGCCTCATACTATATATTACCATTCAGGTTTGGTTTTTATAATTAATTTTCTAAAGCCAATTGAATTTTCTTTTCATAAGAAAGACATCTTTCTTTAGTCACAGAGCAAAAGAAAGCCTATTAATACAAGGAATATTCAAGACAGTCAAATACGATATTACATACACCCTACCCTTTATATTATGTATATACCGGAGATCAGCAATGAATCGTTTTTTCGCTACTCATTATTTTGAGTATGAGTGAAATTTTGAGTATGAGTAAGTCAACAGTATTGAAATTCAACTGTTCTGATTCATGCGTACTCACTACAACGTTGATTTATAAGTACAGGTTGCAATGAGTATGAATACATAGTTGATATCAAACTGATACCATTTGATATATGTTTGATTCATACACCTACTCATTCAGATTCATAACTTTAGAAAAATTCGAGTGACTCGAATCATTCATCAAAATTTACAGTCTTAGTTATTGTTGCATTTACAAAAAAAGAAAAAAAACAAAGCAGCGAGCAGAGTAAACACCCATTAATTTAGTGAGAATTTTGTGTTCGTAAGCGAATCATACTAATTGTGTGCTCCGTGTAAATGTTGAGATATGGAGAGTCGAAATCAACGACATCATACGTGTTGTTAAGTATGAATATGATGAGTACTTCAAACTTAGAATATGAGGAGAGTCCATGATATTAAAATACGTATGAATGCGTATAAGTATCAGAAATTATGAGTATCCTCCAGTCAGGATTACGACCTAGGTTCCTACACCACTAACGTTGGGTGCGTTAATTTTATACATGAGTGGCGGGACCTATAGCTTAAATTCGACGCCGAACGACATATTTTTGGGAAACTTTTCATGGCAATTTTATTTTACTCTCAAAGTTTTTGCCAAAAATCCATATTCATATTTTCGTTTTGATGTCTGACCCAGGATTTGAACGTGGCCTTAGGTCTAATAAGCCGGTACACTCCCTTCTAGACACCCCACAGCAAATACTTCAACGGTGTCAAGTCGTAGCTTCTTGGCGGCCAATTGGCACCACCATTTCGGCTAATTAAACGGTCATCATACGTTTGACGCAATAATTCGATTGTGGCATGAGATGTGTGGCAAGTTGTGCCATCCTGTTGACAGAAAAAGTCGTTCTCATCAATAGCGTGAAGAGCGGGTACAAAAAAATCGGTTATCATGATGCGATAGATGTCCCCATTGACCGTAATGGTTGCGCCATTCTCGTTTTCAAAGAAATATGGGCCAACGATGCTTTTGCTTCACAAGCCGCACCAATCAGTTTCTCGTATTGGGTGCATTGGCTTTTTTTGTAAGACCACGTGTGGGATTTCTGGTCACCAAACTACGCCAATGTGTCTCATTAACGTATCCTCCTAGATGAAAATGATCTTCATTCAAAAAGATGATTTTTTTTTGACAAAATCGACATCATCGTGCAGTGTCTCGTTGGCCCATCAATCGAAGCGAAAACGAAGCAGATGGGCATGCGGCTTCAACTCTTGATTCAATTGAAATTTATAAGGCGTCATCTTCTGGTCACTCGAATAATTTATAAGTATTTTAAATATTTTTTTAGATTTATGAATCTGAATAAGTAGGCGTATGAATCAAACATAGTTTGTAAGGTATGGGTTTGATGTCAACGTACTACGCATACTTATTGCAACCTGTACTTATAAATCAATGTTGTAGTGAGTATGAATGAATCAGAGTTGTTTTGTAGTAGTATTGTAGTAGTAGTATTGCTGACTCACTTACATACATACATAATTGGCGTTACAACCCTTCAGTCAGGATTACGGCCTAGCTTCTCAACACCACTCATGTTGTGTGCGTTAATTTTATACATGAGTGGCGGGACCTACAGTTTAAAGTCGACTCTGAACGACAGATTTTGAGAAACTTTTTCATAGCAATTTTTTACTCTCAGAGTTTTTGCCAGAAATGTGCTGAGAGGAAATCGCCGAAGAAATATTTTCATATTTTCGTTTTGATGTCTGACCTGGGATTCGAACTCGGGCCTTTCGTCTAATAAGCCAGCACACTACCTACTAGACCACGGCGACTTCAAACTCACTCACTTATGTATGTTCAAAATTTCATGAGTGCTTATGAGTAGCGACATGGCTTTTTAGACATGAGGCCACGGTTCAAACCCCAGGTCATACATCTCCAACAAAACTCTCAGCAGAGTTCGGGCAAAAACTCTGGGAGTAAATAAAATTGCCATGAAAAGTTTCTCTAAAAATCAGTCTTTCGGAGTTGACTTTAAACTGTAGAATGCGCCACTCATGTCTAAGAAAATTAATGTAGTCTGTACATAGGTGGTGTTAAGAAGTTGGGTAATAATCCTGCCTGAAGGATTGTAGTGACCAATTAATTAATTAATTAATTATTAGCACATAATAATCACTATTTAACGTGAACATGAAATTCATTTCAATTAGCTACTCGTCTAACGATTATTTAATGGGGTTTCAATGCGAATATCATATACATTATGGCGTAGAATATGATTTTCTAATGTTCTCCTAATAATTATATCAATAGCCCAGGAATAATGCATTCATACGTTAGAGGAATTCATTGTTTGAACACACTAATGGACTTGTAATCACCATGAACAATTTCATTTTCATCAAACGAAAGTTTTTTTTCCTTCTTTTGTTTGTTGTTCGGATGGGGAGGTGGTAGAATTTAAAAGAGTACCCCGAAAAATAATCATCAATCATTTCGTTTTTATTTTAGCAAAAATAATTGTTAAATGGATGAGTGAATGGGATGAAAGCAACAACAACAATAACAAAAATTAAGGAAAAGAAAAGACTCTAAAACAAGCAAATAGGAAAAATGTTTGTTTTCATATAAAAACAACGTAAGAAACTGTTTGCGAATGAAGCCCGTGGTTAATGGTCGCTGGAAAAAAATAACGTAGAAGGAAAAGAACTTTTCTTGCAACAAAGTTTGCTTAAAAGGTTTTGTCACATTGTCAATGCTGTCAACTGAGGCGAAAAAAATTACAAAAGGGTTTTGTTGTAGCATCTTTTTTCTTCTTTTTGCCATTTTTGTTGTTGCGTTACTTTTTTGTGTTTTCTTTTTTTGCCCCCTTGAAACGTATTTAGAAAAATTACACAGGATAGCTATGAACAGAATAGCGATGAGGATGAAAGTTAGGCCACGTTAAAGCCTGTTAAAACAAAACTCCTGTTTTCAAAAATATTTTAAATTCTTCTCTTCCTCAAAAGTGCAACAGTGCGCAAAAAATTTCTTGTCTTTTTCGATTTTTATGATTCGATTTGGTGGATATTTTTTTCTTTTCGTTTCGTTTGAATTTTAGAAAGAATTAAATTTTCTCCAATGGAAGTGTTTGAGATTTGCAGCTACGTTTACCGTTTTTCCGCGTTTAGGACATATTTTTATGATTCAAACACAAATTGTAATTGCAATTAATACAGAATTTAATATAAACAATAAGCACAAAATAATTATCATATAATAATTAAAAAAAAACATTTATTTTTCTGGCTTTAGGAGTTCATTTGTAAAAGAAGACTCGAAACTGAAACTTGTTTCATATGCACCACGTACACATACAATTGCAATAAAAGCATCTAATTCTTTTAAAGTTATACTCCATTCGGATCCTAAAACTCGACGTTCTTCTGATTCTGTGCACAGTTTGATATGAATCATAATTCCCTGGTCAAGTATTAACGAAAATTTACTCCCTAATTTGCCCTTCATAATGTTGCGTTTCGCATATTCCTGATATTTCTCTGAAAATTGTATGAAGCGGAGATCTTCCAGATCCAGAATCTTGGTGAAATTTTTGACAAATAGTTCTATCAACTGAAGTTTCAATATTCCGATCGTTTTTTTTTTCATCTTCGAAACTTGAGAACAATCTCATTCTTTTTCGTCCCCTACGCGTGTTCACAATGTTCTCTTGCTCATTATTCGTGTCGAATAGCATAGAGTCAGTATTTAATGGTTCATATACATATAAAGGGTTATCCATTTCGTGGTTTCAAAAGTATGGGACTGGAATTCGACATTTATCAAACTAAGTTGTGAAACCAATTTTTTTCTTTACAGTTGAAAGTCTGACATTGATGAAAATGGTGATTCTTCCACAGCCACGTATCGTGCTTTAAGAGGAGATTATGGTTTACATAATCGTCCAACTATGCAAGCAATTGGCAAAATTGTGAAGAAATTTGAAGAGACTGGAGTGGTTACAAATATTGAAAGGCCTGTGCATCATCGTTTCGTTCGTTCCGCTGAAAATATCGTTATTGTAAGTGAAAGTGTTGCCGAAGACCCGAATGTGTCGATTCATCGTCGTTCTCAGGAATTAGGACTGTCTTACGGCACATTATGGCGTATTTTGCATTTAGATCTATATCTACATCCATATAAAGTCCAGCCCATTCAACAACTGAAGCCAGCTGACCATTCACAACGTCATAGATACGTGGAATGGGTGCTTGGACAACAGGCGGTGGACGGTGGAATTTCGCACAAAATTTTCTTCAGCGATGAAGCACATTTCACACTCGGTGGGTATGTTAATAAACAAAATTGTCGTATTTGGGGTTCTGAGAATCCTCAAGTAATTGAAGAGAGGCCATTACATCCAGAAAAAGTCCATGTTTGGTGCGCTCTTGGGTCCGAAAGTGTGATTGGACCTTACTTCTTCGAAAACGACTGTCACCGTCAATTCGGAGCGTTATGGTCATGTGATAACCGACTTTTTTTGCCTGCTATTGAAGAATACGAGTTGGAGAATATGTGGTTTCAACAAGACGGTGCCACATGCCTCACAACTCGAGCGAATATGGCTTTATTGCAAGAGACATTTCCTGGCCGCGTAATTTCTCGTCGTGGCGATATCAACTGACCACCAAGATCTTGCGATTTGACACCGTCAGACTTTTTTTGTGGGGCTACGCGAAAGACCGTGTTTATGCAGATAAACCTTCAACTCTTGAGCACTTTAAACCAACATTGGTCAAGTTATGGCTGAGATATCGCCCAATATGTGTCAAAAAGTGGTCGAAAATTACCTCAAAAGAATCAATGCTTGCAACACTACGCGTGGAGGTCATTTAAATGATGTAGTGTTTCACACATAATGTCAACGTTCAAACTTTACAATAAAAAAGAAATATCATGAAAAACAAATATTTTATATGTGTTTTATTTACGTTTACTTTTGAAATCACGAAATGGATAACCCGTTACTATCCTTACTCTTCTTCTTCATCTACTTCAGTGCATACTTCGCTCATATTATTTATTTCTTATAGAAATGTTTAGTGCATTGACATTTTAGGGATAAATTTTTGAATTTGTATCTGAATAATTCATCAATAACAAAATGCAGAAATTAATACTTACTATTCCTATTTGTTTATTGCCCAAAGTATAATGCCTATATTATTATTACAAATAGAACTAATCACATCGCAAATATTTGTAATGCCGCTTACAGAGCCAGTAATCTAATTTGAATGATCGCTATTTTGTCTCACCTCAGGAGTTACCAGCAATCGCTCTGTACCCAGCATAAAACAAACTGTAAGTACATGTCATTTTCCTAAAACACAATCGGATGACATTTGATTCTGAGAGAGAGAGATTTCGAGCTTTAAATGCAGATAAGTTCATAAAAATTCATATATATTCTAACGGTCAAAAGACCGCTCAGGGTAGACAATGGTAGAGTACATATTATTATCAGGAAAAATTAAAGAAGAAAATAATATACATATGTATATTGAAGAATTAAACAGCTATATATTATAGAAAAAGTCGTGCAGTAAGTTCAAAAAAAAACCCCTGGTTTTAACCATTTTAAAGCGGTCATTTGATCGCTCTGGTAGGTTTAGTGTTAATCATTGACCAAGAAAAAGCAGGCTTGGGCAATACAAATGATGGCAATACTGCGAGGGTTTTTAGCCACGAAGACAATAGTTAAAGTTTAGAGTCTTTGTACAAAACACTGTCAGGCATGGTATAAAATATCACCTGCCCTTCATAAATGTATTGATCATAGGCGCAAAATAATATCCAGACATTTTAAAAAAAATTTTGCTCACTTCAGATCCATTAATTACCAATACGAGTGAAGAAAGATACACCGAATACCACAGATGGCATCTGAATTATTAACTCTACCCGATAATGATGACGATAGTGACGATTCTGATCGTAATGCCGAAAATGGTAATGATTATGATCATGATTATGATGAATACTAAAACTATTACAATAATATTACCAACAATTGGTTCAAATGTATACATACTGTCACGTTTTTACCTTTTTAAAAAAGTTTAAAATATGAGTTCGTAGATTGCAAATAAAAATTAAAATAAATTTGTGTTTAGTTTCTTTATTGTTCGTACTATTTCATATGCCACTGTTCACAACTCGATGTTACAATAACAATTTGCCTAATTCATTATTCTTCTTTACACTTCTGTTCGATAGATCTTTACAACAGCGATCTTCAAACCACGACTGTTCTATGCACACGCGTCGCGTCTTCACATAAGACTGACTGCATTCTTACTACTCGTTGCTTGCTTTGCCTTGGCTTTTTATATGCCTACGCAAACAGTCTGATGAAAGTTCTTGAAGTCAAACGTTTGCGGTTTCTCCTTCTCGAGAACTCTATTGCGGTTTCATTGTTGTTTGTGTATTTTGTTCACTTTGCTTGTTGTTGCGTTCTCCCTTACTTGTCTATCCCCCTTTCTTTCATAATGATGTTGTTAGTTTACTTGTAACAAGTTCGTTGTATTTGTTTGTGTAGCGTTTGCTCATTGTAACGTTAAACGATGTTACACCGTTTCCATTTTCGCAACAATACGTTGAGTTTTAATAAATTTCTGTGCAAGATCGGGCAAATTTTTCTGATTGCTCTTGTAATATGTGATTTCGATTTATTAGTCTAAAAGAGACTTGCGGTATTACTGCATTTCTCTGAAAAAAAAAAATAATAATAAATAAATAATAATTTTACTATTTGAGGAATGATTTTGAGAACAATTTTTATTTGATGTAAAATACTTAAATATAAATTTTAACTTTTGAGATTGAAAGTCATCAACCATATGCATACCAACTGTACAGATCAGAGATCAACAATGAGTATTCCAAAATATGGTACGTTTGAATCAGACTCATAATTTCTGATACTTATACGTATTCATACTTATTTTAATATCATACTCATAATACTCATATACAAAGTTTGAAGTACTTATCGTACTCATACTTAACAATATGCATGATGTTGTTGGTTTCGACTCTCCATAACTCAACATTTACAAGAATCACAAATAAGTATGATTCACGTGCGAACCTACTATACTCACTAAAATGTTGTGTGTTTGCTTTGCTTGCTGTCTTTGTCTTTTTCTTTCCTCTTTTTTTTGTAAATACAACAACAACTAAGACTAAGACATTCATACTTATTTTGTCATACTCATACTACTCATATTCACAGTTTGAAGTACTCATTGTATTTATACTTAACAATACGCATGATGTTGTTGATTTCGACTCTCCTTTACTCAACATTTACAAGAATCACAAAATAAGTATGATTCGCACACGAAGACTATAATACTCACGAGAAGGTTGTGTGTTTGCTTTGCTTGCTGTCTTTGTTTTTTTTTCTTCTTTTTTTGTAATGCAACAACAACTAAGACTGTAAATTTTTTATGAATAATTCGAATCACTCGAATCATTTATGAGTATTATAAGTATTTTTCTAAATTTATGAATCTGTATGAGTAGGCTTATGAATCAAACATACGTCGTAGTGAGTACGAATGAATCAGAGTAGTCAAATTTCAATACTATTTACTCACTTATATTTACAATTTAATTTATATAGGTTTATGTATGAATTTAATTTTTTTTATTTAAAAGAAAAAAAATAGTTTCTATAATTTTTTATTTTTATTTTTTTCTAACTAAATAGTGACCAATTTTTTTGAAAACCCATCTTTAATTGTGATTCCCTCAATCAATCTCCATTTTACCTATGATTTAACACAATGTGCGGCGGCCATTTTTCTCCTCAATTTCATCCACAGTGTATCGTGTGTTTAACTGCATCAACTGTAAAGTTCAAATTTAGGGGTGTGGCCATGTAAACATGTAAAGCATATTGCTTAGGCAACGGTTGATGAGAGCTTATAGTTTGATAGTTATTTCCACTGATACGAGCCATGTTTCGTTTTAGTCAACGAGTACAGATTTAACATTCGCCTCGAATATCTGTGTTTTGATAGCAAATGATAGTTGTCGTCACCGTAATAATTTTTTAAGACAAAACCACCATTTACTTTATAATTTAAACCTCAATATCAGTTTTGGTATCACCACGAAGTCTAGTAGGTAGTGTGTTGGCTTATTAAAGCCCGGCGACTTCCTCTCAGCAGATTTCTGGCAAAAAGTCTGAGAGTAAATAAACCTGCCAAAAAAATCTGTCGTTCGGCGTCGACGTTAAACTGTAGGTCCCGCCACTCAAGTATTAAATTAACGCACACAACATGAGTGATGTCAGAAGCTAAGCCGTAATCCTGACTGAAGGGTTGTAATGGCCAATTATGTATGTATGTGTGTATCACCACTATGATGTGATTTAGCTACCAACATTGCGCTTGTTCAACAAACTTTTTATTGTGAAGGATGTGATTTCCATATAAGTTGTTTGCTCTCAGGGCTTTTGTTTTATTGATGTTGATTCGTGGCAGTCAATACAATATCATCTGCATCAGAAAATGTCCTCCGTTCTAAATATTTCGTTGATTACTATCAGAAATATGAGTAAGGAAAGAATATATTATTGTCGAACATCTGAAGAAAGCGCCCCCTCTTGCAGCACTACATTTTAATGCTGCGTACTAGGCCTATATGAGACGCTCTGGTTTTTTAGAAAATTGTATTTCCCGGAACCAACTAAAACTATATGCAAACTAGGGCGCCATATTATCCAGACAAGAATATTGCTTCCGTAATCCTATCTGTTGTTTTCAGAGTTTGTCACCTATTTTACTTGCTTTGCAGATAAAAATAAATGGGCAAAGAACTTCTAGTATCAGGTATTGCTGCATTATGAAACCCATCCAGTTGGTATATACCGCCTTTTTTCAGGATATCTACTAAAGTTTCTTTGTTCTTCTAATCAGACGGAGGGGATTCCCATCGGATCAGATTTTATATTTGGTGAAAGTTTGAAAATCTGTCTGTCTGGAGGTGTTACTGCTACTGTTTCCCATTTTTAATAAATACGGTTTTACTTGGTATACAGCATACAGTGTTTTGTGCAAGTCAAGTCGGAGTTTTGAGTGCTCAATTGTAGCTATTCTTTCATCATCCCTTGCAACGTACTCCCAGCATGTATTCTTACTGCACCTGTCTAAATGTTTCTTACTGCCATTCATGGACATACGTATGTATCAGAGATCAGCAATGAGTATTCAAAAAGACGAGTAGATTCGAATCATACTCATAATTTCTGATACTTATACACATTCATACTCATTTTAATATCATGGAACCTCTACTCATATTCAAAGTTTGATGTACTCATACTTAACAATACGCATGATGTTGTTGAATTCGACTCTCCTTTACTCAATATTTACAAGAATCACAAAATAAGTATGATTCGCATGTGAACACTACAGTACTCTCTAAAAGGTTATGTGTTTGCTCTGCTTGCTTCTCTGTCTTTTTTGCTGTCTTTCTCTTTTTTCTTTTTTTGTAAATACAACAACAACTAAGACAGAAATTTTCTGAATAACTAAGCGTATGAATCAAACATATTTCGAATGCTATGAGTTTGATTTAAACGTTGTACTCATACTTATTGTACTCATGCTTATAAATCAACGTTGTAGTGAGTACGAATGAATCAGAGTAGTTAAATTTCAATACCGTCGACTCACGCATACTCAAAATTTTATAAGTACTTATGAGTAGCGACAAATCGATGTATTGTTGATCTCTGATATGTATATATGCTGCAATTTTAGGAATCGGACACTCTCTTTTTCGACGTTTTACGTTTAAAACCCCAAACTGTTTCACTGGCTAATGTAAAAGCTATCTCGATTTATGACAATTACTTACAATTATCGTAAGATGTGGACAAGTCGCTTTATCATAGATTAGATAACATAACTAAAAGAAAGAATTATAGCAGGATCAGATGGGCTCTGCCCCAAAAAACAGTATTCGGACTTTTAGACGATGTTATATTCCACTCATTATGGTATCAAGACGTCTTTCAAACGAATAATATATTTAAATGATATCTAACATACCCCTTGTTTTGTTTTTAATTTATATATAAGAAGCGCTTAATAAAAGACTTGATACTGTTACGTTTTTACCCTTTTAAAAACGTTTACAATATGAGTTCGTAGATTGCAAATAAAATAAAAAAAAAATTGTGATTAGTTTTAAATCAATTCAATTTTAAATTTTTTATTGTTCGCACAGTTCCGTGTGCCACTTTTGGCAACTTGATTTAAACAACAACAATTTGCTTTATTTATTATTCTCCTTTACACTCGTTCGTTAGATTTTAGTAACGGAGATCTTCGAACCACGATTATTCTCTTCACATGCAACTCATCTTCACACAAGGCTGACTGAATTCCTTCTGCTCTAGTTGCCTGTTTTATCTTGCCTTTTATATCGCTGGGTAAACAGTCTGATGAATGCTCTCGGAGGAGAATGACTGTCTTCGCGTAATATCTATAAATGTAAACATGTTGTTTTACGTTATTATTGTTTGTGTATTTTGTTTACGTTTCTCCTTGCAGTGTTGTTGTTGCCTGGTTGTTTACTTTGTTTCTCCCCTTTTTATATACTGATGTTGCCTATTCGTTGATCATGTAAACACGTCCATTGTTTTGTTTTTGTAGCTTTTGTTTATCATTTTAATAACACCATTTCCATTTTCGTAACAATACTTACTGAGACAACTATACAGTTGATAAAAAATGTAGGATGATTGCTTCTATTAAAACTTATCCATACACACATACATAATCGGTCATTACAACCCTTCAGTCAGGATTCTGACCTAGCTTCTCACAGCACTTATGTTGTGTGTGTTAATTTTATACATGAGTGACTTGACCTATAACAGCTTAAAGTCGACTCCGAACTACAGATTCTGTGAGACAGTTTTATTTATTTTCGGAGCTTTTGCCAGAAATCTGCTAAGAGGCAGGCGCCGAAGAAATATTTTTTGATATTTCGCGCACTACCCATTAGACTATGGCGACTATTTGTACTGCCATTAAATCTAATAATCGCTATACCCGCAGTGGAAGTTTCGATAATTGTAAGGATTACGTAAGGAGCCATGTAAGGATTACGTAAACTTAACCATGTGGTTGGTGTGCGATATGAATAAATTCTAAAGTGCAGTGAAGGTATAAAAACTACCAATATTTTTAAGGCGTTAAACAAATTGTAATAAAATGTCTTGAGTTTACCAGAAACAAAAAAATAATCCTTTTTAACGGTCCACTTAGTGTTTATGATTTTAAAACCCATAATCGTAACTTTGGTTTAAGTTAACGCCTCATAAAAACTGCAAAGTTGAACAAAAGAAAATTTCCCTAAAAGAAGAAAACCCGGCAATAGCAACAGCAAAAATTAAAAGAAAAAAACAAACCAAAAAAAAAATCAAACGGAAGTTGTCTGCATGTATACGTTCATGCATGTCAGTTGAATTACTGCAACGCCATTTTGCGTTACTTTTCACATAATGCATCCTGCTGTGAGTGGCTGGGCGTGCAAATGTCTATGCGTGTGCATTTGGTATGCGAGTGTGTATGGAAATGTGAATGGATTTTAGTGGCAGACATATTAAAACTAAAAACAGTAAATTTTTCTGCTGGCACAGAGTCGAAATTCTTTTTGCTTTAGAAATAAAAGAACAACAACTTCTGGAATACCCTACAATATGTATTATGAGATTGGCTTATTAAACGATATATATATATATATATATATATATATATTTTTTTTTTCAGAATATAATGAAGAGATATTAAAATTGTTTTAAACATTTTGTTAATTAACTTCCAAGTATGTCCACATAACCTGCATATTAATGACTGCAACTAAGAATTGTTATTTTTAAAAAATTTATGAAAACACTAAACACTCCTTGTGCAGGGCGTCTAAACCTATTAAAATCGCAAGAATAATTTGCAGTTATTTTCATCTTGAAGTAGAAAGTCTTTCTGAGTGTGTTAACCAGATTACGCCGGTTACACTAGAGGTAATCAGAAGTCAAATAAATAAAAAGAAACTAAAGAAGTCACCGGTGTTCACTTTAATCGTATCAAAAATCCTTCCGAATATGCAACAAAACTCATCATATGTTTAATGTAAATTACATATACATTTTGTTACGTTTTTAGATTTTAAAAAAGCTTAAAATATGAGCTTGTAGATTGCAAATAAAATAAAAAATAAATTTGTGTTTAGTTTTAATTAAAATTATTTATTTTTCGCAAAATTCTAGGTGCCACTGTTCACAACTTTATGTATACAACAAAAATAGCTTTTCATTGTAATTTCTTTGCTTAAACAATAACAGTTACGTCAGACGTCAAACGAACCAAGTCTTTACACAAGACTGACTGAATTTCACTGACTAAGTCGCTTGCTTTGCCATGCCTTTTATATGGCAACGTAAACAGACTGATGAATGTTCTTGAAGACGAACGTTCATGACTTCGCCTTCTCGAAATCTCTAGAAATGTAAACAACGATGTTTACATTTATTCTTGTGGTGTTTGTTGGTATATTTTTGTTTACTTCTTTACCATTTATTTTATGCTGTTTGTTGTTATATTAATCAGTACGATAATTTGTAAACAGGTTTGTTTACTACTTTGTTTTGTTTTTGTAGATTTGGTTTAAATGTTCAGCGATGTAAGCACAGTGATGTAAAAACAGAACACCAGAATGTATCAAAGAGAGAATAATAAATTTATTTTTATTTTAATTAATTTGTATTATCCTTATCTTAATGCGCATTAACTTTAAAAGTAAGTCAGTACCGTTGATATTCAAGTAAAATCTGTAAGGTTTTCTTTCATATACATGTTAGTTATCACAGATGTATTAATTTTAATTTGAGTAGTGAGACCAACAACTAAAAGTCAACTCCGAACAATAGATTTTTTGGTATCGTTTTATGGCAATTTTTATTTACTATCCGATTTTTTCCAAAAGGCTGGTGGGATAAAGTCTCCAAGGAGGCATTTTTTCATATTTCGTTTTGTTCGAGTCAGAGCTGGGGCTTGTGTAATTAACGAACTCACTTCCATGTAAATAATGTGAATTTACCAACAGCATTAGCTGTTAATCATACTCAGATCTATTGAGGCAGCTCAAGGTGTTCTTGAACGTGAAGGAGATAACAATGTGCGTATTTCTTGACACAATACCTCTGCTCACGGGGTCATAAATAGGGCATTAGTTGGAATGGATTTAGAGTAATTTGTATCGCCAGTGTATGAGTGATTTCCTAAACGCGAACAGACGGGCTTAAAACGGATCTTGGAACAGTAGTGGGAGTTTTCGCTCATCAATGAAATATTCCGAAGCCATGGGAAAACTCGTTAATATTTTTCAAGGGGAAGAGTATTATATGGAAAGATGTTAGTAATTCATGTAAAAATTCGCGGTAGTGAGCAGGCAGTATAGCTTGGAAGAACGAGGTCTTCCACGCCACTGATGGGACCAGAACCTATCGCATAGTGAGAACTGGTGCTTAGAAAAGTATACTTTAGGAAAAGAGAGATTACATACATAATTGGCTATTACAACCCTTCAGTCAAGATTCCGGCCTAGCTTTTCACACCACTCATGTTGTGTGCGTTAATTTTATAGATGAGTGACGGGACGTACAGTTTAACGTCAACTCCGAATGACAGATTTTTGAGAAAGTTTTTCATGGCAGGTTTATTTACTCTCAGAGTTTTTGCCCGAAATCTGCTGAGAGGAAGTCGCCGAAGAAATATTTTCTTCATATTTTCGTTTTGATGTCTAACCTGTGGTTTGAACTCGGGCCTTACATCTAATAAGCGAACACACTACCCACTAGACTACGGCGACTACAAATAATCTTCTCATACCAAATGCGTTGCTGAAGAGGGAACATTCTATCAGAACAATGCGATTTCAGGAGAATGTATCGCCACGAGGTTTGAGGGGATTACAATGGATCATACGGTCGCAGTACTATGGCACCTTCCCTTACGGCTGTAATAATTATGCCTCAACGGCATTTAGGATTTCTGTAAACGCATATTGAGCACCAAGAGAACATTTTTAACTACAATTTAAATAAAATTATTAGAATATCTAAAGTGTCATACTCTTGGCCTTAAACTATAATTTTTTGTTTTTGCTTTTTACGAAATTTGAAAATTTTCCTTTTTGGCCACTTCCAAGCAATAGTATGAGTATTACTATACACCATACTGACTTACATACATGCATGCATACATACACAAGTAAAATTGTATTGTAAAATACAATATTTGACGCGTCATATTTTTTAATACAACGAACGACCGAACAACCATAAAAGTTTGGTTAAGTAAACACCAACATAAATGCCTCCTCTTGTGGCTTCTTTGGCTCTTTTATTTTCTCCGTATTTTTTTAGAAAAGCGGAGTAGGAAAGGCAGATTATTTGGGTGTAAATTTGTATTTCTTTTACTTTATTTGGCATTTACTATGACATTTTTATGCAAAATAGTAATTTTGTATGATTTTTCCAAGAAAAAAAAGGAGGAAATAAAAAATCTTCCAATCTATTTGCATAAAAAAGGAAATAAAACTTCCTAGAAAACGTTAAGGATGTGCGGAACTGTATGTCCTATTGGTGGTTTATATTGTTTTTATTTTTGGAATATTTTTAAATGTCTAACTGTGCCGTTATTTATGTATGTTCCCATATGTATGTATATCCGCATATTATATCTACTGTTGCCTTTATGTACGTTCGTTACTTGGCAGAATTACTTACTATTACTTACCATAGTTGCGGCGTTTCTTTGAAATTTGATTTTTATTTTCTTGCCTCTTGAATGTTGGCACTCATATACCGTACACATACATAAGTGCATGAAGCTATTCTGTTTTGTTGTTTTAATTTGTTTCCTTTTCTTTATTTTTTTAATATCAAATGTGTAGCATTACTACAAAGTGTCGGTTCATAATATGGGGAAAACTTTTGACAGTTTCAAAAGTCTTATTTGTATTCATTTTGGTTGTTGTTTCCTTTTTAAATTCTATTGCCTTCTTGCCATTATTTGTTGCTGTTGCTCAGTCGTTGAATTTCTATTTAATTCCAGCTATTGGGCGACAATAAGAAAATAAAGAATTACACAAAAGTTTTGACAGTAATATTTTGACTTTTGACAAATTTATTGTAAAAATTTCGCTTGTAATTGAATTTTTTTTGACTTGAATTCCGTTTTCAATTTGTTTGTATTTATTTCTCTGTTCAAGTCAAATGCTTAAAAATATATTCAAATGCAAGCCAGTGACCATATATATTAAACGCTTTTAAGATAGGGCCTTAGAGCCTCCTTGGAAGGCAAGCATGCATTTTGAAATAAAAAGTCAATTATTGGAAAATTTTCTAGATTTTCTTACAGAAGTAATAAATCTTTTATAATCAAAGTATACAATCAAATGAAATTTTCCTTTAGTCATTAAACATTATTTCGATAAAGTGTGAAATTTTATAACGAAATATGAAAAAATATGAAATATGAAAAAATATTTTTCTTGGGCGACATCCTCTCAGTAGATTTCTGACAAAAACTCTGAGAGTTATTAAAAATTGCCATGAAAAGTTTCTCAACAATCTGTTGTTCGGTGTCGACTTTAAACTCTAGGTCCCGCCACTCATGGACAAAATTAACACACACAACATGAGTGGTGCTGAGCAGCTAGGCCATGTACATATGTGATATGTTTTATCATTATGCCCTTGAGTTATTCGACCCATCGTTGCTTGTTTTTTAGGGTTCCAATTTTTGTCTTATAAATCGTTCAAAATCACTTACTGCTGACTTTGAAGACTGCTGTGATTTGTGGCTTATTCGCATACATATCAGCGATCAGAAATTAATATTCAAAAGGATGAGTCTAATCATACTCATAATTTCTGATACTTATACGCATTCATACTTATATTAATATCATACTCACAGTACTCACATTCAATCTTTGAAGTACTCATCATACTCATGCTTAACAGTACGCAGGATGTTGTTGATTTCAACTCTTCTTTACTCAACATTTACAAGAATCATAAAATAAGTATGACTCACGTACCAACACTAAAATACCCACTAGAAGGTTGTGCGTTTCCTTTGCTTGCTGTCTTCATCATTTTCTTCCTTCTTTTTTAGTAAATGCAACAACAACTAAGACTGTAAATTTTGATGAATGATTCGAATCACTCTAATCATTTATGACTATTATAAGTCTATTTCTAAATTTAAGAATCTAAATGAGTAGGCTTATGAATCAAACATATTTCTAATGGTATGAGTTTGATGTCAACGTTGTACTCATACTCATTGCAATCTGTACTTATAAATCAACGTTGTAGTGAGTATGAATAAATCAGAGTAGATGAATTTCAATACTGTTGACTCACTCATACTCGAAATTTCATTAGTACTTATGAGTAGCGAAATACGATTAATTGCTGATCCCTGGTCTGAATACGCCATTTCAATACGCATTTTCAATATGGCAACTTTAAATATAAACAAAATGAAAGCAAACATAACACAAAAGAATCTCGTTGTTGCCACTACGTTTTAAGAAACTTATTTAATTGAGCAGTGTTATCGACATTGTTCCGGCATTGTCATGTTTTTGAAAAACTTAAATTTTCTTTATCATTAGGTTGTAATAACGAAAAAAAATTGAAGGAGACTTTAATGTCTACTTTACCTTTTACTATAATGGCCGCAAATATTTTTAAGTTGAATATCAAAATGTCTGATCTTTGACTGTAAAAAGGATTTTTCTTAGTAAAATTCCAGAACGGGTTTGTCATTTTCATTTATCGTTCATCTATACATATTTAGTTTGGCATTCACAAATTCCGCTTTTCTAGAGAACACCTGTATCATCGCAGTCCATTAACTTTTGAAAGTTAAAAGCTACTCTTTCAATAAAATCCACAGAAAACTTTCCGCCAAAGTATTCGAAGTGTTTACTGAAGGGAACAAAAAACAGTAGTCATCCCATGTAACCTTTCGTTGTTAAAGTCCATATCAAATACGCAGCACGAACACATGTTCAGGCGTGAATGGCTGTGTGTATGTGTGTAGCTCTGCCTACCTAGGTGTAGAAGTGAAAGATAAGAACGAAAATTAACACGGAAACCAAGATAATAGAAATAACTGAAGAGTGATAATTTAAAAAAGAATTGGGTTTTCGTTTTATAGGCCAAAAATCAAGTAAAAAAAATAAATAAAATAACGGAATTCAATACAATTCAAACACACTGTACGGAAGGGCCAATTAAAAAAAAAGAAGGAAGAAAACCTGAAGTTAACGGTAAATAAGACCCACTTTAAAAATGATGTTAATCTAGACACAAAAGTCAAATATACAACAGCAGTCTTCATTTTATATTTGATTGTAAGTCGGTTGTGTAAATATACTCATTCTTAAGTTCAATACGCGCAGCCAAACACACTTGTGGTATTGTAATCAATGTATCAAGGAAAGTAAAAAGTATTGATGGCTATATGTACACAAAAGAGGTAAAAGCAAGTCTTATTAACCATGGGTTTAAAGTAAAAATTGTTTTGAATACAATAAACCAGAAGAGAATTCTTTCACATGCTGACATCAAACTAAAAAATTAAAGAAACACTTCCTTCATATAAGTAAGGTACCGATCAGATCTCAGCAATGAATCGTTTTTTCGCTACTCATAAGCACTCATGAAATTTTGAATATAAGTGAGTCAACAATAATAAAATTTAACTACTCTAATTCATACGTACTCACTACAACGATGATTTATAAGTACAGGTTGCAATGAGTATGTGAACAACGTTCATAACTTTAGAAAAATACTTATAATACTTAGAAATGATTCGATTGACTCGAATCATTCATCAAAATTTACAGGCTTAGTTGTTGGTGCATTTACAACCAATAAGTATAAAGACTAGGGTTGCCAGATTCCGATTCAGAAAATGCTGGACATTATGTTTTAAAAAGCTGGACAAAACAAAAAAAAGCTGGACATAAAAAAATACTGCGAAAATGTTAAATTTTGGTTTTGTGTTAATAATTTTTATTAAAATATCCATTGTATGTACTTATGTATTATTAAAAACATCAGCTGTTCAAGTGTCGAGACATTTTGTCAGTGATGAGAGAAGGAAATCATAACTTAGTTGTATAACAAATATTCAATCAGTGTTGGCTAACATGATTTGACAAAAATAACATCAAAATTATTGCCCATGTTATTGCAGTGTACTAAAAAAATTTCTATTTAGCTGGACAAATTAAATTTTAGCTTGAAAGCATCAAAAAAGCTGGACAATCCAGCCAAGTCCAGCCAGGCTGCCAACCCTAATAAAGACACATAAGCAAAAACGACAGAGGAGCAAGCAGAGCAAACACGCAACCTACTAGTAAGTTAGTATTTTAGAGTTCACACGCGAATCATACTTATTTTATGATTCTTGGAAAAGTTGAGTTATGAAGAGTCGATATCAACAACATCATACCTATTGTTAAGTAAGAATATGATGAGTACTTCAAACTTTGAATATGAGTAGAGGTTCTATGATTTCAAAATAAGTATGAATGCGTATAAGTATCAGAAATTATGAGTATGATACAATTCTTCTCATCTTTTTTAATATTCATTGCTGATCTCTGGTACCGATTGTATCAAAAACACGCTATTAAATAACCCCATAAACGATTAGCATATTCACAAATGGAAATACAGTTGCTCTGTTACTCCTCCAACCAGGTAATCTCCCAACCGGGTGTGTCGGAATGATATAAGTGCTCTTTTGTTTTTAAAAATTAAAACGAATTTTTTTTAGGAAAATAAAAACCTTTTTATTGGCCATAACTGGCTACACATTCTTCCCATCTTTTGAGCAATTTATGAATTCCACGCCAATAAAACTATACGTCTTTTAAAGCAAATGAATTAGTTACCCAATTTTCGACTTACTCTTTGAAACGAAGTATTGCTCAGACAATACATGTCAGCAGATTTCTGGCAAAAACTCTGAGAGTAAATAAAATTGCCATGAAAAGCCTCTAAAGAAACTTGTCGTTCGGAGTCGACTTTAAACTGTAGGTCCCGCAACACATGTATAAAATTAACGCACATAACATAAGTGGTGTTACGTATGTGTGTATGACAGTTTAAAGTCGACTCCGAACGACAAGTTTCTTTAGAGGCTTTTCATGGCAATTTTATTTACTCTCAGAGTTTTTGCCAGAAATCTGCTGAGAGGAAGTCGTACAGAAATATTTTGATGTCATACCACGATTACTCTATTCAAACACACCGCGTCTTTACACAAGGCTGACTGAACTTTTACTAACTGAGTCGCTTGCTTTGCCTTGCCTTTTATAATGGCAAAGTAAACAGTCTGATGAATGTTCTTGAAGGAGAACTTTCATGATTTCGCCTTCCCGAAATCTCTATAAATGTAAACATTATTGTAGTGTTTGTTTTTATATTTTTGTTTACTAGTTTACCAATTTTTTATGCTGGTGTTTGTTGGTACATTTTTAAACGATTTAAAAGCTAAGCACCAGTATCCAAATTTTTTTCATTTTCGTAACAATATTAATTGTAAGGAGCTAAGTGTGATGAATATGGAGGGTGAGGTACCAGATCATGTTGTAAAATTACCTTTTCGTGTCAATGCATAGGCCAACCTGATCGTTTGTTTGACAGCAGCTTAGACTGTACATTTTGATGAATGACATTTATGAGTGTTATAAGTATTTTTCTTAATTTATGAATCTGAATGAGTAGTCGTATGAATCAAACATATTTCGAACGTTATGAGTTTGATGTCAACGTTGGACTCATATTCATTGCAACCTATACTTATAAATCAAGTAGTAGAGTAGTGAGGTTCAATATTGTTGACTCACTTATATTCAAAATTTCATGAGCGCCTTCACAGAAGACTGACTAAATTCTTACTACTGATTGCCTGCTTTGTCTTGTCTTTTTATATTCCCACGTAGACAGTCTGATTAATGTTCTTGAAGTCGAATGTTCGCGGCTTCACCTTCTCGAGATCTCTATCGTTGTTTCATTGTTGTTTGTGGTTTTTGTTTATGTTGTTTGTTGTTGCCTTCTTGCTTACTGGTCTATCCCCTTTTCTTTCATACTGCTGTGTTTTTGTTTATCATTTTAATTTTAAACAATGTTACACCATTTCCAGTTTCGTAACACTATTAAGTATTACAGACATTCTTAAAATCATCCAACATTCGTAGTCGATTTAATATCATTATCAGATAAGTATACTAATTAAATTACAAAATGATTATACTTCCATTGAAAATCCTAATTTGTATCTCTCACAAAAGGTTAGAAGTCTCTGATTCAAATTCTTAATACAAATACAAATAAAATGTTTCGTCAAGCAAAACGAAATTGTTTATAACTGTTTCCGTCGATATATACTTTTCACCTCTAGTTTATAATAAATTCAGATATAAACGAGTGCACATTTTAATGTCTATTGACGGTGTATACATGCATATATGTCGCTGAGACATTCCACATTGAATCAATACGAAAATGTCCGGTCTTCTTGCTGTCTTGTAGAAATTATCACAATTGATGGGATAAAAATGTAGGGCTATAAGCAAACAGTGTCCTATCGAAATGTGCTTAACCAAGATGAGTTTGGCATTAGAAGCAGCATTCGTGGAAAATATAATCCCCGAGAATTTAAGACGCAAATTTGCGAATGTAAATAGTGTGCTGGCTTATTAGACGAAAGGCCTCGGTTCAAACCCCAGGTCAGACATCAAAACGAAATATGAAAAAAAATATTTCTTCGGCGACTTCCTCTCAGCAGATTTCTGTGAAAAACTTTGAGAGGTAAATAAAAATGCTATGAATAGTTTCTCAAAAATCTGTCGTTCGAAGTCGACGTTAAACTGTAGGTCCCGCCACTCACGTATAAAATTAACGCATACAACATGAGTGGTGTGAGAAGATAAGCCGTAACCCTGACTGAAGGGTTGTAATGGCCAATTATGTATGTATGTAAATATGATTTGCCGATTTTCACTTTCCAAATCTAAAGAAACCCATTAGTACAGGTTGCAATGAGTATGGGTACAATGTATAATATTGACATCTAACACATACCATTCGAAATATGTTTGATTCATAAGCCTACTCATTCGGATTTATAAATTTAGAAAAATACTTATAATTGATCCGAGCAACTCGAATCATTCATCAAAATTTACAGTCTAAGTTATTGTTGCATTTACAAAAAAAGAAGAAAGAAAAAGACAAAGGCATCAAACAAAGCAACAACACAACCTTTTAGTGAGTATTGTAGTGTTCGTACGCGAATCATACTTATTTTGTGATTCCTGTAAATGTTGAGTAAAGAATCGTCGAAATTAACAACATCATGCGTATTGTTAAGTATGAGAACGACGAGTACTTCAAACTTTGGATATGAGTAGTATGAGTATGATATTAAAATAAGTATGAATGCGTATAAGTGACAGAAATTATGAGTATGATTCGAGTCTACTCATCTTTTTGAACAGTCATTGCTGATCTCTGGTGTGAATGAAGTTAATATATTGCAAACAATAGAACCGTCTACAAGCAGTAATAAATTCTTGTTCTTAATGATTGGCATCATATAGTTGCGATACCAATTCAGTTAAAAAGAGAACTTCCGCTTTTAAGGTGAAATAACCCACATGCAGTTGAAATCGTTTTAAATGTATATGTGACTGCAAGTATATTTGTCTGATGAAGTTTTTTGTCAAATCGACTTTAATATTTATTTGAAAATAGTGGCAAAAACTCTTTGACTTGTATCTGGGGAATTGGTAGAGTTTCAAATGACATTTTCCGACACATAACTTTTATGAGTATGCCTTGTATAAGTAACATTGTGCTCTACAGAGTAATATATAGACTTTAAAGGCATAATTCATAAAAAATGTTGTGTTGGCGGCGGTGAGACAAATGTTGAAGGATGAGGAAGAAAGGAAGGAAGGAAGGTGGTAGATGTCTACACATACCATACATACATATGTACATATGTATAATATATATGAACGTATTTATACACAAGAGTATCTGCCATATGATAAGAGCAATGGATGAATATCACAGAATTAACAAAAATTCATTTGCATTTAAATTAATTTTGGTATGTTGAGTCTTTTATTTCTACAATCTTTTTTATTTGATATGTTTTTTTATTTTATTGCGTAAGGTCGACGATTTTTTTGTTAATTTTTTTTGCACTTAAATGGTGATATAAACAGGATTTCATATGAAAAACTCTTGTTATTTATTTCATAAATTTTTGTGTCTGTTCGATTCATTTATAAGCAATTGTATTAGAATGATTTCCATCCACTACACATTTGGGCCAAAAATAATAAAAAAATAAATAAATTTTATTTGTTCACTAAAAATGTACATACATGTGTACATATGTATGTATGTGCACATATCAAATTGATTATTTCATTATTTGAACATGTGTGTTAAGTTGGATGTAATCAATTGCAAATTAAATTCATTACACGATTCATATATGGCAAAGCTAGGCAGGCAGGCAGGCAAGCACACATTGTTGTCTTGCCTTGTCATATCCTGTTGCAGAAAAGTGTTAAACTTTTGAACAATTAAAATGCCTGTGATGCACAGAAATATTTTTGTGTTACAATTTAAAGCTAAAATTTAAACCTTCGAGCTGTTCTCGATTTCAATGTAAAAGCTTTTAGTGAAAATACATATTGTCAGGCAAAGAACAATAAAGTAATATTTGTATATGTGTTCAGCGTCTATTAGCCTCGCGAACTTCGCCTGCAACCACGACCTGATGAGAGAGCGCGTTGCTACATTTGTTGTATAAAAAAATTTTGAAATACATCAGGTCAGGTTACCAAGCAAAAATTTTCTCTTATTACCCGAGATGTACCACCCGAGATGTGCCACCAGGTCGAAGTTCACTACTGTAATAGGCGCTTTACATAACATTTGACAGTACATATATTGTAACTTTTTTTACCTTTTAAAACGTTTAAAATATTAGCTCGTAGATAACAAATAAAATAAAAATAAATCAGTGTTTAGTTTTAATTAAAATTCTTTATTATTCGCACAATTCTTTGTGCCACTGTTCACAACTTGATGTAATCAACAACAATTGCTTTGTTTGTTATTCCTCTGTTTATACTCTTTGCATAAGCAATAACAACTACTAGTCAATTGTTCGACAGATCTTTGCAAGGGAGATCTCCACAATGACTCTCTTTAAACACACCGTGTGTCCACACAAGTCTTACTGACACTTTTACTAAATCAGTCACCTGATTTGCCTTGCCTTTTACATGGCAAAGTAATCAGTCTGATGAATGTTCTTGAAGGCGAATGTTCATGACTTCGCCTTTTTGAAATCTCTATCAATGTAAACATCGTTGTTAATATTTATTATTATAGTGTTGTTGGTATATTTTTGTTTACTTGTTTACCATTTGTTTTTTATGCTCTTGTTTATTGTTGTATTTTTGTTTACTTGTTCACCTTTTTGTATGCTGCTGTTGGTTGATATATTAAGCAGTACAATAATTTGTAAACATGTTTGTTTACTGCATTGTTTTGTTTTTGTAGCTTTTGTTTATAATTTTAATGTTAAGCGATGTAAAAGCAAAAAACCAGTATCAAGATTTTTCCATTTTCGTAACAATATCATTGGTGTCCAAATCATTCAATTCAAGTAAAAAGAGTAGGTAGTCATTGGCTTATAGTGCTCGCCTCTGACAGTGATGGCCAACGTTGTCCTTAAAGAAATATGGACCGATTAGGCCGGTAGACTAAAATCCATACCATACCGTGGCTTTTTCGGGATACAGTGGAAGCTCTTGTATCACATGTAAATTAATTTCGACATTTTACTTGTTCACGTATCCATTCATCCAGAAATGGGTCTCATCATGAAAGATGATTTTTCAATGAGAATTAGAGTAAGTTGCCAATTGCTTTAGAGCCCATTCAAAAAAAAAAAACTTTGTTGCCTATGGTCATTCACATTCAGTCCAGTTAATTTCAGGATAGGTTGAAGTGGTAGCTTTGCTATCAAAAGCTCACTTGAGCACGCATAGTGGCCAGTTGTGACGCCACAAGTGAACGCAGTCTCTGTACTGACTAAGTCCCTCCAAACCAGGGAAGAAGAAGAAGTTGGTCAGCGCAACAGCTGCACATATAAAGCACGACTACTGCACGCTGGAAAGCCAGCCCTAAAGTTTAATAAACGAAGCTATATCCTTGACATCAATGGATGATAGCTCCGTCAAGCTGACAAGGATTTAAGAGCCAAATAAGCTATATCTGCACGTTGCAAGAGGCAAAGAAAGTGGATAACAATCTCCTCTTCCTCAGCGGATCTACAAGCACGGAAGAAGTCCTTAGATGGGAGCTGCATTCTTTCCGCGCGGCTTCCCATAACAAAAGGAGCCGTAAGCATGGCCACTGTGATTGAGACGACGTTACGACTAAGTCCAAGTACCTGATTAGTGCGCCTTCTATCCATCAATTGCCAAGTGAGCCAAGCGGTAGAGCAGGACTCCTCATTTACCCAGGATAGGTTGGCGTCTCAAAATAATTTCCACGCGATTTCCTACTTGACCGAAATAAGTGGCATCGCCAAGTCGATTGAAGAGGATTACGGAAATAGCGCACCAGCCCTGGCGAGCTCATCGGCTCTGAAGCGCCCAGAAAGTAGGTCGAGACAGCCATGACATTCCCTGACGATCCTGGAGTTATGCACAACGTTCGACAGAGATCTTAGCTCAGTTACTTGGCAAAAGTCTCCAAATTCTGTTTGCCAATTGGTCTTTAAAGACCATGTTCTTAAGAGTAACGCGATATTGATTCCTTACATCTTACAGCGCGGTCTTATGGTCATTGACGATGTTATCAGTGCATCTTGTTAGTGAAGGAATTTTTATATTCTGTTTGACAAAATCATTGCCTTTCGTTTCAATATTGAAATTATTTTAAAATTTGCTTGTCTGAACATCATCATTATCTTCAATTGGCATTATCAATATTCAAGATAGTCTTTAAGTAACTTTTTTCTACGTTTAATTGAATTTTAAAAATTCCTCAAATATCTCTGCTGGATGATTATGAGAATGTCGCGTTTCCTGAAGAAAAGAAGCAAAAAAAACTAAAGTTTTCCTTCCATGTTATTATCTTTTCAGCATTACCTTTCCGTCTACAAAACTTTAAACATGTCTTCCTTCCCTCATAGACACATCGAATCCCTTCACGAGAAAGTTTTCTTTTAACATCGTAGACATTTTTCCGCATGGTAAGCTACCTGCTGTAGCATTTCTGTAGCAAGAAAACTTTTGCATTAGTGGTGTTATTTTTCAGATTCTATTTTTTTCGTTTTCATTTAAATTGTTCTTCGATTTTCCTTTTTCACTGAAGGATGGAAAGGGTAGGGAGAAATTGAAAACACGGGTACATTGGTGATAACCGAAAACTTATAACCGTTGGTAGCCAAAGTTCAACGTTAATAGCATAAATACGAAATTAATAGCAAATCGTTGGCAAGGAAATGGCGTCAAAAATCTACCGTTACGTAAAGCAAAAAAAAAATGGCTAAAAAATAACGAAAAAAAACAACAAAATATCCGTATAATATACGGACTGAACGTTGCATGAATTTTTGAAAGCTATCATAAAGGCTTTAATGCCTTGCACACAAATACATTGAGGAAAATGGAAAATGGTGAGGAAATGATGACCGTTCATGGCCATCAATAAATAAAGGATTAATTTTTTTAGTCCTTTGTAACAAAAGATTTAAAAAAGCTGAAAAAAAACTGAAAAAAAGCTGGTAACCGTAGCTATTTTAAATTGAAACTTTAAGATGTGAAAAGTTGTGGAAAAGGCTGAAATGCTTAACAGTCCAACGAAACCGTGTCCGAAAATTAATCACAAAGTGTTTGCTACGAATTGCTTTACAATGTGAAGAAAGGTTGAACAAATATATAAAAGAAAAAAGTAGAACAAGAAGCAGTAGAAGGAAAAACAGCTGACTTGGCTTAATGTCACCATTCGTTGTTTTGTTGCTGTTGCTGTTTTTGTTCGTGTTTCTTTTCTCTCTCTCGCCTTGTATCAATGGAAATGCTGAGTCCAGTAAACCAAAAAATTGTAACCATTTATCATGATTCATATGAGTTATTGTCAGCCACAGCAGGCTTCTTACTCCATACGTATGTATATGGTATAGGCAATATTACGGATATGGATACATTTTCATCTCTACCACTTCACACGCATACATTTGCATTTACGTATCCAACTACGCATATCATCTTAAATATACCAACATATTGGCATGCAGATGATATTGGAAGGACTTTGAATATTCTTCATACATGTGTACATAAGCAGTGCAGGAAATAATATTAAGTGCAGTTGTATGGTATATTTGAAGGGTTTTGTTTTATGGTTCCTAATTTTATAAGTGCTGAGTACAGTAGCTCAAAACCAAAAAACTCATCTGTGATAAAAACATGATCTTCATGGCCACGAAAAACAAAATTTCTTTAATCTGTACTTATAAGGGCTACATACATATTGTAAATGATGATTATAATTTCGAAAAGAATCATGATCAAATTGTTTCTCCTTATCATTGCTGTTATACCTTATTCTGTTAAATAATGACGAGTTTATCGTATTTGAATATTAGAAAAATGTGTCCTTAAGAATATTGATCATAATATACGTATATACATACATAACATACATACCAGAGATCACCAATGAGTATTCAAAAGGATGAGTAGATTCGAATCATACTCATATTTTCTGATACTTATACGCATTCATACTGATTTTAATATCGTGGAACCTCTACTCATTTTCAAAGTTTGAAGTACTCATCATATTCGTACTTAACAATACTCATGATGTTTTTGATTTCGACTCTCCCTTTCTCAACATTTACAAGAATCATAAAATAAATATGATTCGCGTACGAACACTACAATACTCATTAGAAGGTTGTGTGTTTGCTTTGCTTGCTGTCTTTGTTTTTATCTTGTAAATGCCACAACAACTAAGGCTTAAGTTTTGATGAATGATTCGAATTACTCGAATTATTTATGAGTATTATAAGTATTTTTCTAAAGTTATGAATCTGAATGAGTAGGCTTATGACTAACATATTTCGAATGATATGAGTTTGATGTCAACATTGTACGCATACTCATTGCAACCTGTGCTTATAAATAAACGATGTAGTGAGTACGAATGAATCACACTACATAGTTAAATTCCAATATTGTTGACTCACTTATATTCAAAAATGAGTAGTGAAAAAACGATTCATTGCTATTCTGTGATACGTACATAATTGGTCATTACAACCCTTCAGTCAGGATTACGACCTAACTTCCCAACACAACTTCTGTTGTGTGCGTTAATTTTATACATGAGCGGCGGAACCTACTTCTTAGTGTCGACTCCGAACGATAGATTTTTTAAGAAACTTTTCGCGACAAGTTTATTTACTCACTCAGAGTTTTTGCCAGAAATCTTCTGAAAGGAAGACGCCGAAGAAATATTTTTTCATATTTCGTTTTGCTGGAGATGTCTGACCTGGGGTTGGAACCATGGCTTCACGTCTACTAATATGATATGATAATATACATACATGCTCACATAACTGGCCATTACAACCCTTCAGTCAGGATTACGGCCTAGCTCTCACACCACTCATGTTGTGTGCCCTAATTTTATACTTCAGTGGCGGGACCTACAGTTTAACGTCGACTCCGAACGACAGATTTTGAGAAACCTTGTTATGGCAGATTTATTTACTCTCAGAGTTTTTGCCAGAAATCTGCTGAGAGGAAATCGTCTAAGAAATATTTTTTTTCACATTTCGTTCTGATGTCTGGCCTGGATCTCGAACCCGGGCTTTACATTTAATAAGCGAACACACTTCCTACTAGACTATGGCGACTATGATAATAATATACCATAATGAAATTGGCGTAGAGTACTAAACATTTAATTAATTTTCTTCTAATTTGAAGTCAAAGTGCTTGAATGCCAACACAGCAAATAAAATTAAGAGACTAAAATAAACCTTGAAACAGCCGATTCAGAAAGTCTCCCGACTCTAGGACCCCAGAAAAAAGCCAATCAACAATGAATATCATTAGAAGAGTAGAAGACTTTATTCCTCCATAGCGGTATGAGTGCTTAAGTGGAAAAACTTGTTTAATGAAACTGAAATAAAGCACAGAAACATAACAAGTATGGCCCCTAAAAACAAATGAAATGAAATACATAAAGCTTTAAATTTTGTAAAAAGACAGAATAATCTACGAGTAAAGGAGATAACTGTGCGTGAAACGAGAGAAGGATTTGTGATTCTGATTGATCCAAATAATCAACACAATACGCCGTAAGAGCCGTCTCATATCGGACTGACTGAATTCTTACTACTCGTTGCCTGCTTTGTCTTGCCTTTTTATATGCCCACGTAATCAGTCTGATGAAGGTCCTTGAAGTCGAACGTTCGTTGTTTCGCCTTTTCGAGAACCCTATCGCGACTTCATTGTTGTTTGTGTATTTTGTTCACATTGCTTGCTGTTGCGTTCTCGCTTACTTGCCTATCCCCATTTCTTTCATACTGATGTTGTTGGTTTACTTGTAACAAGTTCGTTGTATTTGTTTGTGTAGGTTTTGTTAATCATATTAATGTGAAACGATGTTTCCATTTTCGTAAGAGAATTACTAGAAATATTTTGAAATGTGTGCTCTTAAATACACTTTGTGAAATGTGTCAAAGTAATAGAGATGTGGTGGTGGGGAGGAGGATGAATATTTAATTTAAATACATCCAACCGAATCAAACTATACACGAGACAAAACATGTGTGACAGGACAGGAGAAGGAAATATTCGAACTTTGAAAGTGTATAACAATAACCCCCCAATGTATACAAATTACAACAAAAAATTGTGTACAAAGTATTAAATTAATAGATTATTTGTTTGATAATTTATTAGCAGGTCAATACCCGGTTCATTTTTCTTTTAAATACAAAGACAGCAAAAAATGATATCTTTGTGGATCACAATGCCTCTGCCATACAATAAATTCAAATGTGAACGTGTGCGTGCCTGTTTGGGACATGGTCATGTGAGTCTACTTGGATGTGGGCAACAAAACTAAGCATATTTTAAGTGTGTGTGACCATTTCTTAATCAAACCATAGTAAATCTCGGCATTGACACATGACGCTTTGGCAAATAAATTCATATCCCTTAAGCAGCATTTACAGCAGACCCTCGCTCTAAACAGTACGTACGTGTGTGGTCGTCATAGTTTCTTGTATAAAATATTTTATTACCAATCTATGCGTAGTACTTACTACCCCTTTATTATTATTATTTTCAATGTTTTTTTATTTCTTTTTAAACCTTATTCTTTTGAGTTTTTTCTTTATTTTCTTCTTATTTTATATTGTGATGAAGTGTGCATCCTTTTAATTTTTCATCTTAAGATTTATCTCCATACATTCATCTCTTTTTACTTCCATACTTTGTATTTCATTTGGAAAAGACCCACATTTTGTTATCTTTCTTCTGCGTTTTTTCTTTCTTTTCTAAATCCTTTAAGTCACAACATATGTGTTCTAGGAGTCCTCTTTATTATAGTCAATGTTATTGGTTTTTGTTGGTTCTTTAAAATGTATGAATACGATCTACGATTCTATCGAGAAATATTATGTATTTGTGAAGATTTATCCAATAAGGTTGTATGGTTGGTGTGGCATCATAATAAACCTGCTGGATTTACTTCCATTCTTTCTTTCTTTCTTTGTTGTTTGTTTGAATTCGGTTTCGAATTCGGATTTAGTGTGTTAATAGTTGAGTTGAAAAGGGTTCAAAGTAATTGAAGAAAAAAGGAAAATTTACAACCCTCAGGATAGAAAGATTTTCTTTGAAAGTTTTATGCCACTAAATAAACGTCAAGGAAACGAAAACACATCTCCAAAGTAATAAGGATTTACGCAACAACAAGAATCGTAAATTAAAAACAGCAACTTACAACCTAAGCTTCTATAATTGCTACACAGTTTTACATGAATTTAATTTACATGGAAAGAGATTATCAAACATTTCTTTCTTAGAACATGTTTGACGGCATAGTATTAAGAAGAGGCCATAGAGTATATGATATAAGTACAATGGAGTACAATGAATTTCAAAAATATTACGCATCTTATATTAGCTTAAGCCACATTTATTAATTACTAACCCCACCCACACTAACTAATATACACTCAACTAAAGCATTAAATAGTAATTTATACTTTAAATGAAATTAAATAACCATACCTGACTGATTTGGTGCTCTTTGTTCTTTCATGTGCCACTGTTCACAACTTGATGTTACAACAACAATTTGCATAGTTTGTTATTCTTCTTTACACTTCTCTTTCGAAGATCTTTACGACGACGATCTTCAAACCACGACTGTTTTTCATACGCAACGCGTCTTCACACAAGTTTTCTTCAGTCAGGATTACGACCAAGCATCTCACACCACTTATGTTGGGTGTGTTAATTTTGCGGAACCTCCAGTTTAAAGTTGACTCTGAAAGACAGATTTTATGAGAAACTATTCAAGTTAACTTTATTTAGAGTTTTTGCTGAGAAGAAGTCGGCCAAGAAACAATTTTTTTATAATTATATATAATAATTATTATATAATTTTTTTATTTTTTCGTTTTGTTGAAGACGTCTGACCTGGAATTTAATCATAATTTCCTACTTTTATAGGCAGAAACACTTTATACTCGTTTTCCTTGAAAAATAATTAAGAAGACAGACATTTTTTTAAAAGATAATTGAATATTTAGGGCCATTACTACAACTTCCCCTTAAAGTTGGGCTTAGTTAAAGGTAACTTTAGCTAATGTAAACTCTAAAGTCACCTTTGATTTCTTTTCGTTATTACAACGTACAGATAAAATAAAGTTAACTTTTTGAGAAATATGGCAGTGCCAGACCAATGTCGATAACAATGCTCAATTAAACCAGTGTTTTTCAAATGCAGTAGCAACGACGAGTCAGGTGTTATCTTCAATCTCGACAACGTTAGAAACAGAGAGTTTCGATACACCCACTGGACCTTTCACCATTATGTTATCATTTGTTTCGATCTCTGCAGTAATGGTGCAAAATATAAATTTCATACTTAAAGATGACTACAAGTTATTAATCGAAACGGTCCTCACCAGAGATCAGCAATGAATCGTTTTTTCGCTACTCATAAGCACTCATGAAATTTCGGAAAAACAATAAGGCAGCAAGCAGCCTTCTACAACAACATCAGTATGAAAGAAAATGGGATAGACAAGTAAGTGAACACAACAAGAAGAAATGTGAACAAAGTACACAAACAACCATGAAGTCTCGACTGAGTTCTCGAGAAGGCGAACACACGAGCAATTGACTTCAAGAACCTTCATCAGACTGTTTACGCGAACATATAAAAAGTCAAGACAAAGCAGGCAACGAGTGGTAAGAATTCAGTCAGTCTTGTGTGTAGTCGTGTTGCGTGTGAAGCAAACAGTCGTGGTTTGACGATCGCCGCTGTAAAGATCTACCAAACAGAAGTGTAAAGAAGAATAAAGAACTAAGCAAATTGTTGTTGGATACATCAAGTTGTAAATAGTGGTACACAAAATTGTGCGAACCATAAAAAATTTAATTGCAATCAACAAACTCATATTTTAAACGTTTTTAAAAATGTAAAAACGTAACGATATTTTGTGCTTCCTGTATATGTTGAGTTATGGAGAGTCAAAATCAACAACATCATACGTGTTGTTAAGTATGAATATGATGAGTACTTCAAACTTTGAATATGAGTAGCGGTTCCATGAATGCGTGTAAGTATCAGAAGTTATGAGTATGATTCGATTCTACTCATCTTTTTGAATACTCATTGCTGATCTCTGGTCTACACTTTGCATAATAAAGCACGTTTCAATTTAAGAACTTTGCGAACACCAATATTTTCGTAACTGTAACTACAGTATGCAAGGAAACAAATGCCATAAACACACAATGTAAATGGATTATTCAGAAGATAGAATGATTAAATAATCGATTACTCATTTTATGTGGTAGTGTTGTAATAATTTATTCGTCTGCTATTTTCCGAACATTAATGAAAAAGATGCCAAGATAGGAAAACATTTTTTTGGTGATTTTATTCCTCTTTCTTGTTAAATGTTCTTTCAGATTAAAGACAAGATAAGAAAATGAGAGAAAATCACGTAGAACCGTTAGTTCTTGTTGTTTTAATTTTCAGCATTTAAACAGATTTTGAACATTTTTCCGAATGTTTGTTCAACTTTTTTTTGATTTTTTCTTTTTGGTACCTTTTAAAGGCAATTGTCGTTATTTTCCTTTTGTATAATTTTTTCATTAATTTCCATATTTTTTTTTTGTTGTTTTTCCTTTCGTATTTATGTGTGTATATATGTATTTTGAATAATCTTTTTTCACTTAAGTGAACTCATTAATATTCAATCTGACCATGATTACACAGACGCCCTTTTTCTGCTGTGTCGGTGGAAAATAACGAAGTAAAAATAGACGTAAAATTGCGACTTTATTTGTGCGGTGTGGTGAGTAAGAGAAGACCAAGAGAAGATGAGCACAGAAAATATTATGAAGTAATGATGATGCAGGGCTGAGCAGGGGTATACAGGATGTAGGAGTACGACGCTTAATATACGAATATTTAGGCGTTTGTATTTAGCTGTGCAAGCAAACGATGTGATGTGATGAGTCTGTGTCTGTGTATGGTAAACGAAAAGTAAGCAGCGTAGACTTGAGATTTTCTGGTGATGATGAATTACTTGTTTTCAGTCACAGTAGCCACTGGTTGTTTTATTTCATGGTTTTTGTAAATTAAACTTTATGGACAGAAGGCGCTCATTTAGTTTGTTGTGTAAACGACTGAATGTTGGTGGGGTACATAGAACAACAACAACATTTGTTTAGATTGCAAGAGGTTTATAAGTGTTTTTATGTGTCTATTTATGAATTCTAATATTTACATACATATGTATGTATGTTCGTCTGTCTGTATAATACTGTTGTATCGCAGTTAAATTTACTTTTTTGGCATAGATTTTTATCAATTTGTATTTTGAATGGAACTACACCCTACCGAATACTGCTGGTACTTTGCGAACTTCTAAGTTTTTCATTTTTATTAAAATTTTTGGACCCAAGAACCCATAACTCAAAAGACTTTTCGGAACATCGGTACAGCAACATCGAAAGCGTTAGTGTAGTGTGTTTGTTCGTCAACATATTAGACGCATGACAAGAAGGCTGGTGCTAAGGACTATACAAAATCTATGTTCTGGGCATATCTGCCGCCTTCAGTTTTAGTTTTGATCAAATTCGTTCGATAGCACTAAGTTTTCTTTTCTATATATTTTTGTTTTACTTCTTCGCTTGAAATCATTTTATTGGAAATACATATTTTGAATATTATATACGGGTGCCCTGGTAGTCTAGTGGGTAGTATGCTAGACTATTAGCGTGAGGGTCGTGGGTTCGATTCCCACCAGAGATTCTGGTCTGTGACACTACACCGAGCATATGGTCTTGTTACTCCGCTCGTATAAAAAAAATTTGAATATAATTTGTAATTGCATTGTAATTGATAATAAATAAAATAAATATTATATACATATATGTACATACATAATTGGTCATTACAGCCCCTTAGTCAGGATTACGACTTAGTTTCTCACACCACATATGTTGTGTGCGTCAATTTTTAGACATGAGAGGTACAGTTTAAAGTCAACTCCGAACGACAAATTCTTGAGAAACTTTACATTGCAATTTTATTTACTCTAGAAATCTGCTGCGAGGAAGTCGCCGAAAGTATATATTTTTTCATATTTTCGTTTTGATGTCTGACCTGGGGTTTGAACTCGGGCCTTTCATCTAAGAAGCCAACAGACTACCTACATATTTCAAATGGTTTGAGTTTGATGTCAACGTTCTACGCATACTCATTGCAACCTGTACTTATAAATCAACGATGTGGTGAGTACGTATGAATCAGAGTAGTTAAATTTCAATATTGTTGACTCGTTTGTATATTAAAAATTTCATGAGTACTTATGAGTAAATGAAGTTTTGAATATAAGTGAGTCAATAATATTGAAATTTAACTACCCTGATTCATTCATTGATTTATAGGTACAGGTTGCAAAGAGTATGCGTACAACGTTAACTTCAAACTCTTACCATTCGAAATATGTTTGATTCATACCAAAATCTTTTAGATTTATAACTTTAGAAAAATACTTATAATACTCATAAATGATTCTAGTGATTCGAATCATTCATCAACATTTACAGTCTTAGTTGTTGTTAGGCATTTATGTACAAAAAAAGAAAAAAGACAAAGACAGCAAACAAAGCTAACGCACAACCTTCTAGTGAGTATTGTAGTGTTCGTACGCGAATCATACTTATTTTGTGATTCTTGTAAATGTTGAGTAATGGAGAGTCGAAATCGACAACATCATGCGTTAGTAGAAGTACGATGAGTACTTCAAACTTTGAATATGAGCAGTATGAGTATGATATTAAAATAAGTATGAATGCGTATAAGTATCAGAAATTATGAGTATGATTGGAATCTATTCATCTTTTTGAATACTCATTGCTGATCTCTGGTATGTATTGTACCACTTCTTTTTCTGTATACTGTGGAAGCTGTCTTCTTAGCCAGTTAATTCTGACTATCTCCCTAAGATTTGTCTGAGCGGAGGGAAATGATTGGAAGTCCTTAAATAACAATATTCTGAAAGCTGCTTCGATGGTAAGAAATGCTATAAAATGTTATAAACACCATAAAGACAGCGCAGCAAACATAGCAATCTTTCAAAAAAAGAATACATGCGTGTATATGTAAAGAATTATTTTAAGCCAGCGTGACAACAAACCACGATTTGGATGCTTTGAACTTAAGCTAGTTTCTATGAAAATTAGAATATTTAAGCTAACAATGAGAGGATAAGTGCTATCAATATAAGATACGTAAAATAGAGGTTTTAAAAACGTGCTGCGTGAAATGTAACGCGAAAGAATGTTTTAGTGACACCATTGATTTTTTTATTTGTTTTGCATAGGCTTTGCTGCTGCTGTCCTTTAATATAATTAATACGCATTAAGCTTACCTTAGGCTGCAATTGCAAATGTCTATGCTTGCTGCGTTGCTTTAATTGTGTTCTCTAAGGTGGGAGCTTCAGACCGCACATATGTCGATTTCTGACTTAATTTTAAAAATAATTTAATCGTGTGCAATATTTCCAAACTTTTCTTATCTCTTAGTTCTCATTCTAAACAATATTTTGTTTTTATAATCTTTGCTTTCTTCTGCCATACAATACAGCCTTAAGGAGTACTTGTGATTCGTATTTGTTTTCCTATTTTTTCTTTCGCTTTTTTTAGGTGATTCCAGTTTTATTCATTTTCGGTACTTTGGTTCTTAATTTATAATGAAAAATTAGTAGCACAAGTGGATTTTATTCAAGATTATTTATTTCGTATACTTTTTTCTCTTTTTTTTTCATTTTCTTATATTCTCCTTCATACTATTAATGCTGAACGGTGGAAGAAAATCTTCAAATTATAAAATTTTGATTTGACGCTGACTTAAGTCAATGTTGAACATAAACAGTTTATGTTGTTGTTTTTGCCGGTTGTTAAGATCTTTTCTGGTATGAGGTTTCTAATTTAAAACATTTCATGTAGTTTGTCTCTATCTCTCCTTTTATTTCACGTTTCCACAGATTTTTTTTTTAATTTTCGAATGTTGTTGGACAACAGCTACAGTAAAGCGTGTGCGGCCGTGGTGATTATGATTTCAGCATCATCATGGCCCAAGGGGGTGGATTCCTAGTCATCTGCCACAGTTTTAAAAATGCTCAAATCTAACAAAAAAAGTTAAAATCGTAAATTAAAAATAATTTTTTTTTCTCAAAAACAACAACAACAACAGCAACGCAGAAAAGTTTTGATAACATCATTTAACTTCCTAATGCAAAAGGAATTCATCATCAGCTAAGCAAAATGATAATTTTTGAAAAAACATGCAGAAGTTATAGATAAATTAGAATGAAGATTCTTTCAAAATACATTATAATTTATTACATTTAATGGAATATTTTCATTAATTCATCCAATTTATTCAGTCAGTCAATCAGTCAGTCTGTTTGTCAATCAGTCAGTCAGCCATTAGGTATGCATGACAACATTTGGCATTTGCTTCGAACGGGAATATCATAAATTGAAAGAAGAAATAAAAGGAAAACCAAAAAAGAAAATGAAATGAAATTTATTTATTTTCTCTAAATAAAAGGAATAAGAGGAATGAGTGTAAAGAGTGGCTTGAGAGAAATGTAGAATACTTTGGTGTCTGTCACCTTCGTGTCGGAAGTAATTTAATGCATTTAAAGATAATGATTATGATTTTGCTTCAACAATAATTGTTACTTTAATTGGTAACGTACCGTAATGTAGCACAAGGACGACTCTTTTTCTTATTAAAAATAATTTTCCAAATCAATTTTCGTATTTTGTCTTCACTCTTCTCTCTCTCTCCGTACAACATACATACATACATATTTAAGTCATTCAGCACCCGTTGAATGATTTATTCTTCAACATTTAAGTTCCTTTTTGGCCAGGAAAACAAAACTTAACTAAAGAATACTATAGTTTCTCAGTTACTCTTTCTATAGATTTGAATACTGTGTTCTGTTGTTTTGTTTAAAAATGACTTTTAATAGCCATCATTATAAGTACAATTAAGCGTTATTATTTAATGTATTCGGTAAATATAATTATCAAATTTGTCATCATTATTGCAATAAATAATTATAAGTTTTGATCATCATTCTCTTCTTTTTTGTAACTAACATAGCTAACCCATTGCAAACCTTTTGTTATTATGATAGATTGGTAAATATCATGTATTTCGCTATTTCATTCATTAGTCTTGTCTTGAAAAGCAAAAAATTTGTAAAAACTGTACAATAGTATGGAAAGTATCATTGAAATCAAGAAAATTTAATTTTTAAATGAATTTGTAAAACAATACAATCCAAAGTCATATAAAGAAATTTTTTATAATATTTGTTCCATTAGAAGTGAATTTGAAACATTTGAAAAACCTATTGATACCATTATTTTTGGAATATACATACCAGAGATCAGTAATGAATCGCTATTTCGCTACTCATAAGTACTCATGAAATTTTCAATATAAGTGAGTCAACAATATTGAAATTTAACTATGTACTCTGATTCATTCGTACGCACTACAACATTTATTTATAAGTACAGGGTGCAATGAGTATGCATACAACGTTGACATCAAACTCATTACATTCGATTTGATTTGATTCATGAGCAAACTTTTTTCGATTCATAACTTTAGTGTGACCATCATTCATCAAAATTTACAGTCTTAGTTGTTATTGCATTTACAAAAAAAGAAGAAAGAAAAAGACAACAAAGCAAAGCAAACACACAACCTTCCAGTGAGTATTATAATGTTCGTACTCGAATCATATGTATTTTGTGATTCTTGTAAATGTTGAGTAAAGGAGAGTCGAAATCAACAACATCATACGTGTTGTTAAGTATGAGTACGATGAGTATTTAACATTTTTAATATGAGTAGTATGATATTTAAATAAGTATGAATGCGTATAAGCATCAGAAATTATGAGTATGTTTCGATTCTAGTCATCCTTTTGAAAACTCATTGCTTACCTCTGATACATACATAACATAATTGGTCATTACAACCCTTCAGTAAGGATTAAAGACCTAGCTTCTCACACCACTCATATTGTGTTGTAAATTTTCTACTTAAGTGGCGGGACAGCTTAATTCGACTCCGAACGACATATTTTTTGAGAAACTTTTTCATGCCAATTTTATTTACTTTCAGAAATCTGAAGGTTTTTTAATATTTTCTTTTTGAATTTCTGAGGTTTGAACCAGAGATCAGCAATGAGTATTCAAAAATAGGAGTTGAAAAGAATCATAGTCATAATCTCTGATACTTATACGCATTCATACTTATTTGAATATCATAGAACCTTTACACATAGTACACATACTTAACAATACACATGATTTTGATTTAGACTCTCCTTTACTCAACATTTACAAAAATCACAAAATAAGTATGATTCGCATACGAACACTACAATACTCACTAGAAGTTTATATTTTTCTTTCTTCTTTTTTTGTAAATGCAACAACAACTAAGGCTGTAAATAATGAATTATAATTATTTTTCTAAATTTATGAATCTGAATGAGTACGCTTATGAATCAAACATATTTCGAATGGTATGAGTTTGATGTCAACGTTGTACTCATACTCATTACAACCTGTACTTATAAATCAATGTGTAGTGAGTACAAATGAATCAGAGTAGTTGAATTTTAAGACTGTTGACTCACTCATACTCAATGTTTCATGAGTACTTATGAGTATTGCTGAAATCTGGTATGTATATTAGAAATTCAACCATAAGTACATAAAGATCGTATGCAATTTTAGATTAGACTGCAATTTTCAGATGAAACTTGAACAAATTAGCATTCTATTCTAGGTCGTAATATTTTGAGCTTCCGTACCGTAAATTTTCTCAAAAAATAGAAGTATTGCAGCTGTCATCTCCTCGTAGAAATCCGATGCTCTTATAAATAAATATTCCAGTTATATACTATACATATATACAGATGATGCTTATCATATCATATCTCTTGAAGTTTTTGCAGGGACTACAAATTATTTTGCCTACCCATAAATTTTCAATTAATAGATGATATAGTATCGACTAAAATTTTTAGCAATTCAGATTCAAACAGCAAAGAAGAGACAATCTTCGAGTAATATTTTACGAATTTACGCTTCATATATGTACCTTTATTGCGTAAATCGCAATAAATGCCATTATTGAGATCAATAAATACGCAAATTGTTATAATATTGGACAAATCGAATGTCTACAACGAAAAAAAAAACAACGTTGCTAAAAAACAACCAGCTGCCAATTGAATATTGAATAAGCAGCTGAACTGCGTATATTATTATGCCTGAACACGTAAAATATTGTACTCAATTAACCGAATATTGACTCAATTAAAGTTCATATCTGAACATTGTGTTACAAATTATTTGGTGTTGCATTGGGCACAATCGTGAGAAATCTTGTTGATTTAGTCAAACGTAATGAAAATCTAATTTTGCTTGTCAATTTCGATTTCAGTTTAAAAAGCACTTTGCATTTTATGGGTTAAAATCAAATATTTTAACGTAATGTTATGTATTACGTTGGGTAATAATTTATACATGAGTTTGATTGAATGACTGAAAACTGAATGCAAAGTATTGTATGGTATGGTATGGTATAGTAGGTTCCCTGTTATTACATTGTCTAACACGTAAATACATAAAATCCTTAATATATTGTCACTCAAGTAAAACACTATTCGAATCAAATGTGCTGGCAACATGCAATAATAAAATAAAATAAAATAAAATAAAACACAGAAGAATACGTATTAAATAAAGGAAAAATATAAAATAGAATACAATATTTATTATTATACACGATAATTTCAATTGTTTGTTATGGTAGTTCACCTCAATTGGGGACTTGGTATACTTGGTATGTGGGTGGTACATTAAAACTAAAAGGATTGAATTTTCCCTTTATCTGTCAAATAAGAATGAATGACAAGTCGCACTTCCACTTGCAATTATGGCTCTGAAAGTAAAAAGTTTGATGACAAAACAAGTGTTTTTTTTTCATTGACAGGTAATATTTTACAAAACCTCAATTTATTTAGAGTGGTGTTTTGTAAATTATAACTCGTAACAGTAAATCAGAGTTTTATTTTAAAACGAAACTGAAATAGTTTGGGAAATCTAGTCAACAATATGTGCACCTATGTTAGCACACACTACTTTCGATTAGAATCGGTCAACTATTTTAATGAAGCTTTTATTGATAAAAGTTATTCAGTTGAAATGATTTAAAGAAACTATCACGAATTGACATTGGCAGTCTAAGTAGCTTCATTAGGAGCTCCAATTGGTTACATGACTAGCTGATAGCGGAAAACTGTGGTAACACAATGGGCCCTGTGGTGCCTAAGGTGTCTATCCAACTCTCTCAGATATACAGCCACCTTTAAGTACGTATCTACCAGAGATCAGCAATGAGTATTCAAAAAGATGAGTAGAATCGAATCATACTCTAATACTTATAAGCATTCATACTTATTTTAATATCATACTCATACTACCCTTATTCAAAGTTTGAAGTACTCGTCATACTCATACTTAACAATACGCATGATGTTGATTTCGACTCTCAATGACTCAACATTACCAGAATCACAAAATAAGTATGATTCGCTTACAAAAACTACAATACTCACAAGAAGATTGTGTGTTTGCTTTGCGTGCTGTGTTTGTCTTTTTCATTCTTCCTTTTTTGTAGATGCAACAACAACCAAGAATGTAAATTTTTATGCATGATTCGAATGACTGGAATCATTTATGAGTATTATAAGTATTTATCTAATTTTATGAATCTGAATGAGTAGGTATATGAATCAAATATATTTCAAATGTTATGAGTTTCATGTCAACGTTGTACTCATACTCATTGTACACATACTTATAAATCAACGTTGTAGTGAGTACGAATGAATCAGAGTACGTAGTTAAATTTCAATAATGTTGACTCACTTATATTCCAAACTTCATGAGTAGCGCAAAAACGATTCATTGCTGACCTCTGGTACCTACCTATAGATTCGAAAGGCACCGTATTTCGTATTCACCTCGAAGATGAGTATGATACACAATTAAGGGATGTGAATATGAACCTTTCAGTACAGTTGTCAGGACCGCCCTATGTTTGTGAATAATAATTCAATCTGGTAATTAGATAGCGAACTATGCATAATGTATAGCAAAAATCAACTTAGAACAGTTTCAGTATCTATTTCGTGAGCACAATTCGAACAGAGAGCGATGTACGTAGCGGAACTTTTGTCTATTAGCAACGAGGGAAATCATTAAGTTCATGTCTAGAGTAATATCTGTGCAAGATGGTATTGCTGCAATTCCTGTTGGCATGCCAGTAAGCTACGATTGGTACCTCAACATATTCGTCGCCCGGAACTCCTGGATATATACACATACGGCTCTAAATTTGATAATGGGGTTGGTAGCGGAATCAATTCTGGGAAACTCTCATCTCTCTCCGACAGCCGGATTACTGTAGGGTGTTTCAGGCGGAGGGGACGGCCATTTGCCGGGCTGCTCAATGGATCCTCGACAACGGTGGTTCTTTTACCCGCGTCTCTGTCTTCTCTGACAGTCAAGCCGCCATAAGATCCCTGCCGGGTGTTGTGAATAACTCCAGGATCGTTAGTAACCTTCTCGACCTTCTTTCTGGGCGCTTTAGTGTCTCATTGATCTGGGTCCCCGGGCACAGTAACGTTCCAGGGAACTACAGAGGGGACTGCTATCCACTTTCTTTGTCAGTGTACATCTCTTGCGAGGTGCAGATATAGGTTATTTGGCTCTCCATTTCTTATCAGATTGATGGGGCTATCATCTATTGATGTCAAGGATATAGCTTCGTTAATCAAACTTTCTGCCTGGTTTTCCTGCGTAGGGTAGTCGTGCGTTTGATGTGCAGTCCTTGCCCTGACCAACTTCTTCCTCTTCTCTGGTTTTGTTAGAACATGGTCAGTACAGAGACTGCGTTCATCTGTGGCATTACAACGGGCCGCTATGCGTGCAGTCGTTAAGCAGAATAATTTTGTACGTAACATACATATGTACATAATTGGTCATTGCAACCTTTCAGTCAGGATTACGGCCTAGCTTCTCGCACCATTTATGTTGTGTGTGGTGATTTTATATATGAGTTGCGAGACTTCATTTGAACATACAACTGCGGTATATAAAGGCAATATCGGCATTTAAAATAAGGAAAAAAAAGAAGAAAGAAAGAAATATTCTGTGTTGTAGAGATGTATGTATGTATGTAGTAGAAGATACAATATAATAAAGTATATACAATATAACTTGCATTCCTAAGCAATTTCCGTTTGAGTATTGAATAAAGACGAGGAACGCATAAATAGAGTGAGACTTGTATGAAAGGCATAGGAAATTACACCCACAAACAATAAAGAGCGATATTAAACAGCAACTACTACGGCTTCCACTGGCATTGTGGCTCTTTTTCACTATGTAAACATCATTTTTCGATGGTATACTGTATGGAGAAGGGACTTTTCAGTTTACATACATATTTCATTTCTGAAATATTCTGTACGATGCTAGTTTTTAAACATACATATACATACCATATACATATAAAGGGTGGGTCATTTCAAACGTTAAATTTAAGAATATAATAAAACAAAAACGGTTTAAATCTTTTTTAAATTTATTGTTTTGTTGCGAAGTGCAATTGTTTCGGTTAGAAATGAAATATTATTTCATTCATATGGCTACCGTGGCTGGACTCATAGTACCTCATTCGATCGGCTAAATTTTCGTTCACTTTTTTAAGTGTATGATGTCGTATCTTGGCAATGCATACCAAATTGGCCACAACAAGCCTTCAGTCAGGATTACGACCTAGCTTCTCACACCAAACGTGTTGTATGCCTTAATTTTTATACGTGAGTTGCGAGACCTACATTTTAACGTCGACTCCGAACGACAGTTTTTTGAGAAATTTTTCATTTATTTACTCTCAGGCTAAATCTGCTGAGAGGAGGTCTGACCTCAGGTTTGAAACGTGACTACACGTTAAATAACGCAATAGACTACCTACTAGACTATCGCGACTTACAAATACAAATTACAAATATTATAATTATTACAAGTTGTGTAGCAAAAATTCGGTTCAAACCAACAACCCTCACACTAATAGTTTAGCACACTAAACCAGTAGAATATATAGACACATAAGCAGTCATGAAATTTTGAATATAAGTGAGTCAACAGTACTGAAATTCAACTAGTCTGATTCATTCATACTCATTATAACGTTCATTTATAAGTACTCATAAATGATTCGAGTAATTTGAATCACTCATCAAAATTTACAGTCTTAGTTGTAGTTGCATTTACAAAAAAAGAAGAAAGAAAAAGACAAAAACAGCTAGCAAAACAATCACACAACCTTCTAGTGAGTATTGTAGTATTCGTACGCGAATCTTAGTTATTTTGTGATTCTTGTAAATGTTGAGTCATGGAGAATCAAAATCAGCAACATAATATGTGTACATTTGTTGAGTGCTTCAAACTTTGAATATGAGTAGTATGAGTATGAATGCCTCATCTTTTTGAATACACATTGCTGATCTCTGGTTCACAACCCTCACACGAAGTATTAACGGATCGAAATGTAACGTTGCTCGTCACTAGACGGGGAGTTGTAATAAAATGTGTGACTTTTAAACACAATTGTATTATACACTGAGAATGTAGATAGGGACGTGTAATATAATTTATAGCGCAGTGCTGCCAATGAAAGTATGGAGTTAATTAAAATAAATAAATAAATTTGTTTAAATACGCAAATAATAACGAAAAAGATTAAATAATTTATTTGTATACATATACATATATGTATGTACAATGTACATACATATATTACTAGCAATCATTGAATAAAAGTGAAATAAACGCAACAATATTTTTCCCATCTAGTATGGGGTACTTTGGCGATTATAAATTTTGTTTCGACGTTTGTAACCGAATACAAATGAATGAATGAATGAATGAAGAAACAGGGAAAAAAGTAGACTTATGAGTCAAGGAAACATTGAAATGACAGGCAGCAGGCTGATTGACTGACAATAAAACATTGATTGGTCACAGCATTTTGGGATAATATAGATCATATGCCAACATCCACAATTGACAACGACATCTTACAACAACAACTGACAATAACGTATTTCAGTGTATCAGCTTACAATTTTTTTCTTTTTAAAGTTCACTTCCTTACTGATGCCAATGTTATGGAAAATAAAAATGAAAATTTGGAAAAATTTCAAGCCGAAAAAAAAGAAATTTTAAAATAATACAACCGCTAAATTGAAAATTTGGAAGGAGGACATCTGACAGCCCAGAAACCAGCATGTGAAGGAGGGCAATGAAGCAACAAAACCATATACGTACATAGACACGTACTTGTACGTTTTTGATGAACGTTTCCTTGGCATTGTTGGTTTCAATCATCAATCTAATCAATCGCTTATGCAATGGAATTGTTTTTACAAATAAACTCAATCGAACCGTTTGTCTGAATGTCTGTCTACAGTTCACTTATGGCTTTAATGTTTCTCTCCATATATATTATACTATACATACATACATATGTATATACACATATGTATATACACATACAAATATTTCTCAAATTTCAAAGATAATAAGAAATAAAAAGAAATTGGTTTTCTCTTTCGCATTCAATTTTCCGCTATGTAATGAGGGGGAAATACAAAATTTTTTTGTTTTCAAATAAATAAAATATTTCAGATATGCTTTACATTTATTAAAAAAATTTTTATTGGACACGTAACATGCGTTTTTAAAATATCTAAATTCAGATTAATGGATAAATTGTACATCTCTTTGTATGCTGGTAAGTCGGACATCTCTATTAAAAAATAACAAATATTTCTGTTTCACGAACCCTCATCAATTTGTCAATTTTACATAAAAATGCTTGTAATGATTAGATTCAAAGAGAAATATTTTAAGTGCATACTAGAAGTATTAATTTTATTTGCAAATACCTATATAATAATGTTACGAAAATGAAAAATCTAGATACTGGTGCTTTGCTTTTACATTGCTTAACATTAAAATTATAAACAAAAGCTGCAGTAACAAAACAATGCAGTAAACAAACCTTGTTTACAAATTATCGTACTAAGCAGTATGCTATATACGTACTTATATCAACAAACACCAGCATAAAAAAAATGGTAAACAAGTAAACAAAAATACAACAACAAAAAACAGCATAAAAAGTGGTAAAAAAGTAAACAAAAATGTAACAACAAACGCTACAAGAATAAATATAAATAACGATGTTTAAATGTAAACAAGGCTGTTTAAGTGTTTACATTTATAGAGATTTCAAGAAGGCGTAGCCATGAACACTCTCCATCAAGAACATTCATCAGACTGTTTACTTTGCCATATAAAAAACAAGGCAAAGCACTCAACTGTGTTCGTAAAAGTTCAGTCAGTCTTGTGTAAAGACACGGTGCGTTTGTAGATAGTAATTGTGGTTTGAACATCTCAGTTACAAAGATCTGTCGAATAATTGTCTAGTATTTGTTATTGTTTATGCAAAGACTATAAACGGAGGAAAAACAAACAAATCAATTGTTGTTGTTTACATCAAGTTGTGAACAGCGGCACACAGCATTGTGCGAATAATAAAGAATTTTAATTAAAATCTAAACACAACTCATATTTTAAACGTTTTTAAGAGGTAAAAAACGTAACAATAAATATCGAGAAATTTGAACCAAAACCACATTTTGCGTGTGAGATATCATCGAATTGTTTTCCCTTTTTGAAAGATGTTTATTATTGTCTGTAGAATATAACATCGTTTAAGGCCCCGATTATGGTTCACAACAGTTGTAAATTTAGTGTTGTAGTTTTAAAATTGCGATTATGATTCACAACATCTATCGCTAGTGTTGTACTTTATGTTGTGTGTGTTCACATAGCCCGATTATGATTTACAACAGTTGTTTTTAAGTGTTGTCAGAACTGTCAAAAACTTACAACAGCTCATTAGGTGTTGTCTTGTTGCCGCATTCAGTTTAAAAAAGAAAATGTATAAAAATTTATAAGTATATGTATAAAACAGTGCATATAATTTTTTGTGGAAATTTTAAAAATTATAAATAACTGAAAATATTTTATAGAAAAATAATCACTAACAAGCAGAAGGAAAAGCTGGTCGAGTTCATGACAGCAAATCCTGACATTGGCAAGTTATCATTTGGAGCAAATAAGAATCAGCACAAAGGGACGTGGGAGAAATTTTCATTGGAGCTAAATGACTTGGGCCCACCCGTTAGAGTTTCAAAAGAATGGCAAAGGGTTAGTAGATGAATTGTAGCATTTTTAAGGCATGGACTCATTATAAAGCCAATTTGAAAAGAAAACTCTCTGCCAAAAGAAAAAAAACTTTCAAGGTGGTAGTCCGTCGACGGAAATTAGCAGGAAATTGGAGCAGAGCACCGTAGAGTTGGTGTTTATGCATTGGAAAGTAAATCCAAATGGATCTGCAATGGGATTACAAATTCAAGACGAATCGTCACACGAAATTGAAGGGCCTTCAACTAGCACTAACCAGTGGAAACAGCAGTTGTCGAAAAGCTACAAAATACAAAAAATAAGATAGGGGATGAGCGTATAAAAACCTTAAAAAGGCAAGAAAAGAACCTACAGGAGATATTGCTTACGTTAAAACATCTTGAGAAGGGCTCATATAAAAATTATCAAATAAATAAAAAATGCTAGAAATAAATAGGGAAAAGGCTGAATTACAAAATGAATTATTAAAAGCCAAACTCCTTTTAACCAAAAAAAAAAAACTTGATATTTTAAACTATTTATGAATTTGTATTTTAGCTTTAAGTAACTATGTGATCTAAATAAATTTTAATGTGATAAGAAGGTTTTTTTATATTTATATATTTTAATTTGAAGTACTTTTGAAATGAATTTATTGCAATACATACATAAAATATAAACGCTAATTAAACTAGCCTTTATTTTTAATTGTCATGTTTTAACAAGAGTTAAAGTTTGTGTTTTATGTAGGCTTTTTGTTTTTTTAACGTAATAATTTTTGTTTTCAATGGGCAGTTTTATACACTCAGGGTTGTATTTTGAAGGAAAAGTATACTAACATTGAAGAGCAACACTGTGACATACACAACATCTAGATGTTGTAAACCATAATCAAGAAAGTAATAAATGTTGTGTTGTCTCTGTTACAACACAACATTTATGTGTTGTGAACCATAATCGGGGCCTAAATGTCCCCCACGTCTTTTGTAGATAGAGTGCAGCCAAAATATCCATTTTGACTGAAGACATGGGTTATGTTGACCAGAAAACTGTGGGTTTGTGGTTTATTTGCATACACCAGTGGCTAAAGAGCAATCAACAAAAATGTCACCAAAATTGATAGCACGACCATGCATGGCCATGGCCCCAAATTGCTTTTGCAGAATATCCAATGTGGCATAAGCTATATGACACGTAGTGTCGTCTTGGTGAAACTACATATGGTTGTTGTCCTGATCATCCAATTTAGACTGAAAATAGGTGGTAATCATCGACCTATAGTGCTTGTCATTGAGAGTGATGGTCTGTCAAAGTTCAAAAGTTCCTGTTGAAAGTCTTTCTACTGTCAGTTGAAAATAATTGGACTATATCTCTAATTTTACTATCGGCTGCGTTGACTTACTAACGTGAGGACACGATTCAATCTCCAGATCAGGCATCTCCAACAAACCGAAATATAAAAAATCTTCTTTGACTTCCTTTCAGCAGATTTCTTACTCTTAGAGTAAATTAGAATTACCAATGAAATGTTTCTCAAAAATCTGTTGTTCGGAGTCGACTTCGGAGTCGTAATCCTGACTGAATGTTAGCACTGACCAATTATGCAAGTATCAGAGATCAGCAATGAATCGTTTTTTCGATACTCATAAGTACTCATGAAGTAATTCATCTTCGAATCTACTTCATGAGTACTTATGAGTAGTGACATCCAACTACTCTCTACAACATATATTTGTATATATATAGACTCATAAATTTAGAAAAATACTTATAATACTCATAAATGATTCGAGTGATTCGAATCATTCATCAAAATTTACAGTCTTAGTTGTTGTTGCATTTACAAAAACAGAAGAAAAAAAAGACTAAGACAGCAAACACAGCACAGTGTTCGTACGCGAATCCTACTTATTTTGTGATTCTTTTAAATATTGCGTAAAGGAGGGCCGAAATTAACAACATCATGCGTATTGTTACGTGTGAGTACGCTGAGTACTTCAAACTTTGAATATGAGTAGTATGAGTATGATATTAAAATAAGTATGAATACGTATAAGTATCAGAAATTATGAGTATGATTTGAATCTACTCATCTTTTTTATACTCATTGCTGATCTCTGATACGAACACTAAAATATTCACTAGAAGGTTGTGTGTTTGCTCTGCTTGCTGCTCTGTCTGTTTTGCTTATGTGTCTATTATTCTTTTTTTGTAAATGCAACAACAACTAAGGCTGTAAATTTTGACGAATGATTCGAGTCACGCGAATCATTTACAACTATTTGTCTAAAGTTATGAATCTAAATGAGTAGACATATGAATCAAATATATTTCGAATGGTATGAGTTTGATGTCAACGTTGTATGAATACTCATTGAACCTGTACTTATAAATCAACGTTGTGGTGAGTACGTATGAATCAGAGTGGTTGAATTTCAATACTGTTGACTCACTTATATTAAAAATTTCATGAGCGCTTATGAGTAGCGAAAAAACGATTAAATGTTGATCTCTGGCGTGTAGTACGCGCATCATAATGTTTAAAGCTGACTTTTCTAAGCGATTGTTTTTTCAGTATTTACAGCCAAAGAAAAAAGTGTTCATATAACGGTGTATGTATTTTACCCAATAATTTTTATTTTTTCTCAATATTTTCTATCGTAAATATTTTTTCATATTCGTTTTGATTTGCCTTAAACAATGCGATAACATCTTTTTAAATTTGTTAACAACCAGTGTATGTACACTTTTTTCTTTGACTGTATATGAAAAAGTATTAATTATCCATCTTCGTATATACCGTATTTGGTTGTTTGCTTCCAGCTATTTTACTGCAGACATTAAAAGCGAATTAGAAGACAATGAAACGTAACGAAAATGTCAAAAATATAGTCACACAGTTTCAACATCCCCAAGCCCATTTATTACCGTATATATCATATGAAAACTGACAGGTCAGTCATTAGCGCTGTTTCAGATGAGAATGGCTTAAGCAAAAACTAACTTTGTATTAAATGAAAAGAAAAAGATTAGAAAATAAAAATAAAAAGTAAGAAGAACAAACGACTGTTTAACTGCTTTTGAAATGAAGGTTTTTAATGTCGCTTCCAAAAAAAAAAATTTTGGAACTGTAACTGATATTGACATGTATGTACAGTATGTATGCTTTTGCCTTTGACAGCTGTCATCTTGGGGCATTAATCAATTATCTATGACATCTCCTTTTTTATATTCTTTTTTCTTTTTCATTGTAACTTTTTGACTTTTCTTTTTCTATTTTACGATGCGAGTTTTGAGCATTTAACACTCGTAAAACGAGAGTCATAAAATACTTTTTAAGTTTTCCTAACAATTCAAATGGAATTGGGAGATAATTTTACAATGGCACTCAGTTCACTCTTCCTAATATGATTTGATTTGAAAATTTCTTTATGTTCTTATAATAACAAATTGCCTTCATAAATGATGTTATCCGTTGGTTGCGTACTGGTTTATTGGGAACTATTCAAACCGTTCAACATACATATTATGATTAGTAGCAGAGTCAAAAGAAAAAAACAAAAAGTTCTTCCCCTTTTTCCTATTTTGACTCGAATATTTGTGATAAAAACGGTTATAAATCCGTTTAAAATTACAGTTTATTTGCAATTTAACAACAACAAAAGCTAAACGAAAATTTCATCATTTTAACGATTTGAAAAATGAAACTGAAAACTTGAATTTATTTGACATTTTACGATGATGGCATAATAGAGTCATAAAATATTCTTAAATTACAAACGACCAAAACGATTGTCGTAAAAAAGTTTAAAAAAACTACAACATTTTCTATCATACATACATACATAATGGAACAACAAACTGTTCTATGTTGATGATATTGTTGTTGTAGGGTTTGCTTTCTGAATTTTTAAACGTCTATTGCAGGCAACAAAAATTACAATAAATGAGGGATTATTGAAATTCTCTGTTCATAACATATGTAATTGTTATTGTTTAATTAAAAGTTTTTGTTTTTTTACACGCTAAATTGTTCAACAGCTGAATTACTAAACTGTGATGGTAAAGACAGTATTAAAAAGAAATCCGAAAGTTGTATTTAATAACAGGCTGAAATAATCTGTACTTTGTAACATCGATTTAAATTTGAAAAGGAGATCAGCGATGAGTATTCAAAAAGATGAGTAGAATCGAATCATACTCATAATTTCTGATACTTATGTGTATGCATCGAAGTCGCCGCAGTCTAGTAAGTGTGTTCGCTTATTAGACGTAAAGCCCGGGTTCCTATCCCAGGTTAGACATCAACACGAAATATGAAAAAAAATATTTCTTCCGCGACTTCCTCTCAGCAGATTTCTGGTAAAAACTTAGAGAGTAAATAAATCTGCCATGAAAAAGTTTCTCAAAAATCTGTCGTTCGGAGTCGACGTATAAAATTAACGCACACAACATGAGTGGTGTGAGAAGCTAGGCCGTAATCCTGACTGAAGGGTTGTAATGGCCAATTATGTATGTGTGTATGTACATATATGCATTCATACTTATTTTATACTCATATTCAAAGTTTGAAGTACTCATCATATTCATACTTAACAATATGTATGATGTTGTTGATTTCGAGTCTTCATAACTCAACATTTACATGAATCACAAAATAAGTATGATTTGCGCACGAACACAACAATACTCACTAGAAGATTGTGTGTTTGCTTTGCTTGTTGTCTTTTTTTTTTTTTTTTTTTGTAAATGCAACAACAACTAAGACTGTAAATTTTGATGAGTATTATAAACAGACGTCGGCACCAATGCCCCTCAGGGGACGAACATCTTCGGCTTTTTACACACGTAGAACACGAACATTTACAATGTTCGTTAAAAAGAGCGTAAAATGCATTTAGTTGCTTGTCAGCTTCTAACGAAGAAGCTTCATGTCGCTTGTTTTCATGTTTCAATAATACATTCAAAAAAAATATTTCAGTAGGATTTACTGATATTCAATGAGATTCACTAATAACAATGAGAAATGATCTCGGTATTTGGAAGAATATTTCTCATGTTAAATATACAGTTTTTAGGGATTTATAGCTGTACATTATTTCTATATTTTCCATATATAGTTGCACTTGAAAATATTACTTACAATTTTCCTCTGGCTTAACACATGCCTCTCACAAATACAGTCAAATTTTTATCATGTTCTCTTTGTGCCGACGTCTGATTATAAGTATTTTTCTGAAGTTATGAATCTGAATGAGTAGGCTTATGAATCAAGCATATTTCGAAAGGTATGAGTTTGATGTTAGCGTTGTATTCATACTCATTGCAATCTGTACTTATAAATCAATGTTTTAGCGAGTACGAATGGATCAGAGAACTTGAATTTCAATACTGTTGACTCATTCATACTCAAAACTTCATGAGTACTTATGAGTAGCGAAAAAACGATTCATTACTGATCTCTAATTTGAACCTTCGGTTATTTCGAAACTGGCAATACTTACGTCGTTCTATTCTGTCACAAAATTCAGTATATCTTATCTTTACTGAAAGTAATGAATTGATCTAGGTTGGAGCAACGTTGGGATTTATTGGGCCATCGAGCAACTGTACCATGATGTTAATTTTGTAAAAAAAATCATTTTCTTGGATGAAGCTCATTTTCATCTTGGTGAGTATGTTAATAAGTCAAATTGCCTCACGTGGTCTTATGGCAGCCAATGCACCCATTACGAGTGATTGTTCGGTGCGGCTTGTGGTTCGGAAGCATCATTGGCCCATATTTCTTTGAAAATAAGGACGGTGCAACCATTACGGTCAATGGAGACACCTATCGCATCGTGTTAAGTGATTTTTTTTTGTACCGGATCTTCAATTGTCTTTGGTTTTTTTAACGGCACCCCTCAGAAAATAGCCCAACAGTACCAAATGGCGGCCGATTGACATCACCATTTCGGCTAATTAAAAGGCGATCAAACGTTTGTCGCAATAAATCGATTGTGGCATGAGATGTGTGGCAAGTTGCACCATCCTGTTGAAACCAAACGTCGTTCACATTAATACCATGAAGAGCTGGTATAACTAAATCATTTATCATGATACGATAGATGTCTCCATTACCCGTAATAGTTACGCTATCCTTATTTCTTAAGGAATATGGGCCAATGATGCCTCCGCTCCACAAGTCGCAACAAACAGTCTCTCGTAATGGGTGCATTGGTTTCTGTAAGACCACGTGTGGAATTTTTGAGCCCCAAATACGGCGCTTTTGCTTATTAATATACCTTCCAAGATAAAAATTAGTTTTATCTAAAAAGATGATTTTTTGTCGTTGTTTTGGAAATAAATTTCCAATAAATCTCAACGTTGCTTAAGTGTAAATCGATTCATTACTTTCAGTGGAGATAATACACTGAATTTTGTGAGAGAATAGAATGACATAAGTAAGCCTAGATTCGAAGTAACTGATGGTTAAAATGTAAACCGATAGATAGCCCACCCGGTACAACCGTAAACCCAATGAAATATTATTACCCTGAGAAGTAACCAGTATATGCTACTTTAACTCTAAAGTGAACAATTCTGCTTTACGTCCGTTGTGAAACCTTTCAAACTTCGTCTTGTTTTTTTCGCTATTAATAAGTACTCATGAAGTTTCGAATATAAGTGAGTCAACAATATTGAAATTTAACTATGTACTCTGATTCATTCGTACTCACTACAACGTTGATTTATAAGCACAGGTGGCAATGAGTATGAGTCCAACGTTGACATCAAGCTCATACCATTCGAAATATGTTTGATTCATAAGACTACTCATTCACATTCATAACATTAGAGAAATACTTATAATACTCATAAATGATTCGAGTGACTCGAGTGACTCGAATCATTCATCAAAATTTACAGTTTTAGTTGTTGTTGCATTTACAAAAAAAAAAAAAAAGAAAAAGACACATAAGCAAAAAAGATAGAGCAGGAAGCAAAGCAAGCACACAACCTTCTAGTGAGTATTGTAGTGTTCGTATGCGAATCATATTTATTTTGTGATTCTTGTATATGTTGAGTTATGGAGAGTCGAAATTAACAACATCATACTATACTTGTTATTAAGTATCAATATGATGAGTACTTCAAACTTTAAATATAAATAGAGGTTCCATGATATTAAAATAAGTATGAATGCGTATAAGTATCAGAAATTATGAGTATGATTCAATTCTATTCATCTTTTTTAATACTCATAGCTGATCTGTGGTGTAGTCGCCATTGTAACTGAAAGATCAAATTTACCTTTAACCGGTTGGTTGGTTGGTTATGCTTTGACTGGCTATGCTTTGAATGAATTGTGTCTTAGGATATCCTATTCTCCATTGTATTTTCCTTATGTAAACGTTGAAATAAATTCGTAATTCGTTTATGCCTAACAATACAGTACATTTTCTCATTTTATGTACCATTAATTACTTTTATGTGGTAATTCCTAAACTATAATTGCGACTGACCATCATATTTGTGATGCGAAGAGTATTCAAGGGAAACTCTATTTTATAAATCAGCCAAGCAAGCTTCGTTTGCTTAAGCACTTACACGGGGTATTTATTGTAACTGATGACAATCATATGAAGATACGAAACGTTTATTGGACAACACGGTAGATGTTTAGCCTTCAGAAAATTTTATTTCAACTATTCGTCGCTGTCAGTAAGGACGTGTGTGTATGTGAAAAACCAGAAAAATTTATTTTTTTTTATTTTATACTTCAACCTCGAAAATCGCCTTCCTTTAGGTGACAGTGATAAAGGAAACGGGCCTTTTTTTTGGGTAATGCGCAGTTAAACTGTGAAAAAGTTGTAAAAAAATCAAGATCGTAAAAATTACAGCCTAAAGTTGTCGTAAAAACTAAACCCTGTCGGGGAAAAAAGGGCATGAATGAATGAAGGAATGAATGAATGAATAGAGCATGGAACGGAGTAGAGTAGAGCATGAAATGATTACACAGATCCGATATGAATATTTTTATACGTTTTTTATTGTAGGAATGCAGACAATAGTAGTGGTGGCAGTGGTAGTGGTAGTTGTGGTGCGAGTAGTGATGATAAAAAAAAACGAAAATGATGACTATTTGAGTGATGATAGTCAATGTCAGTTGTATTGTCAGTATCATGCTCATTCAAAACGACCATCCGTCAGTCAGTCAGTCGATTCGAGGTTGAATTTTTGTTGTTGGTTGGTTGGTTTTGTTTTTTAATGGCTGTTGAGTTTTGTTCAGCAAAAAGGCTGTAAATTTTTTTGTGCAATAAAAAAAGGCCATAAACTACTTAACAACAAAAGGAGTTAAATTTATTTTTTACTGCCTTTGTTTTCTGGAAGGGGGTGGACGTATTCATTTTAAATAGTTTCACGCATTTCGTTTCAGTAAATCCTGCCACAATTACTGCAAAACTATTGTGTTTCGTTTTCCTCTTCCCTTTTTTTCTAATTTTCTATTTCAATCCCTTTTGTTTTTTTTTTGTTTTTGTTTTATTATCCCTTTTGTTGTAGAATTAACTGTGATTTCAATTCATGTTCGTATCCCGATGGGCTTGTCTTAAGATGGTATATTAATAGACGTCCTTCTTTTCTTTTTACGTCGCGCACATAAAAATCTGTGATCTGCTTTACGAAAAGATATGGGGAAAGCATTTATTCGCATGAAGGAACGACAAATAAAAAAAAATGTCAGGCAACTCTAATGAGTCAATATAATGTTGAGAATGACATTTTCTGTTGTAGTTCTCCTGTCATTTATAATAACTATTCGTCGTCTAACATTTTATTGTTTCAGCGTGAAGGAATTCAGTGGCAAGGACAATTCCAATGCCATTGATGATGATGAAGATGATGAAGACGTTGAGTATTTTATGTTGTCCAACACAACACAACTGGACTTGATCATTTTCCTTTTGAAGTACATATTGGTAATAAAATGCATTATTTTTTTTTTGCTCTCCAGTTGAAAACTAAATGGCTTAGAAGTAGTCAACTCTAATTGAATTAAATGTTAATGAGCCATTCTTAATGTCTTTATCTTGTAATACGATTTTGGATAGAAGCCTGAAATTTATTGCCAATAAAGGAAATATTTTTACGTTTTTAACTTTTCAAAATGTTTAAAATAAGAGCTCGTAGATTGCAAATAAAATAAAAATAAATTTGTGTTTGGTTTTAATTAAAATTCTTTATTATTCACACAATTCTGTGTGCCACTGTCCACAACTTAATTTAAACAACAACAATTGCTTTGTTTGTTATTCCTCCTTGCACTCTTTTGGGTAAACAATAACAATTACTAATCAATTTGTTCGACAGATCTTTATAACGGAGATCTTCATGCCATGATTACTCTCTTAAACACTTTCTTATGAATGCTCTTGAAGGCAATGACTTCACCTTTTAAAAATCTCTATAAATCTAATCATGTTGTTTACACTATTGCTGGTTGTGTATTTTGTTTACATTTATTCCTGCAGTTTTTGTTGTTGCATTTTTGTTTACTTGTTTATCACTTTTTTATACTAATTCCCATTTTCATAATAATATTAAAAATCTATATTTTCTAAAAATTCGTTCGATAGGTCCTTATAACGGAGATCTTCAAATCACGATTACTTTCTTCAAACATCGCTTCTTCACACAAGAAATGAAAGGTAGAAACGTGTACTTTCATTGTAGGCTTAAATATTGTAATTGCCACGCCCAATTTAAGATATTTAAGCATATTAAATGTAAATGCTTATAACTTTACCTATACAGCATTAATTGTCATAAATTATAGTGAGGATAAAAGTAGATGCTTACAGCTTTTATTTGATACCAATTTTATAAAAATTGGTGCTCTCGTTACAAAGTTATAAGAAGTTAAAGAAAATATTTTACCAACTACCCCTTGCTACACAATTCTGTGCTCCTGGTGGAAGACCCAAAATTTTTGAAATGAAATTTTCGCAAAAATTTTTTGTGTTGGATGTGTGCGTGAGCAACAAGATGGATGATTGTTTGGCAAAGTGTTATCTTTAACTGCTAATAACTTTGTAACGCGTTCACCAATTTGTATAAATTTGGTATCAAATGAAAGGTAGAAACGAGTACTTTCATTGTGGGCGTAAATATTGTAATTGCCGCGCCCACTTTATGATATTTAAGCATATTAAATGTAAATGCTTATAACTTTACCTATACATCATTAATTGTCATAAATTATAGTGAGGATGAAAGTAGATGCTTACAGCTTTTATTTGATACCAATTTTATAAAAATTGGTGTTCTCGTTACAAAGTTATAAGAAGTTAAAAAAAATATTTTACCAACTACCCCTTGCTACACAATTCTGTGCGCCTGGTAGAAGACCCAAAATTTTTGAAATGAAATTTTCGCAAAAATATTTGTGTTGGATGTGTGTGTGAGCAACAAGATGGATGATTGTTTGGCAAAGTGTTATCTTTAACTGCTAATAACTTTGTAACGCGTTCACCAATTTTTATAAATTTGGTATCAAATGAAAGGTAGAAACGTGTACTTTCATTGTAGGCGCAAATATTGTAATTGCCACGCCCACTTTAAGATATTTAAGCATATTAAATGTAAATGCTTATAACTTTACCTATACATCATTAATTGTCATAAATTATAGTGAGGATAAAATTAGATGCTTACAGCTTTTATTTGATACCAATTTTATAAAAATTGGTGCTCTCGATACAAAGTTATAAGAAGTTAAAGAAAATATTCTACCAATTACCCCTTGCTACACAATTCTGTGCGCCTGGTAGAAGACCCAAAATTTTTGAAATGAAATTTTCGCAAAAATATTTGTGTTGGATGTGTGTGTGAGCAACAAGATGGATGATTGTTTGGCAAAGTGTTAAATTTAACTGCTAATAACTTTGTAACGCGTTCACCAATTTTTATAAACTTGGTATCAAATGAAAGGTAGAAACGTGTACTTTCATTGTGGGCGTAAATATTGTAATTGCCGCGCCCACTTTAAGATATTTCAGCATATTAAATGTAAATGCTTATAACCTTACCTATACACCATTAATTGTCATAAATTATAGTGAGGATAAAATTAGATGCTTACAGCTTTTATTTGATACCAATTTTATAAAAATTGGTGCTTTCGATACAAAGTTATAAGAAGTTAAAAAAAATATTTTACCAACTACCCCTTGCTACACAATTCTGTGCGCCTGGTAGAAGACCCAAAATTTTTGAAATGAAATTTTCGCAAAAATATTTGTGTTGGATGTGTGTGTGAGCAACAAGATGGATGATTGTTTGGCAAAGTGTTAAATTTAACTGCTAATAACTTTGTAACGCGTTCACCAATTTTTATAAATTTGGTATCAAATGAAAGGTAGAAACGTGTACTTTCATTGTAGGCGTAAATATTGTAATTGCCGCGCCCACTTTAAGATATTTCAGCATATTAAATGTAAATGCTTATAACCTTACCTATACACCATTAATTGTCATAAATTATAGTGAGGATAAAATTAGATGCTTACAGCTTTTATTTGATACCAATTTTATAAAAATTGGTGCTCTCGATACAAAGTTATAAGAAGTTAAAAAAAATATTTTACCAACTACAAGTTGCTACACAATTCTGTGCGCCTGGTAGAAGACCCAAAATTTTTGAAATGGAATTTTCGCAAAAATTTTTTGTGCTGGATGTGTGTGTGAGCAACAAGATGGATGATTGTTTGGCAAAGTGTTATCTTTAACTGCTAATAACTTTGTAACGCGTTCACCAATTTTTATAAATTTGGTATCAAATGAAAGGTAGAAACGTGTACTTTCATTGTAGGCATAAATATTGCGACTGCCACGCCCACTTTAAGATATTTAAGCATATCAAATGTAAATGCTTATAACTTTACCTATACAGCATTAATTGTCATAAATTATAGTGAGGATAAAATTAGATGCTTACAGCTTTTATTTGATACCAATTTTATAAAATTTGGTGCTCTCGTTACAAAGTTATAAGAAGTTAAAGAAAATATTTTACCAACTACCCCTTGCTACACAATTCTGTGCGCCTGGTAGAAGACCCAAAATTTTTGAAATGGAATTTTCGCAAACATTTTTTGTGTTGGATGTGTGTGTGAGCAACAAGATGTATGATTGTTTGGCAAAGTGTTATCTTTAACTGCTAATAACTTTGTAACGCGTTCACCAATTTTTATAAATTTGGTATCAAATGAAAGGTAGAAACGTGTACTTTCATTGTAGGCAAAAATATTGTAATTGCCACGCCCACTTTAAGATATTTAAGCATATTAAATGTAAATGCTTATAACTTTAGCTACACACCATTAATTGTCATAAATTATAGTGAGGATAAAATTAGATGCTTACAGCTTTTATTTGATACCAATTTTATAAAAATTGGTGCTCTCGATACAAAGTTATAAGAAGTTAAAGAAAATATTCTACCAATTACCCCTTGCTACACAATTCTGTGCGCCTGGTAGAAGACCCAAAATTTTTGAAATGAAATTTTCGCAAATATTTTTTGTGTTGGATGTGTGTGTGAGCAACAAGATGAATGAAAGTGTTAAATTAACTGCTAATAACTTTGTAACGCGTTCACCAATTTTTATAAACTTGGTATCAAATGAAAGGTAGAAACGTGTACTTTCATTGTAGGCAAAAATATTGTAATTGCCACGCCCACTTTAAGATATTTAAGCATATTAAATGTAAATGCTTATAACTTTACCTATACACCATTAATTGTCATAAATTATAGTGAGGATAAAATTAGATGCTTACAGCTTTTATTTGATACCAATTTTATAAAAATTGGTGCTCTCGATACAAAGTTATAAGAAGTTAAAGAAAATATTCTACCAATTACCCCTTGCTACACAATTCTGTGCGCCTGGTAGAAGACCCAAAATTTTTGAAATGAAATTTTCGCAAATATTTTTTGTGTTGGATGTGTGTGTTAGCAACAAGATGGATGATTGTTTGGCAAAGTGTTATCTTTAACTGCTAATAACTTTGTAACGCGTTCACCAATTTTTATAAACTTGGTATCAAATGAAAGGTAGAAACGTGTACTTTCATTGTAGGCACAAATATTGTAATTGCCACCCCCACTTTAAGATATTTAAGCATATTAAATGTAAATGCTTATAACTTTACCTATACACCATTAATTGTCATAAATTATAGTGAGGATAAAAGTAAATGCTTACAGCTTTTATTTGATACCAATTTTATAAAAATTGGTGCTCTCGTTACACAGTTGTAAGAAGTTAGAGAAAATATTTTACCAACTACCCCTTGCTACGCAATTCTGTGCGCCTGGTAGATAGTGTTTTTCACGGGAATTCCCGGGACGGGAAATCCAGGGAATTACGCAAATTTTAAAAACCTGAAATCCCGGGAAATTTGTTCGGGAATTCCCGGGAATTATTGTGAATAAAAAATGCAATAAAGAAAAGCCTCATTGATTTGGAAATTACTGATCTATGGATAGAATCCAATATAAATAATTTGAGAACCTTTCGGACGTTTTAAAACCAATAAAATTAGCTGTGGAAGCTTTATGTCGGCGAGAAATTAATATTATAACAGCTGATGTGATAGTGGATACTTTATGCCAACAAATGTCTGCAATTAATACCACTAGGAAGACAAGTTTTGAATCTCTTATATACCGAATTAGAGAAAGAAGAGATATAAAATTGTATACCTTGACAAAATACTTGAAAGATCCTGAAATTTTTAATAAAAATAATAAATATTTTCTGAATGATACAAAACACTCAATTATTTTATATGCAGAACAAATTTATGACCGTCTTTTTACTGAAAAAAAAATATATATATAGAATTAGAAGAAATAGAAAGCAACGATAATGATATTTTAGAAGATAAAAATTTGGAGGACATTTTAAACGATGCAATAAATAACATTAGTGAAATATCTACATCAATGTAGCTACCGGTTCGATTAAAAAAGACTTAAATTTTTTTGGAGCATCCGGTAAGCAAACGGAAAAGAAAAAACCTTTAATGGCTTCGCTAACTATTAAGCCAACATCTGTTGAACGCGAGAGAGTTTACTCTCTCGCGGGTCAAAATGTTACCAATATTAGAAACCGACTTTCAGATGAATCAATAAACGCATTGTCGCTTTTAAAAACTCGTTTTAAAAGTATTAAATAAATATGTTAATAGATATATAGTATTTTTATGTTTTATTTTATTATATTATTATTTTATTGAATTATATTTTTCTTTTTAAAGTACTGTACCTTTTATACAGTGAGCGCCATAAGTGAGTCAACACTCACTATAATTTTAAATTTTCTATTATATTATTAAGTATAAAAAAGTTCCTTTATCATGAATTGTTGTTTTTGTTTTAACATTTTATAAGTAATAAATAAACGTTTTTATTTTTGGAAATTTATTCGACTATTCTCATTTACTTTTCTTGCTATCCTAAGAAAATGAATTATTTCAGTGGAGCTCACTGTATGTTTCTATTGTTATTTTGTTTAATGTTTTTGATGTCATTAACATGAATATAAAATAAAAAATACGTACCTAACAAAGTAAATATATGATTTTATGTTCTAGGCGGGAATTCCCGGGATTCCCGAGAAATGAAGAAGTCAGGGAAATGAAAAACACTACTGGTAGAACACCCAAAACTTTTGAAATGGAATTTTCGCAAAAATTTTTTGTGTTGGATATGGGTGTGAGTGAGCATCAAAATTGATGATTGTTTGGCAAAGTGTTATCTTTAACTGCTAATAACTTTGTAACGCGTTCACCAATTTTTATAAATTTGGTATCAAATGAAAGGTAGAAACGTGTACTTTCATTGTAGGCAAAAATATTGTAATTGCCACGCCCACTTTAAGATATTTAAGCATATTAAATGTAAATGCTTATAACTTTACCTATACAGCATTAATTGTCATAAATTATAGTGAGGATAAAATTAGATGCTTACAGCTTTTATTGGATACCAATTTTATACAATTTGGTGCTTTCGTTACAAAGTTATAAGAAGTTAAAGAAAATATTTTACCAACTACCCCTTGCTACACAATTCTGTGCGCCTGGTAGAAGACCCAAAATTTTTGAAATGGAATTTTCGCAAAAATTTTTTGTGTTGGATGTGTGTGTGAGCAACAAGATGGATGATTGTTTGGCAAAGTGTTATCTTTAACTGCTAATAACTTTGTAACGCGTTCACCAATTTTTATAAATTTGGTATCAAATGAAAGGTAGAAACGTGTACTTTCATTGTAGGCATAAATATTGCGACTGCCACGCCCACTTTAAGATATTTAAGCATATTAAATGTAAATGCTTATAACTTTACCTATACAGCATTAATTGTCATAAATTATAGTGAGGATAAAATTAGATGCTTACAGCTTTTATTGGATACCAATTTTATACAATTTGGTGCTTTCGTTACAAAGTTATAAGAAGTTAAAGAAAATATTTTACCAACTACCCCTTGCTACACAATTCTGTGCGCCTGGTAGAAGACCCAAAATTTTTGAAATGGAATTTTCGCAAAATTTTTTGTGTTGGATGTGTGTGCGAGCAACAAGATGGATGATTGTTTGGCAAAGTGTTATCTTGAACTGGTAATAACTTTTTAACCCGTTCACCAATTTTTATAAATTTGGTATCAAATGAAAGGTAGAAACGTGTACTTTCATTGTAGGCAAAAATATTGTAATTGCCACGCCCACTTTAAGATATTTAAGCATATTAAATGTAAATGCTTATAACTTTACCTATACAGCACTAATTGTCATAAATTATAATGAGGATAAAATTAGATGCTTACAGCTTTTATTTGAAACCAATTTTATACAATTTGGTGCTCTCGTTACAAAGTTATAAGAAGTTAAAGAAAATATTTTACCAACTACAACTTGCTACACAATTCTGTGCGCCTGGTAGAAGACCCAAAATTTTTGAAATGGAATTTTCGCAAAAATTTTTTGTGCTGGATGTGTGTGTGAGCAACAATATGGATGATTGTTTGGCAAAGTGTTATCTTTAACTGCTAATAACTTTGTAACGCGTTCACCAATTTTTATAAATTTGGTATCAAATGAAAGGTAGAAACGTGTACTTTCATTGTAGGCATAAATATTGCGACTGCCACGCCCACTTTAAGATATTTAAGCATATTAAATGTAAATGCTTATAACTTTACCTATACAGCACTAATTGTCATAAATTATAGTGAGGATAAAATTAGATGCTTACAGCTTTTATTTGATACCAATTTTATAAAATTTGGTGCTTTCGTTACAAAGTTATAAGAAGTTAAAGAAAATATTTTACCAACTACAACTTGCTACACAATTCTGTGCGCCTGGTAGAAGACCCAAAATTTTTGAAATGGAATTTTCGCAAAAATTTTTTGTGCTGGATGTGTGTGTGAGCAACAATATGGATGATTGTTTGGCAAAGTGTTATCTTTAACTGCTAATAACTTTGTAACGCGTTCACCAATTTTTATAAATTTGGTATCAAATGAAAGGTAGAAACGTGTACTTTCATTGTAGGCATAAATATTGCGACTGCCACGCCCACTTTAAGATATTAAAGCATATTAAATGTAAATGCTTATAACTTTACCTATACAGCACTAATTGTCATAAATTATAGTGAGGATAAAATTAGATGCTTACAGCTTTTATTTGATACCAATTTTATAAAATTTGGTGCTTTCGTTACAAAGTTATAAGAAGTTAAAGAAAATATTTTACCAACTACAACTTGCTACACAATTCTGTGCGCCTGGTAGAAGACCCAAAATTTTTGAAATGGAATTTTCGCAAAAATTTTTTGTGCTGGATGTGTGTGTGAGCAACAAGATGGATGATTGTTTGGCAAAGTGTTATCTTTAACTGCTAATAACTTTGTAACGCGTTCACCAATTTTTATAAATTTGGTATCAAATGAAAGGTAGAAACGTGTACTTTCACTGTAGGCATAAATATTGTAATTGCCACGCCCACTTTAAGCTATTGAAGCATATTAAATGTAAATGATTATAACTTTACCTATACATCATTAATTGTCATAAATTATAGTGAGGATAAAATTAGATGCTTAGAGCTTTTATTTGATACCAATTTTATAAAAATTGGTGCTCTCGTTACAAAGTTATAAGAAGTTAAAGAAAATATTTTACCAACTACCCCTTGCTACACAATTCTGTGCGCCTGGTAGAAGACCCAAAATTTTTGAAATGGAATTTTCGCAAAATTTTTTGTGTTGGATGTGTGTGCGAGCAACAAGATTGATGATTGTTTGGCAAAGTGTTATCTTTAACTGGTAATAACTTTTTAACCCGTTCACCAATTTTTATAAATTTGGTATCAAATGAAAGGTAGAAACGTGTACTTTCATTGTAGGCAAAAATATTGTAATTGCCACGCCCACTTTAAGATATTTAAGCATATTAAATGTAAATGCTTATAACTTTACCTATACAGCACTAATTGTCATAAATTATAGTGAGGATAAAATTAGATGCTTACAGCTTTTATTTGATACCAATTTTATAAAATTTGGTGCTTTCGTTACAAAGTTATAAGAAGTTAAAGAAAATATTTTACCAACTACAACTTGCTACACAATTCTGTGCGCCTGGTAGAAGACCCAAAATTTTTGAAATGGAATTTTCGCAAAAATTTTTTGTGCTGGATGTGTGTGTGAGCAACAAGATGGATGATTGTTTGGCAAAGTGTTATCTTTAACTGCTAATAACTTTGTAACGCGTTCACCAATTTTTATAAATTTGGTATCAAATGAAAGGTAGAAACGTGTACTTTCATTGTAGGCATAAATATTGCGACTGCCACGCCCACTTTAAGATATTTAAGCATATCAAATGTAAATGCTTATAACTTTACCTATACAGCATTAATTGTCATAAATTATAGTGAGGATAAAATTAGATGCTTACAGCTTTTATTTGATACCAATTTTATAAAATTTGGTGCTCTCGTTACAAAGTTATAAGAAGTTAAAGAAAATATTTTACCAACTACCCCTTGCTACACAATTCTGTGCGCCTGGTAGAAGACCCAAAATTTTTGAAATGGAATTTTCGCAAAAATCTTTTGTGTTGGATGTGTGTGTGAGCAACAAGATGTATGATTGTTTGGCAAAGTGTTATCTTTAACTGCTAATAACTTTTTAACCCGTTCACCAATTTTTATAAATTTGGTATCAAATGAAAGGTAGAAACGTGTACTTTCATTGTAGGCAAAAATATTGTAATTGCCACGCCCACTTTAAGATATTTAAGCATATTAAATGTAAATGCTTATAACTTTACCTATACAGCATTAATTGTCATAAATTATAGTGAGGATAAAATTAGATGCTTACAGCTTTTATTGGATACCAATTTTATACAATTTGGTGCTTTCGTTACAAAGTTATAAGAAGTTAAAGAAAATATTTTACCAACTACCCCTTGCTACACAATTCTGTGCGCCTGGTAGAAGACCCAAAATTTTTGAAATGGAATTTTCGCAAAAATCTTTTGTGTTGGATGTGTGTGTGAGCAACAAGATGTATGATTGTTTGGCAAAGTGTTATCTTTAACTGCTAATAACTTTTTAACCCGTTCACCAATTTTTATAAATTTGGTATCAAATGAAAGATAGAAACGTGTACTTTCATTGTAGGCAAAAATATTGTAATTGCCACGCCCACTTTAAGATATTTAAGCATATTAAATGTAAATGCTTATAACTTTACCTATACAGCATTAATTGTCATAAATTATAGTGAGGATAAAATTAGATGCTTACAGCTTTTATTGGATACCAATTTTATACAATTTGGTGCTTTCGTTACAAAGTTATAAGAAGTTAAAGAAAATATTTTACCAACTACCCCTTGCTACACAATTCTGTGCGCCTGGTAGAAGACCCAAAATTTTTGAAATGGAATTTTCGCAAAAATTTTTTGTGTTGGATGTGTGTGTGAGCAACAAGATGGATGATTGTTTGGCAAAGTGTTATCTTTAACTGCTAATAACTTTGTAACGCGTTCACCAATTTTTATAAATTTGGTATCAAATGAAAGGTAGAAACGTGTACTTTCATTGTAGGCAAAAATATTGTAATTGCCACGCCCACTTTAAGATATTTAAGCATATTAAATGTAAATGCTTATAACTTTACCTATACAGCACTAATTGTCATAAATTATAGTGAGGATAAAATTAGATGCTTACAGCTTTTATTTGATACCAATTTTATACAATTTGGTGCTCTCGTTACAAAGTTATAAGAAGTTAAAGAAAATATTTTACCAACTACAACTTGCTACACAATTCTGTGCGCCTGGTAGAAGACCCAAAATTTTTGAAATGGAATTTTCGCAAAAATTTTTTGTGCTGGATGTGTGTGTGAGCAACAAGATGGATGATTGTTTGGCAAAGTGTTATCTTTAACTGCTAATAACTTTGTAACGCGTTCACCAATTTTTATAAATTTGGTATCAAATGAAAGGTAGAAACGTGTACTTTCATTGTAGGCATAAATATTGCGACTGCCACGCCCACTTTAAGATATTTAAGCATATTAAATGTAAATGCTTATAACTTTACCTATACAGCACTAATTGTCATAAATTATAGTGAGGATAAAATTAGATGCTTACAGCTTTTATTTGATACCAATTTTATAAAATTTGGTGCTTTCGTTACAAAGTTATAAGAAGTTAAAGAAAATATTTTACCAACTACAACTTGCTACACAATTCTGTGCGCCTGGTAGAAGACCCAAAATTTTTGAAATGGAATTTTCGCAAAAATTTTTTGTGCTGGATGTGTGTGTGAGCAACAATATGGATGATTGTTTGGCAAAGTGTTATCTTTAACTGCTAATAACTTTGTAACGCGTTCACCAATTTTTATAAATTTGGTATCAAATGAAAGGTAGAAACGTGTACTTTCATTGTAGGCATAAATATTGCGACTGCCACGCCCACTTTAAGATATTTAAGCATATTAAATGTAAATGCTTATAACTTTACCTATACAGCACTAATTGTCATAAATTATAGTGAGGATAAAATTAGATGCTTACAGCTTTTATTTGATACCAATTTTATACAATTTGGTGCTTTCGTTACAAAGTTATAAGAAGTTAAAGAAAATATTTTACCAACTACCCCTTGCTACACAATTCTGTGCGCCTGGTAGAAGACCCAAAATTTTTGAAATGGAATTTTCGCAAAATTTTTTGTGTTGGATGTGTGTGCGAGCAACAAGATGGATGATTGTTTGGCAAAGTGTTATCTTGAACTGGTAATAACTTTTTAACCCGTTCACCAATTTTTATAAATTTGGTATCAAATGAAAGGTAGAAACGTGTACTTTCATTGTAGGCAAAAATATTGTAATTGCCACGCCCACTTTAAGATATTTAAGCATATTAAATGTAAATGCTTATAACTTTACCTATACAGCACTAATTGTCATAAATTATAGTGAGGATAAAATTAGATGCTTACAGCTTTTATTTGATACCAATTTTATACAATTTGGTGCTCTCGTTACAAAGTTATAAGAAGTTAAAGAAAATATTTTACCAACTACAACTTGCTACACAATTCTGTGCGCCTGGTAGAAGACCCAAAATTTTTGAAATGGAATTTTCGCAAAAATTTTTTGTGCTGGATGTGTGTGTGAGCAACAAGATGGATGATTGTTTGGCAAAGTGTTATCTTTAACTGCTAATAACTTTGTAACGCGTTCACCAATTTTTATAAATTTGGTATCAAATGAAAGGTAGAAACGTGTACTTTCATTGTAGGCATAAATATTGCGACTGCCACGCCCACTTTAAGATATTTAAGCATATTAAATGTAAATGCTTATAACTTTACCTATACAGCACTAATTGTCATAAATTATAGTGAGGATAAAATTAGATGCTTACAGCTTTTATTTGATACCAATTTTATAAAATTTGGTGCTTTCGTTACAAAGTTATAAGAAGTTAAAGAAAATATTTTACCAACTACAACTTGCTACACAATTCTGTGCGCCTGGTAGAAGACCCAAAATTTTTGAAATGGAATTTTCGCAAAAATTTTTTGTGTTGGATGTGTGTGTGAGCAACAAGATGGATGATTGTTTGGCAAAGTGTTATCTTTAACTGCTAATAACTTTGTAACGCGTTCACCAATTTTTATAAATTTGCTATCAAATGAAAGGTAGAAACGTGTACTTTCATTGTAGGCATAAATATTGCGACTGCCACGCCCACTTTAAGATATTTAAGCATATCAAATGTAAATGCTTATAACTTTACCTATACAGCATTAATTGTCATAAATTATAGTGAGGATAAAATTAGATGCTTACAGCTTTTATTTGATACCAATTTTATAAAATTTGGTGCTCTCGTTACAAAGTTATAAGAAGTTAAAGAAAATATTTTACCAACTACCCCTTGCTACACAATTCTGTGCGCCTGGTAGAAGACCCAAAATTTTTGAAATGGAATTTTCGCAAAAATTTTTTGTGTTGGATGTGTGTGTGAGCAACAAGATGTATGATTGTTTGGCAAAGTGTTATCTTTAACTGCTAATAACTTTGTAACGCGTTCACCAATTTTTATAAATTTGGTATCAAATGAAAGGTAGAAACGTGTACTTTCATTGTAGGCAAAAATATTGTAATTGCCACGCCCACTTTAAGATATTTAAGCATATTAAATGTAAATGCTTATAACTTTACCTATACAGCATTAATTGTCATAAATTATAGTGAGGATAAAATTAGATGCTTACAGCTTTTATTTGATACCAATTTTATACAATTTGGTGCTTTCGTTACAAAGTTATAAGAAGTTAAAGAAAATATTTTACCAACTACCCCTTGCTACACAATTCTGTGCGCCTGGTAGAAGACCCAAAATTTTTGAAATGGAATTTTCGCAAAAATTTTTTGTGTTGGATGTGTGTGTGAGCAACAAGATGTATGATTGTTTGGCAAAGTGTTATCTTTAACTGCTAATAACTTTGTAACGCGTTCACCAATTTTTATAAATTTGGTATCAAATGAAAGGTAGAAACGTGTACTTTCATTGTAGGCAAAAATATTGCGACTGCCACGCCCACTTTAAGATATTTAAGCATATTAAATGTAAATGCTTATAACTTTACCTATACAGCATTAATTGTCATAAATTATAGTGAGGATAAAATTAGATGCTTACAGCTTTTATTTGATACCAATTTTATAAAAATTGGTGCTCTCGTTACAAAGTTATAAGAAGTTAAAGAAAATATTTTACCAACTACCCCTTGCTACACAATTCTGTGCGCCTGGTAGAAGACCCAACATTTTTGAAATGGAATTTTCGCAAAAATTTTTTGTGTTGGATGTGTGTGTGTGAGCAACATGATGGATGTTTGTTTGGCAAAGTCTTATTTTTAACTGCTAATAACTTTGTAACGCGTTCACCAATTTGTATAAGTTTGGTATCAAATGAAAGGTAGAAACGTGTACTTTCATTGTAGGCATAAATATTGCGACTGCCACGCCCACTTTAAGATATTTAAGCATATTAAATGTAAATGCTTATAACTTTACCTATACACCCATAATTGTCATAAATTGTAGTGAGGATAAAATTAAATGCTTACAGCTTTTATTTGATACCAATTTTATAAAATTTGGTGCTCTCGTTACAAAGTTATAAGAAGTTAAAGAAAATATTTTACCAACTACCCCTTGCTACACAATTCTGTGCGCCTGGTAGAAGACCCAACATTTTTGAAATGGAATTTTCGCAAAAATTTTTTGTGTTGGATGTGTGTGTGTGAGCAACATGATGGATGTTTGTTTGGCAAAGTCTTATTTTTAACTGCTAATAACTTTGTAACGCGTTCACCAATTTGTATAAGTTTGGTATCAAATGAAAGGTAGAAACGTGTACTTTCATTGTAGGCATAAATATTGCGACTGCCACGCCCACTTTAAGATATTTAAGCATATTAAATGTAAATGCTTATAACTTTACCTATACACCCATAATTGTCATAAATTGTAGTGAGGATAAAATTAAATGCTTACAGCTTTTATTTGATACCAATTTTATAAAATTTGGTGCTCTCGTTACAAAGTTATAAGAAGTTAAAGAAAATATTTTACCAACTACCCCTTGCTACACAATTCTGTGCGCCTGGTAGAAGACCCAAAATTTTTGAAATGGAATTTTCGCAAAAATTTTTTGTGTTGGATGTGTGTGTGAGCAACAAGGTGGATGATTGTTTGGCAAAGTGTTATCTTTAACTGCTAATAACTTTGTAACGCGTTCACCAATTTTTATAAATTTGGTATCAAATGAAAGGTAGAAACGTGTACTTTCATTGTAGGCAAAAATATTGCGACTGCCACGCCCACTTTAAGATATTTAAGCATATTAAATGTAAATGCTTATAACTTTACCTATACAGCATTAATTGTCATAAATTATAGTGAGGATAAAATTAGATGCTTACAGCTTTTATTTGATACCAATTTTATAAAATTTGGTGCTCTCGTTACAAAGTTATAAGAAGTTAAAGAAAATATTTTACCAACTACCCCTTGCTACACAATTCTGTGCGCCTGGTAGAAGACCCAACATTTTTGAAATGGAATTTTCGCAAAAATTTTTTGTGTTGGATGTGTGTGTGTGAGCAACATGATGGATGTTTGTTTGGCAAAGTCTTATTTTTAACTGCTAATAACTTTGTAACGCGTTCACCAATTTGTATAAGTTTGGTATCAAATGAAAGGTAGAAACGTGTACTTTCATTGTAGGCATAAATATTGCGACTGCCACGCCCACTTTAAGATATTTAAGCATATTAAATGTAAATGCTTATAACTTTACCTATACACCCATAATTGTCATAAATTGTAGTGAGGATAAAATTAAATGCTTACAGCTTTTATTTGATACCAATTTTATAAAATTTGGTGCTCTCGTTACAAAGTTATAAGAAGTTAAAGAAAATATTTTACCAACTACCCCTTGCTACACAATTCTGTGCGCCTGGTAGAAGACCCAAAATTTTTGAAATGGAATTTTCGCAAAAATTTTTTGTGTTGGATGTGTGTGTGAGCAACAAGGTGGATGATTGTTTGGCAAAGTGTTATCTTTAACTGCTAATAACTTTGTAACGCGTTCACCAATTTTTATAAATTTGGTATCAAATGAAAGGCAGAAACGTGTACTTTCATTGTAGGCATAAATATTGTAATTGCCACGCCCACTTTAAGATATTGAAGCATATTAAATGTAAATGCTTATAACTTTACCTATACACCCTTAATTGTCATAAATTATAGTGAGGATAAAATTAGATGCTTACAGCTTTTATTTGATACCAATTTTATAAAATTTGGTGCTTTCGTTACAAAGTTATAAGAAGTTAAAGAAAATATTTTACCAACTACCCCTTGCTACACAATTCTGTGCGCCTGGTAGAAGACCCAAAATTTTTGGAATGGAATTTTCGCAAAAATTTTTTGTGTTGGATGTGTGTGTGAGCAACAAGATGGATGATTGTTTGGCAAAGTGTTATCTTTAACTGCTAATAACTTTGTAACGCGTTCACCAATTTTTATAAATTTGCTATCAAATGAAAGGTAGAAACGTGTACTTTCATTGTAGGCATAAATATTGCGACTGCCACGCCCACTTTAAGATATTTAAGCATATTAAATGTAAATGCTTATAACTTTACCTATACACCATTAATTGTCATAAATTATAGTGAGGATAAAATTAGATGCTTACAGCTTTTATTTGATACCAATTTTATAAAATTTGGTGCTCTCGTTACAAAGTTATAAGAAGTTAAAGAAAATATTTTACCAACTACCCCTTGCTACACAATTATGTGCGCCTGGTAGAAATTTGTTCGGGAATTCCCGGGAATTATTGTGAATAAAAAATGCAATAAAGAAAAGCCTCATTGATTTGGAAATTAGTGATCTATGGATAGAATCCAATATAAATAATTTGAGGACCTTTCGGGCGTTTTAAAACCAATAAAATTAGCTGTGGAAGCTTTATGTCGGCGATAAGTTAATATTATAACAGCTGATGTGATAGTGAATACTTTATGCCAACAAATGTCTGCAATTAATACCACTAGGAAGACAAGTTTTGAATCTCTTTTATACCGAATTAGAGAAAGAAGAGATATAAAATTGTATACCTTGACAAAATACTTGAAAGATCCTGAAATTTTTAATAAAAATAATAAATATTTTCTGAATGATACAAAACACTCAATTATTTTATATGCAGAACAAATTTATGACCGTCTTTTTACTGAAAAAAAAATATATATATAGAATTAGAAGAAATAGAAAGCAACGATAATGATATTTTAGAAGATAAAAATTTGGAGGACATTTTAAACGATGCAATAAATAACATTAGTGAAATATCTACATCAATGTAGCTACCGGTTCGATTAAAAAAGACTTAAATTTGTTTGGAGCATCCGGTAAGCAAACCTTTAATGGCTTCGTTAACTATTAAGCCAACATCTGTTGAAAGCGAGAGAGTTTACTCTCTCGCGGGCCAAAATGTTACCAATATTAGAAACCGACTTTCAGATGAATCAATAAACGCATTGTTGCTTTTAACAACAAAGTATTAAATAAATATGTTAATAGATATATAGTTTTTTTATGTTTTATTTTATTACAGTCGAACTTCTCTATAGTGAACTTCTATACAATGAAGCTCTCCCTATTATGAATTGATTTCAAACACACAACTTTTTCCATTCCAATTTCATTGTTTTTGATCTCCTTATAATGAATTTCCATACAATGAAGTTTTCTATACAATGAAGCAATTTTGCAGGTGTAATATTTGACTCACATGCGTTTTTGTCTCCATATAATGAATTTTTCAAACAATTTTCTGTTACGCATACTAAAAACTCTGTGTACCGAGAAGGATGCCACATATAATGAGGGGATTCCCAAAAGAGGAAAATAAGAACAAAAAAAAGAAGAAAGCCACATCAATAACAATTTTGACATCAGTTGCCGGTGTTCAGTTATCGGAAATGACGCAGCGAAGTAGCATATCTCTCATAATTATTAATTATATATAATGGTTTTGTTATTTGGTATTACAAGGTTTTGATGTGGAAGAAAAATGGAAAAGTGTAACCCAAACTAATATGCCTAATTATTTTAAATAAAAAGTGGGGGAAAAATATAATTTCTGTATAATGAAGTTTCTATATAATGAAGTGAGTTTCTGGTCCCGTCAAGATTCATTATAGGGAAGTTCGACTGTATATTATTATTTTATTGAATTATTTTTTTTTTAAGTACTGTACCTTTATACAGTGAGCGCCATAAGTGAGTCACACCCACTATAATTTTAAAATTTCTATTATATTATTAAGTATAAAAGAAGTTCCTTTATCATGAATTGTTGTTTTTAACATTTTATAAGTAATAAATAAACGTTTTTATTTTTGGAAATTTATTCGACTATTCTCATTTAGTTTTCTTGCTATCCTAAGAAAACGAATTATTTCAGTGGACCTCACTGTATGTTTCTATTGTTATTTTGTTTTATGTTTTTGATCTCATTAATATGAATTTAAAATAAAAAATACGTACCTAACAAAGTAAATATATGATTTTATGTTCTAGGCGGGAATTCCCGGGATCCAGGGAAATTAATAAGTCCGGGAAATGAAAAACACTACTCACGACATCACATTCATAATTTTTGATACTAATACGCATTCATACGTATTTTAATATCATACTCATACTACTCATATTCAAAGTTTGAAGTACTTAACAATACGCATGATGTTGTTGATTTCGACTCTCCTTTACTCAACATTTACAAGAATTACAAAATTAGTATGATTCGCGTACGAACATTACAATACTCACAAGAAAGTTGGGTGTTTGCTTTGCTTGCTGTCTTTGTCTTTTTCTTTCTTCGTTTTTTCTAAATCCAACAACAACTAAGACTATAAATTTTGATAAATGGTTGGAATCACTCGAATCATTTATGAGTATTATAAATAGTTTTCTAAACTTATGAATCTGAATGAGTAGGCGTATGAATCAAACATATTTCGAATGGTATGAGTTTGATGTCAACATTGTACTCATACTCATTGCAACCTGTACTTATAAATAAATGTTGTAGTGATTACGAATGAATCAGAGTAGTTGAATTTCAATACTGTTGACTCACTGATATATATTCGAAATTTCATGAGTGCGCATGAATAGCGAAAAAACGATTCATTGCAGATCTCTGATCGGTACAGCTCCTTTTATGCGAGTGCCCTGTACTTTAGAACAGACATAATCGGTATTTGGGTGACTGGGCATGGTGGCGAAAGTAACACTAAAATAATTGTTTGGTTTCATCCGGAGTTCATCGGGATAGTTCAACCCAACCACTGACGGATTATGACACTAACACTGGATAACATAATGGGCCATATGGGCCACCAAGTGGTCCATACCTAACCTAATCTAACCTGAACGTAATGTAATGTAATGAATTGATGAGACTTGTTCCTGCCAATCCCATATTTTTGTTTAGCTTTTTTAGAGCTTTTTTAGAGCTCAGTTTCTGCTCGTTTAGGTAGGTAATCACACAGAGCAGTACAGAGATAATTCGGAGCAATCTGAAACACTCTTCTTCTTCCACGAGTTCTTTCGTTAAGAGCCATTATTACAACTTGCCGTTAATTATAGGGAGGATTTTAACGGGCAGATAAATTGTTTTCCATTATTACAAGTGGACAATAAGGTAGCGTTAAGCTAAAGGTAACTTTGAAAGTTAAGTTTATGCCTGAACATAAGCAAACATAACAAAAAAAAGAAGCCCGTTGTTGCCACTGCGTTTAAAAACAACTTGTTTAATTAACCAATGTTATCGACATGTTATCCAGCACTGCCATATTTTAAAAAAAAAGTTAACTTTATTTTATAATAACGAAAAGAAGTTATAGATGACTTTAAAGCTCACTTTAGCTAAAGTTGCCTTTAACTAAACCCAACTTTAACGGCTAGTAGTCGTGAGACATGCCAAACAATCAATATCTGGGACAAGAAAATAACTTTTAATGCAATTTTCTTAACTTATTTGGTGCTTTGGAAATCAATAATGAGGCTCATTATCGAAACTAAAATAAATTCAGCTGTGCTAAAGCAAAAGTTTAAAAATTATTGCATCCGCCGCTAGTTAAATTAAGAACTCGCATATACCATACAACCATAAAGATCTGAAAGTGTCATTCACAGGTTAAAACAGGTCTACTAGACGCTGGGCTTAGTTTAAGATTCCAGTCTTTAAATTCTCCACTTCTAAAATACCAATGATTCCTCCTATGGTTATGGATTCCACTAACACCAGATGTGCGGCTTTGGAACGGCGCACAATGGGGTTTTTGATGCCTAAAATGGGAATTAAAAATTAAATGGCATCGAAAACCCCAATGTGCGGCTTACGGAAAGTCTGCTTAAACTCCAAAGGAACGAGCTCGGTGTGGTTATTAGAGTCATTACTGGATATTACGTTATGGGCACTCATGCAATTCACATCGTTCTTTGCCGGAACTGCAGAAATGACGACAACAAAACGAAATGTGAAAAAATATATTTCTGCGACGACATCTTCTCAGCAGATTTCTGGCAAAAACTCTAAGAATAAATAAAATTGCCATGAAAAGTTTCTCAAAAATCTGTTGTCCGAAGTCGTCTTTAAATTGTACGTCCCTCAACTCATTTATAAAAATTAACACATATAACATAAGCGGTGCTGTGACGTTCAGGGCACTGTGACATTCCGGGAAACTATAGAGCCGACTAGCTCGCCAGGGCTGTTGCACTATCCTGGGTCAATGAGCAGTCCTGCTCCACCGCTAGACTCACTTGGCCCTCAATGGATAGAAGGCGCACCAACCAGTTACTCGGACTGGGTCATGACATCATCTCAATCACTGTGGCCATGCTTAGAGGTCATTGTGTTAAGAGAGGATAGGCGGAGAGAATGCAGCTCCCATTTAACGACTTCTGCCGTGGGTGCAGATCCGCTGAGGAAGAGGAGACTGTTATCCACTTTCTTTGTCAATGCAGATCTCTTGCTAGGTGCAGATATAGGTTATTTGGCTCTCCAATCCTTGTCAACTTGACGGAGCTATCGTCCATTGATATCAAGGATATAGTTTCGTTAATCAAGCTTTCGGGCAGATTTTCCAGCGTGCGGTAGTCGTGCTTTAAATGTGCAGCCCTGACTTACTTCTTTCTCCCTGGTTTGGAGCAACTTGGTCAGTACAGGGACTGCGTTCATCTGTGGCATCACAAGGAGCTGCTATTCGTGCTCAAGTGAGCTTTTGGTATCAAAGCTATCACTCTAACCTAACATAAGCGGTGTGAGAAGCTAGTTCGCAATCCTGGCTGAAGATTTATAATGAACAATTATGTATGTATATATATATATGTATGCATGTATGTTGATCTGTGGTATCACTATAGGCCTTATGTGGCCCCAGTGTGGCTATCCAATGTGGTGGGACAGCCGCCTCTACTTACTTAATCTAAATGTTTAATGATTTCAGTTGAAATGGCGTCTATACATACAACAAATATTTTATGATTGTCTCATATGTGAAGTTTTAATATGTTTTGTTGTGTTTTATTATTATTTTTGTTTTTTTTTTTAATTTCTGTATAAACTTTTCCTATTAAACACCATGACGACAGCAAAACACTTGCACATATCACATCCAGCAGTCCATTCTTTTAGAAAGTATTTCAAAAGATTTTCGAAACCAAGTTTTCTTGTTCGAAAGGAGTTATCGAAGCATTTTTTTTTCCAATATTATTTTCTTGTATTAAATCTTGTAACCTTTTTGCAGTTGCTTCAGGCACTATATACCTTCAAACCTTTGAGTTCCTTCATTTCAAGATAGGTGGAGCGTGTACACATATATATACATACATACAAGATCTTTAAATAAAGGTTTGACCTTTAAAGATGATTAAAATATTGCGTTGGGCATACATAAATACATATCTACATATGCAGTATATGAATATTTAAAATAAATGTAAAACAAAACATAGAAACAAAAACAGATAAGAGCGACCATACTAGAGCACATAAAACAATTATGTTCCATTAATGTTTGATTATATTAATCCATTCAGATAACAACAACGTATACTTCTTCTTTAACAAAAGGATACAAAAGGATATTTTGGATGGTTGTTGCTATTGTTTTCAGTACTACATACACAAAGATTCTTATTTAACTAAAAGCTTTTCATATTATTTTGTTTCTTTTTATTTTAAAGTACTTTCCAAGCGTTTGGTATCATTCTGTTGGTCCTTCACTTGAATTATTTTGCTCTTTCATTTTCTCATCCGTTTTAATGTGTCCTTTTTATTTAACACAATAAAACTTTCATTTCCCAACATGTATACGTACATTTCATTATTCATTTTATTTCTGCAAAAATTTTTCTAGGAAGTCCCTCTCACAACTTCACACACACACACACATGTGCATGTCATACATTTTCGCAGAAGAAGTAAAAGGACTAGCAGCACCATTACGAGCATTTTTCTCCCTCTATTTCCCATTCGTTTGGATGCGGCTTACGCTATTTACTAAATACTTCGTACAGTGAATACCGACTTTGAAATACAAAACAGAACTAATTTCTCTTGAATTTCTCTCGAGACTTATTAGCTTAAAGAGGAAAAAATGCTGTTTCCTTAATTTTTTTATAATAAAAAAAAAACAAAGAAAATAACAGTGATGTGCGAAATAGAAAAGACACTAATGTTTACGCCGTAATCTATTAGGTAGTGCACTGGCTTATTAGATATGAGGCCACGGTTCCACACAATCCCCAGGCTAGACATCTCCAATAAAATGAAATATGCAAAAATATTTCTTCGCAATACCCTCTCAGCAGATTTCTGCCAATAGGTTAGGTTTTAGGTTGGAGGGCGTGTACTTATCACATGAGACAAGTACAGTACCCGAAGGTCAAGTTGACACATTGAACAAAATTTCTCGAAATGAGAGGATAATAGAGGGGATCGGAAAAAGGAGAGGAAGTAGGAAAGGGAGAATAAGGAGGACCAATGAACACGGACCAACAAACATCCAAGAGAGAGCACGACTACACTGATGAAGCCCTAGCACTTCTCAACCAGCTCAAGCTAATAATGAATCTATGGAGAGCCTTGATACTCACGATGCAGAATTGAAACTCTCAAAGACGCCCCTGCCAAGGTTCTTCATCCTCAACCTACTAAGGGCTGGGCAGTTACAGACGAGGTGTTCGATAGCCTCCAACTCCTTCTCATCGCAACATACCCCAATAGACCGGCTGGGTTCTATTTCAGATCAGCGACCTAATCTCGTAGGGCGCCATAATAAACCCTATAATAGGCCATAGACTCCTTACAACTCGATCCATTCCCCGAACGCCTCTGCTCTTCCCCCTGACCCATCAATTAATGAGACCGTAGAGGTGGCAGATTGGGGGATCAGGACCAGCTAGTAAATCGCCCTCAGAAAGTGGACCTAACTTAGCGAGCATCCGCCGTCTCATTACCGAGTATTCCGTTATGACCCGAAACCTAAAAACCTTAACGACTCTTTGCACTCGCGAACGAGCCGTGATTTGCACCAGACCGACGCAATGGCCCTTAGGGCAGCCTGACTGTCTGTGACTCATGTAAGATTCCGAATCAGAAGCGGGCAATAGCTCTGAGGGTAAATAAAATTGCCATGGAAAAGTCTCTCAAAAACCTGCCGTTCGAAGTCGTCTTTAAACTGTGGACGCCGCCAATCATGCATAAAATTAACACACACAACATAAGTCGTGTGAGAACCTAGGTCGTAATCATGACTTCAGGATTGTAATGATCAGTTATGTGTGTACGTATGTAATGCATAAAAGATTTAATGGAAAAAGTAAGCCCATTATGCTGTGGTAATGGGTAGGAAACTATCGGTATGCCCGACTTCTATTGACTACATGTCCTAATTAGATGTCTACTGAGTTACTTACTAAGCTAAGAATTCAGTCTTAACTATAGCAACGGCAAATAGCAGAATATTAGAATTGTGTAAAAACGTCAAGTTTGCAGGAAGCTGTACAATGACGCTCAAAGAAATGTTTAATGGCTCACATATGAACCCGTATATAATTAATTGAAACATTTAATCAGGGATGCAAAAAGACATTTCTGGCAGAATTTCTGCATAAATGGAGAAAACCTTTATTATGTTCTATAATATCCTCTTATATTAGAAAATCTGACGGGTTCTGCTCCTACATATCAATAGTAAACATACTTTGGATGTACATCTGTCAAGAACTTACTTAACCAGCCCACGAGGGCTCAAGCTGAGATACATAAGACATATTGAATATACCCACTCTCAGGATATCATGTTAGCATAGCTGGGGATTTACAGATGAACATAGACGGCATACTCATGCCGTGGCTTAGGGCACATTTTCGGTTATCTATCATTTTTCGTTTAACTGGAGCTTGTGTAGCTCCATTTTGTAGCTAAAATTTTGCAAAATTTATATTTTTGTTGTGACAAGGAATACTATTTAATTCATATGTCTGCCGCGGCTGACCTCACAGTACCTCATTCTATCATACCAATTTTCGTGCACTTTTTCGAGTGCATGGGGTTGTATCTCGGCCGTGGCATCACGAATGTTAGCCTTCAAATATTCAATTTTTCCATTAAGAGTCAGTATGGTGTACTTATTATTTTTTCCCATCACTGTATATATACACACTAGTACACCGTAATGTGAATAGAATTCAACTAAAAACATATACGAAAAATGAAACAAGGCCTAAAGGCTTAATATAAATGAGATATCAATCCTGTAAAGTTATTTTAATGCTGACTCATGTATATACATATGCTCGTATCTTTCAATTCTAAAAATAGAAATGAAAGTAAGCCCATATGCCCATATAGAAGCATTAAAGAAAAATACATGAAAATTTAAGTGCGGGTGTATGCGTGCTACATATCTTTAAGAAATACATGACTACATTGATCTTAAGGCTATACTTTTACATTGTTAATATACAATTAATGGCATATACATACATAGATACATACATAAATACTCTACTTATTAGGGCGCTTGCCATTTTTGCCATTACGGCAATAGCACTATCTGCATATGAAACTATCATGGCATTTAGTTTCGTATGTTGATTGTTTATAGATAAATTCAGTGGTAGAGATGGTATTACGCCGCCTTGCCAAATTACTTTCCCTATAAAGTGGCAGAGTATCGAGTCCACTAAAAATGTCCTATGTGCACCGAATATTTCACCCCGACTAAGATGTATGACGTCCAACATGGGAAAGAAATTATTCTTCTTTGGCTGCTTCCCATTTATAACGCTAGTCTTAGGCTCCGTTATATCCCTTGGAGATGGAGAATATCTAGTGTGATTTTCATTCCCATGGAAACCGTCCCAAACTAAGACAAATTACTATAATCCAATCAGCCTTTGTTCCGGACGCTATAGTTGGCGCTCTTAATTCTCCCAACCTGGAACAGGATCGAGAATAGTAACCTCCACACATTGTTAGAGAATTGTCTGTAGAGGCCGTGACGTGTTTTATCTCCATTTCCCTGGAATCTCGCAGTCAATCTGAGTCCCGAGATTAAATATCTGGGCCTGACCCTTGATCCCAAACTCAGCTGGGGGCGAATCTGGCAGCTAGAGCGAGCAAAGCGGCCTGTGTTGGGCTGTTGGATTCAGATGGGATCTCTGCCAAAAGGTCTTGCGCTGGATCTATTCTGCAGTCATCGAACCCAACTTCCAATACGGTGTTGCTTTCTGGTGGACTGCTCTGAATAAACTACACTGTTCACGCTGGCCACCCTAATTTTAAGTCTTAGATTTAAGTTTTGTTGAAGTGTATAAACCACCCCTGTGATTACATATCTTATATTGTGAATTATAAAGAAAAATTGAAAAGAGATCACTACTCGATCCACCCCCGAAGCTAAAGGTACGTTTTGTTGTACTAAATAAATAATAATTGATTATTTACACTAATACCTTTTGTATTTATTTACCCTACTTCTCGCACAATATTTTATTTTATCGCTTCCCCAATTCCCCCCGAAACATTTGGTCCAATCGAGCCGGATCATCCCCTAAATAAAATAAAATATTGGACGAGAATCTCTTTACAGATTGTCTCGAAGATCGCCATACTGGTTACTTTTTGTTAGATAAATCACACCCCCTTCTCTGTAATACACATTTTTTTAGATAATTGGTATTATTTAATTATTTTACGAGGTATGTAAAATACATATATTTTATTTGTGGTGCAAAACATTTTATTTATTTAAAAATAATATCAAAGTGCAGTGAAAGCGAAAGAATATAAGAAGAAAAAGAAAAGCAAAATAAAATAAACAAAACTTAAATACACAAACAACACTGTGCATTGATTTAGCCGTGTTGTTATTGTTGTGTACTCTCATAAACAGTTGGAAGATTGTCACTAATTAAGGTGGCCGCGTTTTCTTTTAAATATATTTTGCTTTGTTGCGATATTTGTGTCTTATTATATTCTTACGCTAATATAAATCGAAGTATACATATTTTTTAAAATATTTTTAATTGATTGTGATATTTTTATCGCAATAATATAGGCAAATATTTTTTTAAATAAATATTTTGATATTTTTATAACAATATAAAATAATTTTATATTGGATATTGAAATATTTTGTAATCCTCTACCCTACCATTTTTGAATATCGGTTTGAAAGTTTTCGCTAACCCTTTTTTCCGATTTTGTACCCTTGTAAAGGTTTATCGCGAGTATTTCTAAAATTTTTTTTTTGAAATAAAAGTGGGATTTTCATACGTTTGTGCTTCTACTTTCAATTTTCTTTGACAAACCCTATTCTTTAGAGTTTTCTTGAACTTCCCTTTCTGAATTTAATTTCGATTAAAATTTTGGAACCCTTTTTGGATTTTTCCCCCCGACGAATTAATTAGAAAACCCGAATTTAATAAAATGGCCGCTTTGAGAAATATAATTAGAAATTATAACCGCTTAGGCGATTTGGAAAGCTTTATTCAGGCTATTCCGCGAGAGGAACATTCGGTTCACTCTCTAGGTGTTCATCGGCAGGAGTTGACCCGTTTGGGGGAAGTCTTTCGTGATAGTTACGAAGACTTGTTGGAAAATGCCGAAGACACCAAAGTCTCAACAAAAGACGCGAAGGCCAAATATATGTCCGGATATACTTTGTATTATCAATCTGCCTCGTTTATTGACGGACTGATTGACAGCCTTAAGAACAAGGCCATGAAACCGATTACTAACACAATCCCCATTCACCTTCCCCCATGTGACACCCCGACCTTTTCTGGCGATTATGCGTCATGGCCAACATTCCGAGATATGTTTTCGGCCATTTATGGAACCAACCCCCACATTAGCAACATCCAAAGGATGTACTATCTTTTACAGAAAACTAAAGGTGAGGCTAGGGACATAATACGAACGTGCCCCATGACGAATGATGGTTTCGACATGGCTTGGCAGAATCTCGTCGATCGTTACGAGAATAAAAGAGTATTGGTAAACTCTCAATTGAAAACTCTTTTTAACCTCCCTTCCATATCAAAAGAATCTGGCCCGTCCATTAAGAGTCTACAACGGACAATTAATGATTGCATTTCTAATTTGTCGTTATTGGACATAGAAATTAAGAATTGGGACATCATTTTTGTGTACATTTGCTCCACGAAACTCCCCGAACACACCCTAGGTCTTTGGGAGCAATCTCAAGGGCCTTGCTCAGACCTACCCAAGTGGAGCAAAATGGATGCGTTCCTGACTGCCAGATATCGAACTCTGGAATCAGTCTCGGACATTATCGGCAGCCATAATTTTACCCAATCTGCCGTTCGGAATGACAGCTATGGCATTTCTCATAGCCCTCGAAAATTCATTACATATGAGGCTGTCGCCCCAAATATATCCCAAGGAAAGTGTCCAATTTGTAGTCAGAACCACCCTATTCGTTTATGTTCTGATTTTCTGAGAATGTCGGTTAGTGAACGCATATTATCTGTTCGAGATCAATACCCGATCAACCCCCAACCCGAAAGGTACGTTTATGTACATTGAATAAATAATAATAGATTATTTAATTATAATACCTCTTTGTATTCATTTACCCCAACTTCTCGCCAAATATTTTATTTTGGATACTTACCCCAATTCCCCCTGAAACATTTGGTCCTTCGAGCCGGAGGGGTATCGAAGGGGGTATTTACAGAGAGTCTAATACCCCGTAGGCTAATTGTCGAATGCCTAAGCAGCAAACGACTCGAAAAAGCGGGCAACAAAGAGAAGTCACTCATGCAGCACACAAAGGAAGAGCGCAACCCACAACCAGGCTCATCTTGGAACTTGCTCATGGCTAACAAAACAAAATATTCCTTTTTTTCTATATTTAACATTTGTATTATTATATCACTATTATTACCCCTGAATTGTTAATTTTGATCTCTGGCCAGGTGACTTCTCGCTTCTCTTGTTGCAATGTTGCAAGGGGGGCGGGATGTTCACGCTGGCCACCCTAATTTTAAGTCTTAGATTTAAGTTTTGTTGAAGTGTATAAACCACCCCTGTGATTACATATCTTATATTGTGAATTATAAAGAAAAATTGAAAAGAGATCACTACTCGATCCACCCCCGAAGCTAAAGGTACGTTTTGTTGTACTAAATAAATAATAATTGATTATTTACACTAATACCTTTTGTATTTATTTACCCTACTTCTCGCACAATATTTTATTTTATCGCTTCCCCAATTCCCCCCGAAACATACACAAAGTCAGACTTCTTGACAAGGTCTACAGCTATTCGTATCACAAGTGCTTTACGCACCACTCCCACAAAGGCCTTGTTCTGGCTTCCTCCTCTCGCTAAGCAGGTAGCTAAGTTCATTGCGACTAGATTGATGCGTCGTCCCTTCTGGTCACTCCTCTATTTTGAAGATTGATCCTATGGAACCACTGGACATCGATTATTTCCCTGTGGAATGTTGTTTTGACAGGGGTTTTCACTTTCTGATTCCAAGCAGGGGCGACTGGAATCCTGACATAATCGTTCCCCAAAAAATCCTGGATGTATACACCGTCGTCGACGCTAGGAAATTGGACCTGAATATTTCCCTCCAACTGCCGGAATATTGTAGCATGTTTCAGGCGAAAGTAATGGCCATCTACCGGGCTGCTCAATGGATCGTCGTCAACGGTGTTCCTTTCACCCGCATCTCGATGTTTTCTGAAAGCAGGCTGCCGTAAAGTCTCTGTCGAACGTTGTGAATAATTCCAGGATCGTCAGGAAATGTCGCCGCTGTCTCGACCTTCTTTCTGGGCGCTTCAGTGTCACACTTATCAGGGTCTCCGGGCACAGTAACATTCCAGGAAACTTCAGAGCCGGTAAGCTCGCCAGGGCTGGTGCACTACTTCCTGAATACTTTTTAATCGACTTGGCGATGCCACTTACCTCGGACAAGCTGGCCATCGCGCCGAAATTCTTTCGAGACGCCAACCTATCCTGGGTCAATGAGAAGTCCAGCTCCACCGCTAGGCTCACTTAGCCCTCGATGCATAGAAGGCGTACCAACCAGTTACTTGGACTTGGTCGTAACGTCATCTCGATCCCAGTGGCCATGCTTAAAGGTCATTGTGTTAAAGGAGGATAGGCGGAAAGAATGCAGCTCCCATCTAACGACTTCTGCCGTGGGTGCAGATTCGCTGAAAAAGAGGAGACTGTTATCCACTTTCTTTGTCAAAGCCCATTTTTTGCGAGATTCTATAGGTTATAGGTATAGTTATAATATTATGGGTTCTCTAATCCCTTTCAGCTTAACGGGGCTATCATCCATTGATGTCAAAGATATAGCTTCGTTTATAAAACTTTCGAGCTAGTTTTCCAGCGTGGAGAAGTCGTGCTTTAAATGTGCAGCCCTTGCTATGACCAATTTCTTCTTCTTCCCTGGTCTGGAGGAACTTGGTCAGTACAGCGACTGCGTTCACCTGTGGCGTCACAGGCCGCAGTGCGTACTCAAGTGAGCTTTTGTTATTAAAGCTACCACTTTAACCTACCCACCTAAGTGATCCCAATATACGTAGTTACAATATCGAATAAAGCAACTAGCCTGGACTAATTATTTTAACATGATTATAGCACTTCCTCACCTACAGATATGTTGAAATGGCCTAATGGAGAGCAGACCAATTCTCAGAAGACTATAAATCATTATTTTCGAAATTATTAGAAAGTAGAAGGACAAACTTATGGGTCTAATATCCTCTGCGACCGTATGGGCCCATTAAGGCCAATACAAAAATTTAGAATAGAAGCTTTGTAGATAAGATTCAGTCAGATCTTTAGCAGTCTAAGATTTTTCTGTAGACCAATAGGAAAAATCCTTCAAATTGAAGGGAACTAAAGGGAATAAAACTGTTGTTTTCTTTAAATTTAAATATCCGATAGATCAGAAACTTTCCGATCACCCTGAGAATTAAGTGTCCCTGGGAATATTCAACGAGCACTATCTATGCGCGTCAGAGATTAGCAATGAGTATTCAAAAAGATGAGTAGAATCGAATCATACTCATAATTTCTAATACTTATACGCATTCATACTTATTTGAATATCATGGCACCTCTGCTCATATTCAAAGTTTAAAGTACTCATCGTACTCATACTTAACAACACGTATAATGTTATTGATTTCGACTCTCCATAACCCAACATATATAAAGGAATTACAAAATAAGTATGAATCGCTTACGAACAGTAAAATACTCACTAGAAGGTTGTGTGTTTGGTCTGCCTGCTGCTCCGTCCTTTTTGCTTTGTGTTTTTCTTTCTTTTTTTGTAAATGCACAACACCTAAGAAAAAAACGTTTCAAATATGAGTTCAATGATTGCAAACAAAATAAAAATTAATTGGTGTTTAGTTTCAATTAAATTCTTTACTGTTTGTGTGCCACCGTTTACAACTTGACGAATACAACAATTATTGCTCGTTCGCTGTTCCTCTTTGCTTACAACGCAAATATTTTCAACGGAGATCTTCAAACCATGACCGTTTTCTTCACACGAAACGCGTCGTCACACAAGACTGACTGAATTCTTACTACTCGTTGAGTGCTTTATCTTGCCTTTTTATATGCCCACGTAATCAGTCTGATGAATGTTCTTGAAGTCTAATGTTAGCCTTCTCGAGATCTCTGTCGTTGTTTCATTGTTTTTAGTGTATATTGTTTATGTTAGGTGTTGTTGCCTTCTTGCTTACTTGTCTATCCCCTGTTGTTGGTCTACTTGTAATAAGTTTGTTGTATTTGTTTGTGTAGCTTTTTTTTATTACTTTAATGTTAAACAATGTTACACCATTTCCATTCTCCTAACAATACTTTTTTATAGTTTTAATCGTTTCTTAGCAAAAAAAATTTTCAAGAAATTAGTTTTCATTTACAATTACTGGCCTTTGTTTTCATCGCCTATTTGACCGAAGGCATTAAAATAAGAAATATTTTTCAACTCAAATTGTCTTAATTTAATGACAATCGATTGTTTTGGGCGCTGAAACCCTTCCACACGCATCAGACCCTTTAGGGATCCACGTGCTTTTAATTGGCCATTTGAGTTCAGTTGTTACGCGAACCCTAACCCGTCTTTCTCTACAACATCCACTTCATTCGTATTAAAAGAAGGAGAAGAAAGAAAAGAGGAAGAAGTCACTTCATGTTTTGTTTTAAGATTTCATTTCATTTCATTTTATTTTTGTTTAATGGAAGGAAGTGCATGAAAAAATTTGCATTTTCAACGACTTCTCAAATGGGCAACAATAACTTGCTTTAATGGCGTACAGAAACAATGGCGAAAAGCAACAGCGACAGCAACATAATGGCAACAATGGCAGCGTTGGCAGCATTTCTGTACAATAAGGAAGATGAAGCAGAAGTAATTCCAAAATACCAGTCGTACGACAAAAAACAGAATCTTTTTTTGCTGGAGTTACTGACTGCTGACTGTTGTTGTTGTAGCTTTAAAAGTATTTGAAATTGTTTTGAAATGGAAACGTCATTGTTTTTTTTGTACTTGATTCAGTTTCTATTTCTCCTTTTTCTGTTTCCTTCTTTGAAATGCTTTTGAATGAGAATGTAAATTTGAACGAACACACATTCAATTATTTGATGGTCTTCTGAGTTGCGACAAAACAAAACTTTTTTCCTTTTTTTTTGTTGCCAGTTTTGAACAATAATCGTAAAATGCGATACTTTACGAATGGCGAAAAACAATAGAGTTTTAGTTTAACTTTTATTTTTATTTTTGTTTTTATTTTCGAATTTCGGTATATGTGTGCCCAGTCCATATTCCATATTCGTATGTTTAATTTTATTTTTTTAAGGATAAGTTTTGTTGTTTGGTCCAAAACTATAGTTTTGACTTTTATTTTTTATTGGACATACATCGAGTGTGGATACATATATAAATATGAGCATATTTATAGTCAAAGAAAAAAGTCTACATACACCATTGTATTTAAACTTTTTCCCTGATAATTTTTACTCTTCTTTGTAATAATTTCTGTGTCAAATGCCTTAAACAATTCAAAAACATCGATGTACGTAGACTTTTTTCTTTGACTGTATATATGTGTATAAATTTTCATTTGTAATACTATATATATATAGTCTTTTATTAAGCACTTCCTCTTCTTAAATTTAAATAAAACAAAGTGTAGTTGGTCGTTATTAAGGACAAGGCCACGGTTCAAACCCCTGGTCAGAGATCAAAACGAAATATAAAAAAGAATATATATTTCTTCGGTGACTTCCTGCCAGCAGATTTCTGGCAAAAAAAACTTTGAGAGTAAGTAAAATTGCCATTAAAAATTTCTCAAAAATCTGTCGTTTGGAGTCGACTGTAAACTGTAGACCCTGCCACTCATGTATAAAATTAACACACACAACATGAGTGGCGGGAGAAGCTAGGCCGTAATCCTGACTGAAGGGTTGTAATGGCCAGTTATGTATGTATGTATGTGTGTGAGATATCACATGTTAAACTGCTGAAGTTAGTGGGCTATTCGACACACTTGCAACTTAAGAAAACCCACACAAAAAAGTCCTACGGAGAATATCCAACATGGTATGAGATTTGTAGCACGTAGATCGATGACGTTGGTGTTCGGTTCAGAGATTAGCAATAAATCGGTTTTTCTCTACTCATAAGCACTCATGCAAATTTAGAATTTAAGTGATTCAACAATATTTAAATTTAACTACTCTGATTCATTCGTACTCACTACAATGTTGATTTATAAGTACAGATTGCAATAAGTGTGCGTACAACGTTGACATCAGACTTATACCATTCGAAATATGTTTGATTCATAAGCCTACTCATTTAGATTTATAACTTTAGAAAAATTAAAGAAATGATTCGAGTCGCTTACAGTCTTAGTTGTTGTTGCATTTACAAAAAAAGAAAAAAAGACACAAGGGCAAAAACGACAGAGCAACCTTCTAGTGAGTATTTTAGTGTTCGTTTGCGAATCATACTTATTTGACGATTATTGTATATGTATGTTGAGTTATGGAGAGTCGAAATCAACAACATCATATGTGTTGTGAAGTATGAATATGATGAGTACTTCAAATTTTGAACATGAGTATAGGTTCCATGATATTAAAATAAGTATGAATGCGTATAAATATGATTCGATTCTACTCATCTTTTTGAATATTCATTGCTGTTCTTTGGTTCCAATTATTAAATTCAGGTCAAGAGAAATTGGTAATCATCGACTTAGAGTGCTCGTCATTGATATTGATGATGTGACCAACATCGCTCTTAATGCAATATGAACCGATGATGCCGCCAGATCAATATTTTGAAACTCATGTGTTTTGTATGAAACCAAATTCGACAATTTTGTTTGTTCGTCTGGAAATAGGCCTTATCCGTAAAGATGAGGTTTTAATGAAATTATGGTCAGACTGAGTACACATTTTGTTGTTGAAAGCTATAGTCATACATGGTGATATGGTGAGTAAAGTCGTCAAAGTTTAAAAAACCCCTTTATTTTTATTCTGTATATTTATAGGCTGTTGTGTTGTGATGACAGACTAGGTCGTAATCCTGACTAAAGGGTTGTAATGACCAATTATATATGTATGTATGTAGGCATGTGTTGTGCTGACAATTGCAAACGCTTATACACAATCACAAATGTATTCAAAATTCTATGAAATTCAACTAAACGTCTTATAGTATCGCATCTATATTGATATATGTATGTAATTCGATTGATTACCAATGTATCTGATATTTTTAGTCGAATATGATGACCTTTAAAGGGATTTTATTTTTATACGATTTTATTTATACATTGGCCATCTAACACATCTTTCTCGGGACCAAAATGATATATTCTTAAGCATTATTTTTCCTTTTTTTTCGGTTTTTGTTGGAGAAGTCTGATCTGTAGTTTGAACCGTGGCCTCATGGCTAATAAGCCAACAAACTACGTATGATATATCGGGTGGGCCATCCATCAGTTTAAATTTGAACCATCGAATCTGGCAATACTTATGTCATTCTATTCTGTCACAAAAATTCAGTACAAATGGTTACAATTGTTCGAAAATTGTACGAGAATTTCGTACAAACTTTGGTCGCAGAGAAGAGCTAACAATGCCCGGTATATGAAAGCTTATTGCTTTAGTTCGCGAAACTGGTTTCATGGTTGATGCGCCAAGACGTGACAGTGCTAGCATTTGGCGAAAATATCCCGCTATAACGCTTTACAAAGTGCAATTGGTTCAAGAATTGAAGCCACATGACCATCCGATTCGCTGGATGGGCCAAAGAGAAACAGCACCATGATGTCGATTTTACAAAAATTAAATCATCTTTACGGATGAAAGCCATTTTCAACTTGGTGGGTATGTTAATAAGCAAAATTGCTGTATTTGGAGCTTAGAAAACCTACTGGTGGTCTTATAGAAGTCAATGCACCCATTACGAGTGACTGTTTGGTGCGGCTTGTAGAGCGGAGGCATCATTGGCCCATATTTCTTTGAAAATTATAACGGCGCGATCATTACTCACCATAATAACCGATTTTTTACTTGCTCTTCATGGTGTCAATAGGATGGTCCAATTTGCCACTTCTCTCATGGCACAAGCAATTCATTGCGTGCAAAGTTTTATACACGAATCACAAAATAAGTATGATTCCCGTACGAACACTAAAATACTCACTAGAAGGTTTTATAAATGCAACAACAACTAAGACTGTAATGTTGTAGTGAGTACGAATGAATCAGAGGAGTTAAATTTCAATACTGTTGACTCACTCATACTCGAAATTTCAAGAGTACTTATGATTAGCGAAAAAACGATTCATTGCTGATCTCTGGTACCTATTGCTGTTGATGTTTGGCCAGTCCGACTTATGGTGAGTATCCGAGATCAAAGGTGAACATTTCGAATAAATATTTCATGCTTTTTGCATACAATAAATCATGCAATAAATTAAGAAAAATATTTTCAGCACATTTGGGGTACTTAATTTTGTGTTTTAAAATTTGAGTAACGGTATTTATGGGCGTACTAAATCTACCCTAGTGTTGAATATGCATATGTACGTATATGGTTCAAAAGTTCACTCTGTGAAATATTTACAGATAATTTTACACATGCGCGAAGATAACACCAAATTGTATGTAAAAATGTGTGACTTATTTAGTGCACTATCTTTCACTGCTTTCTGTAGCTTTGCCAAAACGACCAGTTTAGTGTTATAGGAGCAGCATACAATACCAACCAACATGTTGTTGAAATTTTATGACCGCACTTAAAATGGCATAAAAACAAACAAACAAATAAACAAAGAAAAAAAGAAAGAAATCAACGAACGGATTGTTAGAGAGACTAACGAACAGACTATGGAATGAACCAGCAGCGAAACATTAACCCTGTTGTTCATCTATTTAAACGTTTATAAAATAGCCTACGTCAGGCATACATGTGTATGTCCATTTTTATATGACCATTATTGTGTGTGCAAATGTTAAGTGCAGGCCTTCTTTTTAAAACCCAAAACTATTGTTTAATACTTCAATTCAATTCAATCTCTTTTGTTAAATTATGGGTATTTTTTTATTTCCTTTCTTGAAAACCAAACAAACCTTTTCATAACTCACGCTCTCTTTTTGTACATTAAGGTGTTGGTTTTATGCCGCGTCCACTATTATTCGTATTGTTGGCTTTAATGAATTGTACGAAATACTTTATGAAGACTCCATCCATGCCATGCCATGCCATGCCATACCAGATATTCGTAGTTTTTCTACTGCTGACATCAAAAATAATAGAAGAAATCATAGTTTCTGGCTCAAAACTCTCGAAAGCATTTCATAAGCTATTGCCGTTGAAATTATGGATAAACATATAAGTACATACATATATACGAGTACATACATATGTACCGGTTCCCTCAAAGTTTTCTAACATTTACAGTTGAGATCGTATTTTATAGCAGTTGCTTGCATGCTATTGTTAACCGTTTCGTACATACATACATACATATGTATATTTGTACGAAGAAAAAAAATCAACAAGTCTTGATGGACAGCTGGACGTTTAGATTGTTTACGGTCATCAATCAACGCGATTAGTTGACGTTATTAAGAGAAAATGAAAACGAATGTGTGAACACCATGTCTTCTGCTATAGTTTCTATTGTTTCTCACGTTCTTTTTCACTTCAAGGACTATTACGTCTTATGAAAACGGCATATTTTAAAACACACACACACAGAAACAAACAAGCAAAGAAAATGTATTTTAAACAAGAAAATTCAACATATACAGCTACACGCTCTCTCATGTATTGACAGGCATTTCTTTTTACATCCAATCACCATATATATTTGACTTCCTGTAAGAATTAATGGTAAACAATTTTCATTTGTTTTTGAATTATGAACACAAGAAATTGTACGCGATTAGTACTATGGTGCGATAGGTTCCTCCATAGACCGTAATGGTTGTCTCATTTTCTAATAAATATCGGCCAATTATGCCTCCTATCCACAAGCCACACCAAGCAGTTTGCTTCGTAAATCGATTCATTACGTTCAGAGGAGATAATATACTGAGTTTTGGCTATTACTACCCTTCAGTCATGACAATTTTATTTACTCTCAGAGTTTTTGCCAGAAATCGCTGAAAGGAAGTCGTCGAAGAAATATTTTTTTTCATATTTCGTTTTGATGTCTGACCTGGGATTTGAACCTTGGCTTTGCATCTAATAAGCCAACACACTACATACCTACTAGACTACGGCGACTACTACTAACTGTCAGAGATTAGCAATGAGTATTCAAAAAAATGAGTAGATTCGAATCATACTCATGATTTTCGACACTTATACGCGTTCATACTTATATTAATATCATATAACCTTTACTCATATTCATACTTAACAACACGTATGATGTTATTGATTTCGACTCTACAGAACTCAACATATACACGAATCACAAAATAAGTATGATTCGCGTACGAGCACTAATATACTCACTAGAAGGTTGTGCGTTTGCTTCGCTTGCTCCTCTGTCTTTTAGCTAATGTGTCTGTTTACTTTTTATGTAAATGCAACAACAACTAAGACTGTAAATTTTGAATCACTCGAATCATTTATGAGTATTATAAATATTTTTCTAAATTTATGAATCTGAATGAGTAGTCTTATGAATCAAATATATTTCGAATGGTATGAGTTTGATGTCAACGTTGTATGCATACTCATTGCAACCGGTACCTTTAAATCAATGTCGTAGTGAGTATGAATGAATCAGAGCAGTGTTGCAAAATTGAAATTTTTATATGGTACTTAGCTCTAACTGAAAGAGTACTTTTTTGCATGAAATGTTGTTTTTGTAAAAAAATATTGATTTATACTAGAAAAACAAACGTACGTTCCGTGGATGTTTGGCTAACCGGGGCTAAATACAAATTCTTCCTTTGGCTTTACGTTGAACATGGTGGGAACGCATTAACAGTAAAAAAAAGCAAAACATAAAATATGTAATACACCTAATTCTGTTTTTACACGGTCTTTTTTTACACGGTTTTGATATAACACGGTTTGAAAATAAAATATTTTTAATTTTTTTTTAACGATTTTATTCCATTTAGCACGATTTAAAATTGTTTGTGCTTAAATTTCTTTTGTCAAATTTAATTTTTGCAAAGTATGTTCATATCACAAATTTAAGAGAATTCCCTTTTTGCGCGTACAAGCAAATTTGCTGGTCAAAGCAAATGTAAATGGCACAAATTTAGGGCAATTCCCTTTTTGTGCATACAAGCACAAAGGTCAGAGCAATTGAAATGTGTTAATATTTTGTGTTTGGTAAAGAAATTTTTTATTGGCAAATTTGTTTTTCTATCGTTACATTAAATTTAACGTATTAAGATAAAAGGTAAGCCAAAAAAAAAATATTTTATGTTTATTAAGTTATTTATATTTTTTAATTTTGTTAAATATTTAATGAATCCCTAAAAGGAACATTATATAAGGAACATTATATTTAATAAAATAAACATGAATACTTCTTCTTAAAAAATCCTTGTTTTTCACTAATTTTAATAGGTTTTAGAGATTAGGAACCAATCACCTATTTTTGCATACGATCAGTGTCTTTTTTTACACGGTTTTTTCTGGAACCAATCTACCGTGTAAAAACAGAATTAGGTGTAATAGAAATTGCGGAGAGTGTCGCGGAGGTACTGCTGTATTTTTGAAATTGAAAAGTACTACAAAAAAGTACTAACGTACTGAATTTTTTAACACTGAATCAGAGTAGTTAAAGTGATGTTTTTGTAAGGCAGACTATTTCACTTGCTTGTCTGTTTATATGGCAAACACAAATCAATTTTCACATGAATTTCAATATTGTTGACTCATTTATATTCAAAATTTCATGAGCGCTTATGAGTAGCGAAAAAACGATTCATTGCTGATCTCTGCTACCTATGACGGATTATATAGTATGTGGCTTGGCCTTCGGCTTCCTGTATATCAATGTACCGATGGTTCTTTGGAAAAATTGCTTCCACATACGAGAGAGGGAGTCGTTGGAATCATGGAAACATAAATTCGTTTGGTTCTCAGTAGCAGTTTATCTATACAACGGTATAGAAATGATTAATATTAAATGCATTTCAAATACATTAGCTCTCAGGGAAAAGTGTAATGTGGACTAGAAAAGAAAAAAAATCTGTGCCTTCAGATATTTTTTACAACAAAGTGAAAGCAATATAAATAAAAAATAATTATAGTTTTGCAATTCGCTTACAAAGCGTTTTGACGAACTATTAATATCACGTATTTAAATTTTACTTTTCAGTGTTCTTTTGTAAAATGCGTGCAATTATTGTCCACTTTATTAAATCCCAACAGATGGATTTATTTAATCCAACTGAAGTACTAGTTTCAAAAAGGGGTGGTCTGTCCTTTTTCAAACGATTATTATTGAATTTTTTTTTTTCTTTCTTTCGCTAGTATTTGGTTATAGTTTCCAACAGTAATTATTGGTTTTACAAATAGAAACGACTGTGTAAAGGCATTTTCTTTTTGCATATTTAATTTCAAAATTTGATCTCAACTATCATTGAAACGATTTATTATTCCGTTTTTCAGTCTGTAATTATAGATTGGATTGCAAAAATCTCAAGGCTTGTAATTACAAAAGAAATGTTTTTAATATGAATGAAAAATTTTGTTTGAAAACAGTGAGGCAGATGTATATTTCCCATGAATTTGCGTACATATTCATAAAGATAAATAACTTTAACTGCTGCATTTAAGGTTTTAAAAACCATGAACAAGACCATAAAAATGCATGACTCATCATGAATTATTGGAATAAATTCATTACGAATCGGATTTAAACAACAAAGTTAAGCTTGTTTTAAAAAAATTAATATCGTTCGAATTTTGTCCTCATTTACATCGTAAGTATCTCTTCCCTACTGTATAGAAAGATTCTTAAATAGCAAATTATGTTCTCTTGCAATGGACCCTCATACTGAAGGATACCGCAAAGGAACCAATGCAGTTATATATTGAAATAGATATTGGTGTTTTGCTTTTACATCGCTTAACATTAAAATTATAAGCAAAAGCTACAAAAACAAAACAATTCAGTAAACAAACCTGTTTACAAATTATCGTACTGATTAATATAACAACAAACACCAGTATAAAAAAATTGTAAACAAGTAAACAAAAATACAACAACAAACACCAGTATAAAAATAGTAAACAAGCAAACAAAAATATGACAGCAAACGCTACAAGAATCAATGTAGACAGCGATATTTACATTTACAGAGATTTCGAGAAGGCGAAGTCATTCACCTTCAAGAGCATTCATCAGATTGTTAACCCAGCCTTATAAAACCAAGACAAAACACGCGGTGTGTTTGAAGAAAGTAATCGTGGTTTGAAGATCTCCGTTATAAAGATCTATCGAACAAATTGACTAGTAATTGTTATTGTTTACGCAAAAAAGTGCAAAGAGGAGAGAAATAACAAACAAATCAATTGTTGTTGTTTACATCAAGTTGTGAACAGTGGAACACTAAATTGTGCGAACAATAAAGGAATTAATTATAATTAATACAAATTTATTTTTAATTTTTACTTGCAATCTACGAGCTCATATTTTAAACGTTTGTAAAAGGTAAAAACGTAGCAATATGTATATGAAGCGTGGGCCATTTAAGGATTCAAATTTAAAAATGCAATAAAACAGAAACGGTTTGAAATTTTGCGAAATTGATTTTTTTTTGCTGTGAAGTAAAATTGTTGCGGTTAGAATTGGAATATTATTTCATTCATATGTACCTCATTCGATCTGACCAATTTTCGTGCACTTTCTCAAGTGTAATAAATCGATTGTGGCATGAGATGTGTGTTAATCAAATTCAAAATCTAATAAATTTAAAACTACACTGTATGTATGATATATGGATGGTAAGGTATCTGATAGTTGACTGATACAATTTTTAATTGCGTAGTGTTGCAATATTAGTCACTACGACATTTAGCCAATGTTATACAAAAAGTCTTCAATTCAATTATTTTAAAATTTCGCTAAAAGTCCAAAAAATATTTTAAAACTTTTGAATATAATCCTTGTGTTATTATCACTAATTGACGAAAGAAACTTGTTGTTATTACAGTTCCTACTGTTGTAATACGTGTGATTAATAAAAACTCATGTAAAATTTCCAAATACTTTTAAATTCAATGAAAAATTTATTTGTGCTGTTTTTTATCCTTTAATGACACTCACATTCTATTTTCCACATACTGATGAAAAAAAAAATAAAATGACAACTTATGGTGTTTCTTTCCATTACGAAATAAGAAATCAAAAGTAAAAGTAAAATTTAACTTCTAAACCAATTTATTTCCATTCTTTCCACACGTTTAATAAGCTAACACTCTACCTACTATACAATGGCGACTATGCATAGTACCTACATGGTACTCACATAGGTATTCTGTACTCATGAGAATGAATTTAATTTACATGGATCAGATGAAGAGCCGTACGTTTGGCGAAAGCCAAATACTGAGTTTTTGCCTAACAATACTCAGGCTATTTTCGGGCACGGGGGAGTGTCTGTATTAACATATGTATGTACGTCTGTCTGTATTTACATTCTGTATCGCAGTTAAGTATACATTTTGCATATATTTTTGTTTTACTTCTTCGTTTGGGAAATACATATTTCCAATATTATTTGAAAAAATAAGAAATCAATTCTAAACAATATATATACGTATGATAAAAAGCAGTACGTTTTTCGTAAGACAAACACTGGGTTTTTGGCTAACAATACTCAGGCTATTTTCAAGCATTGTGGAGTGTCGGTACTGGTGCGGGATGTGTTTCCATTGCAGAAGTAGGGCAAAATGGATCCATTCCAATATTTGGGTATATTAAAACGAAATATGAAACAGATGGCGATAAGTTTCTATCAGAACAACGACCCGAAACACGTTGCGAAGCTGTAGCCTATCCATAATTGTTCAAAACTACTCCGAACTCCGACACATGTCCTTGACCTCAACATTTTTGAGCATATTTGAGAAAGCCTCGTAAGCTCTATAAATCCAGTATCAAAACACTGGAGCAATTAAAGCAAGGAATTAGGTGAGAATGGAACAACATAACCCCGGAATTGTACGCCAATCTCATGCAGTCGATGCCTCTCCGTTTGGAAGCAGTACTAAAAACAAAAGATTTTCGTTCCAAGTTTTAAAACAGTGCCTTTTATTTGACCGTCCAATTATGCGTTTAACATTAATTTCGTTAATATTGTTTTTCTTTTTTGTTTTAAAAATTTTTAAATAAAAAATGCTAAGTATGATACATTGTTCAAAAGCTGTTTTAATTATGTCCAATTCTGCTAAAATTTTTTTTGAAATATTTCAATTGAAATGGAAAAATCGACATTTGAATAATCTCATACATACGGTCCAACTAAATTTTTGGGCCACTGTGTATTTACAACGATGACATTCGTTTACAATATATAGTTACAATATAATGAATCAGGAAATGGTCTAAGCTGATGCGCAGACTTTTACAATAATATTGGAGAATACAAAAAAAATTGCTTTAAAATATGCAAATACGAGAATGGTTTTCACAAAAATATAAATGCGGCGAAAAATAATATTTTTTGTTCGTATACGGCGATATGTTAACATGGAACTGGCTTTTTTAAATGGAATATAAATATCCATTTTTACATAAGAAAACATATGGCACTTCAATGATGTAATTGTTGTTACGTTTTTGTCTTTCAAAAACATTTAAAATATGATTGCGAATAAAATAAAAATTAATTTGTGTTTAGTTTTGATTAAGATTCTATATTATTCGCACAATTCTCTGTGTCACTGTTCACAACTTGATGTAAACAACAACAATTACTTTTGTTTATTTCCCTGCTTATACCCTTTGCATAAGCCATAACAATTACTGGACAATTATTCGACAGAACTTTGTAACGGAAATTTTCAAACCACGACGACACACCGCGATTTCATACAAGACTGACTGAACTTTTACTAACTCACGCGCCTGCTTTGCCTTGTCTTTTATATGGCAGAATCAACAATCTGATGAATGTTTTTGAAGTCGAATGTTCGTAGCTTCGCCGGCTCCAGATCTCAATAAATGTAAACATCGTTTTTTTCATTATTGTTGTTTGTGTATTTAGTTTACATATATTCTTGTAGTGTTTGTTGTTGTATTTTTGTTTATTTGTTTACCATTTTTTATGCTGGTGTATGTTGCTATATTATGTAGTGCGATAATTTGCAAACAAGTTCAATGTATTGATTTTGTAGCTTTTGCTTATAATTTTAAAGTTAAATGATTTATAAGCAAAGCAACAGTTCTAGATTTTTTTTATTCTCGTAGCATATAATTATTTCATGTTATTATTATTAAAGTTATAGAAGAAAACTTCTTTTATTAGAAAACAAATTTAATGCAACATTTTTTGCATCACAAAAAACTTGGAAAAAAAAGGGCAAACGCTGTCATTTGCCAAGGCAACGTTGCATCATACCGATCTTGTTTAAGATAGGGCCATACTTGACTGAAACAGCCATACACGTGAAGTCGCCCTATTATAGCAGACTGTGTTGGCTTACTCAACGAGAGCCCTTGGTTCTACTCTCGGCTCAGACGTCTCAAACGAAAACGAAATATCAAAATATATTCCCCTTCGAGAATTCCTCTCAGCAGTCTTGCGGCAAACATTTAAAATAAAAATGTCATGAAAAGTTTCCCAAATCTGTCGCTCGCAGTCGACATTAAACTGCAGGTTCCAACATATTTAAGTAAAAATTAACACCAGCAACATGGATGGTGTAAGAAGCTTGGTTGTCAACCTGACTAAAGAGTTGTAATGACCAACTAAAGAAGTAAATAAGTAAGTAATCATATAGGCATAGGTCAGCAATAAGTCAATACCTCCATATTTTTATCCAGTCACCTAAGAGATAAAGTTTTGCCATTCTATTTAGTTCGAAAATTAGTTTTCATAGAAAATTTATTCTTAGTCATGCAATTAATACTGCGTAGTTGAATACAAAATATATACAAAAAGGTTTATAAACTTTTGCTAAAGTGGTTGTAATTCCCAATAGGTTGTTCGTATGGTATGGTAGATTTTGGTATTTCCATTGTAATTATTTAATTAAATAGTTTTTAATAATTTCATTTAGTTTTTTTTGTCATTCTGAAGTTGCATATTTGGCTGCAACTGGACGTATTGGTTGGCATCGGTCGACCTCGTTTACAGACAGCCTGTCAATTTCACACACAAAAAACTTGTGTCTTTCTGTTACTGTGTGGTCTTAATAATTTAAGAACTTTCGAAAACTTTTGTTTACGCGCATTTTCGCACAGCCATGGTACGCTTGTGAGGTGGGTATGGCGTAATCATTAGGCGGAATGTTATTGTCGTTATTATAAACGACAATTATTTTGAATTTTAAAAATAAAAATCATTTTAAAAAGTTTTGTATTTTTCTGAAATTCAAGCAGATGTTTTATTGGCACTTTTTATACAAAAATTGATTATAAAGGATTGGCCAAGTATAGGGTGGGAAATTAAAAAATTATATACAACAAAACATACATAACTGGCCAGTACAACACTTCAGTCAGGATTACGGCCTAGCTTCTCAACACCACTCATAGTGTGTGTGTTAGTTTCATAAATGAGTGGCGAGAACTACAGTTTAAAGTCGACTCTGAACTACAGATTTTTGAGAAAATTTTTCATGGCAGGTTTAGTTACTCTCAGAGTTTTTGCCAGATATCTGCTGAGAGGAAGTCACCGAAGAAATATTTTTATATATTTCGGTTTTGATGTGTGACCGGGATTTTGAACCGTGGCTTCGCGTCTAATAAGTCAACACACTGCGGCGACTTCAACACTTTCATGCACTTTTTTGCATGTATGATGTCGTATCTTGACAATGGCATTAAGAATGTTGGCCTTCAAATGCTCAATTGTCTCTAGTTTTTCTACATAATACTTTTCTTTAACGACTCTCCACAAAAAATAGTCCTACTATGCCAAATTGCATCTTCTTGGCGGCCAATTGACATCACCATTTCGGCTAATTAAACGGCTATCAAACGTTTGATACAATAAATCGATTTTGGCATGAGATATGTAGCATGTTGCATCGTTCACACCAATACCATGAAGAGCGGGTGCAAAAAATCGGAAATCACTGTGCGATAGCTGTCTCCATTGCCGTAATGGTTGCGCCGTCCTCATTTTCTAATAAATATGGGCAAAGATGCCTCCGCTTCACAAGCCGCACCAAACAGTCACTTGGAACGGGTGCATTGGCTTCTGTGAGACCATGTGTGGGTTTTCTGAGTCCCAAAGATGGCAACTTTGCTTATTAACGTACCCATACGTACTTAAGTGGCCACTAACAACCCGATTAACGCAACACATCCTGCCAGGCGCCTCTGCTTTTTGCGCGCCTACGCCAGTTGGTCACACCAATCGATGACAGGGCTTCCTCGATTTGGTTCTTCCAACGCAGGCAAGGTAGCCCTCTTAGCCGATTTCCGCAGATCCCCGCATCAAATACCCTTCTCTCCTGAACATCCTCCTTCATTCGAACGACATGGCCATCGCAGCCGCTGGATATTAATACGCTGCACAACGTCTATGTCGTTGAGGAGCTCATACTGCTCACTGTTGGATCGAATGCGGATATCATGCCCAATTCGCATTGGACCGAAGATCTTGCGTAGTACTTTTCTCTCGAACACTCTCAAAGCCGCTGCATCTGTACTTAATATCAAAAGTATAGTTATCGGCCGTAATATGAGATCCAATACGCCGCATGTCTCTACTTGTCGATAACATATACTTCGTTTTGTCCTCATTTACTGCCAGACCCATCTTAGTAGACTTGCGTTCAATATATGAATTTTGTGACAGAATAGAATGGCATAAGTGCCCAATTCGAAATAACCGATAGCTCCAATTTATAGCAATAGATGGCTGACCCTATTTTTTGCTTAAAGCCTTACTATGTATCAAATATGGTATTAACAATATCAGTATCATAAAATTTCACATTTTGGTATGAAATCAATTCTCTTTAAATAAATTTAACTCTCAATCTAAATGCATCAGTGACATTTAATCGAATCATTTGTTGCGTTAGTGCCTAGCGTTAAGAGTGAATAATACTGAGCAAAAACTATATGGTTGGTTATTCGGTACACTTATGGTAATAAAGTCTCTCTTAGAAGAACCGCTATATGCTGTCAAATTGGGATCAGAGATCAGCAATGAATCTATTTTTCGCTACTCATAATTACTTATGAAATTTCGAGTATGAGTGAGTCAACAATATTGAAATTTATCTACTCTGAATCATTCGTACTCACTACAACGTTGATTTATAAGTACAGGTTGCAATGAGTATGAGTACAACGTTGACATCAAACTCATGCCATTCGAAATATGTTTGATTCATACGCCTACTCATTCATATTCATAACTTTAGAAAAATATTTATAATACTCATAAATGAATCGAGTGATTCGAATCATTCATCACAATTTACAGTGTTAGTTGTTGTTAGGCATTTACAAAAAAAAGAAAGAAAAAGACAGCAAGCAAAGCAAACACACAACCTTCTAGTGAGTATTGTAGTGTTCGTACGCGAATCATACTTATTTTGTGATTCTTGTAAATGTTGAGTAACGGAGAGGTGAAATCAACATCATGCATATTGTTAAGTATGAGTACGATGACTACTTCAAACTTTGAATATGAGTAGTATAAATATGATATAAAAATAAGTATGAATGAGTATAAGTATCAGAAATTATGAGTATGATTCGAATCTACTCATATTTTTGAATATTCATTGCTGATCTCTGACTGGGATCTTGTTCAAGCATTGAACTGGCGTCAAAATAAAACATTCGGAATCATGCTTCGTCAAATAACTCTCTACAAACACCAATTCTTTCTAGGGACTGAACAACACGCCTTACATATTTAGTATTTCCATTGTAAAATTACTTAAAAGAATATTTTTATTAATTTAAGTTTATTTTTTCTTGAAATTTATTAAAAATCCTTCACATTATCATTCACCTCATATCAGAGACAGGGAATGAATTTAGTTGTGGAGTATTCGCGTAATATACCCACTGGTTATGTATTTCATTATTTGGAAGAAGAAAAACGAAATATTAAAGAAAAAAAACTTCAAAACAAGATGAAAAAAAGAAAAAGAATCCAAAACAGAAGATGAAAATGGAAATGGAAAAATACTTGGGCATACTTAAGAGAAATCCTGAAAATTTATGTTGTTTACCTTCCTGTAAATAATTGTTTTTATTTCCGAACACGAGCCTGTACACGCACTTGTATACCAATACCTAGAATGCGAATGTGAATGAATGATTGAATAAATGAATGAACGTGTAAGTGTAGTTATATCTGAATGAATGAATTGAATGCCAAAATGAAGGAAGGCTATGCAATATGAAACTGAACTGAAGTACTAACAAGCGAAGCAGAAGGAAAATACTTAATGGAAATTGTTACACAACTCCGGCTCTCTATCGCTCTCTCTCTCTCGTTCAATGCTGTTCTACAACTGTAGTTGTAGCTGGTGGAGTACGAGGATTCGAAAACAAGAGCACATCAGTGAATACATTTCAATCCAACAATTCAACGAAAACACATCACAACAGGAATAACCGAAATGATTAAATGAAGCAGAAACCCATCAAGTAAAGATACTTCAAATCCTGTAGAATATTATTTGTATTGTATTTTATACAACTACATATATACACTCGAACACACACTCTTGAATAATTGCAAAACCTATTTTGTTTATAAATAAATTTATACATGGAAACGTATGTATGTATTTATGTGAATACACCAATACCCCGGTTTGCGTCGCTAATTGGGACTGAAAAAATGAGACGCAAACCGAAACGACGCAAACTGAAGCAGAATTTTCAATTTCAACTTTCAGACTGAACTTCACTCCGCGACATATAATTCGAAACTAATAACTACGCTTAACATGTAAACAACGCACACCTGCAAATTTGCTTTCTACTAAACGGGAAATCCCCTTTTTCTGCTTTAGCTTTGTAAAAACATTTTCATATCAACGACGCAAATCGAAGCATTTTCGACGCAACTTCGAAGCCATGCGACGCAAACTGAAACAAAAACGACGCAAAATTGAAATTCCAGAAACTTAAAAAAGACGCAACTTCGAAGCGACGCAAACTGAAGCGACGCAAATCGGGGTAATGGTGTATACGTATTTGAAACACAAAATTAGACCCTTTAGGAATCAAACATATTGTCAAGTTTTTAGCTTTTTGAAAACATTTAAAATATGAGTTCCTAGATTGTTAACAAAATAAAAATTAATTTGTGTTTAGTTTTAATTAGAATTCTGTGTGCCACTGCTCACAACTTGATGTAAACAACAACAATTGTTATTCCTCTGCTTACAAACTTTGCTTAAACAATAACAATTACTATACAATTATTCGACAGCTCTTTGTAAAGGAGATCTTCAAACCACGATTATTCTCTTCACACAAACAGCGTCTTCATACAAGACTGACTGAACTTTACAAACTCAGTCGCCTGCTTTGCCTTGCCTTTTATATGGCGAAGTAAACAGTCTGATGAATGTTCTTGAAGGCGAACGTTCATGACTTCGCCCTCTCGAAATCTCTTTAAATGTAAACATCGGTGTTTACATTTATATTTGTAGCGTTTGTAAATGTATTTTTGTTTACTTGTTTACCATTCTTTTATGCTAGCGTTTGTTGTCGTACTTTTGTTTACTTGTTTAACATTTTTTTATGCTGGTGTTTGTTGTTATATTAAGCAGTACAATAATTTGTAAACAGGTTGGTTTACTGCATTGTTTTGTTTTTGTAGCTTTTGTTTATAATTTTAATGTTAAGCAATGTAAAAGCAAAATACCAGTATATTTTGAGGGTTTTCTTGAAAAAAAAACGAATGCCAACATTGCCGGCTTATTCAAGGAGACATTGAATTTGTTGTCTTTGAATTAGTTTCAATTATGTTTTAGGTGAATAAATTTAATTAGCTATTAGACTTTGTAAAATATCGTTTAAAAACGCTTCCTATTATTTTATACTATGTTCAGATACCCACTTCTATTCAGTCGATATTCGGCTTATTGAGTATAATATTTTAAGTGTTCAAGCATAATATACTCAATATTCATTTGACAGCTGGTAAACAAAACAGTTGGTTGTTTCAACAACATTGTTTTTATTTTGGTCGCTAAAACCACTGTTGCACTTTAAGTTTTACTCAATGTTATAACAATTTGCGTATTTATTGCGCAATAATTAATTGAAACTTTATATGAAATATTGAGCTCAATAATGGCGTTTGTTGTGATTTACACAATAAAGGGCACAATGAATGTTTCAATAGAATTTAATTTACAAAAACTGTATGTACCATACACATGTATATGAAGAATATTTATGGTTACTTTTGTCCGTATTTTAGTTTCATTTTCTTTCTTCTTTCGTATTCCTACAGGGTCATTGTATTGTTTGATTGTTAAGTAGTCGGCACAGGAGCAACAACAACAACAAACAAAACCAATTTTAATGTATTTCCTGTGACAAACGTTGCGATGATTCGATTGAAGGATTCTTTAAGACATATTGTTACTGTGTATGCCTGTGTACGTTTGAGTATGGAGGAGCTTCACAATGAAGGATCTGTATCTAATGGTGCTGTTGGTACTGTGTTGAAAATAATGAAAATGTTGATGTTGATATCGATGTTTCAAGTTAAAGTTCATGTGCAATATTCGAAAATATTTATTTTCCAATATTTTTTCATATTACAAACCCATACTAAATTATAATTTGTAATGTTGTTTAAAATGCTTAATAAGTTAGAAATGAGAAAAATTTTAAATTGAAAATATACTTATTTAAAGAGGGTCCCATACTTACAGTATGTATGTAAGCTAACGATGAACCCTGAACCCCATTAAATGCTTATTAAAAATGTTTGATTTTTCAAATTTATTTAGAAAGGAATAACTGAAGAAAAAATAAAAGAAAATAAAATAGAAAAGAAAATAATGTTTTAAAAATATGAGAAAACTTCCTGTCATTAAATTATGGCAGAAATAGAAACAAGAAAACTAAGACTAATTCAATTTTCATTGTTATTGGTGGGCCATCTATTGGTTACAAATTTGAACCATCGGTTTTTTCGAATCTGGCAATACTTATATCCTTCTATTTTGTCACAAAATTCAGTATATTATCTCCACCGAACGTATGAATTGATTTACGTTTGAGCCACGTTGGGATTTATTCAGTCAACGAGAAACTGCTCAGACATCAAACCTAAATATGACAAATATTTCTTCGGCGACTTCCTCTCAGCAGATTCTTGGCAAAAAACTCTGAGAGTCAATAAAATTGATATGAAAAGTTTCTCAAAAATCTGTCTTTCGGAGTCGACTTTAAACTGTAGACCCCGCCACTCATGTATAAAATTAACATATACAACACGAGTGGTGTGAGGAGCTAGGCCGTAATCCTAACTGAAGGGTTGCAGTGGCCAATTATGTATATATGTAACGAGAAACTGAACGACAATATTGATTTTGCCAAAAGAAAAATTTTCATTTCCGATGAAGCTCATTTTCATCTTGGTGGATATGTTAATAAGCAAAGTTGCAGTCTTGGGGCTGAGAAAAGCGACACGTAGTCTTATAGAAGCCAATGCACCCATTACGAGTTACTATTTGGTGCGGCTTGTGCAGCTAAGGCATCTTTGGGCCATTTTTCTTTGAAAATGAGGACGGCGCAATCATTACGGTCAATGGAGACACCTATCGCACCATGATAACAGATTTTTTTTGTACTCACTCTTCGTGGTATTGATGTGAATGATGTTTGGTTTCAACAATATAGTGCAACTTGCCATACATCTCATGCAACAATCGATTTATTGCGTCAAATGTTTGATGGCCGTTTAATCCATCGAAATTGTGATGTCAATTGGCCGCCAAGAAGCTGCGATTTGACAACATTTGAAGATTTTCTGTGGGTCTCCATTAAAGAAAAGTGTTATGCCGAGAAACCAGAGGCGATGGAGAATTTAAAAGCTTACATTCGTTATGCCATATTGGCGAAATACACTCGAAAAAGTGCACGAAAATTGATCCGCTCGAATAAGGTACTGTGAGGCCAGCCGCAGCAGCCATATGAATGAAATAATATTCCATTTCTAATCGGAACAATTGTAGTTCGCAATAAAAAAATACGTTTTTGTTTTATTACATAATACATACATAATTGGCCATTACAACCCTTCAGTCTGGATTACGACCTAGCTTCTCACACCACTTATGTTGTGTGTGTTAATTTTATATATGAGTGGTGGGACCTACAGTTCAAAGTCGATTCCGAACGATAAATTTTTTTAACAACTTTTCAATGCAATTTTATTTACTCTCAGAGAGAGGAAGCCGCCGAAGAAATATTTTTTCAAATTTCGTTTTGATGTCTAACCTGGGGTTTGAACCGCGGCCTTACGTCTAATAAGTCAACACACTACCTACTAGACTACGGCTACTTTTGTTTTATTGCATTTTTAAATTTATTCTTTTATAAGGCCCACCCTTTATATATACAGTACATATACAGTGGACAGCAAAAGTCTTAGTACTGCAATATATTTTGACAATTTTAACCAAAATTTTGTATAAAAAATTAAGGTTTTTATTTATTTATTTTATTAATTTATTTCTGTTTTACTATAAAACAAACAATTTTTTAATGTTTTTCATAAAAAAAGAAAAAAAATAAGGAAAAGTTACCCCCAAGGAGAACCCGGAGTAAATTTAAAATTCAAAAGCCTAATATGTGAAAATGTTATCCCTTATATTTAGTAGAATATCCCTTAAGGTCAAGCACTCCATTTCACTCATTTGGAATTGAATGTACAAGTTTTGTTTAGTATTTTCTGGTGGCACCATGAGCGAGTTCTTCGGTTGACTTTTGTTCTTTCAAATGATGTCCTAAATACTCTTTTGAAGTCATATCGGGACTTTGTGCAAGAGTATTAATCCTGTGGGGACTTCCTTTTTTTTTGTCAGAACATATTGGAGTACTAAGACTTTTGCTGTCCACTGTATGAATATGGTAAGTGTATGTATTTTTAAAAACTAGCATCGTACAGAAATGAAATATATATGTAAACTGCAAAAGCCCTTTTTTATACAGTAGACCATCTAAAAATGATGTTTACATAGGGAAAAAGAGCCATAATATCAGTGGAAGCCGTAGTAGTTGCTGTTTAATATCGCTCTTTATTGTTTGGGGGTGTGATTTCCTATGCCTTTCATAGAAGTCTGAATCTATTTATGCGTTTCTCGTCTTTGTTCAATACTCAAACGGAAATTGCTTAGGAATGCAAGTTATATTGTATATACTTTATTATGTACATCTCCAGAACATAGAATATTTCTTTCTTCTCTTGTTTTTCCTTATATTAAATGCCGCTCTTACCATTATGTACCGCAGTTGTATGTTCTCTATGGTACATACGCTCAAACATATTCTCTAAAGTAAGTTTATACGGATGCTCGTTTTTTATGGTCCATTGCTTTGTAGCGAAAAAATGTAACATTTCTCTGTGATTCTTTCATTTTACGTTATTAGTACTTTTGCTTATGGCCACCATTCAGCCAGAGTCCAGGCTGAAGGTCAATACAAGTAATACATAGAAGATGAAAACTATTAAAACCGCACGAGTTCATTTTTATTACAGGCCCAAATTATTTCATTCATTCATTCATTCATCCTCTACCACTCCAAGTCAGTAACCAAAGTGACCAAATAAAAGCAATGAAGGCAGCCAACAAAACACAAAAGAAAATACAATAAATTCCAAGTATTTTATATATTATTTCCGTTTTTCGTTTTGTTTTTTAACATTCTATCACTTCCTGTATTTGTTTTCTTACTTATACTGGTACCTAAAATTAATTTTTCTTTCAAAAATGTAATAAGCAAAAGCGAAAAACTGTCCAAATTTCTAATCCCATATTCATTATTCAGCAATAAAAATTCTTACATAAAAATGCTCAACAATACTAAAAAATTACAACATAATGGATAAGTTTATGTGCTGATTGAACTGAAGTATGAGGTACTACCTCGTAACTACCATAGCAATGGAACATTACATTCTTACATTATATATAATACTTTCTTAGTTCTGGCTGGACTTTAGTTAAATATGTTCGATTTAAAATTTGGACACTAATTGTTATCCATTTCGTGGTTTCAAAAGTATGGGACTGGAATTCGACATCTGTCAAACTAAGTTGTGAAACCAATTTTTTTCTTTTCAGTTGAAAGTCTGCCATTGACGAAAATGGATCGCTTAACTATCCCACAACGCATAAAAATTATCAACACCTACTACAAAAATGGTGATTCTGCCACAGCGACGTATCGTGCTTTAAGAGGAGATTATGGTTTACATAATCGTCCAACTACGCAAGCAATTGGCAAAATTGTGAAGAAATTTGAAGAGACTGGAGTGGTTACAAATATTGAAACGCTTGTGCATCATCGTTTCGCTCGTTCCGCTGAAAATATCGTTATTGTAAGTGAAAGTGTTGCCGAAGACCCGTCGTACCTCGTCGTTCTCAGGAATTATGACTGTCTTACGGCACATTATGGCGTATTTTGCATTTAGATCTACACCTACATCCATATCAAGTCCAACAAGACGGTGCGACATGCCACACAACTCGAGCAAATATGGCTTTATTGCAAGAGACATTTCCTGGCCGCGTAATTTCCGTCGTGGCGATATCAACTGACCACCAAGATCATGCGATTTGACACCATTAGACTTTTTTGTGGGGCTACGCGAAAGACCGTGTTTATGCAGATAAACCTTCAACTCTTGAGCACTTAAGAGCCAACATTCGTCAAGTTATGGCTGAGATACCGCCCAATATGTGTCAAAAAGTGGTCGAAAATTACATCAAAAGAATCAATGCTTGCAACACTTCGCGTGGAGGTCGTTTAATGGATGTTGTATTTCACACATAATGTCAACGTTCAAACTTTACAACAAAAAAGAAATATCATGAAAAAATACTTTATATGTGTTTTATTTACGTTTACTTTTGAAATCACGAAATGGATAACCCGATATATACATACATACATAAGTGGCCATTACAACCCTTCAGTCAAGATTACGGCCTAGCTTCTCACACCACTCATGTTGTGTGCCTTTTATACTTGAGTGGCGGGACCTACAGTTTAACGTCGACTCCGAACGACAGATTTTTGCAAAAACGTCGCCGTAGTCTAGTAGGTTGAGTATTGTAAGGCCTCTGTTCAAACCAGAGATTAGCAATAAGTATTCAAAACGATGAGTAGATTCGAATCACACTCACACTTATACGCATTCATACTTATTTTAATATCATGGAACCTCTACTCATATTCACAGTTTGAAGTACTCATCATATTCATACTTAACAACACGTATGATGTTGTTGATTTCGACTCTTCATAACTCAACATATAAAAGAATCACAAAATAAGTATGATTCGCGTACGAACACTTAAATACTCATTAAAAGGTGCTTGTAAGTAGCGAAAAAACGATTCATTGCTGACCTCTGCTCCAAATAGCATATCTTTAAAGCTGCATATGCTTCTTTTGAAATGGCCCAGGCTGTTCATCTTTCTTCATTGATCTTAAAATAAACGTCATCTTTAAATATAATTCTGTGAAATAAACACACATATGAAAAATTTTAGTTAACTTACGTGGGGAACCTTGTGATCAAAAGAATTTTCTAACGATATTGTGCCTGCTTTTCGAATATACAAGATCCCACCAACTATTCCCAAATTATTCTTCCAAATCCTTCCAGGGTTTTCAACATTACAAATTGTAGCCTTTTTTAATTGAAAATAAATGTAGTTGCCCTTGCGTATAAGTTATCTAATAGATCGAGAACATTCATTTGTAGTCATTGTACCATATTTTGATCGTGTAACTAGCACTTTCGTACTAGTTGTAGTTTTTATATGATTTCCATTTGTAAGTCGATGAACGAAGTCGAATCATTTCGATTTGTACGATTACTGGCGATGAACGAAGTCGAAGCATTTTGATTTCGATTTGTGCGATTACTGGCGATGTAAAAAGATCATCGATGAAGTAGAGTGAAGCTTTAAAGACGGTGACAAATGCAAGATGAACCTTACGAATGGGTCATTCGATTTATATTGTCAGCAATTGATTGAAGCTACAAATTTAATTAAAATGGCCCAGGAAGGTGTTATTTTCCATTAGGACAAACTAGACATATCTTTGAAACTGAGAGAGAAACAGCTTGTACCTGATAATCGTTTATTTCGCTATCTGCAGAACTCTCGTGATTATAAAAATTTTAATTCCCTCGAAGTCTGTGAATGTCAGAAACTGAAATTTCTATAATGATGGAATAATGATTTGATTTAATAGAGTTCATTTCAAATACAGAAGAATACGGATGTTTAATTTCTGGTCACATTTGTAAGCAAAGTTTCTTCAGAACTCAATACTTTCACAATTTCACTGTCGAAAATGCAAAAAATCTAGACATGTACTGGTATTTTGCTTTTACATCGTTTAACATTAAAATTATAAACACAAGCTACAAAAACAGAAACAATGAACTTGTTTACAAATTGTCTCACTGCGTAATATAACAAGTAAACAAAAATATACCAACAAATACCACAAGAATAAATGTAAACAAAATACACAAACAGCATTTATAGAGATCTCGAGAAGACAAAGCCACAAACCTTCAAGAATATTCATCAGACTGTTTATGTTGCCATATAAAAAGCAAGGTAAAGCAGACGACCGAGTTAGTAAAGTTCAATCAGTCTTGTGTGAAGATGCGGTGTGTTTGAAGAGAGTAATCGTGGTTTGAAGATCTCCGTTACCAAGATCTGTAGAATAATTGTCCAGTGATTTGTTAACGTTTAAGCAAAACGTATAACCAGAGGAGTAACAAACAAAGCAATTGTTGTTGTTTACATCAAGTTATGATCGGTGGCACATACAATTGTGTGATTAATAAAGAATTTAGTTAAAACTAAACATAAATTTATTTTTATTTTATTTACAATCTTCGAGCTCATATTTTAAACGTTTTTAAAATGTAATAATATATTACTAGGAAATTATAATTTAAATTGTTCAATACAATACAAGTGAATGTAAATATATTTTATAGATTATTTGTATGTATGTGTGCGATATTATTAAAGCGATATCTGCTATATACACCTCAATAATCTTAATACATACGCTATGCGTTAATGTTCAATTTATTATGATGGCGGTGTCGATGATGTTCAATGATTTGGAAACAATTTACGACATTTATTTCACTTTTATTATTATTATTTCTCTCTTCTTCTTTTTTCTGCTTCTGATTTCCTTTTTTATTTATTTTATTTGTTCTTTTTTGTTCGATTTTTACTTCAATATTTTATTATTTGAAATTATTATTGAAACCACTGGTGCCGATGCCAATACCAACCAGTAGTTGTGATATGACAGCAGCAGCAGTATTACAGTTTGCTTTCGATGATGGTGGCGGCAATATTTGTTACTTTTTCTGAACTTTTGTTGTTTTGTGTGTGCATTTTTGCTGAGTACAACGGTTTTGGAAGACAAAAATCTTAAGAAGTAAAATTTGGGGAACAGCCGGAAATTCCTAAAATTGTGTTAAATTTTGTTTTTTTTTTGTTATTTTTATGTGTTTATGTTCTTTCTGATTGTATTACTTTTTGTTACATTGTCCTGTTTACCGCTAGAAATTTTTTTATTTCTTTGCAACACGTCAACATTTTCTAATTTTCTTAACGGAAGGTCCATCGCGTGTTTATGAATTATGTCTGTTGAGTTTTATTTCATTCGTTCGCTTTGTTCCTTTTTTATGTAATTCTTGTGTTTCCTTTTATTTTTCTCTTCCTATTGTGGCCAGCGATAGTAAATGGCGACAGTGTCAGTGGCACTGACAGCGTTAGTGTCGGTGTCCATGTTCATATTCACGTCCGTATCGCCCTTGTCAGTGGGGATGATGTTATTATTGTGGTGTGCCAGAGAAAGGATGTGCTGGGTGATGGCGGTGTTGGTGGTGATGATGATGATGATGTTTCACACAATCAGATAAATTCATTTATTTATTATGTTGCTTCTTTCATTCTCCAATTCCTTCCTTCGTTCATTCATTCATTCTTTAAATTTTTCTTTTTTTGTTGCTGTTGTTGTTAATATCGTTATTGTTAATGTTGATTTTCGGCCTTGGTGTTGGTATTTATTTTTACGATCCCAAAGGGTCGACAGGATGGTCAACACGTGCTTTATGGCGGGGGGGTTAAGAAAAGAACATAAAGTTTCCGTTGGAAATTAACACTTCTGGTGAAAGTTTAATAGAATAGAAATTTTTTTATTCATAACTAACTTGTACCATCACCATCACCATCCACTGAATATTTTTTCCTGCTGCTTTGATGTTTCCAAAAATGAAAGTGAAAATAATTTTGATTTATTTGTTGAAAATATTTACTTTCAGGACATCCGTTTAGATCATTGTCTCTGATGTTAGCTATAAACTGTGCACAACAATTTAAAGAAAAAAATATGTTCACAATTTATATTCTTCTTATGAGTTTGTTGATTGCAAACAAAATAAAAACAAATATGTGTTTAGTTTCAATTAAACTCTTTACTGTTTGCACTACTTTTGTGTGCCACTATTCACAACTTGATGTATCCAACAATAACTGCTTGTTCGCTATTCTTCTTTGCTTACAACGCAGGCTTTTTCAACAGAGATCTTCAAACCACGACTGTTCTCTTCACACGCAACGCATCTTCACACAAGACTGACTGAATTATTACTGCTCGCTGCCTGCTTGGTCTTGCCTTTTTATATGCCCACACAAACAGTCTAATGAACATTCTTGAAGCAGAACGTTCAGGGTTTCGTTTTCTTGAGAACTCTATTGCAACTTCATTGTTGTTTGTGTACTTCGCTTACGTTGTCTGTTGTTGCTTTCTTTCCTACTTGGCTGCCTCCGTTTCTTCCATACCGATGTTGTTGCTTTACTTGTAACAAGTTCGTTGCATGTGTTACTGTAGCTTTTGGTTCTCATGTTAATGTTAAACGATGCTTACATTTTCGTAACAATATATTGGCCGATTGATAGAAACACCTACTTGTATTGGGATCGCACACTCTTGCTGTACAATTTTCTATTAAAACCGAAATGGTATATAGTTATGGCGAACTGTAATTTTGAATATGAGTGAGTCAACAGTATTGAAATTCAACTACTCGGATTCATTCGTACTCACTACAACATTGATTTATAAGTTCAGGTTGCAATGAGTGTGAGTACAACGTTGACATCAAACTCATACCATTCGAAATATGTTTGATTCGTAAGCCTACTCATTTAGATTCATAATTTTAGAAAAATACTTATAATACTTAGAAATGATTCGAGTTTTTGTTGCATTAAAATAAGGAGAAAGAAAAAGACAAAGACCTTCTAATGACTATTGTGGTGTTCGTATGCGAAACGTATTTGTTTTGTTATTCTTGTAAATGTTGAGTGAAGGAAAGTCGAAATCAATCAATCATGCATATTGTTAAGTATGAGTACGATGAGTACTTCTAACTTTGAATATTAGTAGTACGAGTATGATATTAACATAAGTATGAATGCATATAAATATCAGAAATTATTATGATTCTATTCTACTCATATTTTTTAATACTCATTGCTGATCTCTGGTATCAACCTTAACCCTACACGTTGAGACTAGTTGTACACCTTTATTATTTTATATCAATTTTATTCAATATTATATTATTTTATTCAATCAATCAATATAATACAATAACAATTTATAAATAAACTAGCTGACCCAGCGAACTTCGTCCCGCCCAAAATTGATTTTTTTTTATTGCCCAAAACAGGTCGCATTATGTATTTATTGTAATACACTGCATAAAACAGTTATTAAAAAGCTAACTTACTATAAGTGTGTGTGAATGTACTTATAATCGAAAGCGTTCTAGACAATGAAAATATGCTTTATTTAGGATAAAACAAAAGTCTATGAGTTTAATTTTGGTTATATTTTTTCTTATTTGGTGATTTTTTCACAAATGTTAGTTACAAAATTTTTTTCGTGGCAACACTGTTTCAGAAGAATAAATAAAAAATTAGTCAAACAACAAAAACGCATGATGAGAACAATTGAGAACATTGTTACGCTCTTGGTTTCTTTATCTTTCCCTTCTATCTTTCCTCCCGCGTCGTGAAATATTTTTGAAAAATATTCCAAAATATACCAAAATTCACATTCTTTATACTTTATTTTCTTTGGTTTTATACATCAGGAATCATAGATAGCATACTTTAGGGGTAACTATGCGTATGAGTAATATATTTCAAATGCAATTAAATATTAAGTATGTAGTATGTAGTATACATGGGCATGGCCCCTCGCTCATTTGGAATATCAACATAAAAAGTAGCCTATAACTCCTTCCAGACATACAGGAAGATACTGTGAAAATTTCAAGAAAATCGGTTCAGCCGTTTAGTAGTCTATAAACTTCAAACATACAAACATACAATCAAACACACACTCATTTTTATATATAAGATTTTGTTGAAAAATCGAAATGCGTTGATTCAACATGTTGTACAATCGCAACGCAACAAGTAGAGGTCGCATAAAAATGGACAGAGGCTGTACGACATTGAAATTAACTCCACTCTGTCCTAAGTGCGGCCGCGGTTTTGTTGTTGCATTCATCAAATCCAATTTGAGCGTATACCATCCTTAACTGTCTACCGTCAGACAAAACAACTGAATGCAATAAGACTGAGAGCTGCCAGTACATGGAAGTAATGAGTATTCATGGGTATAGTTGGTTCGCATATCCCTATCGATTATTTGACGATACCTGAACCTATTCTGGAACCATATAGATTCTATTAAGATAACGGTTTCCACTTCAAAGAGAATGGACCCAGATCTCGCAATTGGCGATTATTTTATTGAATCTTATTCGAAAGTTAAAAATACCTTTATAAACAGTACTTAACAGCATAAAAGCGACGACCACTGTATTATACATGTCAAAACTGTAAATGATCTTCGATCCCAAACCCAACTGAATGGCGAATCTGGCTGCTTTGTGCGCCCTTTACTGCTTACTGCTGCAGTAGAGCAGTTGGATCTAGATGGGGTCTCCGCCCAAAGGCATATTCTGCAGTCATCGAATCAAACCTCCTATACGGTGTTGCTTTCTGGTGGACTGCTTTGAATAAACTACACAATGTCAGACTTCTTGACAAGGCCTGCAGCTATTCGTATCACGGGTGCTCTACACACCACCCCCACAAAGGCGTTGGCTGTCTTCCCTTCTGTTCACTCCTCTATTTTGGAAATTGATCCTGTGGCTCCACTGGGCATCGATTATCTCCCCGTGATATATTGTTTTGACAGGGGTTTTCACTTCCTGATCACAAGCAGGGGCGACTGGGAGCCTGACATGATCGTTGACCCGAAACTCCTGGATGTAAACACCGATGGCTCTAAAATCGATAGCGGGGTTGGTAGTGGAGTCTACTCTGGGAAACTGGACCTGAACATTTTCCTTCGACTGCCGGATTATTGTAGCGTGTTTCGGGCGAAAGTAATGGCCATCTACCGAGTTGCTCAATAGATCCTCGTCAACATTGTTCCTTTCACCCGCATATCAATCTTTTCTGAAAGTCAAGCTGCCATAAGTTCTCTGTCGAACGTTGAGAATAACTCCAGGTTCATCAGGGAATGTCGCCGCTGTCTCGACTTTCTTTCTTGGCGCTTCAGTGTCACACTTATCTGGCTCCCCGGACACTGTGACATTCCAGGAAACAGCAGAGCCGACGAGCTAGCCAGAGCTGGCGCACTACTTCAGGAATCCTATTCAATCAGCTTAGCAATGCCACTTACCTCGTTAAAGCTACCCATCGCACGCAAATTCATTCGAGACGCCAACCTATCTTGGTTCAATGAGGAGTCCTGCTTCACCGCTAGGCTCACTTGGCCCTCGATGGATAGAAGGCGCACCAATCAGACTTGGTCGTTACGTCATCTCGATCACAGTGGTCATGCTTACAGGTCATTGTGTTATGGGAAGGCACGCGGAAAGAATGGAGCTCCCATCTAACGACTTCTGCCGTGGGTGCAGAACCGCTGAGGAATATGAGACTGTTATCCACTTTCTTTGGCTCCCTAATTCTTACAAGCTTGGTTGAGCTTGATGTCAAGGATATAGCTTAACTTTCGGGCTGGTTTTTCAGTCGTGCATGAAATGTGCAGCTCTTGCGCTGACAAACTTCTTCTTCCCTGGTTTTGAGCAACTTGGTCAGTACGGAGACTGAATTTAGCATTGGCGTCACAACGAACCGCTATGCGTGATCAAGTGAGCTTTTGGTATCAAAGCTACCACTCCAACCTACCTATCTTCAATGAATCTTTCATGCACCATTTAAATGGTTTTAACACGCATTAATTTTAAACTGTTTGCTTAAAAATGTACATTCGCAGCAAAAATACTATTTCAAAGTGGACATTCGTATTTTAATTAAAGCTTCAACTGAAACTATAATTCAAACGAATACATGTATACTTATGTAAACATCTAATCACCAATACAAATATAGAAATGCGTTTCGGTACCGGAATTCTGTATAAATCATAAGATGTTTTTGTGAGCAAACTTCCTGTTATGCAAAAGATTAAAACAATCATCATTTCCGCTCTGATGGACACACACACACAAACTTGCTTACTTCCGCAGCCTAAATCAACTGCCATTTGTTATGTAACTGTAACAGTATTTTGAATATACAGACATACATACATATTCCTTCGAAATAAGACAATGAATTACCTTTTGGTAGTAAATTTTAAAAGAAAAAGAGACAGAAGAGAAAAGAAAATCTCTCTCTAATATTCGAATGACCAGCAGAGTGTTGGATTTAGGCTGTAGGGTTCATAAATAAATGTTTTGTTTGGACACTCATTTTTATCAAAAATTTCTATATACAACAACACAACGTAAACGACAAACAGAAACGAATGATTTATGAGTGAAACACGTTTTGTCCAATTTTTCTTCTTAATTTTGTTTTTGTCCAAATGTTCTTGCACTGGACTACTACGACTCCATTAAAAATTATAACAATTTGATTGTAATGCCATGTTCATTATCACTGGTATTAATCAGATTTAAAGAATTTTTCCACCTCCAGTCTGCTTGTTTTGTAACGATTTTTTTATTTTTGTATTTTCGAATCTTTAAATCCATAATTTTTCTAAGAATATGTATTTCCAACAACTTATTTAACATGAAAACTTTTAGAATTTTAAACACTCTACAAATTATTGGATATCACTACAGAACAAATTTGAATGATATCCACAGAAACCCTCTACAATGATGGTAAAATATTGTTACGTAGATTGCAAATAAAATAAAAATAAGTTTGTGTTTAGTTTTAATTAAAATGCTTTATTATTCGCACAATTCTGTGTGCCACTGTTCACAACTTTATGTAAATAACAACAATTGCTTTTGTTTGTTATTCCTCTGTCTACACCCTTTGCATAAACAATAACAATTACTGGACAATTATTCCACAGATCTTTGTAACGAAGATCTTCAAACCACGATTACTCTCTTCAAACACACCGCATCTTCAGCGGTCTTGGAGCGTCTGTTGTTGTAGTTTTGTTTACTTGTTTACCAAATTTTTATGCTGGTGTATGTTGTTATATTAAGCAGTACGATAATTTGCAAACAGGTTTGTTTACTGCATTGTTTTGTTTTTGTAACTTTTCATTATAATTTTAATGTTAAGCGATGTAAAATCCAAACACCAGTATCTAAATTTTTCATTTTCGTAATAATATTTAATACTTTATTCCCCGGATATTAAAATTATACGCTTACCACTGAAACTATTTCGTCATATGTATCCCGCATTTAGGTATTCCCCGCGTATAAACAAGAAAAATTGTACATCCTACTCTAAATTTACTTTACAAAAAAAATTCCTAGGTATGCACCTGAGATCAGCAAAAAATCTCTTTTACGCTACTCATAAATACGAATGAAATTTTGAGTATGATTGAGTCAACCGTATTGAAATTCAACTATTCTGAATTTGAATTGAATTGAATTTCTGAACTATTTGAAATATGATATTCAGATTCATAATTTTAGAAAAATACTTTTAATACTCATAAATGATTCGAGTGATTCGAATCATTCACCAAAAGTTACAATCTTACTTGTTGTTGCATTTACAAAAAAAGAAGAGTCTTCCTCTCCATAACTTCCTCTCCGTAACTCAACATTTACTCGAATTAAAAAATAAGTATGATTCGCGTACGAAGACCGCAATGCTCACTAGAAGGTTGTGTGTTTGCTTTCTTCTTTTTGTTAATGCAACAACAAGTAAGATTGTAAATTTTGGTGAATGATTCGAATCACTCGAATCATTTATGAGTATTAAAAGTATTTTTCTAAAATTATGAATCTGAATATCATATTTCAAATAGTTCAGAAATTCAATTCAATTCAAATTCAGAATAGTTGAATTTCAATATTGTTGACTCACTCATACTCAACATTTCACGAGTACTTATGAGAGGCGAAAAAACGATTCATTGCTGATCACTGGATCACACTGGGTTTGATGATTGCTTTAGAGGAATCAATAAAAAATCTAACGTTATCCTGATGTAATACTGTATACACGTAGGGTAACCAAATAACCGAAGCAATTGAGATTTTAAAAGAAAATTAAACTTTAAGGTGAAACATTTCAACATTTCTGTAAAAGACGCAACATCCGTTTAAGACAGGCCATAAATAACTTTGAGTAAGTATTTTAACATAAGAAAGTATACAGGGGGAACAGAAGCATATAATCAACAAGGACATTTAAAGATATGACAATGTATTTTGATTTGTCCTGAATTAAATATGTAACAAGCAGTGTGTGCTGGAAAAAACAAATTGTGTAGCACAAAGTAGCAAATACAATTTCGGAAGGGGGTTACCAAATGCGAAACGTAATAAATTTTAGTGTATGCCGGAGCTTACTGTTCTAGGAATTCTATTAAAACACTGTATACTTATGTCGTACATACATACGCCGGAAATAAAAATGAAATTTTGTAAGAAATACAATGTAGAGAAGCTGTAAAAGTGAAGAGTAGAATTATAATTTATGTTTCAAAAAAACAGACATAATTATCACAAGAACAAGAAAGAACAATAAAAAGAAATTATTTCACTTCTCTTTATAGCAAACAAAAAATATAAAAATAAAATGCAAAAGTATACACAACACACCTGTGAACAAGCCTCTTACACCCACCCACACCATAAAGTAGAAGAATATACAATAAAAGTTTTTCTGTTCTAGGCATGGGGGGAAAAGCACAATTAGGCACAGGATAAATGCCAAAGTATTTACATATGTATTGTTCTAAAGCGCTAAGAGGGTATTATATCGTATATGAAGTCGTAAAGAAACAAAAACAACAAAGAAAAAAAAAAGAAAAAAGAAAACCAAAGAAAAAATAAATAAACAATAAAATGCACGACAGTTGTAATTTATAAACAAATACCGTGAATAGCTTTTTTTCCCTCCCAGTTTTTCTTTCGACAAAAATCCGTAACAAATCTGTAAAATACCAATCCACGTACATGTACGCGCGCAAACAAAACACCCGAGTATTTGTCACCAAAACCATAAGTACATTCCCTCTCCTTGAAAATTCCACAAACATTTCGAAATCCACCAAACACACAATTTCAACCTCAGAAATAAGGCTGTCATACATATGTACATGTGTATGTATGTATATGCATGGAATAAATTTACAAACGATCAGGTCGAAATGGAAAATAAAACAAAAAAACAACAACAACAAAATAAAAACAACAACATAAATTCTACTTCATCATGTCTTCTTCTCAAGAAATCATTTTTATATGTGTAAGGGGGTGTTAAGAAAATATGGTTTTATTATGACTGCTCCCAGACTATGTATAGGCAGCCTGAGCATGTATGCTGAACATGTAGAATTTATGTGAATAAACCAGAAATCAAAATTGGAAACAAACTCAAAAATAAAATAAAAATAAAAAAAAAATGAAATGAAATAAAATTTAATCAAGAAAGCTAGTTTATGCCACCAGATATCATATTTTATTTGTTTATTTATTTATTACGAATTATAATTACAAATTATATATGTACATAACATAGCGTAATTGGTCATTACAAGCCTTCTGTCGGGATTACAATCTAGCTTCTCAAGCCACTTATGTTGTATGTATCTATTTTATACGTGAGTTGCGGGACCTACACTTTAACGTCGATATCGAACGACAGATTCTGAGAAACTTTCACATTGCAGGTTTATTTGCTCTCAGAGGAAGTCTGCTGAGAGGAAGTCGCCGAAGAGATATTTTTTCCATATTTCGTTTTGATCTCTGACCCACTCATACTCAAAATTTCATGAGAATTTATGAATAACGAAAAAACGATTCATTGCTGATCTCTCATTACAACCTAGCTTCTCACACCACTTATGTTGTCTTTATTAATTTTATACATGAGTTGCGGGATCTACAGTTTAAAGTCAACATCGAAGGACAAAATTTGAAGAAACAATTTTTAATAACTCTCAGAGATTTTTGCCAGAAATCTGCTAGAGGCAGTCACTGATTACTTTTATATTTCGTTTTGTTGGAGCTATCTGACCTGGAGATGTCTGTCTACTAATTAAATTCTATTAATTTTGTATCCAGGCCCTAGGATGTATTTTAAACAACAACATAATCTAAACAAGAAAAAACTTTTAAAGATTTCAAAGGAAACGCAATGAGCACTCCAGCTGAAGCATATGTAAGGTATGTCTATGTATGTTTAATTTTTATTTAAAATTAAATTATTATTAATAGAGAACGTTGCATGCTGATAATCAATATTTTAATTTTTGTTAAAACATGTCATTAGATATTATGGTTTTATTTTCAACAACATCCTACTATTCGAACTAAAAATTATTATAAAACTGTCAAGATGAGTGGTCGTAAGTTCAAACCGCAGCTCAAATTTATCGAAAAATCGAAATGTTTAGACAAACTGTTTCTTGCTGCAGAATTCTCTCAATAATCTTTTGGCAAAAGTTCTGGGAGTAAACAATTGACATGAAAAACATCTCAAATTGGTATTTCAGAGTTCAAGTTAAAAATTAGTCCAGCCACTAGTGGATAAGGTTAACACATTAATTAACATTAAAATTGAAATGAGCAGCTTTTGGGAGGACCCACAGTTTAACAGATTTTTGAGCAAATTTCTTTACTCTAAGGAAACTGGTGAGAGGAAGTCGCCTAAGATATATTCATATTTCGTTTTCTGGGAGATGTCTGGCCTTTGGTTTGAACCGTGGCCTCACAGTTGTGAAATGAATATTGACTAAGCAGCTGAACTGCGTATATTGTTATGTCTGAACACTTAAAATATTGTACTCAATAAACCGGATATTGACGCAATAAAAGTGCATATCTGAACATAGTATTACATACATAGGCATCGACTGCCATTAATGATAGTAATGTATCCACCCGCCGTAGTTCGTAGCACGTGGTTTATGCCCATGGCAAGGTCGTCTCGTACAAAACGAAATATAAAAAATATTTCTTTTGGGACTTCTGACAAAAATGCTGACAGTAAAATAAAATTGTAATGAAAAGTTACTTTAAAAAGTACGTCACTACGTACGGCATTAAAAAGTACGTCCCCCAATTCAAGCATAAAATAAACACACAAACCATGAATGATGTGAGAAGCTGGGTTGTAATCCCGACTAAAGATTTATAATGACCAATTAAGGAAGTACGTAATGTATCCAAATTTATTGATTCATCGAGGCATTAGGCAATGTGGCTTCGAATTTACTGTTTTGCGAAAATGATCATCAGCATAATTAGCATACGAAAAATTGTTGCCAAATGATCACGTAATGTAATTTATGCATACCATATTAGGCAGTTGTTCTTAAACTAGACATATCAGAACAATATTCATTCAAAAGCCGTTCTTATGGCTTCCAGAATCTGTAAAAATTCATATATCTGCAAGTGCGTTAATATCCTTATTTGAGTTCGATGATTTCATTGTTATTTACCGCAGATTGAAAAAAGTTCATCTGAATCCTGTTCATACATCTTCTCCATACGTTAGTATGTGTATGTAAGAAAGTATGAAGTATGTAGCATGAAAAAAGGATGTATTTCCCTGTACATTAAAATAAATTTATTGATGAGCAAATTATCTTTAGGGATTCAGGGTGACAGCAGATATTGTGTTAAAAAAAAAAGAAGAATGCAAGCAATGTGTACTGAAGCCTATAGAAAAAACCCTGTTAAAAACCCTTTAAAATTCCACTTTATGGATTAAGCTTAATGAACTTTACTCGTAATGCAACCTGCAGTACATTTACCATAATGATTAAAATGTTCTGAAAAGTCTTCTATAGGGTGGTTGATTTAAAAGTTTCAATTTAAAAATGCAATGAAAATAAATAAAACAGTTTAAAAGTTTCTCAAATTTATTTTTTTGTTGCGAAGTACAATTGTTCCGTTTAGAAACTGAATATTATTTCATTCATATGGCTGCCGCGTATGGCCTCACAGAAGAATCGGATCAAATTTCTTACACTTTTTCGGGTGTATGGGATCGTATCTCGGCAATGGTATCACGAATGTTGGTCTTCAAATGCTCAATTATCTCTGTTTTATCGGCATAACACTTTAACGGCGCCCAGCAGAAAATAGTCCAACGGTATCAAATTTTTGTCGGCTAATTGACCTCACCATTTCGGCTAATTAAACGGCCATCAAAAGTTTGATGCAATAAATCGATTGTGGCATGAGATGTTGCAGTATCCTATGGAAACCAAACATCGTTTACATCAATACAATAAAAAGCAAGTACAAAAAAATCGGTTATCATGGTGCCATAGGTGTCTCCATTGACCGTAATAGTTAGGCTCTCCTCATTTTCAAAGAAATTTGCGCCAATGATGCCTTCGCTCTAAAAGCCGCAATAAACAGTCACTCGGAATGGGTGCATTGGCTGCTGTAAGACTACGTGTGGCTTTTCTGAGCTTCAAATTCCACCACAGATCAGCAACGAGTACTCAAAAAGATGAGTAGATTCGAATCATACTCATAAAATCTGATACTTATACGCATTCATACTTATTTCAATATTATACTCATACTACTTATATTCATACTACATATATATATTGAAGTACTCATCGTATTCATACTTAACAATAGGCATGATGTTATTGATTTCAACTCTCCATGACTCAATATTTACACGAATCACAAAATAAGTATGATTCGCTTACGAACACTAAGGATTACAAGTATTTTTCTAAATTTATGAATCTTAATGAGTAGGCTGATGAATCAAATATATTTCAAATGTTATGAGTTTGATATCAACGTTGTACTCATACTCACTGTAACCTGTCCTTATAATTCAACGTTGTAGTGAGTACGAATGAAGATGAAAGATGATAGTGCAGTTTCTCGTTTACCCAATGAATTCCAACGTTGCTCAATCGTTAATTAATTCATTACGTTCATTGGAGATAATATACTGAATTTTGTGACAGAATAGAATGGCATAAGTATTGCCAGATTCGAAATAACCGATGATTCAAATTTAAACGCATAGATGGCCCACCCGACATAAATATAGTGTTATATAGAGGAACATCAACAGCGTATATCTGAATAATGTCAGGCAGTTTTTTTGAGTCCCTTATCTGCAAAATGTTTATGATCACTGCATCGAATACGTGTGTACAGTGAACACAATTTCCAGTCATTGTTAGATGGTGTACCTATTATTCTAGGAACAACGACCGTAGAATAATTCTCTGACCAGCTTCAAGGCATTGATTACTGTAAGTGAAACAAAGTAAAATAAATAAAAAAAAGCATGAATATGATCAGCTCTGTTATACAGAGAAAGAGTTCATTGCATGGTATTACGAAAGTGGAAATGGTGTGACATCGTTTAACGTTAAAATGATAAACAAAAGCTACACAAACAAGAATCATATACCAACAGCAGCAGTGTGAAAGAAAAGGGGATAGACCAGTAAGCAAGAAGGCAACAACAAGCAACATAACTAAAATTCACAAACAACAATGAAACAACAATAGAGATCTCGAGAAGGCGAAGCTATGAACATTCGACTTCAAGAATATTCATCAGACTGTTTATGTAAGCATATAAAAAGGCAAGACAAAGCAGCCAAAGAGTAGTAAGAATTCAGTCAGTCTTGTGTGAAGACGCTTTGCGTGTGAAGAGAACAGTCGTGGTTTGAAGATCGCCGATGTAAAGATTTGCGCTGTAAGCAAAGAAGAATAGCTAACAAGCAGCTATTGTTGTTTTCTTCAAGTTGTAAATGGTGGCACACAAAAGTAGTGCGAACCATAAAGAGTTTCATTGAAACTAAACACCAAATTTATTTTTATTTTATTTGCCATCAACGAACTCATATTTTAAACGTTTGTAAAAAGGTAAAAACGTAGCAATAGTATTCAAATTCTGACTTTCCATAAATATTAAAAAAAAAGGATTTAATTTTGAAAAAATACATACGTACGTATGCGATACAAATTGTTAGCAATGTATGAAATGAAATTTTTTCTACTAGAAATATATTAAATTTGGCAAATGCCGCATACATACGTACGTAATAGGGACAAAAATTTCATTCCTTTGAATTATAACAACAAAAAGGAAAAAATAATAATGAGAAGTAATGAAAAATATGAAACATGTCTTCATTTCCGCTGTAGTTCATTCGACTACTGTTCAACGATAATTTAAAGAATAGCAACAACAATACATGTACATATGTATGTACGTTTGAACAGAAAACACTTATTCAGTCAATCATTTACATGGCAACAAGGCGAAAAACATGTAAAAATGAGTGACAGGTTGGATGGTTGTTTGGTTGAATGCCTGCCTTAACAAAAGAGAACGACTGACAGTCAAAGTAAATATTTTTTAAAGGAAAACGGCAGGAACAAAATTTCATATGCTATATATACACATACATACATGAATAGACACGTGCAACATAAACGCTTATATCGTGGGTTGTATTGCAAAATATTCGTCACAAAAAAAAAAGAAAAACGTTTAGAAAACGTAAAAAACTGAACTGAAATCCATACGACCAACTCTTCCTCCTTCTATACCCAACAGCAATACGCTACGCACTAAAGGAAGGAAAGGGTGTGGCCTCATCTCTGTTGTTGAGGTGTAACTGTTGTGCCCAATCCTACTGTTCGTTACTTGAAGCTGTGAAATGTTTTCCTTTCCAGATTGGCATGAAAAATTCCAAAAAAAAAAAAAAAAATAAGGAAAGGAAAGGAACGAGATCTTCATATTCATACAAATGACAGCTTCATGTCATTTGTTATAATTTCTTTCGGTACCGAAATACATAAATAAAACTCCCTCGATTTGCTTCGAAAATATGCTCAAATATGTTCCGTTTCTTGTTATTTTCACAATCGTTTCTTTTTTCTCATTTTTTATGAGAAATTTTTCACACATCTTTTGCCATCGTTTCATACGTTCATTTATGGATTTTTATGATGAGCATGATTCATGATGCAGTCTGTTAAATTCGGTGTGAAAAAAAGATAGAAATGCTGCTGCTGCTATAAAATCTTCGAATTAAAAAGAATTGTGTCTGCAACATTTTGATGCAAAATGATTCGGATACTTTTCGTTTATTTCCTTTAACAACCACCGACGATGTCAAAAACAATGAATGTTGCCACCAATTGTGGAACGAATGTAAAACTCTGTCTGTCATATTACGGGCACAAAAGGGAAAATCTCAAATAAAAGCAACCTTTTTATCGCATCTTCTGACTCCTGGCTTCCCCTTCCCCTTTGCCATGTTAAGCCATTTTAAATTTATTTTTTTCTTCTTTTCTCTTTATTTCTTTCGTTCATTTTGCTTATTTCTTATTTTGCATATTTTTATTGCTATTGCCTTGTTGTTATTGCTGTTGCTTATGCCATAGAAGAATATGCCACCATAAGTGACTGACGAGATGAGTTTCAGTTGTCATCATTCCCTTTGATGTTTGACATTTTTATGTTTTATCCAACAATTGTTTCTTTACTTCCTAAGCGGGTGTATAAATTACTCACCATCTGCAGCGATATTAATATAAAAAAACAGTGGGCAATAAAATTGATCATACAAACATTTGTTCCTCCACGCTACATATTTCACTCTGCATCTCATAGTGGGAAATAAAATTTGTCATACAAAAATATTTAACTTGTGGTGATGTTACACCATATATTTCACATTATAACACTCTGCATCTCACAGATAAAAATATTGTTACCAAAGTGGAAACAGTGTACCATCGTTTAACAATAAAATGACCAAAAGCTACACAAAAAAATACAGCGAACTTGTTACAAGTAAACCAACAACACCAGTATGAAAGAAAAGATGGTAGATAAGTAAGCGAGAACCTTGCGCTGACCAACTTCCTCCTTTTCCCTGATTTTGGTGGAACTTGGTTAGTACAGGGACTGCGTTCACCCGTGGCATCACAACGGGCCGCTATGCGTGCTCAAGTGAGCTTTGTGATATCAGAGCTACCACTCCGACCTGACCTGACCTGTAAGCGAGAAAGCAACAAGCAATGTGAACAAAATAAACAAAAAACAATGAAACATTCTACTTCAAGAAACTTTATCAGACTGTTTATGCGAGCATATAAGAAGCAAGACAAAGCAGGCAGTCTTGTGTGAAGACGCCTTGCTTGTGAAGAGAACAGTTGTGTTTTGAAGATCGCCGTTGAAAAGATCTGCGTTGTAAGCAAAGAATAATAGCGAACAAGCAATTATTGTTGCATTCGTCAAGTTGTAAGCGGTGGCCTCCACAAAAGTTGTGTGAACAATAAAGAGTTTAATTGAAACTAAACACATATTTGTGTTTATTTTGTTTGCAATCAACGAACTCATATTTTAAACTTTTTTAAAAAGGTAAAAACGTTTAGAAGTTCAAGAAAGATAAGTGTATTTACAATTTAAATTACAGCGAAGGAGAATCTTAATAAAAAAAAACCATTCATTGTCAATATCAAAAAAAAAAATCACGCGGAGTCTAAAAGTGATTAATCCTTTGCTTGCATGGGAAGTAAAGTATCTTCTATATTTGACTCGTAAGAGGATCATCATATAAGATATGCTACAAAAGATAAGGAAGTCTCTTAAAATCTATGCGTACCTAAAACTTTAAATTTTCTAATCAAATGTAATCGCCGCAGTCTATTAGGTAATTTATTGACTTATTGGACGTGAGGCCACAGTTCAAACCCCAGCTCAGACATCTCCAATAAAACGAAATATAAAAAAATATGTTTACGGCAACTTCCTCTCTCAGCAGATTTCTGACAAAAAATTCTAAGAATAAATAAAATTGCCATGAAAAAGTTTCTCAAAAAAAATCTGTCGTTCAGTCTCACTCATGTAAAAAATTAACACACACTACATAAGTGTCGTGAGAGACTAAATTTTAATCCTGACTGAAAGGTTGTAATCACGAATTAAGTACGTATGTAGTAAAAATTTTCTTGAAAGGATTGAAAGTTTGCGTCTCCAATTTTATTATCCCTTATTGCTTTATTATGCAAGGATATAAATTCTTTAGTTTCTATGCCAGGAAACTAAACATATTCGTTTTCTGGAGCAGCATCATTGTGAACTTGCATCGTAAGTACCCTATGGAAACTAAACAAAAGTGGTCCACTTGGTATATGCCAATCTAAAAACTCCATCCATTCGAAAGCCTTCCTACAACATTCAAATGACACTAAGTTATGAACATTTTAATTTCAAATCTTCTAAATTCGAATTCAAAATTATTGAATTGTAAGGAGCTAAAGTTCACTTTGTATCAGAGATCAATGAGAGCAATGAATCGTTTTTTGGCTACTCATTAGCACTCATGAAATTTTGAATATAAATGAGTAAACAATATTGAAATTCAACTACACTCATTCGTTCGTACTCACTGCAATGTTGATTTATAAGTACAGGTTGCAATGAGTATGCTTACAACGTTCACATCAAACTCATAACATTCGAAATATGTTTGATTCATACGCCTACTCATTTAGATTCTTAATTTAAGAAAAATATTTACAATACTCATAAATGATTGAGTGATCCGAATCATTCATCAAAGTTTACAGTCTTAGTTGTTGTTAGGCATTTACAAAAAAAAGAAAAAAAACAAACACTGCAAGCAAAACAACCACACAATCTTCTAGTGAGTATTGTAGTGTTCGTACGCAATCATACTTATTTTGTGATTCGTATATATGTTGAGTAAGGGAGTGTTGAAATCAACAACATTAACCTTATTGTTAATATGAGTATGATATTAAAATAAGTATGAATGCGTATCAGAGTATCAGAAATCATGAGTATATTTCGAATCTACTCATCTTTTTGAATACTCACCGCTGATCTCTGATTTGTATTCCTATTTTATGTTACCACATACAATTTGTTACATTTCCAATAATATCTACTACAACGAAACATCAGGGAACAGAGTGTATTTTCTTAATCATTTCTACCCGGTTGCCGTCTCATCGTAAAATATATTCCTAGATGCATGTATACATTTGCATGCATATGAATGCGATGGAAGCTTGTCGCATATTTTAATTAAAACACACAAATATAATGATGTTCTGTAAATAAATATACAATTCATTCACATTCAGATACACACTCACTTTCGCTCCTTCATTCACTTCTTAACATGCGCTGCCATTGACGGACGGATGGATGAATAAAACTGCAGATGCATTCACGTATGGAATTAAATCTGGGAAGGAGTGCTGTTTGATCTGTTCGCACATACATTTCATATGCAAGTTAAAGCAATTCAACCTTCAGTTTCCTGCCTTAATTGTATGTAATAATGATGAACATGCGACAACAGCAACATCAACAATATCTCACCTAATAATAGCAGCAACTTGCCACTTGCAACATGTGTGCAATTGTAGTTGACGGCCTAAATGTCGAGGTTAAATATTTCTGCATTCATTATGTACCATCGTTGTGGGGAAGGAAATGTTACTTTAACACGCTTTAGGATTTTAATTTACTTCCTTAATACCGATGTTGACTTTGTCAACAACTGATTGTGCAGGAGGCAATTTCCCCGTTTAAAATTGGTCACTAACGAATATGCAGCATTCATATTATGTGTTAAGGGTTGTTGCAAATGATTTTAAATTAAAAATAGAATTGTGATGTTCGAAAAGCCGCAGGCGGTAGAAAATTTAATTTCCAGATGTTAAATTTAAATATTTTCTGATTTTTTCCCCACATACATATATACATACATAATTGGTCATTACAACCATTCAGTCAGGATTACGACCTAGATTCTCACACCACTTTTAGTGTCGGTGTTAATTTTTTGTCCATAAGTGGTGGGACCTACAGTTTAAAGTATACTCCGAACGACAGATTTTTGAGAAACTTTTCATGGCAAATTTATTCACACTCAGGGTTTTTGCCAGAAATCTGCTAAGAGGAAGTGAAATATTTCTTTATATTTTCGTTTTGATGTCTGACCTGTGGTTTAAACAGTGGCCTTACGTATAATAAGCCAACGCACTACCTACTAGACTATGGCGACTTCTAATTATTTTTTTATGATCTCAAAAACAAAAACAAATTTAATTTTCTTAATTTTTTCTATCATGTTCTATGTTATACAATATTGTTACGAAAATGGGAACAGTGTAACATCATTTAACGTTAAAATGATAAGCAAAAGCTACACAAACAAATACAACAAACTTGTTTACAAGTAAACCAACAACATCAGTATGAAAGAAAAGGGGATAGACAAGAAGGCAACAACAAACAAATTACATAAACAACAATGGAACCACAATGGAGTTCTTGAGAAGGCAAAGCAATTAACATTCGACTTCGTGGGTACATAAAAAGGAAAGACGAGGCAGGCAATGAGTAGTAAGAATTCAGTCAGTCTTGTGTGCAGACGCGTTACGTGTGAAGAGAACAGTCGTGGTTTGAAGATATCCATTGTAAACATCCGCGTTGTAAAGAAAGAAAAATAGCGAACAAGCAATTATTGTTGCATTTGCCAAGTTGTAAGCGGTATCACACAAAAGTAGTGCGAACAATAAAGAATTTAATTGAAACTAAATACCAATTGCCAATCAATTGGCAATCAACGAACTCATATCAACCATCGTAATCCTCACTTTTTTTAGATTTCAATCAAGGCAAGTAACCTTTACGTTATTTTAACACTTCAGTCGTTAATAAGAAATAAATATTTTCAAATCGAATTGACTTTAAATCAAATTTTCTTTTTTATTCAAATCAATTTCGAGTATAGCACATACATACACAATATTGCAAATAAACTAAAGTAATGTATGTTTATTGTTCCTTGGGAATCCTGACATAATTAATGCTAATAATCGCGTTGATTCTAAAATTATAATAATTGTGAAATATCTCATCTTAACTTAATATTAGCATTGAGGTGTCGTAATAGATTAGCGATATTTTACAGAAAACTTATTAAGCTTCGAGGAACCAACCACACAGACAGTATAGTCTATTGAATAGACGAAACATTTGCAACATTTCCAATATTTCCAAAATTCAATATGATCTTCTGAACCAACATTTAGAAAACTTTTACTGGCCACAGCAGAATGCAACCGCCAAGTACTCGTCTTCACTCGAATACAACCACAGTTTCCAAAAGCTTGAAATTAACTAGGTTAGGTTAGAGGACGTGTACTTGTCAATTGTGATAAGTACAGTACCCGGAGGTCGAATTGACACATTGTACAACGTCCTAGCTTCTCACACCACTCGTGTTGTGTGCGTTAATTTTATACATGAGTAGCGGGACCTGCAGTTTAAATTCGACTCCGAACGACAGATTTTTGAGAAGCTTTTCATGGCAATTTTTACTCTCAGAGTTTTTGCCAGAAATCTGCTGAGAGGAAGTCGCTGAAGAAACATTTTCATATTTTCGTTTTGATGTCTGACCTGGGATTTGAACTCGGGCTTTCGTCTAATAAGCCAACACACTACCTACTAGACCACGGCGACTTCAATTGCCTTTAAATTGCGTTAAAAAAATTTCACAAAAATGTTAATTTTAATTGAAGACCAAGACCGCTTATGGAGCTGTGAATATTTAAGGACGTTATAATCCTCGAACTGATGCTGACCTTTTTCTATTCTTGTTCATAGAATCGTTCATTTTAAATATAATTAACGAACATTTAAAATTATATACGATAAATATACAATATTTTTGAGCCGATCAACACCAAGAACTTTCGTATTTGATTGTATTTGAGAGCTTAGATATCTTTAAAGTGAATAAAAGAGCTGGAATATCTTGACCATTACAGTTCGGCTGTTGTCATCAGATACCATCAATAAGTATTCAAAAAGATGAGTAGAATCGCATTGTACTTATAATTTGTGATACTCATACGCATTCATACTTTTTTTAATATAATGGAACCTCTATTCATATTCAAAGTTTGAAGTACTCAACATATTTATACTTAAGAACACGTATGGCGTTGTTGGTTTCGACTCGCCATAACCCAACATTTACAAGAATCACAAAATATGAATAATTCGCGTACGAACACTACAATACTCACTAGAAGGTTGTGTGTTTGCTCTGCTTACTTTTCTGTCATTTTTGCTCATGTGCCGTTTTTTGTCAATGTAACAACAACTAAATCTGTAAATTTTGATGAATGATTCGAGTCACTCGAATCATTTACGAGTTTTATAAGTATTTTTCTAAATTTATGAATCTCAATGAGTAGGCTTATGAATCAAACATATTTCGAATGTTATGAGTTTGATGTCAACGTAGTACGCATACTCATTGCTACCTGTACTTATAAATCAACGTTGTAGTGAGTACGAATAAATTGGAGTAGTTAAGTTTCAATATTATTAACTCACTTATATTCAAAATTTCATGAGTGTTTATGAGTAGCGAAAAAACGATTCATTGCTGATCTCTGGTAGCAACCACGTAGGCAATAGAGTCTATTGAATAGACGAAGTATTTGCGTCACAGCAATTTCTTAAATTTCTTTAGTAATGGTCATAGTCTAGTACGTAAAGTATTTGCTTATTAGATGTGAGGCCTCAGTTCAAACCCCATGTCAGACATCTTCAATTAAACGAAATACGACAAACATTTCTTCGGTGGATTCCTCTCAACAGATTTCTGGGCAAAAACTGAGCAAATAAAATTCTCAAAAATCTGTCATTCGCAGTCGACTATTCCTTGTAGTTACCGCCACTTATGTATAAAATTAGCACACACAACATAAGTGGTGTGAGAAACTAGGTCGTAATGCTGACTGAAGGATTGTAATGACCAATCATGTATGTACGTTTAGTCGATTAGTGATATTTTACAGAAAACTCTTGATGATAACAACCACACAGAAAAACCGTACTATAATGCCGTACTATATGCTATAAACACAATGGACGCAACATTTGCTGCGCATCTACCTACCTACCTAATACCTAAGTTACTCCGCTCGTAATAGTTATGATATAATTTGTAATTGTATTCCATCTGTATACAGGTTTTTCTGTAATCATACATATTGACTGCAGTGCACCGACAAATAAATATATTTAACCAACAGGGTTTCAATTTAATTTGTTGTTTATTATTTTTGTGCATAAAGTAAGTGTATATTCAAATGCGATTCGAAAATATTTTTTAGTTCTCCATCTGTGGGTGAATGCTATCGAATCGAGTGGCCTACGGTTGAGGCAGGGTACAATAATACTTAGAATAAGAAGAGAATAAAAAACGCATTCAAAACAAAGTAACGATAACAAGTTAGAGCAGAGCATGGGTTTAAGCAAATATTTGGAAATGGAATTTATTTTCGAAATGGATTTTCGGTGTTATAACCTCTTTTTTTATGTCTGCTATAGCTCTGCAAAATACAGCAACATCAACAACAATAACAAATAAACAAACAACATTCAAAAAGCATAACAACAACAACAATAATGACGACGGCAAGAATAACAATAATAACAATGAACATGTACAAGTAATAATATTTACTGAACTCCGTACACTATACATACATATATTAACATACACATGCATTTTCCATATACATACATACATATGTACATACATAGATATTTATGTAAATAAATATAAACGTTTCCACCCATACATATGTATGTACACATTAGGTTAGGTTAGGTTAGGTTAGAGGACGTGCACTTGTCAATTAAGACAAGTACAGTACCCGGAGGTCGAATTGACCCATTGTACAACGTCCTTAAAGAGGAAGGATACGAGAGGGAATAGGATATAAAGGAGAGGAGATAGGAAAGGGAGAATGGGAAGCGGAGGGGTAACATAGACCCAACAAAGAAGGGAGAGCGCGACTATCCTGATGAAGCCCTAGCGCCCCTCAACCAGCCTAAGCCACTAATGAATCTGTGGAGAGCCTTGATGTCGGCTCTCGACGCAGAGTTCAAACTCTCAAAGAAGGCCCTGCCAAAGGTCCTCAGCCTCAACCTACCAAGGGCTGGGCAGTTACAGAGGAGATGTTCGATAGTCTCCAACTCCTCCTCATCGCAACATGCCCTGCAATAGTCCGGCTGGGATCTGTTCCAGATCCCCGTCAGCGACCTAATCTCGCAGTGCCCTGTGATAAACCCGACAACTAACCTTAAGCTGGCCTTATCCAAGCCCAGCAGCCTACCTGTTCTCTTACTGTCCACAGCAGGCCATAGACATCTAGAGACAAAACAACCCGATCCGTTCCCCCAACGTCTTTGCTCTTCCTCCCCGACCCATCTATTGATGAGACCGTAGAGGTGGCAGACCGGGGGGTCAGGACCAACTATTAAATCGCTCCCAGAGAGCGAACCTAACCTAGCGAGGGCATCCGCCGTCTCATTGCCCAGTATTCCGCTATGACCCGGAACCCAGCAGAGACGGATACGGTCTAGTCCAAAGGACCTCAACGACTCCTTGCACTTGCGAACGAGCCGTGATTTGCACCAGACCGACTCAATGGCCCTAAGGGCAGCCTGACTGTCAACGAAGATCACGTAAGATTCCGAATCTGAAGCTGGGCCACCAGCTATGGCCTCAATAGCTTTCAAGATTGCGAAAATCTCCGCCTGGAAAACGCTGCAGTCATCGTTCAACCTAAAGTGGAGTTCAAGACCGAGTTCCCTACAGAAAACCCCAGCACCTGTACATCCACCTAACTTAGACCCATCTGTGAAGATGGGTATACCTCTCTGTCCCTGGAGTACCCCACCATTCCATTGTGCCCTTTCCGGTATAAGTATCCTTAAACCGGGCAGGAACATAGCCTCAGGCACAACATAATCGGTGGCTTTTTCCGAAAGTCGATATCTCCCGTCAGGAAAGATGACATTCAGAACTCTGGAGTGACCTGTCGAGCGCTGTTTCCAGCAGCCCGATTCCCTCAGACGAATGGCACAGCGCGCTGCACACCGCTTGACATATAAATCAAGCGGAGTCAGGCAGAGCATAGTGTCAAGAGCAGCCTGAGGGCAACTCTTCCTCACTCCAGTGATACTCAAGGAAACAATCCGCTGAACCTTATCCAAGATTTTCCGCTGAAAACTCTTATCTAAGGCACACCACCAAACAACGCAGCCATAGGTAATAACCGGTCTAACAATCGCCAGATATATCCAGCGAATGGCCCTAGGCGGAAGACCCCAGCTCTTACCTATGGAGTTCCTACACTGGTAGAAGGCATTCAGTCCCTTCTTCATTCTTTCCTCGGTGTTTCGTTTCCAGTTCAGCTTGCTGTCCAGGACAACACCCAAGTACTTGACCTCAGAAGACAACGGAAGCTCCCTACCAGCTAACCTCGGCAACCTGAAGGGTTCAACTTTGTACCTACGCGAGAACAGGACGAGGTCCGTCTTATCCGGATTTATACCCAGGCCACAGTTCGTAGCCCAAGAGGATAAAATTCCAAGAGCAGACTCCATCAGTTCCCCCAGCGTCGGTAGAAACTTTCCACCCACCAGAATAGCCACATCATCGGCATATGCCACAACCCTAAAGCCCCTACTCTCTAGAAGCCTCAGACCAACATTAGCAACCAGGAGCCACAAGAGAGGGGATAGGACACCCCCCTGCGGTGTACCCCTGGTCGCACGCTTTACGATAGAACATCCACCCAGATTCGATCGGATTAGTCTATTACCCAACATGTGGATGATAAACCGCACCAGAAAATCTGGGGCATGTATATCCCTCAGTGAATTCTCAATAGAAGAAGTGGTGACATTATTGAAGGCCCCCTCTATATCAAGGAAAGCCGACAGTGTGTACTCACCCCTAGCCAGATTCGTCTCAACAAAACCTGTCACATCATGAAGAGCGGTCTCAACCGACTTACCCTTAATGTAAGCATGTTGCGACCCACTCAACAGAGACCGGTCCATGTTTGACCTCAAATGTAGATCGATAAGTCTCTCCAAGGCTTTCAAAAGAAAGGATGAGAGGGATATCGGTCTATAATCCTTCGGGCCGATGTGACTGGGTTTACCAGCCTTTGGTATAAACACCACGAGCACATCTTTCCAACTATCAGGTATATCACACCGTCGGAGACAGTCTCTATACACGTCCACCAGACATTCGTGTAATATATCACCAGCACGCTGAAGCAGAGCCGGAAAGATACCATCCGGACCAGGCGACTTAAAGGGCTCAAAACTATTTATCGCCCATTTCACCTTGTCTCTGTTAATGATATCCTCCAAATCGGGCATCAAGCCAGCATCACAGAAGGGATCCGCTACCCCCGACGGATAGCTTTCTGGATCCACACAATTGGGAAAATGAGTACTCAGCAGAACCTCTAGGGTTTCTTTTCTCGAGGCTGTCCACGCGCCATCGTTCTTTTGGATGAAGCCTAGGATTTTGGGGTCCTTAGACAGCATCCTACGGAAACGAGCCACATCGGAAACATTCTCGATACTCGTGCAGAAACTCATCCAGGTGGTTCTCTTTGAGCGCTTTATTTCCCTTTTATACTCATTAAAACTGGCCTTATATGCAGACCAGTCAACTTCCCTGCCCGACTTTCTAGCCTTATTAAAGAGTTTCCTGGTACAACAGCGGAGTCTACGGAGTTCCGCATTCCACCAGACTGGCTGGTTCCTCTTACCCGGGTAAGTGAGAGGACAAGCATCTCTATAACAAGACAACAAAATATCCGTCAAAGACCCAACTCGATCATTGACGCTAGGAGTGGAACGACCCCTGAGGGTCTTAAGTTCCTCCTCCACAGCCATCTCATATCTGATCCAGTCGGTTCTTCTTGGATTTCTAAAAGGCTTGTTAAAGCCACCTGATAGATTAATACTGAAGGATATCAATTGGTGATCAGAGAAAGAACACTCATCTGAAACCCTCCAGTCCTCAATCATAGACCTGTCCATGTTAGAGAGCGTAATGTCAATTACAGTCTCCCTAACACGGTTTCTAAACGTTGGCGTGTTGCCAACGTTGCAAATGTTGAGCCTATTAAGAATAATAAAATTCAAAATCGACTCACCCCTAGTATTTATGTCAGCACTGCCCCATTGGGTGTGATGAGCATTGGCATCGCAACCCAGGACAAGGCGACATCTTGTCCTCTCCGCATGCTCCACCAGTCGTCCAATTAAGTCATCAGGTGGGGATGCAGCCTCGTACGGCATGTACACAGATGACAGCATCAACTCGATCCCAAGGTCATCTTTGTACGCCACAGTCGTTACGTCACCTGTACAAAAGGAAGGAGTGATTAACAAGTCTAAGCTACCCCTAGCTAATATACAGGTTCTTACCTTCTCGCTTGTTCTAGGAACAAGTAACCTATAATCAGGATCGCTCAAACCCAGGATCCTATCCCTAAGGATCCAAGGTTCCTGGATAAGAGCGATGTCAACTTCAAGGCGGCGTAGGGTGGTTAGTAGGTTGTGTGAGGCAGCTTCGCAGTGATGCAGATTAATCTGCACCACTTTCAGCCTCCTCTGGGTTCCTAGGCACCCCTTATTTCCCGATGACGGAACTTTAGGTTTGCCATCCCACACAACACCACGCCACCCCTTGCCCTTAGCCTCTGAAGTGAGGTCTGATCAATAGCGATCCGAAGATCGCAGCCCTTCTTACCTTCACCAGCCAGGGAGTTAACAACTGCCCATGTACTGGTGTTCAATCCATCGTTTTGCTTCCCAATAAGTTTTGGTATGATACTCACACGCCTAAAAGTAGGCGGGATCCATACCGTCACTATTGGACGTAGAGGGAGGTCGGATTGAGGGACCACCTCCAAGCGCGCACCGGGCCAGAGTTCGCCAAGGCGCTTCACTGATTCCACAAGGAACTTTACAGTTCCCTCGTTTTCACAGTCGACTACCTTGATACCCCTGGACCAACCAATAGAAGATATGCGAGCATTCCTGCCATCACAACTCTCCTCAGCTATGAACTCAATGAGCCGTTCTTCAACTAGATTCCATCTTTCAGGAGAGATTTTACCATCCAAATCCGACCTGTCGATGAAAGCCAGCTGAAGGGAAGGGTTAGTTCCTAGGCTCCCTTGTTTCCTGGGACGCTTGGAGCTAGAGGAAGGCACCTCGTCAGACCTGTTCCTCTTCATGCGATCTCCCTTGCGAGAAACCTGCACAGAAGACCTATCCGCCGAAGTGACCCCCCCCAACTCCTTGGCCTCTAACCTTACATCCTCCTTTTGGGATAAAGGATTGGCGGTAGCTTCTACCTCCTTTCCACCATCCCTTGAAGGAGTAACACCACCACCCTTTCTCTTCACCGAAGGATTGAAAACCCGGGTGGTCTTCTTTGCTCCAGCTGGGAGTAAGGGTGTATAACCTTTGTGCCCCTTGCATGCGGCTTGAGAGGTAGAAGCAGTTGGCTCTACGCTCTCGTCCACACTCAAGGGTCCATCAGAGTCAGCGACCCGTGAGAGGGCACTGTCTGGGTATTTTTTCTCATACCGCAGAACAGTGCCTCTGTGTCGAGCCAGCATCCTCTGCTCCTTAACAGAGAGGGAATCCACATCACAGCTTGCAAATCTTCTCAAGACAGTGCAAGCCCTACGATATGAATTCCTCTCCTTATACATAGCGGAACGTTTCCGCCCAGTTCTACCCCCCTTGTCAGACGAGCCACCCCCACCCATGCAGTCCGGATCAGTAGATGATCGTACTAGTGGGTCAGAAGCATCCCGTCTGACAAGTGGGTTCCTTAAAGGGGATGTCACCACCTCATTGCTCCCAGTGGCAATTTGGATACGAGTGAGAGGGAACCTTTCGATGACCGTATTGTCACCGTCTTCATCCGATAGTGGGGAGACAGAGTCTGACTCCACGCACATATCTTCCGTAGAAGTGAGGATCGCCAAAGCAGACTCCTCACCAAAGGCCTCCTCCACAGTCATAATCCTCAGGCCAGCTGGGGCGAAATTCCTGACGATCTCGTTGTTGTTGTCAACAATGCTCGCCTGGATTCGCGCAATGAGCTGGGACTCGTCCAGTCCATTCAAAAATACCATTTCGTCAGTATTGTTTTTCTCGTCCATGTAAGTCCCACGAGTGAGGGGGAAAGGAGGTCGATCATGCCATAGCCCCCGATAGCATGACAGGGACTTGGTAGGAAACCTAATACTCACTGAGGCGCCCAGGTATCAGTGAGGCTCCGTTAAAATACAGTCGGATTAGACCCCTGACTGCAAACCACCCGATGAGCACGGGTCGCATAACACTCCGGATTAGGGGTATGAAAGAAAAAAAATATACGTGTTCCGACGATTCGAACAGATCAAGAACGACATCGATCCGAAACCAGAGTCTTCCCACGATATTAGGGTAACCTTTAGTCATGCACCCCAACTCACCCTGGGTCACAGAGTGAATCGAAGTACACTTAAGCCCCCACATCGCGACAAGATCGTTACCCAGGTGAGGGAATGTACACATTAAGTCATTTTATATTCTGTTATTATTTTATACACCGATACAGACAAACAGACAGACATACCATACACAAATACAATATGAAGAGAAATATGTATGTGTAAGTATCATATTTAAATATTTCTCCACTGTATATGTAAATATTACTTGAATATGGTACATGCATGAATTCATATGTATGTATGTATGTGATAGTGAATGTGTTGATGTATATGGTAAATGTGTATGTGTGGGAGGGAGGGTGTCTACCGTTATGATTATGTCTTTATTATAGAACAACATGCCGACTTTGTCATCCGTATACAATGAATGTTTGTTTGTAGTTGCTATCGCACTTGTATCCAATGCTATTGGCGACAACAACCTTTGCTTCTACCCAGCAAGCATTTTGCCAACAAGTAAATGTGAATTCTCTTCTAATTTTAAGCAGTCGTTAATAGAGTCAAATCCCTTAAATTTGACGGCAAACGGACTGTTGCAAAACATTGCTCACTAAACTTGCCCTTCAATTGGTTGCTGGCATCGCATGCCCACCAAGTAAATCTCGTCGCATTGTTCTATGCTCCACTGGCAGTAACTATCCGATTTTCATCGTTCTTGAAAAGAGTATGTTCCACTGCAGCTCTTCAACTGCCTCTGATGTTGTGTGTATTAATTTCATAATTGAGTGGTGGGACCTACACCGACTCCGAACGATTTTTTATTTACTCTCAGGAGAACTTATTTACTCTGGTGAACTGGATATCCAGACTACTATGTAGGAGAACAATCTACCCGACGCTTCGATGTCCGCTCATCACCAGAGAAGTGGGAAGAGGAACTCCACAGGGTAGAGTACTGTCTCCTCTCCTATGGGACCTTGTGGTAAATGAGCTGCTAGTGATGTTGGAACACGTGGAATGAGGGGTAATTGCCCATGTGGATGATTTTGTGCGCACTATTTCGGGCAGATTTGTAGACACTATCAGAAACAGGATGCAACTTGTTCTAGGAAGGGTTAGTGCGTGGGCATCTAGTCGTGGCTTGGGTGTTAATCCTGGAAAAACGAAAGTCGTACTCTTCACGAGAAGGTATAAATAAGCCTTTTCGTCCTCTTGTATGGGGCGAAACATGAACTCAATAAGGAAGCGCGCTTCTTGGGCTGTATTCTGGATAGGAAGCTATCGTGGAAACCAAATATCACTAACAGACTGAGAAAGGCCTCCACCCCCTCTACGCCTGCAACAAGGTGTTGGGGAAAAAATGGGTCCTGAGACCTGGGATGACTTTCCGGATCTACACAGCGATGATCAGACCTACCCTGAGCTAGCCTGGTGAGGTGTTAATTCCTGAATACTCCTACGATCGCTCTGGAGAAAATCTTATACCTTCTACTGCTTGACCTCTACCGCAAGGGCGTGGCAGCTGAGGCTAAGGACAATGACATGCATCGGGCATTGGCCACACACGGATACTTGGAGAAATTGATATTGTCGAAAGCAGCGACTACATGACACCGCGATATGTCTTCTCAATGAATTTTAGGACATCCATTCCGGAAAGGGAGGACTGGAGTAATGGTGCTGCGCACCTCGCAAGGAACTCCGCACAAATTTTTACCGATGGCTCCAAACTGGAAGGAGCCGCTGGAATTGGTATTTATTTAGAATCAATCGGAATATCCAATTACATAAGGCTACCGAATCACTGCAGCCTTTTTCAGGTGGAAGTGTCAGCAATTCAAGCTGCGGTAAAAATTATTGTGGACAAAAATGTTCACAGGCGGAAAATTACCATACTTTCCGATAGCCAAGCAGCTATCAAAGCATTGTATTCTAGTGTAATAAACTCCAAGACGGTATACGACCGATATGATGTTTATATCACATGGGTACCGGAACATAAGGATACTCCCGGCAACTGCAGAGCAGATAAACAGGCCCGACGGGGCACTTCGAACATAGAAAGTGGGCAGTTTCGAACATAGAAAGAAGTAGGCTCAGCACTGTTATCAGGGTTATTACGGGGCATTGTGTTATAGGAACGCATGCGAGGCGTATTGGTCTTGGACACCTTGCGAATGATTTCTGCAGAAGATATGGAGATGAGGAGGAAGTTGAGACTATTCTTCACCTACTGTGCACATACCCGGCACATGGTCGGAGGAGAAAGAGGCACCTGGGTGCCTATTACATGGAGGATGTAGATGAACTGTCTTGCATGGATATTGGCAGTCTGAGTCGCTTCATTGGAAGCTCCGAGTGGTTCCTGGAATAGGGGAGAATGTTAAACTGTGGTATCACCTTACAACCTTACATACCTTACCTTAACCTTATATATTTACTAAGGTCTCCCTTTTTTCAAATATCATTCATTCATATTTGTTTACTGGGTATACCCAGTATACCGTACATAACTGTGTGATAGTGATTGTAAGCAATAGTCATACAATATTTGCCAGAAAACTTAACAAGTCGCACAATAAAATGTAAAATAACAAATACTATGCCGAAAAGCAAATGTATTTTATGAATAAGAACAACAACTACACAAATATGTTGTTAAAGGGAATAAACAAAACAATACAAAATAAACAAACAATACCCAAGAAAAAAAATAGAATATTACGATATTAGAATAACAAACACTTTCTTTTCTGATTAAAAACCACACTCTGGAGGGGGCGGGAAAAAATCAATCGGATTTTACTTCAAATGAAAAAGGCAACAAAACTAATTTCTTTACTTAATTAATCACATACAATACTAATGGATATGGGGCATGGTAATGTTAATATTGTTCGGCATAATTAATTCAACTGAATTGAAGTCACCGTAGTCTAGTAAGTAGTGTGTTGACATATTAGACGTAAGGCCTCGGTTCAAACCTCAAGTCAGACATGTCCAACAAAACGAACAAATATTAAAAAATATTTCTTCGGCAATATCCTCTCAGCAGATTTCTGGCAAAAACTCTGAGAGTAAATAACAATTGCCATGAAAAGTTTCTCAAAAATCTATCGATCGGTTAGCGAGCAGCTTGCCGGTCACTCGGTGGCCCATATGGCCCATTGTGTTACCCAGTGTGAGGTAAGTCCCCGTGCCATGCTTCGTTAGCGGTGGACTAGAATTACCCCAAGCTTCGGGAAAAAACCGGCCAGTCCTTTAGTGGCACGTACGCCACCATGTCTTCAATCGTTCTGCCACTCTAAAATTGATGACTTTTATTCGCTTAAAAATTGTTATACCGATTCCGTTTCCTCTACATCATGGCAGCTTCTTTAGTAATCCTGGTGGGGCAAACTGAACCTGTCAGCAAAATTGCCAATAGCGCAGTGTCCGGTTAGAGTTCCTGTTAGAGTGCGAACCGTTCTCTTGTCGAACTTAAGTATTTCCCTGGTTTTCCTTCTGTCCATTGCTGGACACAGCAGATTCGAGATTCTGCCACCACGTATGTTGTACGGTTTGTTGAATTCAATACCGCTTTTTCCCGTTTATCGTCCCCTCCTCATACATCTCCGATCGCTTCCGTGCAAGTTCGTCCTCCTTTTTGTTCGTCTATATGCCAACAGCGGACTACTCTCATCCTTTCGAAGTACCATAATCACCAGACGTCTAAGCCTAGTAGGTATTTGGAACTAAGTTTTCTTATATTGAAAGTTCATAGAGTGACCTCTTGGTGCCTTATACAATTTATGAACACGAAGAATAGTGAATCCCAAATATAAGAATTAAATTGTGCCGTTATTTTAAAGTATTTTTTATTTCTTGCAGACATTGTACATTTAATCCTCAGCTTACTTCTGCACACAGTAATTAAAAACGCAAACAAAACCTTAGATTGTCTCAAACCCATTTGGATTGAGAAGAGTCTGCATTTCTTTATATATTCTCTTTCGCCGAATATACCCTCCTCTATTTTTACTCTACCAAAAAGTTCTGGCCCTATCAGAGAGGGTGACCTAATTTCCCATTTTTAACTGAAGTCGCCGTAGTCTAGTAGGTAGTGTGTTGGCTTATTAGACTCGAGGCTATGATTCAAACGGCAGATCAAACGTCTCGAACAAAACGAAACCTGATAGAACAACTCCTTGGACCGAGGTCTCACTGTCAGGTTGCATTGTTATGTTACATTCTCTAGACTTCTTGTTCAAGTTGATTTGAGTACATCTTACGATGGCATAAACTTTTGATTGGAAAAAACAATCGAGTTTCATGGGCCCTGAAAGTGTTCATACTTTTTACTGGCACCGAAAATTTCAACACTCTCGTTGCACTGTATGCCTCTGATCCATCCTTAGAGCCCAACATGGCCTCTTTCTTAGGAAGGAATGTAGTAACCAAGTTGCTCCATTCACCTCCTATTACTCAGTCTCGTTGAGAAGCATTTCTCAAAGCTGTACATTTTACTGCTTACGTGCAAGAGATAGTTAACCAATCGACTCGTCGGCTCACAATGGTACCTGATGAAACTCACGTTTAAGTTGTGCCCCACTAACCTCACTATAGTGTGTCCTCAATGCCGTGCTCGATATATATTGTTACGAAAATTAAAAATCAAGATACTGGTGTATGGCTTTTACATTGCTTAACATTAAAATTATAAACAAAAGCTACAAAAACAAACCTGTTTACAAATTATCGTACTGCTTAATATAACAACAAACACCAGCATAAAAAAATGGTAAACAAGTAAACAAAACGCCACAAAAAACACTACAAAAATAAACGTAAACAACGATGTTTACATTTATAGAGATTTAGAGACGGCAAAGTCAGGAACATTCGCCTTTAAGAACATTCATCAGGCTGTTTACGTTGCCATATAAAAGGCATGGTAAAGCAGTAGGTAGTGTGTTCGCTTATTAGATGAAAAGCCCGGGTTCGAGTCCCAGGCCAGACATCAAAACGAAATATGAAAAAACAAAATATTTCTTCGGCGACTTCCTCTCAGCAGATTTCTGGCAAAGACTCTGAGAGTAATAAACCTGCCATGAAAAAGTTTCTCAAAAATCTGTCATTCGGAGTCGACGTTAAACTGTAGGTCCCGCCACTCAAGTATAAAATTAAGGCACACAACATGAGTGGTGTGAGAAACTAGATCCATAATCCTGACTGAAGGGTTGTAATGGCCAATTATGTATGTATGTAAAGCAGGCGACGGAGGTAGTGAAGTTTAGTCAGTGTTGTGTGAAGACTCTGTGCTTTTGAAGAGAGTTATCGTGGTCTGAAGATCTCCGTTACATAGATCTGTCGAATAATTGTCTAGTAATTGTTATTGTTTATACAAAAACAGAGGCATAACTATCAAAACAATTGTTGTTTACATCAAGTTGTGAACAGTGGCACCCAGAATTGTGCGAATAATAAAGAATTTTAATTAAAACTAAATACAATTTTATTTTTTATTTTATTTACAACCTACGATCTCATGTTTTAAACGTTTTTAAAAGGTAAAAACATAACACCACGAAGTATATGAAAAGGTCTTCTTATTACCCACGCATGCCAGTCTCTGTATTTTATCTACGCCTGAGATGTTTTCTAATCTGTACTTACAAAAGCTTTTGTTATGTATTATTTTTAGGCAACTGGCAGTTGAATAATTTGAGTAGTTTGTTATGCTTTTAATTCAACTTCGATTAGAGCAGTTTCACCAATTTCTTGCAATATGTTATCCAGCTGTAGGTAATAACAGCCTGAGATCAGCAATGAGTATTCAAAAAGTTGAGTTGAATCGAATCGTACTCATAATTTCTGATACTTATACGCATTATACTTATTTTAATATCATGGAACCTCTACTCATATTCAAAGTTTAAGTACTCATCATAGTCATACTTAAAAACACGTATAATGTTATTGATTTCGACTCTCCTTTACTCAACATTCACAAGAAACAGAAAATAAGTATGATTCGCGTATGAACACTAAAATACTCACTAAAAGGTTGTGTGTTTGCTCTGCTTGCTGCTCCGTCTTTTTTTGCTTATGTGTCGAGTCGAATCATTTATGAGTATTATAAGTATTTTTCTGTAGTTATGAATCTAAATGAGTAGGCGTATGAATCGAACATATTGCGAATGTTTTGACTTTGATGTCAACGTTGTACGCATACTCATTGCAACTGTACTTATAAATCAACGTTGTAACGAGTGCGAATGAATCAGAAGATGTTGAATTTCAATACTGTTGGCTCACTCATACTAAAAATTCCATGAGTACTTACGAGTAGCGAAAAAACGATTCATTGCTGATCTCTGGTATCGACGTGAACAGTGTAGAAAGTACATTCAACACCGGACGTTCTTTGATCTGACGTCATAGGATTCCAGTGCTTTGCTGCTTGATTGTCCACACATATGACCAAGTTCGAAGGAGGCAGGTCCCCGGTTTCAATTATGCGTGCAGCTTGTTCAATACCAGAAATCTCCGCTTGAAATATGCTAGCCTGGTTAGGTTATTTATTTGAGTTAATAACAACAAAATTAATTTCATTTAAAAACAACTGCTAAGTGTACGGTTTTCGCAAGCGCAGTTACGCACGATAAATTTCTACTCACAAATGTATTTAAATTAAATTTAAAAAAGAATCTCGCAATTTGACAATACTCGTACCATAGTTCATGTTCAGTTTTATAACTTTTACCATAGAATGGTAGTGAAAAGCAAAAATTGTTTTACTTATGTGGGTTTGAGATACTCAGATAACATGATGATGATTTTTATCCCCCCAATGGATTCAATTTATTATTGAAAAGTACTTCATTGAAATTATTTCTGTTCTTAAATTACACCGAAAAACATTTTGCAAAATTTAAACGTTTAAAGTTTGATTTGCTTTTTTTACAGCAAAGATACCTTCACGTAGTGTGTGCTCAGATTTCAAATTTAAGAAACATTTTGTAAAATGAAATGAAATATCACTCGATATGTGTAAAAAAACAAAAACCAAACAACGAATGGTGAAGGTTTTACGAAATTTATTTGATTTTCAAAACTCGTAGATAAAAAGTAGGAATTATTTAAAGGCAAAAAGTTTAAAGAGCCTAATTTTTCTAAATTATCAATTTAGTAACGAACCATTTTCTTAACAACAATAAAAAGAAAAAACGTGATGAACGCAAAAGAAAAGCTGATAATAATTTTTGCTACAAATCAGTGCTAAAAATTGAGTACCTTTTTCAGTACTTTTCTATTTCAAAAGTACCACAGTACCCCCCGGCACTTTCAGTACTTTTTTATTATTAATATTTTATGGTTTGCGCTTTTCTGCTACTAATGCATTAGCAACATGTTCAACGTAATGCTAAAGTAGTCCCGATTAGCCAAACGTGCATTAAACGTACGTTCGTTTTTATAATACAAAAAAGCAATGAGAACGCTTGCCGAACCGTAATGTAATTTCGGTAAGAATATAATTTCGGTAAGAATTTACATTGCTCTTCATATGCTAAAAACGAACATACGTTCCGTTATGTTCCGTCGACATTTGACTAAACTGGGCTTTTAGGTTCTATTATGCTCCGAATCAGATATTTTTTTGTTTATGAGAACCATGTTTAAGTCGTTAGTGTCTCTATTCCATTCCGTACGTGTATTAAGTATAAATATTTTTTTTTACAAAAGTTCTATTTAAAGCAAAAAAGTACTTTTTCCATTATAGTTTAGTACCATTTCAAAATTTCAGTTTTACAACACTGCTACAAATGTATCGTATTTTCATCATTTTAAGTTTTAACGAAAAAATATCAGAAAAAGGTGGAACAACCAACGGAGCGATATTTTTTAAAAATGAAAATGTTTAATAATACATGCGACATTGCCCATTGTAGGTGCATACATGCATATATAAGTAAACACACATACATTACATTTTGCCATCTCGTAACGCCACTACCAGTAGTAGTAGCCTTTTAGAATATCCCAGAACTAAAGTTGTGAAAAGGCATATTCGTACGATACTCATACTCATACTCATACCCAAAAACGTTAACACGAACACATTAAATCAACACAGATATGCCATTTAAACTCTTTCACAAATAGCCGTATTTAACTAAAAGGGTTCTTTGTCGATGCTGATGTTGATGTGTTAGTATTTCCATTTCATGTGTATTTTTTGTTGTTGTAGTTTTTGTTTTCTAAAGCATCGTTTGTTTGCCTTAAAGTGGCAATATTTTGCACTCCAACAAAATTCAACTATAATTCCAGGCACGTTTACCAAATAAAGTGGAACAAATACACACATGCATGCATATATTCTACGCATACATCCAAATGCACTACCCCTCTAACTCACACGTACTCTATTATACAAATATCCCCAGAGAACCAGGAGAACCAGCAGAACCAGCAGAACCAGAACAGCAACACTACTGACACCAACTCTAATGCCAGCTCCATGTTTAACATTTTGAATACACACACATACACACACACTAAATCATACAGGCCGTCAGTCATATATTGATAAACATGCATGTATCCCGTTATAAAACATACACTTTATAGACATGTCAGTTGAGCAAACTGTCAAATCGAAAGACCTTCATATTGAAAATTCCTAACACACGCATGCATATTCATACACAGCCAGTAGCAGGGAGTGAGTAAACGGTCTGACAGTGTTTTTTGTACAGTGAGAAAGAAAAGTATTCCACTCTTGAGCTTGAAAGTCGCCTTAAAAGAGAATTAGTAATGCTTTACTTCTCTTAACACGTTGACTGCCAACTACAAGATACCTCGTAGATTTCGTTCCCTTCTAGACTGCCAACTACGAGTTACCTGGCACTCACTACGTGTGAAAAAATCAAATTGTCACTTTTGGCCAGTTTTCTGGATATTGCCGTGGGAGTCAACGTGTTAATTCCTGTAGCATAGTAAAGGACGTACTGCTTTGACGCTTTGATGTAATGCTTAACTTCTACAGACCACAGAGAAAGTTGAGGAACAATAACTAAGAATTATTCCAGGGGCCGGATTATGGTGTTTGGCACCATACATACATTTTGAGGTCCACCAAATATCCCAGTCGTCAAAGGAGCCTCTTGAAAACCAGGCCGAATTCAAGAGTAATTAGTTCTTACCATTGCATACGAACCAGAGATCAACAATTAATTGTTTTTTCGCTACTCATAAGTACTCATGAAATTTTGAGTATGAGTGAGCCTTCAATACTGTTGGCTCACTCAACTACTCTGATTAATTCGTACTCACTACAACATTGATTTACAAGTACAAGTTACAATGAGTATGAGTACAACGTTGACATCAAGCTCATAACATTCGAAATATGTTCGATTCATTCAGATTCATAAATTTAGAAAAATACTTATAATACTCATAAATGTTTCGAGAGATTCGAATCATTCATATATATTTACAGTCTTAGTTGTTGTTACATTTACAAAAAAAAAGAAAGAGAAAGACAAAGACAGCCAGCAAAGCAAACACACAACCTTCTAGTGAGTATTGTAGTGTTCGTACGCGAATCATACTTATTTTGTGATTCTTGTAAATATTGAGTAAAGGAGAGTCGAAATCAGCAACATAATACGTGCTGCTAAGTATGAATAGGAGGAGCACTTCAAACCTTGAATATGAGCAGTATGAGTATGATATTAAAATAAGTGTGAATGTGTATAAGCGTTAGAATTGAAGGGTATGATTCGAATCTACTCATCTTTGGTTCCCATGCAATGCAGTGCATGAATAACGGTCACCTCCTGAAGAAAAAATATTGACGCTATCGAGCTCTTACTTTAGATGGCGCAATTTTGCGAAGCTGTCGATGTACCATCTTACTGCTACCTACTCATTGTACTTATACTTATAAATAAGCATTGTAGTGAGTACGATTGAATCTGAGTTGATTGTCAACTCACTTATATTCAAAATTTTATAAGTGCTTATGAGTAGCGAAAAAAAAAACGATTCATTGCTGATCTCTGATGAGAACACATGGAAGATAGTTTATAGCAGAAAAGGAAAAAGCGACAATTTTTTTTGTTTCTTGCGTCACTTTTTTTGCTTTTTAATTCTCACCTTCTTTTTTCTATCGTGAGTAATTACATCTGGTAATCGATCACACGGCCTCGGCGCCAGAAGTTTATCAGACTATCAACTAGACCGTTGGGGCATCTGGAACAATTGATTCAGTTTGTACCTCAGATATCTAGAGAACGGACTAATCCCTAAAGATGCCACGTAGAAGCCCGGAGAATGCAGAACCAAAAAGGGAAGCAATGTTCCACCCAAACCTTTTTCAAGTGGAGAAAATATCTTTATGGTTCAAAAAAGACCTCATTGAGTGAGGCGGAACTAACTGCGAGCAAAAGTTACGCAGAGCTTTAAAAAGTGGTAAGGAGAAGATTGAATTGGAAGAGGCATAATTGACTGCAAGGACGCAGATACAGCCAATTGACTTCAGATGGCCACGAGTAAATTGTCTCAGTGGAAGGAAGGAGAGCTCATGGTGTATTTAAGGTATTATGTACCCAAGACCTATAAAGCAACCTTCTTCCTTTCGAGAAACGAGGGACAGAAAACAGAGCAGATTATGGCCCCAACTTAAAGAACCTCCCTCAGCTCTATTACGCATCTTGAAGAGCAAGTATCGGTAAACTGATGACAGATAAGATAAGATACTTATATCCTCCACTGCAATCGATAAACTCTTAGCAAAACTATATGTTTTTCTATCAAATTGATAAATTTTATGATCGTATGGAATATTCTTATTACTCACTGTATTCAACTGTTTCCACAATGGGTCTATTCGTACACATTTGTTATCGTGTTAATTTTGGCAATACATACATAGATGAATATATTTTTTTTTTTTGGTATACGTTATGTTAGTATGTTTCTGTGTGTATTATTTTTGTCAATGTATGCAATCCCTGATGGCTCTTTACGTATTGCTTTCAGGTTCGATTTCTTGTTCCTTTTTTGTTTTCCTTTTTTCATTTAACAAAGTTAAAATCACCCTTTTGGGGTACAAAAAAAATCCTATTTTCATGTGATTTGTGTATTTGAAGTTTACATTTACGTAGGGTATGTAATAAATAGTGTACTTGCATATAAATTTACGTCCTACGCTTATCTGCGAGGGTGAAAGCAAAAGGATTTTTAAAGCATGAATTTCGATAAAAAAAAATACAATGATTTAAAATTCAATGATTATTTTATACTGACAGTATGTATTTTATACTGACAGCAGGAAAATCATGTTTCCCAAGCTGGTCTACAGGTCTCATAATAAGTCAAAAAATTTAATCTTGGATTCATTCAACGTGTTTGAACACAAAGCCGAGCAACTTAGATACGTACCATAGATCAGCAATGAGTATTCAAAAAGATGAGTAGGATCGAATCATACTCATAATTTCAGATAATTATACACATTCATACTTATTTTAAAATCATGGAACCTCTACTCATATTCAAAGTTTGAAGTACTCATCATATTCATACTCAACAACACGTATGATCTTGTTGATTCGACTCTCCATAACTCAACGTTTGCACCAAGCACAAAATAAGCATGATTCGAGTACGAACACTAAAATACTCACTAAATGTTTGTGTCTTTGGTAAGCTTGCAGCTCTGTCTTCTTGCTTATGAGTCATTTTTCTTTTTTGCTAAATGCTTAACAGTCTTAGTTGTTGTAAATTTTGATCACACGAGTCATTTATGAGTATTATAAGTATTTTAAATTTCTAAATTTATGAATCTGAATGATTAGGCGTATGAATCAAACATATTTCGAATGGTATGAGTTTAATGTCAACATCATACGCATACTCAATGCAACCTGTACTTATAATTCATAACTTCATTAAAATACTTATGGTACTCAGAAATGAGTGATTCGAATCACTCATCATAATTTGCAGTCTTAGTTGTTGTTGCATTTACAAAAAAAAAAAAAAAAAGAAGCTAAGTATGAATATGATGAGTACTTCAAACTTTGAATATGAGTAGTATATAAGTATCAGAAATTATGAGTATGATTCGATTCTGCTCATCTTTTTGAATATTCAATTCTGATCTCAATTGCGACCTCTCACAACACTTATCTCGTGTGTATTAATTTTATACATGAGTGGCGGGACCTGTAGTTTATAGTCGACTACGAATGATAGGTTTTTGAGAAAATGTTCATGGAAATTTTATTTACTCTCAGAGTTTAGTTTTATGCCAGAAATCTGCTGAGAGGAAGTCGTCGAAGAAATATTCTTTTCATATTTTCGTTTTGTTGGAGATGTCTGAACATACTACCTACTAGGCTACCTACCTAGTACGACGGGGACGTCACACCCACTATAGTGAGTGTTTTTTACAGTTGCACGGATTTAAAACATAATAAAACATCAAAATATAATCATGTTAATGAAACGGACTATGTTTGATAGAACATTTTCTGACAATATATTTAAACTTGATTTTGGGCATTTTGGCACATTTGCCAATAAATCTTCGAATGTTGATGACCAAATGAGACATTTGGGCAATTCAGACAACTTTGTATCGTGTATGCTGTATTGGATACATTTGTTTGTTTGTAAACGCTCAATGCTATGCTGTATTGTATATTTCGTGGAATTCAAACAATTTGATAGACCGAAACCAACACAACATATGAAAACATATACACATTTTTTTCATTCACACAATTTGGTACCACAAAACCAATACAACACATGGAAAAAATGTGTATAAGTGTATCGGATTTTTATATGAAAATTATCAACAACAATCACACACTGTTGTATGTTCTTCCAACAATACAATGAATACAACGATACAATGCCTCAGCCAGTCCTCTAGCTCATTGAGGATGTAATGATGTTTGTGTAAAAGCTTTAAGGTTGTTCCCACTACAATTATGAGAATTATGATTTAAATAAAAATGGGTTTCATCGGAGAACAAAATTTTGAAGAGAAATTCTATCAATTTATGCTTCCGTCTATTTTTGGAAATGGCGACACTTAGGATTATCGCTTGGCTTTAATTCCTGCACAAGTTGAAAATTTTTAAGTCCTTTTGAAAAATCTTCCTTTAAGTGAAAGGACATAACCAGAGTTGTTGAGATCAGCTACGTATAGACTGATTTCGATCTATTACCTGAAAAGCTGCTACAGATTCTGCATTGTGCGCTGTTCGGTGACTTACATACATAATTGGTCATTATAATCCTTCAGTCAGGATTACGAACTAATTTCTCACACCACTTATGTTGTGTGTATGTGTTAATTTATACATGAGTGGCGGACCCTACAGTTTTTAAAGTCGATTCCGAACGATAGATTTTTGAGAAACTTTTCATGGCAGTTTTATTTACTCTCAGAGTTTTACGCCAGAAATCTGCTGAGAAGAAGTCGCCGAGAATTCTGTCCTGGGGTTTTACAAGTTTGATGTTCGACAAGTTTAATGAACACAGCCCTTATTTTGATGACAAATCCAACAACAAATTGCTCATGTGCTAAATGGGTTGTCAATTAAAGGAATGTAGCTAACTCCAACCTTTTTGTAAACCTCTAGAAAAACACCCTTTACTATTGATAAATATTGTCACGACAATGGAAATGGTGTTATTAAAATGATTAACAAAAGCTACAAAAACAAAAACAATGAACTTGTTTACATGATCAACAAATAAACAAAAATATAGCTGTTGAACTGTGTTCATCATTTATTTTTCTTTGTGTATTATATTGTGAATTATTATTATTTTTTATACATTTTTTTGTTGTACGAAAATATCCCTTATATACTTAGTTTATACCCAAATATCCCTTATGTACTTATTTTTTATTTTTTGATCTGAACTTTCCTCAAACCTTTTTTTATATTTTAAAATTAGTTGATAAGTAGACAATAAACAGCCAAGAAGGCAATTAAAGTTAAAAATAATCACCCCTTATTATTTTCTTGGCGGATATATATATTCAAGAGGAATATATATATCTCAAGACTTGTCAGCTCAATTCTTTTTGCTAGACCCTAGGAGTTTAGTTGACTCCTAGTGCCTACAAAATTGGTCCTTCGACAAGTCCTAGCGGTCTAGGAGTGCGATTTGAATCAGTGGCAGGAGGTCCACTAGACACAACAGGCGGTTATGCATTACCAGCATCAACCCCAATAAACGCAGAGTGGCATAAGCTCCACTAATCATCACTGGCGATTGTGCATCAATCCCAGCAACCGTAAAGTGGCATAAGATCCACAGGTTACAACGAAGCTTCCCAACATCATCCCCAATAAACGTAGAGTGGCATAAGCTCCACTAACCATCACAGGCGATTGTGCGCTACCAGCATCAATCCCAACAACCGTAGAGTGGCATAAGCTCCACTAACCATCACAGGCGATTGTGCGCTACCAGCATCAATCCCAACAACCGTGAAGTGGCATAAGTTCCACATCAAGCAAGAGATCGATCGTCAACAAATTCATCCCCAGGAATAAAAAGGCAAGAGATCGATCACCAACAAATTCATCCACAGGAAAAAAGAGACAGGATACCGATCATCAATATATTCATCCCCAGGAATAAAGGTTAACATCAAGGGCATTTGAAGAATTCTACACGGAAAGATAAGTACAGCACAACAACTGCAGAAAATCAAAGGTTACAAGTGTCAATCAAGGGCATTTAAAGGGTAAGAGAACAAGAAAGGTATGTACAGTACAGTAGTTGTTGCTTTGACTTGTTTCTAAAGTGCCTCGGCCACGTTCAAATTCTGGTGTTCAAATTTTGCATATGTGTTGGTAATATTTGTTTGACTCAGCACAGCAACACATCAAATTTCAGCCTTCAAATTTCATTTTAAAAATGTTGTGGAGAAGACAACATCACATGGTTTTCATCGGAAAAAATTCTTTTATGGTTTTCTTTTTTTTTTGCAAACATTTTTTTTAGGTTTTCTGAAAGAACATATGGGCTTTTGGTTGGGAGATTGTTTTGTTTTTGTTTGCTTTTTAGTTTTTTCTTTTAATATGACAAATGATTGTTTCATAGGCATTGACCTGCCGCAGGCAATTAAAAAAAACCAAAAAAAAGAAAACTGCAAAGGGTCTTTGGGTGAAAGAGTGGTTGAAGAAAAGGGATGCATTTACGCACCAAAATGTTCTCAATGAACTCAAATTGAGTCCTCCAAATGATTTTCAAAACTTTTTACGGATGGATGAAGGCACATATGAGGAACTTCCAAATTTGGTTGGCCAGAAAATTCAAAAACAAGATACTCAAATGTGTGACGCCATCTCTCCGAATCAACGTCTATCTAAAACATTGCGTTTTCTTGCTACAGGCAATTTCTTTTCTGATTTAAAATTTGTCAGCGCTATTTCGGAACGAGCAATTGGTCGCATTGTTATAGAGACTTATGGAAAAATAAACAAGATTTTAAAATATAATATAAAAGCAATTAAAACAAATTATTAATGGACTTAATTTTATAAATAAAATAATTTTTATTATTTTTTTACAAAACAAAGTTAGTAAAAATAAAGGAACGATCATAACGAATCATAAATAAATACAAAAATACATATACAAAAACAAAACATCCACTTCTTATTATTTTTATTATCATTTTCTGCTACACATTTTCAAAACATCCGCGAACCAGATGGTGATGTTTCTCCTACGAAATCTGCAGAAAAATGAAATTTGAAGTAATTGCCCGCACACACATCAAATTTGCTTCCAATTTCTACGGAGCAGGTAGCGAAAATCAAAAGTATTTTGATATTCTTCAATCTCTTCTCAGTGTGTACGTGTGAGGACAGTTTTCTGTACGTGTGAGTACAGTTTTACCAATACAATCACAAAAATGGCAGATTGATCAATCTGGTTTGATCGTGGCTGTGCTGCTTAAGAGAACAGTGTAGGAAGTGTAAAAAATCAAAAAATAAATCACGCAATTACATAGATACAGAACATTCAAAAACAGGTTTACATAACGGAAAAAAAACAAAATTAACTAAAAACACCAAGAAGATCATAGGACAAGTAAGGTCAGTATCACGCGATTGTGATATACATATGAACACACCAACAAAAATAAGTAACGGTAAATAGAAAAGGAACTTGTTGCAAAATTACACACAAAATAAGCTGCTAGCAAATTCCATAAGACAACAAAAAAAAACAAAAAGAATTAGAGCAAAATTGAAACGAAACACAAAACAATACTTCAACTTTACATAGGTATACACAAAAGAACAAAACTCTACACATTACAACGGGATCAAAAAGGAACATTAAAAAGAGAACAAAAAAAAAAGTAAAACAACAAAAGTGCGTGTTTCAATTAATCTTCGTTTTGTTCCGCATGATCTCAAGTTCAGTAGGCAAACGATAAGAAAAATTTGGTTCGGTCATTTAAATAAAGACAGTCAGCGCGGCAACATAAAAACAAAAAAAGACACAGTGACAACAACAAAAAAAATATTTTTTAACAAAAACAAGTGTGTATAACAGGAAAAAAGGGACACAGTGAAACACAGGAAAAAATTTTTTAACAAAAAATTAAAATTATTTAAGGAAAAAAAAAACAAAGTGTAACAGTACCAACAAACAGACAGTGGAAAAAAAGACACAGTGACACACAACAAAAAAAAATATTTTTCAACAAAAAAATTTTTTTAGAATTTTCAAAAAAAAACCCATAAAAAAGAAAAATTACAAAACAAAAATTAAAATATAAAAATTACAGTGGGCACACAGATAAAATTTCAAAAAAAAATTAGTTTCATAACAGCACAAAATCAAAAAATTTATTGTGAACAGAATACAAAAAAAAACCAGAGTTTAAAACAAACAAGAACAAAAACAATAACAGTAAATCAGGCAGTAAGTACAACAAAAATACACACACAGGAAAGGAATTTTCGATAACAACAGTGACATTGAAAACAAATAGAAAAGAAAATAAGAAAAGTGGGAAATAAAATAAAAGAAATTAAAAAGAATTTTTGAAAAAAAGGAAAATTTAATAAAAAATATATAGATTTTGGAAAAAAAAAATTTTTAAAATAAGACAGTTTAATAAGAAACAAACGAAATAAAAATAATTAAAATAAACAAAAAGACAGTGGACAAACAAAATAAAAAACTTCTTTTCTAGAATAAAAACAAAACAAACCATATTACAACAAAAAACAGGCTTCTTGCGAAAAAATAAACATTAAAGAAAGGACCACGGTGAGTTGTTACACATAATTTTTACATACACTGAACAAAATTTACTCCCATTTTTTCCCTAAATTTATTAGCACAATAAAAAAATAAGCTTCTTTTTACATTTAATAGTTTTTATAAAATTATTTTTTGGATAAATTTCATTTCGTATTTTAAAATCGGTCAAGTCGTTAGTCACCGCGCGGGAATTTAGTACGCAATTTTTATAAATTTAAATCCTTATATCAAAAAATTTTTGAGGGTTTTATACAATGTCGGTAAAGAGGAGGTGCAAATTTGACATACACCAACTAACGGCGTTGTGTACAGAGTTCGGTAATGTTCGTGAGGAGGATCAGACTCCAGCGTTTCTCCAGGTGAGGCAGGAAGAGTTGGAGCGAAGATGGAGTAGGCTTATGGAAAGCTATGATGCGTTTCTCATGGACGAGAAAAGTGAGGTTAGTGATGACTTCAAGGATGGAGTCTCACTACAGTACGAAGCAGCAGCAGACTTGTATCAAAAGGTAAAGGCAAAACTCATGGATAGGATAGCGAACAGATCGATAGTGGATCAAAACGGAACGAATACAACAGAGGCAACAGTCGTTCGGCCATCAAGGTCCGGTTTAAGGTTACCCCCATGTGACATGCCAATCTTCGAAGGTGGTTATACTAAATGGCCGGAATTTAGGGACATGTTTACGTCGTTAGTGTTGGGAAACAAGGACATATCTCAGGTCGAGAAACTCCAATACCTGCGAACTAAAGTAAGAGGAGAGGCCTACCAAATCGTAAAACGGTTCGATTTAGTTGGACAAAATTTTGAGTTAGCTTGGGACGCGCTGCAGAGTCGGTTTGAGAACCCAAGAATTTTAGTCAATCAACAGATAAAACACATTCTGTCGATACAAACTGCTCAGAACGAATCCTCCAGATCCATACGATCAATTGTAGACACCATCGATGAAAAGATAGCAATTTTGAAAACCTGTGACATCAACGTTTCTTCATGGGACCCTATCTTAACGTATATTTGCTCCTCAAAGTTGCCGGAAAATACCCTACAGGCATGGGAAAACTCTCTCAAAAATCATAAAGAAATGCCCTCTTGGAAAGACATGAGCAATTTTCTGAAAGGAAGAATCGAGATGTTAGAAACAGTGTTCGATATGAAGAAGCCAAATTGGAAGGAAGGCTCAGGGGCAAGGTCAAACTCATTTCACTCACAAGCGGACGGAAATAGGACGAAATTAAAATGTAAAAAATGTAATGAAAATCACCCATTAAAACAATGTAAACAATTTTTAGAACTATCTGTAAAGGACAGAATAAAATTTGTATATGCTAATAAATATTGCTCCAATTGTTTTTCTCTTAATCATTTTAAAACTAAATGTCCCAGTAAAGTTCTTTGTTTTCGCTGCAAAAGGAAACATCACACATTACTCCATGTAGAAGAGGACAACACTCGAGCCCTTAAGGAAGTTTCTCCACGGAATGAGGAAACAGTTTCATACAGTACTCATGTAATCAGCAAGGAAAAATCAAAATCAACTCCCATTGATCTAGGTTCCCTTCCGTATGGACGAACAACAATTTTACCGACAGCTCTTATCTACATACAACAAGCAGGTGAGCTATTTACTGTTCGGGCGCTACTCGATGCGGGATCCGAAAAGAGTTTTGTATCGTCAAAAGTTCAGCAACAATTGTCAATTCCTGTGGAGGCATAACACACCAGGATTTCTGGTCTAGGAGGAACGGTAGTAGGGAGGTCAAAGGGAATATGCAATCTCACGTTACGAACAAAGAGGTCCGATTTTTCCATTACAATCAAAGCAATCATTGCTCCAAGATTAGCTCATTTTCTACCTAGCTCTCCTATACAGAAAACCAATCTTCCGGATATTAAAGCTTTAGATTTAGCAGACCCTTACTTTTATAGACCTGGTCCAATAGATCTTATTATAGGAAGCGATTATTTACCTTTCATCAACCTAAGTGGTATAAAATCGAATATCGAGAACACGTTAGAGGCAAGGGAATCCCACTTCGGATGGTATCTATCAGGTCCTGAACCCAGTCACACATATAACTCATTCTCTACTTTGGTCATATCAGAAGAAGAAACTGCCCTACAAGAGCAAATGAAAAGATTTTGGGAAATAGAGGAGGTAGAAAAGGAAAAGGTCGATTCAGATCACGATGTATATTGTGAAAATTTTTATAAAAATACTGTTAAACGTCAACCAGAGGGAAGGTATATGGTAAGACTCCCTTTTAAAGAAAATTACCCCTCAGAAATTTTTTTGGGTTCATCGAAAAGCACAGCATACGCACAATATCTTCAAATGGAGAAGAAACTAGATAAAAATCCTGAGTTAAAAGCGCAGTATCAACAGGTTCTACAAGAATACATCGATTTGGGTCACATGGAAGAAGTAACACATCATGAACCTTCAACAACAAAACATTTTTCTTTTTTTCTACCACATCACGCAGTTATTCGTCCAGAAAGCAAATCCACAAAGGTACGTGTTGTGTTCAACGCATCGAAGAAAACGTGTAGTGGATTTTCATTGAACGATGTTTTACATCAAGGACCAGCCCTTCAAGGAGACCTCATGCAAATTATTTTGTCATGGAGATATTATAAATATGTATTTACTGGTGACATTCAGAAAATGTATCGCCAAATTCTTGTTCATGAGGAAGATAGACCTTATCAAAAAATTTTATTTCGAAATAGACCAAACGAATCAGTTAAAGTTTTTCAATTGAAAACGGTCACATTTGGAGTTAATAGCGCACCATATTTGGCATTAAGAACACTTCTGGAATTAAGCGAGGATTGTAAACAAAACCACCCATTAGCCTCTTCAATTCTTAAGGAAGAGATCTACGTAGATGACGTTTTATCAGGAGGACATAATTTGGAAGACGCACAAGAAAAACAAGTACAACTGTCTAAAGCATTGATTTCTGCCGGTTTCCCCTTGAAGAAGATAACCAGCAACCACCGCGCTCTTTTGGAAAACTTGGCCCGGGAAGATCTTCTAGAAGAAGATTTTTTGAAATTTAAAAACGCTAGCTCATTAAAGACCTTGGGTATACGTTGGAACGCCAAGGAAGATATATTTTACTACGTACCTGAAACAATAGGAGTTTCACCGTCCACTACTAAGCGACAAATTTTATCCACCATAGCTAAGTTATTCGACCCCCTAGGCTGGTTAGGACCCATTATTATTGTAGCTAAACTTATTATGCAGGAGCTATGGGAATGCAAATCGGATTGGGATGAAGATATACCACCAAAGATATTGAAAGAATGGAACGCATTTTCAACTAATCTGCCACAAATTTCCGCCGTTAAAATAGCTAGATGGGTAAATTTCTCACCTCAATGCCAGGCTCAAATTCATGGGTTCTGTGATGCATCGGAAAGGGCATATTGTGCTGCGGTTTATTTGAGAGTCTCTACTCCTGAGGGAGAAATTTTTTGTAATTTATTAGTTGCGAAAACTAAGGTTGCGCCTTTAAAAAAGATAACCATTCCGAAACTCGAGCTCTGTGGAGCATTACTATTATATAACCTAACGAAGAGCTTAATAAAACGATTAAAATTCCCGTTTGAACTGTTTTTATATACCGATTCGTCGATCGTCTTGGGCTGGCTGCAGAAACCTCCGCATACTCTAAAAACTTTCGTAGCCAATCGTGTTAGTCAGATCACCCAGCTTGATCATTGGAGATATGTAAAGACAAATGAGAATCCCGCCGATCTTGGAACTCGAGGATGCGCTCCTCAGGAACTTTCAGAAAGTAAATTATGGTGGCATGGTCCTCCATGGCTAAGTCAATTCCCCGACTGTTGGCCCAAACCCCGTACTTTTGATCCCACTGATTTAGAATCCCGGAACATATCTAATTTTCATTTACAAACGCAACAGGAAGATATTTTGAGCGAATTTTCGTCATTTCCCAGAGCCCTAAGAATTCTCAGTTACCGCTTTCGCTTCATCAATCGCCTTCTAAAACGCCCATATGAGACACAGAAACATATTACCTCCGAGGAAATCCAATTGGTGAAAAATTTTGTAATTTTAAATGCTCAACAAATTCATTTTTATTTAGAACATGATAGCCTCAAGAACCATAAAACAATAAATCGGAAAAGTCGAATACTTTCTCTCAATCCCTTTCTTGACCAGGATGGACTACTACGCGTAGGCGGCAGGCTCAATAATTCTGGATTAAGTTTCAACGAGCAGCACCCTATCATAATTCCGGAAAAATCGTCCCTAGCTAAACTTCTTATCGGATATACCCATCAAATCTTACTTCACGTGGAACATCATGTAATGTTAAGAGCAGTTCGACAGGGCTTTTATATTCCGCGGTTGAAAAACCTTATTCGGCAGTGTATTAGAACGTGCAAAACCTGCACAGTTTACAAGCACAAGGTACAAGAGCAAATAATGGGCGCGCTACCCCGTGAGAGAGTCACATTTTCATTACCATTTACTTATACCGGAGTAGATTTTGCCGGTCCGTTCACTTTAAAAGCCTCCAATTTGCGAAATGCAAAACTTTTGAAAGGATACGCAGCAGTTTTCGTTTGTTTCTCTACACGAGCAGTTCACCTCGAAGTCTGCTCGGAATTATCAACAGATGCGTTTCTTGCTTGCTTCACTAGGTTTACCAGTCGTAGAGGTCTACCAAAAACAATGTTTTCCGATAATGGCCGAAATTTCATAGGCGCTAAACACTCTCTTTTAAAAACTTACAACGACTTCCTGAAAAATGCAGAAAAATCCCTTATCGAGAAATATGGCGCACATAACTTCAGCTGGACATTTATCCCACCCTATGCACCCCACATGGGCGGCCTCTGGGAGGCCGCTGTCAAAAGCATGAAATCTCATTTGAAGAAGGTAACCGGTAACCTATCATTCACGTTTGAGGAATTCTACACCATACTTACACGCATCGAGGCGATATTGAACTCTCGTCCACTTTCCCCTTTGTCTGAAAACGCCAACGAACTCCTTCCTTTGACTCCAGGTCATTTCCTGAGAGGCGCTCCGCTCGTAGCTGTTCCAGAGTTATCCAAAGACCCCTCTGCGGAAAACATATCCTTCATGAAACGCTGGGACAGAATTAAAGTCATACAACAAGTATTTGCTCGTCGCTGGAAAAATGAATATATCACCGAGTTGCAACGTCGAAGCAAATGGAGAACAGAAAAGGACAATCTGAAGGAAAACGACTTCGTTCTCATTAAAGAGGATCTGTCACCCGCTACGGAATGGCGACTTGGTAGAGTAAAAAATGTTATTTGCGGTAAAGATCAAAAAGTTCGTGTTGCCGAAATATTGACTAGTAATGGCTTGATTAAACGACCTATAGTAAAACTTGTTAAATTACCCATTGAATCTAATGCTCCTTGTAAACCAAATTGAACACTTAATTTACACTTCTACCTCACGATCTTAGAAATTTAAGTCAGACCATATTCTATTTGTATTGTGCACATTTTCTTTGTTCTCTCTTTACAGATCGTCATGCTTAACAAGCCCCGATGCAAGTTGTGCCGACGCAATCACCCCCTCAAATATTGCGTACAGTTTCAGGCTATGACCCCATCCCAAAGAAGAGCTCATGTAAACCGATACGGCTACTGCAAAAACTGTTTCGCACAGACCCATGATCGGTTCTGGTGCGAATCCGAAAACAGATGCAAAATATGTGGAGCACGACATCACACCATGCTTCATGAGGAAGGTAGAGAGCAAGCTGCATCGAGTTTCGAAGAAGACCCAACGCCACGTAATCAGCCAAATCTTCCCGGTGCACTAACCAAAGGAGCAATACCCGCATTGATTAAAGTCAACCTGGTCCGCGATGACTTTGTCAGGCCGGCCACCTTTCTCCTGCAAGCCTCAACTCAGTATTGCTTTCTCATGAAGTCAAAAGCCGCAGAATTTCCCGGATTGTCCACCTCAGCGTCCAAAGCAGTATTTCAAGTCACCCCAGCATTCGATACAATGAACATAGTTGCAACGTGGGAGCTTGAAATCAAAAGAAAGGCCACCTTTACGTAGCCACCACCCCTCTTGGACAAATCACTTTTGCAGCACTACGAATATTTGAAGCCTAAAGCGCACCCCCATTTTTACGATTGCCGCAAGGTCGACGGAGTCGCCGGACTGCCGTTAATGCTTAAATTTCTGACCCGAAAATATGATCGTCCCGAGCCGACGCTGCCCCAAGCACAATATTCGAAATTTGGATGGGTCATTCATGATAGATGGACGGGATGTAGTTGCCATTAAAAGAGCCGGGAGGATGTTGAACTGTGTTCATCATTTATTTTTCTTTGTGTATTATATTGTGAATTATTATTATTTTTTATACATTTTTTTGTTGTACGAAAATATCCCTTATATACTTAGTTTATACCCAAATATCCCTTATGTACTTATTTTTTATTTTTTGATCTGAACTTTCCTCAAACCTTTTTTTATATTTTAAAATTAGTTGATAAGTAGACAATAAACAGCCAAGAAGGCAATTAAAGTTAAAAATAATCACCCCTTATTATTTTCTTGGCGGATATATATATTCAAGAGGAATATATATATCTCAAGACTTGTCAGCTCAATTCTTTTTGCTAGACCCTAGGAGTTTAGTTGACTCCTAGTGCCTACAATAGCAACAACATCAGTATAAAAAAGGGGTAAGCAAAGTAAACAAACAGGCAACCCCAAAACTGCAAGGACAAACGTAAAAAAAATATACAAACAACAATAACGAAAACAACATGTTTACATTTATAGAGATTTCGGGAAGGCAAAGTCATTGTCCTTCGAGAGCATTCATCAGGCTGTTTACCCAGCGATATGAAAGGCAAGGGAAGGCAGGCAGCGGTATCAGAAAGAATTCAGTTAGTCTTGTGTAAAGACGCGTTGCGTGTGAAGAGAATAATCGTGGTTTGAAGATCTCCGTTGTGAAGATCTAACGAACGAGTGTAAATAAGAATAACAAATAAAGCAAATTTTTGTTGTTTAAATCAAGTTGCCAAAGGTGGCACACGGAATTGTGCGAACGATAAAGAATTGATTTAAAACTAAACACAAATTTATTTGTATTTTATTTGCAATCTACGAACTCATATTTTAAACGTTTTTGAAAGGTATAACTGTAACAATATTATTGTATGACCAATACAATTGCCAAGTATGACTTATGGGATAACCTCCTCTATAGCCTTTGAATTTGAGATTTGAGTTTTCTGTATGCCCTACTCTGTCAAGAGTACGAATTGATTTTCCTTTCACGCGCCAAGCGAAAAATATGGAAAAAATAGAAAATAATGGAAAAACTGTTTCAGAAAAACCATTTATTCACTGACTGACTGACTGACTGACTGCCTATTGTATGGTTATGCTACCACTACACGATTACACAAAATCTATGATTCAGTGCCATAGTATGGATGTAAAGCACAAAGAGTGTAAGTGGAGTTGAGTGGAGTGGATGAAATCTATAACTTCTATAACTAAAACGAGCAGGGAATAGTAAAAGAAACAAAAACACGATTAGCAATACAGCAGCAGCAAACGCTTTCCAAAATAATCTCAAAATGTAAGAGTATGCTGTGTGTTGTAGCCATTTGGATTTCCCTTCCATGAGCAAAAGAAGGATCAATAAGGTTATCGCGCTTTCATAACTTAATTTATGGTTTTTCTTCCTCCATTTTTTTTCTGTCAAAAGCGTAGTTTATGTTTTTGGAAATGTTCTTTTGGTTTCACTGAAATATTCGAATATATATTGCCGATGAATGGTTGTTGTAAAATGGAGCTATAAAAGCAGTGGTAGTGGCAGTGGCAATGGCAGTGGCTTTGGCTTTGGCTCTGTCTGTCTATGCACATGCCGTATATCGTTTGTATTTATAGGAAACTGTTTAGGGCTTGATAAGCGATGTGTGTTCAATTTTATGGTCGTTAATGGGAAAGTCAATGCATATTTTTTCTTTCAATTCTCAGTTCAGCTGAACTAGCTCTGTCGTATTTTGGTTTTTTTCGTTTCTTTGCCAACCAACATGGTAAAATAGTTTATGTTGTGTTGATTTTGCTTTGCGGTGAAACGAATATATTTAACGATTCACTACCACACTGGTATTGGTATGGTATTGATCTTGGTGGTGATGGCTGGCGGAGTGGTTATGTCGATATGGTGTTTTTAAAGTTTCAATTCGAAATTCAAAAGACATGCCCTAACACATACTCGTATATACACTCACTCACCAACATTAAATAGAAATAAATTTGTTGGAAAATGTTTTGGAAATCTCTGGTACTTTCTAAAGGGAACAACTCTAATTGCATTGATCTCTGGTTTTCTGTATCATTTCTTTCCTCTCCTCATTCGGGTGGTGGTTACGAAAATAAACTATAATTAGATTTCGAATGCTTTATGTGGTAGCAGAAATAAGGCAGCACGAAGAAGAAACTCTGGCAACATTTCATTTTATGGTTTAACGTCCAATAACCCATTCAATTTATCATAATAATACCCTTACTGTACTTTACCGTAGACGACGAACATGTTGTGTTCGAAATAAAAAAGATAATCGTAACATTATGTTAAGTAAATTGCACTCCATTGTCAAAGGTTATTACATTAGATTTCTTGTTCTGTTTAGTGGATTCTGCTTTAAGAAACCATATACCACCACTAGGAATATTTCGTTGATAAGCAAAAACTATAATACATGCACATATTGAAGGTGAAGTCGCCATGGTCTAGTAGGTAGTGTGTTGGCTTATTAGACGAAAGGCCCGAGTTCGAATCCCAGGTCAGACATCAAAACGAAAAATATGAAAATATTTCTTCGGCGACTTCCTCTCAGCAGATTTCTGGCAAAAACTATGAGAGTAAAAATTGCCATGAAAAGCTTCTCAAAAAATCTGTCGTTCGGAGTCGACTTTAAACTGTAGGTCCGGCCACTCATGTATAAAATTAACGCACACAACATGAGTGGTGTTGAGAAGCTAGGCCGTAATCTTGACTGAAGGGTTGTAATGGCCAATTATGTATGTATGTACATATTGAAGGTTCCTCCTACCCAGTTCACAGTAAAGTAATTAAATATTCACTAACATTGACATTTATTGTACCGGGTGGGCCATCTATCGGTTTAAATTTGAACAATTGGTTATTTCGAATCTGGCAATACGTATGTCATTCTATTTTGTCACAAAATTGCTTCAACAACGTTGTAATTTATTGGGTACACGATCTCAGCGACATTGGTGGATTGTAGACCAATATCTCCCACTACTTGCACACTAATGTGGAAAGAGTCCTTGGTTTCAAACGCCCACCCCAACGAAATCAGTGGTACGATGAGGAGTGTTTAGAGGCAGCTGAAGCGAAAAACGTTGCAGTCAGCTGCTATACGAGCCATTATTGAGATCTATAAGGAGAGGAGAAGGGATGAAAGGCGTATTTTCAGACCCAAGAAAAGAGAGCAGGAAAGGCGTGAGCGTGAGGAAGTCGAGGGGTATAGATGTAGGAATGACGCTCGAAAATTCTATCAAAAGGTTAAGCGTATAACCAAGGGCTATAAGCCCGGAGCGTCTTCCTGCAAAGATGAGAATGGAAACTTGGAGTGCTGGGGTTGTGGAGGAAACACTTCTCTACTCTGCTACAAGGCAGGGATCTGTGGAAATCGACGAAGAGGACGACCTTATTTGCGTTGGAATGACGAAATCGAGGAAGCTCTGTCATCGATAAGTGTGACCATCGGGCGTAGTCGCGCAAGAAGCAGAGGCGCCTGGAGGGATGTGTTGCGGCAGGCCGAAATCCGGGTTGTAAGTGGCCAATTAAGTAAGTAATGTTGAATGTTCTTTACTGTAATATCTTCTCTGTCTAATGAAAACATTTCATCCTTATAACTTTAATTTGTTAAAAAAAAAAGAAAAACTATTGAACCGCCCACTGGCCCTAAAATTTTATTTGATTTGTTTTTCAGTTTGCCTAAAATCTTGACGTGTAACTACTACAGCTTTTCATTTTGTTATTTTGATTTGAATTCTAGAAAATTCTGAAAAACCTTTTTTAATTCCTCAAATATAAAACATTTATGAAAGATTAGGTTAGGTGAAGTTAGCGGGTAGCTTGAAGTTCACATGTAAGTTCACTCGTTAGCCCATTGTGTTACCCAATGGGAGGTACGCCCCCTTATCATGATCCATTAGTGGTGAGTTTGAACCACCCCGAGCTCCGCATAAATCGGCCTATTCCTTAGTGGCACCATATCCAGATCTTCAAACATTTAGTCACCCAAAAACCTATGGCTTCTATTTCGAAAAGCAGCGCATTCACATAAATTTTGTTGTGCCGATTCCGTTTCTTCCACGTCATGGCAGTTTCGGCAGTAATCTTGGTGGGGCAGAACGAGCTTGTCAACGAAATTGTTAAACAGCGCAGTGTCCTGTTAGAAATCGTGTTAGAGTGCGAACGGTTACCTTGTTGAACTCAAGTAGTTTCTTGGTTTTCCTTCCACGGTCCACTGTGGAGCAGCCACTTGCGAAAAATTTAAAGGCTAAGTACGCTATAAGTATCGGTAAAAAGTGGGCGTCCAAATACAATTGTATTCATTGGAAATATATTGTTACGAAAATTGAAATGGTGTTTTGCTTTTACATCGTTTAATATTGAAATTAAAACAAAAATAATGAACTTTTTTACATGATAAACAATTGAACAAAAATATACCAACAAAACATCAGTATGAAAAAGTGATAAACAAGTAAACAAAAATTGCAAGAATAAATGAGGGGTGTGAAAACAAAGGCAGCAATCTCCACTTTGTTGAAACAAACTCAATCTCCAAATTTCAGTTCGCATTTTCCCAAAAACTTCAGTGAAGATATGGATCAAACTTGGTCGGCATATTTATGTTTTTCTTCTATACTAATTAACAAACCAAATTCATTATAAAATACAATTGTCTTTAAAAATACAAGTTTTTCTTATTAATTCGAAAACTACAAAAGTGGAGATTGCTGCCTTTGTTCCCACACCCCTCAAATGTAAACAGATACGCAACAACAAACAAGAATATATATAAACAACATGTGGAGCATGTGGTAAACAACATGTTTTCATATATAGTAAAGAGATTTCAAGAAGGCGAAGTCATTTGCCTTCAGGATCACTTATCAGACTGTTTACCCCGCGACCCTGTCAGTCTTTTGTGAAGACGCTGTGTTTGAAGAGAATAATCGTTGTTTGAAGATCTCCGTTATAAAGATCTGTTGACCAATTGTTATTGTTTACGCAAGGGGTGTAAACAAAGGAAAAATCAAGTTGTGAACAGTGGCACACGGAATTGTGTGAAAGAATTTAATTAAAACCATAGATGGGCACTTTGCAGTACCAGTAAAATTTCAGTAAAAATCAATTTTTACTGATTACTGAAAAAAATTTCAGTATTCAGTAAAATTTTACTGTTAATGCAATCTAAATTTGAATGAAATTTAAATAAAATTTAAATGAAAAAAAAGTAAAATTTTACTGTTAATGCAATCTAAATTTAAATGACATTTAAATGAAATTTAAATGAAATTTAGATTGCATTACCAGTAAAATTTTACTGAATACTGAAATTTTTTTCAGTAATCAGTAAAAATCAATTTTTACTGAAATTTTACTGGTACTGCAAAGTGCCCATCTATGATTAAAACTAAACACAAATTTATTTTTATTTGCAATCTAATAGCTCAAATTGTAAACGTTTTGAAAAACTTAACAATATATTGTGGAGTCCTAATTTTTTTTGTGCTGGCTATAACATCTGTCAAACATATTTAGTATACATCAAATCAGTCAATAAACAGCCGAATATTTCTTCATTATGGTTAAGATGGCGAATTTTGTACTAGAAAATGATGATTAACGGTAAAGCATAACATTTTTTTTTTCAATTGAAAAAACTGTTTGAGAGTCTCATCGAAATAGTATCCAGGCATTTGGTAATCATGCTCTATTAGAAGCACAATGCAGTGCAAAGGCGAAATTGACACATTTTGCGATAAAAAATCAAGATCCTTCAAAACTCTTGAAAATTTTTGAACTGAAAGTTGATTTGAAAAAATATATACATTAATAATATAGGGCTATCCATTTCATAGTTCAAAAGTATGGGACTGGAATTCGACATCTGTCAAACTAAGTTGTGAAACCAATTTTTTTCTTTTCAGTTGAAAGTCTGACATTGACGAAAACGGACCGCTTAACTAACACACAACGCATAAAAATTATCAAAACCTACTACAAAAATGGTGATTGGCGATGGACGGCAATTTTTCGAACAAAATTTTCTTCAGCGATAAAGCACATTTCACACTCGGTGGGTATGTAAATAAACAAAATTGTCGTATTTGGGGTTCTGAGAATCCTCAAGTAATGGAAGAGAGGCCATTACATCTAGAAAAAGTCACTGTTTGGTGCGCTCTTTGGTCCGAAGGTGTGATTGGACCTTTCTGGCTGAGATACCTCAAAAGAATCAATACTTGCAACACTTCGCGTGGAGGTCATTTAAATGATGTAGTGTTTCACACAATGTCAACGTTCAAACTTTACAATAAAAAAGAAATATCATGAAAAAATATTTTATATATGTTTTATTTACGTTTACTTTTGAAACCACGAAGTGGATAACCCGATATATACATAAATGAAAAATATATCACGACTGTTAGAGTCTTTGAATAATAACTACAGTAATTTTTGTCCGATTTGATCAAACTTATTCCATATTTTTGATTAAAGTTTGCTACTATGAACGGTCAAACTTGAAAATATATGAAAAAAATTCGCATTTGTCAAGTTTATCTTCTCAAACCACATAGTATATTAAGTCAAATAATATATATATGTATATCATTTTAAAGGCCTATTTCCTCCCTTTATAATAAGGTTCAAATATTGGACATCGGTTCGGAAATGTTTGTGTAATCAATAAATTTGTGCGTCCACAAAAACAGTTTCTGTCAAATAAAATAAGTTTGGAGGGTTCGAGAAAAATAAAAAAAAAATATTTTTAAGTCCTACTCAACTAACTCAACAGCTTAGACTAAGTAGTTACTCGGGTGTATTTAATTTTTTGTATTTTGTCGCATAGTGTTACTGATGATAATAATAAATATGTATACAAAACAAGAACCTTTACAAAAATTGTTTATAATTTTCAAATAATTTCGATTTAGTTTCTGAAGGAAACTATTTTGATAACAGAAAATGTAAGCTTTTTAAAAACGTCCAATCAAGCGGTAAACATTAAGACGAATTTCAGGATACTCTAATACTAAAGCAGCTAAAATTGAAATTAAATTGAATTTGAGTATGTTCAAAGTTATTTTAATTAAACGTCAAAAGCACGCACTTTCTAAAGCTAATATGGTAGACGTATACATGTACATATGTATGTATGAATGTTTGGTAGTTACTAGCAAGGATACAATATTTAACACCATCACCACCAATGCGTAGTGGGTAGTGGTACACACACCACAATGACGCTTCAATTAAAGGATTTGCAAAATCTCATTTCTTGCTTAATCGTATTGGCAACAGCTACAATGAATATTAAAATGAACAGGACAAAATAGAATAGAACAGAACGGAACAGAATATAAAATGATATGAAATGAAATAACAAACACAGGTTTAATAGTCTGTCATGTCAATGTTATACGCTAAAGGCGATTCGTAATTTCAATATTCAGCTATTTCTGTAGAATTTATTTATTTGTGCAAGTGTGTGTGTTATCAGAACTGTACGCGTATCCTTGGCTATGTTTGTATTTTGTGTATGTATATCTATGGATATGGAATTCATTCATTCATAAATATCATGTGTATTTATGATATGCGTCTCGCTGTGATTGTATTGAATTGTATGTACTGTTTCTGCTCTTGATGTTGTTGCTTGGTTTGTGTCGGTCACCTTGAATTATCCAGCACCTCATATTTATTCTGTGCTTTTAAGCTGAAGGACATTTTGCATTAAAGGTCGTCTTAAAATAAACGAACGAAAATAATACACAAAAAGCTGCTAAAGCAGCAGGATGAATGTGTTACACTCATAAATTGTTGGCAACAATATTATGTACTATAATATAATATAACATAATTCAATATAATGTAATAGAATAATTTATGTACAGTGCAGAGCAAAAATCTAGGTACCCCAACATAGGGTGGGAAATGTAAAGGTTTAAATTTCAATTGGACAAATTTTCGTGCACTTTTTCGAGTGTATGGAATCGTATCTCGATAATGGCAACACGAATGTTGGCCTTCAAATACTCAATTGTCTCTTTCGCCCCATAGAAAATAATCTAACGGTATCAAATCGCTGCTTCTTGGCAGCCAATTGACATCACCATTTCGGCTACTTAAACGGTAACCATTACAGTCACGTATCGCACCATGATAATCGATTTTTTTTGTACCCGCTCTTCATGGTATTGATGTGAATGATGTTTGACAGGATGGTACAACATGCCACACATCTCATGCCACAATCGATTTATTGCGTCAAACGTTTGATGGCTGTTTAATTCGCCGAAATGGTGATGCTTTTCATCGTAGAACCTTTGTGAGGCGCCGTATAAGAAAAGTAATATGGCGACAAACAAGCGACAAATGAGCATTTGAAGGCCAACATTCGCAATGACAATGCGGAATTACGACGCCATACACCCGAAAAAGTGTACGAAGATTGATTCGACCATAAGAGATACAATGGGGCCAGCCGCGGCAGCCATATGAATGAAATAGTATTCCATTTCTAATCGGAACAATTGTACTTCAAAAAAAAAATAAATATTGTTACGTTTTCACCTTTTTAAAAACGTTTAAAATATGAGTTCTTTGATTGCAAACAAAATAAAAAATAAATTGGTGTTTAGTTTCAATTAAATTCTTTATTGTTCGCACTATTTTTGTGTGCCACTCTTTATAACTTGACGTTTACAATATTTCTTTGCTTACAACGCTGACCTTTACAACGGAGATCTTCAAACCACGACTGTTTGTTCTCTTCACATGCAAAGCATCTTCACACAAGACTGACTGGATTCTTATCTACTCGTTGCCTGCTTTGTTTTGCATTTTTATATGCTCCCGTAAACAGTCTGATGCATATTCTTGAAGCTGTATGTTCGTGGTTTCACCTTTTCCAGAGCTCTATCGCGGTTTCATTGTTGTTTGTGTATTTTGTTCACATTGCTTGTTGTTGCGTTCTCGCTTACTAGTCTATCCCCATTTCTTTCAAACCAATGTTGTTGGTTTACTTGTAATAAGTTCGTTGTATTTGTTTGTATAGCTTTTGTTTATCATTTTAATGTTAAACGATGTTACACCGTTTCTATTTTCGTAACTATATGAATTTAGCAAATTTTAAACAGTTTTCATTTTAATCGCATTTTTAAATTTAAACTTTTAAATGGCCTACCCTTTACATATCGTTTATTACGACCATAAATATATTGCAAATAGAATCTAATTGACTGTTAAAAAAATAGTCTTTAAATGGAAATGTAATTCCGATGGTACCACACTTTCAATAAATTATTTACCTTTTGTAGGCAAAATCATGATAGTAAAAATAAAGTATACAGTCGAGTTGTTGCTCTGACGATTTTTTGTATCGAAGCAGCAGTCATTTTCGTTTTGTATTATTTACCATAGGTTAGAATTTTGAGTGTAGGAAAATGTAAATCTGCACATCAGAGATCGGCAATGAATCGTTACTAAGTACTAAGTAATTTTGAATATAAGTGAGTCAACAATATTGAAATTTAACTATGTACTCTGATTCATTCATACTCACTACAACATTGATTTATAAGTACAGGTTGCAATGAGTATGCATACAACGTTGACATCAAACTCATACCATTCGAAATATGTTCGATTCATACGCCTATTCTTTCAGATTCATAAATTTAGAAAAATACTTATAATATTCATAAATGACTCGAGTGATTCGAATTATTCATCAAAATTTACAGTCTTAGTTGTTGTTGCATTTACAAAAAAAGAAAAAAGACACATAAGCAAAAAAGACAGAAAGCAGCAAGCAGAGCATACACACAGCCATCTAGTGAGTATCTTAGTATCATACTTATTTTGTGCATCGTGTATATGTTGAGCTACGGAGAGTCGAAATCACTAACATCATACCTATTGTTAAGTATGAGTACAATGAGTACTTCAAACTTTGAATATGAGTAGATCTTCCATGATATTGAAATAAGTATGAATGCGTATAAGTATCGGAAATTATGAGTATGATACGATTCTACTCATCTTTTTGAATACTCATTGCTTATCTCTGGTGCACATTTATACTTTAAATGTGAATGCGATAAGACGAATGAAATTTCATACACATATGTACGTTGGCCATACAAGGTTAAACCATTAAAAGGATAAACTTTAAAATTGAGAAAAAAAAAGAAATCAAAATCAATTAATTAATTGGAAAAAATATTAATTTTATACAAGAGCGGCAGGACCGACAGTTTAAAGTCGACTTTAAACGACAGATTTTTGGAGCAGGTTTTCATGACAATTTTATTTGCTCTCAGAGTTTTTGCCAAAAATCTGATGAGAGGAAGCCAAAGTTGAAGAAATATTTGTTTTCATATTTCATGAGGTTTGAACCTCACTTCCGGTCTCACTTCTAATAGGCCAACACACTGCCTATTAGATTACGGCAACTCCTCTGCCTACTAGACTGCGGCGACTTAAATAGATCATTCTATTCAGAAAGTTGTAAGGAACCATATAATCAACCTTGATTTTTCCATATCTTCCCTGAATAGCAGTATGTCCGCAGTCCAGATTGGGCCAGGATTTGACTGTATTGAGCCTCACTGCTAGCCACGCAGTTCTCTGTCGTAAGAGATGAGTCAATTGACTATATATAAAATAATGCCTTGGTTGAAGTAGGACAGAGCACTCTGACTGAGTACTCTCTCTAAACGGAGTAAAATATTCGTGAAATAAAATAATTTTTGGTTACAATTGTTGGATTCTAAATCGAGGTTATTGTTGCCACAATGAATGAAAAAACAACAACAACATGAAACATTATTATTTCGAATACATATTGATAACATCGAAAAACAAACATTTTAAACGAAATCAGGAAAACAAAACAGGGATGATGATGATGATGATGAAATAATTTTTCTTTGTTTTTTTCGTTTGTGAAATTTGAAACTTCTGGTTTCGATAACACAGTTTTAATTTACTACAAAACCAAAAAAATACGTTAAAAAAAAAACAAAAAAAAAAACAAAAACAAAAACAAACAAAAAAAAACAGCATATTTAACATCATACCTTTAATGAGAAATTTTCTGAAGTAAATTTATCTAAACATTTCAGCGCAACAGTGTTGCACATACAAACATTAATTCTAATGTAAAACAAACAAATACAAGAACAAAAAATACAGGAACAAATACAAAAACAAAAATAGGATAATTACAATTTTCAGCATCAATAAATACTTTTTCAGTGTGATTTCCTTTCTTTTTTCTTCTCTCTAAAAATAACGATTTCATGCGCTTGAATTAATTGAAATAATTAAAGAATTTCGAATACTTTTCCGTAAAAAAATAAATATAAAATCAAAATTACTCAAGTGAGACAATTTAAAAAAAACCGCACTTCTAACTTTACTTTATAACCCTCATTTTATTCTTTTCTGTTGTCAGCTCATAGAAAGTAAAAATAATTTCAGCACTTAGTGATCAACTTTATATTCTTTGAATGATGCACACCACATAAGAGCAGTATGAAAGGTATCTTGCTTTATTTCTATTGCAAGATTAATAATTTCTTCCAAAAGACATCAATTTTTAATTTCTCCTATCAATTTTTATGACACCGCGATATGACTTCTCAAGGAACTTTAGGACATCCATTCCGAAAAGGGAGGACTAGAGGAATGGTGCGGCAAGGGACTCCGCATAAATTTACACCGATGGCTCCAAACTGGAAGGAGCCATTGGAATAGGTATTTATTTGAATTCAATCAGAATATCCAAGTCTGAAGGCTACCGAATCACTGCAGCGTCTTTCAGGCGGAAGTGTCGGCAATTCAGGCTGCGGTTAAAATTATTGTGGACAAAAATGTTTACGGGCGGAAAATCATCATACTTCCCGATAGCCAAGCGGCTATTAAGGCATTGGATTCCAGTGTAATAAACTCCAAGACCGAGTACGACTGTCGCAGATATCTCAATGAGGTGGCGAACCAATATGATGTCTGTATCACATGGAAAAACTGCAGAGCGGATGAACTGGAAAGAAGGGGCACGACCATCGAACTCTCTGAAGAATTTTCTACATTGGGGATCCCTTTGGGTACCTGCAAACTTAAGTATAATTGACAATGCAACCGCAGATCTCGTCAATAGAATGTGGGCAACTTCCGGCAAGGGCAGAGCGGCGCAAAAGATCTGGCCAAAGCTGGATAGGTGGCACAGGACGACTCCGCTAAGACTCCAAAGAAGTAGGCTCAGCACTGTTATCGGGGTTATTACGGGACATTGCATTATAGGAACGCATGCGAGGCGTATTGGTCTTAGACACCTTGCAAATGATTTCTACAGAAGCTGTGAAGATGAAGAGGAGGATGAGACTATTCTTCACCTACTGTGCACATGTCCGGCACTTGGTCGGAGGAGAAAGAGGTATCTGGGTGCCTACTACATGAAGGATATAGATGAACTGTCATGTATGGATATTAACAGTCTGAGTCGCTTCATTGAAAGCTCCGAATGGTTCCTAGAATAGGGGAAATGAGAAACCGTGATATCATTTCGGTTCAGTCGCTTATTGCGTGAAACTGGTTACATTGTTGATGCGCCAAGACGTGAGCGTGCCGAAAATGTCGAAGCTGTGGCTGAGAGTGTGCGTGAAAATCCATGGACGTCAACTCGTCATCGTTCTCAAGAATTGAACGAATATTGCGAAAATATCTCGTTATGACGCTTTATAAAGTTCAATTGGTTCAAGAGTTGAAATCGCATTCTTTTAAATTTAAAACTTTTAAATGTCCCACCCTTTATTTTATGTTTCAACTGCCCGTTTGTTTGCTGATTCACCTCTTTCCTGAAACTTACGCATTACTTCGACATTTTTTATAGTTTTATTTATACAGTCAGAGACTTCTAACATTTGAATTGAATTCACAAGAATCGAAGTCCGACGTTTCTTTCTCTTTCTTCTGTGAATTATTGTTCAATTCCTAAACAAGCAATCTAAGAATTAAACGGATAGATGTACCACTAGTTATTACAGAGATTTGTATGAAGAGAAACAAATTATTCATCTAACATTGCTTTTAACCACAATATTAAATATTTAATGAATTGAATTATTATTTTATAAGACTGAACTTATTATTTAGCTCCTTAGAGTTCCTTAAAAATAATATGTACTGTATAGTACGAATACGATTTACGTCACACTTTTTTTGAACCAATCACGACGAGAATCGAACGATTACTGTATACGTATATTTATACATACATGATATGTATCAGAGATCAGCAATGAACCGTTTTTTTGCTACTCATAAGTGCTTATGAAATTTTGAGTATGAGGGAGTCAAAAGTATTGAAATTCAACTATGTACTCTGATTTATTCATACTCACTACAACGTTGATTTATAAGTTCAGGTTGCAATCAGTATTCGTACAACGTGGACATCAAACTCATACCATTCAAACTATGTTTGATTCATAAGCCTACTTATTTAGATTCATAACTTTAGCAAAATACTTATAAATGATTCGAGTGACTCGGATCAATATTTACAATCTTCGTTGTTGTTGCATTTACAAAAAAAGAAAAAAGATGCATAAGCAAAAAAGACAGAGCAGCAAGCAGAGAAAACACACAACCCTATAGTGGGGAATTTAGTGTTCCTAAGCGATTCATACTTATTTTGTGATTCTTGTAAATGTGAGTAAGGTAGATTCGAAATCAACAACATCATACATATTGTTAAGCATCAATATGATGAGTACTTCAAACTTTGATTATGATTTGAGATTCCATGATATTGTTACGAAAATGGAAACATCGTTTAACATTAACATGATTAACAAAAGTTACACAAACAAATACAACGAACTTGTTACAAGTAAACCAACAACACGGTATGAAAGAGAAGGGGATAGACAAGTTAGCTAGAACACAACAACAAGCAGTGTGAACGAAATACACAAACAACAATGAGGTTGCGATAAAGTTCTCAAGAAGCGAAATCCCGAACTTGCGATTTCAAGAACCTTCGTCAGACTGATTACGTGGTAATATAAAAAGGCAAGACAAAGCAGGCAACGAGTAGTAAGAATTCAATCAGTCTTGTGTGAGGACGCGTTGTGTGTGAAGAAAACAGTCGTGGTTTGAAGATAGTCGTTAAGAAGGTCTGCGTTGTAAGCAAAGAAGAATAGCAAACAAGCAAGTATTGTTATATACGTCAAGTTGTAAATAGTTGCACACAAAAGTAGTGCGAATAATAACGAATTAAATTGGAACTATTACCAATTAATTTTTATTTTGTTTGCAATTAAAGAACTCATATTCTAACCGTTTTGAAAAAGGTAAAAACGTAACAATATTAAAGTAAGTATGAATGCATGTAAGTATCAGAAAATATGAGTATAATTCGAATCTACTCATCTTTTTGAATACTCATTGCTGATATCTGATATGTATATTGTATGTATGTATATCTAATCTTATCTAGTCGAATGGCTTTTAAAAAGCGACTGTCAAATTTTGAGCCATACTTCCTCTAAATGTCATACGTGCTATTTACATATTAAGTTTGCATCTCTAAAACAATTGTTCAGTTTTTGAATATTATTGTATTATAAGTATATATCTACAAACATACAATATATATATTTCTACTGTTCCATATTCATTAAAGCGTAAAATTTCCTGGCATTCCTTTTTCCTGAAGGCATTTTCATCACATTCTCAATAGTAATGGAAATAAAAAAAACAAAACTTTGCAAAAAATTTGGTTTCACAAATTTGTCAAAATATTGGCAGCAGGCAGCTACATTTTGTTCTCATGCCAATATTTCTTGTTTAAAGCCATGCACTCCAGCTAAAGTGACATGGGTTTCTCGTGTGTTCATTTCATTATTTTTGTTTATCTGCGAATTTCAACCACTTTTTCTAGATATCGAGAAATTTTTTTATTCCATTTCTTATTGTGCCGTATGGAAAAACGTTTAGCTCAACAACAACAAAAACAAAAAATTTAAACAAAAGCTATTCACCACATAACAATGGCAGGCTCTGTGAACCGCATCGAAATTCGTAATTGTAACATTTTGACAAGTCAATTGTCATCATTCGAGTTTAAAAAGAAAAAGAATTTTTGAAACCACTACTCATTATCCATTATTTGCACATACATACATATATACACATACATACATACACAATATTATTCACATACTTATGTAGTTCCCTTCTTAAAGTCGCATTGTTTTCGCAATGCATTCGTTCTCATTCTCCTTTCACAATGTTATTGTTTTCGTACAACCGCATTCATAATATTTTTTTTTTATTATTACGAAATATGTACATATAGGAGTACCTTATGTGGTCTTGATTTATAATTTTCTTTCCTCATATTGTGTCCTTACATTGCCCATATATTGTATTCTGGCAATATATCCCAAATACCCTTGAATATTATTATTAATTACAATTCAATTAAATAAAAATAAAAAATCCGATGTTAATGTACCATAATATGATCAGAGATCAACAATGAGTATTCAAAAAGATGAGTAGATTCAAATCATACTCATAATTTCTGATTCGACACATATTCAAAGTCTGAACTACTCATCATATTCATACTTAACACGCATGATGTTATTGATTTCGATTCTCCAGAACTCAACATTTACAAGAATTACAAAATAAGTATGAATCGCGTACGAACACGAAAATACTCACTAAAAGATTGTATGTTTACTCTGCTTGCTGTAAATTTTGATGAATGATTCGAGTCACTCGGATCATTTATGAGTATTATAAGTATTTTTCTAAATTTATGAATCTCAATGAGTAGGCGTATGAATCAAACATATTTCGAATGGTATGAATTTGATATCAACGTTGTAATCATACTCATTGCAATCCGTACTTATAAATCAAAGTTGTATTGAATACGACTGAATCAGACTGGTTAAATTTCAATACTGTTGACTCACTCATAGTCGAAATTTTATTAGTACTTCTGAGTAGCGAAAAAAAGATTCATTGCAGATCTCTGGTTTGAACAGCGACCTCACGTCTAATAAGGCAACATTCTTGTTATGATTTTAACATGCCATACAGACGGAGTCAAAATCGATCAAAAACTCGCATAACGCGCTGACTTCTTCGGACGTCACTTACTATGCATACTAAAGAGTTAATTCAGTCACCGTATATTTCAGGACGAAATAAATGCGAATATCAGAAAATAAAGGATCACAGACGGCGGCTATCAGGGGTCCCTACTTGTATCAACATTGTGGAATACAATGTTGGTCGTCATATTGGGGATTATACACGATATTGCGTGACAACTTTATTTATTAATGGATCAGGAACAGTACTTGGTAACATTTAAGGTTAAGACTGAAAAAAGGGCGATTAGTGCTTATACGGGTAAAAAAGACCAGCTCTGGTAAGGGCTCAGAAACCCGTTGGAAGAGCAAAATGGGTTTGTACAAAAAAAATCAACTGTATCCTGTAAGAACCTCTATAAGCTGTTCTGCGTTACGAGTCTCCTCAGCATATAGGACAGTATCCTATGAAACAGTTGTGATATCCAAGAATAAGTCAATTTATATTCATGTGAATTATCTCATTGGTTTTTGTTAGTGGGCAAGAATTATTATTATTATATGCATAGTTATGCTGTGGAAGTCAAAGTTACGCTCACAATGTATCCGAGAATAGCAGATGCATCATAACGGCATTTGGATAACAAAACCTGACGAGAACTTTCACTTTAGAAGGCATCTTCGGTTTTGGACGGCATTCTGGTGTAGTACTTTATTGGTGATTCTAGAAAAATCTTATAGTTGGTCCCCTGCGTGATATTGGTGCATATAAATCTACACTCACTGAGACTTATAACTGCCTTACGCATTGATGAAATCAAGTTTCACTTTTTATCGTATTTTTTGATCGTCGTTTTGAAACTTAGGCTTCGGTCTCTCCGTAAATTATTGAATCTTTTTAAAATTTATTGATATCTTTCTCTGAATGAAGAATCTAGATACTGGTGTTTTGCTTTTACATCACTTAACATTAAAATTATAAACAAAAGCAACAAAAATATAACAACAAACACCAGCATAAAAAAATTATAAACAAGTAAACAAAAATATACAAACAACGCTGTTTACATTTATAGAGATCTCGGGAAGGCGAAGCCACGAACATTCGACTTCAAGAACATTCATCAGACTGTTTGCGTTAGCATATAAAAAGGCAAGACAAAACAGGCAACGAAGTAAGAATTCAGTCAGTGTTGTGTGAAGACGCGTTGCATGTGAAGAGAATAATAGTGGTTTGAAGATCTTCGTTATACGGATCTATCGAACAATTGTTGTTATTTCCGCAAAGGGTGTGAATAAAGAAGAATAATAAACAAAGACATTTTTGTTGTATACATCAAGTTGTAAACAGTGGCACATAAAATTGTGCGAACAATAAAAACAATTTAATTGAAACTAAACACAAATTTACTTTTATTTTGTTTACAATCAACGAACTCATATTTTAAACGTTTTTTAAAAGGTAACAACGTTCAGTGAGTAGCGTAGAGCAGCGATGCCAAATGAGCACTTTTTGGTTTTTTTACCCCTTGTTGAATGAAGTAAAGTGTCTTATTGTCAATTACGTCCTGATTGCCAACTCGTAAATAATTCTAAAATGTATGTTGTGCGCTACGTGCCCACAAACATAGCTAACTTCCAAAGAATGTGGATAAAATAACCGTGAATAACCGTTTTCTCCAACTTCTCACCTATACAGCTCCTGATGAATTCATTTGTCAAGTGTCCAAGACCAATACGTTTTGCATAAGTACCCATAATGCAATGCCCAGCAATGAGTCCAATAAGCACAATTAAAGACATCCATTAATATTATTCTTACGTTCAGTGATCAAATGCATGCGGAATTGTTACGTTTTCACCTTTTTGAAAACGGTTAAAATAGGGGTTCCTAGATTGCAAATAAAATAAAAATTAATTTGTGTTTAGTTTTAAATAAATTCTACTGTTCACAACTTGATGTAAACAACAACAATTTGCTTTGGTTGCTATTCTTCTTTACACTCTTTTTGTGGAAACACAATTACAATTGTTCGACAGATCTTTATAAACGGAGATTTTCAAACCACGATTATTCTCTTCACACACAACGCGTCTTCACACAAGACTGACAGAATTTTTACTTTTAAATTTTACAATTCCACTTCTGACACCAAACATTAGGATTTTGCAGGAATGAAAATATTATTGTAAGGTCGTTGGCTGTCGTAACTAGTTATTTGATTGCTACATAATCGATAATTGAGAAATTGCTAGGACTTCGAGCGAATTGAGTGCAACAATTATTTCGTTCGAACAGAGGACTCTATTTGATGAACACACAATTGGTGTAAAACTTTAAATTTAATACCTTTACACTTCTGAAGTTTTTCAAATTGTATTTGTTTACATCTGTTTGTGTGTATGGTATGCATGTACATATGTATGTATGTATGAGAGTGTTTGCGTGCATTTCTGGTACTTAAATTCAAGGGCACCTCAAATTTCTCAAGTGTAACATTCTATAGTTAATGACATGAATTGACATTTTCAATTCGTTTCATTTGTAGTAGTTCTTTCCAATTTTCTCTCGTACGTCCTTCGCTAAGAGAACTTTTATTTTTAAAAATTTGCATAAAATCATTGAAGTGAATGGAGCGGAGCGTAAAGTCGCAGAGTCGCAGTGTCGCGCAGTGCTGCACCCGGAAAGTTAAAGTTGAACACAAACAAAATGTATGTATGTGCAGAGACAATAATAACAATAATCATGACAAAGAATGGAAATGTATTTTGAGAATGTGTATCTAAAATTAAATTCGAAAATACAATGACAACAACAGCAACAACAATTGAGTAAGAAAAGGTAATTTCTAGAAATGTCTCAGGTAGAGAGAAAAGTACTCGCTGTGAAATTGGATTTTGGTGAATGCTAATTGGTTTATTTGCGTCTTGAGAATATTTCAGCAATCGTTACGAGTTGCGACAGTCAAAAGTACGTCATACCCTTAGTCTCAGCTCTAGTTGACAATGTCGATATGAAACAGAGGGTTTCGCGTGTGCTTGGTTGGGATTATAAGATGACAACGTACAATTTAATTTTATTTCTCACACTATCTTGTGATAATTAACAAGTTTTCGTTTGTGTTTCTTTAAGATTGAAATCCTTCATACCCCCCATATTATTAATTAAACATTTAACGACTTTTTCATGTTCACGTCGTAATTCAACAACGACAATCCTTGCCATTAAATTATTTGCAGATAACATACATAAATGTAAGCACTAATAAAACTTCGAATTTTTTGCTCAATTTAAAAATTAATCAAATTAAATACTATTCGAATTGCTATTCTAGTCTAGAATTTTGAAAAAAAAAAAACCTTCACTCAAATTTTAATTTGTTGCCTTAGCAGAGTGGCCGTGGTTCAATCCCTGGCTCAGACATCTTGAACATCTCGAACGAAATATGAAAAAATATTCTTCGCCGACTTTCTCTCAGCACTACTCTGGAAAAACTCTAAGAGTCACTATAAAATTGTCATTAAACGTTTCCCAAATCTATCGCTCGGAGTCAACATTAAACAGAAGGGCAGGCCACTCATGGATAATATTAACACACACAACATATATGGTTTGAGAAACTAGGTTGTAATCCAGTCTAAAGAGCTACATTCACCAATTCAGTAAGTAAGTACAGGTAATAGAATTTGCTTCTTGACGTAGCCATTTAACCAGCATCATTGCAAAACACAATTCTTATATAAAAAAGCAAATCATTGTCCAGTTTCAATTGAGTCAGTCAGTCAGTTACTCAGCAAAAATTCGACTTTAATGGTGATCATTTGGCTTCAATTTGCGTAAAACGCAATAAACGCCATTATTGAGCTCAATATTTCATATAAAGTTTCAATTAATTATTGCACATTAAATACGCAAATTGTTATAATATTGAGTAAAACTTAAAATGCAGCACTGTTATAAGTATGTTCAGTGCGCATATTACAATTATCAGCACACTTTTTGTTGATATTTGACAACTCATATGTCAGCAACGACAACAAAAAAAAAAGCAAAATAAAAACAATGTTGTTAAAACAACCAGCTGTTTTGTTTACCAGCTGTCAAATGAATATAGAATAAGCAGCTGAACTGCGTATATTATTATGTCTGAACACTTAAAATATTGTACTCAATAAACCGAATACTGACTCAATAAAAATGCATATCTAAACATAGTATAAGGCAAGATCCTTAACTAAAATCCTTCACATAAGCGAAGAGGTAAGGCAAACAAGCTCAGAAATATAACAGCACCAATATTCTCTTTATTAAACAGATTTCTTGTCAATCTCCATTAACATCATAGGCCGTACTAAGAGATATGTTACTGTGCTGCCTTTAGCTCTTTTGAATGGTAGTCTACCAAAATGGTTCTGGCAGTAAACGAGAGCAAAACAAAGTATATGTACCCGACAAGGCGGAGGCTTGCGGTTTATTAGATAACCATGCTTTCGATTTTGTTAGGAAATTTATATATCTTGGCTCGCCTGTTACCAGTAAAAATGATGTCAGTAAGGATATCAAGCATAGGATTACTCTTTCTACTATGGTCTCGTTAGGCAATTGAGTAGCAGAAACCTTTCTCGTAGTAATACTCTTCGAGTTGCTCACCCTTTACGTTCTTCTCAATGGGGCAGAAGAATGGACGCTATTAAGCAACAGCATTAATAAAGTCCGTTATTCAGTGTGTTATCTTCAGTCCAATGTGAGTTGCCAATGATTTTCTCCTGAAATGTTGATGATTTTTGATTCGATTAGAATAAAATTAAATACGAATACAAACAATATCTACAAGAATTATTTGCTCACTTGACTGATTTTTATTGATAAGTAATCTCTTAACTTCATAACCAGCATAAAAAATGGTAAACAAGTAAACAAAAATACAACAACAAACACTACACGAATAAATGTAAACAAAATACTCAAACAACACTACAATAATAAATGTAAACAACGATGTTTACATTTATAAAGCTCATATTTTAAACGCTTTTAAAAGGTAAAAGCGTAACAATTGTTCTAATTCTTGAATTCTTAAATAACTGAAGAACGAGGCCATTCTTAACCAATCGGTCCTCATAATCCATCTGTTAAGTACATTTATGTAGCAAATATGATAACAATAACCAGGTACATTTCACAGCTCTAAAACATACATATAAACGTCTTCAGTCGTAGAAAAAGTTTTAATTTCATGATGAGTACTCCGTTTTTTCTTTGAATTTTGACTTTAAAATTGCATTGTTATGTTAACCCTGCTTAGGAGACTTAAATTTTTAATTTCGACAACAAATTTCAGTTTCCAACCTCTCCTTCCCCCCTATTTACAGTTGCTCGCAGTTTACCAAACTTTATTGCTTCAACAGAAACCAAAAACCTGAACCAAAAAAAAGGAGAAGAAATCCCAAGTAAATGTAAAGCTCGTCTATTAGTACACGTATTGTGTTAGAAACTGAAAAGTTAAATAATAAATACCACGATGTGTTGCCATTAAGAAATGAAAATTATTTAGTTAAAGAACTTTTGCCACACACACACACAACTCTTGGAAGTCATCTTAAATTTTCTGTTTTTCATTTTAGATTTTCACTTCTCGTAATCCCGGAAGTTAAAGTAAAAAAGAAACCAAAAAGAATAGAAGAAAAAAATACATCAGACATATGAGAAGAGGAAGGAAAAAAGTACACACACCTAAAGATGAACGTACATCAGCTGTTCACACATACAAGTACTTATAAACAACACACACACATAAACTTACTTGTGTTTGGCATATTGTATAATTCTCTACTTATGTACATATTTATTACAAATAGACACTTGTGTTTACAAGTACATGCATACATACATACATACATACATACTTACCGTATAGTATACAAACATTTCTTAAAGTAATGAAATATTTTAAAATTTTTATGGTGAAACAAGTGCTAAAAAAACATACTTACTCACACACTCACTCACTTATCATCACCTAGAAAAGAGGTGTATCTAGAGTAAAGTAGAAGTATGAGCATAAGTAAACATGTTTACAACAAGGTACAAAGAAGTACAACAATGTACACAAATTTCTTTCTGCCATATATTCTATGCATATGTACGAAAACAGTTCTCTAATGAAATGCATTCACAACAGAGATTAACAATGAATCATTTTTTCGCTACTCACAAATTTTGAGCATGAGTGAGTTAACAGTATTGAAATTTAACTACTCTGATTCATTCGGACTCACTACAACATTGATTTATAAGTACAGGTTGCAATGAGTATGCATACGACGTTGACATCAAACTCATACCATTCGAATTATGTTTGACTCATACGCCTACTCACTCAGATACATGAATTTAGAAAAATACTTATAATACTCATAAATGATTCGAGTGATTCGAATCGTTCATCAAAATTTACAGCCTTAGTGAGTATTTTAGTGTTTGTACGCGAATCATATTTATTTTATGATTCTTGCAAATATTGAGTAAAGGAGAGTAGAAATCAAAAACATCAACGCGAATCATATTTATTTTATGATTCTTGTAAATGTTGAGTAAAGGAGAGTAGAAATCAAGAACATCATGCGTGTTATTAAGTATGAGTACGATGAGTACTTAAACTTTGAATATGAGTAGTATGAGTATGATATTAATATTAATGCGTATAAGTATCAGTAACTATGAGTATGATTCGAATTTACTCATCTTTTTGAATACTCATTGATGATCTCTGATTCACAACGAAGTTGCAGTTGTTAGTATGATCGCAAGAATAAAATTCTGTATGATTAAACCGCTGCTTTGTAGGGACACACATGTTGTTATCCCATTCAACACACTCATAACAGAAGTATTGAACATTACCACATTATGTGTCATGAAATATTATTATCAGGGTCAGATATTTCTCGTCACACATATCCAACAAAAAAACGAAAATATAAAAAAATATTTCTTTTGTGACTTACTCTCAACAGATTTCTGGACAATAATTCTGAGAGTAAATAAAAATTGCCAAGAAAAATCTATCGTTCGGAGCCGGCTATAGGTCACGCCACTCATGTATGAAATTAACACACTCAGCTTAAGTGGTATGAGAAACTTAAGGGTTGTAATGATAAATTCTTTACCTATGTATCTGGCAAACACGTATTATTCTGGTCCGGGAATTCTAAATTATTTCAATTTTCACATTGAAGTGGTCAGACAACGACAATCACTGTATAAATGTGATATAAGAAAAGCTGATATGTTCAAATCATGCCGGCTCCTCGGGATTAATTGTACATGTGCATCTACGTACTCATAAAATTATTTTCTGTCTGTGGACAGACCATGGACCATCTATCGGTTTAAATTTAAACCCTCAGTTACTTCGAATCTGGCAATACTTATGTCATTCTATTCTGCCAAATGAATCGATTTACGCTTAAGCAACGTTGTGATTTATTGGACTAATGAGAAATTGCTCTATGATGTCGATTTTGGCAAAAAAAATCATCCTTTTGAATGAAGCTCATTTTCATCTTGATGGGTACGAACAAAATTGCCGTATTACGAGTGACTGTTTGGTATGGCTTGTAGATTGGAGGCATCATTGGCACATATTTCTTTGAAAATGAAGACGGCGCAACTATTATGGAGATACCCATGGTACTATGATAACCGATTTTTTTGATGATGTTTGGTTTCAACAGGATAGTGCATCTCATGCCACAAGGGATTTATTTATAAAAGCAGAGGAGCGAAGGACTTCCATGCACAAATGGCAGTCACTATGATAGAGCAGTTTAAAGGGAAGATGGACATTTCGCCTTGTCCCTGATGTAACCCTTTGGATGAAGGACAAAAAGCTAAACTACTACGTGACCCAGTTCCCAACTGGTTATGGGTGCTTCAGGAAGTACCTGCACAGATTTGGTCATGACACTTCCCCTATATGCCCGAACTGTGTAGATGAGGAGGAAGATGCGGAGCATATCCTAACATGCTGCCCCAGATTTAGATGGCCCGGAGAAACGAGTTTAGGATCAAACTGGCTAATGGAAGAGCCGTTGAATTGTAGGAATCTATGGAGCCAATATAGTCATAGAATGGCTGAAGTTATGCTAGAACTCCGAAGACTGGAGGAACGAAGGCGAAATTTGACTTAATGCGATGAGGCTTTCGAGCTAACCAGCCCTCCGCGAAGTAATACCTTACGGCAGTCCCGCGGGGGGAGAGTGGTTCAAGTGTGTAGGGGGTGGGATTAGTACGTAGGCACCAGTGATGGTTAATCGTGCACTCTTTTGTTGGAACAAAAGTGTCTTTAGAAGATTCCCACCTCCGGCTCAGGACAAAAAAAAAAGGGATTTATTGCGTCAAACGTTTGATGGCCGTTTAAGTAGCCGAAATTGTCGTTTGCCGGCACGGAATGAATAACAGTGGTTTTCGTGAACCATAAACCGTCTGTTCATTATGTTTTAAAATGAATGCAACATTAGATTTCCCTGACTTTTAAGGTATCTATATATACAAGTGTGTGTGTGAGAGAGAAAGAGAGAGAGAGAGTACTTGTATATATGTTTTTTTATGTATTATGATGTCGCATACATGCTGTTGAAATTAAGAATACAAAGTAATGCATGGATCGATATCATCATATATAGTCACTTACCACACACCCACTCAAAGCCACATGCTCTTACTGCTTGCATAAATACTTGCACACATACATACAACACAGAAATACACACCATACAAGTGCTTTACTTGCTTTAATCCTCTTCCTTTTGAAAAGAAAAAACAAAATGCAACGACATGTTCTACGTTTATCTGTTCTCTTCGTTCGTTTCATTTACCCATTTCCCAGTATGGGTATTATCCTTTCGCCTTTCGTCCAACTAATAATTTGCCGTAGAAAAGCAAATGTTGTCGCAAATAGTAATAGAAGAGACGACAGACAAAGAAAATGGAACAATAAACAGAAAGCAGAAAGTAGAAAGTGAAACGTTACTCTATGCTTAAAGGAATGAATTGAAAATGTTTTTGAATTTTGAAATCTTTTCATGCATTTCATTTGTTTCCTTGTTCTCTTAAAAAAAAAAAAACAACAACAACAACAAAAACAACACAGTATTGTGTGTTGTTGCCTTTACACAAGCAAACGTTTGTTAAGCTTTAACAAAAATATTCTTTGATTCATAAGAAAGTGTAGAAAACAAAAGACTTTTTCATGCAGGGCGAAATGTAAAGAAAGTATTTATAACAACAACAATAACAATAACGAAACTATGAATTACTAAGTAAAGTAAAGTGTAAGAAGGTACTTTATCAAATTGCAACAAAAAACCAAAAAAGAAACAAAGAAGAAAAGGTTCTTATTGTGATTATATTTTTAAAAAATTTTCTTCATTCTTTTCTTTGCAACGACTTTTTCGAAATGCATTCATATGGCTGTGTATGTGTGCGGTGCAACCGACAATTCTGTACATGCAATTTATTTATGTGTGCCTGTGTGTGTGTATGCTTAATTTTATTCTTTTGTATTTATGTTCTAATGTTTCTTGCTCCTCTTTTTTATATCCTTTTTACTACCGACATTTTGCCTTTGTAAACAGTTGTTTAAGACTCATGCCAAGAGTTATGCTTCGTATGCAATTTTTACACACAGTCGCTGCCAAGCCCACGCTTTCCAAATGCACTTACAAGTATGCATAGGATATGTAGTATGCATGTATACAAATGTATTTGAAAAACATCTATAAAGAACTGAATATGGATAGATGTGTTCAAAATACTAGCAGCTTTGTTAAGTGTATTTAAAAAGTAATTTTCCGGGATGCACAAGCACTTTGTTAGTAAAGCTTTCATCATTTGCAACTTCCTTAAGAATGTAATTGGCTTTCTCGAATTTGGTACATTATGACACGAAGAATTAATTTTATTTTATTTATAATTTCTGCTGGAGTTAAGTTAAGTTAGGTTAGGTCGAAGTGGTAGCTCTGATATCGAAGAGCTTACTCGAGGACGCATAGCGGCCCGCTGTGATGCCACGGATGAACGCAGTCTGTGTACTGACCAAGTTCCACAAAAATCAGGGAAGAGAAAGGAGTTGGTCAGCGCAGGGGCTGCAGATCAAAGCACGACTACCCTGTGCTGGGAAACCAGCCAGAAAGTTTGATGAACGAAGCTACATATATCCTTGACATCAATGTGTGATAGCTCCGTCAAGCTGACAAGATATGGAGAGCCAAACAACCTATATCTGCACCTCGCAAGAGATGGGCACCGACAAAGAAACCTGTAAACGTGGCCACTGTGATTGAGATGATGCCACGTCCAAGTTCAAGTACGCATTTTATCCATAGAGGGCAAAGTGAGCCTAGAAGTTTGACCTAGGTAAATGACATCCCCAAGTCGATTAAAGCGGATTCCGGAAGGAGTGCCCCAGCTCTAGCGAGCTCATAGGCCCTGCAGTTCTCCGGAATGTTACTATGTCCGGGAACCCAGACCAGTGGAACACTAAACCGCCCAGAAAGAATGTCGAGACAACGACGACATTCCCTGACGATCCTGGAGTTATTCGCAACACCTGACAGAGATCTTATGGCGGCCTGACCGTCAGAGAATACCGAGACGCGAGTAAAAGAAGCATCGTTGAAGAGGATCCACTGAGCGGCCCTGTAAATTGCCATCACCTCCGCCTGAAACACACTACAGTAATCCGGCAGTCGGAGAGAGATGCTAAGGCCCAGTTTCCCAGATTAGACTATGCTCCCGATGACGGTGTTGAGGTACCAGTCATCCCAACTCGGAATCAGAAATTTTAAGACTGATAACTCTTGCACGGACTTTTTATAAAGTTGTTTAATTTACAGTATAATGGTGCTTACCAGAGATCAGCAATGAATCGTTTTTCGCTACTCATAAGTACTCATGAAATTTTGAGTATGAGTCAACAGTATTGAAATTCAACTACTCTGATTCATTCGTACTTACTACAACATTGAATTATAAGTATATGTTGCAATGGGTATGCGTACAACTTTGACATCAAACTCATACCAATCGAAATATGTTTGATTCATAAGCCTACTCATTCAGGTTCATAACCTTAGAAAAATGCTTATAATACTCATAAATGAGTCGAGTGGTCCGAACCATTCATCAAAATTTACAGTCTTTATTATTGTTGCATTTACAAAAAAAAAAGAAGAAAGAAAAAGACAAAGACAGCAATCAGAGCAAACACACAACCTTCTAGTGAGTATTGTAGTGTTCGTAAGCGAATCATACTTATTTTGTCATTCTTGTAAATGTTGAGTAAAGGAGAGTCGAAATCAATAACATCATGTGTATTGTTAAGTATGAGTACGTTGAGCACTTCAAACTTTGAATATGAGTAGTATGAGTATGATATTAAAATAGGTATGAGTGCGAATAAGCATCAAAAATTATGAAGATGATTCGAATCTACCAATCTTTTTGAATACTCATTGCTGATCTCTGATAATGACCTTTATACAGAAAAATTACATATAAAAATTCAGTTTTGTTTTCTTAAAAATCAACAGAAATATGATAAATAAAGACGTCTTTGCCATTTAAAACTATTTTCTTAAACACTTCTGTATCACATATTGTATAGCACATATGCATACATGTATATATGTATGTGTATAAATTTTTGTATAAACGTACGTACGTGTATTCAACCTGTGTATTTAACAAGTGTATACAATAAAGTCCTTTAAAAATATCATTTTACGTGTGTTGTATTTGTAGTATGTGTAAAACATTTTCTAACAAACTAACCAAACCAAACAAACAACAACCACAGCAATTATAAAATCAACAACAACAACAACAATCACCATCATCATAATCATCATTTTCATCATCAACACATAGTACTTGTTGTATCTCCATTCCCTTCATTACATACCCATACCATATGCAGTTCGTTTTCATTTTTTGTTGCTGGTGACTGTGATTGTGATGATGATGATGACGGTGGTGGTGGTGATGCGATATTATTTTTATGCATTTTCATAAAAATTATGAATAAATGCACGACGGCATTTACGCTATGAAAGCATAAAGTTACGCTTCTTTTTTGCACAACAAATTCTCATTTAAATGCATACATTCTCTTCCTCTCCCTCTCCTTGCCCCATTAAGTTTTCTTTGACACTGTAGCTGAGAGTGTTTACTGAATATGTGACTATGAGTGCGAGTGTGAGTATGATGTGTATGAGTGTGTTTCAAATTTATGAAAAACGTACGAAAGAAAAAAGAAAACCCCTTTACACTTGATTTTGCATAAAAGTACTTTTTGGTTTTTTATTTTGTTGTTTTTTCTGTTACTTAAATTTTTTTTTTTAATTTTTCCAAGTGTGTGTATACTTTACACTTAAAAAATTTGTTGCTTTTGTTTTTACGACCGAAGCAACAAACGATTCAGTCGTCTGTTCAACCCCTCCAAAGGAATAACTGATGCGCCAGCTTACACAAGCACTCTGCAACCAATGCCGTAAAGTTTTTAATATCATGAAGGCACTTCACACATGAATACCTCCTGCACTTGTATCGTTAAAAGTATTTTGCAAAAGTGGATGGATGTATGGATGGATGGTTGAATATGGGTATTAACGTTTAATATGCGACGAATGCAAATTGTAATAAATTCTCAACGAAAATATCACATTTACTATGCGAAAATGTGATCTAATTAGGATAGGATTTGTAGGTCTGTTCGAAATTTAAATTTACACCATTAAGTGAGATTTGCAAATATCGAAGCAAATATTACGCGCAAGCTGTTATGGGCGTAGTCACCGTAGTCTAGTAGATAGTGTGTTCGCTTATTAGACGTAAAAGCCGGGTTCGAGCCCCAGGCCAGACATCACAACGAAATGTGAAAAAAAATATTTCTTCGGCGACTTCCTCTCAGCAGATTTCTGGCAAAAACTCTGAGAGTAAATAAACCTGCCAAGAAAAAGTTTCTCAAAAATCTGTCGTTCGGAGTCGACGTTAAACTGTAGGTCCCGCCACTCATGTATAAAATTAAGGCACACAACATGAGTGGTGTGAATGATACTTTGATACTTCCCAATCAAGCTCTCTCATTTGTGCAGTCTTGCGTAGTTGTCAGAGATCAGCAAAGTGTATTCAAAAAGATGAGTAGATTCAAATCATACTCATAATTTCCAATACTCCTACGCATTTATACTTCTTTTAATATCATGGAACTTCTACTCATATTCAAAGTTTGAATACTCATACTCATACTTAACAATTTACAAGAAACATTTACAAGAACTACACAATATTCACTAGCACTGACCCTCAACCCCAAACTCAACTGGAGGGCTAATCTGGCTGCCAGGGCGCGAAAGGCGGCGTGTGCTGCTTATTGCAGCAGCAGGGCAGTTGGATCTAGATGGGGTCTCAGCCCAAGGGTCATGCGCTGGATCTACTCTGCAGTCATCGAACCCAACCTCCTATACAGTGTTGCCTTCTGGTGGACTGCTCTGGACAAGCGGTACAACGTTAGACTCCTGGACGAAGTCAGAAGGTCCGCAGCTATTCGTATCACTGGTGCTCTACACACCACCCCCACAAAGGCCTTGTTCGCAATGCTTAACTGGCTTCCTACTGAGCTCCTCGCTAAGCAGGTGGCTAAGTTCATTGCGACAAGACTCAATGCCCTGTCTCGTTGGCACGTCGTTCCCTCTGGTCACTCCTCCATTCTGGAGATCGACCCTGTGGCCCCAATGGAAATCGACTATCTTCCTGTGGAATACTGTTTTCACAGGGGTTTCAACTTCTTGATCCCGAGCAGAAGCGATTGTACCCCTGCCACGACCGTCCCCCCGGAACACCTGGATGTATATACCGATGGCGGGATGGGTAGCGGAGTCTACTCTGGGAAACTGGATTTAAACATTTCACTCCGGCTGCCGGACTATTGCAGCGTGTTCCAGGCGGAAGTGATGGCCATATACCGGGCCGCACAATGGATCCTCATATACGGTGTTCCTTTCACCCGCATCTCAATCGTTTTGGATAGCCAGGCTGCCATAAAGTCTCTGTCAAACGTTGCGAATAATTCCTGGATCGTCAGGGAATGCCGCCGTTGCCTCAACATCCTTCCTGGGCGCTTCAGTGTCACACTTGTCTGGGTGCCCGGACACTGTGACATACCGGGAAACTGTAGAGCCGACGAGGTGGCGAGGGCTGGCGCACTACTCCCGGAATCCTGTTCGATCAATCTAGGAATGAAACTTGCCTCGATCAAACTGGCCATCGCTCGGAAGTTTTTCCGAGACGCCAACCTATCCTGGATCAACGAGGAGTCCTGCTCAACAGCTAGACTCACCTGGCCCCGGATGGATAGAAGGCGTACCAACCAGTTACTTCGACTTGATCGCGGCAACATCTCAATCACAGTGACCATGCTTACAGGTCACTATGTTATGGGCAGACACGCGGAGAGAATGCGGCTCCCATTTAACGACTTCTGCCGTGGGTGCAGATCCGCTGAGGAGGACGAGACTGTTGCTCACTTTCTTTGTCAATGCCAATCACTTGCAAGATGCAGATATAGGTTATTTGGCTCTCCGACCCTTGTCAGCTTGACGGAGCTATCGTCCATTGATGTCAAGGATATAGCCTCGTTTATCAAACTTTCTGGCTGGTTTTCCACCGTGGGTAGTCGTTCTTTGGATTTGCAGATCTTGCGCTGACCGACCTCTCCCTCTTGGATTCGGGGGAACTTCTGGTATGAAGCTACCACACTAACTAACCTCACTAGAAGGTTATGTGTTTGCTTTGCTTGCAGCCTTTGTGTTTTTCTTTCTTCTTTTTTGTAAATACAACATCAACTAAGACTGTGAATTTTGTGGAGTGACTAGAATCATAAGTATTATAAGTCTTTTTCTAAAGTTATGAATCTAAATGAGTAGACGTATGAATTAAACATATTTCGAATGGTATGAGTTTGATGTCAACATTGTATTCATTCTCATTGCAACCTGTACTTCTAAATCAACGTTGTTGTGAGTACGAATGAATCAAAGTAGTTGAATTCCAATATTGTAGACTAATTCATACTCAAAATTTCATGAGTACTTATGAGTCGCGAAAAAACGATTAATTGCTAATTTGATTTATAGGCCTACTCATTTAGATTCATAAATTTATTGTATTTAAATGATTCGAGTGATTTGAATCATTCATTAAAAATTACAGTCTTAGCTGTTGTTGCATTTACAAAAAGAGAAGAAAGAAAAATACAAAGACAGCCAGGAAAGCAAAAACACAAAGCCTTCTAGTGAGTATTGTAGTGTTCTTATGCGAATCATACTTATTTTGTGATTCTTGTAAATGTTTAGTCATGGAGAGTCGATCTCAACAACATCATGTGTATTGTTAAGTATGAGTACGATGAGTACTTCAAACTTTGAATATGAGTAGTATGAGTATGATATTAAAATAAGTATGAATGCGTATAAGAAATTATGAGAATAATTCGAATCTACTCATCTCTTTGAGTACTCATTGCTAATCATTGCTACCTACCAGTAAAAAGCAATTCAATTGAGTATAATTGTTTGCTGGGTTCATATTTAATGTATTCAAAACTAACAACAGTCATCCATTTAATATTTACACGTCCATTCAAAATCATATTTACACATGTATGTGTCTTACTTATGCATAACAGAAATTGTTGTGAAATTTAATGTGGCGGCCCCCCTACACGTTGCGATTAGTTGTACAACAGGTTGAATGAACGGTTGGTCGTTTTCTTCACTCGTTTCGATTTTTCAACCAAATTTACTTATAAATTGTGATTGTGGCATTGTATTTTTCATCGATTGAATGAAAGTCTAAAATTTTTTGGAGATTCAACCAACCAGCCAGTACAACCAGTTGCAAGGTTGATACAGCTTTCGCTGGGTTGACAATCCTTGGCCGATGTTGAGTCGGGTCGTTCCGGAGCGTAGATCCGATTGTCGTGGGAACGTAACCAAACCACCACCTAGTTATGGCCGATCCCCCTCCTCGCCGAATAAGACAAGACTTCACCGTTTACAAACCCGACATTACACACCTTATACCCACAATAGCGGACCCACTATCTGTGAGAGAGGCGCAAAGCGCCTTACGCCAAACGGCTGTTACGACGGCCAGAGACGAGCTCAGCCTTAACAGGGTCATTAATCAACACCCACCACCTATATCGGATTCTGAAAGGCAGCTACCAAGGTCAACGAGAACCATACTGGCACAAATGAGATCAGGACGGTTAAACATCCTGAACAGCTACAGGGCCAGAATCATCCCGGGAACCCAGGATACCTGCCCCTTATTCAACCTGGCACCACACGATACGGTGCATATCTTCAACTGCCCAGTAAAACCGACAACTCTGCGACCCATAGACCTATGACTGAACCCAAGGACAACTGCGGACTTCCTAGGACTGCCGACTACATGACGTTGACAACACACCTACATAACCTACTAAAATCAACCCCATCTCATCCTCACCAAATCACATGGCATACAACCAACTAAAGGCATGAATAACACTAACCTTTTATATCTTATATATAGGGAGAAGCTTCTGGAAGCAACAGCCGAACTGTTCCAACAACAACAACCAGTTGCAAGGTGTAGGGGCAGCATAAAGGTCCCTCCTGAAGGTCCTGTTGCAAAGTCATACGATCATAATTTATTGAAAAATTCTTTCTCAAAGAGAAGAAATATTGGAATAAAAAGAAAAAGAATTTCCTATTTGAAGAATTAAATTTCTAACATAGAACTCTTTGACCAAGCACTTGTAGTCCATGCGACGTATTGTCTGCACTTTATACCAATTTCTGTGCTTACAATACAAATTCTGTTCTTCATTTCTAATACAAATGCTTGTGCAAGTAGTTGTGGAAATGGCAGTGGAAGTGGAAGTACATACAAAAACATAAAGTACGTACGTACATTAAAATTGAGGACAATAATACCAACGAGAAAAGAAATAGACAGAAACAGAGCAAGAGAGAAAGAGAAAACGATACGGAGTAGAACAATAGTATTTTGAATGGCATGCCATACAAGCAAGAACCTCTTCAGTTGATTAAAAATTCACAAATGTTTTACGAAATCCGTTTTGGCAGTTTGTAATTTCGTTTTATTTATTATTTATGAACAATTTTTTTTTTTTTGGAAAATGTATTAAATTCATGCAATTAAGCCTTCATCATATCAATAAATACTGGAAAATAAACTTTGTCTGCAAAGCACAAAGCACAAAGACCTTGTGATTGACAAAGAATGGAAGGAAAGAAAAGAAAAGAGTTTAAAATGCTTGAAAGCTAAAGTTAAAGTTCATGGATTTTGTTTTCGTATCGTTTTACATAAAATATTCATACTCTTTTAGGAAGCATTAAAGACAAGCTTTCTTTAAGGAAATGTACATGCATACCATACATGTGGTACGTACATAAGTACTCGACCAATAAAGGAAAAGAGTACCAACCATACTCTTAACTTTTAAAAGTGGCAATGAGTTTAAGGCAACTGAATGGACGATAATTGAAGAGTTAACAAAACAGAAATATTGATTAGTTGAAAGTCAAAACTCTTCAACATGTATTTATCGATAAAAAACTTTAAGTTGGACGTGGGTAAAGAAGAATTCAGTTCAGAGAATAATCGCGGTTTGAAAATCTCCGTTGTAAATATCTGACGAACAATATTTAGTGTGTACGTGGAAGACTGTAAAGAAGAATAACAAATAAAGCAAATTCTTGTTGTTTAAATGAAGAGTTGCGAACAGTGGCACACGGAATTGTGCGAACAATAAAGAATTTATTTAAAAATAAAAACAAATTTACTTTTATTTTATTTGCAATCTTTGAACTCAAATTTTAAACGTTTTTAAAAGGGTTAAAACCTAACAATACATTTTCATTTTGTGTGACAAGTTGCGTCATCCTGTCGGAACTATGTAAATGCCTTTGATCTTTTGTTGATTAATTTTTGAAAATAAAAATTCAGTCAACATATCGTTCAGTCAACGGTCGTTATTTACCATAAAGAAGCTTCTTGCTCAACTCAAAAGAAATAGGAATCCATGATGGTGTCATCGCATAAACCACAGTTTAGTAAATGTAGTTGTGATTCGTTAACGAACAGAGGACAGTATTTGCTCCAAATATGGCAACCTACTACATTCATCAATCAGGCAAAAAAATTATCGTTTGAGAACGATTGCCGCGTCAAAGCATTCAATGTAATGCACTAGGTGTACAGTGTCCATTAATATTCTGTATGCTGGATACTAGGTTTTCAAGATTTACTGAAAAAATACTCACAAAATATTTTAATTTTAACAACAATTTGCCATCCAAAGTGATTTCAAGAATTTCACACAATATTCATTAATTTTTTTATTGTTATTGTTGTTGTATTTGAAATAAAGACAGCATAAACCTTAGCGAAATTTCATGCATGGATTGTGTTTGGCATCGAACTGATCCACTCTAAACAATTACAGTTTTCCGTAACAGTGTTAATTAACTAAATTGGCATATTTAAGTGAGTATAATCGAAAAGAGTCAACTCAATAAATATGGTAATTGAAATCCATTAGATGGCGTTAATTGTAAAGTAAAGTTTATTTGAAAATAGCTATTCATGCAATATATGGTAATAAATTTATTACACAGAGCATTATTACACACACATATTTTTTCAATCTTTCAGGCAATATGTGGATTCCACGGCAATACTACCTTTGAAGCAAATCAATTAAACACCCAATTTTTGAATTTAAGTGCTGTTCAGACAACGCGTGTCCTATCGATGAAAAAAATTATGGTCGGAAGGAGTCAAGTATGGTAGGTTCAGGTACAGTACTGCTTCGTATGCAGCTGCATTGTCATGTTGCAAAATTAACCTTGTAGCAAATTCTGGTCGCTTCTCGATCGATGTATAAGACAAATTAATCACTTGTTATTGTTATAGCAATATGTATTTAATATATATGGTTTAGTTATTGGGAAGCTTTTGGATTGAGCTGTTCCAATCGATTCCAAAAACATTTTTCCATCCACCATTCCATTTAATTGGTATCCATTACTGAAGATTTTTACAGCATCTTTTACGACGTGTGTTGCACCATTTTTCCAGAATCGCTTTCTTCGGAATGGTTGTTCTGAATTTCATTGGAAAATCGAATCGTAGTATCATGCGATTCAATCTCTACCTTCGTTAGTTCCAAATTATTTCAGGAGCCTTGCGTGAACCATACCACTGTTCACTCGCCAAGAGACGCCTACTAACCATAGACGCCAAATCCTGACAGTAACAATAACAGCAAAGTGCAGGACATGACTAATAATTATGCAGGCAAATCCTTGCAAGCGTCTTATTAGGTTCCAATGAGTTATGCTACTAAGGGATTGCCACCAGATTCTTGTAAATGTTGAGCCATAGAGAGTCGCCGTCAACAACATCATACGTGTTGTTAAGTATGAATATGATGGTTACTTCGAACTTTGAATATGAGTAGAGGTTCCATGATATTAAAATAAGTACAAATCCGTATAAGTATCAGAAATTATGAGTACATATAATTAGATTATGCTCATCTTTTTGAATACTCATTGCTGGTCTCTGGTATATATATTGGGAAAATGAATATGTAACATTGTTAATCATTGTTTTTTTATCAATCTATATGGATGAAGTAGGAAGTAAATCTACGGAAAAAATTAATATTTTAACATGAAGAGGTACCAATCTCCAGTCAAGCATTATAAATTGTTGTAGTTTTAATCATAATAACAATAATAATAAGAAAAATATAATAAAAAATAAACGAAAATCAAAAAATTTTTCTTTCAAAACATCAGCATCAATAATGCCAGCCAGCTAGCACTCTCATTATCAACAATATCATCATCCTCCATCATAACATGGACTATGTTGGTACTATGTTGTAGTAGTGGTAATATAATGTGACAGAACCGCATTAGCAACAATAACAGATTTATAGTCACCCGCTAAATCCTCTTGTTATACAGTAAACCACTCGATTACACTACCAGAATCAACACACAACCACACGCACACTCTACCATACTATCGAAATGAGGCTGAGGTATTGCATCAATGAATAAACGAGTGCCTAAGCGCTGAATGAATGAGAAGTGAGTGTGTGAGTGAGTGGGTGTTGATAATACCGATTCTTAAGAACACAAAACAAAATCCAAAACTGAATAAAAATTCACATCACAAGCAAGCAAAAGTAAGAAAGAAAACTGCACACAGACAATATCTGAAACTAGAGTGTGAAAACTAAATAAAATATAGAGTGTCTGTCTGTCTGTCTATTCATAAATACATACATAAATTGCAAAAACAAAAAAAGAATTCCATAATAATAGAAAATAAATAAAAATAAAACGATATCCCCTACAAAATAAATTAAAGAGAGACTTGTATGTCAAAAATCTTCAAGCACATTCACTTTGATTTTTATATTCATCGGGTTTTTTTTTGTTTTGTTTTCCTTGCTTTACAAAATATTTTTTGCCATTCAACTATTATTTTCGGTTCATCTTAAAAATACTAGTTTTTCATTCTTTTCTTTGCATTTTCTTCGTCTGGTTGGTAGCAAACAGATCAAAGTATTTGATTTTCTTTAGATTTTCAACAAAATATTTATTTTTTATTTATTTTTTATACTACCACACACTTATATACATACATACACATATCCATGTAAGGATGTATGTATATGTATATGTATTTATTTTTTCTTTATCCTGTTTTTAATATGTATGACAATATAAATATTATAGAATGTCATAGAAAATGATAGAACGGGAAAGAAAAGAAAACGAATATTTTTGACAAAATGAGAGAAAATGAAAAAAAAAATTGTAACACATCCATTGATTCGAATGGATTTCACACACACATATTTATTTAAAGGCACACATGCAAACGCAAATCCATGTCAGTATCAGAACAAAGAAATAAATTTATTCGTTAAGCATACACAGTGGTTCGTATAGTTATTATTTTGTAAGAGATTATTGCCGAACCATACAGCCCCTTGTACGTACGTAGGTACTTACGTAATTGGTCATTACAGCCCTTCAGTCAGGATTACAATCTAGCTTCTCACTGCACTTATGTTGTGTGTGTTAATTTATACATGAGTGGCGGGATTTACATTTTAAAGTCGATTCCGAACCACAGATTTTTTTGAGAAACTTTCCATGGCAATTTTATTTACCCATTCAGAGTTTCGGCTACTTAAGCGGCCATCAAAGGTTTAACGCAATAAATTGATTGTGGCGTGAGTTGCACCATTCTGTTGAAATCAAACATCGTTCACATCAATACCGTCAAGAGCGGGTACAACAAAATCGGTTACCATGATGCGATAGGTGTCTCCATTGACCGCACTGCTTACGCCGTCCTCATTTTCAAATAAATATGGGCCCATGATGCCTCCGCTTCACAAGCCGCACTAAAAGTCGCTCTGTAAGACGACGTGTAAGTTTTGTGAGCGGCAATTTAACGTATCCATCAAGATGAAAATCGTCACAGTCATGGAGCTTCTCGTTGGCACAATAAATTCCAACTGTGCTCAACCGTACATTGATTCATTGCGTTCAGTGGAGGTAATATATTGAATTTTGTGAAAGAATAGAATGATATAGGTATTGCCAGATTCGCAGGAACTGATGTTTTAAATTTAAATCAATAGATAGCTTACCCGATATGAAATGGAATCAATGATATATGAATATATATGTTCCTCTTACTCCTCTAGTGAGCATAGGACCGCAACAAGTTGGTTCCAATGAGCTAGATCGTCACGTCATGAAATGGCTTGCGAAGAGTGTGCCCAAGCTAGGGGTGCCAGACGTACTGTTTTTAACAGTACATGTACTGATTTTTTCCAATTGTACTGCTTTATTCACAACACTCAAATCAGTACGCAAATGTACTGTTTTTTACCATTTGTACTGTTTTTGTACTGTTTTTTTCTTAAATGCTTTTAATGTAGCCATACAAAACATGTCTCTATTTTAATATTTTAGAACAAAAAATTTTGTTCTGAGCTAACGAGGAATCCAATGCCAAATGCAAATGGCGGTATTACTGATATTAAACGCCATATGAAGACAGCAAAACATATGCGGAATTTAGGAAGCTATCAACAAAAGCCTGTAAGTAGTTTTTTTTAACAATAGTTCGAATAAAGAAACAGAAGGAGCAAGAGGGTCAAGTTTAATGGCAGAGGTAGCTTTCGTCTATCATACCATCATACATAGCCACAGCTACCAATCCGCAGACTGCAGTAGTAAGCTTTTTAAACAAATGTTTCCAGACTCAAATGTAACTTCTAATTTTACATGTGGTAATACAAAGTTATCGAAGATCGCTTCTAATAGTTTGGCGAAGTATTCTATTGAAACTATGCGAAAGGACTTGAATGATGATCCCCCTTTTTCTATTTCAACCGATGTGTCAAACAAAGGAAATTGTCATCCGATACTTTTCTAAGCATACGGGAGTAAATACAAAACTTTTGAACTTTTATGAGTCAAATTCCGAAAAGTTAAAAGATATTGCTGATTCGTTGAAGTCTAAATTGGAAGGCAGAAATTTAAACTTGGCCAACGTCACCAGCTTTTGTGCAGATAATGCAAACGTTAAATTCGAATGCAAACAAAGTGTTTTTGTTAAGCTTAAGGAAAATAATCCAGATATCATCGGTATCGGATGTCTGTGTCATGTCATTAATAATGCATTCAAGAATGGATTGAAACTTTTAAAACTCGATATAGAGAATATTGTAATAAAAGTTTTTAACAAATTTACCTCATCAACAAAGAAGACTTCAAGTCTAAAAGAAATGTTCGAGTTGTGTGAACTGGAATGGAGTGAAATGCTTCGTCACGTGCCGACACGATGTGAATTAATTTTAAAAATAAACTATGAATACAATTGTAATGAATTTTACAATTTTTTAAAAACAGAAGATGGGAAGAATGGCATTTTAAAACATATAAAAAAGTAATAAATAACTTTAAAAAGTAATATACAAAACTATTTTGTACTTTGAAAAGAAAAAATATAACATTGTAACTTTTTATATACATATGTCTATCTATCTAAAAAGCGTACTGTTTTTTCATTAATTGTACTGGTTTTTTGTACTCAGTGTACTGTTTTTCCGAATTCCAAATCTGGCTACCCTAGCCCAAGCCAACCCCACTTGCGTCTTCTTATTTCCATCTCTATTAGTTGCTGGTTTGTATCTGACCAGAGTTGGACATTGAATATTATGGAGGGCCAGTAAACACGCATGATTCTTCGCAGGCATTTGTTAACAAATACCTGAATGATTCGAAATATTTATGAGTATTATAAGTATTTTTCTAAATTTATGAATCTGAATGAGTAGGCGTATGAATCAAAGATTTTTCGAATGTTGTGAGTTTGATGTCAACGTTGTATCGCATACTCATTGCAACCTGTACTTATAAATCAATGTTGTAGTGAGTACGAGTTAACTAGAGTGATTGAATTTCAATACTGTTGACTCACTCGTACTATAATTTCATGAGTTCTTAAGAGTATCGAAAATATGATTCATTGCTGACTTCTAAACTGTATACAGGATAAAATTAAACCGTTTGAGTAAAATTAAGTCATTATTTGGCACAAATTGGCATAAAATGGAGTCCAACAGTTCTACAGACTTTTGATAACTGTTTTCAGCTGCTTCAAAACATAGGAGGTTAAACAACTAAACTAACTCTCTCTCTCTCTGGTTTAATTTTAATATTAATTTTCTTCTCTTTGGAGAGTTGCTTGGATGGCACAAGATACCACTGCCTTAACATCATTATCATGATGATTATCGTTGTAATCATCAGCATCAGCCAGAATCGAATGTTTAAGAAAACACATGAGTTTAAAATACAGAAACGAAAGGAAGATAGTCTATCTCCACATGAATGCTATTGGATATTCTAAGGAAACGGATATAAAAAGCAATATCCATCCATACTTTGATTATTTTGTTTAACAAAGCTTGTATTATACAACTACACTCTCTCTCTCTCTCTCTTACTCACTCACTCACTCTCTGTCTCATTCTTCTTATATTTTAAGTGTGCATATGTACATCCACACACACATAAAGGCATACGCATATACATACATACATACATACATACATACATACATGCATACATGCAAACATACATACATACATACATACAATGATTTCAATCAAATACAAGAATTCTTAAAGCCATTTACAAAGATTTAAAAATTTTACACAGATACACGCTTATGTTTCCATACTCGCATCTGTATGAGTATGGGATTTTCCGTTTTTGGGTTGTTCAATAATCAGAAACTAAAAAAAAAAGAAAGAAAAAAATTCGTTCGTATTCGAACTTTAAACCTTCATTCAGTATGCGTATGCGTATTGCTATGAATAAAGTTAGATAACGTATCCGAAGTATTAACGTACATATGTATGTATGGATATCTATGTATGTATGTATATGGCCCTTGTTGCTATTGTTGTCGTTACGGTTTCTGCCACAACATCATGCCTGACGAAGCAAAAAAAAGGAGAAGAAGCAGAAGAAACACGAAAAATCAAAAAAATTTTCTGAAAATGAATGAACTTTTCATGTTAATAGTTTGGTTTCGAAATTCTCAACAACCAACCGACCTATCAACCAACCAACCAACCAACCTACTCATCGCAGGAATACATGCAAAGATTAAGGATACAACATCGTTTCTATACATTTAAACGCGTATACATGTGCAAAATTCTTTTGAAATACGCACCCATTTAACTTGAACATGTTTCTTGTAAATATATGTATGTTTGACTTTATGTACGTACGTACAGGGTCAGCCAAAACTAACTTTTCCCAAACGACAACTAATTGTAGCATTAGTAGGTATTTGTTATTTCTTTCGCATTTAATTGTTTCATTTCATTTACAATACATACATAAATACATAATTGGTCTTCACAACCCTTTAGTCAGGATTACAACCTAGCTTCTCATACCACCTACAATGTTGTGTGTATTAACTTTATACATGAGTGAAGGGACCTATAGTTTAAAGTTGAAACTTTTCTTGGCAATTTTATTTACTTTCAGAGCTTTTGCCAGAAATCTACTGAGAGATGTTGGAGATGTCTGACCTGGGGTTGAACCGAGTCCTTACGTCTAATAAGCCATCACCCTACCTACTGCACTACGGCGACTTCTTATTTGCATCAAATGAAGCAGTTGTGGGTAAATTTTGTTGTCAAACGAACTCATACTAAATTTTTGAGATTTTGATCTTCTGTTGAATGATAAAAACGTTGTTTTCCCACTCGAAAAACTCGAAAAACTTTGTACTGGGGTACATACCAGAGATCAGAAATGAGTATTCAAAAAGATAAGTAGAATCGAATCATACTCATAATTTCTGATACTTATACGCATTCATACTTATTTTAATTTCATACTCATTAATTACTGGGCCCAAATACAGCATGTGGCTACCAAGGCAGCAAAACTAACAGGCATGTTGAGCAGCTGATGGCAAATATCGACGGACCAACGCAGTCGAAAAGGAAATTGATTATGGCGACGACAAACTCGATACTACTCTATGGCAACGAGATATGGGGAGATGCGCTGGAGTTTAAATCTAAGCGGGAAATAGTAGCAGCGGGGCAAAGAACAGCCGCACTAAGAGTTGCATTGGCTTATCGCACGGTCTCAGCCGCCGCAGTCCTCGTTATCACCGGTGAGATACCTATCGACTTGCTGGCATTTGAGCGAAGAAGATTATGGAAAGCGAAGAGGGAAAACCATGCCATTAGTACGACAGATGTCACATCGCAAACAATACGGCGATGGCAAAGCAGATGGAGCGACGAACCAAGTGGAAGATGGACTGCTAGACTTATTCCATCTATAGAAGCATGGATACAGAGAAATTTTGGGGAAACTAACTACTTCCTGACACAGTTTCTTTCGGGTCACGGTTATTTCCGGCAATATCTACACCGCATGGGCAAGGTGATTGACCCTGGTTGCATTTATTGCGGGGAAATAAATGACGACGCTGAACGTAATTTCTTCCATTGCTTCAAATGGCAAGACGAGAAGAATATGCTGATGCCGCGACAACATTGCGAACGCAATGCTCGAGATCGAGGCGAAATGGAACGCTGTGAGGAAATACGTTGAGCGTATACTCCGCAGGAAGAAGGTCGACCTTGACACAATGCGACAAAATGATACACGAGAAGGCGCGCCAATAGCTTGAGGCTGGCTTCAAATATGGCGTACCCAGACGTGGGAGAGCAGATAACGGTCCTTTACGGGACGTCGTTCTCGGGAAGGGAGTATCCCCAGGAGAGGAGGAGGGATTTTTTTTAGTGTTAGCACCACTCGACGCAGCTGACGACGGTCACTGTAAGTGCGAAAGCATTTTGAACCCTACCTCCCACGCCAAAAAAAAATATCATACTCATACTACTCATATTCAAAGTTTGAAGTACTTTTCATACTCATACTTAACATACTGATTTCGACTCTCCATAACTCAACATATACACGGAATACAAAATAAGTATGATTCACGTACGAACACTGAAATACTCACTAAATGGTTGTGTGTTTACTCTGCTTGCTGTCTTTGTCTTTTACTTTTTTCTTTGTTTGTAAACGCAACAATAACTAAGAGTGTAAATTTTGATGAATGATTAGAGTCACTCGTATCATTCATGAGTATTATAACTAATTTTCTAAATTTATGAATCCAAATGAGTAGACGTATGAATCAAACATATTTCGAATGGTATGAGTTTGATGTTAAAGTTGTACGCATACAAATTGCAACCTGTCCTTTTAAATCAATGTTGTAGTAAGTACGAATGTATCAGAGTACATAGTTTAGTTTCAGTAATGTTGACTCACTTATATTCGCTTATGAGTAGCGAAAAAACGATCTCTGGTACATACAATAGAGTTCTGTTATAAAGCCTATAAGTCAAGAAACATTTATTTATGCTTGAACACTTTCTTCAAGGATTTTTTGTTCAAACAAAAATATCACCCTCGTTTTGGTTCACCCTTTCAATGTGTTTAATTGTGAAAGCAAAAGAAAGTGATAAAGTTAGTTTTGTTATTGTTGTTGTAGTTTTTTTATGTAATTAATGTCTTGTGGTTTTAATTTTCTTCTTTATATTTGGTTTGGTTTTGTTGTAAAAGTTTTCTCTAAAAACCCTCCCCCTCTGTAGCCTGTAGCCCTTTTGCATGGTTACAATACACTTCTCTACTCATAATAGTAAAGAAATGCTTAAAGTAGTTTTTATTTCAGTTTTATTTAACAACCTTTACAAAGTTAAATGATTTTTATTTTCTTCTGTGCTGTTCTGGTCTGTTTTATTTCATTTTCATTAATTAGAAGGATTCTCTCCCCCTCTCGCTCTCTCTCGCTCTCTCTCTCTGCTCAGGATAATACAATTTTGAGTTTTGTTTAGAACATACGATATTAAATTTGCTGTGCATAAAATTAATCGTAAAATTGCTTTTATGACTGAAATAAAAAGTTTTACTTTTAAAGGAAAACAAAAAACTTATTGTGATAAAACTCTTTTATGCTAGAACAACTCCTGGAAGGTGTAGTAAAATAAAATCTATTATTTTTCCAATACATGAATTTAGTAATCTGTATCCTTAATTATTTAAGTGTACTTAGACTACTTGACGTATTTTAAATTGAAAGAGAAAATACATGCTCTTAGAAAGTAAAGAGCAAACAGCAATGAAGTCGCAATAGAGTTCTCGAGAAGGCGAAACTCCGAACATTCTACTTCAAGAACCTTCATCAGACTGATTGCATGAGCTTTTAAAAAGGTAAGACAACGAGTAGTAATAATTCTGTCAGTCTTGTGTGAAGAAGCGTTGCGTGTGAAGAAAACAGTTGTGGTTTGAAGGTCGCCGTTGAAAAGATCTGCGTTGTAAGCAAAGAAGAATAGCGAACAAGCAATTATTGTTGTATTCGTCAAGTTGTAAACGGTGGCACACAAAAGTAGTGTGAACAATAAAGAGTTTAATTGAAACTAAACACATATTTGTGTTTATTTTGTTTGCAATCAACGAACTCATATTTTAAACGTTTTGTAGGAAAATTGTATGCAATTTTTATGCACTTCAATTCGGTTCGGGTTTGAGATACTTCTTCAATACATCGAACATTATGTTCACTGCATAAGAAAAGAAAAGAAAAATAAAAGGAAGTCAAGCAATTGAAAAGAAGTAACAGTTCCTATTCCTTTATTTCTGTTTATGTCGAGTATACTCGTCAGAGCGAAACAAAAATTTTTGGCATAATATCCAGTATACTAGTCTAGAAGAAAAAAATCACATTCGTATTATTATTCAACAAATCTAACGGAATTTTTTATTTTCTTTATTGTTCGCACAATTCTGTGTACATCTGTCCACAACTTGATATAAACACCAACAATTTCTTTGTTTGTTATTCCTCTTTGCACTCTTTTACGTAACCAATAACAATTACTAGTCAGTTTGTTGGACAGACCTCTATAACGGAGATCTTCAAACCACGATTACTCTCTTAAACTCATTCTGATAAACGCTCTTGAAAGCAATGACTTCGCCTTCTCGAAATCTCTATAAATGTAAACATGTTGTTTACACTATTGTTGTTTGTGTATTTTGTTTACATTTATTCTTGCAGTTTTTGTTGTTGCATTTTTGTTTACTTGTTTATCACTTTTTATACTGATTTCAATTTTCATAATAATATTAAAAATCTATATTTTCTAAAAATCCAATACGCAATATCGGGTGCGCCATCTTTCGGTTTAAATTTCAACTATCGGTTATTTCGAATCTGGCAATACTCCAGTGAACGTAATGAATCGATTTACGCTCAATCAACATTGGTATTTATTGGAAACTTATTTCCGAAACAATACAAAATTTGGTCGCAGAGAAGGACCAACAGGTCCCCGCTATACGCAACTTTATTATTAAAGTTTGTGAAATCTTCGAAAGACACTTTTATTCCGACAAAAGAGTGTACTATCACTGGTGCCTACGTACTAAACCCACTCCTTTTATTCTTCAACCACTCTCCAATCGCGGGACTGCCGTAAGGTATTATTTCGAGGAGGTCTGGTTAGCTTTAAAGCTTTATCACGCTAAAATAAATTTTGCCACCGTTCCTCCAGCTTTCGCAGTTCTTCTTCTTCTTTCGCATAACTTCAGCCATTCTTTGGCTCCATAGAATCCTAGAATTCAACACCCATTCCATAAGCCGATTTGGTCCAAAACTCCTTCCTTTCCCCGGGCCATCTAACTCTAGGGCATCATGTTAGAATATGCTCCACATCCTACTCCTCTTCTACACAGTTTGGGCATATAGGGGAAGTATCATGTCCAAATATGTGCAGGTTCTTCCTGAAGCACCCATGACCAGTTAGGAACTGGGATACGTAGTAGTTCTCCATCCAATGCGTTGCATCAGTGACAAGGCAAACCGTCCATTTTCTATTTAAATTGTTGTCCCATCGTGACTGCCATTTGTGCATGGAAGTCCTTCGTTCCTCCACTCTAATAGCTGTTGTTCGTCCTGGATACTCGAGATGGCGAAAGTATTTCCGCCTTATCTCATCCGCTAATATGTCTAGCGGTATTGTTTTTGCCAATACAAATACCGCTTCATCAGACACTATCCTGAAGCCACTTATTTGTCTAATCGCGCTTAGACGATGCACCGAGGACAGTATGCTCCGACCATATTCGGCAAGCATATAACATTATCGACGTCACATATCGAAGTTGTGGCTAAGGGTTTGCGCGAGAATCCATCAACATCAAGTCGTCATCGTTCTCAGGAATTGAACATTTCACGCACTAGTTTACGTCGAATTTTTTCGAAAAGATCTCGGTATAACGTTTTACAAAGTTCAGTTGGTTCAAGAATTGAAACCGCGCTACCATCCGCTCCGTTTTCGTTTCAATTAAGTCACCCATATGGAGACACCTATCGCACCATGATAACCGATTTTTCCCTACCCGCTCTTCATGGTGCCACAATCAATTTAATGAGTTAAACGTTTAATGGCCGTTTAATTAGACAAAATTGTGATTTCAATTGGCAGCCAAGAAACTATGATTTAACACTGTTGGACTATTTTCTGTGGGGCGCCGTTAAAAAAATTGTTATGCCGACAAACCAAGAAAATTGCGCATTTGAAGGCCAACACTCATGATGCTATTGCCGACACACGACCCAGTATCCATAATATATGGAAGACAATAATATATTTTCAAAATATCAGTCTTGGTTTTAGGAGACATTTTTCTTGTGAAACGACTGTAAATTATGTGATTAAATAGTTAATACACCTCACCTCACATAGGCATGGTGCGTAGGGATGAAGGTTTTTTTATAAAATCATTCGGAACGGCTAATAAATAATGCCGATGCACTGTTGCATCTGAAATAGGCAGATTTTAGGAATGAATGATCGCTTACAATCAGGTTAATACTTTTACAAACAAGCGGCAGGGATGCAATCTCTTTTTAATATCTTTCTTGTAATCTAAAGCAAATCTTTGGATTTTAGTCACAGGAATTGTATATGAGCTAAACTGAGAAACAGAGAGAACAGGGAGACGATAGGATTTAAAAATATGCTGACATCATTTCAGGAATAACACAGGATGGTTTGCTATCGCCATTGTTGTTTCTTAAAGTCAAGTATTCCATTTTCCTACTCGCCAATGGCAAAAAATAACAAACAATTGCAAGGAATAATATAATGCCAGGTACTCAAATACAGACGTTTGATTATACAGATGAACACTCCTACTCCTAATAAAGGTTTTCCACAGAATAAAAGTAACTAAGATTGGGACAATTTAAATTATTGCCAGATCGAATGAATTGCTGTATATTTGTCATGGTGTCAAAAAAAACCAATTTCTGCATAACATTGTTGCAGAAAGCGCTAGAACAAAATTTACTGGGCAAGGGAATCAAATACATATGGCAGTAAACTAGATACAATGAAAGTCTTCCTTCTTTCCAGGTTTTTCTAAACTTAAGGGACAAAATTCGTTGTATTCAAACTCAGAGCACAATGTGCATCTAGGTAAATATGAACAGAAAAAATGATGGCACATTCGTTCCCTGAACCATTCCTTTTATCATGTCTTATTCACAATCCTGGAAGGAAGTAGTAGCCGTAGTCTAGTAGGTAGTGTGTTGGCTTATTAGACGTAAGGCCACGGTTCAAACCCCAGATCAGACATATCGAAATATGAAAAAATTTTACTTCAACGACTCTTAGCAGATTTCTGACGGCTTTAAATTGTAGGTCCCACCAATCATATATAAAATTAACACACACACAACATAATTTATGTGAGAAACTAGGTCGTAATCCTGTCTGAATAACTGTTATGGCCAACTATGTATCAGAGATCAGCAATGAACCGTTTTTTCGTTACTCATAAGTACTCATGAAATTTCGAGTCAACAGTATTGAAATTTAACTACTCTGATTCATTGGTACTCACTGAAACATTGATTTATAAGTACAGGTTGCAATGAGTATGAGTACAATGTTGACATCAAACTTATAACATTCGAAATATGTTTGATTCACATGCCTACTCATTTAGATTCATAAATTTCGAAAAATACTTATAATACTCATAAATGATTCGAGTGATTCGTTATGGACAGCCAGTGATCAATATAGAGACAAAAATAATTGTATGTATGTATCACACATTCAATTGGATATTTTTGTTGGTGAAAATTTGTTTCGTCAACATTCACAACAATGTCAACAACTAAAAAATAAATGCTTAATTGAAGTGAATATTATTTACTTCGTATCTCTCACATTGTATATGATAAGAGTCAGTTAAATACTGTGTTGGTTGTCATCACCCCCAAAACCGTAACTCATTCTTGCAAAATATTCAAAACTCTTGACTCACTTGCTGTATTTCTAATTGGTCTGTGGTTATGGCATTAACTTTAACATATTTTGTGTATACATCAGGGTAAATATACTGTAAGTATATACATGGTATACATGCACGTATTTACATATAAATATATATGTGTATCCTATGTGGATATGTATGTAATTTATTATTATTATTATGTATGTAGTTGTGTATAAAGTTTTGTTGCTTCATTAAAAATTCTTCCCTGTTAATTACGTCGGTATTTTGCGGGAATGTATATTAAAACATTCACAGACACATATATGCATACATAAACAAACATACATACATACATACGTAAACACATATACAATATTTAAACACACACAGAGTATTTACTTTTTACAGAAAGTACTCTTACTTGTACAATACATACATACATTCATACACATTTATTTGAATTTACATAATTTGTTTGGTTTTTTTTTTTTTGTTCTTTTTGTTTCTCTGTGGCACACAAATACACATACTATTACTACATGCTGGCAAATACACACAAAACACTCTCAGCCATACATATATACTTTTGTAATCCTCATGTTCGTATTATTAATTTAATAGAGAGTTAATATGTTTTAATTAAACTTTTAATTACACAATTCTTTTTTTTTTTTTTTTGCATCGACTACCAACCACCACAGAAGAAGAGAAGATGTTTTAAGTTAATCATATTGTTCGTAACATAGCATACAGGCTTATATGCTTACTACTACACTTATACCTTATAAACGCAGCGAACGCAAGTTAAAGGGAATTTTTATGCAAAATATGGTTGTTGTCAGTGTGGTAAAATTTAGAACTTTTGTACTTTTTTCAGTACTTTTTCATTTCAAAAATACCGCAGTACCCCAGCGACGCCTTTAGTACCTTTTTATTTTTAATTTTTTATGTCTTGAGCTAATGCTAATGCTAATGGTAGAATTGGGCTTTAGCCCCGGTTACCCAAACGTCGACGGAACGTACATTCGTTTTTAGAACACGAAAAGCAATGAAAACGCTTGCCGAACCGTGATGTTATTTCGGTAAGCATTTGCATTGCTTTTTATATGCTAAAAACGAACGTATGTTACATTACGTTCCATCGTCGTTTGACTAAACGGGGCTTTAACGTTTTATTACGTTCCGAATCAGCTGGAACTTGTCTTGTATGCGATTTCTCTGTTTGACTTTCTTCGGGGAAAAACTCTGAGAGTAAATAAAATTGCCATGAAAAGTTTATCAAAAATTTGTCGTTCGGAGTTGACTTTAAGCTGTAGGTCCCGCCGCTCATGTATAAAATTTACGCAAACAACATGAGTGATGTGAGAAGTTAGGTCATAATTCTGAATGAATGTATTCCTTTACAAAAGTACCATTTGGTGCAAAAGAAGTACTCTTTCAATTATAGTTCAGTACCATTTCAAAATTTCAGTTATGCAACACTGGTTGTTGTCTTTGATTTTATAAGATCCATAAATGGTGTGCAAATTAAATTAATTTTTACTAAAGACTGGATAAATAAAGAAGTAGATATGTTGCTTACTATTGATAGACTTTGTTCTCACAGAGAAGCACCGAGCACAAATCCAGATTGACCAGGTTGGTTAGGAAATGTTGCACATTGACTAGATAAATGAAATGAATGGCATTACATACATACATAATTGGTCATTACAACCCTTTAGTCAGGATTACGACCGAGTTTATCACACCATTTTTAGTGTGTGTTAATTTGTTGTCCATAAGTGGAGGGACACCAACAGTTCAGAAATCTGCTGAGAGAAAGTCACCGTTTTGTTGGAGGTGGTCTGATCGCAAGTTAGAACTGGGTCCTCACGTCCACCATACTGCATACTAGACTACGGCGACTTCAGGGATTACTTTAAATACGGCAACATGTGGGTGATTACTTTAACTTAAACACACTTATGTTATACATCTGAATGTTATACATCTGAATGAACGTACATAGAGCCATAGTAAAAGCCAGTTAAATATTATTACACTCATTTCCTCAGACAACCCTAGGCAACATCTTTGATACACACAGCTAAGGTGAAAACTTTGCAGAAAATATTAGCTAACTTACGGTATTGAATAAAAAAAGTGTCATAAAACGCTCTCCGAATAAGAGATGTTCACTTCGAACCTGTGAGCTAGGCTTGCCAACTAAGATTGTTCCGTGAATTTTAGCTAGCGCTAAGGCATAAGTGCGTTTGAAGCTGTTGGAGAGATTTAGGATATACAATCAATCGTATACCCCTCTGAAAAATAGAATCTGGAAAAGTATTGTTACAAAAGGTATATTTTCTAAAAACGTTGCGTTTGAGTCTTAATCTTAAAAATGCCAACTTTAACAGGCAGAAACATTTTACTTTGTAAATGACGAGTACAATCGTCTTCGCTGGAAACTAATTAAGCAGGCAGAAAAAGTTTTTTTTTCAAACTAAATTAAACAGTTAAACGTTTAATACTTTATACACCCGTACACAGGGAGGCAAATATCATTTTTGAAATTTGAAGGATTTTCTTTATAGCCATAGCCTTACCATCAATCGCCCACTGATCTTCTAGAGAATTTGCATAAGATTTTTTTTTTTAATTGAAAACCTCGACTCACAAAATTAGTAAAGCTATTCCACTACCACGGTTGGAAACAGCACCCTCTGGACTACCATTTGCATATATGTAGACTGTCTGGTGTACTATTTCTCATATGTCCAACAATTTCCAAAAATGGCCACTAATCTTCTAGAGAATTTGCATAAGATTTTTGTCCAAAAACGTTACAATCGAACTTCCACTGCATCATCGTTATCGTTCAACATTTATTGCTGTTGATATCAGAGATCCGCAATGAGTATTCAAAAAGATGAATAGAATCGAATCATACTCATAATTTTTGATACTGATACCCATTCATACTTATTTAAATATCATACTTATACTACTCATATTCAAAGTTTGAAGTACTCATCGTACTCATAGTTAACAATTACTCAACATTTACAAGAATCACAAAATAAGTATGATTCGCATCGAACACTACAATACTTACTAGAAGGTTGTATGTTTGCTTTGCTTGCTGTCTTTGTCTTTGTCTTGTAAATGCCAATCAACAACTAAGACTGTAAATTTTGATGAATGATTCGAATCATTTATGAGTATTATAAGTATTTTTCTAAAGATATAAATCAAACATATTTCGAATGGCATGAGTTTGATGTCAACGTTGTACTCATACCCATTGCACTCATACTTATAAATCAATGTTGTAGTGAGTACGAATGAATCAGAGTAGATAAATTTCAATACTGTTGACTCACTCATATTAAAAATGTCATGAGTACTTATGCTTGGTTTATATCATACAATGAACTTAACATACCGTAAAGTATGCTGTGCAATTGAAGGGTGTTCACATTTTGCCAACTGCATTTGGCAAATTTAGAAAATAATTTAAAATCAATATAAAGATTGTGTATGTGTTACTATACTTGACTTTAAATATTTAGAATTTAATGAATTTCAAACTAATTGAAATAATTTTCATAATTAATGATAGTCGTACTCGTCTTGCACTGAATGGAACGGGTAATTTTTTAAACAGTTTTTGTGAATTATGAGTAGTATGAGTATGATATTAATATAATTAGGAATGCATATAAGTATAAGAAATTATGAGTATGATTCAAATCTACTCATATTTTTGAATACTCATTGCTGATCTATGGTGCTCATCGTGTGATTTAAGTGACAATCCTGGCAAAACAGAATTGATAGTTTTTACCAGGCGATACAAGATATTTTTCTTTTTTTCCAACTTACATACACATACGTAATTGGTCATTACAACCCATCAGTCAGGATTACGACCTAGCCTGTCACACCACTTATGTGGTGTGTTTTAATTTTGTACAGTTTAAAGTTGACTCCAAACAACAGGTTATTGAGAAATTTTACATCGCTATTTTATTTGCTCTCAGAGTTTTTGCCAGAAATAGATGGCTGACCTGGAGTTTGAACCGTGGCCTTTACGTATAATAAGCTAACACACTACCTACTAGACTATGGCGGCTGTTTTAACTTACCGATCCTTAATGGAGAGTTAAATATCTGGGATCATTCTCGACCTCATGCTCTCGTAGAGAGATAGTATTATTGATTGGTATCTATGATGTACATGTCTGGGGGATGGTGTGCAAACACCAATACTACTGTCGACTGGTTAGAAAGATTATGCTGTGCTCTATTCCACTCCACACTTGCTACACCCAGTAAGCTACTATACCTCCCATTCAGACTGTGAGCTGAGTTGTTGACAGTAAAACTTATTGCAGTCCTATCCTGGCTGTGGTGTAGTTATTTAAAGTTCTGATATCAAACGTTCTTTTCGGCTGCCTGACCACAGCAGCGTTTTCCAAGCAGAGAGGTTCTCAGGCACAGGTATTCCGATTGCCTCAGTTAACTTGAATATTACCCACACTTAGCATATGAAGGCTCAATCTCGTTGGCAACAAGAGGATAAATGCAATATTTCAGGACACGCATGTAAGTGTCTTATACGACCCGAGACCACGGTTCAAACCTCATGTCAGACATGCTCGAGCAAACGAAATATGAAAAAATATTTCTTTGGCAACTTTCTCGCAGCAGACTTCTAGCAAAATCTCTGAGAGCAAATGAAAAAGTTTCTCAAAAAAATCTGTCGTTAGACTTTAAACTATAGATCTCGTCACTCATGTGTAGCATTAACACCCACAACAGTGGTGTGAGAAGCTAGATCGGGATCCTGGCTCAAGCGTTGTGATAACCAATATGTATGTATGCACGCATGTATGTAGGTTGACTAATCCACAAGTGAAAGAAGAACATTTTATTTTTCCATTCGCCAATGTTCAACAACATTTGCCGTAGAAATGTTATATTTTTCAATTATTTTTCTTTAGTTGAGAGCGTTTATTATGATATGCTTGAGTAGTTCATAGATTAACATCACTGGTGGTCTAAATATTTCAATGAAATGTTTTATGTTGCATATGGACCACAGCATCTGGTATTGTATGAACGTACAGATGTGAACTTACAGCGGCTGCATTAGTATTGACTATCAAAAAAAATTTATGTTTTGGTAGGGCATTCTATTCTATTCTTATTCTTCTTTTTTTTACTCTTCATTATTTATTGTGAGTAAGGAAGGGAGAAAGTAATTAAAAAGCGGCTCCCCTAATTCAATTCGTATCTGCTAGGTTTTGTGATAATGTTCGCATTTAATGGCCAATATGGCGATTATGAACTCACATTCAGATCATTTATGGTAAAAGCGAAATGTGGCGCAATTAAAATCATTTGATAAATAATAAAAACACTTTCAATTCCATTCCATTATACAATTTTTCACCCCCACAATTTTTCAGTCTCTCTCTCTCCCATTAAAAAAAGAAAATTACATTCGATTCAGCAGGCTTTCAGAATTAACTGAATAATCGACAGATGAATTAAACATAAAACATCTCCCATATCTACTTATAATTTTTCACTTACCAATTTGGTGGTGATTCGACTATTCTATATCTAATATTATAATTAATAGGCTAAGCTGGACCACTCCAAACGTAAATATAGACTTAATAAACCCCTATCTGAAGATTGAACATAAAACATCGAAAACCCAATGCATACATACATAATTGGTCATTACAGGATTACGACGTAGCTTCTCACACCACTTATGTTGTTTGCCTTAATTTTATGCTTGAGTGGCGGGACCGACAGCTTAAAGTTGAATCCGAACGAATTTTTACATGGTAATTCGATTTACTATCAGAGTTTTTGCCAGAAATCTGCTGAGAGGCAGTCATCGAAGAAATATTTTTTATTTCATATTTTCGTTTTGATGGCTGACTTGGGACTTGAACCGAGGCCTTACGTCTAATAAGCCTACACACTACCTACAAGTCTACGGCGACTGTCTAAAAACCGATATGCATGCCTTATTTGTGCAGTGTGTTGTTCGATAAAACTGTCATAGTCTAGCAGGTTGTGTGTTGACTTATTACACGAGAGCCCGTGATTCGGCCCCTGGCTCAGGCATCTTCTACTAAACGAAATATGAGAAAATATTTTTTCGGCGACTTCCTCTCAACATAGGTTAGGTTAGGTTAGAGGACGTGTACTTGTCAACTGTGACAAGTACAGTACCCAGAGGTCGAATTGACCCATTGTACAACGCCCTAGCTTCTCACACCACTCGTGTTGTGTGCGTTAATTTTATACATGAGTAGCAGGACCTACAATTTAAAGTCGACTCCGAACGACAGATTTTTGAGAAGCTTTTCATGGCAATTTTTACTCTCAGAGTTTTTGCCAGAAATCTGCTGAGAGGAAGTCGCCGAAGAAATATTTTGATATTTTCGTTTTGATGTCTCACCTGGGATTTGAACTCGGGCCTTTTGTCTACTAGACCACGGTGACTTCCTCTCAGCATATTTCTGGCAAAACTCGCGGAGTGAAAAGTTTCTCAAATCTAGCGTTCGACGTTAACTATAATAATAATAAACCCTGTGTAATATTAACACACACAATACGAATGGTGTGGGAAGCTTGGTTGTAATCCTGACTAAACGATTGTAATGACCTATTAAATGAACAAGTGGTTTGACACTGAATAAATATCGGGTGGGCCCTCTAACGGTTTCAATTTGAACAATCGGTTATGTTGAATCTGGCAATACGTATTAAAGACGTGCACAGTTACAACTGAATACACAAGTTTCGTAGTGTCTACTGCTGTGTGTGTGTATTGATGAGTAGTTGAGTAGTTCTTGTACAAGTTGGTATTGTTACTTTCTCAAACATAGTAAGTATGAGTGAGTATAAAGAGAACAAGAGTAACATATTTGTTTTGCTATATTTTAGTCAAACAAATAAAATAGATCATGAGTGTGGTACAATAAGTCACTTATTGTATGCTGTATGCATATGGACATTAAATTACAAGCAGAATACGAACACTAATAAAACAACTATAACAATTCTAAAACGATACGTTTTATTATGTTTTTTTTTAATAAAAAAATACATAAAATTAATATAATTCAGTATTTAAAGATGTTTTTAAAACAAAACTAAAAATAAAAATTCAGTTGATAAAAATGTACAAAAAATAATATAATTCAGTACTTAACCATGTTTTTAAAACAAAACTAAACACATTCAGCTATAAAATAATACAAAAAAATATAATTCAGTACTTAAAAATGTTTTTTAAACAAAGCTAAAAGTAGAAACTAAAATTCAGTTAAAATAGTATTATTCTTTGGAATTTATATTTACAAACAATATTTCGTTAAATGATTTTCCATTAACGCACTTATGTTTATATAAATTTGAAAGTGCATTTTTATTGTCCTTGTATACATGTTTACAATTTTATACGCAACAAAATTTATAATATCCGAATCATTTTGATCTTTAACCATACCAAAGCAATCCCATATCTTGCTTCGCTCTCTTTTTTCGCAAATTTTATATTCACCAGACATCATTTTTTCTTTCATTTCCAAATTATTCATTTTTATATTAATATATACTTCAACTTAATGCACTAATCCACATTCGTTTTACTATAAATAACAATAAACACCCAAAAATACTTGTAGTACAACAGTTATTTGAGAGGAAGAAACAAATACAATACGATACTCAATGCAAAACCATAAAGAACTGTTATTGTTTTTGTGGGTAGAGTAGATGAGTAAAAGCAAAAGCAGACAATATCAGTTACACTCATTCTCTCATTTATACCAATAGTACGTGGTATCTACCATGGTGTATTTGTTTTACAAATACTTTGTGGTGTACTACTGCACGTCTTTAATACGTATGTCATTCTGTTCTGTTACAAAATTCAGTATATTATCTCCTTTGAACGTAATGAATCGATTTACGATTGAGCAACGTTAGGATTTATTGGGTCCACGAGAAACTGCAATATGATGTCGTTTTTGCCAAAAAAAAAAATCATCTTTTCGAATGAAGCTCATTTTCATCTTGGTGGGTACGTTAATAAACAAAATTGTCGTATTTGGGCCTCAAAAAACCCACACGTGATCTTACACAAGCCAAGGCACTCATTGGGTTAGGTTAGAGGACGTGTACTTGTCAATTAGACAAGTACAGTACCCCGGGGTAGAATTAACCCATTGCACAGCGTCCTTAAAAATGGAAGGATAGTAGAGGGGATAGGAAAAAGGTGTGGAAGTAGGAAAGGAAGAATGGGAAGCGGAGGAATTACACAGACCAAACAAAACAAAAAAGGGAGAATGCGACTACACTGATGAAGCCCTAGCACTTCTCAATCAGCTCAAGCTACTAATGAAGATGTGGAGAGCCTTGATATCGGCTCTCGACACAGAATTTAAACCCTCAAAGAAGCTCCTGCCAAGGGTCCTCAACCTCAATTCACTAAAGGTTGGGCAGTTACAGAGGAGGTGGTCGATAGTCTCCAACTCCTCCTCATCGCAACATACCCTGCAATAGTCCGGCTGGGATCTGTTCCAGATCCGCGTCAGCCACCTATTCTCGCAGTGCCCTGTGATAAATCCTATAACTAACCTTAAACTGGCCTTATTAAATCCCAGGAGCCAACCTGTTCTTGCACTGTCTATAGCAGGCCATAGCCATCTAGAAACATAACAACCCGATGCACGAGTGACTGCTTGATAAGGCCTATGTAGCGGAGGTGTCATTGGTCCATATTTATTTGAAAATGAGGACAGCACAACCATTACGGTCAATGGAGACACCTATCGCATCATGATAACCGATTTTCTTTGTACCAGTTCTTCATGGTATTGATGTGAACGATGTTCGGTTTCAAGAGGATGGTGTAATGAGGATGGTGGCATGAGGCCACAGTCGATATAAAGCGTCAAACGTTTGATGGCCTTTTAATTAGTCGAAATGGTGATGTAAATTGGCTGCCTTGAGGCTTTATTTTTACCGATATCTAATGTAAAAAAAAATGTAAAAATAATTCAAAATCTCCAATAGCGTATGCATTTTTGATTTCCTATTTCGAATTATTTCGAATTCTTCCGTCTCCCATACTATACATCGTAAGTTCCATTTGTTTTTGAAGATTGCGGAGATTCAGTAAAATGTTTTATTTATTATTCAGTACATTAACAATAACAACAATACTAATGGTGAAATGAAAATATAAAATCACAAGAGTAGCTAATAATGTGCAACGGCTATCATTTTCACTGTAATTATAGATTCGAAACACAGAAGAGCGTGTAAAGATAAGCGGAAATAAGTCTTCATGCCATAAAATGGGAATAGTGTACCATACATCGGCATATGTGTGGAGGAAAAAAATTAATTTAAATCGAATGTAGTTTAAAAACATATGCTTTATATATAGTTTTAATGTGTACCCTTACTACCCGCTCTTATGTAGTTTATCAAAAAAAAAAAAAACAACTGCTTTTGGTATCATAACCAAAGCTTGTTGTTATATTTTTTAGAATTTTATAAAAGGGACGACAACAAACAGTGAAAGCAATCCAATTAAAGATTTATTTTAGTTTAAGAAAATACAATTAATTTGATTTGATAATTTCTTTTAAATTTTCGGAAAAGTTTTAATTTATCTTTCTTTTGGCAAATTCATTGACTTTAAAATGAAATCAGTTGACATTTTATTTCGTTATTTACGAAATTCCATTCTTATATTCTAGATATTCAAATATTTTCAATAACTGAAACGATTGAAAAACTAACAAATTTAAAATCTCGAAAAACGTCAGTTCAAGTTAGCTGAGGCAATCGGAATACCTGTGCCTGAGAACCTCTCTGCTTGGAAAACGCTGCAGTGGCCAGGCAGCCGAAAAGAACGTTTCATATCAGAACCTTTAATAACTACACCACGGCCAGGATAGGACTGCAATAAGTTTTACTGTCAACAACTCAGCTCACAGTCTGAATAGGCTTATTGGGTGTAGCAAGTATGGAGTGGAACAGAGCGCGATAGTCACCAGAACAGATGTATGCCTGCATAATCTTTCTAACAGGCGGAAGTGGTATTGGTGTTTGCACACCGTCCTACAGACATGTACATATGTACATCATAGATACCTATCAATAATACCATCTTTCTACGAGAGCTTGAGGTCGAGAATGATCCCCCGATATTTAACTCTCCATTAAGGATCGTTAAATTAAAAAAGTCGGCATAGTCTAGTAGGTAGTGTGTTGGCTTATTATACGTAAAGGACACGGTTCAAACCCCAGGTCAGGCATCTACTTCTGGTTTCTCATTAATCTGTGGTTTGGAGTCAACTTTATACATATATAAAATTAACACACACATAAGTGGTGTGAGAGGCTAGGTCGTTATCCTGACTGAAGAGCTGTAATGACCAATTATGTACATGTGTATGTAAGTTGAAGAAAAAAAGAAAAATATCTTGTATCGCCTGGTCAAAAGTATCAATTCTGTTTTCCCTGGATTGTCACTTAAATCACACTATGAGCACCAGATCTCAGCAACGAGTATTCAAAAAGATGAGTAGATTCAAATCATACTCATAATTTCGGATACTTATACGCATTCATACTTATTTTAATATCATGGAACCTCTACTCATATACAAAGTTTGAAGTAATCATTGTACTTATCGTTAGTCTAATTCGCAAATGTGTTAAGTCCCTTTTTTCACATTTTACAGGAGGCACAAAAAACATTGTAGCTTTTTCAGTTTTTAAGATTTTTAAACTTTTTAAACGCAATTATTTTTACAAAATAGCTCTTTTTAAATGGCCTAGCTCAAAAATCCATATCCACAAAATCTTGGGATGGAAATTCGCACTTTTTGGACTTAGCATTTTTTCTTTGTAAACTTATTCGTTTTATTGTGGACTTAGCACAATTTCCTACAATCAGTTTTAATTTTAAAAATAAGTTTGATTGAATTTTCTATATTAATTTTATTAAAAAACGGAAACTTAAGACTAGTTTAGTTCATTTCTACATTACATTACATACATTTTTAACTTAAAATAGAAAAAATTCTAAGGTGAGGTAAATCATCGTAAAATTTGTGGTGTTCATTAGGTAAGGTTGATTTGAGAAATTGTAAGTCTTCATACTTTCTTATAGTAATTTTTCTACTTTCTTGATAAAGTTGCTGCAAATTTTCAAAGTCTATAGGATCAATTTTATCATAAATTTTCTGCGATAATATTTTCCATACATCAGAAAACCGAATTTTAAATTATTTTGCTTTGCTTGGGGTGTACTTTAATGCTCTAATATCTGTAACTTTACTATCACCTTTATTACGCCCAAGGTCTGATACTCTTAAGAAATTGAACGTTATCAAATCTTTTGAAAAATTTATGATCTAAATACATAACATCATAGGGTCTAGGGTTTTTTCGAGCATTTTTACAAACATCTATGTATTCTGAAGGTATGTTAATTACTGTTTGTTTCATAGCTCTTTCTCTTTTCTATGAACGCTATCCGCCTCCATTTGTGTATGACCAATTTCAAGAATTTTTTGCTCAATATCAATGCCATGTGTGACAGCCACATTTAACAGGGCATTGCTCATACCACAATTTCTATTTTTTACAATCCATCGCTATAAAAGATTTTTTGGGATTATCGTTTCCACAAAGAACTTTTCTTTCTATAAAGTAAGCCCGAAGCTTGCGAAATCTTCGGAACTCAGACCGTCTTTGAATGCTTCTTTTATGCTTCTTTTTATGCTTTCTTTTTAGATCTCCACTTTTCACGCCTTTAGAAAAAATAGACCAGAAGACGCCAAATTCAATTGAACAAATTAATATTCGTGGAGTTAGCATGTGCTTTTAAAATTTTTCGTAGTTTTGTGGACTTAGCGTTTTTGCAAACCACAAAATTACAACAACTTGAAATTACATAATAACATTTTGTTTGTTGTAAAATATATATTTTGTGCATTGTTACCGTTTTGCATTAAAATATCAATTTTGGAAAAAAGTGGACTTAGCGTCTTTGCGAATTATACTAACGTTATACTTAACAATGCTCATGATGTTGTTGATTTCAACTCTTCTTTACTCAACATTCACAAAATAAGTATGACTTACGAACACTACAATACTCACTAGAAGGTTGTATGTTTGCTCTGCTTGCTGCCTTTGTCTTTTTCTTTCTCCTTTTTTTGTAAATACAACAATAATAAAGACTGTAAACTTTGATGAATGGTTTGAATCACTCGAATCATTTATGAGTATTATAAGCATTTTTCTAATGTTATGAATCTGAATGACTAGGCTTATGAATCAAACATATTTCGAATGGTATGAGTTTGACGTCAACATTGTACTCATACCCATTGCAACCTGTACTTATAAATCAATGTTGTAGGGAGTACGAATTAATCGGAATAGTTGAATTTCAATACTGTTGACTCACTTATATTCAAAATTTCATGAGTGCTTATGAGTAGAGAAAAAACAATTCATTGCTGATCTCTGATGTGTATCAATATAAACTGTTATGGTCACGATAGAAATGTCTTCACAGAGAGGATTTATTGTTAACAACCCTTTTCGTTTATGCTTGTGGTTGCGGTGAGGTCTGTCAAACATATTCAGTATACATTATATAAACAAAAATGTGGCGAAAAATTGCCAGAAAATCATGATTTGCGGAAAGCATTAATTTTTTGTCTTCATTTGAAGAAAAGGGCTGGACAATCGCATCGAATGCTTCTCCAGGCATCAAGCTCTATCGAAAACAATATGCAGACGACGGTTCAAAGATAAAGATTTTGATGTGAGAAAAGAAGAGCGCCGAATCACAAGCAATATTGGCTAAAGATGACACTGTGAGTCAGAAACAAATGCCACAAATATTAAATACTGCACATCAAATAATTTCTGACCGTTTAAAAGCTATGGAAGAGTCCCAAAAGTCTGGTAAATGGGTGCCACATTAATTGCATGACAGACAAATGAAAAACCGTGAAACCAGTTGTGAAATTTTGTTTTAAAGGCACGATGGAAAACCAATGTTGCATCGAATTGTCAATGACGATGAAAAATGGATTTATTTTCAGAATCCTGGGAAAATCGGCTGCAAAACCACATCGATTCGAGTAGAATCCACAAATTGCTTGAAAGACAGACAAACTATGTACCTAGCAATGGATGGCTAATACTTTAAATAAATCTGATGGGACCAGAAAGAAGTGGTGTACCAAGAGATGCTAAAATTTGGTGAAACAGTTAATACAGATCGCTACCGCCAGAAAATAATCAATTTGAGCCATGGATTGATCAAAAAACGACCTGAATGTGCCACCAGACACGACACAGCATTCACCAGATTTAGCTCAGTCTGACCACTATTCATTTTCATCCATGGGACACGTATTGAATGAGCAGCACTTCGATTCCCAAGAGGAAGTCGAAAATTGAATGATTAATTGGTTTGCTTCTAAAGACGAACAGTTTTATTGGCGTGGGATCAAAAAATTTTCTGAAAAATGGAATAAATATTGTAACGAAAATGGAAAAATCAAGATACTGGCGTTTTGCTTTTACATCGTTTAACATTAAAATTATAAACAAAAGCTACAAAAACAAAACAATGCAGCGAACAAACATGTTTACAAATTGTCGTACTGCTTAATATAGCAATAAACACCAGCCTAAAAAAATGGTAAACTAGTAAACAAAAAGACAACAACAAACGCTACAATAATATAGCATTTTCAGTTTAAATTAAACCTTTTTCAAAATAAATGAAACCTTTTTCAAAATGAACGAAACCTTTTTCAGATTAAACGAAACTTTTTTTAAATTAAACGAAACCTTTTTCAAAATAAATGAAACTCTTTTCAGAATAAATAAAACTTTATTCAAATTCAATTAAACATTTTTCAAATTAAATTAAACCAGTTATAGAATTTGTAGGTTTATCATATTCTGTTGTATTTTTTTTTTTTGAGAAATATTCGCAAAAAGTTATTTGAACAACTTAATGTAACGCTTGCATTGTCTACAATTTTCAACGGATTAAAAGACCGTATGAATAGCGCATCTACTATTGAAAACCGTCGACAGTATGCCTCAGAATTTGCAGTTTGGTCTCCTCAACAAAAAGAAAAAATGATTTTTATAGATTTACGGCGTTCACAAGCACGTGCTAAGGTAGGTGAAAGAGCTCATGTTGTTGTGCCAACCGTAAGGGGAAGGAACGTTATTTTAATTGCTGCGATAAATAATGCTGGTGTTGTTTACCATAAAGTTTTTCCCTTTCCACTGTAAATTCAGCCCGTTTCCAAATATTTCTGACGGAGCTCCTGGATAAAATTGAAAGCAGCCCAGAGTTACAAAATTAATTTTTAATTATGGATAATGTCAGAATCCATAAAACCCCGGAAATTCGAAATATGGTGAATAAGAGTGACTGTACACTTAACTTTTTACCACTTTATTCTCCTAAGTTGAACCCGATTTTCTAAGATAAAATTCCACGCCCGATCATTATTAAGTGGCATTACCACAGAGCATAACATAGTAAGTGTGATTGAGGAAAGTGTCGCACAAATTAATCAAAATGATTGTGCGAACTATGTTATGGATATGATCATGACAATTCCTAAAGCGGTCAGTGGACAAATTCTTCATTAATTTTAACAAGTATTATATGAAAATTAATATGTTTGTTTTCTATTAAATTCTATAACTGGTTTAATTTAATTTGAAAAATGTTTAATTGAATTTGAATAAAGTTTTATTTATTCTGAAAATAGTTTCATTTATTTTGAAAAAGGTTTCGTTTAATTTAAAAAGAGTTTCGTTTAATCTGAAAAAGGTTTCGTTCATTTTGAAAAAGGTTTCATTTATTTTGAAAAAGGTTTAATTTAAACTGAAAATGCTATAAATGAAAGCAACAATTTTTACATTTATAGAGATTTTGAGGAGGCCAAGTCATGAACATTCATCAACCTGTTTACTTTGCCATATCAAAGACAGGGCAAAGCAGGCGACTGTGTGAGTAAAAGTTCAGTCAGTCTTGTATGAAGACGCTGTGCGTTTGAAGATAGTCATTACAAAGATCTGTCGAATAATTGTCCAAGAAATTCAAAAGGCAAGATAAATTATAAATTATTTTTATTGAATTCAAGAGTTCATATAAGGATTGATAAAAAATGAAATAAAAACTAAACTAAAAGACTGCAAGGAACTTATGGGATGTTATTGAACGGAACCGCGCAGTAAGAGTACCGCGTTATAGGAGGGCTCCGCGTTATATGGAAACCGCGCTCTGAAAGTACCGCATTATAGGAGGGCTGTCGCAATTTCAGCCCCGTGTTATATGGAAACCGCGTTTTGAGAGTACCGCGTTATAGGAGGGTTTACTGTAATTGTTATTGTTTATGCAAAAGGGTGTAAACAGAGGAATAACAAAGAAAAGCAATTGTTGTTGTTTACACCAAGTTGCGAACATTGGCACACAGAATTGTGCGAATAATAAAGAATTTTAATTAAAATAAATAACACCAGCATAAAAAATGGTGAACAAGTAAACAAAAATACAACAACAAACGTTACAATAATAAATATAAGCAACGATTTTTACATTTATAGAGATGTCATGAACATATAGACGTCATGAACATTCGCCTTCAAGGACATTCATCAGACTGTTTACTCTGCCATATAAAAGGGAAGGCAAAGCAGGCGACGAAGTCAGTGAAGTTCCGTCAGTCTTGTGTGAAGACGCAGTGCGTTTGAAGAGAGTAATCGTGGTTTAAACATCTCCGTTACAAAGATCTGTCGAATAATTGTCTAGTAATTGTTATTGTTTATGCAAAGGGTATAAACAGAGAAATAACAAAGAAAAGCAATTGTTGTTGTTTGCATCAGGTTGTGAACAGTGGCACACAGAATTTTGCGATTAATAAAGAATTTTAATTAAAACTAAACACAAATTTATTTTTATTTTATTTGCAATCGACGAGCTCATATTTTAAACGAAAAAAATTTAAATTTGAAATTAATTGAAAAAAATTGTTTTTATTTTCACAACTGGAACATTAAAACTAAATAAATATTTTCAGCATGTAAGTATCTCTAGAAGAAATTAAAATTACAAGAAAGAAGTGGAGTTTGTAAGTCAATGATGATTTTGATTACCTAATAAAAATAATAAAAGTAAACAAGAAAGGCAAACTAAAGCCGAACCCTTTAGACAAATTAAATTAAATTTCTCAAAAGGAAAGAAAAATGTTGTCAATGGTTTGTAATTCGAATATTTGGACTTAACATGCTGAGACACTCCCCTCCTCTATGGTGTAAGAGCAAGCCCTTATACATGTTGTAAAATTTTTATTGTCATTCTTACCTTTTTTTAGTTCAATGAATTTTATTATCAAAAGCATTCATTTTGACAAAATTCTTTCTTTCCTTCGGATATCAAAAACAATAACAATTTATTAAATACCGCCACCAAGTAACAATCAATGAGCGAACGAACCTTTTCTACACTTCAATAAGATTTTGTAGTTTTTTTTTTAAGTTTTGCCAAGTAAGTGTTGAAGTTCTTTTTCAATAGCCGCACATCAATATTGAACGATTTAACTATTCAATACATTCAGTCCGTCAATCAATCAACCATTTATTCATATTAAAATCACTCAGAAAATCAAAATGATTATTCGTTTGGCATTGTTTTGTTATGTTTTCTTATGTTTTTTCATTTAATCTTATTCAAGTATTTAATAAATATCCTGGCAATACACATGCATTCTAGGTGTTTGCAAATGCGTGAGTGTGTGTGAGTTAATATCTATGTAAGTGTGTTATTCAGTAAATAAAATAAATACAATGATAAATTATTTAAGTGCAGGCTACACCGATGGAAAATATTTTGTAATTTTCCTTCAACAAGGACCATGCCTTCAAATCGCTACACGTCATCAAATGCGGCGCTTAGCGCCTTCCTATTGAGACCTATAGTGATCAGCGTTGACAATACTGGCCTGGCCAACATACATACATAATTGGCCATTACAACCCTTCAGTCAGGTTTACGGCCTAAATTCTCACACTACTTATGTTGTGTGTGTTAATTTGTATACATGAGTGGCGGGACCTACAGTTTAATGTCGACTCCGAACGCCAGATTTTTGAGAAACTTTTCATGGCAATTTTATTTACTCTGAGAGTTTTTTCCAGAAATCTGCCGAGAGGAAGTCGCCGAAGAAATATTTTTTTTTCATATTTCGTTTAGATGTCGAACCCGGGCATTTCGTTTAATAAGCGAACACACTACCTACTAGACTACGGCGACTACTGGCCAATATCGCTTTCAAATCAGAGGTCAGCAATGAGTATTCAAAAAGATGAGTATATTCGAATCGTACTCATAATTTCTGATACTAATACGCATTCATACTTATTTTAATATCATACTCATACTACTCATATTCAAAGTTTGAGTACTTATCGTACTCATACTTAACATTACGTATAATGTTGTTGATTTCAACTCTCATTTACTCTACATTTACAAGAATCACAAAATAAATATGATTCGCATACGAACACTACATACTCACTAGAAGGTTTTGTGTTTTTGCTTTTGCTTGCTGTCTTTTTTTTTTGTTTTTCTCTTTTTTTATAAATGCCTAACAACAACTAAGACTGTAAATTTTGATGAATGATTCGAATCACTCGAATCATTTATGAGTACTATAAATATTTTTTTAAATTTAGGAATCTGAATGAGTAGAAGTATGAATCAAACATATTTCGAATGTTATGAGTTTGATGTTAACGTTGTACTCATACTCATTGCAACCTGGACTTATAAATCAATGTTGTAGTGAGTGCGAATGAATCAGAGTAGTTGAATTTCAATACTGTTGACTCACTCATACTCGAAATTTCATGAGTACTTATGAGTAGCGAAAAAACGATTCATTACTGATCTCTGTTTCAAATAAATACAAATACAATGATGCACTGGACGATCTTGGATCTCTTCTCTGAAGGTGGTTTTTCAACGATCCTAATAGGGTCAGTTGCTAACTGCTCCAAAGCCCATTAAATGAATACGCGTCGTTGTTTATAATTTCGGTTCCTGGGTAAACTTAATTTCATACTGATGCAGGCAAAAGCCACGACGCAAAACCGTCCGTAAAAAGCAGAGTTCCTATGAGCAACTTGAAATAGACTGCCTCTCATATATACTCTCACAGACAGCAGCTATATTTTCGGCAGATCTTGTGCGAGTTTGATTGATTTTTTACTTGACCAGTGCACTCGAATTTATCCACCACATTACGAATAGTCCTCTGGATAGGACGATTATGGCAAATGTAAAATGCGCAACCTTGCTCAAGCAGTTAACCCAGATTTGATAAAAACAATTTTATTATTTGAATGAGTTATTGATAAGACAAAACAGACTGAATACTCGTAAATAACAACTAATTTTGCAGATGTAGCTTCCGCAAGATGTTCGTTATCGACTCTTAAAGTTCGGAAGCCAGAAATTGTTTATGGCCACTCATAACAAGATCATCAGCAATAACAGGTATTATCATCTTAAAATTCGTAACGTGACATGACTACTACCGATCAGACGCTTAGAAACCATATCGGCTGTGTGGTCGTCGAAGAAAGATACTTCTTAAGTGCATATGAAGAACGTTTTGTTCCAGAACATGACTGAGTGTTGCGCGAAACATTTGAACCAAAGTGTGAAGGAGGATTAAAGTTGCAGCAGATACCATTAATATTGTAATGAAAATGAAAAATCTAGATACTGGTGTTTTGCTTTTACATCGCTTTACATTAAAATTATAAACAAAAGCTGCAAAAACAAAACAATGCAGTAAACAAACCTGTTTACCAATTATCGTACTTATTAATATAACAACAAACAAGCATAAAATATGGTAAACAAGTAAGAAAAAATACACAAACAACACTACAAGAATAAATATAAACAAAATACACAAACAATAGTACAATAATAAATGTAAACAACGATGTTTACATTTATAGAGATTTCGAGAAGACGAAGTCATGAACATTCGCTTTCAAGAACATTCATCAGACCGTTTACTATGTCATATAAAAGGCAAGGCAAAGCAAGCGCCTAAGTGAGTGAGGTTCAGTTAGTCTTGTATGAAGGCGCGGTGCGTTTGAAGATCTCCGTTACAAAGATTTGTCGAAAAATTGTCTATTAATTGTTATTGTTTATGCAAAGGTTATAAACAGATGAATAACAAACAAAAGCTATTGTTGTTGTTTACATCAAGTTGTGAACAGTGGCACTTAGAATTGTGCAAATAATAAAGAATTTTAATTAAAACTAAACACAAACTTATTTGTAGTTTACATACAATCTACGAGCTCATATTTTAAACGTATTTAAAAGGTAAAAACGTAATAATATGCTGCAGGTATAGAAAGATCATTTTGTTTGATTGCTGGTCGGATTTCAGCCGAAATTATTGCCCAGAACCAATTAATTGCGATGCAGGCGCATGTCCTTCACTTCATCAAAATGGCAGTGAAAGAGTTTCATTTCATAATTTCAATAAATAATGGACGCCTTACTACATATAGTTAGGACTACAGCCTACCATCTCACATCACTCATGTTGTGTATTCATGTTATTTACGAGCGGGGGTTTGACAAGATTTTTTGTGGCAATGCATTATCCCCATAGCTGTTTCCCGAAGATTGTTGAGAGAATTTCTACAAAAAAAATGTATTACTGATTTAGAAAGAAAGGAAACTACGTGCCCCTAATCTACAGCGATCACAATTCTCATGTTCAATCGATGAAATTATAAATTGTAGACGAAATTGTCCAGAAGCAACAAGTTTTGAAGACAAACTTCGTTTTAAGCATAAATTGAACTCAGTAACGAACTGAATTACTATATTCGAGTGTATTATTTAAAAAATATTTATGTATGGAACATGTTTGATTTACATGTGCATTGTAAAATAAGATTCTTATTTCATTCCATATTTATTTTATATCGTACATATATTGTTGTATTTCAAACAATTCAATGCTAATGGAGAAATCATAACATTCATCCTGGCATTCATACATTCATCCACTCTACTCCACTCCATTCATTCGTCCAATCATTCATTTATTCATTCACATACATCATATCAAACGTTGTATTGAATCCGTGTTCTGTATTCAGTATTCGATATTCAATAGACCGGAAATAATATCTGAATTCAAATTTAAATGAACGGAAGTAATTTCAACAACAACCGCAGTGGCAGCAGGAGCAGTAGCACTACGTATTCAATGGACACAGGATGGATGGTATCAGAGCGGCTAATATTTTCAATACTTCGTTCAGAATTTCATTTTTTTCTGATTTTCATTTCATCAAGCACGCATGCATATGTATGTATGCATGACTGCGTGTGTGTGTGAGTATGTGGGAAAGGAAATGAATGAGAGCAAGAAAGGATATGAATGTTGCAAGAATGGAATATGAATCAATTTATAACCGTTATAATAATAAAAAATAATTGTAATAACATCACCCCAACCAACAACAATACTTATAGTTAACATTGTGTAATGAACGGAAAGCCTTGCCCTGAGTTGCTATTGCCTACATATGTGCGTATGGACATAATAGTCATTCAAAAATAATACTGTGAATGATCTTAATAAATTAAAATATAATTATATTGAATACAGAGATCAGCAATGAGTAATCAAAAAGATGAGTAGATTCGAATCATACTCATAATTTTTGATACTTACACGCATTCATACTTATTTTAATATCATACTCATACTACTCATATTCTTAACAATACGCATGATGTTGTTAATTTCGACTCTCCTTTACTCAACATTTACAAGAATCACAAAATATGTATGATTCGCGTACGAACACTACAATACTCACTACAATGCTGTGTGTTTGCATTGTTTGCTAACTTTGGTATTTTTTTTTCTTTTTTTGTAAATGCTCAACAACAACTAAGACTGTAAACTTTGATGAATGATTCGAATCACTGGAATCATTTATGAGTTTTATAAGAATTTTTCTAAAGTTATGAATCTAACTGAGTAGGCCTATGAATCAAACATATTTCGAATGTTATGAGTTTGATGTTAACGTTGTACTCATACTCATTGCAACCTTTACCTATAAATCAATGTTGTAGCGAGTATGAGTGAAACAGAGTAGTTGAATTTTACTACTGTTGAGACACTCATACTCAAAATTTCTTGAGTATTTATGAGTAGCGAAAAAACGATTCATTGCTGATCTCTGGTACATACTATTTAAATATGACATAATGTTGTCCCATACAAATGGTATTTTAGAAAACTTTTTCATTTTCCTTGCACTTGTAAAGTTAGTTTTTAATTTTTTCTATAATTTTTAATAAATTTATGTAAAAAAACATTTGAATTTGAAACGAAAGCTTGTCAATCAACATAGAAATGTCAGAGAATAAGTTCAACCTTATTTGCCGCATCACCATCAATCAGCATCATATTGGTTGGCTGATTTAAAAGTTTAAATTTAAAAATACAATGAAACAAAAACGGTTTAAAATTTCGTCAAATTTATTTCATTTGTTGTGAAGTACAATTGTTCCGGTTAGAAATGGAATATTTTTCATTCATAAGGCTGACGCCTCATACGATCGGACAAATTTTCGTGGACTTTTTAGAGTGTTTCGGCAATGGCATACCAAATGTTTGTCTTCAAATGCTCAATTGTCTCTGTTTTTTCGGCATAACACTTTTCTTTTTACAGCGCCCCATAGAAAATAACCCAAAGGTATCAAATCGCAGCTTCTTGGCAGCCAATTGACAGCACCATTTCGGCTAATTAAACGGCCATCAAACGTTCACATCAATACCACGTAGAGCGGGTACAAAACAAAGGGTTATCATGATGCGATAGGTATCTCTATTGATCGTAATGGTTGCGCCGTCCTAATTTTCAGTGAAATATCGGCCAATGATGCCTTGACCCGATCAAATTTAAACCTTGTACTGAGTTTTCCAGCCCAACAATGAATTAATACCTTGAAGAATTTAAATTAGTGATGCTAGGAAATGTCGAGCTTTTCTTCAACAAAATAGAGAACCGATTATCAAGTGACATCCATAAGTGTTTTCGTAGGTCATAATTCATTGCAAGGGCACTACTTCCAAACAAGCATCCAGTTGCTTGCATAGGTTGACGACATTGACATCATAATGCGTACCAAGCGAGAAGTTACTGCTGCCTTTAGTGCTATTGAACGGGAGTCTATTAAGATGAGTCTGGCAGTAAATGAGGAAAAAACGAAGTATACGTTGTCGACAACGGCCAATAACTATACTTTCGATGTAGTCAATGAAATTGCCTCCCCCCTCTCATACGACAAAACTAATACTCTACAAGAAGCTCATCATTCTTTTTTACTGTGAATACACTAAGCAATGATGCAGCAGCCTTGGGAGTATTCGAGAAAAAATTCCATGTCGTTCGAATGAAAAGGATGCTCCGGGAGACATATAATTGATGAGGGATTGTTTGCGTGGGAAGGGCCAAATCGAGGAAGCCCTGTCATCGATTTGTGTGACCAACTGACAAAGGCGCATAAGAAGCAGACAAGCCTGGAAGGAACTCCGTTATTCTAATTGTTAATGGGGAATTAAGTAGGTAAATAGGTATGTCATAATTTTGAGTTTGATCTTACGTTTAGGAGCTCCAACGACAAAATCCGCTTCAGTGATGTGACGTAGCAGTTGTAGCTTTAGGATCTTTAAAGGGAAACATATTTAAAATTACACCAGCGAAAGTTATAAAGTTTATGTGGCTTTGTGGTTTTCAAATATATCGAATGATTTTTATGAAGTTTATAGCACATCAGTTATTGATATTATTAAACATCAAGAACTCAACATTTAATTTTTTATTTTCGTCTCAATTTAGTCAAATTGTATGTAAGTATGAAAGTTTTATTTTCAGTTGAAACTAATTTTTTGTGTATAAAACTATGTATATCATATCCCTATAATGGACTTTTCCGTTTTAACTTCTAAATTTCTAAATTAGAAAAGAAACGTCAATTTCCCAAAACGGAATAAAATTATAAAAATTCCTTTAAATTGTTATACAAATAAGCTTAAAATTTCCAAAGTTCCGTTTCCTCCACTTCAAAGCAGCACATGTTGCTAATGAATGTATCAGAATACAGCTCCACTTCCTGTTTTGTTGTTGTTAAGGAAACCAAATAAGAAGAAAACTTTTTGTGGCCCCTGTTACAGTGGTTGGGCCATACACGTGCGTTTTATATTTAAATTAAAAAAAAAAATAGAAAAGTTGGTATACAGCTTTCAAGCTAATCTGTAAATTTTCCATGATAATGTGATAGTGATACTTAAAGTAAGTTAAAGTAAATTCGCCTGCTTTACGGTTTAGACATTAAAACTAAATTTGATAAAACTATGCCCACACCAGAGATCAGCAATGAGATGAGTAGATTGGAATCAAACTCATAATTACCGATACTTATACGCATTCATACGTATATTAATATCATACTCATACTACTCATATTCAAAGTTTGAAGTACTCATCGTACTCATACTTAACAATACGCATGATGTTGTTGATTTCGACTCTCCTTTACTCAACATTCACAAGAATCGCAAAATAAGTATGATGCGCGTACGAACACTAAAATACTTACTAGAAGGTTATTTGTATGCTTTCCTTGCTGCTCTGTCTCTTTGCTTAAGTGTCTTTTTTTCTTATTTTGTAAATACAACAACAACTGAGACTGTAAATTTTAATGTGTGATTCGAATCACTAGAATCATTTATGATTATTATAAATAATTTTCTAAATTTATTAATCTAAATGAGTAGGCGTATGAATCAAACATATTTCGAAAGTTATGGGTTTGATGTCCATGTTGTACTCATACTCATTGCAACCTGTACTTATAAATCAATGTTGTGGTGAGTACGACTGAATCAGGGTAGTTAAATTTCAATACTGTTGACTCACTCATACTCCAAACTTCATGAGTATTTATGAGTAGCAAAAAAACGATTCATTGCTGATCTCTGGCCCACAACCATACCATATCGCAATATATTTTTGATGTTAAATTATAAATTCGTTTATTTTTTTTTTCTTTCACAATATTTCTCTTTTCCTTATCAAACATTTTGTTTTCACAGCTGCTTGCTTTGAATCCATCTACTATCACAAGTTCCAGTATTCTAATCAAGATACAAAATGTCAGTAAAAAATCATTTTTTTTTATCGACGTAATGAAAAAATAAAATGAGAAATAAAAATATAATGACAAAGCCGAAAATAGAAATAGAAGTACGCCAATGGAAAAGTCGTCGTAAAATGTGACAAACTATGGTAAACAAGGCGGAAGTATGGTGAGTGAAGCAATTGAAGTACAGCAATCTGCCATATAAACTAAAGCGCTTTTCTTTTATGTCTTAGAAAAAAAATTATTAAGAAAGAAAGAACGAAAAAAAGTAAAGCAAATAACAAAATTTGATAAGTAGGAAATAATGTAAAACGTTATAAATAAGTAACGAAATTCAGACACACACTTATGCTTACACGCACCCACAGGATTGGTTTGATTTAAAGCCGTACAGTAAAAAACACAATGATTGACAAAAAATTGTCGTACGTCGTTAAAAATTTTCTTCTTTGCTCTGTTTCTCTTATGCGATACATAACATCAAAGTGTCAATGAATGAATAAATGAACAATTTAGTGAACGAATGAAATGAATGGAATGGAATGAATGAATAACTGACTGACTGTCAATATCTTGTTGATGTTGCGTTGAATGAACAAATGGCAGTTAGATGACGGTGTCTTTAATGAGGGGCTTAACGCCACACTAAACATTAGAAAAAAAACAGCAACAACAAAGCAGTGTTATTATTTGGTAACAGTTTGACACCCAAACCCCTGCAAAGTACACGCACACCCAAATTTAAGTTTTTTAAGTGAATATATTGCTTAGAAACAGCAACAAAAAACAGTCATCATTAAATAAAAATGTCATAAAAAAACCAGAAAATGTGATCCTCCTGTATATAGAAAAGATAAGGCCGAAGAGGAGGGGCGGGGAGTATATTAGTCGTAAGTTTCTAAAATGCAATCACATTATATGGTAAGTTCACTCAAGCCAAAAGGTGCTACTTATGCCATATTTTCATGGTCATGCTCTACTATTTTCTTCATTTTTAAGACTTTTGTGAGTTCTACAGCACCTCCCCCTCCCCAAAACGGTTTAATTTAAGACACCACTTCTGTTTATAAATGTTAAGAAATTTAAGATGTGTATATAAAAACTTAAACTTTAATCGATCTCACTGAATAGCGGCCAGGTATTTAGATTTAGGTTATGATTAGAGGGCATGCACTTATAAATTGAGACAAGTACAGTATCCGGAGGTCCAGTTGACCCATTGTGCAAGGTCCTAAAGGGGAGAGGATAATAATGGAGATAGGGAAAACAGGAGAGGAAGTAAGAAATAGAGAATGAGGAAGCAGAGGAATTACACAGACAAACGAAACACAAAGGAGAGCGCGACTATACTATTGAAGCTCTAGCACTTCTCATATACATACATATGTACATAATTGGCCATTACGGCCTACCTTCTCACACCAGTCATGTTGTGTGCCTTACTTGAGTGGCGGGACCTACAGTTTAACATCGACTCCGAACGACAGATTTTTGGGAAAATTTTTCATGGCAGGTTTTTTTTTACTCTCAAAGTTTTTGCCAGAAATCTGCTGAGAAGAGGTCGCCGAAGAAATATTTTTTTCATATTTCGTTTTGATTTCCGGACTGGGGCTCGAACCCGGGCTTTTACGTCTAATAAGCGAACACACTACCTACTAGACTACGGCGACTTCTCAACCAGCTCATAAATAAACTGACATTTACGAATATAAAAAATCCTCTAGCTCAACAACATGTTTTTATGTTCACTGTCTCTTTTTTAATCTGTCAGCGACAGGTGTAGTTTTACAGGACTCTGCCTCCGGCATCTGCTAATTGCAATTTCGGCTGTTTCAGACAGTAGTTTGAGCAGAACATACTCGACTTATCTCCACTTTTGTCTTTAAATCTCGATCTCAGTTGAGGTCTGCTCGACTGGCGGATACCAGTTTCATTCATTCCATGATTCGCATACAAGGCAACTGGCTTCGGACAGCTGTTAAAAATATGCAAGTGGAATGAATTACAAAGCTAATTCATCATGTTAGACGAATACAATTTGTTTTCTATTTATAACGTAATATCGGTTTGTCCAACACCAAACATAGAGTTCAGATATACTCATGAAACTTCTGCAAATAATACATGCGGTTTGTTAATATTGTTACGAAAATGGAAACGGTGTAACATTGTTTAGCATTAAAATGTTAAACAAAAGCTACACAAATAAATACAACAATCTTGTTTACAAGTAAACCAACAACATCATTGTGAAAGGAAAGGAGATAGACAAGTAAGCGAGAACGCAACAACAAGCAGTGTGAACAAAATACACAAACAACAATGAAACCGCGATGAGTTCTCAAGAAGGCGGAACCATGAACGTTCGACTTAAAGAACCTTCATCAGACTGTTTACGTGAGCATATAAAAAGGCAAGACAAAGCAGGCAACGAATAGTAATAATTCGTTGCGTGTGAAGAAACCAGTCGTGGTTTGAAGATCGCCGTTGAAAAGATCTGCGTGGTAAGCACAGAAGAATGGCGAACAAGCAATTATTGTTGTATACGTCAAGTTGTAAACGGTGGCACACAAAAGTAGTGCGAACAATGAACAGAATAAACACATACTTGCTTTTATTTTGTTTGCAATCAACGAACTCATATTTTAAACGTTCTTAAAAAGGTAAAAATGTAACAATATATTAGAAACCAACTAAAACATGAACCGTTAAGCTTTCAAGGTAATTGCACAAATGCTCGAATTTTAAAATCTGCAAAATGTCCTTTCCTGCTAAAACACCATTATTCGCCTCCATTATAAAACTAGTGAAACATTTATAATTTTATTTGTAATATAAATGCTAATGGTGTAGTAATAAGCATTCTTAATTCGTTTATAATAAAATTATTACAGTGACAACAGCATTTCGATTATGAATTTGCAACTTTCGTTTATTCCCTTTGACAAATTACTTTTTCAAATATTTTTTTTTTGTTGCCTCATATGCCCCGAGCAGGGAAAAAGATAAAAAAGCATAAAAGCATTTAAAAAAAATATATGCCTGATGACTGACTATCAGCCATCAATCACAGGCGATACGTACATGGATTTAAGGTCCGTTAATGTTCTCTGCTGTTGCAAATTCATTCAAAAATTCCTTTTTTTTTGGAATGTCAATGCTGGTGACACATGAAGATTTCCACAAATACATAAGCACAAGCATTAATACATCAATCAGAATTTAAGCGGAGACCACCACCACCACTTATCAAAGCATATTTTTGAAAAAATTCGTTATGGTATAAGATAAATAAGAGTTTCATATTCGGCAGTTATAAAAAAAGAGTGTAAAAAAGAACTTAACATATTATAAAAGTTATCATAAATTAAATAAAAATTTATTAAATTTCAATATTTTATTGGGAGCCAACGAGAAACTGAAAGACGATGTCGATTTTGCCAAAATAAATCATATTTTCGGAAGATGCTCATTTTTATCTTGGTGGATAAGTTAATATGCAAAATCGCCAAAGAACCCATTACGAGTGCGGCTTGTAGAGCGGAGGCATTATTTGTCCATATTTCTTTGGAAATGTTTTTTTTTTGTACGCTTCATGTTATTGATCAGATATCAGCAATAAGTATTTATAAAGATCATGGAACTTCTACTTATATTCAAAGTATGAAGTACTCATCATATTCATACTTAACAACACGTATGACGTTGTTGATTTCGACTCTCCTCTACTCAACATTTACACGAATCACAAAATTAGTATTGTTACGAAAATGGAAACATCGGTTAATATTAACATGATTAACAAAAGCAACACTAGCAAATACAACGAACTTGTTACAAGTAAACCAACAACATCGGTATGAAAGAAACGGGCATAAACAAGAAAACGAGAACGCAACAAGAAGCAACGTGAACAGAATACGCAAACAACAATGAAGTCGCAATAGAGTTCTCGTGAAGGCGAAAACACGAACATTCTACTCAACCTTCATCAGGCTATTTACGCGAGCATATAAAAAGGCAAGACAAAGCAGGCAACGAGCAGGAAGAATTCAGTCAGTCTTGTGTGAAGGCACGTTGCCTGCAAAGAGAACAGTCGTGGTTTAAATATCTCCGTTGTAGAGATCTGCGTTGTAAGCAAATAATAAAAGCGAACAAGCAATTATTGTTGTATTCGTCTAGTTGTGACACACTAAAGTAAAGAGTTTAATTGAAAGAGTTTAATTGAAACGTTTTAAACGTTTTTAAAAAGTAAAAACGTAACAGTATGATTCGCGTACGAACACTAAAATACTCGCTAGAAGGTTGTGTGTTTGCTTTGCTTGCTGTCTTTGTCTTTTTTCTTTTTTTGTAAATGCAACGACAACTAAGGCTGTAAATTTTGATGAATAATTCGAGTCACTCAAATTATTTATGAGTATTAAAAGTATTTTTCTAAATTTATAAATCTGAATGAGTAGGCTTATGAATCAAACATATTTCGAACGGTATGAGTTTGATGTCAAAGTTGTACGCATACTCATTGCAACCTGTACTTATAAATCAAAGTTGTAGTGAGTACGAATGAATCAAATGAATGAATCAAATAAATGAATAGCTATTTTTTAATATTCTTGACTCAATTATATTCAAAATTTCATGAGTGCTTATGAGTAGCGAAAAAACGATTCCTTGCTAATCTCTGGTACTTTAATTTTACAAATATTGTTTTGCAGTTTACGTCTGCACCTCAACAATTAATTCATAAGCCCAAAGAGAATAAGGCGTGTTGAGAATTTTATATTGAATTGAGAATTGTAGTCAGTGGCATTATAATACACGTTATATATAGCGAAATTTACAATTTTGAATTCTAAAAGATATGGTTATGTTATGCAAACGGCATCTACCAACAATTCCTTCGTATTGCAAAACAAATTCACATGAATTTAACATATGGCGCTCATTTGACGTCACGAAATCTCTTAAAACGTCTTGTTGCACATTATATGACTTTAAAAACCGTCGATGTCAACCTTGCAAGGACTCCAGTTTCCTAGAAAAGTAAATTCTAATACAAGATTTTCATGTAACTTATGTGAAAAATACTTTAAGCAACAAATATGAAAAAATATTTCTTCAGAAATTTCCTCTCAGCAGACAGCAAAAACTCTGAGAGTAAATAAAATTGCCATGAAAAAGTTTCTCAAAAATCTGTCATTCGGAGTCGACTTTAAACCCGCCATGTATAAAATGAACACACACAATAATAAGTGGTGTGAGAAGCTAGGTCGTAATACTGACTGAAGTATGGTAATGACGAATTATGTATGTATGTATTTTAAAGCTAAAATATTTCCTTTGTGGGTAGAAGAAACAATTGTTGTTCTCTTCCTTAAACATTCGACTGGAGGAAGACATTTTGGCTCGAAGACTTAATACTTAAATTGCAATAAAATTTAATCAGTAATGTAGTGGCGTTATTAGAAATTTTCATAAAGAGCTGAAAATTTATTATTAAGGAAGATGACTTTGGGAATTCTCTCTTTAGCTGAAATCAGTAGTTGTGCAAAGTAATAACACAATCAGGTAATGTTCTGTATTTGCCAATAAAAATGCCCACTCTTACTTGTGACATTTCTTTCCTCAGCATATGGTACATGTGAGTATTATTTCCTATCGCAACTGTGAGGAGCAGAGAGTATCTACCATATAAAGGGTGGTTGGTTTAAAAGTTTAAATTTAAAAATGCAACAAAATTTAAACGGTTTGAAAATTTTCCAAATTTATTTCTTTGTTGTGAAGTACAATTGTTCCGGTTAGAAATGGAATATTATTTCATTCATATGGCTGCCGCGGGGGGCCTCACAGTGCCTAATTCGATCGGACCAATTTTCGTGCACATTTTAGAGTGTATGGGGTCGTATCTTGGCAAATGACATCAAGAGTGTTGGCCTTCAAATGCTCAATTGCCCCCGGTTTGTCGGCATAGCACTTTTCTTTAGCAATGCCCCACAGAAAATAGTCCAAAGCTGTTCAATCGCAGCTTCTTGGCGACCAATTGACATCACCATTTCGGCTAGTTAAACGGCCATCAAACGTTTCACGCAATAAATCGATTGCGATGTGTGGCAAGTTGCCCAAACCAAACATCGTTCATACCAATACCAGGAAAAAATTGGTTATCATGGTGCAATAAGTGTCTCCCTTCATCGTAATGGTTGCGCCCTATTCATGTTCAAAGAAATATGGGCCAATGATGCCTTGGCCCTAAAAACCGGACCAAACTGTCACTTGTATTGGAGGCATTGGCTTCTGTAAGACCACATGTGGGTTTCCTAAACCTTTAATACGGCAATTTTGGTTATTAACGTACCCACCAAGATGAAAATGAGCTTCATCCGAAAAGATGATTTTTTGGCAAAATCGATATCATCGAGCAGTTTCTTGTTGGTCCAATAAATCCCAACCTAGCACAAGCGTAAATCGATACATTACGTTCAGTGGAGATAACATACTGAATTTTATGACAGAATAGAATGACATAAGTATTGCCAGATTTTAAATAACAGATGGTTCAAATTTAAAGCCATAGATGGTCCTCCCTATACAATGGGTTATACTTATAATGAGGCTACATTTAAAATTCTATTTTTAATTTCACGAATGGTGCAGATTTAATTTGTTGTGTATTGTTGTATTGTATTGTATTGATGTGTATTGTTGTATTGTTGTACTGTTGTATTTTCTATAGTGTAATTAATATTATATCAACATCAACATAACAAGTCAAGGAATAAAATTCCACTAAAAAGATTAAAAAATTAAAATAAAATACATGAATGAAATGTAGGAGACATACATGCCTGCATAGTTTAAATAATTTTATTAATAAGAACATGTAAAATGTATTTAAAAAAGTAATTATAAACTTTTAAATATGTATTGTAAACAATGATACACATTAAATTTAAAACTGAAGACATTAAATGGTTGGTTCATGCCTCTACTCATTTTTGTCAGTCATTCATACTCATTGTATACCAACAAATAAAATATTTAAGTATATAACATGTCATATTGTTTCAATAATTTATATCAACAACAACAACAACAAAAGAGGAGCAATTGAACCAAGCGAGATATCATTTGAATTTTTCAAATAATTTCAAAAGTTTTTAAATGAAGTCATGCATGAGACCCAAGTAATCATACATACGGTACATTCAATACGAATGGTTGGTTTTTGGTATATTCATGCATACATACAGAAAACGAAAATATTACTTTTGAAGACATAGTTTTTATTGAAAACATACGCTCATGTACGTATGAACGAATGTACAACATTTTCATTTGACACTTGTTCTAAATATTCAAACTTTTTATTGTTGGTCCAACATCATTTCAAAGTCATAACCTCCGTAAAGTTGTCATATCATCACCAGCATTTAGTTTCTCTACTCCTCTAGCATTTTCAAAATTTTACTCAGCATTTACATACACTCTGTTCTGTTCTTTTTTTACCATCTTTCTCATATTTTTTTTGTTGAGTATTCTTGTTGTTGTCAAAATTTGAAAACGAATCGAATGCTAACATTTAAGTTTATTTCGTTTACAAACTGTAAATGACAGTTTGAAAAACATGAAATTAATGTCAATAATTTTGTCATAAAATGCATACTTTTTTATGTACTTTGAAGTACCAAAGTTCATTTGAACAGTCAAAATTTACAATAGGGAGGTATCGTGGTTCAGTTTAATCTGAAGAACATTTCAATACATTTGTTCGTAGTCAGAGATCAGCAATGAGTATTCAAAAAGATGAATAGATTCGAATCATACTCATAATTTCTGATACTTATACGCATCATACTTATTTTAATATCGTACTCATACTACTCATATTCAAAGCTTGAGGTACTTATCATGCTCATACTTAACAATACGCATGATGTTGTTGTTCAACTCTCCTTTACTCAACATATACACGACTCACAAAATAAGTATGATTCGCCTCCGATGAGTTGACGTACTTGCTCTGAGAACAAAGTTCGCTGTTCCTAGTTATCGTCTGAAGATGATGAAGAGCTATTTGCGAGATCGTGAGCTTATTTACGATACAAACGAAGGACGTAAGAGGCAACAGATTACATCTGATGCAGCTCAAGGATCAATTATTGGTCCTGACCTATGGAACATAACCTATGATGATATATTCCCACTATGATGCCAGTGGGTACACATCTTGTTGGATATGCCGATAACGTTGCGGCCATAATTATGGCTCGAAATGTCGAAGAGGCTGGAAGAAAGCTCAACCAAGTGATAATAAGAACGAAGACGTGGCTCGAGGACGGAGGACTCAAACTCGCAACAGAAAAAACTGAGTTGATACATTACGATATGCGCCACCACTTTGACGACGCAGAAAGTAGTCAATTATCTTGGCATTCGATTGGACCCTAATCTGACGTTCTGGGCTCAGATCCAACACGTTGCAACCAAAGCCGCTAGGGTTACCTCCTTACATAGTAAGCTTATGGTCAATGTTGATGGTCCTGTACAGAGTAGACGCAGATTGATGATGGCAATTACAGACTCTATGCTGCTTTACGACAGTGAGACCTGGGCAGAAGCGTTAAAGGCCGACTGTAGAATGCAAATTTTATCATCGGTATAAAGAACCGCTGCACTTAGGGTGGCATCGGCGTATAGAAATGTATCTAAGTCAGCAATAATGGTAATCAGTGGTGTAATACCTAAAGGTCTACAGGCAAGCGAGCGGAAGAGGGTGTGGGAAACTAAAAACCTGCACAGATAGAGAGAGAGAGTAAATGTCGACGATGCCAGAAATCGAACCGTACAACACCGTCAAGAGAAATAGAACACTGAAACAAGTGATAGATGGACGACAAAACTTCTCCCAGATATTACCCGCTGGATTGAGAAGAAATTTGGTGAGTTTAATTACTATTTAACACAGCTGTTATCCGGACACTCATATTTTTGTTAATATCTGTTTAAAATGGGAAAGATAGCACGACCAAACTGCATTTATGGTGATGCGTCGATTAATGACGCGGAACACACTTTCTTTTATTTCATTTCGTTTCTTTTCATTATCTTAATATCCATGAAGGTATGAAAACCTTTGATCATCAAGTTTCAATGACATTTAAAGAAAGCTTGAAATCCCCAAATGTTTAACATTAAAAATGATCTGGTAATGTGTTTTTATATTTTAAGAAAGCATTGCTTTTATTACAAACCCTAACTATTAGTTCTGGAGCTTCTTTCAAGTTAAATTGAATTCGATGAAGTGAACTTCCGCTTGGAAGCAACACACGACTTTCCCAACTGGATATTATCCAGAGCAACTGGTATTACGCAGAATTGTCTCTCTCTTTAAAGAGTATGTATCAACCACATTATGCCTTTCCCTCTTATTATTCATTCTCATTTACCAGGGACTGTCTAACAGATATTTATTACGGAAACTGTCAATCAATTGATTTGCTTGGTCAGAATGCTTTCTGATGAATCTTGCGTTAGACATATGTCTCCCTAACTCAACCACAATCCGCAGCATGCAACATGCTTAAATTCAATATAACGTTTAGCAAGGATAAACATACGCAAGAATTTGTATCTTATCCAAAATCCCTTGAGCTGTCTTCGAGAATGACTAAACAAAACGTTTTATTGAACTTAAGGGTCGATTGGATTTCGGGTGTTGTATTTGTATTAAGTTTTTAAATTCGATGCATCGAATGTTTTATTCGATGTAAGCCAGGGATCAGCAATGAATCATTTTTTCTCTACTCATAAGTACTCATGAAGTTTCGAGTAAGTCAACAGTATTGATGTTCAACTACTCTGATTTATTTGTACTCACTACAATATTGATTTATACGTACAGGTTACAATGAGTATGAGTACAACGTTGACATCAAACTCATAACATTCGAAATATGTTTGATTCATGAGCCTACTTTTATTCAGATTCATAAATTTAGGAAAATACTCATAAATAATTCCAGTGATTAGAATAATTCATCAAAATTTACAGTCTTACAAAGACACCATGCAAAGCAAACACACAACCTTCTAGTGAGTATTTTAGTATTCGTACGCGAATCATACTTATTTTGTGATTCTTGTAAATGTTGAGTAAAAGAGAGTCGACAACAACAACATCATGCGTATTGTTAAGTATGAGTACGATGAGTACTTCAAACTTTGAATATGAGTGTTATGAGTATAATATTAAAATAAGTATGAATGCGTATAAGTATCAAAAATTATGAGTATGATTAGAATCTACTCATCTTTTTGAATACTCATTGCTGATCTCTGATATAAACATTGTCATCAGATATTGAACTTCTCGAAGATTAGTGTTGAATGCGCTACTCGTATTTGACGTAAACAATATACGAAATGGAATATCATCTTTGTTATCGTGCACAACATTATCTAATTTTTTTATCTTATTCTACGCTTTTATTATAAGAACATCTTGCTGTAATTCGTCCTTTGCATATCAAAATTTGCATCACAATGTGTATCTGCCGGTAAAGCAGTTTTTCATCAAAACATTGAATTTTTCTAAACAAAGGCACCCTAATTCATTTACATTCAAAGATATTAATATTTATGTATGTAGTGGTATTATTATTTTTATTTTTCACAATATTTATGTTTATGTTTTATGGTTGTATTGGTAAGAAGTTATAATATCATTATCATCAGCATCATTTTCTCTATTTCTCGCTCTCTTGTAACCATAAATAAATGACAGCCATCGAACACTATTACGTACACAAACTACTTGTTCACGTATTTGCGCCAATATGTTTACATTCATACATTTACACACATCCTCTTGTACAATATTTACTGTCACTTACAAAGTAGTAGTGTTTTTCAACTTGAATTACACACACTTTACACATTTACATACATAAGTATCATTTTCAAAATACACTCAAATGAGAGGAGTATTAAAAATTGTTTTTTGATGGTGTATGTATTTTATTAAAAAAACACACACAAACACAATTCATGTTATGCTGATAGTAATGCTGTTAGTTGTTGTTTTAGTTTATGTTGTTGATATTAATGTTGTGTGGTCGCTTGTAGTATTCTTTATGGCATAAGTATGTTTACATGTTATAAATAATTGTATTTTGTTTCCAGTGCACACACACATACACACAACTAACACAACATTTATGAATTTCTGTAGTTTTTCACAAACACTACACCAACAAAAAATATTAAATAAATTGAAAATATGGCAGTGTGTTGTGATTGCGATATGAGTAATATGAGTGGGTATTTGGTAGTTTGTTTAGTGGGTGTTGTTTTTGTCAAATGTATTACATCAATCGGAATACATCATATTTACATACTTTCATACATGGTTTACATGTTTATGTGTATACATACATGGTGTAAAATTATTACATAGTTAATCTATGATGTCAACTATAGATCCGTATTGAGACACTATAAAAACGTTATAAATGGGAAGGATAATGTTAACAAGAGATTGACAACTTAACGCATTCGAATATTTGTACAGGGTCTTTCAATAATTTCTTTTTTGCCCTTGTTCTATTGACAAGTGCTTAGATGTGTACAATTTTCTAAACATAAATCAGTAAACTTCAGTCGACAATTAAAATCTTCAGTTAGACGGATGTATTTGTAAATATATTTTAGCTGATGTGTAAGGTTAGGTAAGGTGACTTCCCTTTAAGAAAGAGGAATGCACTTAGGCCTGCATTTAGCTCCATTGTAAAACCACAAGCAATTGTACTCTGGGTTCAAACATTCCCTAGAGGTAACCAATCCGAGGAGTCCAAAATAAATCTTGCAATAGCAGCAAAATCAAAAAACTCATGACATAACATAATTGGCCCTTACAACCCTTCAGTCAGGATTACAGCCTAGCTTCTCAACACCACTCATGTTGTATGTTTTAATTTTATACATGAGTGGCGGGAACGACAGATTTTTTAAGAAACTTTTAATGGCAATTTTTTTAACTCTCAGAGTTTTTTCCAGAAATCTGCTGAGAGGAAGTCGGCGAAGAAGTATTTTTTCATATTTCCTTTTAATGTCTGCCCCGCGATTTGAACCCTGGCTTCGCGTCTAATAAGCGACTTCATAATCAAATCAAAATTCTTAGTTTTTTTATTACAAGAGCGTGTCACAGACACACGTAGTGAAAAGCTGTTCCTTTATCCTCCTGAGACCAACAGTTCCTGCGGAATGCCAAGTCTTTCTACTCGACTACCAAACCGACAATGGCCCGTGAGATTGTGCTATGTGAGTGAGTCGATCCTCTTTTTGTAGCAACATTGAACACTCTTACTGTCAACGGGAATAGGCTTCCCTATAATACATTCATACATACCAGAAATCAGCAATGAGTATTAAAAAAAATGAGTAAATACGAATCATACTCACAATTTCTGATACTTATAAGCATTCACACTTATTTTAATATCATACTCATACTACTCATATTCAAAGTTTGAAGTACTCATCATATTCATGCTTTACAATACGCATGATGTTGATTTCGACTCTCCTTTACTCAACAACGAATAACTCGAATCATTTATGAGTATTATAGGTATTTTTCTAAATTTATGAATCTGAATGAGTAGGCTTATGAATCAAATATATTTCGAATGGTATGAATTTGATGTCAACGTACATAGTTAAATTTCAATACTGTTGACTCACTTATACTCAAAATTTCATGAGTACTTATGAGTAGCAAAAAAACGATTCATTGCTGATCTCTGGTCAACGTTGTACTCATACTCATTGCAACCTATACTTATAAATCAATGTTGTAGTGACTACGAATGAATCAGAGTAGTTGAATTTCGATGCTATTGACTCACTCATACTCAAAATTTCATGAGTACTTATGAGTAGCGAAAAATGATTCATTGCTAATAGTGCGGTTTTCAAATCTCGAATATATTGTATATTGTAGTACTGGCTGGTTTCACGCTTGTTATAAAGGGTTGGTTGATCTGCTGGTTAAGACCTAATAGCTTGAGCATGAATCAAACTTGTGCTGGTTATTCGAAAATAGATTTCTGTCAATAGATTGCAGGCAATCGTTTTGGATGTCATAAATGTTGAATCACATTTTCAATAATAACAAGTACAAAAGTAATACGAGTTTTTTTTTCTTTTCTCTTTCTTTCTTATACTCTGTGAGAAAAGGTGTTTTAAAACTTTTCAAAACTCAGAACTCAATCGAAAATAAAATACAAAAACAAACCAAAAGAAAATAAAGAGAGAGGGCAGAGGAGAAAAGAAAAACTATTTTATCACGTCAAGTGCTAGTAGGTAGTCAAAACTTATTTTAACCGAAAAACCATTTGTTGACTTTAATTTTATTGCGTTGACTTGCCACTAAAATACAGTACAACAGCGGCAACAGCAGCAGCAGCAAATCTATTATTGTTGTACACGTGCAACATGAATTTATTTTACTCGCCAACAATTTCTTTTTAATATAAACGAAAATGGAAAATATCGTATACGTAAGTATTTGCTACTGCCACCATTTGTAATGCTGAAATTGGACCTGGAGAATGGAGTCATTCAAGAGAACAGAAAGAACTTCCAGCGAAAAAAGAAAATCATCATCATCATCATGAGTCCAAAAAAAAAATTAAAACAAGAATACAGGGGCATATAAATTGCAAAAGTTTCTTTCGTAATTTTTTTTCTTCTTTTTCTTCTTCTCTTTTATTTGGAAATTTTGTTTTTTTTCCTTCTTTTTTTTAGTTCCTTTCTACTTCAATTGTTTTGCTGTTCGGGGTTTTTGGCATCATAAATAATGCATTATTGACGACAGCTTGTTGTAACACTCACTATTGGATTGAATTGGACTGTTTTTTTTTGTATTGTATTACTCAGCTTAGCTTTAGCTTAGTAGCCTGATGGTGGTAGACGTTAGTAGAGGCATTACAGCATAACAGCATTACAAGGTGGAACAGTAGCATTTTATGTTCGAGTTCGAGTATGTGGAATCTCACCATGCCATACCATCCTATGTAGAAAGCAGGAGCTGGGAGAGAATATGTATATTATTTGCCGTTCTCACTTAAACATTTACATACATGCACAAGTGTACCAGGGGAGGTGTTATGAACACAGAAATAACGATATAAATTTAAATGAATGAACGAGTGTGTGTGTGTGTGTGTGTGTGTATGAATTCATCTGCATAAATTTAGTTGTTGTTATTGCTGTCAGTCTCCGGTATTCCTGCAGCACTTAAAGCCAAATAATATTCCAAAAAAAAGGAACTTATTGTTAGGAAAACAGTACAAATTATGTTAACAAAAATGAGACACATCCTTATCCACATTCCTCTATAGTTGGCATCTCTTCATAACATGAATCAAAATTTATGAATAAAGTTTCATAACAATAAGTCATTTCTAATCAGTGAAACTATAAAGCAGTCTATAAAAATAAATACGAAAAATAATCGTGTTTACCACGTACAACGAATGGTTCCTTTGGTTTGTCAATCAACTCTTTATAAATATTCATAAACTACCTTAATACTATGTTCAGATATGCACTTTTATTGAGTCAATCTTCAGTTTATTAAGTACAATATTTTAAGTGTTCAGACTAAGCAGTTCAACTGCTTACTCAATATTTATTTGAAAGCTGGTAAAAAAAAGCAGCTGGTTGTTTCAACAACATTATTTTTATTTTGTTTTTGTTTTTTTTTTGTTTGGTGTTATTGACAAAAATATTCATTTAAGGTAGTTTAAACTATGTTCAGATATGCACTTTTATTGAGTCAATATTATTGAGTACAATCAGTTGAGTCAGTTTATTGAGTACAATATTTTAAGTGTTCAGATATTATAATATACGCAATTCAGCTGCTTATTCAATATTCATTTGACAGCTGGTAAACAAAACAGCTGGTTGTTTTAACAACATTGTTTTTATTTTGTTTTTTGTGTTTATCGTTGTTGACATTTGCGTTGTCAAATATCAACAGAAAGTATTCGTAATTGTAATATGCTCACTAAGTACAGTGCTGCATTTTAAGTTTTACTCAATATTATAACAATTTGCGTATTTATTGCGCAATAATTAATTGAAACTTTATATATGAAATATTGAGCTCAATAATGGCGTTTATTGCGATTTACACCTTTATTGCGTAAATCTGAACACCGTGTTAGAGTGGACCGTATTTTCATTTGTGCTTTAACTATATGCAGCAGAAAAATTAAACTAATTTCATAATTTTGGAAAGGTTAGGTTAGGTTAGAGGACGTGTACTTGTCAATTAAGACAAGTATAGTACCCGGAAGTCTAATTGACCCATTGTACAACGTCCTTAAAGTGGGAAGGATAATAGAGGGAATAGGATAAAAGAAGAGGATGTACGAAAGGGAGAGAATGAGAAGCGGAGGAATTGGAAAGGAAAATAGTATTTTTCCATTCATATCTTCAAAAGACCAACAGTTTTATTGCAGTGGAATTTACAAATTGAGGGAAATATCGAAAAAAAAGTGGAGCCAGCGATGGCCGCCAATACTTTGAATAAAATGGTTTTTATTTTCCCTTTAAAAATCAGTCTTAATTTTATTTTTGTTTTTTAATTAATATATTTTTGGAGGAAGGAACTGTCTTCCACCTCATATGTAAGTGCTCCGCTATTGACATAAAATGACGGAGACTTCTGACCTCTCATGGCATGGTCTGGCATCCTTCACCGAGCCCTCTAATATAAAGATTGCTGCAATAGCAAGATTTATTTTGGACTCGCGTTCGTTCCCTCAAGGGAATGTTTGATCGTCGGATTGAATATGGACTGTGGTATCAGTTAGGTTAGGTTAGGTCGGAGTGGTAGCTCTGGCATCAAAGAGCTTCCTTGAGCTCGAATGGCGGCCCGTTGTGTTGCCACAAGTAAACGCATCCTCTGCACTGACCAAGTTTTATCAAAACCAGGGAGAGGAAGAAATTGATCAGCGCAAGGACTGATCCGTCAAGCTGACAAGAAATGGAGAGCCAAATAACCTATATCTACACCTAGCAAGAGATGGGCACTGACAAAGAAAGTGGCTAACAGTCTCCTCTTCCTCAGCAGATCTGCACCCACGGCAGAAGTCGTTAAATGAGAGCCGCATGCTTTCCGCGTGTCTACCCATAACGTAATGACCTGTAAACATGGTCACTGTGATTGAGATGATGCCACGACCAAGACCAAGTAACTGGTTAGTACTAGCGGTGGAGCAGGACTCCTCATTGACCCAGGATAGGTTAGAGAATTTCCGCGCAATGCCCAACTTGACCGCGGCAAGTGGCATACCCAAGTCTATTGAAGAGCATTCCGAAAGGAGTGCACCAGCTCTGGCGAGCTCGTCGGCCCTGCAGTTTCCTCGGGGACCCAGGCCAGTGAGACACTCAAGCGCTCTGAAAGAAGGTTGAGGCAGCGGCGACATTCCCTAACGATCCTGAAGTTATTCACAACACTTGACAGAGATCTTGTGGCGCCCTGACTGTCAGAGATGACCGAGATGCGGGTGAATGAAGCACCGTTGACGAGGATCCATTGAGCGGCCATTTGCCTGAAACACGCTACAGTAATCCGGCAGTCGGAGAGAAATGTTCAGGTCCAGTTTTCCAGAGTAGACTCCGCTACCATCCCCATTATCGAGTTTAGAGCCGTCGGTGTATATATCCAGGAGTTCCGGGGGGACGATCGTGTTAGAGTCCCAGTCGCCCTACTCGGAATCAGAAAGTGAAAACCCCTGTGAAGACAATATTGAGCAGGGAGATAATCGATGTTCAAGGGGGCCACAGGATCAACCTCCAAAATATAGGAGTGACCAGAAGGTAGAATGTGCCAACGAAACAGAGCATTAAGTCTAGTCGCAGCGAACTTAGCTGCCGGCTTAGAGAGAAGCACAATAGGATGCCAGTTGAGCATTGCGAATAAGGCCTTTGTGGGGGTGATTCGCAGAGCACCGGTTATATAAATGCCCGCAGGCCTTCTGACCTTGTCAAGAAGTCTAACGTTGTGTAGTTTCTTCAGAGTAGTCCACCAGAAAGCAACACCATATAAGAGGTTGGGTTCGATAACCGTAGAATAGGTCCAGCGCATGATCCTTGGAAGAAGACACAATCTGATGCTAACCGCTCTCCCGCAGTAGTAAGCAGCACAGGTCGCCTTACTTGCCTTTGATTATGATATCAAAATGGGCTTAAATTCTGGACTCTTTTTTAAGAGGGTCCACCACTTTACCTAACCTTTCTCAGCAACAGACATAATTAATGTGACGCAGGAACTGATGGTTAACGACCAAGTGTTGGCTTAATGCAACTGACTTTTAATTTCCATCGAAAAATCATTTCCAACAATGGGTCCCATTTCGATATCTATCAACATAAGATCGAAGAGCGCCTAATGTTTCCTCAAAAAGTCACTGTTTAATAAGAATTTTGAGTTGACGGAGTCATCGTTTTCACTGAGAACGTGCCTTTATATACCTTTCTGGTCCCTTTCATACCACCCTAACCGGTATGAAATTCTTCATTCTAGACAGGAACATAACATCAGCCACTATATATGATTTAATACAGAATGACGAGTTTCAAAGCACAAGAATGTCCTATCGATTACTCCAGTGGTACTCAAGGAGGCAATCCGCTGAACATTAGCCAAGATACTCCGTTAAAAACTATTTTCTAAGGCACAGATACAGGGCATTCAGTCCCACCTTCATTCTTTCTTCGAGGTGTCTTTGTTGTCTCCAATAGACTTTAGAAGATAATGGAAGCTCTCTACCATCTAATCTCGGAAACGTGAAGGTTTGTTGCCTATGAGAGAAAAATACAAGTTCAATTTTATTGGATTTTATAAACATAAACTGCAGATTGCGGCCTATATGGAGTCCATTTCTTCGCGGAGCAAGATAGCAACATCTAAATTCTTTTAGCCTGGAGCTATAAGAGAGAGGAAAGTGCTCCCCTAGGGGAGTACTGCTTAATGATAGAACATCAATATATCTTCGATCGGATTAAGAATGAGAGCGATATCGATCTATAATCCTTAGGACTGACGTGGCTACCGGCTCGGTATAAACATACGTTCCCTCGACAATCGGATCTACACTCCGGAACAACACGATCACTCATCGGCCAATGATTGTCAACACAGCGAAAGCTATTTCAACGGGAAGTTTTTTTCCAAGGGAGATACTTCCGGAGACAGCAGCAGAGCTGTTACAACACAACAAGAACAAGTCAGATACACAAACGAAGATTTTCTCTACACATGTACACCAGGTATTTAGCAACAACATGATGAATCAGTGCTGGAAAGATACCATACGGTCCAGTCGATTCAAAAGGCTCAAATCTATTATGGCCCATTTGAGCTTATCTCTGGTGATGATTTTCGTTTGGCATTGTTACAGCATTACAAAAAAGAATAGCTACCCCTAATGGTGTGCTATCCGGATACACACTGTTCGGAAAGTGAGTGTCCAATGGGACCTCTTTCTTTTGACTGAAAATTAAGAAGTTAGGGTCCTTAGATAGCATTCTGTGGAAAAGGGCAGAACTGCCAATTCCCTCGATACTCTCGCTGAAACTCAGCAGTTAAAGCTATTTGGAAATAAGTTTCAACGATTTTCATTTTTTTATTAAAGCAAGTGTTAGCGTTCTTATTATTTTAGCATTAAAACTTTAATGTTTAAAAGCAAAACACATTTGTAAAGATTTTTCTTTATATGTTTAGTAGTTTAACATTAGTTTAATAAAAAAATGTAATACAGACCAGATATCAGTAATGAATCGTTCTTTCGCTACTCATAAGCACTCATGAAATTTTGAATATAAGTGTCTCAACAATATTGCAAGTTAACTACTCTGATTCATTCATACTCACTACAACGTTGATTTATAAGTACAGGGCGCAATGAGTATGCGTACAACGTTGACATCAAACTCATACCATTCGAAATATGTTTGATTCATAAGCCTACTCATTTAAATTCATAAGTTTAGAAAAATACTCATAATTGACTCGAATCATTTATCAAAATTTACAGTCTTAGATGTTGTTGCATTTAAAAAAAAAAGACTCATAGGCAAAAAAGACAGATCAGCAAGCAGACCAAACACACAACCATTTAGTGAGTATTTTAATGTTCGTACGCTATTCATAAATACTTATTTTGTGATTCGTGTATATATTGAGTTATGGAGAGTCGAAATCAACAGCATCATAAGTTTTGTTAAGAATATGGTGAGTACTTTAAAATTTGAATATGAGTAGTATGATATTGAAATAAGTATGAATGTGTATAAGTATCAACAATTATGAGTAGGATTCGATTCTATTCATCTTTTTGAATACTCATTGCTGATCTCTGATACGGACATAGTAACATAAGCAATTGTTTCTGAGTATTCATCATATACATATATTTATAAAACATTTAAATTTTTGTTATAGTAATAAATTATTGTAATATTGTTAATTATTAATATTGATGATATTTTAGTGAATAAAAAAATGATAATTTAAGAAAGTTTTATAAAAAAATGTAATTCGATTTTATCTTACCAGTAATTCTATACCAAGAATTCACCCACATCCCCTGAAAACAAAATTAAATCGAATTGATTAATCAAATGTAGTATTTCATTTAAAAAAAATCCCTTTTTTTAAATCGAGAAAATTAAAACAAAAGAAAATAATAAAAAAAAGTTTTGTAAATCAATAAATAATTATGTATTCAAATTGAAAGCATCACAATCACAAATTTTTTACAATGACACTCTAAAGATATTGAATTTCGTTTTTATGCTTCGAAAGGAAATAATTTACATGATTTAAAATGTTTGATGACAAACAATAATAAAAACAAAAACAATAAGAAAAACAAAAACAATAATAAAAACATCAAAATAAGTAATTGCCTTTATATCAGTCACTGGAATTATTTTCTACTCTTTGTGAGACTTTGCTTTGCGTTACGTTGTAACCTTTTTGTTTTTTGCGTAACGTAAGCTATTGACGTTGATGCTATGCTATGCTCATAAAGGTTAGACAATTTCTTTACGGGGTTTGGTTCGTGTTGTTGTTGTTGTCATGTTTGTAATTCATTAAAAGTAATTTATTTTCTATGGAAACAATACATACATACATACATATATAAAATATGATATAAAAACAGAGCAAACAAGCGAAGCGATTACCAAGAAAAAAAAAACAATAAACGGAGAAAAACGTCTAAATTGCAAAGAGGAAATAAAAAAGAAGACAAAAAGGAAAGCAAAATTAACTTTTTGATTGATTAATAAATTTTTGGAAGAAGATGTTTCAGATCCCGGGAACAAAATGGAAGACATAGAGACAGACAGTTAGCTTCTGTAAGTAAATAAAGGATTTTTTAATGAAACATAGTAATTTTTCGCTTTTTCCTTTGCCAATAATAATCCTTATGATGCTCATGATGATGAAAATGATGATAATAATGACGATGATTTTTTTATTTCGATTTTAGGATTCCATAGATATTTTAATTTTCATATTGTGCGTATGTATATATTTCGTTGATTTTTTATGTTTTGTGTATCTTTTTCTATGATTTCCTTTTCTTCTTCTTTAACAAATTGTTTAAACAATAAAGCCATTCACCATGGCCATGTATAGCTTTCTGCTTTAATCAAACAAGTAAAAAACAAATTTCTAATAATTCAATACACCCTTGTTTTACTTTTCTAGATCTTTATTGATTCTCTTGTTTTTTGCTGTCGAGTGAAAAATTTGTAAAAGAAAGCCAAGTAAAAGAAATATGAATCCACTTTGAACCTGTAGACATACTCGTACATAAACGACAAACAACAAAAAACGTCCGTAAAAATATCAGCAGGAGTAGTAGAATCGAAATCAAAAGTCAACAGGAAAAAAATATCAAGACTCAGCAGTAACGAGCATTGTTTTGTTAGATTTTCAAAAATACAACAACTATGTATAGTTTAGCAAAAACAACAATATCAGCATTTACTGCACAGCACAATAATAAACCCCTGCCTGGTCACTCAAGTGATACTGGGAAGGCACACAAAAAAAAAAAAGAAATCTGAACAAGTAAGGGCACATATGTATATTATGCTCGGCAGTAACGAATACAGAACTCCTTACGGAGAACTTTAGGTAGACAATTATGTAGAAAATTAGGCATCAGTTACATACGAATACTACATAGTTTTTTGAGTCATCCATGCACAATTTTTTGATATTTTTATCTTGACATGATCCTAACAAATCGATTTAATGAGCATAACGAGTATCATTGGATTTGGTTTTAGAAAAAGAGTTGAATTCGTTCATTCGGTTTTTGTGTTAACTTAATTTGTTTTTTTTTTGTGAAAAATTCTTGCACATTGGCACAGGATTAAAAGAAAAATGGATTTCAAGAAACTAAAATCGTTTCTTGGCAATTTTATTTGCTCTCAGAGTTTTTACCAGAAATCTGCTGAGAAGAAAGAAATATTTTTTATCGTGTGAGGTTTATCGATGATGCGATTATTTTTACTTTTGGAATTCTGTCACTTGTTATCGAGTAAGCATTTCTAGTGTAAAGTAAGTCAGATTTTTCTTCTTTTACAACACTTTATTAAAAAATCGATTTGCAGGGCATCGAGCCGCATCATCAGAGATCAGCAATAAATCGTTTCTTCGCTGCTCATAAGTACTTATGACATTTTGAGTATGAGTGAGTCAACAGTATTGGAATTCAACTACTCTGATTAATTCATACTCACTACAACATTGATTTATAAGTACAGGTTGCAATGAGTATGAGTACAAAGTTGGCATCAAACTCATACCATTCAAAATATGTTTAATTCATAAGCCTACTCATTTAGATTCATAAATTTAGAAAAATACTTATAATACTATGAGTATTGAATGATTGGAGTGATTCGAATCATGCATCAAAATTTACAGTCTTAGTTAATGTTGCATTTACAAAAAAAAAGAAAAAAGACACATAAGCAAAAATGACAGAGCAGCAAGCACAGCAAACATAAAGGGTCCGCCAAATAACTTTTTTTTTGGAAAATGCTTTAAAAAAACTACTGAATATTTTCTCAAATTTCTTTTTTTATTTGAAAGTACAATCCTTCCGGTTAATAATGGAAAAGAATTTCATTCAAATGGCTGCCTCGGCTGGCCATGCAGTAGCCTACACGATCGGTCCAGTTTTTAAGAACATTATCGATTGTGTGCGGCTGTATTTCACCAATGTCTTCACGAATATTGTTCTTTAAAGCGTCAATTATCTCTGGCTTGTTGGCGTAACACTTATCTTTGACGGCACCCCACAAATAATAGTCCAACGGTGTCAAATCGCAGCTGCAAGGTGGCCAAACGACATCAGCTCTGCGGCTGATAATGCATCGAGTGTAGCTTCGGCTGTGTGGCACGTAGCGCCGTCCTGTTGAAACCAAATGTTGCCAATATCCTCCTCTTCAATTTTTGTGAACAAAAATTCGTTCAACATGGCCCGATAACGATCGCCATTGACTGTAACGGCCACTCCTTGCTCATTTTCGAAAAAAAAAATGGCCCAATTATGCCTCTGGACCAAAATCCGCATCAAACGTCGACGTTTGGGTGCGTCGGCTTTTCAATGTATGCGTGCGGGGTTTCTGTGCCTTAAATGCGACAATTTTGCTTGTTTACATACCCGCCAAGATCAAAATGAGCTTCATCTGAAAAGATGATTTTTTTTGCCAAAATCGGCATCTTCTGTAAGTCGATCGTAGGCCCACTTAGCGAAGCGAAAACGCAGTGGATGGTCAATTGACTTCAACTAATGAACCAATTGGACTTTGTATGGCGTCATAATACCAAGGTCTTTATGAAAAATTCGTCTCAATGATGTCTCCGAAATGTTCAATTGTTGAGAACGACGGTGAATTGATGTTGATGGCGCTTCACGCACACTTTCTGCCACAGCAGCAATATTCTCGGGTGTACGCACTGTTTTTGGCTTTTCACGCTTTGGTTTATCGATGAGGATGCCAGTTTCTTTCACTTTTTTCACAAAATAACGAACATACGGAGCTGACGGTGCTTCTCTTCTTCCAAAATCCGTACTCAATTTTCGCACACATTCTGCAACATTACCATGATTTTCAAAGTAAAGTCGCAATATTTCCCAGCGTTGTTCATGCGTATACACAACCATATTCGTTCAGCGGGAAGATAAAACTAATTATCTGTCAAATCAGACATGAGCTAAGTGTTACCATTCACGAAATAAGCACTAGTTGAAAAAAAACGTTAGATGGCGGACCCGGTACAACCCTCTAGTAAATATCTTAGTGTTCGTAAGCGATTCATACTTATTTTGTAATTCTTGTAAATGTTGAGTAAAGGCGAATCGAAATCAACATCATCACGCGTATTGCTAAGTATGAGTAGGGTGAGTACTTCAAAGGTTCCATGATATTAAAATAAGTCTGAATAAGTATAAGTATCAAAAATTATGAGTATGATTCGAATCTACTCATCTTTTTGAATACTCATTGCTGATCTCCGAACGAAATTAATTTAGATACGACTTTATTTCGATCAGGAGTCACACAATTAGCCTCCTAATAAATTCGCTAGAGTTTTGTGCAAGAGTAATCCAATAAAACGCAAGCGATATAACACACTTTATAGACGTTATTGAATCTAATAAAGAGAATATTTCTCTCGTTATGACTGTGGATAATTCGATTGTTTCCATAGAAAAAAAAACTTTCCATTTCGTGCCCATTGTGCTCTCGGGCAATATGGACATGCTATTGTAAGCAGTTCTTCTTATTACATATGCTTTTAATTTGTGTTGTTTTTGTTATAATTCCTGCTTCTGTTGCTCCATCGAAAGGCAAACTCATGCAATTACTTTCATACACCATTAAAGTAATAGAAAAATAGTAAAAGAAAAGAAGAAAATCTGTTTCGGTTTCAGTTTTTCTTTTTTTTTCCTATTTTTGCAGTTTTTAAGTCTGTTGTTTTTTAAGTTTCCTTTACTTTAGTTTTTCCAAAAAAACTTGTTTTTTTGGTTTTTTTAGTCTGAAAATTGCTTTTAGTCTTATGCTTATTGTTATTGTATTGATTCAATTCAAAACCTATTCACTCTCGTTTTACTATGTAAAGGACACAGACGTACTCACACTTATATGTACATACATATGTATGTATGTATGTATTTACGTAAGTTTATATGTATTTTTGTAAAGTGTATTTACCAACCAACGCCTTATTGTAATACTATAGTCGTAGTTGTAGTCATATATTGCTGTTCCTTTTTTTTTTTTCCAAAATTTTCTATTTTTTGTAATTCCCATTTTCTGTTCTTTTTTTGTTTTTTTCTTTTTTTTTTTGTAAAACATTCATAAGTCTATATTGTATTACCAATATTGTTTTGTTGGATTTCCCTATTCGTTTATTTTTCAAAAAATATTAAGAGACAGTAGGGTTTCCTATATACATACTTGAATTCCAAAAAAAAAAAAAAACTTTCAAACTTGCCTCAACATTTCTTTACTTTGCTTATTTGTATGGGATTAGTTAGTTATAAGGACTACAAAGGATTTATTGTGTTCGCTTACATACATTTCAGATTTTAGAGCATATCCACTACAATAAAATAAATCCCCTACAAATAGTAATGAAGGATCCTAAGGACATGTTACTAATATCGAAAGCAATCGTTGCTCTCTCCCTCAGTTTTTTTTGGTATTATTTTCAACGACCAAATGCCGAATCTAGAGATCTAAGGTCGTTTGGGGCATTTGAAATTTGAAATTAAATCGTGTTTAACTTACTAGCTTAACATAACTATATATTGTAACACAATTTTATCAAGCTCAACCCAATACATACACACATACTTATTCTTTAACGTTTTCCTCACTGATTAGAAGAGATGTGGTAACTTTATGGTTTTTCCAGAAAGAAAAAAAATTGTACATACATACATAATTGATCATTACAACCAATTCAGTCAGGATTACGACCTAGCTTCTCACACCACTTATACTGGGTGAGTTGCTTTCTATACATGAGCGGCGGGACCTGCAGTTTAAAATCGTCTCCGAGCGTCAGATTTTTGAGAAACTTTTCATGGCCAATTTATTTACTCATAGGAGCATTATTACAACTTGCCGTTAAAGTTGGGTTTAGTTAAAGGTAAAGTGAACTTTAAAGTCATCTTTAACTTCTTTTCGTTACTACAACCTGCAGATAAAATAAAGTTAACTTTTCCAAAAATATGGCAGCGCCGGAGCAATGTCGTTAACACTGGTCAGTTAAAAACTTTTTTTAAACGCAGTGGCAATGACGGAATTTTTTTTCTTTTGTATTTGCTCATTTTGTGAATATTTAAAGTTGCCATATTGAAAATAATATACATATAATATGACAAGTTCAAATATAAACTTAAAGGTTAAAGATAGGATGATCCTCCCTTTAGCTTAACGCTCACTTCTACCTTATTGCCCACTTATAATAATGAAAAACAATTTATCTGCCCGTCAAAATTCACCCGTTAATTAACGGCAAGTTGTAATAATGGCCCTTAGAGTTTTTGCCACAAATCTGCTGAAAGTCGCTGGTGAAATATTTTTTCGTTTTTCGTTTTGTCAGACCCGAGGTTTGAGCCGTGGCTCACACACTACCTACTAAACTAGGGTGACATATCAAAATTATACAACTTATATTTTTCGCTAATGATATTGAATTCACTTGCACAGTATGTGGTAAGTAGCTGGCCATTTAATACGATTTATCGTCAAAATTTAAGATTAAATTGAGATTCCCTACGGATACATAAGTACTCATGAAATTTTGAGTATGAGTGAGTCAGTAACAACATTGATTTGCAAGTACAGGTTGCAATGAATTTGAGTACAACCTTGACATCGAACTCATACCATTCGAAATATGTTTGATTCATACGCACTCATTCATATTCATAAATTTAGAAAAATACTTATAATACTCATAAATTATTCGAGTGATTCAATTATTCATCAATACATATTTACAGTCTTTGTTGTTGTTGCACTTACAAAAAAAAAAGAAAAAAGAGAAAGACAAAGACAGCAAGCAAAGCAAGCACACAGCCTTCTAGTGAGTATTGTAGCGTTCGTACTTACTTGTGATTCGTGTAAATATTGGGTAAAGGAGAGTCGAAATTAACAACATCATGCGTATTGTTAAGTATGAGTACGATAAGTACTTCAAACTTTGAATATGAGTAGTATGAGTATGATATTAAAATAAGTATCAGAAATTATGTGTACGATTCGAATCTACTCATCTTTTTTAATACTCATTGCTGACCTCTGCTGCGGATTTTTTTTTTCTTTTTTTTTTTTTTTTTTGCAACAAGAACATAAATCAGCTACAGCACTTAATCACAAGCTGAAAAAACTAACAATTAACAGGAACTACCTATAACTAGAACGAAAATACATTTTTATATAATAATTACAGATTAATGTCAGCATATAAGCTACGTTTTACATTACAAACACTACAATTAAAATCAATAAAATCATAATATAAATTAAAATCATTACATAATCTACGAAAAGGAAAATTACATCCATAGTTCGTTCTATAGAAATCTAAAGAAAGAGGGCGATAGTGCCGTGAAAATCTTGCAGGAATACTGAAATTCAGGTTACAAAGCAAAAACTCAGAATCGATATCACCTTTAACCAGATTAAAAACAAAACAAACACCTAAAACAGTTCTTCTACGTTCCAAAGTTGGAAGTTTTATCAAACCTAATCTAGCCTCATATGACGGAAACCCATTGGCATAATCCCATCCTAAGCCACGTAAACAGAATAATAAAAACTGCCTCTGCACAGACTCTATTGAATCACTATGACAACGATAGTATGGATTCCAAACAATAGACGCATACTCCAAAATAGGTCTAACAAGTGAAATGTATAGCAGTCTAGTTATATAAGGATCAATGAATTCTCTAGCCCATCTTTTCACAAAACCGAGAACAGCCCGAGCCTTGCCAATCATCATACTAATATGATCAACAAAAGACAGTTTCATATCCAATAATGCTCCCAAATCAAGAAATGTAGTCACAGTTTCCAAAGGGCAAGAATTAATTACATAAGTGGGCGAAATCACGCCCCCGCGAGAGAAAACCATGCATTTACATTTTTTCAAGTTAAGATCCATTAAATTAACTCTGCACCAAGTTTCAAACAAATCAATATTCCGCTGAAGAACAGCCTGACCGTAATCATCATCAAAAGTATAAAATAATTTAACGTCATCAGCATACATTAGAATATTACAATCAGAAATAGAACAAGGAAGATCAGTAAGAAACAATGAAAACAGTAAAGGACCGAAATGGCTACCCTGCGGAACACCAGAAGTAACATATACAGTCTTAGACAATACATTCCTAAACAATACCCTCGGAGTCCTAAGGGAGAGGTAGGAGTCTAGCCAACGATGAATAATATCGGGAATACCGATTAATGACAGTTTAAGAAGCAAAATTCTATGGTCAACCTTATCAAAAGCCTTACTGAAATCAGTATAAATCACTTCAGTCCGAGCGCCTGCAAGAAAACCCCTGAAAACACGTGTAGTAAATTCAAGAAGATTAGTGACAGTCGACTGACCTTTTAAAAAACCATGCTGGAAAGGGGATATTAAAGATTTCGTATTGAAAAAGAGATAATCCGTCACGAGTTTCTTGGGAATAGTACTGAGTTTGGCAATACCCCTGTAATTGGAAATATTGGACTTATTACCCGACTTATGCAAAGGAATTATAAACGAACTCTTTCAAATAGATGGAAAATGACCAGCCCTCAGAAGCCCATTGAATATAAAGGTCAAAGGACCACTCAAGACAACAGCGCACTTTCTCAAAATACAGGCCGGTACCCCGTCAGGGCCAGGCAAGTATGTAAGTTTCAGTCCAGACAAAGACTCAAGAACAGACTCCTCATCAAATGAATATATATTAGAAATAGAGACACTTCCCACTGAATAAGGATACGAAAAGCCGCTGCCCTGATCATGGCCCGAGTCCAACTGCCTATAAGTAGACTGAAAAAAGTCAGCAAACATATTCGAAATATCAAGGTAACTAGAGGATGATACGCCACCGTAAAACATCTCAGAGGGAAGCAAAGATGATTTACGTTTAGTTCGAACGAAGTCGTAAAACGACTTAGGATCACTAGCGAAGTTCGACCTGACTCTAGTCAAATATTCCTCAAGTGAAATTCTGTTAATTTTAAACTTTACACATCAACTTTCTAAAACCATCTCCATATACAATCTACAAATGCAACGGATATTCACAACACAACAATGAAACAATATATCATGTAATCGATAAAATTGAAGCGTATAGTTTTTGTTCCACTGTGAGCACAGAAGCACGCAAATTTTATATTTTAAAATTCCCTAAAAAAATGTGTGTAGAAAGAAATTCATTCATCAGCAGTGTATGAACAAATAAAATTAAACATAAAAAAATTCCAGGAAAAACATACAAGGCCAATTTGTCGGGAATAGCAGGAAAATCTCGTACAAAATTTGGCAGCAGAGAAAGGTCAACAGTGCCCGGTATACGCATACGTTTTTTGCTAAAAATTCGTGAAACATGTTGCGTTGTTGATGCGCCAAGTCGTGAGCATGCTCGTACAGTGCGTATACTCGAAAATATCGAAGCTGGCTAGAGAATCCATCAACATCGACTCGTCATCATTCCCAAGAATTGAACAGTGTATGACAAGATCTAAATTTTGTCAAACTTAACAGAGTATTTGTGCCTCCAGCTGAATACCTAAACTCTTCCATCACCAGCTCTTTTAGAATAGGAATTATAAAAAAATACACAATCTTTTTTAAATATCAAAATAAGACTTAAGATTTTATTATTTAAATGTTAGGGATGAATCTAATTTAAGTAAAATATTGTTACGAAAAAAAAATCTAGATACTGGTGTTTTGCCTTTACATCGTTTAAAATTAAAATTATAAACAAAAGCCACAAAAGCAAAACAATCAACTTGTTTACAAATTAGCGGACTGCTTAATGTAGCAACAAACACCAGCATATAAAATGATAAACAAGTAAACGAAAATAAAACAACAAACACCAGCATAATCAAAAATGGTAAACAAGTAAACAAAAATATGCCAACAACACTACAATAATAAATGTAAACAACGATGTTTACATTTATAGAGATTGTGAGAAGGCGATGTCATGAACATTCATCAGACTGGCAAGGCAAAGCAGGCGACTGAGTGAGTAAAAGTTCAGTCAGTCTTGTGTGAAGACGAGGTGCGTTTGAAAAGAGTAATCGTGGTTTGAAGATCTTCTTTACAAAGATCTGTCAAACAATTGTCTAGTAATTATTATTGTTTATGCAAAGGGTGTAAACAGAGGAATAACAAAGAAAGCAATTGTCGTTGTTACATCAAGTTGTGAACAGTCGCACACAGAATTGTAAGAATAATAAAGAATTTTCATTAAAACTAAACACAAATTTATTTTTATTTTATTTGCAATCCACGAGCTCATATCTTACAAGCGTAACAATATATTACTTCCCATAATAAAGTTGTATATGAAATATTTTCTCAGTGTATGATACACATAGCATACAGTGTACAGTACTATGATGGTACATTCGATTTTGCTGAATGTGGAATTTTTGATTAAATTGCAGACAATTGTTCATGAAATGTTATTTGTTGGTCTTTATAACTTAAGTTAAAATGACCACAATTAATTTAATATTTTACTAAGTAATGGAAGGTTAAAACATGATACCAACAGCCACTGGGTCTGAAGCGTTTAATGGAAAATATTTTGGTTTTTGCAAAATATTTTTAGATTTTCAGGGAACAAACAGAAATTAACGAAAATTTCGTTTTACAATATTGGAAAAAAACTACAATTTTTAATGGAAAAGTAAAAAAAAAAATTATTCAAAGTATTGGCCACTGCTGGCTACACATTGGTTCCATCTTTCAGGCAATTTGTGAATTCCACTGCAATAAAACTGTTTGTCTGTTGACTTCCTCGTCAAAATCGAAGTGCTGCTCAGCCAATGCGTGCCCCATCATCGATGAGAACAAACCATAGTCGAAGGCAGCTAAGTCTGGTGAATACTGCGTGTGGGGTTGCAGTTCCCAGCCTAATGCTTGGATTGTATCCTGAATCGGTTTTGCTTTGTGTGCAACTGCAGTGTCATGTAACAAAATTACTGTTCCGTGTCTTGTTGGGGCTTATTCTAATCGTTTTTCGATCAATGCATGGATAAAATTGATCATTTGATGTCGACTAAGACATCATTAGATTTGGCTCCTGCCGACTAGTATTTGATTTCATCGATTGGAAACTCATTTACTGAGTAGTATGTGAGTGACTATTTGGTTTGCTTTAAAAGGCGAACAGTATTATCGCCGTGCAATCCACAAATTGCCTAAAAAATTTAAAAATTATGTGTGGGGTAATAAATTTACACGTCGTAATAGTGTAGTAGGTACTGACCAGACATTAAAACAAAAATATAAAAAAAATATTTTTTCGGCGACTTCCTCACAGCAAAAACTCTGAGAATTAGTAAAATTGCTATGAAGAATTTCTCAAAAATCTGTCGTTCGGAGTTGACTTTAAACTGTTTAATTAAGTACACCTTAGGCTACAATTGGTATATAGTGGGATATGTGCAGCAAGTTCCATTTTTCCGCAATATCCATCATCCGTCATGCCACCCACACAGTGTTAACACAGGAAATATTTGAAGCCTGATAACTCCAGTTCCAAAATTATTTGGGATATACCACTAATTGGGTTTTATTAGGGACACCTTAGGCTACAATTTGTATATAGTCAGATATCTGCAGCAAATCCCTGATATCGTATATTTGGGTAATTTCTTCCTTGACTATTTTTCGTATTTACTGTTAACCACTTAACATAGCTCTGTTAGCTCTAACATTAGCTCTGTTAAAATTTGTGGTTTTTGTCTTTGCTAGTTAAATTTGAATTTATCTTCACACACATATCCTGACTGAAGGATGGTAATAACCAATTACGTATATATGTTGCACAGCAAACAATTGCTGCTAGTTTAAAAGCTATGGATTCTTATGCTAAAGTTTGGAAAGAGGGTGCCACGTGAATTGAAAAACCACTGAAGCTACTTGGCTTCAAAGACACGATTGAAAATCAGTGGTGTATCGAATTGTTAATGCCACTGAAAGATGGATTTATTTTCAGAATTTTAAATGGAAAAAATCATGAGTTAAACCGGGAAAAACATCAGTTTCGGCTGCAAAACTAAATCGATTCGGCAGGAAGACAATTCTGTGTGTCTGGTGGCACCGGAAAGGTGTGGTGCGCCATGAGCTCCTATAATCTGGTTAAACCATTAATACAGATTGCTATCAACATCAAATGATCGATTTCTATTATGCATTGATCGAAACAAAACTGGTTTGTAATCCAATTAAAGTGTTAAACCGGTAGCGTACCCCATCCGCCGTATTCAAAAGATTTGGCTTCTTCCAACCATAATTTTTTTTTCATCGATAGGGGATGTGCTGGCTAAGCAGCACTTAAATTCGAAAATTGGGTGTTTAATTCATATGCTTCCAAAGACGAATTGTAGTATTGCCATTGAATCCACAAATTGTCTAAGGGCCATTATTACAATTTGCCATTAACTAAAGGGAGGATCTTAACGGGTAGATAAATTGGTTTTCATTATTATGTGTGCCCAATAAAATAGAATTGAGAGTTAAGCTAAAGGGAGGATCATCCTGCCGGTAACTTTTAAAGTTAAGTTGCCATATTATACATTATTTTCAATATGGCAACTTCAAATATAAACAAAGTGAGCAAATATAATAAAAAGAGAAGCCAGTCGTTGCCACTGCGTTTAAAAAAAAAAAACTTGTTTAATTTGAGCAGTGTTATCGACATTGCTCCGGCACTGCCATATTTTTAAAAAAGTTAAATTTATTTTATCTGTAAGTTGTAATAACGAAAATAAGTTAAAGGTGACTTTAATGTTCGTTTTAGCTAAAGTTACCTTTAACTAAACCCAAGTGTAATGGGAAGTGGTAATAATGGCTCTAAAACTTTCTATATATATATAGCCGACGAAGCTAACTTTTTTATGCGACCAAACAACATGCTCTATATAAATTGTGAAAAAGTCGATAAAATTTAAAAAGGTGCGGTTTTCTGGCTTATTGGGCTGGATAGCTATTGGATCAAGGATTCCAAAACAGTTTTCGCTATGGTCGGGTCACGACCGAGAGCGGAGATATAGCCGACGAAGCTAACTTTTGTATGCGACCAAACAACATGCTCTATATAAATTGTGAAAAAGTCGATAAAATTTAAAAAGGTGCGGTTTTCTGGCTTATTGGGCTGGATAGCTATTGGATCAAGGATTCCAAAACAGTTTTCGCTATGGTCGGGTCACGACCGAGAGCGGAGATATAGCAGACGAAGCTAACTTTTTTATGGGACCAAACAACATGCTCTATATAAATTGTGAAAAAGTCGATAAAATTTAAAAAGGTGCGGTTTTCTGGCCTATTGGGCTGGATAGCTATTGGATCAAGGATTCCAAAACAGTTTTCGCTATGGTCGGGTCACGACCGAGAGCGGAGAAATAGCCCACGAAGCTAACTTTTTTATGGGACCAAACAACATGCTCTATATAAATCGTGAAAAATTCGATAAAATTGAAGAAGGTGCGGTTTTCTAACCTATTGAGCTGGATAGCTATTGGATCAAGGATTCCAATACAGTTTTCGTTACGGTCGGGCGAACTTTGGGATCGGCGATATAGCCGACGTAGCTAACTAGCTAATAACTAGCGAATAAAAGACTCATTGCTGATCTCTGATATGGGCATTTCCATAGTGACGAACGTGACAGTCGTACGTTTTAATGAGATAAAAAACAAGGAAAAAATGCATATTTTAAATTTTTTTTTTATATTTTTAAATAGAGCTTAACTGGCTTTATCCTTAGTACCAAGAAGGGAAAAATCGAACTCAATGGCGCTAAGATATAAGCAATTAAAGTGTGTGACGTGATGTTACAAAAATAGAAGTTTATTTTTTCTTTTTTTACTAAAACGCAAAATTCTGCGAATTTAGGCGGAACTTTTGGATAATTGTTTTTTATTGGCATTTGAAGTATATCAAGATTACTTTCCACCTTTCAAAATTAAAAAAAAATTTTTAGTTTTTTTTTTACAACAGTTTATTTGTGACGTGACGTTACGTGACGCGATGTGACAAAAATTTCTTACTATTTTTTTTTCCTTTTTTAATAAATGAAATATTTTTTTAATGTTATTAGATAGTTTAATTCATTAATTTGCATAACATTAAAATAATTCAGTGTGTATACATTGTAACAAAACTAAATAAATAATAAATTAAATGTTAATTCGAGAGGAAAAAGCTGTTATAGCTTTCTTTATTTGTAACTTTTCATTACACGAAAATAAATGATTTTTTTGTATTCCAATTATATTAGAACACTCCACATTCCATCTTTCAATTAAGGATCCAGATACATTTTCTATTTGCTCTGAGGATATGTAAAGTAATTGAACGCCATTAACATGATCGATAGCATCTTCAAAAAATTATAAAGCATTTTCCAACAACAGATTTTTTGCTTTTGCAATACTCCAAACTTTTCTTTTTACTACGGCTCCAACTCCATCGACTGCTCCTTTTCCATGAGACGTTGCGAAATAATTCCACTCTATGTTTTTGCAACCAAATTTGAGTAGGAAATCCGGCAAGCTTCGGGCAATAAATTTATTTTTGAACTGGGAAGTACTTCCGTTCGAAAATATGTAAATATTTTGAAATTGTCCATGTTCATCAATTATTTGATGCACAATTGTCGTTATAAAACAAAAAACGTTGAACTTGTTGTGGCTAAGTTTATCACTTGTTATTGCAAACGATCTAGTTGAACCAGGTAACGCACATAAAAATTGTGACTTGACGATAACTAAAGTGCGCACTCTGAACTTCATTTTGGTTGACTATACGATAATTCTCCGCAAAATCTACTTGTAATACCATGTCTCCAACTTTAATATTGTTTTTTTTAAGTGGATTTTGTTTCTCTCTTTCCCTATAACGACGCGCTCTTTCCGCCATACTAGCTGCTGATGACTCCATCTATGTATGTAACATGTAATATATGTATTTTAAACCGCAATATATCCTATTGTATTAGGTAGAACTTACGATAATATTTTTTTCGTGACGTGACGTGACAAACTTTAAAATTTTATAAAAAATAACGCAATTCAATATAAATTGATTTTCCTTCAAAATTAAATTTTGCACAGTAAACTACATTAAAATTAAAAATTTTAAACACTTTGAGCCACCAACGCAAGAGAAATAGAAATAAATCCTGTTTTTCGTGACGAACGTTACAGTAAAATATTGAGAAAAAAGGAAATCAAAAATATGCCGTTAACAGATCTTTACTTAATATCATTCTTCTTTTTTAAACAAGCTATTGTAGTAACAAATATTTTCTGATGACAGCACACTTAAATAATCGATTTTGCATAAATTAATACTTAAGAGAAAATGTTACTAAAAATTAAATAAAAAAATATCAAAATTAAACACCAACTTTGGAGTTCGATTAATAACAATGAGGACAAAGACAATTTATGATAGCTATAATTTATCAAAATTTAAGTATTTTTATCTAACAATAGTGGTCTAAAAAACATTTTCCTTGACTTTTAGTTTTTCAGTCATGGTGGACTTTTCTCTGGAAATGCCCATATGTACAAATAGTTTCTAACTATTTTTTAATATTTATATGTACCTTTAAACCTTTAGTGTTTACATATATTTTAAATCCTACTGTAGGCATACATACAAGTCGCTAGAAATCGTACAATTTTCCAACCAGTCAAATAAATAATACGATTGAGCATAAACTAAAATACAATACGAATACGTCAGTAGCAACAGACAGAGAGATACCCAAGTGGACGGACATCTGGTATGCGCAACAGTTTTTTATTTATAATTTGCAACACTTTTAGCAATTGAACTCGTTTGTTGATTAAATAAATTACGCTCAGCTTAATTGAAACCGAAGTCAAATTGCTGGGTTTGAAAATTTAAAAGAAAAAAAAAATCAATTTCAACCCGTGTCCCAATAATAAATTTTTTGTTCAATTCATTCACTTCGTGGCATCACAACGGGCCGCTATGCGTGCTCAAGTGAGCTTTGTGATATCAGAGCTACCACTCCGACCTAAACATTCACTTTGTCCAATTCATTTATTAAATCTGAAAATATTTTCATTTCTACTGAACACAACTTTACATCGTTCGCGTACATCTTAACCATTGTTGCAAAATTTAAATTCTGAAATGGTACTAAGATCTAACTAGAAGAGTATTTTTTCGTATCAAATGGTACTTTTGTAAAAAAATATTCATTTATATTTAATACACGTACGTAACGGAACAGAAAAACTAACGGCAAACAAACAAAACAAAAAAGTCTGATTTAGAAAGTAATAGAACGTAAAATCCCCGTTTAGTCAAACGCCGACAGAACGTACGTTCGTTTTTAGCAGATGAAGAGGGTTCTCATTGTTTTTCACCTTCTGAATACGAACGTACATTTCTAGATCAGCATTGCGTCGAACATGAAAAGAGTACTGAAAGCGTCGCAGGTGTACTGTGGTACTTTTGAAATGGAAAAGTACTAAAGTACTGAATTTCTCAACACTGCTACTGAAAACCCCCCATACTAAACGTTGCTGTAAGTATGCGTACAACGTTTACATCAAACGCATACCATTCGAAATATGTTTGATTCATAAACCTACTCATTTAGATGCCTAAGTTCGAGTGACTCGAAACACTCAACAAAACTTACAAAAAAACGAAAAAAAACAATAGAAAACAGACGCATAAGCAAAAAAGAAGAGAACAGCAGTCAGAGCAAACACACAACCTTCTAGTCAATATAATCTGCTTTGCCATACCATTCTTATCAGAAAAACACAACACTCTCTATCTTTCTCTTTCTTGCAAACCACGATGTTACACACCATAAGTTTTGCAAGCATAATAACAAATTCATTTTATTGTGTTTGATTTACAAATACTTTTGAAACTCACCTCTTAAAAACTGCTCACCCACTCAACCCTCACCATTGTTACGTTGCAATTTATTTCTAATACACCCACATTTGAAAATAAAGCCTATACACCATGCGTATGCATGAGTCTACGCACAAAAAAAAACACTTTCACTTTCAAGGCCATGCACTAACAACACAACATTTATTTTTTTTTTCGGTATAAACCGGTTACTCTGCTTTTGTACTCCAGCAAGGGAGTTTTCTAATTTTATTACACATTAAAACATTTTTTGTTGTTGCTTTTATTATTACATTCATGGCCTTTCACTAACAACAACACTTCATTTCACTTATTTTTTGGCAATTTTTTTTAACGTACACCCTTACTGATGTTCTAAATTATTAACAGTTTCCAATGAGGTTTTACTAAAACTGCAAACAAACAAACAAAAATTTAATGGAAATCTTCGTATTCCGTACACACGTTTGTTTTTTACACAAGTTATTATTTTATTAAGACAAGTTTTCATTTTTTTCCTTCTTTTAAACACACTTTAATTTATTTAACCTTCAATTCCACCTTCTCCAAACAACACATAAACTACAACTACCGGCTGTCGGCTTTGTAGTTCTTTTTAAAGCAATTGAATCAAATAACATCAATCAATGACATCACGATTACAAGACAATAACAACAACAATTATGTGCATATGCTCTCCTTTTTGCTTACAGTGAAGAAAAATTCACAAAATGTTATCAAATTACCACAAAAATCTCCTAACATTAATAACCATCAATAAACACAATGATCATTAAAAACAACGACAAGAACAAACACAACTGGTTGGTAGCCTGCTACCTTTGCTCTCCTTATTTTAAAAAAAGAATAGGTATAAAAGGAGAGCAGAATATTTCATAAAAACTTAACGAAATGTTAACCAAACTACAGCATGCCGTATATGTAATTTCTAAAGGCATTGTTATTGTAAATGTGAAGAGTAAAAAAATCAATCAATGTTATTTTTGTTTGTCACCAAACAATGTTAAGAAGATTTCTTGAGAGCAAACAACACTCTTTCCTCTCTGTTGTTTACTGCCAAATGCATGCATAAAAACCGATTGAAAACAAAAACTAACAACAACAAATACACTCAAGTTATTTTTCAGTTTTCTCTTATTATGTCTTTATCAATAAGAAACAAAAACAATTAGAAGAACAACATATTTCCACTCACAAATTATGTAGTTTTACCCGGTTCACATACGGTCATAATTCATTCATTCATTAAACACCCACAGTAAACATACAAGTTGAATGCAATGTGTATTTACATAAAACAGCAGCCAAAAAAAAAAACTTCTACATCATGCACACACAAATTCCATCGATTTTTTATTCATGCATTCATTCACTCCAACCCAGCACACCAACCATTCCTAATACAATTTAAGTATAGCGCATAAAAAAGCTTTCATGCAACCAGCCTCATGCAAAAATTCTTTTTCGATTGTTGTGAGAGGAAAGAGTTTGCTCTATTAAAGGGTTTTAAAAACAACAACATGAATGCCTTGATGGATTCTATGATATTTTACATTTGAATTGCAAGAAATCTGCTTAACATTATTTGACCACCAAAACAATAACATTGATTTTTGTACTCTTCACATTTACAATAACAATGCCTATAGGAATTATACGGCATGTTGAAGTTTGCTGTAATTTGGTTAACATTTCGTGAAGTTTTTATGTAGTGTTCTGCTCTCCTCTTATATATTTTTTTTTTTAAATAATGAGAACAAAAGGACCAACCTGTTGTGTTTGTTCTTGTTGTCGTTTTTTAATGATCATAGTGTTTATTGGTGGTTATTAATGTTAAGGTTTGTGTGGTAATTTGTTTACATTTTATGAATCTTATTTACTGTAAGCAAAAAATGTGGGAGACATTGCTTGTTTTTGTAATTATTAAAAGTAAGGGAGAGCATATGCACTCAATTTCATTTAAAGATGATGTTCGTTCTGATTGTTGTTGGTATTGTCATGTTATTGATAGGTTATTTCATTTTATTGCTTTGAAAAGAACTAAATACAAAGCCGACAGCCGGTAGTTGTAGTTTTTGTGTTATTTGGAGAAGTTATAAGTGAAAATTTGTCCGGTTTAAAATTGAAGTTTAAATAAATTAAAATTTGTTTAAAAGAAAAAAAATTAAATGTTGTGTTAATATTGTGTAAAAAACAAACGTGTTTAATTGCTTATTAACGGAATACGAAGGTTTCAATTTGTTTGTAGTTTTAGTAAAAATCATTGGAAGTTTTGCAAAATGGAGTACATCAGTAAGGGTGTACGTTAAAAAAAAATTGCCAAAAAATAAGTGAAGTGTTATTGTTAGTGCAAGGCCATGAAAGTGAAAATAAAAGCAACAAAAACAAAATGTTTTCATATGTAATAAAATTTTAAACTCCCTTCCTGGAGTACCAAAGCAGAGTAACCGGTTTATACCGAAAAAAAAAATAAATGTTGTGTTGTTAGTGCATGCCCTGGAATGTGTGAAAAAGTGTTTTTTTTTTGTGTAGATTCATACATACGCATGATGTATAGGCTTTATTATCAAATGTGTGTGGATTGGAAATAAATTGCAACGTAACAATGAAGAGAATGTTGAGGGTTGAGTGGCTGAGCAGTTTTTAACGGGTGAGTTTCAAAAGTATTTATAAATCAAACACAATAAAATTTATTTGTTACTATGCTTGCAAAACTAATGGTGTGTATCATCGTGGTTTGCAAAAAAGAGATAGATAGAGAGTGTTGTATTTTTTCTGATAAGAGAAACTATTGGTAAAGGAGTAATACTGCAGTAATTTTATTGCGATTTCATGGTTATTTGATTGAAGAAATTTTTACATGGCTTCAATCAAAAGGCCTCAGTAAAAGATTTTGATTGATCAAATTTGTGTTAAAATTTTTTTTTTAATTTTTTAAGGTTGTTTTCTTTATATTTAAAGTGTTTTTTATATTTTAAATATTTTTCAAAATTAATATTCTTTTGTACTTTTCTTATTGTTTCTTTTATATAATTAATTTGTAATTTTTTTATGATTATCCATTGGACTTTCGGAAAATGCCTACGAATATATTGTGCCTGAGGCTATGTTCCTGCCTGGTTTAAGAATACTTATACCGGAAAGGGCACAATGGAATGGTGGGGTACTCCAGGGGCAGAGAGATATACCAATATTCACAGATGGGTCTAAGTTAGGTGGAAGTACAAGTGCTGGAGTTTTCTGTAGGGAACCCGGTCTTGAACTTTACTTCAGGTTAAATGATGACTACAACGTATTTCAGGCGGAGATTTTCACAATGTTGAAGGCTATGGGGGCCATAGCTGGTGGCCCCGATTCGGATTCTTACATGATCTTTGTTGACAGTCAGGCTGCCCTAAGTGCCATTGCATCGGTCTGGTGCAAACCACGGCTCGTTCGGAAATGCAAGGAGTCGTAAAGGACTTTTGGACCAGACCGTATCTGTCTATGCTGGGTTCCGGGTCATAGCGGTATACTGGAAAATGAGACGGCTGATGCTCTCGTTAGGTTAGGTTCGCTTTCTGAGGGCGATTTAATAGTTGGTCCTGACCCCCCAATCTGCCACCTCTACGACCCCATCAATGGATGGGCCAGGGGTGAAGAGCAGAAGCGTTGGGGGAACGGAGCGAGTTGTAATGTTTCTAGATGTCTATGGCCTGCTATAGACAGTGTGAGAATAGGTTGGCTGCTGGGCTTGGATAAGGCCAGTTTAAGGTTAGTTACAGAATTTATCACAGGGCACTGCTAGATTCCAGATCCCAGTGGGACTATTGCAGGGTATGTTGCAATGACGAGGAGTTGGAGACTTTCGAGCACCTTCTTTATAACTGCACAGCCCATAGTAGATTGAGGTCGTGGCCGCTCTTTGAGGGTTTCAATTGTGTGTCGAGAGCCGACATCAAGGCTTTAATCAAGGCTGGTTGAGAAGAGCTAGAGCTTCATCAATGTAGTCAAGCTCTCGCTTTTTGTTTTGTTTGGTCTGTGTAATTCCTTCGCATCTTATTCTCCTACTTCCCCTCCTTTTTCCTATTCCCTCTATTATCCTTCAATTTTAAGGGCGTTCCATATGATGGGTCAATTCGACCTCCGGGTACTGTATTTGCCTCAATTGACAAGTACACGTCCTCTAACCTAACCTGTGTAGTAAATTTATAATTTTAAGGTAAACTTAGAAAATATATATGTATACATTTTACTTTTCTTTATATTTTACTTTTTGCCTTAACTACTCAACTCGTGTGGGAATGTTGCCTCATCAACATTAAAACAATTATAGAAAATTATATACAATAGAGAATAAAGCATTATTGGCAACTCTTACTTGTTACAGACCCAACTGTCAGCTGCATGTGCGACAACAATTCTCTATCGCTCTCTCATTTTAATTATACTATTTTATATATTGAGTGCTTTCTGTTATTACAATACTCAAAACAAACAGCTGGTAGCAGTTCTGCAAGAAATTCAAACGTAATTGAGAAACATATGATTGCTACGCTTAACTGCAGAGAACAATTTTACTGCCAGTTTAAACAGATTTGAAATTTTGTACTAAAACAAACTTGTTTACATATACTGAGAAATTTAACATGTAGAAAAAGAAATTCTTTAAAAAACGCGTATTTTAAAGTCCCTTTTTCATGTGTGGAGAATTGGAACATATTTGCAGTAGGGATGGCAAAAATATACTCATAACGGTCTGTAGGAAAATTGTCACATTTTTTATATTAATTTTCTATTTTTCACTGTTGCTTTTCTACTTTATTTCGCAGAAATAAATAAAAAATAAAATAAAAATTTAAAATACAACAAAATCAAAACATCGAAACATAGAATTTCTCGGAATCAACATGGAAAGGAAGATTTATTTTATTTAATCGATTAAAAGCCGAGTCACATAGTATTCGTCAAAAAGATATAAACGTATGTCTTAAAAAACAGCAAATAAATTTAACAAATGATAGTAAAAAAAATTAAATGTTTACATCTTCATCAGTATTAAAAAAAACGCTAACTTCCATGTAAAAAAGCTCAAAAGTTACACTACCCATGATAATTGCAGGAGAATGAACTGTTTTTAGCACATGCGCGCTTATTGAGTCAGAACTCCGTTTTTGAGCATAAAAATTAATTCTTACTCAAACAGAGTGAGTATTTAAAAGAAAAACTATAAAAACCCTGCATGGCAACCGGCCGGAATAGTAGCTTTGTAGCGCTGGCGAACGTGAGTTATAAGTTAAGGGAGGTGTACGCAAGCAAATCTGCTTCGCAAACAGAATGTGAAAAACCTTGTCAGAGCAAAGATTCGTTTGGGCAGAACGCGTCGAAGCTCTAAAGAAAAATTATTGCAAATTTTTTATTAAATTGTAAAATGTTTTTCTTCATGTAGAACGGTGTACTGTTTAATGTGTTGTTGTTTTTTATTCAAGTGTTTTGCCTGAAGAACAATTTGATTGAAAAATTTGTGTCGTTTAAAGAAAGAAAGAAGAAAAGAAAATAATATTCAATAGGAAAAAATAAAATCTTTATGCAATTTGAGACGCCGTAATGAAAGCGACAGCTAAAGTGCGGTTAGGAAAAAAAGAAGATTGTATGTATAAAAAAAATTCTCTCTTTCGGTGTTACTGACATCCCAGCAAGATTTTATTGTTTTACTTTTACAACAAATTAATAAAAAAAAATAAAAGAATTTGCCCTTAGCAACAATATTTAAAAACCCTAAAACGAATTAAATTACAAAGTTTTGTCGTTTTTCTGATTTTCCTAAAAACAAAACAAAAGAAAAAACAACAATAATTAACAGATTTCAAAGTGTTGGGTTATTTTTCGCTTTGCAAAACAAAATCAAAAATACAACAGCAAAAAAAAAGCTAATGGGAGCACACAACAAAGAGGCACATCGTATGTATGTGTGAGTGCCTGCAGTTATAAAGTGTTAAAACGTTGTACGTATAGGCAAAACTACTGACTGGTTTTGGTAGTTTTGGAAACAAATTTTCTGATTAATTTTCTTTAAATGTTTACCTCAAATTGCGATTGACTCTGCAGCAGCAGCTGAATAACAACTATTGAGGAGAAAATTGTCAAGTAATTTTTCCAATTACAAAACCAAAATACAACAGAGAATTGCAGAACTCACATGCACACGCACGCATAACAACGTTCAATAAAGAAAACACTCGCAATGCTGAGACACGGTAACGGTAAAATATTTGTCTGTTAAATCTGTAACAACAAAAAAAAAATTCAATGCGAGAAAAAACTCATCACGCCAGCGTCATCTGGTTGTATTCATAAAAAAAATCAAAAAGAATAGAAATAAAACACACTCGGAAAATTAAAAAGTGACGATAATTTTCAAACTGAAGTTTTTTATATTTTCAAAAATCAAATTGTGATAAAATTTAATAACAGAAATAAATCGACGACGACGTGACGTGTGTACGTACATCAAGCCTTTGTTCGCTTGTAAAGGAAAACATTTACTATTGAAAACTTGCTTTAAAAGACGTCACAACGTTACCCCCAAGTCCCTCACTTGAAGCTGCTGTCGAAGCAACAACCATTGATCAATGTTGCTTTCATAACACTGACGAAGAAGACCGCGGCGATTCATGCTCTCCTTTCGATTGCCGTTCTTCTTATGATAATAACCATCATTCCACAGCTTTATCATCATTGCCTTCGCTTACGTTGCAAACAACAGCACAATCTACACCCGTAACGCCAGACAGTTTGTCGCTATCGTCGCCGCCAAACTCACAAGCAACTGCTACATCCCAAGCGAATTTATCATCATCAGCTCCGGCTTCGCGCAGCAGTAACGTTCTGATCGGCTTGGATCATATCTTCACATCATTCCTAATGAAAATGGAAGTTTTGTCGGTACAAAATCATCACATTCAAAAGCAATTTGGTGTTATCGGTTCAACAAAAGTTAAAAAAGGTAAGAATATTTCATAATTACTTGAGTAGTGGCAGCCAATATTATAGCATTGTTTTGAAAAATTTCATTGTGTGTTTGTTCATATTGTGCTTGAATGGTAAATTTATTACTTTGGGGTGGTGAAGGTTTAGGTTAGAGGACGTGTACTTGTCAAATGAGACAAGTATAGTACCCGGAGGTCAAATTGATCCATTGTACAAATCGTCCTTAAGATGGCAGGATAATAGAGGGAATAGGAGAAAGGAGAGGAAGTAGGAAAGGGAGAGTAGGAAGTGGAAGAATTACATAGACCAAACAAAACAAAAAAGGGAGAATGCGACTACACTGTTGAAGCCCTAGCACTTCTCCGCCAGCTCAAGCTACTAATAATTCTGTGGAGAGGCTTGATGTCGGCTCTCGACACAGAGTTCAAACCCTTAAAGAAGTCCCTGCCAATTGTTCTCAACCTACTAAGGGCTCGGCAGTTACAGAGGAGGTGTTCGATAGTCTTTAACTCCTCCTCATTGCAACATACCCTGCAATAGTCTGGCTGGGATCTGTTCTAGATCCCCGTCAGCAACCTAATCTCGCAGTGTTGGGGTGGCGAAAATCTTTACTTATTTCGTGTTCTCTTTAAAGTGTAATCCACTGGGATAATGAAAACGATTTGTTGTTCGAAAAATTTATAAATAAATATAAATTCTAAATTTATGAAGACAAATAACTAATTCTAAATAGAAAATTCTTAATTACATATGTATGTATGTAATTGGTCTTTACAACCTTTCAGTCAGAGGATTACGACCTATGTAGATTCTCAAACCACTCATTATATGTGTATGCAGGCGGCGAGATCTGCTGTTTAAAGTCTGTCCCCAACGACAGATTTTTGAGAATACTTTCCATGTTGGCTTATTATTACTTTGCTCCAATTAAACATGTAATCAATGCAGTTTTATATACAGTGGACAGCAAAAGTATTAGTACGGCAATATATTTTAGCAATTTCATGAATTTGTAGAAAAAGTTCGTATAAACAATTAAGGTTTTTATATTTATTTTATTAATTTATTTCTGTTTTATTATAAAACAAACAATTTTTAATGTTTTTCATATAACAAGAGAAAAATAAGGAAAAGTTTCAAATGACTCCTTAGGTACACAAAAGGAGAACCCTGACTAAATTAAAAATTCAAAGACCTAATATATGAAAATGTATCCCGTATATGTAGTAGAACATTCCTTAATGCCAAGCACTCCATTTAACCCATTTGGAATTGAATGTACAACCAGTTTTGTTTAGTGTTTTCTGGTGGCACCATGAGCGAGTTTTTCGGTTGATTTTTGTTTAAGGTCTATTGAATACGTAACCGTTCTACAAAATGATCTCCTACAAAGTCTCTTGGAGTCTTATCGGAACATTGTGCAAGAATATTAAGCCTGTGGGGACTTTGGTAGGCACATCACATCCTCACATTAGCAGGCGTATGATTGGGTTGATAGACATGTTGGAAGTAATAAGCTTTACAAATTCTTAATTTTTCCAAAATTTTGGTGAATTTGTTCTTTAGACTGTTTAAATACTCCGTATTGGGTTACTAAGACTGTCCACTGTATGTATGTACTATGTACCACTAATTTTTGAATATTTATTTCTTAAAAAAAGTCTCAGGCCAGACATCAAAACGAAATATGAAAAAGAATATTTCTTCGGCGACTTCCTCTCAGCAGATTTCTGGCAAAAAACTCACAGTAAATAAACCTGCCCTGAAAAAGTTTCTCAAAATCTGTCGTTCCTGACTAAAGGGATATAATGGCTAATTTATGTACGTATAGTTTTTAGTATTTAAAATAATTAAACCTTCTTTAAAAAGAAACTAACTTTAAAGAGCCTGTAGCTCAACTGATTTTCATGAAATTATAAGGATAAATTAAAGTATTGCGTACGCATATTAAAATTTCCTCTATAGTCCTCCTCCTTTCCATCAAAAAAAAAAATAAGAAGTTATCTTTTCTCTGCATATGTAATCGTATTTATTTTTATATCATTAAACTTTTTTTTTTTAATCACAAAGTTCGTGACTAAAGTTAAAGTCTTAATGAGTGCCTTGTAGTCTGAGCACATGATTTTAGCATAAATTCTGATTAAAATGCTATAAAACAAATTAAATGTTTATCCTTAATTATAAATTCTTTTCATACTATATGCGTACATACATATATGCGCTCTTCTCCCTTTTTCCTTATCCAAACATATATACATACGCATGGATACAGAAAACGCTGTCAAAATAATTTGAAAAGGTCATACATTTACATGTCATCGAAATTGAAAAGTGAATTCAAAAAGATTTTTACAAGTGTTTATAACAATTCCATTTGATTCAAAAAGGTCAGACATAATTTCAAATTTATGTGTACGATAGAAAAATATTTTAAGACAAGAGTCAACTTAAGATATGAAAAAGTAACGTGTAAAAATATGCGTAAACTTTATTTTACCATTCAAATAACTGTGGGACTAGAAGATATTTTTCTGGGGCGATTTTTGTTCAGAATAGAATTTTTAGATAATAATTTAAATCAATAATTTATTTAAATTTATTAAGTTAAATTTGAAAAATTGTTTAAAATATTGACAAGTACACGTCCTCTAACCTAACCTAGCCTTGAAAATAAATGGTGGGTACAGCGTTATAATATGACATCGTGGAGATAATTATGTATAAATACTATTTTTACAAAATTCATTCAGTTTTGTTGTTGTATTTGGTGAAACTAAAACACAGGCATTTTAAGTATTTACATTACATTAGGAAAAAATTTTTTGTTTCTATAGCACTAGAAGAGTATTGCAAACTGTTTAAAAATATGTATGTACATACAGTCGGGCCTCGAGCCCCAGGCCAGACATCAAAACGAAATACGAAAAAAAAATATTTCTTAGGCGACTTCCTCTCAGCAGATTTCTGGCAAAAACTCGAAGAGTAAATAAACCTGCCATGAAAAAGTTTCTCAAAATCTGTCGTTCGGAGTCGACGTTAAACTGTAGGTCCCGCCACTCGCGTATAAAATTAAGGCACACAACATGAGTGGTGTGAGAAGCTAGGCCGTAATCCTGACTGAAGGGTTTGTAATGGCCAATTATGTATGTATGTATGTATCTTTATGTGTTTGATTGTGCGCCTGTGTGTTTCTGGTGGAGATCGTATGGATAAGAGAATTATGAGTTGTTAGTTGAGTATGTATGTAGTCGTCGTTATGTGATTGGTAGTCCTAAAAAGTCCGCTGCTAGTGTTGGATTCAGCCACAAGTCTATAGGTCGAAGAGTTGTCGGATTTGCGGAGCAACCAAAGAGATGCACCGTATCATGTGGTCCTTGACTGCATGAGGGGCAGCAATCCAAGGTCCCCGGAATGTTTCTTGCCCTATAGCTGTTCAGGATGTTCGCCCATTCTGATCTTAGCTGGGCCAGGATGGTTCTAGTAACTCTTGGTAGCTGCCTTTCATTATCCGAAGTTGGTGGGAGATACTGATTTAGAACCCTGTTGTGGCTAAGTTCGTCCGTAGCCGTCGTCACTGTCTTTTGGTGCAGGGAGCGCTGTGCCTCCCTTTCTGACTGAAGGTCCACTATTGTAGGTATGAGGTGTATGATGTTCGGACTGGCTGATGGTTGGACAAATTGCTTTATTGTCCGCAGTCAAAACGGTGTGAAGAATTAAAACAAATAAATTTCGGAATGTTTTTAATTTTTTACTAACGTACATAAGCCATTTCAATTACATATTTCATATTTATGCAAATTTATACGAAATATTTTCTATTCTGCTTTACTACTTACTTATCCCTTCCTTATAAGATAAAATAACAGAACTCTGGCTGTCACGATACGTTTATTTGTAAGGTTTTGTTGAAGCACACCAAAAAGAAAATGAAATAAATTAAGCAAGTAATAGAGGTGTTAGAAATAAAAAAAACGAATGTCCATTTTATGGTTATTTCTTTCAGAAAATTATGCAAAACCGGTAATAAAATGCAAAAGAAATTTTTGTTTATTACCATCACTCTTAGAAGGAAAAATGTAAGCACTTTCACAAGTTGTAACAGCTTGAAATCTATAAATATTTATATGGGACAAAATATCAACAAAAGTTATGAAATTAAAAGGAAAGACGCTTTATTCAGCTAGTTCGATGCAGACAAATATCACTATTAAGGAATACACTGTTAAAAATTCAATAGGTGTCATATCATACTTGTTTTTGACAAAATATTTCCCAAGTTTGCTTCCCCATTCCAACAAAAACTATTGACAATTAGTTTCAAACAAAATATATGTTATCTATCGAAATGCATGGCTCAACTAGAAATATATACATAAATAGCTAGCTTCTCACACCACTTAAGTTGTGTGTGTGGGTTAACCTACAGTTTAAAGTAGACTCTGATCGACAGATTTTTGAGAAACAATCCATAGCAATTGTATTTACTCTCAGAGTTATTGCCAGAAGTCTGCTGAGAGTAGATCGCCAAAGAAATATTTTTTCATACTTCGTTTTAATCACGATGCCTGAGCTGGGGTTTAAACCATGAGCTTTCATCTGATAAGTTAGATAAGACGAGCTCATCCACCACCTATAACCGATTCTGAAAAGCAGCTTCCAAGGGCCACGAGAACCATTCTGGCCCAACTTATATCAGGATGGTCGAACTTCCTGAATAGCTACAGGGCTAGGATCTTCCCGGGAACCCAGGATACCTGCCCCTTATGCAATCTGGCACCACAAGACACGGTGCATATCTTTAGCTGCCCAGCTAAACCGACAACCCTGCGACCCAAAGACCTATGGCTGAATCCAAGGACAACAGGGGACTTCCTAGGACTGCCGACCACATGACGTTGACAACATACACACACAACCAGCTACAAACAACCCCATCTCTTACCTATCCCATCCTCACCGAATAACATGGCATACAACCAACCAAAGGCATAAACTAAAACTAAACGTTATTATATTTTATATACAGAGAGAAGCTTCCGGAAACAACAGTCGAACTGTTACAACAACAACAACTCTTCAGTCAGGATTACGGCCGCCTAGCTTCTCAACACCACCTTTGTTGCGTGTGTTAATTTAATACATGAGTGGCGGGGGACCTACAGTTTAAAGTCGACTGCGATCGACAGATTTTTGGAGAAACTTTTCATGCCAATTTTATTTACTCTTAGAGTTTTTGCCAGAAATCTGCTGAGAGGAAGTCGCCGAAGATATATTTTTTTTCATATTTCGTTTTGATGTCTAGCCTGGGGCTCGAATCCGGGCTTAACGTCTAATAAGCGAACACACTACCTACTAGACTACGGCGACTATAAACTAACTTTCACTATCTTTTAAATTTAACAATGAATTCTTTATAGCGAAATCGTAAGTTGTCTAACAATTGTAGCCAATGGAGCCAATACGTAAACAAATATACATAGTTTCAACTGTTTTTAGGTTATTACTGCAGAATTAAGGTCCTTAATGTAATTTCAATTTCTATACAAAGTTAGCACCACTGCAACTCGATTATATTCGGTCATTTGTTCTCTTCTCACCCTCCGTTTTTCAATTATTTTTTGCTTTTACTGTTTGTGTTGCCCAGTACTTTGGGTGTCTTCTCTCTTTCTGTCTTTTTACCATACATATGTATGTATGTATGTACGATGTACATAGAAAAGTTCGGCTTGGCAACAATAATAGCAGAAAGTAATGACGATGAGTAAAAAAAAAAAGAAATTGTAAGCCTAATACTGCTGTGTGCTCGTAACAAGGATTATGCAACTTCCTGTTTCATCCTGTCACTACATACACTAACAATGCATATGAAGAATACACACATATGTATGTTTGTATAATATTGTATTTTCTAACTACATATTTAACGACCTCACATACACGTACAAATTCATGCAAAAATATTTATTTGAAATAAAAATTGACTAGAGTAGTAAAAAGTTTGATAAACATAAACTTTGTAACGGAAAACGGAAGAGTATGTGGCCCTAGCTTTTATTTAAAAAAATTTTTTTTTTGTATATTTTTTCAAAACTTTTAAACATTTAAATGTGTGGTTTTTGTTTTGTTTCGGCAAATTGCAGTTAATTTAATTTTTATAATTGAATACATAAATAACATAAAAAAAAATTTTTACCCAGTGGCATACAACTTGTAATGATGATATCGTCTAGCTGTAGGGTGTATGTACATACATACTATGTACGGAACTTGCAAATTATTCACTCATATTAAAGCAAAAAAAAAACAATTTCAAAGAAAGGAAAAAAATTGTTTAAAATACACAGAAAAGTGAAGGATATTTTCCCGGTTCTTTGTGACAACCATTCACTTGCCCCAGTCGTTCGTATGTATATTTACATCTTTATGCTTTGGTATTCGCTACTGTAATTACCATTACGAGGGCTTACAATTGTCGCTTGACTATAAGTATATTCACTATGACCATTATATTATACCGAATGCAATAGAATAGAATAAAAATTATACATGATGTTTTTCACCAAGAAAAAAAAGAGAAAATATCGGATCAAGTTCATGTCATAGTTACTTCGCGTTAACCCATTCGTAGTTAACCCATTCGCTGCCAAGCCTAAATTACATGAAGTCATTCTCATTGCCATTTCTATTTTGAGTGTTACTGTTTACCAAAACCCTGTTATTTCTTGGTAAGAGCACATATATTATCATACATAATCATTTACAAGCAGAAAACCAAAAACGAGTATACTCGTCTTTGACAATAGGAAGGCAAAATTACTCGATATCCATTTTCGTATTTGCGTACGTTTTAGTAGAAAAACAAATAATAAATCACGCAGATGGATAAAATAAAGAAAATTTTATTTGTAGTAGTAAAAAGAATTTGCTAATTCAAAAGCCAGCATATTATAATATATTTAAAGTATGACGAGTATACTCGTCTTGGCAGTGCGGGATACCCTGTCAAAGACGAGGTCCTTGTCAGCGAATGGGTTAACACGTTGACTGCCAACTACGAGATAACTCGTAGATTGCATTCCCTTCTAGGGTGCCAACTACGAGTTATCTCGTAGATTGCGTTCCCTTCTGGGGTGCCAACTACGAGTTATCTCGTACTCACTAAACCTGCCATTTTTGTTTAGCTAAAATCGTATTATATCAGTGTTAGTATCGACAAATGGCTTCTGGAAAAAGAACAAAAAGTCAATGTTGGCTTGCGTTGCCAGTTTTCTGAAAATTGACGCGGCAGTCAGCGTGTTAATGTTACCCAAAGTGAATGTTCTGTATTTTTCTAGCAAGTTTGCTGTTCAGTTTCTTTGTTTTGAATGAGGAATAAACTACATACATAATTGGTCATTACAATCCTTCAGTCAGGATTACAACCTAGCTTCTCACATTACTTATATTGTGTGTGTTAATTTTATACATAAGTGTCGGGTCCTACAGTTTAAAGTCGATTCCGAACGACAGATATTTTGAGAAACTTTTCATTGGCAATTTAATCAATCAGAGTTTTTGCCAGAAATCTGTTGTAAGGAAGCCGCTGAAGAAATTTTTTGTTTGGTGGAGATGTCTGACCTGGGGTTTGAACTGAGGTCTCATGTCTAATAAGTCAACACACTACCTACTACACTAAGGCGAGGTATTGACTGATTTTTAAACTCAATGCATTTAATAAATTCGACAATATGTATTGAAGTTTCCAGTATAGTTTTAAAAATATTCAAAATTCTCAGTTAATCAAAGAAATATTGCAGTTTTTCCATGCATGTAATGGGCATCTGCGTAGAAAAAAAATCCAAGTGCTTTGAAATCCTAATGAGACAATCGAATTTTCTAGCATAATTTCGGCAAAAGGAAGAGGACAATTTTTTTCTCTCTTAATTTTAAATATTCATAAGTATTCAGGTTTAGTTATATACATATAGTAGGTACGTAGTTTTAAAATTTTCACTTTGCGTGAATAATCTTCGAAATTAAAATAAATTAAAGCATGGGAAAGCAAATCAATTTCGCAAGAGGTAGACCATTTCGAATATAATAATTTCAGCAGTATACGTTATTCAGTCCAGCGGTCGATATGCAAGTAGTGAAATGAAATCCTAGAGTAACAGCGCTTATTACCAAAAACAAAAAATTAAATAAGGGTTCTTCTATAAATCTCTCAGACAGATTGCTGGATATTCAATTCATTTAAGGTCAAATGAATAGTGCCCACTATTTGCTCTTTTTATCACAAAATTTCGTTCATTCGAAAATTACTGGTCCGCCAAGGACATGATGGCATAAAAGCACGTAAATAGCCACTTATTTCGGTCAAAAATTGTTAGCTTCTGGCCGAATTGGCTCAATTATGTTTGCAAAATTGAATAGATTTCTGGTAAAGTCTTATATTCATCAATGAAAGGCAGTACAGTCGGGCATCAGTTATCCGTGATGCGGTTAACCGTTAACCCCGATGGATAGCCCCGGTTTTTCCGGAATTACAGAGCATGATAAAATCCAAGTTTATCACATGCAAGAAACACGTATAAAAGAAAATTTTAAGTTTAAAAATATTATACAAACAACATTACATGACTTTGTTTAAGAAGTTGCATTCTCTATTTGCTTAATGTCCTTTTTTGTCTCATGTTTTCAGTAGAAAATTTAATGTATACATACTTATTTAAGTAGTCGCCCTAGTCTAGTATTTAGTGTGTTCGCTTATTAGACGTAAAGTCCGGGCTCGAGCCCCAGGCCAGACATCAAAACGAAATATGAAAAAAAAATATTTCTTCGGCGACTTGATCTCAGCAGATTTCTGGCAAAATAATCCGAGAGTAAATAAAATTGCCGTGAAAAGTTTCTAAAAAATCTGTCGTTCGGAGTCGACGTTAAACTGTAGGTCCCTTCACTCAAGTATAAAATTAAGGCACACAACATGAGTGGTGTGAGAAGCTAGGCCGTAATCGTGACTAAAGGGTTGTAATGCTCAATTATGTATGTGTATATTGTATACTTATTTAATTTAAAAATGTACATAACTTCTTGAATTAATTTTTTTAATGTAATTATGTATGTACAAAACTGTGTAATCAAAATTGTTACTCCCGACCATCGCGGATAATCGAGGCCCGACTGAATAATATTTTCGAAAAGGGATGGTCAAAGCCAGATTTAATAAAAACATCGGATGTAATATGTTGACAACTGTAGGCTAGAAAGTCAATGGAATTGCCAGCAAGGCAGTGACTCCAATTAGATTGAGTTCGACAGTGGCGTGGTCTGTAATAACAGTATCACGCAGTAATTGATTTCAGTGATAAGTCGGCAGTAATTGAAGCCTGGAGTTGGGTTTACTAAATCTTAACTTATTATTCATTTTTCTTATTTATATACAAATGTAAATAAGAAATATTTACATACAAATGTAAATAAGAAATATTTACATACAAATGTAAATAAGAAATATTTTTTGAAATTTTCTATCGAATATCTTAAAAATCAGAAAGCGTTGTTGTACCAAACCTACTTATGTCTGTAGCTTTTTTTCATTAACCCTACGTTATTATTTAATTTTCTTTTAAATATGACTACGTCACTGGCCTGACGCAGCAAAAATGTTTTTATATAGGTGCATACGTATGTACATATTCATGTGTGTATGTATAAAATTGCAAACCAGCCGGCTTGCAAAATCAACATGCAAAAACACAATCTTTGCAGTACTTTTTTGTTGTTTTTGTTTTTTTTCCTTCCACTTTTATTTCTCTTTGCAGTCAAGCACGTATGTACATGAGAACGGCTGATTTTACAGCTGAGTTACCAGGTGATAAACACACGGTTTCTTCTTCATTCCCCTCATCCATTGACCATCAACATACATATTGTTAAATCAACTCGAAACAAAAAAGTCTCTCTTATTCTCGCAAATCGCTTATAGAATGTACTCGTTTCTCTAGAGTCGTTTTGAAGAAACAATATTACTCATATTGAGTGTGTTGTTTTGCAGCTAGTGAGAGAGAGAGAGAGAAAACAGTTTGATGGAGAACTGTTAAATAAACATATGATTTCTGCAAGAGACCAAGTAACAACAGTTAATTCTTGACCTGCGCTTCACTGAGAAAACAGCTGTTTTCTATTTTCACGGACATGTGCATGATGGTTGTGCACACAATAACAGTGTTGAACAATAAAACAAATGCTCAGTCGAATATTTCTTTTTTGTTCATTCTAATTAGAATTTTTTTACACACATACATGTGAACATATGTATGTTAATTTCACAAGACAAGTTGTTTTATTATTATTATTTTTTTTTCTCTCCTATAGACTGGACAAGTTCCCTTACACCACCCTCATCGAGATCACCACCGTCTACAAATCTGCACGGAGCTTCTTCAATATCGTCATCAACTACGGCAGCTTATAATTCTCTTCAAAGTCCAATTGAACATTTCGACGTTGTTGATGGTCTTAAATCACAGCACAATACAGCAGTTCATTTCACCAATACTCACACCGTTAACTCGAACCATCAAGAGCATCAACATCAACAATACACACACAGTTTTGATATGGAAACAGCTACAGCAGCTTCTGCAACGCCCAATGGTGGCATTGATGCATCTGCAAGTGCCCATTATGCATACAATAACAATCTTTTATATTGTGCTCCCAATGCTAATAATGTGACCACCACGGCTACAGCCACAACATCAGCTTTAAATAACTCGGCATATCATTCGCCTCTCACCGGTATACCCATAGCCAATTTGACCCCTTCGCCAGCTTCTTCAAATTTGTCCACACCCACCGAAGCGACAGAGCATTTTGGCATTGCACATGATGACGATATTGATGCAGCTGCTGTTAATGACCTTTCACAGCGTTTGCAGGCTGAGTTACGTGCTGCCAAAAGTCGCCATTTATCATGTACTGAAGTCTCGTTGCCTTGGGATTTAACACCTCGTATAGCGGCTGATATGATTAAAACATCCGAAAGAGAACCATGTGGAGTTCGAGGTTGTGCTATTTTTATTGATTTCGAAGATGAGACTGGTAGTGTCAGGTATGTTGTAACAATATTTTCATTTACTTAAATACATACTTTAAAAAAGTTATTATTTAAAACTAACACCCTGAGAATACCCCATAGCCAAACTATAAATTACTTTGTTTTGTTAGACCACACAAACCTAAATTTAAATTAACTTTTTTTCGGTTACATATGTACACCTGATCTTATCTGTCAGTTATCAAATTGAAAAATTTTATGTGTTTTGTATTGTCAAAATTTTTTATTAGATCGGAGGGTTTTCTAATAAGAATGTTCAATAATTTATCATTGCAAGGTTGCGAACATGAAGAATTGATTTTTAAAAAATATTCACGTATTTGTAAGGAAATCTAAATTATAATATCTGTAGTTTTTAGGTTATACATGCATATGTAGGGTATGTATAAAGTGCAACTTCGACAATCCGGACACATATAGGAAAAATCCAATGAAAATTCATTTGCACCAGTTGCCCAATCATTGATATCTTCTTCAGTTATGTCATTACTGATGTTTATAGCTCCAATCATATTTTGGATGGATTTTATGCCATCATAGATGCTATCAGGAAGTCGCCGTGGTCTACTAGGTAGTGTGTTGGCTTATTAGACGAAAGGCCCGAGTTCGAATCCCAGGTCAGACATCAAAACGAAAATATGAAAATATTTCTTCGGCGACTTCCTCTCAGCAGATTTCTGGCAAAAACTCTGAGAGTAAAAATTGCCATGAAAAGTTTCTCAAAAAAATCTGTCGTTCGGAGTCGACTTTAAACAGTATGTATGTAGGTCTCCTACTCATACATACATAAAATTAACACATACAACATATGTAAGTGGTGTAAGAAGCTAGGTTGTAATCCTGACTGAAGGGTATGTACATACAGTGAGCGCCATAAGTGAGTCAACACCCACTATAATTTTAAATTTTCTATTATGTTCTTAAGTATAAAAAAAAAATTCATTTATCGTGAATTGTTGTTTTTGTTTTAACATTTTATAAGTAATAATAAACGTTTTTATTTTTGGAAATTTATTCGACTATTGTCATTTACTTTTCTCGCTATTCTAAGAAAATGAATTATTTAAATGGTGTTTACTCACTTTTGGCGCTCACCGTATATGCAATACATAAATAAAATCTATTTTCTAGATTTTCAATTTTATTTTAAATTTTAGTTCAAATATAATTGTATCAGCGTGGGCTAGGTTAGGTTAGGTTTAAGGACGTATACTTGTCATTATGCTATGTAAGGGGTGATTTTTTAAGAGCTATAGGAAATTAAAAAAAAAAAACAAAATTCAGAAAAATGCATGAAATCTTTATTTGAATCGATAGTACGGTCGATATAATTTAATGTTTGAAGATTATTTCATGCAAATGTTGACCGCGACTGCGCCTCAAATGGTCCATCCGCTTAGTCCAATTCTGGCATACTCTCCAACATTTCGGCCAGTATCTCACGAATAAATGCTTCAATGTTGTCTTCCAATGCGTCAATTGAAGCGGGCTCGTCTGTATAGACATGAGCTTTAACATAGCTCCACAAAAAATATTCTAAAGGCGTTAAATCGCACGATCTAGGCGGCCAATTGACCAGTCCCGAAAGTGAAATAAAATGTTCACCGAATTCGCCTCTCAATAAGTCCATTGTTACGCGTGCTGTGTGGCATGTGGCACCGTTTTGTTGAAACCACATGTCATGCAAGTCAAGCTCTTGCATTTTGGGCAAAAAAGAGTTGGATATCATCTCACGGTAGCGCTCACCATTCACAGTTACGTTACGTTTCGCAGCATCTTTGAAGAAGTACGATCCAATGATGCCACCAGCCCATAAACCGCATCAAACTGTGACTTTTTCTGGATGCATTGGTAGCTTTTGCAATGCTTCTGGCTGGTCTTCACTCCAAAATCGACAATTCTGCTTATTTACGTATACCGAATAGCCGCTTCAGTGGGTTGATTAAACTGACCATAAAATGGAAGAAGCGCGCGATGAACTTTCTTAACAGAGCACGCATTTTGATAATAAAATTCAATGAGCAAGTGTTGTTTGTTTGAAAGACGATTCATGGTTAAATTATAGACCAAACTGAAGATGTTTGACAGTGAAACAAAACACGAAACGTGCGTGAGCTGTTTAAACCAGTGTTGCCAAAAAGATAATAGCTGAAAAATCACCCTTTACAATACCCAGAGGCCAAAATGACCCATTGTAAATACGTATCAGCGTAAGAAGTCAGAAATTTGTTAGATGGAATAGTGGAAGCAAACATCTTTTTTTCTCAAATGTTGACTCGTTTAAGCACTTTTGAATTCTAAAACAATTTGTTGTGTTACTCCGCCAAACAGTTGTTAATTTTCAAAATTATTTGATTTTATTTGATTTCTTCTAAAATTTTCTATAATTTCATCCCGAAAATAGACCTAAAGCCTATATACTGTTAAATAATACAAATATTGTGTTTTATTATAGGCGCATTGCTTCCTTTAAAGTTGATCCGAGTACAGTATCAACATTTGAATTATTTTTAACTTTAAAACAGGACAAAGGTGGTTGGACTTCGTTATTGCCACAGTTTCTCAAGTAAGTTGGCAATTATTAATTTAGTTTCTTAATAACTGTATTTATTTATGTATATTCTTGTTGCCTCTTGCTTTACAGAAATCTTACCCGCAGCAGTACAATTCTTATAAGTCCACATTTTACCTTAAATAAACATAAACTTTATGCCTGTGAGTAGGAATTTTTTTTTTTATTATTATTGTTAAATAGAAAGGCATCAACAAACGCAAACGACCATAACAAAAAAAAAGGAAAAATCCACCTACAATGTACAAATGAAAAGAAGAAATCTGAAATCAGATATCATCGTTAAGTATAAATAAACCAAAAGAAAAATTAAATAAAAAAAAAAAACAAAACGAATGAAAAGACTTTGATGACGAAAATGTTTATGAATGTGTAACGAAAATTTATAAGTAGAAAAGGAAGAAGAGGTGTGTTGTCAATTGTGTTTAATATAATTATTTCATAAGTAAAGATATTAAAAAATAACAATAACAAACAAATAGTTAATCCCTCCGATTGAGATGAACACAAGTTAATGAATAAGAACAACTCTATAAACAATATAATGATAAATAGCAAATGACGAAGAACTCTCTATTTATTCATAATTTTTAATACATTGTTATTTTTATCACAATTTCAACATATTTTTTTTCTCTTCTTTTTGTATACAAATACAAAAGACAAAACAAAAAGAAAATCTTACAATACTGGGAAAACTTTGGACCATATTTTCACTAACAATCAATTATTCACAGACTACTCTACTACTCATACATACATACTTCAAAAAATGAAAAATGAAAACTTTTTAAATACAAATATTAATAAAAAGAAATTTAACATTTCTTTATTTTATTATATATGAAACAAATAATTAAAAAAAAACTAAACAAAACAAATGAAATAATTTATAATTCAAAAAAAAAAAATGTTCCATAAATATTTAATTTATCTAATGAAAGGAACATTTAATACAAAAACACTACCTACTGTGTATTGAACTTTACATTTTTAATTAAATATTTTTAGAATACACTAAAGCTGCTAACACGGTTACTGGCAACTTCAAACAAAAAATATTACACCAAAAATACTTAAATTATAGAAAATAATAGTTATAAACATACATACATATATAAAAAAAATTATATAACAAATTGACTGACTTTTTTGGCAAAAAGAAAAACAAAAACAAAATCTTTTAAAAATCATGTAAAAATAAAATAATTAATAATTTCATTGTTTGATAAACTCCCATAATCAGCAACAACAATAATAAATAGATTGCATACAGTGTGGTAATAGATAAATACTATATAACATTTGCATTAATAACTATGTACGCATTAAAAAATTTAACTAACTCTGCTCTAAAAAAATTTTTTTAACAAGTTTCCCATTAATTACAAGAATTAAATAAAAAAATATCATACATCACCACCTAAAAAAAAAATAACTAAATGAACGGACGAACGAACAAATAAAGCAACATTTTAAGACTACAAAAATGAAATAACAAGTATCAAAAAACTATGATTATTATCATCTCATCTTAGGTTTTTTTATCACTTAATCCTTATTTAAAAAAAAAATAAAATCTTTCATTATGTCGTCAGTATTAAACAAATGATTTGAGCAAAACATAAACAAAAATAAAAACGAATTTTTCTTGAAACTCTTTAAATATTAATTTAGTATGTAGTATTTAATAAGAAAAATAAAAAAAAAATCGAAACTCTTATCATGTGTTAAAAAAAATTTCATTTGTAGCTGAGATCATATATTCAAATTAAATATTAAACAAACAACAAAAATTATAAACAATATAAACAAATTTATTATAGAAAAAAAACAACAAAAACAAAGTCGATGTGATATTAAAATATAAAAACAAAAAAAATTAATTATAATGAAATTAATTTATAATATTTAGGAGTTATATACATATATATAAACAAATAAGTCTAAAAATGTTAAAACTAAAACAATTATCAATTATGCTTTCTTTTTTTAAAAATTCATTTATTTTAAGCATGTAACAGTGATTACTCATCCCGGAATATTAACAATTTATTGAGATTGATCCTTTTTATCTAAGTGTATATGTAGTTTTTAAATTAATTAGTTTTTGTATTTGTATACACACAATATTAATTATTGTTACGTTTTTTTGAGGACTGTAGGTAAATTGTAGTTTGCCAAAAATTATTTCTTGTATTTTATATACATTTTAAAATGTGTTTTTCAAATACATATGTACATACTTATATAAACGACCTATCTCTTGGTTTTTTTTTAATATGTGTGTACCTATTCACATACTATGTGCTATAGGCAAATAAATAGCGCACTTTCTAACAAAAGACAACAGAAAAAAAACGTATTTCAATACATATTTAATAATTATGCACACAAAAATGTTAAACTATAATGTGAAGTAATATATATCTTTAACAGATTTATCTAACGTAACTGATATGAATCATTACAGCATTAGCACTTTGTTGAAAAACTATTATGTGGTAAAATTGTTTTACTTTTACATAAAAATAAGCTTTATTGACAGACATTAGATACGTCTTAAAAGAAGCAGAATCCAATGTTTCCTCTATATCAATACAAAGTTTAATATTTTGTTGCCTTTTAACCAGGGACCGAAAATAACTGTTATTTTTGAATTTTTGATTAAAAAAAGCAACCGCAAGGAAATGTCGGATAACAAAACCAAGTATACCATTTTGATAGTCTTGGACCAAATTTTTATAAAATGCGATGCTTTTTAAAAACATGATTTTTATTTTTTAGAAAAAAAAATAACAGTTGTTTTTTGATTTTTATTTTTTCGAGCAAAAATAACACTTATTTTTTGCTTTTATTGTTTCGAGCAGAAATAAAAGTTATTTTTTTTTACTTTTATTTTTAAGCGCAGAAATAAAAGTTATTTTTTGACTTTTATTTTTTCGAGCAAAAATAACAGTTAGAAATAAAAGTTATGTTTTGATTTTTATTTTATCGAGCAAAAATTAAAGTTATTTTTGTTTCAATTCATGATGAATTCATAATATTTATTAAAAAAATTAAAGTAATTTATGTCAGAAAATTATTAAAATAAAGTTTTGGGTATATTAAACACTAATCTTTGGTTTGAAGAACCCGAAATAACTTTTATTTCTGCTCGATAAAATAAAAGTCGAAAAATAACTTTTATTTCTGCGCTTACAAATAAAAGTTGAATAATAACTTTTATTTCTGCTCGAAAAAATAAAAGTTAAAAATAACTGGTATTTCTGCTAGAAAAAATAAAAGTCAAAACATAACTTATTTCTGCTCGTAAAAATAAAAGTCAAAAAATAACTTTTATTTTCTGACTTTCAAGAAATAACTTTTATTTCCTGACTTTTACGATAAAAGTTGTAACAGTTACGGTCCCTGCTTTTAAACTTTAGCTTGCTTTGCTGAATATTATAGTAACCTTCCTGGGAATTGTAGTTTTTCGCACTGCACTGTCTTAGCTTGATTTGATGTATGATAAAATTAACTCAAACCCAATTTTCAAAACTTTTGTCGCGAAATTATTCCGTATTCATTGTGGTGCATCTTCAAATTCTTACGTTTTCTTCACAAAAGTCATTGCTAAACTAACTTAATATCTGGAATGAAAGCTTATCCTAATCTATAAGATTTAAAGGAAATTAATGACTTTGAAAAATATTTTTCTCATACCGTCATAGCTTTCTTGTCTTGTCCTACTTTTGCGAATGATTGTAGAAAATGCTTTATTTTTTTTCAACAATTGTGAAACTATGGTCAGATCGTTGTTCTGATTCAACAGAATTGCGATTATTAATCACTTGCAGCTTTCTTCCAACATTTTCATTAATTTACGTAAACCTTTTTTCACAGGCTTAATTTGTGTTCTTTTACCATTTTTTAACTCAAAATCGATTAAATAAATATTATCGAAATATAAAACCTAATATGTCTAACCTGATTAAACACTGGGTCAAATAAGTCTACGTACACTAAGCAGGTGAAGACAATTTTAAATCAAATCTAATAGGTCTTCGTCTGCTTGGTGTACGGAGAATAATTTGAGCCAGTGTATATACATAGCCTATTTGGATTGTTCTGCTATTTAATCAAACTCTCAGTTATCAAAGCACTTGTAATCAAGTTTAACACGTTGACTGCCGACCACGAGATAACTCGTAGATTTCGTTCCCTTCTGGGGTGCCTACTGCGAGTTATCTCGTACTCACTAAACGTACCATTTTTGAGTAGCTACGAATAAAACCGTATTATATCAGTGCTAGGAACGATAAATAGCTTCTGGGAAAAGGACAAAAAGTCTATGTTGGCGTGCGTGGCGAGTTTTCTGAAAATTTCCGCGGCAGTGTTAAACGGAATTTCTCAATCAAGTATGTCCTATCCGGGCTTAATTAAAACCCCATTTCAAAGAACAATTTTCTGAGAAAGAAGAGAATATTTCTTTAAAATTTATTTCCTTCAAATCCAATTGATTTCTAATTACATACATGCTTAATATTGTTTTAAAAACGTAAAATTTCATTTAATTGTTTTTTTTTTTTTTCATATTTTTCACTAAGAAAAAATGAATTTTCTTAATTATATTTTGTTTGTTTTAGCATTTTAACTTTAGGCATTAAATTAATAAAAATTAAAAAAAACATTTTGCAAATTTAAGAACACTGCAAAGCAAATTCTTAAATATAAACACAAACTTAACGATGAAAATTAATAATAAAAACCAAAACAAAATGTTTTTTTGAAAATAAAATGATATAAATAAAGTCATCTGTGTTATAAAGTTAGCTTAAGATATATAACGAATTAAGAAAGAAATTTATATTTTAATACTATTGTAGATATTATGTTTCTTCTTTTTTTTACAATTAAAGATTTGCTTAAAGAATCCAAAGTATTAAACATAAAATTTAATTTTTTTAAACTATTTATTATCTATTTATTGTATTAGTTAGGTACAAACAAAAGTAATTTTTATTTTGATTTTAAATTCAATTTTCGTAAAAGGAAAAATATTGTAGGAAAGAAGAATTCGATTTATTTTTTAATTTTATTAATTTATTTTTAACTATATGGTCTCTGTTTTTTTAGTGGTTTATTCCACTACTATTTTTCCTTTGTAATTTTTGTTTTTTTTTAATTTAATTTAATTAATATGAATTTTAAATATTGATAATAAGAATAAGAAATTAAGAAATAGAACCGTATATGTGATCTATTTAATAATAAATACAAATAATATATGAAATGAAAAAAAAAAAACTAAGAATCTGTCCTTGCATATAAGCAGAAAGGTCTGCCGTCGTAGAAAAACTAATTTTTAGTTCGAAATACAGGTAAAAAAAATTTTAATCGTTGAACAAAGATGAGTTTTATTTCTTTAATATTTTTTGATTCGATTCTTTTTAATTTATAAACAAGAAATTAAAAGTCAACAATTGATTGTGCTTAAAATGTAATTTATCAGAACTGTTTTAATCAACTGCACAATCGATTCTCTAAAAATATTTAAAAAAATTTAAAAAATGTTTTATAAGTTGTAATAATAATAAAATACATAATTACATACAAGTCAAAAAGTTGTACAATTATTAAAATAATCTTAATAAATTGTGATGAAATATGGAAATATTTATTATAAATGTTTCAATCACATATTTTGAATCTAAAAATTAGGACACAATAAATATTTAATTTAAATAAAAAATACAATAATGTAAAGTGCTTTCATGAAATGATTTGCTATACACTTCTAAATTGGTTTTATCTATTAACTTACACAAGATTCGATTTTTTTTATTTATTCCATGCAATATTGATATGTATTAATAAAAAGAAAATATATACATACTTATATAATAGACATATTGTTTAAAAAATATCATACAAGTCCAGTGGCTCCACAAAGTAAATTTATAACCAAACAAATAGATCGTGTAGAAATTTGAAAATGTAATGATATTAAGTTTCTTACGAAAGAATAAAATGCTTAAATACAATAACAGAACAATTACAACAAACAAATACAGTTATTTTAATAAAAACAAAATGGAAAGCACACAATAGTTTATAACTTGGCTTCAAACCAATAAATATTTAATATTCCTTTTTTAAATAATGTTAATAAAAAAAAAACCTATTTAACTGAAATTGTATAAATAAAAAGAACAAGGGAAAGTGTGTGAAACGATAATTAATTTATATTAATCAAATTTATACGCAAAAGCAAAAAATATAATTAAAAAAATACGGTTTTGAGAACAACGCAAACAAAGATATATAAAAATTAAAACTTTTCTTCTAAGTAGTTTAAAATAATTTTAAAAAGCAACAACAAATATTATGTATGTCTATCCCACCATGTGATTAAGAGCAAATATTTTTATTAATTGATTTAAATTTATATTATGATTAGCTTCAGTAACAATCAATAAGGCGTTTATTTCATATCTTTTAATCAACAAAACACAGTTTTTATAGGAAAATGTATACAAATATGGCAAAAAAAATTGAAATTTAAGAAAAACTATGTACAGTAAACCCTCCTATAACGCGGTACTCTCAGAACGCGGTTTCCATACAACGCGGAGCTGAAATTGCGACAGACCTCCTATAACGCGGTACTTTCAAAGCGCGGTTTCCATATAACGCGGAGTCCTCCTATAACGCGGTACTCTTACTGCGCGGTTTCCGTTCAATAACATCCCATAAGTTCCTTGCAGTCTTCTAGTTTAGTTTTTATTTCATTTTTTTCATTAATCCTTATATGAACTCTTGAATTCAATAAAAATAATTTATAATTTATCTTGCCGTTTGAATTTCTTGGTCTCCATATAACGCGGTACGAATGATGGGATTTGTACTAACTCGGAGTTTCTTATAGCGCGGTTTCCATACAACGCGGTAGACGGTTTCCATAGGACGCGCTACGAATTAGCCTGGTTTGTATGGTGAAACCTGAGTTTCTTATAGCGCGGTTTCCATATAACGCGGTACGCACTCACCGCGTTATAGGAGGGTTGACTGTACATATATTATTTGTGGTCTGGTTTTTGAAGTATTTTTAGTAAATCATATTTTAAAATGTAGATATTCTTGAATATTCTATAATTTTGTAATCTGTTTGTTGTCGTTAGGTAGAGCCGCGACGTTCCGACTTTCAAAGAGCGTTTGCTGTTATTTGTTACATCAGAGAATTACAAAAATGTGTATCTCTATACATAAATAATTTAATTATTATGTTTATGTAATTAATCTTCATTTTAATCAATGTTTCCCAAACTACAGTGAGCGCCAAAAGTGAGTAAACATCACTGAAATAATTCATTTTCTTAGGATAGCGAGAAAAGTAAATGAGAATTGTCGAATAAATTTCCAAAAATAAAAACGTTTATTTATTACTTATAAAATGTTAAAACAAAAACAACAATTCATGATAAAGGAACTTTATTTTTATAATTAAGAACATAATAGAAAATTTAAAATTATAGTGGGTGTTGACTCATTTATGGCTCTCACTGTATTTTAAAGTACAAATCAATGAAACTAAATTTCAATTATGGTTTCTTAAACTAGATCATCGAACTCTTAATACTTTAGCAATAACTTAATTACTGAAATAACTATTAGGGGGAATGATGACCTCTCATCATTTAAAATAATTTTGAATTCTTTCCTCCTAATATTGCGAAAATAACCACTTTTTAATTGTATGCAGCTGTGAAATATAATTATTTGAATTAAAATATAATAGAGGCTCAGAATAGCTTCAGGCAAAATCAATCTGAGCAATAATACGACTACGAACATGTGCATACATATGTATGTATGTATGTACATGCATTGTTTGACTATTTTGTTATAACGTTTAGTTTTCTAATTAACATTTATATCAAAAATAATAATAAATAATATTTTAAAACAATATTACAACATAACAAACAATATTAGTTAGTAAGTTAGTCGTTTTTCCAATTTTAAATATATAAAGATGTCTATTATAAAAATAAATTATCATCAAAGCGAATGAAAATAAACAAATCAAATACAAATACAAATATTTAATCAATCAATCACTTTTTTACAAGAAAAAAAAACCAAAAATATAGTTGTTACTTAAAGCTTTATTGTAAATAATAATAATTTCGGCAAACATTTTATTTAATTTCGTACGTTGTTAAACAATAAAGTTAAATTTGTGTATTTTTTTTTATTTAATTTAATTATTTTATTGAATTTAAGTAGTGCTTGCATTGTTGTTCGAACGAAAAAAACCATTTAATTACAAGAAAGAAATGTAACAAAGAATTAAAAAGAATCCAAGATTATTTATTATAAGCAAAGAGTATAAATAATAACATTAACAAATTTTTTTTAGCAGTTAACAAATTATTCACTTAAAAAATAAATAAAATTAAAAATAAAATAAAATTTTAAAATTCGTATTAAATGTGCGTCGTGTGTATGTGTCTGTTATTATTATAATCATTGAAACAAACAACAAAAACAAATTATTTTAAAATATTTCAAAATATTTATGGTGATAAAAACCACAAACAAAAATTATTTTGGAAATAATTAAGAAAAAAAAAATAAAAATAAAATAAAATACAAAATATCGAATGATATATAACAAAATACGAAAATGTATTAATAAATTTCAATAAAAAAAATATATATATATATATCTATACTAAATAAAATTATATTATTTCTGATAAGTGCTAAAAGTGCGTGAGTATTAGTTTTAATGTCTACCTAAACAATTACTGAAATTAAATTATATATAGTCAGTTACGGTATTTCTCATTTAGTGCTAAAAGTGCGTGAGTATTACTTTTAATGTCTACCTAAACAATTAATCAAATTAAATTTTATATAGTCAGTTATCGTTAGTAGCATTACTTATAATCCGCGAGAACATAATAGATCACTGTATGAAAAAATAATAAAAATAAAAAATTTAAAAATTTCGAACAAAAAAAAAATTCAGCGCTCCTCTCTAAGAATGATAATCACATTTGTCAACTAAATTGCTATGAAATGAAAATAATCAAAATTCTAAAGTAGTCGCAAACAATGTCCTAATAGTCTAAGCCGAACAATGACGATTTTAATCTAAGCAAGATCCAATACTATTCGTCGATCCATAAATACAGCATGGAGTTTGAGATTGGCTGAGAATAAGCAAAATGAAAAAATTGCTGGTAAGTAGTTGCACTTATTCTCACATTATATATCGTAAAAACATTCATTAATTTATTATTTAAAATATTTATTAAATGAAATTTAAAATACAAATTTACCATGTGAAAAACCATTCGGGCTTATTACGGATGTAGTAGTCGTATTGAAAAATATCCATTTGTCCAAATACAAATACGTTAGTGCATCGATTACAATTCATTCTACAACGATATTCGAAATTGATTGTAAAAATTGATTATACTAGTTGTTAATTCTTGAAGTCGCCGTGGTCTTGTAGGTAGTGTGTTGGCTTATTAGACGTGAGGCCTCGGTTCAAACCCCAGGTCAGACATCTCCAGCAAAACGAAATATAAAAAAAAAAATGTATTCTTCGGTGACTTCCCCTCAGCGGATTTATTGCAAAAACTCTAAGGATAAAAAATAAAATTGCCATGAAAAGCTTCTCAAAAATCTATCGTTCGGATATTAATAAAATTAATACACACAACACAAGTGGTGTAAGAAGCTAATTCGTAATCCTGATTGAAGGATTGTAATGACCAATTATGTACGTATGTATGTACAATTTTTTTCCTTCTGGTAAAACCATAAAGTGAGGAAAACTTTAAAGAAAAGGACTGTAATTGTAATTGATATTAAAAGCCTGGTAAAAAGTGCTACTAGGATTAGCTTTTTCTAAAATTTCGCTTGGCTCAGTTGACTCTTGCACGTTGACCTTCTTTCCCAATAGTAAACTGGCTGCTATTGAACCCTCTTCTAGACTGCTAAATACATCATACATATGTATATAATTGGCCCTTCAGTCAGAATTACTGCCTATCTTCTCACACCACTCATGTTGTGTGCCTTAATTTTGTACTTGAGTGGCGGGACCTACAGTTTAAAGTCAATTCCGAACGACAGATTTTGGAGAAACTTTTTCATGGGAGGTTTATTTACTATCAGAGTTTTTGCCAGAAATCTGCTAAGAGGAACTCGCCGAAGAAATAATTTTTTTTTCATATTTCGTTTTGATGTCTGGGTTGGTGCTCGAACCCGGGCTTTACATCTAATAAGTGAACATACTACCTACTAGACTACGGCCACTTCATGAATGCTAAATATTTTCTCAAAACTCCGTTGTTATTTGAAACAGATAGGCAACGTCTAGGCTTAGTGTTGACAAACCTGAATTAAGCTAATCGAAATGTTTGAGACACTTTTTTCTAATTGATGTTATCACTGTATGCCACAACGTCGCGATTGAATTTGAAGTTAGAAAGAGTGCGGGCCAGAATAATACGTATGTTATTTTATCTTCGAAACATTTCTCAGTACTCTTTGCAGTGTATACGCGGTCTTTATACTGCTCGAATACCCATAGAAATTGTATATTTTCTTTGACATAATGTATAGGGTTATCCATTTCGTGGTTTCAAAAGTAAACGTAAATAAAACACATATAAAATATTTTTTTCATTATACATATTTCTTTTTTTATTGTAAAGTTTGAACGCTGACATTATGTGTGAAACACTACATCATTTAAATGACCTCCACGCGAAGTGTTGCAAGCATTGATTATTTTGAGGTAATTTTCGACCATTTTTTGACACATATTGGGCGATATCTCAGCCATAACTTGACCAATGTTGGTTTTTAAGTGCTCAAGAGTTGAAGGTTTATCTGCATAAACACGGTCTTTCGCGCAGCCCCACAAAAAAACTCTAATGGTGTCAAATCGCATGATCTTGGTGGCCAGTTGATATCGCCACGACGAGAAATTACGCGGCCTGGAAATGTCTCTTGCAACAAAGCCATATTCGCTCGAGTTGTGTGGCATGTAGCACCGTCTTGTTGAAACCACATATTCTCCAAGTCGTATTCTTCAATAGCAGGCAAAAAAAAGTCGGTTATCATATGACCATAACGCTCCGAATTGACGATGACAGTCGTTCCATCGTCGTTTTCGAAGAAGTAAGGTCCAATCACACCTTCGGACCAAAGAGCGCACAAACAGTGACTTTTTCTGGATGTAATGGCTTCTTTTCAATTACTTGAGGATTCTCAGAACCCCAAATACGACAGCTTTGTTTATTAACATACTCACCGAGTGTGAAACGATGTGCTTCATGGCTGAAGAAAATTTTGTTCGAAAAATTGCCCTCCACCGCCTGTTGTTCAAGCACCCATTCCACGTATCTACGATGTTGTAAATCGTCATCTGGCTTCAGTTGTTGCGTAAGCTGGACTTCATATGGATGTAGGTGTTGATCTAAATGCAAAATACGCCATAATGTGCTGTAAGACATTCCTAATTCCTGAGAGCGACGGGGAATCGACACATTCGGGTCTTCGGCAACACTTTCACTTACAGTAGCGATATTTTCAGCGGAATGAGCGAAACGATGATGCACAGGTCTTTCAATATTTGTAACCACTCCAGTGTCTTCAAATTTCTTCACAATTTTGCCAATTGCTTGCGTAGTTGGACGAGTATGTAAACCATAATCTCCTCTTAAAGCACGATACGTGGCTGTGGCAGAATCACCATTTTTGTAGTAGGTTGTGATAATTTTTATGCGTTGTGTGATAGTTAGGCGATCCATTTTCATCAATGTCAGAATTTCAATTGAAAAGAAAAAAATGGGTTTCACAACTTTGTTTGACAGATGTCGAATTCCAGTCCCACACTTTTGAAACCACGAAATGGATAGCTATTTATATATGAACCATTAAATACTGACTCTGTGCTGTGGATAGCCCTTTTAGCATGAAATTTCGATGAATTTTAGCATAAAGCGTTATAGTGACCTTATACCGTAGTAGAAAAATGACCTCGGAATAATATCGCCACCATGCTTTACCGCCTTAAGAGTGGACTGAGGTTTTGTACACCATTTAGTAGATTGTTCGCCTTAGAGAATTAATTAAATTAAATTTTTAATTTTATGCAACTTAATTTTTCATAAATGCAATAATGACAACAGGAATAGCAACAATGGCCTACGGCATTTAAATAAATTAGCACAACGTTGACGTTTTCACAAACAAAGACAAGGATTTACTCGATGTGTGAATCAGATATCACCAATGAGTATTCAAAAAGATGAATAGATTCGAATCATACTCATAATTTCTGATACTTATACGGATTCATACTTATTTTAATATCATACTCATACTATTCATATTCAAAGTTTGAAGTACTTATCGTACTCATACTTAACAATACGTATGATGTTGATTTCGACTCTCCTTTACTGAACATTTACAAGAATCACAAAACAAGTATGATTCGCGTACGAACACTACAATACTCACTAGAAGGTTGTGTGTTTGCTTTGCTTGCTGTCTTTGTCTTTTTTTTTTTGTTAATGCTTAACAAGAACTAAGACTGTGAATTTTGATGAATGGTTCAAATCACTCGAATCATTTATGAGTATTGCAAGTATTTTTCTAAAGTTATGAATCTAAATGAGTAGGTGTATGAATCAAACGTATTTCGAATGGATGTCAACGTTGTAGAGAGTACGAATGAATCAGAGTAGTTAAATTTCAATACTGTTTACTCACTCATACTCAAAATTTCATGAGTACTTATGAGTAGTGAAAAAACGATTTATTGCTGATCTCTGATACGTACATACGTGTGTCAAATTTCAAGAATTAAAAAAGGCCAGTATTTCTGTCATAATAATTTAAGTAAAACTCGAGAGATTTAATTTTTTTTTATAACACATTTTTGTTTTTATTTATTATTTGTTATTAAAACTCAGCAATGTTTTTTTTTTTTAATTTCAATTTATCATTTTTATATTGTTTTTTTTTTAATTATTTTTTATATGTCTATGTTTGGTATGTATATATTATATATACATATTATGTAGTAGGAGTAGTGTAAGTGTATATTCTTTCATTAATGTGTCGTATTGTATGTATTGTATATGAGTGTATGTAATACCATTAATAACATATGTATGTATGTTTGTTTGTTTTTTTTGTTTATTATAGTTGTCTGCACTATACATAAATACATGTACTAAAGCATTATATTATTAACCATTCATTCGTTTCATTCATTTTGCAACATTTTGCTTTTTTCAAAATTCAACGATTTTTTCTAATAAAAAAATACCATACAATGATTAGAATTGAATTGTGTGTGTGTGTGTTCGTGTGTTTCGTTTCTGTGTTAAAGTACAATAAAATTTCATTAAACATTCAATTTGTGGCGCGTAACGCTCGCTTAAAACTTTAAAACGTCAAATGCTAAAAGGCAATTCAAAACAATCAATTAGTTTTTGTTTTATTTTCACAATTTCAATTGTGTGTGTGTTGAAATAATAAAGACTTGTTTTTTTTAAGAATTGCATTTGAAATACAATTTATGTGTCTTATAATTAATTTTCTCTTTTATTTTTGTTTGTTTGTTTGTTTCCTTACCTCACTAATAAGTTAGTTCTTATAATGTATAATGTTTTGTTTGCTGGGTGTTGTTTTATTTTATAAATTAAGTAACATTTGTGATTGCATACTTCTAGGCTGAGAGGAATTTTTTTTTCTTTTTTTTAATTTTTGTGATGTTAACAGTGACGCTGATAGTGTGTTTGATTGGTGAAGGGACATGTGTGCGTGTGTTTTTTATTATTTAGTATTCATTGGTGTTAGGTGTTAAAGAGTGACAGAGAGAGAGAGAGATATAGAGGAGAATATCAAATTTATATGAAACAAAGGAATTTATTTTTTAATTTTAATATGTACTCTTTTGTTGTTGTTATTCTAATTTGAAACATTTCTTTTTCATTTTTATAGTCATTTAAAACTTAACTACTTTTATAATTTTTTTGTTTGTTTTTATATTAAATTTATTTTATTTTTTTTTAGTTGTTTTATTTTTATTGTATTATTTTTCATTCAATTTTATAACAATTTTTTAATAGAAAAATAGTTTGTTTTTCTTTTTTTTATATATTTTTTTAATAATTTTTTTGTCGATTTTTTTTAATAATTTTTACTTTTGCCAAGAGTTAAATGTTCTTTATAGTATTTTAAATAGTATATTTAATTTTTTTTGTTTTTTTAGTTTATAGGGCCAATGTATTAAGTTGATAATTATTATGAAATTAATATCTCAATTGAATATAAAGTTATGGAGCTACATACATTAAAAATTGAATCACATACAACTGAAATCAAGCATAAGGCATTCAACGTTTCTAAAAAAAAAATTCTCTAAAGTTATAATTTTAATTTATAAAAGTTTTATCTTTGTAAACAATTTTTTGAAAATTAAATTTTATAAACTACAATGTTTTGACGAAATAAAAACAAATGATTCTATAATGAGATAATCATACAAATAGATTTTGTTTAAATTACATATTTAAATTTCATTATATTACTATTCCAAAAAATTTATTATTAAATTACTTATTAAGTCTTCGAGAGGAATAACTTACAAAAGTTACAAACTTTAAAACATTGAAACTAGATATACACACAATTAAATATTATTATTAAATAAAATATTGAAACATTTTCTTTCTATATCTTCAGTAAATTTATGTCGCCTTTAATTAATTTGAATTTTAAATTAGGGAAATCTATACAAATTGACTAGATCATATCGTTTTTAAGTACCACTCTGCTGTAGCAATAATGGTAAATTTTCCCTTTAAATAATTGCTGGATTTAGTAATGATCAGTGGATTTAATAATGACATATTCGAATTAGACAATTTTTTGTTTGTTTTCCAGTGGGACAACAAAAGATTAGAAATAATTTAAAATTTTCCTCTTTTAATATCCTTTTGTAACAATTTCAATAAGGTTAATATCTTTCACTCGAATTTAATTTCAATTTATATTTTAAATGTTCTCAAAAACTGTACTCGATATGGAATTGTGCGAAATTTCGCTCGGTGTAAACTATTTTTGGTAAACTCTTTAAACTGTCGTGTGAATAAATACTAAAACTTTTGTAACATTACTGACTTATTTTTTTAAAGATAAATTAGAAATATCACTACATACATTCACAGAAAAAAGTCCACATACAATAGTGTATGTAGACTTTATTCCCGTTAATTTTTTTTATTTTTCCAATAATTTCTAGATATTTCTAAATATTTTTTATATTCGTTTTTATCTTCAAGCATTCTTAATTGTAACTGTCTTAATCAATGTCATCAATCAAATCAGCTTTCTCAATTTCATAAATATGTGCATACATACAGCGGTGTATGTAGACTTTTTTCTTTGACTGTAATATAGGTATCTAAATTTATATTAGAAACAGAGTTTTCTTACATTTAAGGCGTATCATATCGACGCCTCCGTTCTATAACATTCTAAGTCGAAAAAGTGTGTTTTGAGTTATGAGCTCTCAAAGTTTTCACGCGACATACGACTATATGTGTATTATAAGTAGATTTTTTCCCTATAACTTCGGAACGGATCGGCGCATCTTAACCAAATTTTGACAGTATTTAAGTTAGAGAAGTGCACTTAGAATGTTATAGAATGGAGGCGTCGAAAAAATTGCCAAATAAATAAACTATAACCGATCGTTAATTTAAATGTGTGGTGAACTTGGCAGACATTTTCTATTGAGGCTGCACCATTAGCCATTACTAATGGCCCATTAGTATTCAAAAAGATAAGAAGATTCGAATCATACTCATAATTTCTGATACTTTTACGTATTCATACTTATTTTTATATCATACTCATATTCAAAGTTTGAAGTACTCATCGTACTCATACTTAACAACATGTATGATGTTGTTGATTTCGACTGTTCTTTACTCAACTTTTACAAGAATTTGATTTGAGCACGAACATTACAATACTCACTAGAAGGTTGTGTCTTTGCTTTGCTTGCTGTCTTTGTCTTTTTCTTTCTTCCTTTTTTTTGTAAATACAACAACAACTAAGACTTTAAATTTTGAATGATTCGAATCACTCGAATAATTTATGAGTATTATAAGCATTTTTCTAAATTTATGAATCTAACGAAAAGGCCCATGAATCAAACATTTCGAATGGTATGAGTTTGATGTCAACGTTGTATTCATACTCATTGCAAATTGTACTTATAAATCAATGTCGTAGTGAGTACGATTGAATCGGAGTAGTTGAATTTCAATACTCTTGACTCACCATACTCCAAATTTCATGAATACTTATGAGTAGCAAAAAACGATTCATTGCGGCCGGCACCTCATACTGATTATCGTTCATTTTTAAAAGAAACATATTTCGGATATTATTAGATTATCGAAATCGAATTAGAAATCGAACTTGTAATTTGGAAAGTTCTTGAAAAGTATAAGAGAGGTTTTCTTTTGAAATTATTACTTAATTACGTTGTATGTATTTGTGGAAATATTTATGCGACATGTTTAAATAAAAATCGGAATATTATTAATATGTTTGAAAATGTAGTTCTTTCTTTGCCAAATGCATTAAATATATAATAAAAATCAGTTGGCAAAAGACTATGCTTTAAATAATTCGAATACCACGTTTTAACGAAATAAAAGTTTACAATGCAAATTATTAAATTAAATTACTCCCAAGCATTGTGAGTGTTTCTTAATGAAAATAAAAAAAAATACAAAAAATTCATTTCTTTTATTTTCTAAAAACAGAGTGTGTTTTATTGTTATCCATTTTGTTTGTTATAACGTTTAGTGCCATTGAAAGGATATTAATTTAATTGTAATTTAATGATTTGTTTGTTGTTTGTTTGTTTATTATAAACGTATTTTAATTATTTAATCAGACTACTTTTTTTAAATATTTTTTTATTCTCATTATTATTTATTATAAATTTAAATGTTCTTATTAATGTTTTTAATTATATTTTACAAAGGAGTTTAGGCCGTTTTTATAATTAAAAGATTATTAGTAATATATTTAAGGGATTTGGGATTGGTATTTGTAAACAATCGCATAACATGGTATGGTATTTCACGTTCCTTTTAAATAAGTCAATAGAACTTGTTTTACTGGTACATTTTATTTTTCTTTTTTTTTTTTTTGTTTGTAATATTATTTGAGTTTTCCTTAAATATAGAATTTTATGTTTGTTTGGATGACAGTTAAATAGTATTGTTTTATTTTTGAAAGCCGAAGTTTATTAGATTTGTATGTTTGGGTTGTAGGTTAATTGATTGGTTTTTTTCTTCTTCAATATTTCATTCTCAATTTACTAAAAAAATACTTCATTTCATTAATCATATGAAACTTTTGAAACTTAATTTAATATATTTTTAGAGAGTGTGTGTGTGTTTAATGTGTTTAAAGATTTTTTTTCAATTTCAATTAACATAGTGTAGTGTAAATACTTTTTTCAATAAATATTAAAGCATTATAAGCGTTTACATACAATATTATTTTAATTTTTCGTTCTTCATTTGTTGTTTGGCCTTACTTAAACGCAAAGAATAACATCAGAAATAGCTACCAACTTAACATTTAAGAATGTTTCTAACAAAATTCCTACAAATCATACCACATTGAGCACAAAAAAAGGTAGAAGTTTTAAAAAATATCAGTTCACCAGTCAAGCTTATATTTTAACGCAATCGAAGTAAAAATAAAAAGAGTCTAAAAATTATATCACAAAAGAGAAATATAAGAAATAAAGATTAAGAAATTATATTGTTTTTCAAGCGATATTCGAAAATCATTCAGACGATTTACTTTTATTTCTGTCATATTTAAATTAATTTAATAATGCATTCAATTATTTCAGAATGTTTTTTTTTTGTTTGCAGTTCCACATATTTTAAAAAAGTTTTTCAATTTTTCGAAATTAGAAAATTTCCAAGGTTTTAAACTTACCAAAATAATTGATATCTTTTACAAGAAATATTGAATTTTTAAAACTTTTTCCAAATCTAAAATACTCTGTTATTTAACGCAGGCACGGATGAATAAAATTAAGGCCCCGATTATGGTTCACAACAGTTGTAAATTTAGTGTTGTAGTTTTAAAATTGCGATTATGATTCACAACATCTATCGCTAGTGTTGTACTTTATGTTGTGTGTGTTCACATAGCCCGATTATGATTTACAACAGTTGTTTTTAAGTGTTGTCAGAACTGTCAAAAACTTACAACAGCTCATTAGGTGTTGTCTTGTTGCCGCATTCAGTTTAAAAAAGAAAATGTATAAAAATTTATAAGTATATGTATAAAACAGTGCATATAATTTTTTTTGGAAATTTTAAAAATTATAAATAACTGAAAATATTTTATAGAAAAATAATCACTAACAAGCAGAAGGAAAAGCTGATCGAGTTCATGACAGCAAATCCTGACATTGGCAAGTTATGATTTGGAGCAAATAAGAATCAGCACAAAGGGACGTGGGAGAAATTTTCATTGGAGCTAAATGACTTGGGCCCACCCGTTAGAGTTTCAAAAGAATGGCAAAGGGTTAGTAGATGAATTGTAGCATTTTTAAGGCATGGACTCATTATAAAGCCAATTTGAAAAGAAAACTCTCTGCCAATAGAAAAAAAAACGTTCAAGGTGGTAGTCCGTCGACGGAAATTAGCAGGAAATTGGAGCAGAGCACCGTAGAGTTGGTGTTTATGCAATGGAAAGTAAATCCAAATGGATCTGCAATGGAATTACAAATTCAAGACGAATCGTCACACGAAATTGAAGGGCCTTCAACTAGCACTAACCAGTGGAAACAGCAGTTGTCGAAAAGCTACAAAATACAAAAAATAAGATAGGGGATGAGCGTATAAAAACCTTAAAAAGGCAAGAAAAGAACCTACAGGAGATATTGCTTACATTAAAACATCTTGAGAAGGGCTCATATAAAAATTATCAAATAAATAAAAAATGCTAGAAATAAATAGGGAAAAGGCTGAATTACAAAATGAATTATTAAAAGCCAAACTCCTTTTAACCAAAAAAAAACTTGAAATGTAAACTATTTATGAATTTGTATTTTAGCTTTAAGTAACTATGTGATCTAAATAAATTTTAATGTGATAAGAAGGTTTTTTTATATTTATATATTTTAATTTGAAGTACTTTTGAAATGAATTTATTGCAATACATACATAAAATATAAACGCTAATAAAACTAGCCTTTATTTTTAATTGTCATGTTTTAACAAGAGTTAAAGTTTGTGTTTGATGTAGGCTTTTTGTTTTTTTAACGTAATAATTTTTGTTTTCAATTGGCAGTTTTATACACTCAGGGTTGTATTTTGAAGGAAAAGTATACTAACATTGAAGAGCAACGCTGTGACATACACAACATCTAGATGTTGTAAACCATAATCAAGAAAGTAATAAATGTTGTGTTGTCTCTGTTACAACACAACATTTATGTGTTGTGAACCATAATCGGGGCCTAAGTCATAAGGTGATAAAATTCTTTACCTAACGATGCTACACATCCACGCAACGAATGAAAATTAAATAAATAAATGGAAAACACAAAACGTATGAGATACGTATGTAGATAATAAAAAATAATTGAAATTAAACATATAAATTTGGATTTATTTGAGTTGCAATAGCATTTAACTTTGAAAGTTACAACTTTTTAGAAAATAATGCCACTTGAATACCTTTTTTTTTAAAAAAAATTTTAATTTTTAATTAGATTTCGAATGTATTTCGTTAGATTTCGAATGTAGCTGAATTGAAAATTTCTATAATCGTGGAAAAAACTTAAAATTGTTACTTAATTAAGTTGTATGTATTTGTGGAAATATTTATGCGACATGTTTAAATAAAAATCGGAATATTATTAATATGTTTGAAAATATAGTTCGTTCTTTGCCAAGTGCATTAAATAATATAATAAAAATCAGTTAACGAAAGACTGCTTTAAATAATTCGGATACCAAGTTTTAACGAAAAAAAGTTTACAATGCAAATTATTAAAAACAGAGTGTGTTTTATTGTTATCCATTGTTTGTTATAACTTATAAAGCATAAAAGAATTAATGTCTGCAAAAAAATGCAGACAAATTGCTATTAATTCTGAATGATAATCTTTTAAATGTGGACCTAAAAATGTTTGTCTTTTGCAACTTTACTTACTGCAACAAAATATGCATACATTTTAAATGGAATTAAATTTCAAAGCTATAAAGCTTATTAAAAGTTGTTTTAAGTCATGTTTCAAAGCTAGAAATTTTATTAAAATTTGTTTTAAGTCCTGTGCTTTCACTTGGTTTGATTTGATTTATTTAAGTTTAAATTATAAAAGAATTCATATTTATCAAGATACTATATAGATATACTAGAATAGAATAATAAAAAAGTAACAACAAAATTAAATTTCTACATTGTTTGTTTGTTTCCCATAAAAACTAATTTTTCTTTGTGTTAGTGTTGGGTTTTGTATTTTCATAAATAAAATAAAATAAAAAAAAATGTATTATTTTTTAAATTGTTTTCGTATTGTTTTTATTTTCATTTAAATTTTGCATATAATTAACATTTATATTGTTGTTTTTATTTTCTTTCTTTATTTCTTAACTTGATTTATAACTAATTTTTAATAGTTTGTTTTGTTGTTGTTGTTTCGCTTCTATTTGTTTTTCAACTTCTTTTTAATTCAATTTTCATTTAATTTAAATAAAATTAAATATACATACGTACATAATATATTTTTCTTTTTTAATATAAATATATATAGAAGGGAGAGAGAGACATTTTCTTTTTTTTTTCTTTTTCATATAAGTTTAGGGTTTTCTTTTCAATTTGTGTCTTGTTACACTTGATGTTGTTGTTGCTGTTGTTTCAAGTGATTTTTGTCAATTTTTTTTTTGATGTTGATTGAGGGTTGTAGTTGTTGTTTGTTAACGTTGTTGTTGTTATTGTTGATTTGTTGTTTTTGGTTGATGATGATATATTGTTGTTGTTGTTGTTGTCGAAAAGTGGGAGATATTTTTTTTTTTTGAAGAAAAACAAAAAATAAAAATAACAACAAAGTATAATAGTAATAATAATAATTGTAATAATATTAAGATAATAATATTAAGATAATAATAATAATAGTAATAGTTATAATAATAATTGAATGTATTTAATCTAAGTCAGCTATGCTGTGGTTGTTGAAGTGGTAGCATTTGTTGCTGTAGGAGCGTTACTAGCATTGCACTGTATTAGGCCTGTATTTTGGGCGTAGGGATGATTATGATGATGCACATGATTATGATGATGATGGTGATGTGAATGGTGCGTATGTGGATGATGGTGATGTGAATGGTGCGTATGTGGATGATGTGCTAAATGATTGTTATTATTGAGATGCAAATTTAAAGCGCCCGCGCCATTATTACCATTAGCCGACGTAACGGCCCCTACTGTTGCTGTTGACTGTTGGTGCTGCTGCTGTTGTTGTTGTTGTTGTTGATCAGCTGTCGTGCAATTGCTATTCGTAGAGCAGGTGTTGTTGGGAGTAAAAGAAGTATGGTTGTTGGAGGAGGTATTATTAGTATTAGAAGAAGCAGGAACTGCCGAAGTACAATAATGCATAGTATCACCAAATTCACCACTGCTTAAATCACCTAGAATTCCACCTATAAGTCCACCACCACCACCAAACTGTTGTGATTTTATGTTAGCCTCAGGCTGCGTGCAAATGGGCGGTTGGGCCGTTGTATTGCAATCCATAAGATTATTTTGTTGCACTGAATTGACATCCTCTGTTAAACTTCCACCACCACCCTTATTGGAATCTACCCCAATACCAACAACACCGCCTGACGATGATGAATTCGTTTCTGTTGCATCGTTTTGTGAACTGCCACTACCAGAGACGGCGCCAGTGCCGCTACCTGAACCACCGTTACCACCGGTTGTGTCATCGGTTAATCTTAAAGCCACTTCAAGGTCACGCAAGACATCGGTCTCCTTCTCATCGATTAAATTAAAACGCCTGTGCAGGGCGGTCAAATGGGCAAATGTTAAATTAAGGTGCGTATGCAAACCTAATAGGGCGATTTCTCGGAAATGCGCCGCATACAGATGTGCTATCACATGAAATTGCAAGCGTAGTATTTTGCGGGCAATTGATTCGAACGAACTGGGAAATTCGTTGGCATATTTGGTAGGAAATATCGATTCATCGCTAACAGTTTTTTGGGTAAATGTCATCACATAATCGATATATTGAGGAGCCGCTACGCGGGTCTTTTTGCCTTTCTCATCAAACCATAAGTACGTTCTGAAACAAAACATTAAAACCAAATGAAATGTTAATACCCTTCTCTCATATTAGATAATAATATATATTTACCTGCTGCCCGGTCCTGTCATATCGGGACAACCCGAAGTGGTACAAAATTCACTAATGGTTCCATAAACCAAATTAACATGTTCAAATAGAGCCAGTGCTAAAAATATACAGAGAGAAATGAAGAAGAAAAAGAAAGTTAATAATTTATTTTATTATGTCGATATATAAGTGTGTATGTGTGTGTGGGGGTACTTATAAAAATAAATCACATCAATAGCCACAAAAGTATAGCGAAATGACTAATAAAATATAAAGAAAAAATAGAAAAGAAAACAACACTAAAAACCAAAATAAGAAAATAAGAAAAGAATTTGCATAAATTCACATTCAAATTCAATTAAAAATTCAAACTGTTGACGATATCTTATCATTGGTTTTGTCATCGTTTTTGTCTTTTTATTTCTATTTCTATATATATTTTTTTCTTCTTATAAGAAAGAAAGAAAGTGAAAATATACGTTATATTGCAAATAAAACAACACAATTAATTTATTCGTATTCAAATTAGTCGAGTAAATTAATAAATGAGCTAAGAAAACATTAAAAAACGAAATTTAATTCAACACCGGTTCTTTCTAACATTCATAATACTTTTTATCTTTTTCTCTCTCGCTCCCGTTCTACAAAAAATGCGGATTGGGTATTGTATTTTTTTTTTTTTTTTTTTTTTTTTTTTTTTTTTTTTTGGAACAGTTATTGGGGGGGTCTGTGATGTAATATTGCGAAATCTTTTACTTCGTATACTATTCTTATTCAAATGAAAGTTGTTTATTCAATCATAAATAATATTCAATAAAAAAAAAAAGAAATGTTAAGAACATCAATCATCAACCCAAGTTTTGAAACTGCTTCCCAATTGTTTTATTAAATAATTTTAAACTAATTTGTCCTAAGAATGCAAGAACATTTGGCCAATACACACGACTTTTCATCGTGTATGTTGTATTTTATACACTTGGTTGTTTGTGAATGCTCAATGCTATGTTGTATGTACAGTCAACCCTCCTATAACGCGGTGAGTGCGTACCGCGTTGTATGGAAACCGCGCTAAATGAAACTCGGAATTAGTACAAATCACATCATTCGTACCGCGTTATATGGAGACCAAGACAAGATAAATTATAAATTATTTTTATTGAATTAAAGAGTTCATATAATAATTGATAAAAAAAAAATTAAACAAAAGCTAAACTAAAAGACTGTTTTCCAACAAAAATAAAAAAGACTTGTAAAATTATGTAATTTTTAAACATTAATCCTCACTGTCAGATATGTGTTGCTGAAAAATTTTTAGAATGTCGTAGACGGCTACGAGATAAGCTGACCTTTTTATATAAAAATGTTGTTTGTACAACTCTGCTGTGCTTTTGCGTCGAAAATAAAACTGATATTAAACCCTCTTACAATATCTAGTTACTAGAGTCATTCAGATGCTATGCAGAAAGAAATTATGGCATGTTGTTGAACGGAAACCGCCCTGTACGAGTACCGCGTTATAGGAATTCCAGCACCGCGTTATATGGAAATCGCGTTCTGAGAGTAACGCGTTATAAGAGGGCTGTGGCAATTTCAGAGCCGCGTTATATGGAAACCGCGTTCTGAGAGTACCGCGTTATAGGAAGGTTGACTGTATTGTGTATTTCGTATTCCAAATGTCTTCTTTTTATTCTTCTTCATAATTTTTTTCATTCACACAATTTGATACCATGGAACTAATACACTATTGTATACTCATCCAACAATACATTCAATACACTCAATATAACGATACAACGGCTTGTGTGAATTGACCAATTATTTATTTATGGATGTAGAAAAAAATAATGGGAATTATATATTATTGTTTTTTTAAGGATATCTTTAGTTTTGTTGTGGAAAAAAATTTAAAAACGTTTTTTCTATAGGGTGGTTGAATTAAAGGTTTAAATTTAAAAATGCAATAAAACAAAAACGGTTTGAAATTTTGGAAAATTAATTTTTTTTGTTGTGATTCGATTAGAAATGTAATATTATTTCATTCATATGGCTGCCGCGGCACTTTTCAAAGTGTATGGGGTCATATATCGGCAATGGTAACACTAATATTGACCACGTGTTGTGTGAAGTTAGCTACGAAAGTAATATTCTTTTTTTACAGGGAATGTTAACCCTTTCCGTCCCTGCCTACTCAAATGTGTAGGAAAATTTAGGGTATTTTGGAGAGAAATTTGTAAATTATTATTTAGCTTTATCTTATTGAATTATATGTCCTCATATTAGTGGTTATCTCTATTTTGTTCTGTTATAAGTTTTTTCGCTGTGTCTGTTAACTTATCGTAATGAAAAAATTTGGAAAGTGAGGAAAGAAAAACGATTAATACTCTCAAAAATAGGGATAAATTACAGAAAAAAAATGAAAGGAAGAAAAAGCTAAACCTTTGAACTTTACAAAAAAACAAAAATGTATGAAAATAACAATTTGCTTATTTATATTATTGATAATAAAGTTGAAATATCAAGTATTTTTACGAAATATGCCCTCCCTAAATTACACAAAAATCGATAAAATTTAAAAAGGTTCAGTTTTCTGACCTATTCGGCTGGATAGCTATTGGATCAAGGATTCCAAAACAGTTTTCGTTACGGTCGGGTCAGCCTTGGGATCGGTGATATAGCCAACGAAGCTAACATTTTTAAACGAGCAAACAGAGTGCTCTATATAAATCGTGAAAAATTCGATAAAATTTAAAAAGGTGCGGTTTTCTGTCTGGATAGCTATTGGATTTTCAAAGAAATATGGGCCTCCGCCGCAACAAACAGTCACTCGTAATGGGGGAAATGGCTATTGTAAGACCATGTGTGGCTTTTCTGAGCCCCAAATACTGCAACTCGAAAATAAAATTAGCAAAAGCCTGCTGGTGCTATTAAATTGACTGCATGAAAAGCGAAGTGTTAATAACTAATCTGTCATTACAAAACACGCGCTCTCTGAGAGAACACAAAATATATAACTGTTTTTTACACTGAGAAAAAATAATAGTAAACTGGTAAAATTTTTACGGCTTTCGTAATAGATTATTGTAACTGGTGCTAATATATTGACCGGCACTGTAAATGTTAAATATATAATATAATGGCACACGTGATTGCAACCAAGTGTAAAAGGAGATTAAAACCGAAATACTTACTGTGTGATGCCAGCCATTCGTTATAATCTAAGCCAGCTGGTAGATCAACTAGAGCTTTGAGATCAGCTTCAGGTAATTTACGTTCTAAAACACTTTCTTCCAAATACAATTTGGTATCTGTTGAATTTTGATCACCATCTCGTTCTTTACGACGAGCTTTTCTGTAAGAGATAAAGAGAAGAGAAAACAAAATGAATTAATATTCAAAGAATTTAAGAATGGTTATACAAATAATAATTAAATAAAGAAATAAAAAGACCTATCCTATCTATCTGATCTCTTACCCAGCTACACATAGAATGCTATCGACCGAGGTCTGTGCATAGCGATATAAAGTACCAATAGTTTCACCAATTTTTGTTGGTAATGCTGTAACTTGCCACATAAAGCGCACCGTTTTTATGATGCATTTAAAAACAAAAGATGTTGAACTATTCGGTGCCGATGATGACGCTGATGTTTCAATATCTTTCATTTGGTGTGGTAGCGATGGTGGTGGTGGTAGTGATAGTGTTAATGCTAACTACTCTCTGTAGGCCTATGTATGTATGTACATATACATGTGAAATAGGTGTGGTGGTAAAGGTGAGAAAATGTGGGGGGTTAATTTTATCGTGGTGAGAAAGGTGGGGGTTTTGACGTAATTGTCACTTTTTTTGGGTTTGTTTTTCTTCTTCTTTTTAGTTACAAAGTTCAAAATAGTTTGCTTAATATATCTTTCAGACTTTTTTGTTGTTTTTTTGCTTTTGTTGTTGTTATAAAAGTTTTCTTATTTTTTAAAATTTTCTTTGTACTTCATATAGATTGCGCTCGTTTTTCAAAATGACGGTTTACGGTTGTAGTTGTTTGAGTGCGAAACTTTAAGCTTTTCTTTGGCTTTCCTTTTTTTTTTCTTTGGTTGGTTGGTATTGTTGTTGTTTGTTAAATAATAATACTTTCTTGGTATGAATGTTTTGTTGAAACGATTTATTTTTATTATTTTAAACAATTTTTTTTTTATTTTTTGTTTGTTTATTTTTTTCCTTTCTTTTTCTTAATTTATTTAATTTTTTTATTTATTTTTTATTAATAAATTAGAAATTTTTTTTTAAAAATTATTGTTAAATTTTGCACAGCCATGTATAGGATTTAAGGTGGTTGATCACATTATTTAAATACTTTAGTTCTGCTAGAACTATAGAGAGTATAAAAACTTTAAATTTTATTTTTTCTTATTTTTGTTTCGTTTCTTATTTGTTTAAATTTATAAATTTTTACACGACTATTTTAATATCGTCAAAGGTTTTCCTACAAATGAGTGCTCTTTACGCGTTTTTGCTTTAGAATATATTTTTTTAACGTATAAAAAAGAAAAAAAAAAACTACAAAATTCGTAATCTGATGGTGGGTTTTCGGTCTCTCTGTTATCAGCATTTGAACGTAAACGAATGAATTGTTGTTTTTTTCTTTCTTTATTATTTTTAATAATAATAAAACTACAACAACAATATTTATAATGAAACAAAAACAAAAAACAATTTGCTTTTAATAGTCAAACACTCAAAACACAATACTACACTGTGCTACTGATTAATTTGACAAGGTTTTGTTATTGTAGCTATTTCTCTTGTTCTATATATTATTTGTTGTTGTTGGAATTTTTAAAACAATTTCAAAAATATGTTGATTTGTATTATTATTTTTTTCGTTTGCAAACTTCCATCCAGGCTTACCTAAAAGTTGTTGGTGGTGGAGCATACATACATATGAGTGACGGTCTTAAAACCGCGAACTGAAAATATCCCTAAAGAGTGGCACAATTCGAAGAAGCATATTTTTATTTATTTCAACATATTATATTTTATTTGGTATGTATGTATGTATGTACATACGTACATATATATATTTTAGTGCATAGTAACGTACATATGTACATACAGTGCTGTTCAAAAAAATAGATTCACCTGCTCTTCGAAAAGTTTACTAAATATCTCTTATGCAATGGAGTATATGTAAAAAAGTAACTGCACTTTGTTTACTGGCCTCTTATGAATATAATTCCGATAGATTTCAAAAATTTGAAGCGTGACTCTTCTTTAATTAATTGCAAGATGTTGATCATGGTGAATCTATTTTATTGAACAGCAGTGTATATGCAAAAAGGCAGAAATTCAAAAGAAATCAATCATTTAATGTTTCAATGAAAAATCGCCTTTTGTTTTTATTTCCTGCTTTAGGTGTATGCATATACTACCCTAACCATTAAAGGTTCGTACCACTTATTGAAATATTGAAATTTGAGTTTTAAATCGCTCCAACTCCAACAAAAATTGTCCAAATTGAATCAAACAACATTTATTTTAAAGATAATTTTATTATGTTTAAAATCTAACCAAAACGTTTATTTTCAAATGCATTCGTGTTAAAAAAAATAAAAAAGAATTCAGGTACTTAGAAGTAAATATTTTAAATATTGACCATAATAGTTTCGTACGGCATTAATAGCATAATTTAGTACTGGGGTGACATAACTTTTTGCATTAATAACTACCTTTATTCTTTGATTCATTGAGTTTATTAATGTTTTACAATCATTTGATGTGATGGAATTCCATATTTCACTAATTTTTTCCTTCAATCCGCCAATAGTTGTTTGGTGTTCATTTTTTAACCGCCTTTTCATTATACGGAGAGTCGAAACCAATAACATCATACATGTTGCTAAGTATGAATATGATGAGTACTTCAAACTTTGAATATGAGTAGAGGTTCCATGATATTAAAATAAGTATGAATACGTATAAGTATCAGAAATTATGAGTATGATTCGATTCTACTCATCTTGTTGAATACTCATTGGTGATCCCTTCAGTCATGGATACGATCTAGCTTCCCACACCACTTATGAGTAGCCTTTTTTCTCGTATGTCTTTGTAACTAAATCTTGATTTAGAAATTCCATTTACGACTTCTACGTTAAGTGTTAAAAAAGGCAATATTTAATGTCAAAGCGTTGATTTGAGCTGGGATTTTTAATCTGATCACTCCAATTTTTTAATTTTGTTTGTTTGTTCCCAAATACGCAATTAGTTTTTAAATTACCAATGGATGGAAAGAATTTATTCTTCAGCAGTTCCTCAATTCCTTGTGTTCTCACAGTACACAATAATAAGACGCGTATTTTTATTTTTTTTTATTATGTTTGAATATTTTTCACAAAAACATTAATTTTTTTTGTATTATAATGGTTGTTGTTGTTGTTATTATCGCGAAGTTTTGACATTCGTTGGAAAAAAAAAATTATTATTTCAGTTCAAGGAAACCCTTTACCACTCACTATACGTACATATGTATGTACTGATTGCGATAGTCAGTCAGTCAGTCGTAAATGTAAAAGTGTATCAGTGTTTATTTTTTAATGTGGACGCTTACAATGAATACATTCTATTACACGTTATACGTGTGTATATGTACATATATATGTATGCATGTATGGATTATATATTATATTCGCAAGCAACCTTTACTAGTTTTTGGCATTACATGGCTTAGCCTGGGGTAAACGAAAACTAATCATTGTTTTATGTAATATTTTATTGTAAAGTATATATTATAAATAATAAATTTTTATTGTAAAATATACTTTAAATAATATTTAAAGGGATATTATTTATCATATTTATATAGTTTAACCCACACCATCCATATATCATACATATATACATACATCCGTACATGAAACACGTGTGTTTAATTGTATTTATCTTTTAATTTATCATTGAATAATAATAAATATTAAAATAAATTATATTCAATTAATTTAATAGCATAACATGATCTATGGCCTCAAACGAGGTCATGTACTTTAAGAATTTAATTTACAAAAAAAAAGCATGGACATATACAATTAATTTTTTTTTTTGTATTCGTATACGTTCTTTAAAATCCAGAACATATTCTGATGATAATTAATATTCGTAAAATATTTAAAAAATATAAGAAAACAACAAACATATGTATGCACAGACAACATGCTTACATTTCAAGCATAATGTATTTAATTATATGTAGCATGCTCATAAATATACAGTATTCCCTGGATATAAGCCTCGCGGATATAATAACTCCCTACTTAGTAGCACAGAAACTTAAGCAATCCCGTTTTGTGCTTTAAAATGTACTGAAACTATTTCCATATATGTGACCTGCTTTTAAGCATTCCCCGCTTATAAACATGAAAAATTATACTTCATACCAGAGGTCAGCAATGAGTATTCAAAAAGATGAGTAGATTCGAATCATATTCATAATTTCTGATACTTATACGCATTCATACTTATTTTAATATCATACTCATACTACTCATATTTGAAGTCTGAAGTACTCATATTACTTATACTTAACATGTACGATGTTGTTGATTTCGACTCTCCATGACTCAGCATTTACAAGAATCACAAAATAAGTATGATTCGCATACGAACACTACAGTACTCACTAGAAGGTTGTGTGTTAGCTTAGCTTGCTGTCTTTGTCTTTTTTTTTATTCGTTTTTTATAAATGTAACAACAACTAAGACTGTAAATTTTGATGAATGATTCGAATCACTCGAATCATTTATGAGAATTATATACGCATTCACACTTATTTTAATACCATATTCATACTACTCATATTCAAAGTTTGAAATACTGATCGTACTCATATTCAAAAATACACATAATGTTGTTGGTTTCGACTCTCACGTCTAATAAGCCAATGTTCTCTTTCATAACTTATAAAGCTCTTTTTCTACTAAATTGAGCTGGTCTCGGGCGAACCAACAGCCTGATTCTCTGCCTAGCTAACGCTAAAATAGGACTCTTGACTATGTCTAAAAAGTCTGCTCCAGATCCATCGTTTTCAACAATTTCTACGCAGTGATTCCGAAGAAGAAGCCAAGGAGGCCCAGCAAATTACAACTTTGTTCACTACACCAAGCTGTAGAAGCTAATCAAAGCCCTCTCCGACCAGACAAATAGAAATCTATCAGCTTGAATGACATGCGGCTATTTGCTGTCAGGTGCGGGATTTTGATATAAGAATTCCCCGTTTATAAGCACTGTCCTGGTGCTAATATCCGGGGAAATACCGTAATTCTGTATTTTACGGATAATGCCATAAAATGTATGTTATTTTATATTGTATCACTTGGCAAATCACATTTTTGATAATTAAATGAAAATTCATAACAAACATGACTCATCATTATCTTTTCGGTATTCCCTCGTTGACTACGATAGCATAGCTAAGCAATTGGTGAACGGCCCACTGTAGGAGGTCCTAATATGATAAATTTGCACGACTTTTACGAACATATTGTATTTGTTGTAGTAGTGAGGAAATTTGTCAGTGTGTTACACTTTTTCAAAAAAGAGGCGCCGCTTGAGCCTCCCTATGATAATGGTTATCGATATTCTACGAACTTCGTGGAGAGTATAGGTCAGGGGGAGGGAGCTTCCTATTTGAAGAAAGATTAAAGCTTTTTAGGTTTTAAAACTTCAAAGCCATGATACACATTTTGTCACTTTTTCCGGTATTTGAATGTGGACTACTGGGGTTTGTAACACTAACTACATCACTTCCAAATAGCAATATAAACACAGGAAATAAATTGAAAGGTGTGAAGGCAGTCAGAGATGAAACAGAATTGGGGCTTAACAATCTTTTTCATACAAAATGACATAAAAAAATCTTCGGAAAAGCAGTCGTGAGAATTCATTTTATTTTAACGATTATATATGAAGTTGCAGCTGTCGACTTTATTATGGGCCATCTTTTTTTAACAGCGTTTTTTGCTGAAGTTGCAGACGTATTCTGTTTATCAAAATCCAAAAAAGGCAGTCACAGAGGCAGGCCTGGCCAAACGTGAAATGCGGAAGGCGCATACATTGTAGAAATTAAGTTAAAATGTTAGATGATAGATAACAATTAATAAGTGTAGAAAAACAAGTACTTTAGTTGTACTTTTCCACGAAATGGTACTTTATGTAATGGTACTAATGGTACTTTACCACTTTAGTACTTTTTTTAGTTTTAGTTTTTTTTTTAGTTTAATTGGGAATATTAATATAATTGTATACGATTTACACAAATTTTACAAAACTTTTTAGACTCTTACCTTTGTACTGGTACTTCGAATATTCTATGACAACAAAGGAATAACACTTCGGCCATATCATGTCACGTACGTTGCAATCTTTTAGTATACATAGTTCTGTATATATCGTATAAATTAGGAAGAAGGCAAAAACTATTTAATCAAACATTTTCAAATTTTCTTACAAAAGAGAAGCTTTTTATTTAGACAAGGACAACCAGAGCCAACCAATTTCCAAAATATTTCCAAGACTAAAAATCTAAAGTTCGTGTTTTTAAAATCAGAAAAATTTGCGCCTTTCTGTTTGTTTGAGTCATAATTGCCAACCACAATGATTATATTGTTTACATTAAGTGAACACTAGATTTAGATTTAGACATACATACGAGTACATACATACATACATGAGCCACTTATTACAATTAAGCGTTTTTGTATTAGTTTTCGGTTTTACTTTTTATTACGCATTCTTACTTAAAACATCGAACATGTCGATCAAAGCAAAACAAATAAACATTTACACACTTACAGAATTACAACACAACTGCTGCTCCCGCTGGTGTCTTATATTGTGTCTAATCAAGGGATCTTAGAGTAAATAAATACGGAAAAAAAAGAACAGCAACAATAGAAAAAAAAACAAAAAAATACAACTTTTTTACAAGGCCAGATAAGAAAATGTATTGCATGTGTTTGTTTGTGTTCTCTTATTACAAACTATTGGTTTTTAGTTGTTGACGTTTGCGAACGAAAGAAAAAGAATACAGGGTAAGGCCTTTGTTTTGGAGACCACAAATGAGTATATTTCCAGTGATTAATATTGAATGAGTTTGTTATTAGAGGAAAAGGAAGGAGTCAGTTGTAAATTATTGCTTAATATTGGCGATATTCAAATTAATGTTCTTCTGCTCTGGCAAAGAATTGTTTATGCCATCATAAAACTTTAATACAATTTCATTCAAAAAATTATACGAGAAATATATCAAAATCAAATAATAAAAACTTAGATTTTAAAAAATTAAATATAAATATAAAAGTTTTTGTGAAGATATGGAAAAAGGTGGTGACAACCAATTTTCCCCTTGAAATGTTTTCCCATTTCCCAAAATTGCGATCATAAACTACTTTTCCCATTTATTAGTTTACCTTTTTATGATAATTCAAAGGGGAATGATATCCTTAAAAAAAAATTTCCCTGATTGTAAATATTTTTTCCCCTCGTAATATTCTCATTTTACCCTCTGACTTGCTCACATCGTTTCTGCTAGGGAACTGCATTTATCATGTAAGTATTAAATTATTGAAATAAAAATATTTAAATTTATATTCAATTATTTTAGGAGTAGAAGTGTTAACAAAGTGCAAAATGAAATTTTCCTTAACAAAATGCAAACTAACAGGGCTATAGCCTGTGGTTTTTCAAAAATTCCTAGAGACGTGTTGGCAGAGTTTTGGAATTCACTTTCTGAAGAGCTGAATAGAGCTGGATCTCCAATTAAACATGCCTCGGAGTGGAAGAAGGTAATAAAGTATTTTGTATATTGGTATAATTTGTTTAATCCATAATTTGCACAATAGGTTTGGATAGACCAGAAGAGATATGTGCGATCAAAAGCTGCCACAAATTTGAAACACCAAAGAGAGACGGTGTCCAAATGCCTTTCAGCAAATGAACAGTTCATATATGAGCTAGTTGGTATGAGGGAATCAATAGAGGGACTAGAAAGCACTCGAACGTTTGGTTTGCCAGAGAGCTTTTATGGCAATCAAAAAGAAAATGTGTCACCAACATCACCTAATAAATACTCCACTGAAGAACCTTGCTGTTCCACACAGGTAACATCGCCAACACAGGACCCAATTAGCGATAATAAACTTGGTGAAAAAGATGTACACCATTTAAAACGAAAAAGAACAGAGCAACAAAAAAAATTAACCACGGCAGGCTTAATTGATAAAGAAATCAAAGTGCAAGAAAACTTATGCTGTAAAATAAATGACATTGGTGATTCTATTAAAGAGCACACCAAAGAAGTAGAGATTGCTTTAAAAAGAATGTATCGTGCGTTAGAAAAGAGTAATGATCTCAAATCAAAAAAATTTAAAATCATGGAACAGCAAAATGCAAAGAAGTTGAAAGATAGAAAAAAGTAGACGATTAATAGAAATAGAGGAAATGGAACTCCATATAATGGAAGATAATAAATAAGCCAATAGATTTTGTTTATTTATAATTTTATATTTTTTTGAATATATTATTATTTAATGTTAATGTAGCATGTAATTTAAATTTCTAAAAAAGTACAAAAAATAAAATAAATGAATTATTATGAGTTTTAAAAGAAATGTTAGTTTTTATTGTATACATACATATAACTAATTGGATGGATGGCAACTGAACTTTGGATGCATTGCCAGCTGGCAACCGGAAATATTGATGTGTGTTCCATCAATACAACCCACCACACCAGGCAATCCAAATGTGTGATAGAACTCCTGGGTTATCACTCTGCTCTCTACTTCCGTGGGATAAGTTATCCATTTTCTACAAAGATGTTGCTCTAAAGCGTCTAATACTTGTGATAGTACTATACAGAACGTTGACTGTGCCATGCCAACTTCGTAATCCCTAGCTACTCCTTTTTGATAACCGCCTTCTGCGAAGAACCGCAAGCAGGCACATAGCTTAAGTACTGGCGGTATACCAAATGATTTTTTTGTAGAAGGCAGGGTCTTTTCAAGCACTTCTAATATGTGTATAAACGCAGACTTATTTACCCTGTAAAGTTGTATAAATCTAATACAAAAGTTATTTCAATGTGATCATGTAACTTAAATAGTTTCCGTTAACTCTAAGGGATTTGATCCATCTCTCAAATGTTTCCTTTCTTGAAGGATAAGTAATGCTCCAAATCTAAACATTTTTTTTTTTAACTTTTAATAAATATTTGCAGTCTTTTTTTCCGCCTAGCACACTCACTGTAAACAGGCAGCTTTCTTCAATTTGAACAGCTGTTTAAAAAAGGGATATACGATTTCATGGGAGATTCACAATAGCAATTTCCCCTTCGAGGGGAATGAAAATTTAATGGTAAAAGAAATTTCCCATGTTATTCATGATAGGGGTGAATAATTTAATATACATATGTAAGTTTTGTAAAGTCGAAAAGTTGCCGTAGTCTAGTAAGTAGTGTGCTGGCTTCAGAAATCAGCAATGAATCGTTTTTCGCTACTAATAAGTACTCATAAAAATATGAGTATAAGTAAGTCAACAATATTGAAATTTAACTACTTATTCGTACTCACTACAACATTAATTTATAAGTACAGGTTGCAATGAGTATGAGTACAACGTTGACATCAAACTCATACCATTCGAAATATGTTTGATTCATACGCCTACGAATTTAAATTCATAAATGCAGAAAAATACTTATAATACTCATAAATGATTTGATTGGAGTGTCTCTAATCATTAGTGTTTTTAATTTTCCGGGATTCCGGGAATTCCCGCCTAGAACATAAAATCATATATTTACTTTGTTAGGTATGTATTTTTTATTTTAAATTCATATTAATGTGATCAAAAACATAAAACAAAATAACAATAGAAACATACAGTGAGCTCCACTGAAATAATTCATTTTCTTAGGATAGCAAGAAAAGTAAATGAGAATAATCGAATAAATTTCCAAAAATACAAACGTTTATTTATTCTTATAAAATGTTAAAAACAGAAATTAATTTTTTTTTTACTTTCAGATCGTGCCAAAATAAGAATGATCAGGTCCAAGTCCACGGCCAGGGAGTCCAGAGTTTAATAGAAATTTTTAAACGTTTATAACTCTGGATCCATCCGACCTATTGAAATGAAATGGATGCTATTGAAAAGATCGGAAGTCGTACTTTAGGGTCCAAGTCCAGTTCCAAGCTCAGGTCTAGGCAGGAGCCGAAAATTTAACTTTGAAAGCGTAAAGGTTTAATTCACCCACACATAGTAACGGTTTTTCTATTCAAATTTTAATTCAAATTTCTTGTCGACCTTTTTTTGTGAAATACCAGGCCAACAGAATCACGCAGCAAGCAACTGCCGGTAAATACAAATTTTTAAACGCTTATAACTCTGGATCCATGGGGCCTATTAAAATGAAATGGGTGTCATTAGAAAGGCCTGAGGTCATACTTTCAGATCGTGTCAAAATAGGAATGATCAGGTCCAAGTCCACGGGCAGGGAGTCCAGAGTTTAATAGTAATGTTTAAACGTTTAAACCTCTGGATCCATCCGACCTATTGAAATGAAATGGATGCCATTGAAAAGATCGGAAGTCGTACTTTAGGGTCCAAGTCCAGTTCCAAGCTCAGGTCTAAGTAGGAGCCGAAAATTTAACTTTGAAAGTGTAAAGGTTTAATTCACCCACACATAGTAACGGGGTTTCTATTCAAATTTTAATTCAAATTTCTTGTCGACCTTTTTTTGTGAAATACCAGGCCAACAGAATCACGCAGCAAGCAACTGCCGGTAAATACAAATTTTTAAACGCTTATAACTCTGGATCCATGGGGCCTATTAAAATGAAATGGGTGTCATTAGAAAGGCCTGAGGTCATACTTTCAGATCGTGCCAAAATAGGAATGATCAGGTCCATGTCCACGGCCAGGGAGTCCAGAGTTTAATAGAAATGTTTAAACGTTTATAACTCTGGATCCATCCGACCTATTGAAATGAAATGGATGCCATTGAAAAGATCGGAAGTCGTACTTTAGGGTCCAAGTCCAGTTCCAAGCTCAGGTCTAGGCAGGAGCCGAAAATTTAACTTTGAAAGTGTAAAGGTTTAATTCACCCACACATAGTAACGGTTTTTCTATTCAAATTTTAATTCAAATTCCTTGTCGACCTTTTTTTGTGAAATACCAGGCCAACAGAATCACGCAGCAAGCAACTGCCGGTAAATAGAAATTTTTAAACGCTTATAACTCTGGATCCATGGGGCCTATTAAAATAAAATGGGTGTCATTAGAAAGGTCTGAGGTCATACCTTCAGATCGTGCCAAAATAAGAATGATCAGGTCCAAGTCCACGGCCAGGGAGTCCAGAGTTTAATAGAAATTTTTAAACGTTTATAACTCTGGATCCATCCGACCTATTGAAATGAAATGGATGCTATTGAAAAGATCGGAAGTCGTACTTTAGGGTCCAAGTCCAGTTCCAAGCTCAGGTCTAGGCAGGAGCCGAAAATTTAACTTTGAAAGTGTAAAGGTTTAATTCACCCACACATAGTAACGGTTTTTCTATTCAAATTTTAATTCAAATTTCTTGTCGACCGTTTTTTGTGAAATACCAGGCCAACAGAATCACGCAGCAAGCAACTGCCGGTAAATAGAAATTTTTAAACGCTTATAACTCTGGATCCATGGGGCCTATTAAAATAAAATGGGTGTCATTAGAAAGGTCTGAGGTCATACTTTCAGATCGTGCCAAAATAAGAATGATCAGGTCCAAGTCCACGGCCAGGGAGTCCAGAGTTTAATAGAAATTTTTAAACGTTTATAACTCTGGATCCATCCGACCTATTGAAATGAAATGGATGCTATTGAAAAGATCGGAAGTCGTACTTTAGGGTCCAAGTCCAGTTCCAAGCTCAGGTCTAGGCAGGAGCCGAAAATTTAACTTTGAAAGCGTAAAGGTTTAATTCACCCACACATAGTAACGGTTTTTCTATTCAAATTTTAATTCAAATTTCTTCTCGACCTTTTTTTGTGAAATACCAGGCCAACAGAATCACGCAGCAAGCAACTGCCGGTAAATAGAAATTTTTAAACGCTTATAACTCTGGATCCATGGGGCCTATTAAAATAAAATGGGTGTCATTAGAAAGGTCTGAGGTCATACCTTCAGATCGTGCCAAAATAAGAATGATCAGGTCCAAGTCCACGGCCAGGGAGTCCAGAGTTTAATAGAAATTTTTAAACGTTTATAACTCTGGATCCATCCGACCTATTGAAATGAAATGGATGCTATTGAAAAGATCGGAAGTCGTACTTTAGGGTCCAAGTCCAGTTCCAAGCTCAGGGCTAGGTAGGAGCCGAAAATTTAACTTTGAAAGTGTAAAGGTTTAATTCACCCACACATAGTAACGGTTTTTCTATTCAAATTTTAATTCAAATTTCTTGTCGACCTTTTTTTGTGAAATACCAGGCCAACAGAATCACGCAGCAAGCAACTGCCGGTAAATAGAAATTTTTAAACGCTTATAACTCTGGATCCATGGGGCCTATTAAAATAAAATGGGTGTCATTAGAAAGGTCTGAGGTCATACTTTCAGATCGTGCCAAAATAAGAATGATCAGGTCCAAGTCCACGGCCAGGGAGTCCAGAGTTTAATAGAAATTTTTAAACGTTTATAACTCTGGATCCATCCGACCTATTGAAATGAAATGGATGCTATTGAAAAGATCGGAAGTCGTACTTTAGGGTCCAAGTCCAGTTCCAAGCTCAGGGCTAGGTAGGAGCCGAAAATTTAACTTTGAAAATGTAAAGGTTTAATTCACTCACACATAGTAACGGTTTTTCTATTCAAATTTTAATTCAAATTTCTTGTCGACCGTTTTTTGTGAAATACCAGGCCAACAGAATCACGCAGCAAGCAACTGCCGGTAAATAAAAATTTTTAAACGCATATAACTCTGGATCCATGGGGCCTATTAAAATGAAATGGGTGTCATTAGAAAGGTCTGAGGTCATACTTTCAGTTCGTGCCAAAATAAGAATGATCAGGTCCAAGTCCACGGCCAGGGAGTCCAGAGTTTAATAGAAATTTTTAAACGTTTATAACTCTGGATCCATCCGACCTATTGAAATGAAATGGATGCCATTGAAAAGATCGGAAGTCGTACTTTAGGGTCCAAGTCCAGTTCCAAGCTCAGGTCTAGGCAGGAGCGGAAAATTTAACTTTGAAAGTGTAAAGGTTTAATTCACCCACACATAGTAACGGTTTTTCTATTCAAATTTTAATTCAAATTTCTTGTCGACCGTTTTTTGTGAAATACCAGGCCAACAGAATCACGCAGCAAGCAACTGCCGGTAAATAGAAATTTTTAAACGCTTATAACTCTGGATCCATGGGGCCTATTAAAATAAAATGGGTGTCATTAGAAAGGTCTGAGGTCATACCTTCAGATCGTGCCAAAATAAGAATGATCAGGTCCAAGTCCACGGCCAGGGAGTCCAGAGTTTAATAGAAATTTTTAAACGTTTATAACTCTGGATCCATCCGACCTATTGAAATGAAATCGATGCTATTGAAAAGATCGGAAGTCGTACTTTAGGGTCCAAGTCCAGTTCCAAGCTCAGGGCTAGGTAGGAGCCGAAAATTTAACTTTGAAAATGTAAAGGTTTAATTCACTCACACATAGTAACGGTTTTTCTATTCAAATTTTAATTCAAATTTCTTGTCGACCGTTTTTTGTGAAATACCAGGCCAACAGAATCACGCAGCAAGCAACTGCCGGTAAATAAAAATTTTTAAACGCATATAACTCTGGATCCATGGGGCCTATTAAAATGAAATGGGTGTCATTAGAAAGGTCTGAGGTCATACTTTCAGATCGTGCCAAAATAAGAATGATCAGGTCCAAGTCCACGGCCAGGGAGTCCAGAGTTTAATAGAAATTTTTAAACGTTTATAACTCTGGATCCATCCGACCTATTGAAATGAAATGGATGCCATTGAAAAGATCGGAAGTCGTACTTTAGGGTCCAAGTCCAGTTCCAAGCTCAGGTCTAGGCAGGAGCCGAAAATTTAACTTTGAAAGTGTAAAGGTTTAATTCACCCACACATAGTAACGGTTTTTCTATTCAAATTTTAATTCAAATTTCTTGTCGACCGTTTTTTGTGAAATACCAGGCCAACAGAATCACGCAGCAAGCAACTGCCGGTAAATAGAAATTTTTAAACGCTTATAACTCTGGATCCATGGGGCCTATTAAAATAAAATGGGTGTCATTAGAAAGGTCTGAGGTCATACCTTCAGATTGTGCCAAAATAAGAATGATTAGGTCCAAGTCCACGGCCAGGGAGTCCAGAGTTTAATAGAAATTTTTAAACGTTTATAACTCTGGATCCATCCGACCTATTGAAATGAAATGGATGCTATTGAAAAGATCGGAAGTCGTACTTTAGGGTCCAAGTCCAGTTCCAAGCTCAGGTCTAGGCAGGAGCCGAAAATTTAACTTTGAAAGCGTAAAGGTTTAATTCACCCACACTTAGTAACGGTTTGTCTATTCAAATTTTAATTCAAATTTCTTGTCGACCTTTTTTTGTGAAATACCAGGCCAACAGAATCACGCAGCAAGCAACTGCCGGTAAATAGAAATTTTTAAACGCTTATAACTCTGGATCCATGGGGCCTATTAAAATAAAATGGGTGTCATTAGAAAGGTCTGAGGTCATACTTTCAGATCGTGCCAAAATAAGAATGATCAGGTCCAAGTCCACGGCCAGGGAGTCCAGAGTTTAATAGAAATTTTTAAACGTTTATAACTCTGGATCCATCCGACCTATTGAAATGAAATGGATGCCATTGAAAAGATCGGAAGTCGTACTTTAGGGTCCAAGTCCAGTTCCAAGCTCAGGGCTAGGTAGGAGCCGAAAATTTAACTTTGAAAGCGTAAAGGTTTAATTCACCCACACTTAGTAACGGTTTGTCTATTCAAATTTCTTGTCGACCGTTTTTTGTGAAATAACAGGCCAACAGAATCACGCAGCAAGCAACTGCCGGTAAATAGAAATTTTTAAACGCTTATAACTCTGGATCCATTGGGCCTATTAAAATAAAATGGGTGTCATTAGAAAGGTCTGAGGTCATACCTTCAGATCGTGCCAAAATAAGAATGATCAGGTCCAAGTCCACGGCCAGGGAGTCCAGAGTTTAATAGAAATTTTTAAACGTTTATAACTCTGGATCCATCCGACCTATTGAAATGAAATGGATGCTATTGAAAAGATCGGAAGTCGTACTTTAGGGTCCAAGTCCAGTTCCAAGCTCAGGTCTAGGCAGGAGCCGAAAATTTAACTTTGAAAGCGTAAAGGTTTAATTCACCCACACATAGTAACGGTTTTTCTATTCAAATTTTAATTCAAATTTCTTGTCGACCTTTTTTTGTGAAATACCAGGCCAACAGAATCACGCAGCAAGCAACTGCCGGTAAATAGAAATTTTTAAACGCTTATAACTCTGGATCCATGGGGCCTATTAAAATGAAATGGGTGTCATTAGAAAGGTCTGAGGTCATACCTTCAGATTGTGCCAAAATAAGAATGATCAGGTCCAAGTCCACGGCCAGGGAGTCCAGAGTTTAATAGAAATTTTTAAACGTTTATAACTCTGGATCCATCCGACCTATTGAAATGAAATGGATGCTATTGAAAAGATCGGAAGTCGTACTTTAGGGTCCAAGTCCAGTTCCAAGCTCAGGTCTAGGCAGGAGCCGAAAATTTAACTTTGAAAGCGTAAAGGTTTAATTCACCCACACTTAGTAACGGTTTTTCTATTCAAATTTTAATTCAAATTTCTTGTCGACCGTTTTTTGTGAAATACCAGGCCAACAGAATCACGCAGCAAGCAACTGCCGGTAAATAGAAATTTTTAAACGCTTATAACTCTGGATCCATGGGGCCTATTAAAATGAAATGGGTGTCATTAGAAAGGTCTGAGGTCATACCTTCAGATTGTGCCAAAATAAGAATGATCAGGTCCAAGTCCACGGCCAGGGAGTCCAGAGTTTAATAGAAATTTTTAAACGTTTATAACTCTGGATCCATCCGACCTATTGAAATGAAATGGATGCCATTGAAAAGATCGGAAGTCGTACTTTAGGGTCCAAGTCCAGTTCCAAGCTCAGGTCTAGGTAGGAGCCGAAAATTTAACTTTGAAAGCGTAAAGGTTTAATTCACCCACACTTAGTAACGGTTTTTCTATTCAAATTTTAATTCAAATTTCTTGTCGACCGTTTTTTGTGAAATACCAGGCCAACAGAATCACGCAGCAAGCAACTGCCGGTAAATAGAAATTTTTAAACGCTTATAACTCTGGATCCATGGGGCCTATTAAAATAAAATGGGTGTCATTAGAAAGGTCTGAGGTCATACTTCCAGATCGTGCCAAAATAAGAATGATCAGGTCAAAGTCCACGGCCAGGGAGTCCAGAGTTTAATAGAAATTTTTAAACGTTTATAACTCTGGATCCATCCGACCTATTGAAATGAAATGGATGCCATTGAAAAGATCGGAAGTCGTACTTTAGGGTCCAAGTCCAGTTCCAACTGCCGAAAATTTAACTTTGAAAGTGTAAAGGTTTAATTCACCCACACATAGTAACGGTTTTTCTATTCAAATTTTAATTCAAATTTCTTGTCGACCTTTTTTTGTGAAATACCAGGCCAACATAATCACGCAGCAAGCAACTGCCGGTAAATAGAAATTTTTAAACGCTTATAACTCTGGATCCATGGGGCCTATTAAAATAAAATGGGTGTCATTAGAAAGGTCTGAGGTCATACCTTCAGATCGTGCCAAAATAAGAATGATCAGGTCCAAGTCCACGGCCAGGGAGTCCAGAGTTTAATAGAAATTTTTAAACGTTTATAACTCTGGATCCATCCGACCTATTGAAATGAAATGGATGCTATTGAAAAGATCGGAAGTCGTACTTTAGGGTCCAAGTCCAGTTCCAAGCTCAGGTCTAGGCAGGAGCCGAAAATTTAACTTTGAAAGCGTAAAGGTTTAATTCACCCACACATAGTAACGGTTTTTCTATTCAAATTTTAATTCAAATTTCTTGTCGACCGTTTTTTGTGAAATACCAGGCCAACAGAATCACGCAGCAAGCAACTGCCGGTAAATAGAAATTTTTAAACGCTTATAACTCTGGATCCATGGGGCCTATTAAAATGAAATGGGTGTCATTAGAAAGGTCTGAGGTCATACCTTCAGATTGTGCCAAAATAAGAATGATCAGGTCCAAGTCCACGGCCAGGGAGTCCAGAGTTTAATAGAAATTTTTAAACGTTTATAACTCTGGATCCATCCGACCTATTGAAATGAAATGGATGCCATTGAAAAGATCGGAAGTCGTACTTTAGGGTCCAAGTCCAGTTCCAAGCTCAGGTCTAGGTAGGAGCCGAAAATTTAACTTTGAAAGCGTAAAGGTTTAATTCACCCACACATAGTAACGGTTTTTCTATTCAAATTTTAATTCAAATTTCTTGTCGACCGTTTTTTGTGAAATACCAGGCCAACAGAATCACGCAGCAAGCAACTGCCGGTAAATAGAAATTTTTAAACGCTTATAACTCTGGATCCATGGGGCCTATTAAAATGAAATGGGTGTCATTAGAAAGGTCTGAGGTCATACTTTCAGATCGTGCCAAAATAAGAATGATCAGGTCCAAGTCCACGGCCAGGGAGTCCAGAGTTTAATAGAAATTTTTAAACGTTTATAACTCTGGATCCATCCGACCTATTGAAATGAAATGGATGCCATTGAAAAGATCGGAAGTCGTACTTTAGGGTCCAAGTCCAGTTCCAACTGCCGAAAATTTAACTTTGAAAGTGTAAAGGTTTAATTCACCCACACATAGTAACGGTTTTTCTATTCAAATTTTAATTCAAATTTCTTGTCGACCTTTTTTTGTGAAATACCAGGCCAACATAATCACGCAGCAAGCAACTGCCGGTAAATAGAAATTTTTAAACGCTTATAACTCTGGATCCATGGGGCCTATTAAAATAAAATGGGTGTCATTAGAAAGGTCTGAGGTCATACCTTCAGATCGTGCCAAAATAAGAATGATCAGGTCCAAGTCCACGGCCAGGGAGTCCAGAGTTTAATAGAAATTTTTAAACGTTTATAACTCTGGATCCATCCGACCTATTGAAATGAAATGGATGCTATTGAAAAGATCGGAAGTCGTACTTTAGGGTCCAAGTCCAGTTCCAAGCTCAGGTCTAGGCAGGAGCCGAAAATTTAACTTTGAAAGCGTAAAGGTTTAATTCACCCACACTTAGTAACGGTTTGTCTATTCAAATTTTAATTCAAATTTCTTCTCGACCTTTTTTTGTGAAATACCAGGCCAACAGAATCACGCAGCAAGCAACTGTCGGTAAATAGAAATTTTTAAACGCTTATAACTCTGGATCCATGGGGCCTATTAAAATAAAATGGGTGTCATTAGAAAGGTCTGAGGTCATACTTTCAGATCGTGCCAAAATAAGAATGATCAGGTCCAAGTCCACGGCCAGGGAGTCCAGAGTTTAATAGAAATTTTTAAACGTTTATAACTCTGGATCCATCCGACTTATTGAAATGAAATAGATGCCATTGAAAAGATCGGAAGTCGTACTTTAGGGTCCAAGTCCAGTTCCAAGCTCAGAGCTAGGTAGGAGCCGAAAATTTAACTTTTAAAGTGTAAAGGTTTAATTCACCCACACATAGTAACGGTTATTCTATTCAAATTTTAATTCAAATTTCTTGTCGACCTTTTTTTGTGAAATACCAGGCCAACAGAATCACGCAGCAAGCAACTGCCGGTAAATAGAAATTTTTAAACGCTTATAACTCTGGATCCATTGGGCCTATTAAAATAAAATGGGTGTCATTAGAAAGGTCTGAGGTCATACCTTCAGATCGTGCCAAAATAAGAATGATCAGGTCCAAGTCCACGGCCAGGGAGTCCAGAGTTTAATAGAAATTTTTAAACGTTTATAACTCTGGATCCATGGGGCCTATTAAAATAAAATGGGTGTCATTAGAAAGGTCTGAGGTCATACCTTCAGATCGTGCCAAAATAAGAATGATCAGGTCCAAGTCCACGGCCAGGGAGTCCAGAGTTTAATAGAAATTTTTAAACGTTTATAACTCTGGATCCATCCGACCTATTGAAATGAAATGGATGCCATTGAAAAGATCGGAAGTCGTACTTTAGGGTCCAAGTCCAGTTCCAAGCTCAGGTCTAGGTAGGAGCCGAAAATTTAACTTTGAAAGCGTAAAGGTTTAATTCACCCACACTTAGTAACGGTTTGTCTATTCAAATTTTAATTCAAATTTCTTGTCGACCGTTTTTTGTGAAATACCAGGCCAACAGAATCACGCAGCAAGCAACTGTCGGTAAATAGAAATTTTTAAACGCTTATAACTCTGGATCCATGGGGCCTATTAAAATGAAATGGGTGTCATTAGAAAGGTCTGAGGTCATACTTTCAGATCGTGCCAAAATAAGAATGATCAGGTCAAAGTCCACGGCCAGGGAGTCCAGAGTTTAATAGAAATTTTTAAACGTTTATAACTCTGGATCCATCCGACCTATTGAAATGAAATGGATGCCATTGAAAAGATCGGAAGTCGTACTTTAGGGTCCAAGTCCAGTTCCAACTGCCGAAAATTTAACTTTGAAAGTGTAAAGGTTTAATTCACCCACACATAGTAACGGTTTTTCTATTCAAATTTTAATTCAAATTTCTTGTCGACCTTTTTTTGTGAAATACCAGGCCAACAGAATCACGCAGCAAGCAACTGTCGGTAAATAGAAATTTTTAAACGCATATAACTCTGGATCCATGGGGCCTATTAAAATGAAATGGGTGTCATTAGAAAGGTCTGAGGTCATACTTTCAGATCGTGCCAAAATAAGTATGATCAGGTCCAAGTCCACGGCCAGGGAGTCCAGAGTTTAATAGAAATTTTTAAACGTTTATAACTCTGGATCCATCCGACCTATTGAAATGAAATGGATGCTATTGAAAAGATCGGAAGTCGTACTTTAGGGTCCAAGTCCATTTCCAAGCTCAGGGCTAGGTAGGAGCCGAAAATTTAACTTTGAAAGTGTAAAGGTTTAATTCACCCACACATAGTAACGGTTTTTCTATTCAAATTTTAATTCAAATTTCTTGTCGACCTTTTTTTGTGAAATACCAGGCCAACAGAATCACGCAGCAAGCAACTGCCGGTAAATAGAAATTTTTAAACGCTTATAACTCTGGATCCATGGGGCCTATTAAAATGAAATGGGTGTCATTAGAAAGGTCTGAGGTCATACTTTCAGATCGTGCCAAAATAAGAATGATCAGGTCCAAGTCCACGGCCAGGGAGTCCAGAGTTTAATAGAAATTTTTAAACGTTTATAACTCTGGATCCATCCGACCTATTGAAATGAAATGGATGCTATTGAAAAGATCGGAAGTCGTACTTTAGGGTCCAAGTCCAGTTCCAAGCTCAGGTCTAGGTAGGAGCCGAAAATTTAACTTTGAAAGCGTAAAGGTTTAATTCACCCACACTTAGTAACGGTTTGTCTATTCAAATTTTAATTCAAATTTCTTGTCGACCGTTTTTTGTGAAATACCAGGCCAACATAATCACGCAGCAAGCAACTGCCGGTAAATAGAAATTTTTAAACGCTTATAACTCTGGATCCATGGGGCCTATTAAAATAAAATGGGTGTCATTAGAAAGGTCTGAGGTCATACTTTCAGATCGTGCCAAAATAAGAATGATCAGGTCCAAGTCCACGGCCAGGGAGTCCAGAGTTTAATAGAAATTTTTAAACGTTTATAACTCTGGATCCATCCGACCTATTGAAATGAAATGGATGCTATTGAAAAGATCGGAAGTCGTACTTTAGGGTCCAAGTCCAGTTCCAAGCTCAGGTCTAGGCAGGAGCCGAAAATTTAACTTTGAAAGCGTAAAGGTTTAATTCACCCACACTTAGTAACGGTTTGTCTATTCAAATTTTAATTCAAATTTCTTCTCGACCTTTTTTTGTGAAATACCAGGCCAACAGAATCACGCAGCAAGCAACTGTCGGTAAATAGAAATTTTTAAACGCTTATAACTCTGGATCCATGGGGCCTATTAAAATAAAATGGGTGTCATTAGAAAGGTCTGAGGTCATACTTTCAGATCGTGCCAAAATAAGAATGATCAGGTCCAAGTCCACGGCCAGGGAGTCCAGAGTTTAATAGAAATTTTTAAACGTTTATAACTCTGGATCCATCCGACTTATTGAAATGAAATAGATGCCATTGAAAAGATCGGAAGTCGTACTTTAGGGTCCAAGTCCAGTTCCAAGCTCAGAGCTAGGTAGGAGCCGAAAATTTAACTTTTAAAGTGTAAAGGTTTAATTCACCCACACATAGTAACGGTTTTTCTATTCAAATTTTAATTCAAATTTCTTGTCGACCTTTTTTTGTGAAATACCAGGCCAACAGAATCACGCAGCAAGCAACTGCCGGTAAATAGAAATTTTTAAACGCTTATAACTCTGGATCCATTGGGCCTATTAAAATAAAATGGGTGTCATTAGAAAGGTCTGAGGTCATACCTTCAGATCGTGCCAAAATAAGAATGATCAGGTCCAAGTCCACGGCCAGGGAGTCCAGAGTTTAATAGAAATTTTTAAACGTTTATAACTCTGGATCCATCCGACCTATTGAAATGAAATGGATGCTATTGAAAAGATCGGAAGTCGTACTTTAGGGTCCAAGTCCAGTTCCAAGCTCAGGTCTAGGCAGGAGCCGAAAATTTAACTTTTAAAGTGTAAAGGTTTAATTCACCCACACATAGTAACGGTTTTTCTATTCAAATTTTAATTCAAATTTCTTCTCGACCTTTTTTTGTGAAATACCAGGGGCCTGTTTCACTAAACTACAATTCTACAAGTTTACAAGTTACAATCACAATTCTAATTCTTACAAGTGATAATGAATTGTGTTTCATGAACATTTTCACAATACTTGTAGCTTTTTGTACTTGTAAACTACAATTCCTACAATTACAATTTCTACAATTACAATCACAATAAAATAAAATATTTTTACAAAGATATTTTGATAAATGAAATATATGTGTGAATATATGTATATTAGAGCACTAATGAAATATATGAAAATTTCAAAAATTATTTTAAATACTTTTGCAATTATGGGTACTCTAATGTATATCGATAATTTCTTTTGATTGTTATCACATCACTAATCAATCAAAACATATATAGTTTGCGTTTAAAAAATTTAAAATTGTTATTTTTTAATGGCAAATCAACATAATAAACTTAGAGTGGTGAGGCAGATTTTAGCTGCCAAAGATGGTAAGTTTAGCGATAAACTTACCAAAGAGATAAAAATGGAAGAGTGGGAAAACGTGCGTATGAGGTGCCTTGCACTTGGACTAGTGCCAAGTGGAAAAGACGCCAAATACGTGCGTGATGTTTTTTGGGCAAACATCAAAAGGACGACACTGGTAAGTTGGCTTTATAAAGTGATAACATTATATGTAATACAATATTCTTTTTAATTAAGGCCAAGAGAAAGACAGGGGCGTCTAGTGGAAAGGACAAAAAGCTCACGGAGCTGGACACCCTGGTATTGGAGGTTATTGGAAAGGAGTCACCAACATGTGATGGCATCCGACCACACCTCATGGTGAGCAAGTGTCATTGCAGAAGTTAGTGAGTATCACTTTAGAGGACTGCAATGATATTGTGTCATTGCTGCCAGACACAGAAGTGACTCCTACTCAGAACGAGGAGGAGCTAGAGTCGATGCCTGAGAGCTTACGGAAAAGAAGTGAGTACCATTTAAATATATTTTAAATTTTTTCTAATCTTTTTTTTTTATTTAGAGCGATGTATGGAAAATGGATCTCTCGCCCACGAGAAAGCGAAATATAAAAAATATAAGGACGAAGAAAAGGTGGATCGGCAAATTGAAAATTTGAAGCTGCAGAATGAAAATGTTCAATTAAAAAATAAAGCTCTGCAGCTTCAATTATCTCATCAGAAATTTATAAGCCGTAAGGGGGTGTACACCCCTTTATTTTTCTAGTTAAACTTTTCTCTCAATATCATTTGTTTGTTATTATTTATCATTTCTTCAAACAAAATAAATAAATAAATGCTAAATAATATTTAAATTGTTTGATTTTGTGTTTATTTGAAGTAATTTTTATAAAAAATAGATAAAAATCAAATTTTAATTCAATTTATCATTCACTTGTAACTTGTAAAATTTTTTTGAGAGTCTTTGTCGACCCTAAGCTTTTTTTCTACAATTCTACAAGTGTACAAGTGAAAATTTATTTTAGTGAAACATAACGACTTGTAGAAATATGACTTGTAGACTTGTAAATTGTAAAAATCACTTGTAGCCACAAACTTGTAATTGTATTTTGATGAAACACAATTATTTACAATTTCACAATTTTACAGGCAAAAACACTTGTAATTGTGAACTTGTAGCTTAGTGGAATAGGGCCCAGGCCAACAGAATCACGCAGCAAGCAACTGTCGGTAAATAGAAATTTTTAAACGCTTATAACTCTGGATCCATTGGGCCTATTAAAATAAAATGGGTGTCATTAGAAAGGTCTGAGGTCATACCTTCAGATCGTGCCAAAATAAGAATGATCAGGTCCAAGTCCACGGCCAGGGAGTCCAGAGTTTAATAGAAATTTTTAAACGTTTATAACTCTGGATCCATCCGACCTATTGAAATGAAATGGATGCTATTGAAAAGATCGGAAGTCGTACTTTAGGGTCCAAGTCCAGTTCCAAGCTCAGGTCTAGGCAGGAGCCGAAAATTTAACTTTGAAAGCGTAAAGGTTTAATTCACCCACACATAGTAACGGTTTTTCTATTCAAATTTTAATTCAAATTTCTTGTCGACCGTTTTTTGTGAAATAACAGGCCAACAGAATCACGCAGCAAGCAACTGCCGGTAAATAGAAATTTTTAAACGCTTATAACTCTGGATCCATTGGGCCTATTAAAATAAAATGGGTGTCATTAGAAAGGTCATACCTTCAGATCGTGCCAAAATAAGAATGATCAGGTCCAAGTCCACGGCCAGGGAGTCCAGAGTTTAATAGAAATTTTTAAACGTTTATAACTCTGGATCCATCCGACCTATTGAAATGAAATGGATGCTATTGAAAAGATCGGAAGTCGTACTTTAGGGTCCAAGTCCAGTTCCAAGCTCAGGTCTAGGCAGGAGCCGAAAATTTAACTTTGAAAGCGTAAAGGTTTAATTCACCCACACTTAGTAACGGTTTGTCTATTCAAATTTTAATTCAAATTTCTTCTCGACCTTTTTTTGTGAAATACCAGGCCAACAGAATCACGCAGCAAGCAACTGTCGGTAAATAGAAATTTTTAAACGCTTATAACTCTGGATCCATGGGGCCTATTAAAATAAAATGGGTGTCATTAGAAAGGTCTGAGGTCATACTTTCAGATCGTGCCAAAATAAGAATGATCAGGTCCAAGTCCACGGCCAGGGAGTCCAGAGTTTAATAGAAATTTTTAAACGTTTATAACTCTGGATCCATCCGACTTATTGAAATGAAATAGATGCCATTGAAAAGATCGGAAGTCGTACTTTAGGGTCCAAGTCCAGTTCCAAGCTCAGGGCTAGGTAGGAGCCGAAAATTTAACTTTGAAAGTGTAAAGGTTTAATTCACCCACACATAGTAACGGTTTTTCTATTCAAATTTTAATTCAAATTTCTTGTCGACCGTTTTTTGTGAAATACCAGGCCAACAGAATCACGCAGCAAGCAACTGTCGGTAAATAGAAATTTTTAAACGCTTATAACTCTGGATCCATGGGGGCTATTAAAATGAAATGGGTGTCATTAGAAAGGTCTGAGGTCATACCTTCAGATCGTGCCAAAATAAGAATGATCAGGTCCAAGTCCACGGCCAGGGAGTCCAGAGTTTAATAGAAATTTTTAAACGTTTATAACTCTGGATCCATCCGACCTATTGAAATGAAATGGATGCCATTGAAAAGATCGGAAGTCGTACTTTAGGGTCCAAGTCCAGTTCCAAGCTCAGGGCTAGGTAGGAGCCGAAAATTTAACTTTGAAAGTGTAAAGGTTCAATTCACCCACACATAGTAACGGTTTTTCTATTCAAATTTCAATTCAAATTTCTTGTCGACCGTTTTTTGTGAAATACCAGGCCAACAGAATCACGCAGCAAGCAACTGTCGGTAAATAGAAATTTTTAAACGCTTATAACTCTGGATCCATGGGGCCTATTAAAATGAAATGGGTGTCATTAGAAAGGTCTGAGGTCATACTTTCAGATCGTGCCAAAATAAGAATGATCAGGTCCAAGTCCACGGCCAGGGAGTCCAGAGTTTAATAGAAATTTTAAAACGTTTATAACTCTGGATCCATCCGACCTATTGAAATGAAATGGATGCTATTGAAAAGATCGGAAGTCGTACTTTAGGGTCCAAGTCCAGTTCCAAGCTCAGGTCTAGGCAGGAGCCGAAAATTTAACTTTGAAAGTGTAAAGGTTCAATTCACCCACACATAGTAACGGTTTTTCTATTCAAATTTCAATTCAAATTTCTTGTCGACCGTTTTTTGTGAAATACCAGGCCAACAGAATCACGCAGCAAGCAACTGCCGGTAAATAGAAATTTTTAAACGCTTATAACTCTGGATCCATGGGGCCTATTAAAATAAAATGGGTGTCATTAGAAAGGTCTGAGGTCATACCTTCAGATCGTGCCAAAATAAGAATGATCAGGTCCAAGTCCACGGCCAGGGAGTCCAGAGTTTAATAGAAATTTTTAAACGTTTATAACTCTGGATCCATCCGACCTATTGAAATGAAATGGATGCTATTGAAAAGATCGGAAGTCGTACTTTAGGGTCCAAGTCCAGTTCCAAGCTCAGGTCTAGGCAGGAGCCGAAAATTTAACTTTGAAAGCGTAAAGGTTTAATTCACCCACACTTAGTAACGGTTTGTCTATTCAAATTTTAATTCAAATTTCTTCTCGACCTTTTTTTGTGAAATACCAGGCCAACAGAATCACGCAGCAAGCAACTGTCGGTAAATAGAAATTTTTAAACGCTTATAACTCTGGATCCATGGGGCCTATTAAAATAAAATGGGTGTCATTAGAAAGGTCTGAGGTCATACTTTCAGATCGTGCCAAAATAAGAATGATCAGGTCCAAGTCCACGGCCAGGGAGTCCAGAGTTTAATAGAAATTTTTAAACGTTTATAACTCTGGATCCATCCGACTTATTGAAATGAAATAGATGCCATTGAAAAGATCGGAAGTCGTACTTTAGGGTCCAAGTCCAGTTCCAAGCTCAGGGCTAGGTAGGAGCCGAAAATTTAACTTTGAAAGTGTAAAGGTTTAATTCACCCACACATAGTAACGGTTTTTCTATTCAAATTTTAATTCAAATTTCTTGTCGACCGTTTTTTGTGAAATACCAGGCCAACAGAATCACGCAGCAAGCAACTGTCGGTAAATAGAAATTTTTAAACGCTTATAACTCTGGATCCATGGGGCCTATTAAAATAAAATGGGTGTCATTAGAAAGGTCTGAGGTCATACTTTCAGATCGTGCCAAAATAAGAATGATCAGGTCCAAGTCCACGGCCAGGGAGTCCAGAGTTTAATAGAAATTTTTAAACGTTTATAACTCTGGATCCATCCGACCTATTGGAATGAAATGGATGCCATTGAAAAGATCGAAAGTCGTACTTTAGGGTCCAGATCCAGTTCCAAGCTCAGGTCTAGGTAGGAGCCGAAAATTTAACTTTGAAAGTGTAAAGGTTTAATTCACCCACACATAGTAACGGTTTTTCTATTCAAATTTTAATTCAAATTTCTTGTCGACCGTTTTTTGTGAAATACCAGGCCAACAGAATCACGCAGCAAGCAACTGTCGGTAAATAGAAATTTTTAAACGCTTATAACTCTGGATCCATGGGGCCTATTAAAATAAAATGGGTGTCATTAGAAAGGTCTGAGGTCATACTTTCAGATCGTGCCAAAATAAGAATGATCAGGTCCAAGTCCACGGCCAGGGAGTCCAGAGTTTAATAGAAATTTTTAAACGTTTATAACTCTGGATCCATCCGACCTATTGGAATGAAATGGATGCCATTGAAAAGATCGAAAGTCGTACTTTAGGGTCCAGATCCAGTTCCAAGCTCAGGTCTAGGTAGGAGCCGAAAATTTAACTTTGAAAGTGTAAAGGTTTAATTCACCCACACATAGTAACGGTTTTTCTATTCAAATTTTAATTCAAATTTCTTGTCGACCGTTTTTTGTGAAATACCAGGCCAACAGAATCACGCAGCAAGCAACTGTCGGTAAATAGAAATTTTTAAACGCTTATAACTCTGGATCCATGGGGCCTATTAAAATAAAATGGGTGTCATTAGAAAGGTCTGAGGTCATACTTTCAGATCGTGCCAAAATAAGAATGATCAGGTCCAAGTCCACGGCCAGGGAGTCCAGAGTTTAATAGAAATTTTTAAACGTTTATAACTCTGGATCCATCCGACCTATTGGAATGAAATGGATGCCATTGAAAAGATCGAAAGTCGTACTTTAGGGTCCAGATCCAGTTCCAAGCTCAGGTCTAGGTAGGAGCCGAAAATTTAACTTTGAAAGTGTAAAGGTTTAATTCACCCACACATAGTAACGGTTTTTCTATTCAAATTTTAATTCAAATTTCTTGTCGACCTTTTTTTGTGAAATACCAGGCCAACAGGATCACGCATTAACGGTTTTTCTATTTATCCTCACTATAATTTATGACAATTAATGGTGTATAGGTAAAGTTATAAGCATTTACATTTAATATGCTTAAATATCTTAAAGTGGCCGTGGCAATCACAATATTTACGGCTACAATGAGAGTACACGTTTCTACCTTTCATTTGATACCAAATTTATAAAAATTGGTGAACGCGTTACAAAGTTATTAGCAGTTAAAGATAACACTTTGCCAAACAATCATCCATCTTGTTGCTCACACACGCATCCAACACAGAGGTTTTTTCGTTTTCCGTTTGCTTACCGGATGCTCCAAAAAAATTTAAGTCTTTTTTAATCGAACCGGTAGCTACATTGATGTAGGATGTTTCACTAATGTTATTTATTGCATCGTTTAAAATGTCCTCCAAATTTTTATCTTCTAAAATATCATTATCGTTGCTTTCTATTTCTTCTAATTCTATATATATTTCTTTTTTTTTCAGTAAAAAGACGGTTATAAATTTGTTCTCCATATAAAATATTTGAGTGTTTTGTATCATTCAGCAAAAAATTTATTATTTTTATTAAAAATTTCAGGATCTTTCAAGTATTTTGTCAAGGTATACAATTTTATATTTCTTCTTTCTCTAATTCGGTATATAAGAGATTCAAAACTTGTCTTCCTAGTGGTATTAATTGCAGACATTTGTTGGCATAAACTTCTCGCCGACATAAAGCTTCCACAGCTAATATTATTGGTTTTAAAACGTCCGAAAGGTCCTCAAATTATTTATATTGGATTCTATCCATAGATCACTAATTTCCAAATCAATGAGGCTTTTCTTTATTGCATTTTTTATTCACAATAATTCCCGGGAATTCCCGAACAAATTTCCCGGGATTTCGGGATTGAAAAATTTTGCGTAATTCCTGGGAATTCCCGTGAAAAACACTACTAATCATTAATCAAAATTTACAGTCTTAGTTCTTGAAGAAGAAAGAAAAAGACAAAGACAGCAAGCATAGCAACACACAACCTTATAGTGAGTATTGTAGTATTTGTACTGGAATCATACTAATTTTGCGATTATTGTAAATGTTGAGTAAAGGAGGGTCAAAATCAACAACATCATGCGTATTCTTAAGTACGAGTACGATGAGTACTTCAAACTTTCAATACAAGTGGAGGTTCCATGATATTAAAATAAGTATGAAAGCTTATAAGTATCAGAAATTATGAGTATGATACGCTTCTACTAATTTTTTTGAATACTCATTGCTGGTCTCTGATCAACAAATTGAATTGAAAGCTGTCGATGCAAAGATTGAAGTAGTGATCCCCTTTGGTATGGCAAGTGCCACTAACTACGAGTTGAAAGGCGCCTTGGTAAACTATTAATCTTACCTTTTGAAGCAGATTATGCGACATGATCGCAGTAGGCTATTTTTTGTGGGGCTATTCTATGTCTCTCGTTTACAGGGGCAAGCCAGCAATATCTCTAGCCCTGGAAAACAACACATGCTGTTGAAATTGGTGATAAACCTGCCGAAATACATTTACATGATATGTTCTATAGGGCGGGCCACTTATCGGGTTTAAATTTGTGATAATGGACAATTCTCTTTTGGTCGCAGTCGAGAATAGACGTGTCTCGATTGTGATACATTTTTGTTGTTAATTCTTAATGATATAGACCATAAATCAGAAATGAGTATTAAAAAAATAGTGAGTAGAATCGAATCATACTCATAATTTCTAATACTTATTTTTCATACATTCATACTTATTTTAATATCATACTCATACTACTCATATTCAAAGTACTCTTCATATTCATACTTAACAAGACGGATGACGTTGTTGAGTGTGACTCTCCCTTACTCAACATTTACACGAAAGACAAAATAGGTATGAATCGCATACGAACACTACAATACTCACTAAAAGCTTGTGAGTTTGCTTTGATTGCTGTCTTTGTCTTTTTTTCTTCTTTTTTTTTTTTTTTTTTTGTAAATGCTACAACAACTAAGACTGTAAATTTTGTTTAAATAATTCGAATCACTCGAAATATTTATGAGTATTATAAGTATTTTTCTAAAGTTATAAATCTGAATGAGTAGGCTTATGAATCAAACATATTTCGCATGGTATGAGTTTGATGTCAACGTTGTACGCATATTCATTGCAACCTGTACTTATAAATCAATGTTGTGATGAGTATGAATGAATCAGAGTAGTTAAATTTCAATATTTAAAATAAATTACAAAATTTCATGAGTACTTACGAGTAGCAAAAAACCATTCATTAGTTTCCATAAGAGGATGTGATATATCAAATGAGATATAACCCACCGTTCATAATACATTTTCTGATAAAATTTCTGCGAAACTATCGTTAAGATAGTTTTTCTATAAATAAACTAGAAACAATTGAAGTATACCTACTAAATGTCACCAAAAAAATTCACTAAAATTTTCTATACGACCATTTATGAGCGTGAATGGTTTTTTCATTAAAAATATGTGTTTATTTGTACTTGTAAAACTTTGAGGGCCATTATTACAACTTGCCGTTAGCTAAAGGGTGGATTTCAACGGGCAGATAAATTGTTTTTCATTATGATAGGTGGATAATAAGGTAGAAGTGAACGTTAAGCTAAAAGGAAGATCATCCTAACTTTAACTTTTAAAGTTCACATTATGTTAGATCTTGCCATATACACAAATTATTTTCAATATGGCAACTTCAAATAAAAATGAGCAAATACAGCAACAAAAAGAGGCCCTTCGTTGCCACTGCGTTTAAAAAAACCTGTTCCGGCACTGCGATATTTTTGAAAAAGTTAACTTTCTTTTGTCATTAGGTTGTAATAACGAAAAGAAGTTTAAGGAAACATTAAAGTTCTCTTTAGCTAAAGTTACCTTTAACTAAACCCAACTTTAGCGGCAAGTTGTATTAATAGCCCCAAAAGTTTCTGTACCATATCATACATAATACATAATAAAAAAAAATTGTTTGCAAAATTATTTGACAACTTAAGCAACTAATATCGTACAATCGATGACATTGTCATCATAGTCTTTGTATTTCTTATCGTTCAATTATTTGTAGATAAAGATAATTGATGAATGAATACATACATATGTACATAATCGTAGAATGTTGTTCCTATATTTATTAGCATTTAAAAAATTCCTTAATAATGCTTTTAAACTTTTTGCTGTGGCAACACGAAATTTGAATTTTGTACTTATCTTTGAAATAAGTTGGCAACGCTATGCAATATTTAATAAATCAATGCCTATCCAAAAATATTAATTAAATCACCATACAGCAAAGACATACAAATTAATACAATTTAAAGAAATTAATTAATTAATAAAGTAAAATTAATTTTTGGGAAGAACAAAAACATATGTAAAGGGTGTTTTTTATAGAGGTATAGAACTTTAAGTTGGCATTACTTTTCAAGATGGCGACCGATTTAACAGCTGTCAAGTGATTTATTCTCAGTTTGGTTTGGCAATTCATCACGAATAGACTCACGCCTGAACAACGCTTGCAAATAGTGCAGTTTTATTCCGAAAATAATGGTTCTGTGCGGAAAACGTAACGCGCACTACGTCCATTTTATCGTCGACAAAATCGTCCATCAGAGCAGTAAATTCGATTAACCATGGAACGTTTTCGCACCACGTTTATTCTTATTGATAACTCGCATCCCCAGAGACGTTTTACGGTGCGTACAGAAGAAGCTATTGCTGCTGTAGTGCGTAGCATTGAGGAAGACCCGAATGAGTCCATCAGTCAATGGTGATCGGTATAGAGCCATGATTACTAACTTTTTCATTCCTGAATTGAATAACCATTATGTCCAGGAGATGTGGTTTCAACAAGACGGCGCAACATGTCACACACCTCGTGTCTCAATAGATTTATTGAAAGACACGTTTGGTGACCGCCTAATTTCACGTTTTGGACCTGTGAATTGGCCTTCAAGATCTTGTGATTTAACACCGCTAGACTACTTTCTGTGGGGCTATGTAAAGTCATTGGTCTATGCGGTAAAGCCACAAACGCTTGACCATTTAGAAGACAACATTCGCCGTGTTATTGCCGATATACGGCTACAAATGTTGGAAAAAGTCATCGATATTGGACGTCCAGATTGGACTACATCCGCGCCAGCCGTGGCGGTCATATGCCAGAAATCATATTTAAAATGTAATCCCACAAGATTATCTTTCGGATAAATAAAATTCATGTCAATCGAACAATCCATCGTTGTTTTATTGCAACTTAAAGTTCTATACCTCTATAAAAAACATCCTATACATACCTACGTAGACGTAAATAAATTATTATAAAAAACAAAAAAAAAACAAAATTGAACAATAAATGAATTATTCGAAAAGAAATTGCCTAGATGATAACAATAAAGTAAGTACCAATAAAATAAAACAAAAAAATAATAAAAACACAAAAAACAAAATCAGGCCATATTTTAAAAGCAAATATTCATTTTCTTTGATTTCAACACAAAAACAACAACAAAAAACAACGGCAACACTAAAGGCCTAAAGGGGAATCTGAAGGGTGTAAACAAGAAAAACCTAATTATTCAAGGTGTTTTGTTTTTCTGTGTACAATATTTTCGATTCAACTTTTTATTTCATTTCACGTTGAGCGATAACAGAGAGGCAGGCTTACAGTAGTGAGCAAAACAAATATGTGCAAGTCGTTGGTTTTTCTGATCTGTTCGGTTCTATTGAGGACGCCATAGAGAGCAGAGATCAGTAATGAATCGTTTTTTTTTGCTACTCATAAGCACTCATGAAATTTTAAATATAAGTGAGTCAACAGTATTGAAATTTAACTACTCCTGATTCATTCGTACTCACTACAACGTTGATTTATAAGTACAGGTTGCAATGAGTATGCGTACAACGTTGATATCAAACTCATACCATTCGAAATATGTTTGATTCATAAGCCTACTCATTTAGATTCATAAATTTAGAAAAATACTTATAGTATGTACTCATAAATGATTCGAGTGATTCGAAACATTCATCAAAATTTACAGTCTTAGTTATTACAAAAAAGTCAGAGAAGCAAGCACAGCAAACACAACCTTCTAGTGAGTATTTTAGTGTTCGTACGCGAGTCATACTTATTTTATGATTCTTGTAAATGTTGAGTAAAGGAGAGTAGAAATCCACATCATGCGTATTGTTAAGTATGAGTACGATGAGTACTTCAAACTTTGAATATGAGTAGTATGAGTATGATATTAAAATAAGTATGAATGCATATAAGTATGAGCATGATATGAGTCGAAATCAACAACATCATGCGTATTGCTAAGTATGAGTACGATGAGTACTTCACACTTTGAATATGAGTATGATATTAAAATAAGTATGAGTATGATATGAGTCGAAATCGACAACATCATGCGTATTGCTAAGTATGAGTACGATGAGTACTTCAAACTTTGAATATGAGTAGTATGAGTATGATATTAAAATAAGTATGAATGCATATAAGTATGAGTATGATATGAGTCGAAATCGACAACATCATGCGTAATGCTAAGTATGAGTACGATGAGTACTTCAAACTTTGAATATGAGTAGTATGAGTATGGTATTAAAATAAGTATGAATGCATATAAGTATGAGTATGATTCGAATCTACTCATCTTTTTGAATACCCTTTGCTGATCTCTGATACATACGATAAATTTTGCAATGATGACTCAATAATTTATATTTTCTTAATAATTTTTCTACATTGTTCCTCATATTAATTGGGAGATTTTCCTGCGGTTTAGTGGGACTTATTTGTCACTTAACATTTATCGATTGTCGCGCACATTGTGTCGTTTAAAAGCTTCCAAGCATTTGTAAAGTACGAAACTAATTGTTCCACTATATCTGCCCTAAACGAGTTTCAGAAACCTAATCACTTTCATATTTTAATTTCAACAATATTGTTGTGTAGTGAATAACCGCTTGGCTGGCACCATATGTTTTCCATTATAAGCTGATGATAATATTTTCAATATTTTATTCTGTTCATTATTATAATTTTCAATACTTCATAGTACATGTTTCTATATTTTGTTTTTGTAGTTTCTTTTTATTACTATGATTTAAGAATAGCAAAAACAAAACATACACTAGGTAAACAATGACAGTGAATTGATAAAAGAAAAAAAATTCAATAATAAAGCACATTGAACCAACAACTTAGTCATGTACGCATGTACATACATACAAACATATATGAACATACATATGTGTACAGTGAGCAACAAAACTTTTGGTACACTTCCTAACAATTATTGGAACACTTTATACGTAAAATATTTACGTGTAATAATAATAAACATTTTAAGGGTCATTATTACAACTCGCCGTTAAAGTTGGGTTTAGTAAAAGATAACTTTAGTTAAAGTGAGCTTTAAAGTTACCTTTAACTTCTTTTCGTTATTACAACCTACAGATAAAATAAAGTTAACTTTTTCAAAAAATATCTGATATCAAAAAGCTCACTTGAGCACGCATAGCGGCCTGTTGTGATGCCACGCAGTCCCTGTACTGACCAAGTATCACCAAAAATCAGGGAAGAGGTAGAAGTTGGTTAGCGTAAGGTCTGGAAATTAAAAACATGACTACCCTACACTGGAAAACCAGCCAGAAAGTTTGATAAACTAAGCTATATCCTTGATATCAATACATGATAGCTCCGTCAAGCTGACAAGAAATGGAGAGTCAAATAACCTATAACTGCATCTCGCAAGAGATGGGCACTGACAAAGAAAGTGGATAACAGTCTCCTCTTCCTCAACGGATCTGCATCCATGGCAGAAGTTGTTAAATGGGAGCCGAGCCTTTCCGCGTGTCTACCCATAACACAATAACCTGTAAGCGATGCCACGACAAAGTCCAAGTAACTGGTTGGTATACTTTCTATCCATCAGGGGCCAAGTGAGTCTAGCAGTGGAGCAGGGCTCCTCATTGACCCAGGATAGGTTGGCGTATAGAAAGAATTTCCACGCAATGGCCAGCTTGACCGAGGCGAGTGGCATGCCCAAGTCCACTGAAGAGGATTCCGGCAGGAGTGAACCAGCTCTGGCGAGCTCATTGGTCTGGAGGGGTTGGAATAACATTAAAACTATGACCCACATTTTGAGCTCGTTCTATTAAAGTGTACAATCGGTTAATTTTCTGAGTTATCTCTAAATACCTCTTTTCAGACATCATTTCATTATAACTGAGTTGTCCACACCTACCGACGATATGCTCCTTCCTCCATGCCATCACGTTTCCACTTCTACATTTAATAATTCAAATGGCAAATTTTGTACCAGAAAATGATGATGATTTGCGGAAAAAATCAATTTTTTCTTGCTGGAGTGTCGCATTAAATGCTTTTCAAGGCATATGGTGGTCATACTCTATCAGAATCAATATCACAAGATAGTTTCGACGATTTAGAGATAATGATTTTGATGTGAAAAATGCGGAACGTGGAAGACCGTCAAACAAGTTTGAAGAAGGCGAATCCTAAACAATATTGGATAATGTCGCCGTAGTCTAGTAGGTAGTGTGTTGACTTATTAGACGTAAGGCCGCGGTTCAAACCCCACGACAGACATCAAAACGAAAATATAAAAATATTTCTTCGGCTACTTTCACTCAGCATAAACTCTGAGAGTAAATAAAATTGCCATGAAAAGTTTCTAAAAAATCGGTCGTTCAGAGTCGACTTTAAACTTTAGGGCCCGCCACACATGCATAAAATTAACGCACACTGAATAAGTGGTGTGAAGGGTTGTAATGACCAATTATGTATGTATGTATTAGATGAAGACGACAGTTTGAGTTAGAAACAGATGACAGAAACAATTTCTGACACTTTAAAAGGTAATGGGAAAGATCCCAAAGTCCGAAAAATGGATGTCACATTCATTAAATGACAGACAGATGGGGAACCGAAAAACCACTTGTGGAATTATGCTTCAAAGACACGATAGAGAATCAATGTTGCATCGAATGGCTACTGACAATGAAAAGTAGACTTTTTTAATTCTATCATGTGTTTATCTGAGACAACCACCAATTTCGGCTGGAACATCAAGATCCATTCCGCAGGAAAATATTGCTTTACGATCAGTGTGTGGTGTACCCCGATTTACTAAAAACCTTGTGTAACCGTTAATACAGGTCACTGCCGACAATTTGAAAACCGACGAATGGGCAACAAGGCATGGCAATAGAGAGAAAACGAAGAACGAAGCAATATCTACCACATTATGGTCATGTGTCATACGATGAACTATGAAAAAACTCATGCAAACCTCTTTTGAAGTTGGTGGCTACCATCAATTTTGTATTTTACTGTACACGTGCTATAGAGGTATGTATATGCATATGTAAATATATTTAAAAAAAAAACAAAAAAAAAAAAAACAAATCAACAACGGAACTGTTTTGTGGGAGTGTATGGGCTGAATATAGTCAAATAAAAATTAACCGTTAATGATCATTTGAAAATATACACACACATACACTCATATGATATGTACATAGATATTAATTTAAGGTAAACTTGCAGAGTCATTTAAAATAAAAGAAAAACAAAAACAAAACAAAATTGTTTTCTATTATGAAAAATACGATAAAAACAAAGCTTTTTACTCTTTGTACTCTCTTAAGACAATATCATTAAAACAGAAAAGTTTAAAGACAACAACAACAACAATAAAAATAAACTAAGAAGAAAGAGTAATCAGAATATGTACGTAGATACAATTTGTTGTAAATGTATATAAGTGTTGTCAATTCAATACTTTTAAATCATCTTTTTCAGCGTATTTATTTTTACGGTAATAAATCAAAATTTATTCAAATTATTTAGTAGCACAACAAATATTAGCATATTTTCAAATAAAATATAAAATCAATTGCATTTCGTCCCTTGGTTGACAACTGAAATTCACATGAAAAATTCTTAGGGTCAATATTATAACCAAAAGTTATCGAAGTTGTTCCGGCATTGCCATATTTTTAAAATATCCGACATTATTTTATTCTAAAGTTGTTATAACGAAAAAAAGATAAAGATGACTTTAAAGTTCACTTCAGCTAAAGTTACCTTTTACTAAACCCAATAATAGCCCTTAGGGCTATTATTACAACTTGCCGTTAACTAAAGGGAGGATTTTAACGGGCAGATACATTCTTTTTTATTATTATAAGTGGACAATAAGGTAAAGTGAGCATTAAGTTAAAGGTTAACTTTTAAAGTTAAGTTTATGATAGAGTTTGCCATATTATATATTTTTTTCAATATGGCAACTTCAAATATAAGCAAAATGAGGTAACACAACAACAACAAAAAAGAGGATCTTCGTTGTCACTGCGATTAAAAAAAAAACTTGTTTAATTGAGCAGTTGTATCGACATTGCACTGGCACTGTTATATTTTTGAAAGAGTTACATTTATTTTATCTGTAAGTTATAACAATGAAAAAAGTTAAAGATGACTTTAAAGTTTACTTTAGCTAAAGTTACCTTTTACTAAATCCAACTTTACCGGCCCTTAGTTTCCCAACCAAAGATCAGCACTGAATCGTTTTTTCGCTACTCATAAGCACTCATGAAATTTTGAAAATAAGTAAGTCAACAATATTGAAATTCATTCGTACTCACTACAATGTTGATTTGTATAAGTACAGGTTGCAATGAGTATGAGAACAATGGTGACATCAAACTCATACCATTCGAAATATGTTCGATTCATAAGCCTACTCATTTAGGCTACTCAAATACTTATTAAAGTGCCATTCAAATATATTGAAATATTGGTGAGGCCACAGATTAAATCATAGATCATTAAAAATAAAACTTCGTGTGAAGTTACATTGTGTTGGCCTGCTACTTGTAATATGTTTGGGAATTAATAATTCCGAACTACTTCTTTCATACATGATTTCCATGATGGCCGCAAAGAGGGCCAATTCAGAAAATTAATTTAATAAAATTGAACTAAATTTTTACACCCTTAATTAAAAGAAGAAGAGAAGGATTATCAGTCATTATTTTAATTTTTTTTTATTACTGTACGATGCAGCATTGCAATTTTGCAGGATACTACTGCGGGTAGTTTAACAGCTAGTGTTTTGGCTTATTAGACGAGAGGCCTGGGTTCAAACCCTAGGTCAGACATCTTCAACAAGACGAAATACGAAAAATATTTCTTCGGCGACTTACACTCAGCAGATTACTGGCAATAACTCTGAGAGTAAATAAATTTGCCATGAAAACTTTCTCAAATAATCTGTCGTTCGGAGTCGACTTTAAATTGTAGGTCCCGCCACTAGGGTATAAAATGAACACACACAACATAAATGGTGTAAGAAACTAGGTCGTAGTGTCTACATAAGGTTCAGAAATTTGCGTTTAAATATCTCAAAAGATTGTAAAAACAATACATAGAACAAAAATAAACAACAAAAAACAAATATAAGTTTGAATTTGTTAATGATAATGACTACAATTTTGTCAATGCTCTTGAACAAGAAATAATTATACTTAAAGTGTAATTAAAATAAAAACAAACAAAAAATCAACATACAATAAAAATGCCTTATGAAACTTTAAACATTAATTTAAGCAAACAATTTTACGAAATTAAACAATAAAAATTAAAAATAATTACAGCATAAGTCAACCAAAAAAACGTATAAAAACTATTATAATTAAACAGATTGAGGTGTGTGAAAGAAACCCTGCAAATTATTTCACTGAAACTTTGGTTATTTTTTTTTCAGAAGATCGATATTTAGATAATAATTTATTTTAACGTAATTATTGTAACCATTGGTTGGAGATGGAGCAAATTGTTACATATTATTTTATTATGGCTATAAAACCGACCGAATCTACTAGAAACAAAGAAATAAAATAATTAATATCTTACTAAAGGTTTGCATCCCCATTTTTGATAATTATAGCATATATATCGGGTGGGCCATCTATAGGTTTAAATTTGAATATTTAGCAGCGATGCTCATTTTGGGCTTAATGGGTACGTCAACAAATCGAATTATCGTATTTAGTGTGGAAATAACCATACGCAGTTAGACTTGCTGATGCAAAGATTGAGGTAGTGATCCCCTTTGGCATGAGAGGCGCTTTAGTAAACTATTAATCTCACCTTTTGAAGCAGATTATGCGACTTGATCTCATTAGGCTATTTTTTGTGGGGCTACTCTATGTCTCTAATTTACAAGGGCAAGCCAGCAATATCAATATTATCTTCACTGAACGTAATGAATTGATTTACGCTAGACCAACGTTGGGTTTATTGGAATAAATGGGCCAACGAGAAACCTCACGACGACTGCCAACTGGCCTCAAAAATGTCCCTATGGACGCTGAGGCAACAACCATTTTTTGTATTAATCTAATTTTTGAAAATATGAATAAATAAAAAAAAAATGTCGATTGTGCCAAAAAAAAATGATCTTTTCGAATGAAGCTCATTTTTTTTTTTTTTTTTTTTTTTTTTTTTTTTTTTTTTTTTTTTTGGGCTCAGAAAACCCACACGTGGTCTTACAGAAGCCAATGCACCCATTACAAGTGACTGTTTGGTGTGGCTTGTTTAGCGAAGGCATCATTGGACCAAATTTCTTTGAAAATGAGGACGACGCAACCATTACGGTCAATGGCTCCACCTATCCCACCATAATAATAGGATTTTTTTGATTTTGATGACCATTTAATCAGTCGAAATAGTGATGTCAATTGTGTCGAAGATACGACCCCATACACGAATATTGAGGCCAGCCGCGGCAGCCATATGAATGAAATAATATTTCATTTCTATTAGGAACAATTGTACTTCACAAGAAAAAAAATAAATTTGGAAAAATTACAACCCATATTTGTTTTTTTGCATTTTTATATTTAAACTTTTAAATGGCCCACCCTTTACCCGTCAGACGCATGAGCTCACAATGCAAACATGAGCAAATATAGACAATAAAACAAACAACATTTTTAAATATAATATAATAAATATGGTACCAGAAATCAGCAATGAGTATTCAAAAAGATGACTAGAATCGAATCATACTTATAATTTCTGATACTTTCATAATTTCTGATACTTATACGTATTCATACTTATTTTAATATCATGGAACTTCTACTCATATTCAAAGTTTGAAGTACACATCATATTCATACTTAACAACATGTATGATATTGTTGATTTCTACTCTCCATAACTCAACATATACAAGAATCACAAAATAAGTATGATTCGCGTACGAGTCAAGTCACTCGAATCATTTATAAGTATTTTTCTAAAATTATGAATCTAAATGAGTAGGCTTATGAATCAAACATATTTCGAATGGTATGAGTTTGATGTCAATGTTGTACGCATATTCATTGCAGCCTGTACTTATAAATCAACGTTGTAGTGAGTACGAATGAATCAGGAGTAGTTAAATTTCAATATTGTTGACTAACTTATATTTAAAATTTCATGAGTGCTAATGAGTAGCGAAAAAACGATTCATTGTTGATCTCTGGTGTGATCTTCTCATTTGATTGTTTTACAAGGCCGTCAATCTCTATGTTCAGTAGACAAGATATTGACTTATAATATATATTATTTGAGTCATAGATTCACCATGATTTATTCCTTCATTTGGTTCCACTGGGTATTTACTTCGAGTCATTTTTCTTTAAATTATTTCATTATTTCATGAGTGCTTATGAGTAGCGAAAAAACAAATCATTGTTGATCTCTGTATGGTACATATCAATCCATTAAATTAAATGTAAACATAAATTCAGTATATTCAGATCATATGGAAATACATAATAATTGTTAAGAATCACATTTAAGATTCAATGATGCAATAAAACATGTTATTGTTGTTGTTGCATATTTCATTATTAATGGCAAATAAAAAATTAATTTAACAAACAATTATGCTTGAAATGAAAATAAACTGTTATACTCTGAGTTGATTTATAAAAACTATTATAAATACGTATTAAAATAATCGTAAGCTAGTTAATAGCTGTCATAAACACATAGTATGCCAAGACATTAAATATATACGATGATACACTGACAGAAAATAAATACAAATATGTAATAGTAGGCATGATATTCATAATAATACAGAGGAGATAAGTTATGGCAGAAAACTGACAGAAAAAAATTGTTAATTTAGGTCAGTGTCGATAGTAAATAAATAAAAAAAAAAAAATTTAAAACATGAATTATTATTGTTTTTGATATGCAATTAATAAGCAAAAAAAGTGTTAATTTGATTAATTAAAAAATGTTCCGTTTAAAAGCTTGATTTCAAATGACACTCTAATGTATTGCCCAAAATTTAAGTTGTCGAAAAAAATATATATTAATCGTGTCATTTATTAAATTTTTAAAATTAAAATTTTCCATTTTTAACACTTATATACTTAGGTACATAATCATGAACTTTAAATATTGCCTGGCGGCTTTAATCAAATTTTGTTCAGTGTTTTGTTTGTCCCGCGCGCCTCTCTTAATATTGCAGTGTGTGCAGTTTTATTTGTTGTACGATTTTAATTGGTATGTTTTTATTTTCTTTTAATTAAAAACAAAATCATTACATTGTTTCATATCTATTGTGTGTATGTGTGTGTGTGTGCATGGAGAAAAACAACTTATTTTATATACAATAATAATTACAACAAAAAACAGAAAATATTCTGTACTTATGAAAGCACAATAAACACTAACAATTATTTACACCGCCAGCAAAGTGTGGGACACACATACAGTCAAAGAAAAAAGTCTTCATACTCTGGTATGTATCCAGCAGAGATTAGCAATGAATCGTTTTATCGCTACTCATAAGCACTCATGAAATTTTGAATATAAGTGAGCCAACAATATTGAAATTTTACTACTCTGATTCATTCGTACTCACTACAACATTGATTTATAAAAACAGGTTGCACTGAGTATGTGTACAACGTTGACATCAAACTCATGCCTTTCGAAATATGTTTGATCCATACGCCTACTCATTCAAAACCATAAATTTAGAAAAATACTTATAGTACTCATAAACAGTCTTAGTTTTTGTTACATTTACAAAAAAAAAAAGAAGAAAGAAAAAGCCAAAGACAGCAAGCAAAGCAAACACACAACCTTCTAATGAGTATTCGTAAGCAAATCATACTTATTTTGTGATTCTTGTAAATGTTTAATCATGAAGAGTCGAAATCAACAACATTATGTATGTATATTGTTAAGTATGAGTACGATGAGTACTTCAAACTTTGAATATGAGTAGTATGAGTATGATATTAAAATAAGTATGAATTTGTATCATAAGTATCAGAATTTGTGAGTATGATTCGAATCTACTCATCTTTTCGAATACTCATTGCTGATCTCTGGTTGAGGTATTAACACGATAAGAGTTTTTGAAAATTTTTAATTAAGCAGCACAATCGCCAAATTTTTATTTCACGGAACTATTTAAGTAAAATTTTTATTTACAAGAAATCTGTGCTTTAGTTTTGTCCATTACTGTGTAATGCTTTAAATGAAACAATTTCATTTTAGAGGTAGGAAAACATTATAATTTTTATGGCAATTGTTGTAAACAACTGTTAAAAAACAGATAAAAACAATTAAAATCAATTTACTACTAACCGGTTGAAAAAGTATACAATAACTTAATGATGATTGTGGATATAAAATAAAAACTGTTTTTAATACAAAGTAACTTAATTATTTAAATTTTTTGGTTAAAATTTTGCTCGTAAATATTTTATACACTTCACCAATCAGTCGTCTATTTCAGAAAATCGTTACGTGTTAATAATTCAATTGAAATTTAATTCAATCAAGTATAAAAGAAAATTAATGTAGCAAGTATGGTAAATAGCATGGGAGAATTTTTGTAATATTTTTCCATGGAAATACAAATTCAAATTAAAAATAAAAATACTTTTTTACATATACTACGAAGCATCTAATTTTGATTAAAAAAAGATCAAAGTAAAGTTCAGATTTTAATAATTCTTGGAGAAGTTTTCAAAGAGAGCGTACTTCGGGTCGAGTTGACAGCTGGTTGATTGGCAATTCTGTCCGTTGACCTACCCAACCAACCACTTTTCTCATCCAGGATAGATTTTGGTGATAAAATTAAGGAAATATTCTCAGACGCGGATAGTCGTTCAAAAAACTGTTGTGTAATTTCCCTTTCTTAGATGTCATTGCGGCTCCTTCGCATACAAGCAGTCAAACCCCTCGGACTGCTTCCAATTTTACAGTGAACTATAACAAATACGACAATCACTATATCCCGTTTTAACTGTTAATCCCATTTACATAAACTCAACAATAACTTTTCTCTCTTAGCAACCAATTTAGGCCATAAAGACCTGCACATCATTTGTCACATGCATACCTGAGATCAGCAATGAGTATTCAAAAAGATGAGTAGAATCGAATCTTACTCAAAATTTCTGATACTTATACGCATTCATACTTATTTTAATATCATACTCATACTACTCATATTGAAAGTTTGAAGTACTCGTCGTACTCATACTAACCAATACGCATGATGTTATTGATTTCGACTCTCCATAAGTCCTTTGATGAATTTTTCGAATCACTCGAATCATTTATGAGTACTATAAGAATTTTTCTAAATTTATGAATTTAAATGAGTAGGCTTATGAATCAAACATATTTCGAATGGTATGAGCTTGACGTCAACGTTGTAATCATACTCATTGCAACCTGTACTTATAAATAAATGTTGTAGTGAGTACGAGTTTGATGTCAACCATGTATCGCATACTCATTGCAACCTGTACGTTGTAGTGAGTACGAATGAACCAGAGTAGTTAAATTTCAATAGTGTCGATTCACTCATACTCAAAATTTCATGAATATTTATGAATACCGAAAAAACGATTCATTGCTGATCTCTGATATGTACATAATTGGTCATTAGAACCCTTCAGTCAGATCTAGCTTCTCACACCACTAATTGCTATACGTGGTAGAGACTAGGGTCCCTCTACTCCGAACGACAGATTTGTGAAAAACATTTCATGGCAACTTTATTTACTTCAGACTTTTTGCCAGAAGCCTGCCGAGAGGAAATCGCCAAAGAATTATTTTTTTAATGGTAATTAACCATCTTTACGTCCCTTCCTTCTTGGACCAAATGAAATCTATATTCCGAATTTTTCTTTGAAATTTCACAAAACTTTAACAACTCGTTTCGATTCATTGGGCATTTAACTACCATGATAACCTGGGAAGCCTAAAGTATTAAACTATTTCTATCTATATCTCTGCCCTTATTGTGGAAAAATTTAAAGCGTAATTTTTTAGAGACAAAGCTATCGTATAACGCCAAACGCTTAATTCTCCGCCTTGTTGAAAGAACAATATTCGCATAGACTTAGTACCTTAGAAATTTGTTAGAACTTCAGTGAAGATACCCCCAGGATAGAATTATTCCTATTGAAAGAGATCGTAATACAATCATCTTTGGAAAAATATCTTTCAATTCAATAATTAATTGAAACTTTATATGGCCTGAATATCCAGGCCAAGACATCAAAAACAAAATACAAAAAAGTATTTCTTCGGCGACTTCCTCTCAGCAGATTTCTGGCAAAAACTCTGAGAGTAAAAAAATTGCCTTGAAAAGCTTCTCAAAAAATGTGTCGTTCGGAGTCGACTTTAAACTGTAGGTCCCGCCACTCATGTATAAAACTAACGCACACAACATGAGTGGTGTTGAGAAGCTAGGCCGTAATCCTGACGAAGGGTTGTAATGGCCAATTATGTATGTATGTTATATGAAATATTGAGCAAAATAATGGCGTTTATTGCGATTTACGCAATAAAGGTGCATATCTATTTGTGATTCAATTTGAGAACCACTGTTAAAAGAGAGTAAAAAAATGTGTGCGTCATGTTATCAACACTGAAAATTGTTAAAAATATTGACAATTTTTGTATGTATTATTAACGATACAAAGGCATAAAAATTATTAAATACGGAAGAAAATAATAAATGTATGCACTGACGTATTTATATACTACAAATATATCTATGAATAATATAACAACAACAACAACAACAACGATAATACTTTTTAAAAACTAAAAGTTCTTTATAAGAGTAATAATGGTGGTGTTGGTTTCTAAAAGAAATTGAAAAAGAAAAAGAAAAAAATGTATTTAAATACATGTATATTGTACAAAAGTAGAAGACAAGTTAAATAAAAAAAAGAAGAAGAAGAGGCAGAAATATGAAAGAAAACACAAATCAAATTGAATGTATTGAATATAACGAAGACGAGAAAAAAAATAAAAAGGAAAAAGCTTTTCGTGTCAAGAACAATTTACAGTGGCAACGAAAAGTAAACGTACAAAATTAAGGTTTCAAGTTGTTACGGAATAAATTTTATTTAAGTTTAGGATTAATCGAAAAAATTCAGTCGTTTGAAATACATTTTGATTTAAGTATAGAATGTTACCAGGAGGACGAAATAGTCTAGTCGGTAGTGTGTTACCTTATTAGACGTGAGACCACGGATCAAACCCTAGATCAGACATCTCCCACAAAACGAAAAATTTCTTCGGTGACTTCGTCTCAGCAAAAACTCTGAGCGTAAAATAAAATTCAAATGTATAGTTTTTCAAAAATTTGTCGTTCGGTATGTTCCGACATGCACATTTATTGCGTAAATCACAATAAACACCATTATTGGGCTCAATATTTCATATAATGTTTCAATTAATTATTGCGCAATAAATACGCAAATTGCTATAATATTGAATAAAACTTAAAATACAACACTGTCATAAGTACGTTCAGTGAGCATATTACAATTTTCTAAACACTTTCTGTTGATATTTGACAACTCAAGATGTCAACAACGAAAAAAAAATACAACAAAAACAACAACAACAAAAACAACAAAAAAACTATCTTGTTGAAACAACCAGCTGCTTTGTTTACCAGCTACCAAATGGATATTGCTTATATTATGTCTGAACACTTAAAACATTGTACTCAAATAACCGAATATTGACTCAATAAAAGTGCATATCTGAACATAATATAGGGTGTTTTTTTATAGAGGTATAGAACTTTAAGTTGCGATAAAACAACGATGGATTATTCGATTGACATGAATTTTATTTACCCGAAAGATAATCTTGTGGCATTACATTTTAAATATAATTTCTGGCATATGACCGCCACGGCTGGCGCGTATGTAGTCCAATCTGGACGTCCAATTTTCGATGACTTTTTCCAACATTTGTGGCCGTATATCGGCAATAACACGGCGAATGTTGTCTTCCAAATGGTCAAGCGTTTGTGGCTTTACCGCATAGACCAATGACTTTACATAGCCCCACAGAAAGTAGTCTAGCGGTGTTAAATCACAAGATCTTGGAGGCCAATTCACAGGTCCAAAACGTGAAATTAGGCGGTCACCAAACGTGTCTTTCAATAAATCGAAATAAAATTGTACTATTTGCAAGCGTTGTTCAGGCGTGAGTCTATTCATGATGAATTGCCAAAACAAACTGAGAATAAATCACTTGACAGCTGTTAAATCGGTCGCTATCTTGAAAAGTAATGCCAACTTAAAGTTCTACACCTCTATAAAAAACACCCTATATTAAACTGTATACTCATGTATAAAATTAACACAAACAACACATGTACATACATGCATACATAATTGGCCATTACAACCCTTCAGCCAGGATTACGGCCTAGCTTCTCACACCACTCATATTGTGTGCCTCAATTTTATATTTCAGTGGCGGGACCTACAGTTTAACGTCGACTCGGAACGACAGATATTTGAGAAACTTTTTCATGGCAGGTTTATTTACTCTCAGAGTTTTTGCCCGAAATCTGCTGAGAGGAAGTCGCCGAAGAAATATTTTTTTAATATTTAATTTTGATGTCTGGGTCTCGAAGCCGGGCTTTACGTCTAATAAGCAAACACACTACCTACTAGACTACGACGACTACTAAACTGTATACTCATACATAAAATTAATACAAACAACACATGTGGTGTGATTAGGTCGCAATCCTCAGTGAAGGGTTGTAATGACCACTTATGCATCTGTGTATGTATATATGTTATTACCACTGTTTATTGGATTAGGCCCACTAAATTTCCATATATTATTTATCTGTATGAATAATTCTAATAAACACTGTATTTAATGCAATATACAGTTGAGAGAAAAAATGAAACGTCTGTAAGATATTCATCATCTATTACATTTTATTTTCATTATTTTTTATTGAGTACATAAAATTTTTTAAGCTAGTTTAACTCTTTCTTGTACTAAGGTCTAGAGAATAATTTTAACGAGTAATATTTGTAATCTTGTTTGCTAGAAATCATGCTTGCTTATGAAATATCTAGACTTGATACTTGTGGACGATTATTATTTCCGATTCTGATTTCAGAAAATTTATTTCAATTCTGGGTGCCCTGGTAGCTAGTGGGTAGTGTGATAGACTATTAGCGTGAGAGTCGTGAGTTCGATTCTGGTCTCTGACACTACACCGAGCATATGGTCAGTTACTCCCCTCGTATATAATTATAATAAAATTTGTAATTGTATTGTAATTAATAAATGAATAAATAATTTCAATTCATTTCCTTATACAATGTTTCATATGACGTAGGTGTTGATTTTTTTGTACCGGTCACTGTACCATCCATTTACCATACATACAACAGTATAGAAATTCAAAAGAATAACAAAAACTAATAATTCAATAAATATGATCTTTTAAATGATCAAAGTCAATGTGTTGCAATAAATTGCTAAAGAATATGTATATTTTCTTCGTCTGAAATTTCCAATAAAATTGGCTTTGCTAGAGAGGTGGTGGGTGGGTAGTAGTGGAGTGAGTACATACATACATATATGGTAAATGAAATGATAGTGTGGAATAATAGTAGTACATTGTATAACTAACTTTAAAGAGAAAGGCTAAAGGTTGCATTTGGAATAAAAAGCACTCATTTATAGAAAGAAAACAAAAACAAAAAAAAACATTTTTAAATTGAAAACTAAAGACAGAAAAACTGAAAAATATTGTGTAATATTTTTAATATATTTTTGTTTCAAGGTAGGTATGTATTGTAGTTGAATTGTAATTAATAATTATTAATTGTCTTTTTGTTTAAAATACATTATTTTTTGTTAAAAACTTTACATATTAAAATTAGAATGATTGCAGCAACAAATGAAAGAAATTTTTGCACACACTTTGACAGCTTTTCAGAACGACAGCAATATACGTAAACGAAAGCACACGCACACGCACGCAAACACAGTAGTATGCGTTATTATTAGATTTTTATAAAATTTAATTATTTTACGATTATTTTTGATTGCAATTATTAAATGATTTTAGATTTTTGGTTTCTTAATTTATTACAAGAGAATTTTGACATGCTCTTCTCTATTGCTTTTTTTCTTTATTCACACTCGCGCATTTTTTTCTTTTTTATTTCAATTTTAGTTTCTTTATTCTTGTTGTGTCTTGAGAATTTCTTTCTTTTTTTTTTTAGAAAAATATCGTCTTTTGGGTACTTCGCGTGCCGTTCAACTAAAAATCACATTCATTGTGTGGCGCATAAGGTTGAGTTGAACAGTGTTGTATTGTTTGGTATTGAATAGTAGTGTTGAGTACTATTTAGTGTCGCTTAATAATGTTGTTTTTCTTTTTTTTTATTATTATTGTTGTTGTTGTTCGATTGTGTTGGGTTGGTTTGGGTTGGTTTAGTTTGGTTGGGTTGACTTTGCCTTTGCCTTCGACAATGATTATTTTATGATGGCGGTAATAATGATGATGATTGTTTCCTCAAGAACTTTTTTTTTGTTTGTTGCTCATGTGTTCATTGTATAAGAGTGTACACAAACTATATACGAGAGTGAGTGAGTAAGTGTGTTGTGTTTTATTTAAAAAGAGCAACAATTTAATGTGTAAATTATTATACACTCTCGCTATTTTTCAATATTTATTACCGTTGTTGTGGTTGTTGTTATTGTTGCTGTTTATCATTGTTGACGTTTGCTGTTGTTTTAAGAGAACTTTTCCTATGATTTTATTGTCTTTTATTTTATATTTCGTGGTACATATTTTTTTTTAAACAAATACATTTAAGTTTTATATGACGGTGTGCATATAACAACAATTATTTATTCACAGTTCGAATGGCAACAGCAAATTGTTTTTGTGAGAAATTTTGCAGTGCATTAAACAAATGACGCGTTGATTTATTCAACAATTTATACCAAAAAAACAAATACAATAACAAGTAATAAAATATAAATTTATAATTATTATACAAGAATTGTACAAAAATCCTAAATTATATGACCATAGATTGAAGGTAAGAAGAAAAAAAAAATTTTTTTTTTAATAAAAATACATTTTTTTAAATTAAAATAAATTTTTTTAAATTAAAAATAATTTTAATTTTAAATATTAAATTTAAAATAAATTTTTTTAAATAAAAAAAAATAAAAAGGAAAATAAAATAAATTTTTTTCAATAAAAAAATAAATACAAAAAAAAAAATAAATAAATAAAAATAAAATAAAATAAATTAAAAAAAAAAATAAATAAAAAATATAAAAAAGAGAAATAAAAAATTAATAAATAAAAATAAAATAAATTTTTTTAAATAAAAAATAAATATTTAAAAAAATTTATTTTTATATTTCTGTTTACAACTGCTTCAACCCATTGTGCAAAAGACAGCAAATATTTCCTGCATTTAATTTTTTTTTCTTCAATAAAACACTAATTGCTCTTGTCAGGTGTGTGTAATAAAATAAATTTACGTACGTACAACACATATTGCAATTCGTTTTTATTCCCCTTAAAATTTAAAAATAATATGTGAATAATTTAACCCAATAAGTTCATCTGTTTAAGAGACTTAGTAGCAGGTTCGTGATCCCCATTGTATTGACGTAATTAATTAAAATCAATATATTGAGCGAATTTGTGTATTCGGGGATGAGTGTGTGTAGGTGAGAACACATTAATTGCCTGCTTTATGTTCGACTGTAGTTTTTATTTATTTTTTCGTTAAATATTTAATTTTTTTGTTGTTTTTATTTTTTATTTTTTTATTTTTTTGATTATTTTAAACATCCGTTTAAATAATGCAACAGCTGTTTTGAATCTCATTTTAGATTGTGCTTATTTGTGGATTTTTTTTTTATTTTTTTTTTAAGATCAAAGATCAAAATGAAAAGGTAATTATTTTTAATACAACGTACGTGAATCGGAGTTATTGATTGCAATAATCCAGTCAATGCATGACATCGTTTTACTGAAGAGTAAAGCTTAGGACATATTTGTTTATGGTATTACAACAGGGTAGACATAAGGCCTAGGTTCAAACCCCAGATCAGACATCAACCCGAAATATGAAAAAAATATTTCTTCTCTCAGCAGATTTCTGCAAAAACTCGGAGAGTAAATAAAAACATTGCCATGAAAAGTTTCTCAAAAATCTATCGTTCGGAATCTATTTTAAACTGTAGGTCCCCCGAGACTTATGAATAAAATGAACACGCTCAACATAAGCTGAGTCGTAATCCTGACTGTCTAGGGGGTATAATGTCCAATTATGTATGTATGTATCAGAGATCAGCAATGAATCGTTTTTTCGCTACTCATAAGCACTCATGAAATTTTGAATATAAGTGAGTCAACAAGATTGAAATTTAATTATGTTCTCTGATTCATTCATACTCACTACAATGTACAGGTTGCAATGAGTATGCGATACAAGGTCAAACTCATACCATTCGAAATATGTTTGATTCCTAAGCCTACTCATTTAGATTCATTATTTTAGAATGATTCATGTGACTCATCAAAATTTTTAGTCTTTGTTGTTGTTGCATTTACAAAAAAAGAAAAACGACATATAAGCAAAAAAGACAGAGCAGCAAACAGAGTAAACACACAACCATTTAGTGAGTATTTTAGTGTTCGTACGCGAATCATACTTATTTTGTAATTCTTGTAAATGTTGAGTTATGGAGAATGAATATGATGAGTACTTCAAATAAATATTTGAATAAATAATTGAATATGAGTAGAGGTTCCATGATATTAAAATAAGTATGAATCAAAAATTATGAGTATGATTCAATTCTACTCATCTTTTTGAATACTCATTGCCGATCTTTGGTACGTATTTGTAAGATAAAGTAAATGTTCACTTTATATTAATTTTAAAAAAAGCTAATCTTTCTTTAAAAATTTAACAGCATTGGCAATATTGGATGGATACTCATTTATGTACGTACTCTCATTCTCCAAGTCCACACTATATACGGTTCTATTTGTATGTGAGAGTGTAGGAGGAGAAGAAATTCTCAATGAATTTTTGTTTGCTTCAATTTTGTTGTTGTTGTTGTTTTGAACAACTTCCAAGTTCAATAATAAATGAAAAATACAAAAAAAAAAAAAAAATAGAAGGAAGGAAAAATAAACAATTAATAAGTTATGAATTGCAACAACTAAACCATAAGGTAGTATTAATGCTATTTATTATTATAAGAAATTAATTAAACAAAAAAATATCTGTCTGTCCACTGCACTGACGTATTGCGAATGTGCATAGACGTAATGTATTGCAATTTTCTATGCTTTATTTTTTTAATTTTCAATGTGTAAATAAATTCTAAAGATTTAGAGGCGATAAAATTAATAATTAAATATGAAAAACATTTATTTCAACATTCATGATATGACAACGATGTAAGCATATATATTTGCGTGTATTTTTTTTTTTTAATAATTATTAAACGAAATCAATTATTCGTAACATGTCATCATTTTTTTGATTAATTTACAAGTAATTATAATTTTTTTTTTTAATAATTAACATTTTATAATGCGCTAAGAAAATCTATAGTATTTAATGATTTTGAAGATTTTGCAAAATAATTGACCGGAGGCATCAAGCAACCTTGGTTTTTCTAACCATAATCTATGCAAAATTAATGAGCTGGCTGTCAAATACCAACCAGAGATTGATTACCATTCATTAACATTTGTTTTCTTAAGAATGTATGCAAATTAATTAATTTATATACATGTCTTCTGTTACTTTTTGAATAAAATTCAATTCAATTTAATTTTTACACAATAGAAAGAATTGTTTTATTTCAAAAGTAAGACATACATACATACATAATTGGCCATTACAACCCTTCAGTCAGGATTACGGCCTAGCTTCTCAAACCGCTCATCTTGTGTGTGTTAATTTTATACTTGAGTGGCGGGACCTACAGTTTAACATCGACTCCGAACGACAGATTTTGAGAAACTTTTTCATGGTAGGTTTATTTACTCTCAGAGTTTTTGGCCAAAATCTGCTGAGAGGAAGTCGCCGAAGAAATATTTTTTTTTATGTTTCATTTTAATGTCTGGCCTGGGGCTCTAACCGGGGCTTTTCGTCTAATAAGCGAACATACTACCTACTAGACTACGGCGACTACAATAGTAAGAAGTTTATGATATTCATTCAATGAAATCTCTTTGCTGAACTCATTATTTTGATACGGATTTGCTAGCATTTCATGGGCCAAACTTGCCATTAAAATCTTGATAGCATACATACCAGAGATCAGCAATGAGTATTCAAAAAGATGAGTAGATTTATAGTTAATTTAATATCATACTCATACTACTCATATTCAAAGTGTGAAGTACTCATCGTACTTATACTTAACAATACGCATGATTGAAATAAATGCCGGGCCAGCAACGAACATTCAAAAAGATGTGTAGAATCGAATCATACTCATAATTTCTGATACTTATACGCATTCATACTTATTTTAATAACATACTCATACTACTCATATTCAAAGTTTGAAATACTCATCGTACTCATACTTAACAACACGTATGATGTTGTTGATCTCGACTCTCCTTTACTCAATATTTACAAGAATCACAAAAGAAGTATGATTCGCGTACGAATACTTCAATACTCACTAGAAGGTTGCATTGCTTGCTGTCTTTATCTTTATCTTTCTTCTTTTTCTGTAAATGTAACAACAACTAAGACTGTAAATTTTGAAGAATGATTCGAATCACTCGAATCAGTTATGAGTATTATAAGTATTTTGTTTTAAATTTATGAATCTGAATCAGTATGCGTATGAATCAGACATATTTCGAATGGTGTGAGTTTGATGTCAAAGTTGTACTCGTACTCATTGCAACCTGTACTATCAACGTTGTAGTGAGTGCGAATGAATTAGATTAGAGATGAATTAGAGTTAAATTTCAATATTGTTGACTCACTCATACTCATATTTTTATGAGTACTTATGAGCAGCGAAAAAACGATTCATTGCTGCTCTCTGCTTGAAATATCCATGGTTTGCTTGCTGTCTTTGTCTTTCTTCTTTTTTTGTAAATACAACAACAACTAAGACTATAAATTTTGATGAATTAATCGAATGACTCGAATCATTTATGAGTATTATAAGTATTTTACTAAATTTATGAATCTGAATGAGTGGGCCTATGAATCAAACATATTTCGTATGGTATGAGTTTGATGTCAACGTTGTACCGCATACTCTTTGCAACCTGTACTTATAAATCACCGTTGTAGTGAGTACATATGGATCAGAGTAGCTAAATTTCAATACTGTTGACTCACTCATACTCAAAATTCCATGAGTACTTATGAGTAGCGAAAAAACGATTCATTGCTGATCTCTGATACGTACACAAAATTATAAAATTGAAAATTTTTTAAAAATTAATTTTATCTGTATACAGCTAGCTAGCTAAGCAATTATAATTTACATACTCATTCTCATTATTAAACCATTAGTCTCGGCTCAAAAACTTTTCCATTTTGGTTTATTAACATACAATCTAAACACACATATGAGCTTAAATACATACATTTCTGTTCATTTTGCCATGAAAAGTTCAAAGTGTGGTTTTTGTCAAATTTAATATAATTTTTTACGTTGAAAACATAAGTTTAAAGACTTTTCTAAACAAAAAAAGTTCATTGTAACCAAAAAGGAGAGGAAGACACAAAATTGAAAATATAGATGACAGCAATGTTCAACACCTTAGCCAAGAAAATTGTAACAAAAACAAACCAGTTTTGTTGCAATAAATTACTGTTATTATGTCTAATCATATACATTTCACCTTTTAGTCATGAGTTGGAGCAGCAACCAAGTCAAATGGCAACACCATCACCCGAAGACTATCTAATAGTAAAGGTAATAATTATTTGACATACATTTTCTTAATTTTTCTGTACTCTATTCTATATCTACTCTCTGCCTCTCTTTCTTTCTCTACCTTTCTTTTCAATTATTCAGCGTGACTTTGAGTTAATTTTTGAAAGTTTCACTTGTTTGCTCAATGACAATTGGGTGGCTGACAAGAAATTGAAATCATCGTCAGATCGTATGCAAAATATGGAAAAGCTTTCCTGTAGCCTAACGAGAAATTCTAAACGCCGTTATTTACAAATGGAAATGTCTTTTAAACGTCAAGTCAATCAATTTATTTTTAATATTTTAATCGTTTTACAACGTCCCCGACACTTGATGCAGCCACAATTTGTTCTACTAAATCTAACCTCTTTAAATGGTTGTGATATTTTGACCGCAAAGAGCCAAGTAACTCTGTTGCATTGGGTGCGTTCGGCATTGCAGCACTATAGTAATTTTCCACGTAAATGTCCTTTTCACGCACATAATCTGTATTATATTAGGAATTTTAAATGGGACATGGAACAGATGCCTTCGTTTTATGTTGAGGCACCAATTTTAGTGGAATTTTCATATGTTTTCGATAATGCTACCACAGTTCGTGGTATAATAGAAGCTAAATTGGTATTGAAATCGAATAAAAAATTTACAGTCTCTTAGCTTCATTCAGTACGTAATGTAGAGAAAGTCAGAAGTGAAGAATTGTTCACCCAATTATTATTTTAAATTTAAAATAATTCTATTTAATATTCAAGATAAATATTGTTACGTTTTTATCTTTTAAAAACGTTTAAAATATGTGCTCGTAAATTGCTAATAAAATAAAAATAAAATTGTGTTTAGTTTTAATTAAAATTCTTTATTATTCCTACAATTCTGTGTGCCACTGTACACAACTTGATGTAAACAACAACAATTGCTTTTCTTAGTTATTTTGTTATTCCTCTGTTTATACCCTTTGCATAAACAATAATAATTACTAGAGATCTTTGTAACGGAGATCTTCAAACCACGACTACTCTCTTCACACACACCGCGTTACTAACTCAGTCGCCTGCTTTGCTTTGCCTTTTATATGGCAGAGTAAACAGACTGATGAATGTTCTTGAAGCCGAATGTTCATGACTTCGTCTTCTCGAAATCACTTTAAATGTAAACAACGTTGTTTACAATTATTATTGTAGTGTTGTTTGTGTATTTCATTTACATTTATTCTTGTAATGTTTTTTGTGTATTTTTGTTTACTATTTTTTTAGGCTGGCGTTTGTTGTTATATTAAAAAGTACGATTTATTTGTAAACAGGTTTGTACTGCATTGTTTTGTTTTTGTAGCTTTTGTTTATAATTTTAATGTTAAGCGATGTAAAAAAACACCAGTATCTAGATTCTTCATTTTCGTAACAATATCATATCTGACTAGAATAATAGAATTTATTTATATGGAAAATTAATTTTTTTTTTTGCAGTTTGGCAGGCAGTAATTAAAGGTACTTTAATAAATAATTTAATTTATTATAAATTTATATACAAAAAAAGATACAAAATTTTGTTTCCTCTGTTTTTAAGAATGTGCCACTCGAAATCAATAGGAAAGTCAATAATAAAACGTAAAATGAAAAAAAAAAATTAAATGATCCAATACCTAATATACACTTTCATATCAGAGACCAGCAATGAATCGTTTTTTCGTTACTCATAAGTACTTATGAAATTTTGAGTATGAGTGAGTCAACGGTATTGAAATTCAACTACTCTGATACATTTGTACTCACTACAACATTGATTTATAAGTACAGGTTGCAATGTGTATGAGTACAACGTTAACATCAAACTCATACCAATCGAAATATGATTCATTCGTTATAACATTGACTTATAAGCACAGGTTGCAATGAGTATGAGTACAAGGTTGACATCAAACTCATAAAGCAAAGCAAACACACAACCTTCTAGTGAGTATTGTAGTGTTAGTACGCTAATCATACTTATTTTGTGATTCTTGTAAATGTTGAGTAAACGAGAGTCGAAATCAACAATATCATGCGCATTGTTAAGTATGAGTACGATGAGTATTTCAAACTTTTAATATGAGTAGTATGAGTATGAGAAAATTTTCATGGAAATTTTATTTATTCTCAGAGCTTTTGCCAGAAATCAGCTGAGAGAAAGTCGCCGAAGAAATATTGTTTCATATTTTCGTTTTGATGTCTGACCTGGGGTTTAAACCGTGGCCTTACGTCTAAAAAGCCAACAAACTACCTACTAGACTACGGCGAATCCAAACTTTTTTTTTACTTTTTTATTAATTAAGTATGGTGAGAGCACATAGAATAGTATTATGCATGTAAAATAGTATTTACTATGCATTCTTGTTTTCAAATCTAAAAGTCCTTAGGCCTCAATGTTTCCTCAGCTGATACATATTACTTTAACCCACCAGTATGCTGTTATTAACAACTGCGCTTATTGTGACTATAAAATTTACGAGGAATTTTTTTTTCTTTCTCACCAAGTAATCCAGACCTATTCACTTATTATATCGCTCAGGCTCCGGGAAAAGGAAAATAGATAGAGGTTCCATTTCAGTTTGTTTAAAAAAGGAGACAAATGTACGATGTATTGAAATTATGGCGAAAAGTTTTGCCTAGCTTTGCTTGAAGAACTATGTAATGAACAATAAGGTGATGTTTTTGGGCCTGTTCGTAAATGCATTACTGCGCTGCATATTATGCGCATCATGTTCATAAATGCAAATCTTGGCATCTTGGCACTGCAGCTGTCAAATGTTCGTAAATGCAACATTAAATCATATTATGCGCAAATAAACCCAAAACACTAATCATAAAAATGGCTGATGCATTGAATGAGTCAAAGAGAGAGAGAGAGAGAATGAGCGTTTTAACAATAATAAGTTTCTTATTTCTTTTCACTTTTTTGTGCATTTAACAACATTTTGTCATTTGTTTTATCGTCCAGTTCAAAAATCAAATTTATTAATAATTTTTCCATTTCTGCAGTGTTTGTTCGTTCGTAAATGCAAACAAATAAATCAGTAAAAAGAAGCATCAGCAACATGTGATTAGCAGTGTGAGCGCAAAATAATCATATTATGCAGCGCAATGATGCATTTACGAACAGGCCCTTTATTCCATCAGAACTATTGCAGTTTTTTGGAAGCCCAAAATAAATTGGTTTTTTTTCGGTAAACTGGCAAATATTTTACGTTTTACAGCGTTAATTTTTGTTTTGTTTTATTTGCCAGAGTTACTGGATGTATTTGCTGGAACACTCATTATGGGGAATGAGAAAATTGCACCATTTAATCTTTTGATAATAGAAAGAAGCTTGTACTTTGAATGCAATTTAAGTTTGTAATTCTGTAAACAAATTTATATGTGATCTATTTCGATTTGTGATCGATCACAAGTTGAAAGTGAAGTTCAAAACTATTGGCCAATTTACACGACTATGTGTAAATACAACGTGTATGTTGTATTGAATACACTTTTTGTTTGTGAAAGCTCAAAGCTATGTTGTATTGTATATTTCGTATTTCAAAAGTCAAAAAGCGATAAGACGAAGAAGACGACTATTTATAATTTGATTTTCAAGCAACAAAATCAAAAATATTACAGAAAAAAGTATACTCATTAATTATCTGTGTTAACAATATAATTTTTGAAATGTTAATTATTGACTCAAGTTACATAGAAGATATTTAATATATTTTTTTCTTCTTCATGATTACTGAAATTAACATAAACGGATAGCACGAAACCAATACAACCTTTTGTGTATACGTGTATCGGATTTTTATATGAAAATTGTCAACAACAAGCATACACAGCTGTATACTCGTCCAACTATACATTCAATACAACGATACAAGGGCTTGAGTGAATTGCCTATATAATTGTTTTATGGTATTTCAAGTCTTGACAACACCATGTCTATTGCAAGTATCTGTAATTAATCATTAATTTATAATAAGTAGTGAGTCGTTTAAGTTAAATTTTGTTTTGCCAATTCATTGTAATACATCCGGTGACCCTGAAGATAATACCATAATCTGGCCTTAAAAGTGGCTATAGATATCGATGAAAAGTTTGCTCAATTTTCTAAGTTACTATAGAAAAATCGAATATTGAATATAATTTTGTATTTAAAATTTTCACAAGAATTCTGCATATTCGTACTTCTGCCAAGTTTTTTGAAAATACACGGTCATGAATATGTGACTTATATTCGTGCAAGAAGACAAAAGAAACCTTCATTGACTGAATTATGAAGTAATTTTTAATATAAATTTTTTTGATGAGTGTGTTCTTTTTTTCTGTGCTTCTTTTTGCCTTTGCAATCGTATGACTTGTTTACTTCAGCCATGACTCATAGCCACTTTTTCCCATGTAGTACGTGCTATTTATTTATTTCTTTTTTTCTTTCTTTTATTTGCACAAAAAATCCATATTTTTTTTTATTCAATTCTTTAAGCATTTGTAAACAAATTTTCGTTTATTTTTATATCAACGTTTTTTTTTTTTTGCATTCAATTTTGCATACAAAGTTGGAAATTTGAAAAAAAAGAAAAGAGTAAAAGGTGTTCTTTTTTCCTTCTTAATGGCAACTAAAATATCGTTAAAAACATCTATCTTTACCGAGTCTTTTCTCAGTTTTTGGGAAAATATGATTCATTTTCATTAGTTGGCGCTCCTCTCTTTTTTTTAGTTCTTAATAAATTCGTTGTGGCTATTCATCAGTTTTCTTACGGAATATATGTTGAGTTATCAGGTTTTAAAGAAATACAAGAAACTGCAAAACACCAACTTTTCAAAAGGCTTGAAAAGTCATGGGTTTCTTTGAAAAATGCAAAACACTCAACAATTTTTTTCGAAATAAAAACTACAAAAAATATGTTAAATATGAGAATTTTGTCATTAATTTCCCAGTAATTGGTAAATGCCTTAAACTGCATTGCAAATTTATACAGTAAACGCCATTTTTATAGCCGATATTATTATACGCTACTTAGTTGTGACGAATTGTCTCCGCCGAATATACACTGGTGTCGAAAACAATTCGGACACTAAAGTGGCACTTCAAGATTTCAGAGAAAATAAGTTAAATGAGAAAACTTGTGATTAATATTTTAAATTTTTTATTAAATTAAACTTCAATTTAAAATATAAATTCGTCAAAAGAAAAAAAATAACACAATTCATGCTATTTTCAAAATACTTGCAAAAAAATTGATATAAAAACAGATTTCAACTAAACCCAGTTCTAACGTGGTTCTAGAGTGGTTAATATTTTGTTGAACTAGTCTAATACATTGATTTTATAGTCTTCGAACCATCCCTTAAGGCACTTTGCATTGTATTTGGAGCCATTATTCTGCTGGCACATAAATCGTTGCTTTCTAAATGTCTTGTCTACAATATATGTATGTTAGAGAACTAACACCATGGAAGGAAAATACCTTCGAACTATAATATTACCTCTGCCATGCCTCACAAACTTAAGAGTGGTATGATATAGCAGACTCAGTGTGACATAATCTTATCGATCATAGTTCTAGACAATGTCTAAAGCGGGTATTACACTAGCGAACTTCGCCTGTTGATATTTGACAGCTCAAATGTCAACAACGATAAACAACAAAACAAAATAAGAAGAATGTTGTTGAAACAACCAGCTGTTTTGTTTACCAGTTGTCAAATGAATATTGAATCAGCAGCTGAACTGCGTATATTGTTATGTCTGAACACTTAAAATATTGTACTCAATAAACTGAATATTGACTCAATAAAAGTGCATATCTGAACATACTATAAATTTCTTATCAAATCTCTATCCGTCATCGCATTGGTGTCGTCATAATTTTTCATATCAGTGTATATAGGTAGTAAAAATTATGATTACAGCATTATTGAGAAGTTTTAAAATTCAATATCAAATATACAATAGATTAGACTTACTACTTTAATTTTTTATTGTTAAGTTTTCAAATAGCCAAAAATCCATGGTACTTACCTAAAAAGAAAAAAAAAATTTAAATTATTGATAAACAAAGTTGTATTCAATATAACAAAATTCAATATGGTATAATAAAATTTAATATTATTAATTTATTATGATCATGCACATTAGATTTCTCATTAGCAGATACTTAAAAGTAAAAGATATTTTGTATCCTACTTTGAATTCTTATCAGTAAACTCTTGCGGAAGATTAAAACACAGAACTACATTCGTTCAATTGTTTTTCAAATGTATTTCATACCTAAAGGCTTCTTCGAATAGCGACTTCTCCAATATCCGAATAAAGTACTGAAAATCTCGTATACAAAAAGATCTGATTTTTGCCAGATACATTTTAACCTATTGAAACAGTTCTTTTATCAGCCGTAACAGATTAAAATTGGCTCTACTTTCAAAACGTTTAAACCCTTCAAGGTATCCGTCAGATAGGTCTGTATAGATCTAGTTACTCACAGTATCTTATTCTAGATATTTAACCACATTCTTCTGAAAAAATTTGTTATAAATACGGACAGCAATGGTGATCTTTTCAATCTGTGACGTATATTTGGTTCAGTCCAGGATAGTTTACTATCCCAGAATAAATCTCAGGAAGTGCTTCTCCATCTCTGAGTTCGAGATCGGTCCTTACGTAAACTCAATGGAAATAAAAGCCAGCGGCTTCCAATCCTCAACAATTCTCACTCGCTAAATTTCCTCACAACAAATTGCATTCCATCCCTAATTGGATCGTAATTCTGACAGCAGATGTAAGAACCATTTCATGTGTATAGACTTTTTCTAACAGCTCATTCTACATAAAAATTTTAAAGGAGGGGGGAACAAACTCAACCTTAAGGATTTCGCTTTCCTATCCTTCTGCTAACAAGCGAAGTCCTTATCGTCAGGTATATAATTTGGTTATCTATTCCAACACAATGTTCTATACATATAATTGAAGACCACTTTTATATCCGGCAAACGCAGCCAATCTACTCTCCATTGTAACAAACGTTATTTCACTTCTTAAATATCTAGTGTTGGATTAAACGCTGTACGCTAACTACACAAAATTCTAAGGAGTTGATCATGTTTAAAACAGATTGCGAACAAATGTTCACACTGCGCTGTGTTAGAAAATATCATGGAATATCAAGTATCATGGAATTTTTATCAGAAAATTGCTGCTGGAGATGTAGTTAAAATCAATATACTATCTTAAGTGCAGATATCACAAGGATTGATTGATTGATTAGCAATTATGGTAAGACATTGCTAAATCAGTAGTCGCCGTAGTCTAGTGGGCAGTCTATTGGCCACGATTCAAACACCAGGTCAGACATCTCCAAGAAAACGAAACGAAATATGAAAAATACAACAAATTTCTGGCAAAAACTCTGAGAGTAAATAATATTGCCATGAAAAGTTTCTTGAAAATCTGGCATTCAGAGTCGACTTTAAACTGTAGTTCCCGCCACTCATATATAAAATTAACACACACAACATGAGTGGCGTTGAGAAGCTAGGCCGTAATACTGACTGAAGGATTGTAATGGCCAATTAATAAAAATAATAAATTTTCTTTCAAAATATGTGCTTAATTAGGATTTGAAACAGGATATGCAATGACTTATGATATAATGCCTTTAACTCCTAATTATTTATATATTTTTTTTAGTTCCTGAATTATGATTCTAGTTGCACAGATAAACTGAAGCTGCCTGTAATTGTTTTGCGGGAGAGTTATTGGAGAAACCTTTTATTGGAGACATGCATATATGATATTATATTTTCTCATTAACAAGGAATTTCGCCGAGGCAGAGTATGGGAAATCATTGCTTGATTGTTCGGTTTTTTTTTTTGTAAATTCTCACAAATTATTTTCATTTTACAAAATTCGTGAACCAGTTCGGTTTTTATAGCATCTAAATTAAAAAAGAATAAAAACCTTTTGCAAATTGATTAACAACGGCATATTGTTTCGTTTTTCTCCGTTATTTTTTAAGGGTATTTTAAACTGTCAATGATTTGCATTAAAGCACAGAAGAAAGAGAACTACTACGGTGGTTAACGCTTTATACTTGCTTGCACATTCGTTGCGGTCGTTGATTGACTTGAATGACGACCGAGTGACTGAGTGGTTGGCTATTTGAGTCAGATGTTATACAGGGTTTCTTGCAAAACAATTGTTTATTCAAGGCATTTGTTTATATTTGTGTTTATTTATAATGCCTTTAATGAAACATTGAAAATAAAATAAAAAAATAAAAATTATATACATACAACATACGACCGAAAAAATAAAAGAAAACGATTTTAAAAGAGGAAAATAAAAAACAAAAACAATAAAATTATATGAAATTTATATTACACAAATAGGTAAATACCGATGGGGGCGGGGAGGAGGGTACTAGTGGTAGTAAAAAGGTAAAAATTCATTTGATTTTGTATACATTATACGTACAGTATGAGACAAAATTGTTCACGATATTATTAATATTGACAATTTTCTTCTTTTTGTTTGAAATTTATTTTAATTTTTCGTACAAAATTTAAATTTTAAAAAATTTACCTAAAAAGTGAAAAATAAAATTAAAAAATCTATTAAGAACGTAGAGATACTAACTGAAAACCTTAAATGTGTACAATTACGACTACAGTTGGATAAATTAATGTTTTTGGGTCCTAGTATTTGTTGCTGTGTACACTCCAGAGATCAGCAATGAGTATTCAAAAAGATGAGTAGAATCGAATCATACTCGTAATTTTTAGAACCTTTACTCATATCCAAAGTTTGAAATACTCATCGTATTCATACTTAACACAACGTATGTTGTTGTTGATTTATGAGTATTATACTTATTTTTCTAAATGTATGAATCAAACATATTTCGAATGCCAAGAGTTTGATGTCAACGTTGTATTCATACTCATTGCAACCTGTACTTACAATCAATTTTGTAGATACATAATTCGCCATTACAATCCTTCAGTCAGGATTACGATCTAGCTTCTCACACCACTCCAGTTGTGTGTGTTAATTTTATACATGAGCAGTGGCACCTACAGTTTAAAGTCGACTCCGTACGACAGATTTTTTTGAGAAACTTTTTCATGGCAGTTTTATTTACTCTCAGATTTTTTGCCAGAAATCTGCTGAGAGGGAGTCGCCGAAGATATGTTTTTTTTTCATTTTCGTTTCGATGTCTGATCTGGGGTTTGTACCGCGGCCTTATATCTAATAAGCCAACACACTACCTACTAGACTACGGCGAGTACACCTATTCGACGATGAACCCCTAGCCACGGCCAAACTTTAGCATCTGAAAAATATTTCTCTGTTTTACCCCTACACTTCTATCCACTCATGTCTATTGCCTTCCGTCTGACCCAATTCTATTAATTGTTGTCTCATCCGACCATGTTACACACATACAATCTTTAACAGTAAATTTTTCATATTTTTTTGGAAACTCTGAACGTTTTTCAGATTTTTTTTTTTTATTAGAAGCGGCTTTCTAGCTTTTCTATGGCTACTAAACCCCTAGCTCTTAAGCTTCTTCGTAAGGAGCAAACATTTAAATTATATTCTACCAGAGACCTAAAAGACTAGCTTAGTGAAAGCTCTACTGCTATTTACTATTTTCAAACGGCTTTGAATTTTTATTTTGCATACAAGGCCTACTGAAACTTTATATTTCAGAGCAGAGTTACCTTTAACTAAACCCAACTTTAACGGCAAGTTGTTAGAATATTGCCAAATTGATTTAGAATTGTATGTATACTTTTATACAATTTCGTAAACAATTCTGTCTCTAAGTGTATATACCACCACACATATATGTATGTATATACATACATAAAAACATATGTAAATAATTGCTTTTGCTTGACAAACTGACCTTGACTTTCAGCACCACACAGAAAACAGACCACAGTGAACCCCAAAGTATTTATACAAACAAAGCGCAGAAAGACTTTGAATGAGTGGAATGAATTGGTGTGATTGCGGTTCGCTAGCTGGTGGTGTTTTATTATGTATTTTTATTTTTAAAATGAAAATTTATTAAATGCCAGTTTTTTTCTTTTGTTTGCTTCTTTTACTCGTATAATATGGTCATTTACCATAATTGTATACAACTTTTAAATAGTTCAGTGACTTGCCCATATAACATATGGTAAAATCTCAGCGATAAAAATCGAAATATCATAAAAAAAAACAATTATTTGGCTAATTAAACAAGGTCGTAAATATTATACATGGCCAGCTTTTATATCTTTATCGTTCAACATTTTTTCAATTCTAAATGTAGTTCGTGTTTTTATTTTAAAAATTCATTTTCAAGTCATTATTTTTCAAAATGCTCTGATTAGAACTGACATCAGAGGCTAAGCCATTCTCTATAACGGCTTGTTCTAGTACTTGAACACAAATTTGTTGTATGTTGTATGTTGATTTAACGCCCTGTACGTTATGTATTGCCATGTAGGAAGTTGTTTGAGTTTGAAATGTTTTACAAAAGTTAACTCTGAAGTGAATAGACGGCAGTATTAGGACGGCGTGTCGTATTTCTGTGTTAATAAAGAAAAAAAATAGGCTTCCGGTATTAAAGAAAATAAATAAATCTCTGTATGTGTGTGAAAGATAAATTGTGTACACAACAAATGATAAGACACTTGAAATTTCCCTTTATTCCCAACCATTTCTCTGATCTCAAGATCAAGAAATCCTGTAGACGACGACAACAGACAGATGCAATAATTATTTGTGTTGGAAATAAACACGACCAAACATGTTGTTATAGATTGTTGGTGTCAATGGTTGGTTGAATGGTAAAATGTTACAACTACGTTTTGTTTGCTTTCGACTCTCTTTCACTCTCTCTCTGTCTCTATCTTTCTATTAAGAAATTGGTTTTGTAAACAGCAATATCAATTACAATCGTTTGTTGGATCGTGGGAAATCATGGTACAAAGCAAAATAACGCTGTTGCACGAATAAATATTTAATCGTGCTTTCAATGGTTTATTTCAATTAATTTGATGTAAATAATTGTAATTTGAAATAAATATTCAGTCAAACTCAAAAAGTAATCGGCTCAGGGATGAAGTCTTATTATAGTCACAATTTTTCTTGTGTACTGAAGGCTCACATTCTTAAAGGCAAAAGAATTTTTTTCAAATAATTAGATCAGAATACAGCTTTTTAATAATGGCAACACTGTTTGCATTGCCATTTGGGGTTGATATCGGGTTATCCAATTAGTGATCTTAAAATTGTAGGTCGGGCAAAGCTTGCATTCGAAAAAAGCGACTATTTGGTGCTCATTGTGGTCATTCGACTGTATTTTTTCGATTAATACTCTGGAAGAACCGTTGGCGTCAATTCTGAATGCTTTGGCCGTAAACTAAATGTCTTTTGTCCTACAACTGAAGATTATAATCTGAACAATTTGTGTTTTCAACCAGATATCAGCAACGAATCGTTTTTTCGCTACTCATAAGTTCTCATGTAATTTCGAGTATGAGTGAGTCAACAGTATTGAAATTCAACTACTCTGATTCATTTGTACTCACTATCTATAAGTACAGGTTACAATGAGTATGAGTACAACTTGCAAATCAAACTCATACTATTCAAAATATGTTTGATTCATAAGCCTACACATTTAGATTCATAAATTTAGAAAAATACTTATAATACTCATAAATGATTCGAATGATTCGCATCATTCATCAAAATTTACAGTCTTAGTTGTTGCTGCATTTCCAAAAAAGTAGAAAAAAAGACAAAGATAGCCCAGAACCTTCTAATGAGTATTGTAGTGTTCGTACGCGAATCATACTTATTTTCGGATTATTTTAGAGAGTCGAAATCAACATCATGCGTATTGTTAAGTATGAGTACTTCAAACTTTGAATACGAGTAGTATGAGTATGATATTAAAATAATTAAAAATGCGTATAAATATCAGAAATTATGAGTATGATTCGAATTTACTCATCTTTTTGAATACTCATTGATGATCTCTGTTTTGAACATAACTGTGCCACGAGCCACATAACACGACAAATTTTGGTTTTATTGCAAGTTTGATGACACTAAGGATCGACTGCTGCAGCAAATCCAGCATCGGTTGCTTAAATGACATTGTATTCCGTACATATTGCAGAGGTTGAAGCATTATACGGTTTTCAGATATGCGTAAATCGCAATAACAGCTATTATTAAACTCAATATTTCATATAAAGTTTCAATTAATTATTGTGCAATAAATACGGAAATTGTTATAATATTGAGTAAAACTTAAAATGCAACACTGTCATAAGTATGTTCAGTGCGCATATTACAATTATCCGAAAACTTTCTGTTGATATTTGACAACTCAAATGTCAACAACGACAAACAAAAAATGAAAACAATGTTGTTGCAAAGACCAGCTGTTTTGTTTGTCGAATGAATATTGAATAAGCAGCTAAACTGCGTATATTATTATGTCTGAAAAAAATAAAATATTGTACTCAATAAACCGAATATTGACTCAATAAAAGTGCATATCTGAACATAGTATTAAGCTATAAACTCATAGGAGGCTACAAATACTGCTAACCAATTTTGCAACTGTTGCCTTAACCAAGCAGGACTAATTCTTTAATTTCTAGGAGAAAAAATATAAATTAGCCTAATCGCAATAGTCTAGACGTAAAGCCCGGGTTCGAGCCCCAGGCCAGAAATCAAAACGAAATATGAAAAATAAATTTCTACGGCGACTTCCTCTCAGCAGATTTCTGGCAAAAACTCTGAGAGTAAATAAACCTGCCATTAAAAAGTTTCTTAAAAATCTGTCGTTCGGAGTCGACGTTAAACTTGTAGGTCCCGCCACTCAAGTATAAAATTAAGGCACACAATATGAGTGGTGTGAGAACCAAGGCCGTAATCCTGACGGAAGTTTTGTAATGACCAATTATGTATGTATGTATGTAATAGTTATATTGCATCGTATTTTAAGAATTTCTATCTTATGCATGTTATTTTATTAACAGCGCAAATTCTCTCATTCCCAGAACTAACTCTCTAATTGCTAGGAGAAAAAATATAAATTTGCCTAATCGCGAAGAAGCACCATCGTCGCTTGGTGCTGCGAATTTCCACAAACATTCATGTGTTCTATATTTGATAGATTCGCTAGCAGTATTTGTAGCCTGTTATGTGTTTATAGCATTACAATGAAATCGAAGTTTTATCGAAATCCTAATATACAAATTTTTAGTATTCCACTAATGGCACTACATTTTAGCCAACGATACATATCAGTTTACTAAACGCATTAAGCGCTTAGTTACAGCTTACTTCCTTATTTCCCTACTAGTAAGCCATGCCTATCCTTCATCCTCTTAAGAAGTTTCTTTTATTTTATTTTTTTTTCAAATTATAATTATTATATTCTATTCTTATCTTCAATGTTAACTACAATTCCTTGCAAAAAAAAGTACATAATTTTTTTTAAAAAAATTGCATTTAAGTACTTTTTCTCCACAGCGAAACGACGGACGTTGTAAATGAATTGACCAAATAAAGTATCAAAGCAAATAAATACGAAAGTAGACTTCGTATACGTTCATAAGTAGTTGCCGTTGTAAATGTTGTTGTTGTTGTAATTATCTAGTTTGTTGGAGCAGGTCAATGTGACACAGTTAGTTAAATAACATGGTTGGCAAGCCGAGTTAAAAAAATGAGTGTAACTGGCCGTTCTCTTGGCTGCAAAAACACAAAAATACTACACAACATCATCTCATAAACAGCAATAACAATTTGAAAGTAGTAAGCAACAACAAAATGACAAAGAGAAAAAAGCCAATAATAACAAGCAAAACCAGGCAAACAACAACGTCAACCCAGTATACTAACGTCATCCTACTAATAATAAACAGGAACACTATACAATAAATCGTACATACATACGTATATACATATGTACATTGGAGACAACAACAGCTGTGTTGTTATTTTAATCGCAAACATAAACAAACAGGCGCAGGCGCATTGAAATACACACACACACACATACAAACACTAATGAAGACTGAATGAATGTTTATCAAGTGGCAGCTCCTCTTTAATAATAAAGTGGCATGACTAAAAACAGGAAATTTACTCAACACAACAACAACAACAACTAAAGAACACTTAAAAACTGAAGAGCAACAAAAAAATTGAGTAAAATTTTTATTTTATTTTGTTTTTGTTTTTAAGTACTTTTTCTTGATTGATCTTGGGAGTTTAGCACAATTAGAAACAAGTTGTTATTGGAGTTTGTTTCAATAAAATGATTGATTGCTGATGTTGGCTAATGACTGGTATGGGAGTTTTTCGGTTAAATCTGTGACTTTGTCTGTGACGTGATTCCACACTTGTTTTAATATCATACTCATACTACTCATATTCAAAGTTTGAAGTATGTAGTCATCGTACTCGTACTTAACAACAACATCTACGATTGTAAATTTTGATGAATGAATCGAATCACTCGAATCATTTATGAGTATTATAAGTATTTTTCTAAATTTATGAATCCGAATGAGTAGGCGTATGAATCAAACATATTTTGAATGTTATGAGTTTGATGTCAACGTTGTACGCATACTCATTGCAACCTGTACTTATAAATCAATGTTGTAGTGAGTACGAATGAATCAGAGTAGTTGAATTTAAATACTATTGACTCACTCATACTCAAAATTTGATGAGTACTTATGAGTAGCGAAAAAGCGATTCATTGCTGATCTCATATGTCACCAATTTTATCATATTGTTGCGAAATTAATTTTAAAAACAAAGCAAATACTCTGGTAGGATTTGTGGTTTTCTTAGACTATTTAACAAACAAAGCCAATCACACAAACCAATCAATCAGTCATTCAAATAATATTATATGATAATAATAAGGAAATTATTGTTATTTACTAAGATTAAATGTGGTTTTTATTATTTCTCTTTTCATAAATAGTTCATCGTCTTTAGAAAGAAGAAAAAAAGTTTAAAATTCAATTAAATTCCCACAGAAATATAAAACTTTGAATTGTATTTCAAGCCTGATGAAGCCAACATCTAACATCTAAATCTAAACATATTAGAGGTGTTCATAAAATACAAACAAAGAAAAACAAATACAATAATAATATGGTAGATATGTATCGCATTATTTTCAAATTCAAACTATTTGACAACTACAATTGCAGTTGAAATAAATGCCGGCTAATCAGAGATCAGCAATGAGTATTCAAAAAGATGAGTAGAATCGAATCATACTCATAATTCCTGATACTTATACGCATTCATACTTATTTTAATATCATACTCATACTACTCATATTCAAAGTTTGAAGTACTCATCATACTCATATTACTCATATTCAAAACTTGAAGTACTCATCGTACTCATACTTAACAATACCCATGATATTGTTGATTTCGACTCTCCTTTATTCAACATATACAAGAATCACCAAATTAGTATGATATGCGTACGAACACTAAAATACTCATTAAATGATTTTGTGTTTGCTCTGCTTGCTGCTCTGTTTTTTTTTTGCTTATGTGTCTCTTTTCTGTTTTTGCAAATGCAACAACAACTAAGACTGTAAATTTTGATGAATGATTCGGATCACTCAAATAATTTATGATTATTATAAGTACTTTTCTAAATTTATGAATCTAAATGAGTAGGCTTATGAATCAAACATATTTTGAATGGTATGAGTTTGATGTCAACGTTGTACGCATACTCAATGCAACCTGTACTTATAAATCAACGTTCTAGTGAGCACGAATGAATCAGAGTACGTAGTTAAATTTCAATATTGTTGGCTCACTTATATTTAAAATATCATGCGTGCTTATAAGTAGCGAAAAAATTATTCATTGCTGATCTCTGGTACGAATCGTATTTTATATGCGTGAATACCCTAAATGATGTTCACTTAATATTAAGTCGTATGCAGTGTAGTGGTATGTGTATGTGTGTTTATCTATGGTATTGCAATGTGTGTTTTTGTATGTACTTAACTGGCACTGGCAGCAAAAGTTTTAATCAGCTCTGAGATTTACTTTAAAAGATTGTTTTAAACTCGTGTTTCTTTTTGCTTCTGTTTCTGTTGCACTTAATATTCTGCACACAACAAAACAATTAATTTCAGTTGTTTATTAAAAAGTTTGAATTAAATTTTGTGTTGTAATAAAAAAATATATCGATTTTAAAGAAATATCAAGTAACACAAGAAAAAATAGGTTTGAAATGAAATTTAGTATGGCAGATAGAGTTTTTTAATGGTAAACATAGACAAATCAGCTGTTATAATATTTCTTTTTCGAAAACAATTTGCACTAAATACGTATGTATTGTGCCAAATGAAGTCGCCGTAGTCTAGTAGGTAGTATGTCGGCTTATTAGACGTAAGTCACGGTTCGAGCCCCAGGCCAGACATCAAAACGAAAATATGAAAAAAAAAATATTTCTTCGGCGACTTCCTCTCAGCAGATTTCTAGCAAAAACTTTGAGAGCAAATAAAATTGCCATGAAAAAGTTTCTCAAAAATCTGTCGTTCGGAGTCGACGTTAAACTGTAGGTCCCGTCACTCATGTATAAAATTAAAGCACACAACATAAGTGGTGTGAGAAGCTAGGTCGTAATCCTGACTCTTCAGTCAGGTCAATGACCGTAATGGTCAATTATGTATGCACGTATTGTGCCAAATTGCGCACTGCACTTGCATTACAAAGAGATGTCTATTTTGCATTAGGAGGATCAATTATAATTAATTTAAACAGAAGAATTTATGCCAAAAAAACTGGTGGCATAACCATAAGAATAAACATGAGAAGAAGAATAAACACAGATTAAATTACAATACCAAAACCACATACAAATAATATAACAAATCAACAGCATGGTTCTAGAAGTTTCCAAATCGAATAAATAATGAGAAAACACGATGCACGTTCAAAATACTTTGCAGAGTACTTTGAAAAGTCTTGAGCTTGTAGGAGAGAAGGAAAAAATGAGCGGGGGTAAGTTGACACTTTGATATACTCTCAAAGATCCTTTGTTGTACATTTGTCGTTTACCGATGGTTGTATACACAACAAATAAAGTGACAAGAGTTTGTCATAGTAAACTTTGAACATTCAGAAGTGAAACAAAGTTTAAAAGAAAATGAAAAAGAGTTTGTCCAAATACTTTGCAAAGAATGTACTTTGAAAGTGCAAAAGGCGTCTATTCTAGACAATGAAGTTTGATTTCTGTAGTAAAAGGATCGTTTAATAAAATTGATAACATTGGAAAAAGTAAACAATTTCCTCTTTGTCCAACGTTGCGTTTTTGTCAATTGAGCAGCAAATCAATTCACTGAATATTCACTGAGTATATCGATGGCTTAATATGGAAAGGTCGTATCTAGTTTTTTTCCAAAATCGGGGTTTTTGCATATTCTGGTAGACATAACCCCCACACACATCCTCTGAAAAATTCAGGTTCCTATGTTGAAGAATGGATGATCTTTTGTTGTTGGATGTTTTGTCTTTCTAGGATTCCCACCTCCATCTCTAGACAAAAAACCTGTACAGGTACTGTCTTAATGTCTTTAAATCAACACCCACTTAACTTCTTTACTTTATGTGGATTCAGAACTTGTCAATGATACAAATTAGGTTTCACAGTTCATGTTAATACCACAAAAGAGAGCTCTGATTAATATTATCTTTCAAGGGACTCTTCCCTCCCTCGTTCGTCTCAATTCCATTGCCTCACAATCAGCAAAACCCAACTTTGTTAGCCGCACTAAGTTTTTCAAGATGTTCAAAAGAACTCGAGAAAACGCTTGCAACATTGATGCTCAAACTGATAGATCCAAGACGAACTGTGTTGGAACGGGAGCTTTCTCTGTCGACTGTAATTATAGTCACCAATACTGGCTCTAGAGTCTTTTGCATCTACATTTGCGTGGCACTCATCCATAAGCTCAAATCAAGAGCGCCTAGCTCTCAGTTGATAAGAAAGGACATGATTTAATTAAGCATATCATGCCATGACGATTTATTTTTGGATTCCTGGACATCGTAATTTCTATGGGTACATGCTGGCGAATGTGGCCTTAGTATCGTCTTCGTGGATAAGTGAGGTGAACAGATTATCTATAAATAACTTGAAGACTGAAATCCAAATTCTAAAGTTTTCATAAAATTTTTGTGGTCAGCAATTTTAGATAAACCAGGTAGGTGAAGGTGGTACTTTATTACTAAAGAGAGTTGGAAACATTTAGCAGACTAGAAAATCTTTGAGAGAAGGACAAGGCAAAGTTCTTGAGTAAGTTGAAAGCGAATGGAGATGAAAATTAGTAATAGAAATTTTGTGATGACATCAAATTCAGATTCAGACTGGTACTGATGACTGGGGAGGACGAAGATTATGACTGCCCGATGAGTTTTTTAATATGGCTCCTGTATAAAATGGGTAAAAATACGCAGGATCTTTACATCACGTACATACATTCGCATGATTAACATACATTCAGTCAGGATTACGGCCTAGCTTCTCAACACCACTCATGGTGTGTGTGTTAATTTTATACATGAGCAGCGGGACCTATAGTTTAAAGTCGACTCCATACGAAGGATTTTTGAGAATTTTATTTACTCTCAAAGTTTTAGACAGAAATCTGCTGAGAGGAAGTGGCCGAAGAAATATATTTTTTTTATATTTCGTTTGACAGGGGTTTGACAGGGGTTTTGAACCGTGCCTTCGCGTCTAATAAGCCAACACACTACCTACTAGACTACGGCAACTTCAACAGTCCAGTTTAAAATCAATACTCTCTTAATCTATTTTATTTATTCCAGTCGGTTCAGTTTCATAATGTTTTATTGTGGAATACATTTATGAAACGTATTGATATCGATTGGAACTAAAGTTATCGTTTGACTGCCGACTACGAGATAACTCGTAGATTGCGTTCTCTTCTAAGGTGTCAACTACGAGTTAACTCGTACACACTTAACCTGCAACTTTCGTGTAGCTACGAATAAAATCGTATTATATCAGTACTAGTATCGATAAATGGCTTCTGGGAAAAGAACAAAAAGTCAATGTTGGCGTGCGTGACCAGTTTTCTGAAAATTCCCGTGGCAGTCAACATGTTAAGAAAAGAATGAAAAAAAAAACTTCTGCGAAGAGAGAAAAAAAGTGCGCACTGTATGACTGTTTTCAACATCACTGTTAAACTATTACAGTTGTAGTAGTTTTTCATTGCTGTCAATAATGTTTCGTTTTTTTTTTTTTGATTCTTATTTCTGATTTTCTACAATTTCTTCCTTAAAAGAAAAACTTGTTCCTTGGCTGGTCATTCAGATCAAAAAAAAAGAAGAAAATAATATAGCAAGAGAGAGATGAGAAAATAAAAGAAATAAGTATATACATACATACGTATGTCTTTATTGATATATTTACACTCAAAATAATAAATAGGTTAAGCGAAATAGTTCATCATAAATTACTATGGCATCGAATGTCTGGTTTGTGCTCAAAATAAATGTGATCTGATCCGGTTTATTTTGCATAAATTACAACAACAAGCAACAACAACGACAACAATATCAACAAGAATGATAAACAAATGTGTCAACAACAACAACTTTATTAATTTTTGTTGTTTTTTTCAGATTTATCAGAGTGTAGGTGTGGAAAATGCTATTGTCTGTCTATGTTAATGCCTAAACAGTAAATTTAGGGTGACATTAATAAAATGTGATAAAATATAGGCAACAAAAACGAAAATATTGTAAAAAAAAAAGAACAGTTTATTGTGACACACATGTATGTATGTATGTACAGTAAATAATGAACTTAAAATGTTTTTGACAAAATGTCATACACAAAATTTTTTTTGAACAAAAGTTTCAGAAACGAAGTCATTTTTTCTGTAGTCAAAGATGGATGGAATAAATAACTTTAAATATGGGTACCATAAATTTAAGTTTAAGTTTAAAAAGGAAACAAAAATTCTTTCAAACTATTTTGGATTTTTATTTCCAAAATGCTTGTAGAATTAAAATAATTTAACAAAGAAATCTTATTTAAATTGGCACTTTCTGTTCTTAAATATTTTTTTTTTTCATTTCTTACAATTAAAATACAATTTGACATTTTTGTCTGCCTGAAATGTTTATGGGTTGCCCTGTAAACAAGTTGAAGGATGGGAAAATTATAGTGAACCATAAAGAGTTCTGCGAGCAAAGTACACCACAGACGAGAGATCAGCAATGAGTATTCAAAAAGATGAGTAGAATCGAATCATACTCATAATTTCTTATACTTATATGCATTCATATTTATTTTTATATCATACTCATACTACTCATATTCAAAGTTTGAAGTACTCGTCGTACTCATACTTAACAATACGCATGATATTGTTGATTTCGACTCTCCTTTATTCAATATTTACAAGAATCACAAAATAAGTATGGTTCGCATACGAACACTACAATACTCACTAGAAGGTTGTGCGTTTGCCTTTCTTGTTGTCTTTGTCTTTCTTCCTTCTTCTTTATTTGTAAAAGCAACAACAACTAAGACTGTAAATTTTGATGAATGATTCGAATCACTCGAATCATTTATGAGTATTATAAGTATTTTACTAAATTTATGAATCTGAATGAGTAGGCTTATGAATCAAACATATTTCGAATGTAATGAGTTTGATGTCAACGTTGTACTCATACTCATTGTAACCTGTACTTATAAATCAATGTTGTAGTGAGTACGAATGAATGAGAGTAGTTGAATTTCAATACTGTTGACTCACTCTTACTCGAAATTTCATGAGTACTTATGAGTAGCGAAACAACGATTCATTGCTGATCTCTGATTCACACTACTTATGTTATGTGTGTTAAATTTATACACGTGTGGCGGGACCTACAGTTTAAATTCGATTCCGAACGACAGATTTTCGAGGGACTTTTTCATGCCCAAGTTTTTGCCAGAAATCTGATGAGAGGAAGGCGCCGCAAAAATATTTGTCCATATTTCGATATACTCGAGATGTCTAACCTGGGCTTTGAACTGTGGTCTTACGTCTAATAAGCGAACACACTACTTGCAATACTGTGGTGACCTCAGTTCCTAATATTAACTTCAGCTCATTCATTAAAATTCATCAAAATAGGTTTTATTAATGAGAACTTATATAAAGATTGAATTTATTAATAAATTTACATATAATAGATCCATACATAATTGAGACAAAAAGTTTAGCACGTGAGGAGATTTTAAATTTTGTACGCCTTTATAAGTACTTGTTGGGACAACAAAACCTGAGTGCGATTGCTATTCATTATATAATTTGGATCTGATAAAATTCCATTCACAAATTTCAAACTAACGAGAATTATTACGACTCAACTTACGGTAAATGTTTCAAAAACTCACGAAGGATCAAATTCATCTGAGACATCTTTAAATGTCCCATCCAAAATACTGTTACGAAAATAGAAACGGCGTAACATCGTTTAACATTAAAATGAGCATACGTTGCACAAGCAAATACAAAGAACTTGTTACAAGTAAACCAACAACATCAGTATGAAAGAAAAGGGGATAGATAAGTAAGCGAGAACGCATGAACAAGCAATATGAACAAAATACACAAACAACAATGAAGTCGTGATAGAATTTTCGAGAAAGCGAAAGCACGAACATTCGACTACAAGAACATCCATCAGACTGTTTACGTGGGCATATAAAAAGGCAAAACAAAGGCAACAGGCAACCAGTAGTATGAATTCAGTCAGTTTTGTGTGAAGATGCGTTGCGTGTAAAAAAAAACAGACGTGTTTTGAAGATCTCCGTTGTGAAGATCTGCATTGTAAGCAAAGAAGAATAGCGAACAAGCAATTGTTGTTGTATACGTCAAGTTATAAACAGTGGCACACAAAAATAGTGCGAACAATAAAGAATTCAATTGAAACTCAACATCAATGTAATTTAATTTCGTTTGCAATCAATGAACTCATAATTTAAACGTTTTTAAAAGAGGTAAAAACGTAACAATACCATAAATTTATGGTACAACATTATGTTTTAACGATTTAAATTAAACAAAAATAATACAATAAAAGAAAAGTTATTAAAAAAATCAATAAATTAAGAAATAAAATTAAAAAATGGGTGGAAAAAAATATGAAAAAGGAACTTACGCAACTAAACCGCCCAAAAATGCTACCGGTCCGCCACCAATTAAACGAATTTTTCGATGGCAGGAATCGAAAAGTGAAGTTCGTGATGACGGCGGTGTTTGTGAAGTGGGAGACATTGGTGTTATTAGAGTTGTTGTTGTTGTAGTTGTTGCGGTAGCTAAAACACTTGTATTCGTAGTAGCAGTGGTTGTTAATGCAACAATGGGAGGTGAGGCAACAGCAACAGCCACTAGTAATGAGGATGGAGCAACAACACAAGCTGTTGTTGTTTTTGTTGTTGTTACTGATGCCACTATGTTATGATTGTTACAACAGTTACTTTTAGTTTGTAGTGAATTTGCTGTTGCCGATGTTGTTGTTGTTTTCGTCTTTGTTGTTATAGATGTGACAGCGGGATTTGATGTTGATGTTGATGTTTTTAAATAATTATTATTATTGTTGTTGTTGTTGTTGTTATAAATGTTTTTGGTATTGTTGCTGTTGTTGTTGTTGTTGTTATTCCTACTATTACCACTACTATTTAAAATGTTTGCAAAGTAACCCGTACGTATTGTTGTATTTGTTGTTGACTTAATGTCTGGTGTTTTTGTGGCTGCAATAACAGCTTCACTTACACCACCGCAACCACTACCTCCACCACCACTAACAGTTTTATTTTGTTTATTGTCTTCAGATTCGAATAAACGTTTCGATGTTTTTCGTATATCAGACGACTTGACTGCTGCTGCTGCTGCTGGAGCCACTGTTGCAGTTTTAGCAATTTTCGTTTTTTTCGTTCTCATAAACGAAAATGCCGTTCCTGACAACAAGGCGCGACTAAGTAAAAAATGTTCTTTAAATGTAAGTGTTGATGAGGATGATGATGATGATGAGGAGGATTTGGTTGACGAATTTGTTTTAGCGGTTTCAACTGATGCCGTTGACTTTGATGATGAATCGTCACTGGAAGTCACCGATAAAGCTGAACAGCCTGATGATGATAACGACGAGGTAGTAGAGGAGGAATCGGTTGAGGCAAATGATGATATTGAAGATTTTTTCGATTTCTTTAGTTTTTTATTCTTATTAGTAGTAGCAGCAACAGTTGTAGTGTTTTTTTTGGTTTCTAACTGTTTTTGTTGTAATTGATAGTCTTTCGTTGATGTTGAGATATTTTTCTGTTGTTTTTCTTGATGATGATGATGAAAGATAAATGATTGTTGTAGTTGTTTAAATGTTGTTTTGTTTTTATTATTGTTATTTGCTTTGATATCGTACTGATCATGATAGTGGTACTTAGTACCTGCTTGTAGTTTTTGTATTAATGGTGCTGTTGCTGTTGCAGTTGTAGCATTTGACGTTGCATTTGTACCAATTTCAACAATATGATGCGTAGGTGTTCTCAACATTATCTTGGCATTCGTTTCTAACACTAAAAATTATTATTATTAAATATTCATTGGAAAATTTCTTTCTTTCTATCTCTGGGTCGTTCTTCCTTTTCAGTTGTGTTTTTTTTACGTTTTTCACATGTGTTCAGTTGTTCTTGTTGTTAGTTGTTGCTTATCACTTTCTAAAATATATATGTAGGTATGTAAACATTACCGTTATTGTAACCGAGAATGTCAACAATAATTTTCATAATTTTCTATGCTTTTTTTATTTTGTTCTATTCTTTGAAACTCTTTGGTTAATGTTGATTTATTTTGTTTTTGTTTTTATTTTCTTCACTTTTTTATAATATAAAATATATGTATGTATGTTCATTTTTTTAAAATAATTCTTAAACGTTATCCAAGTATTTCGGCTTAAATTTTCCTAAAGTTAAAATCATAAATAAATATTTGTTTTTCACTTCATATTGTCTGTGTTTTATTTATGTCTCTCTATCTATTATATTCACTATGTTTGTTTTTTACTACAATATTAAGAAAACGAAACAATAACCAAAAAATTAAGATTTCAATTGTTCGGTTTTCTTTATTTTGTAGCATAGGGATACACAGAGAGACAAGAAATATACAAAAAAAAACAATGCCCGAAGTTTTCACGAAAACTTGTACAATGATAATGTTTTTGTGTAATCACTGTAAAACTTAATTTTTTTTTTAATTCATAGTTTTATTATTATAAACGCCGACACCATTACAGCTGCTTATCCATCAAAGTGAAAATTTCATTCGAATTTTCATTTCTACTTAAAACACATGCGAGAAGAAGAAAATCGTTGTTGTATCTCTTTTGCCAAATGCAAACAAATATTCATATTCATTAAATTGATTTTTTTTCAAAAATTTAATTTCATTTTCCGGTTTAGTTTTTAGACAAAAATTTTTTTTAGGCAATTCACACAAACCCCTGTGTGTTAACGTTATAAATATTTTATAAGACTTTTGACATTGCAGATGTAATTAGAGAGTGTGTCTGGTTGTAACGTTAATTGACAGAGAAAAATATTTTTAATTTTAATATGATTTCTCAAGGCACAGTGGTAGAAGAAATAATAGAAACGAAATGATTTGCTTTATTTTTTTGTTAAATAAATCGTTTTATTGGCCTATAGACTAATTTTTTTTTTCTCTTTACAATATTGTTTATTATTAATAATACAGTCAATTAAATAGATTAGAGTTTTCATAATTATTTAACCTTCATTTCATCAATTTAACACATTGACTGCAACGGCAATTTTCAGAAAACTGGCCATGCAAGCCAAGATTGACTATTTGTTCTTTTCCCAGAAGCCATTTATCGATACTAGCACTGATATAATACGATTTTATTCGTAGCTACACAAAAATGACAGGTTAAGTGTGTACGAGATAACTCGTAGTTGGCACCCTAGAAAGGAACGCAATCTACAAGTTATCTTGTAGTTGGCAGTCAACGTGTTAATAAAAATTATTTCGAAAATTATTTTTCAATGTTTCTACTACTAATTTCGGTGAATGTGGAAATCGCGCACTTTTAAGCAGGAATAAATACAACGTTAAGCAATAATAATTCATGGAAGTCTTTATCACTCCAATATTTCTTTATTGTTATTTCGAAAAAATTAGATTACAAATCTAGTCTGCAAATAGTTAAATATATGGTGCCAATTACATCAAGCACCACTAAAAGTTTATTTGAAATTTGGCATTTAGAAGGCATTATTAAAACCACTTTATACTGTGAAAAATTAGGGAAAATTTAAAATATTTGGGCAATTCACACAAGCCCTTGTATCGTTTTGTATTCATTGTATTGTTGTATGAATATACAACAGTGTATGCTTGTTGTTAATAACTTTCATATAAAGATCCAATACACTTATACACATGTTTTTTCATATGTTTTTAAGTTGTATTGGTTTCGAGCTATCAGTTTATTTAAATGCTAGTAATCAAGAAGAAAAATAAAAATACGAAATATTTTCTATGTAACTTGAGTCAACAATTATCATTTCAAAATTATAATTGTTCGCACAGATAATTAATTAATTTACTTTTTTCTGTAATGTAATATTTTTGATTTTGTTGCTTGAAAATCAAATTATAAATATTGGCATTCTTCTTCTTATTGCTTTTTGACATTTGGAATACGAAATATACAATACAGCATAGCATTGAGAGTTCACAAACAAAAAGTGTATTGAATACAACATACATTATACAAAGTCGTGTGAATTGGCCACTTATTTAAACGCAGGCGTAGTATTTATATTTATTTAGTTTAAAAGTGCAAAAAAATTAGATAAAACAGAGATCCTAAATATACTGCCCCTCCCCCTTCCTGTTAAGGAGGTTAATATAGCCTAATGTACACTCCCGATCATTGTACCTTAAACCTTAAACTATTCGAGAATATTTGGAATATTTTGGAAAAATTTGCTGCGAAACTATGGCATAATACATCGTGAATCTCAAAAAATTGCACTTGATTGATGTGAATTATTTTTCAACTAATTTTTTTATATTTAGGCTCATTATTACAACTTGCCTTTAACTAAAGCCAGGATTTTAACAGCCAAATAAATTGTTTTTTTCATTTTAATAGTACACAACAGAGATCAGCAATTAATCGTTTTTGCGTTACTCATAAGTACTCATGACATTTCGAGTATGAATGAGTCAACAGTATTGAAATTCAACTACTCTGATTCATTTGTACTCACTACAACATTGATTTATAAGTACAGGTTGCAATGAGTATGAGTACAACGCTAACATCAAACTCATACCATTCGAAATATGTTTGATTCATAAGCCTACTCATTTAGATTCATATCTTTAGAAAAATATATACTCATAAATGATTCGAGTGATTCGAATAATTTATCAAAATTTACAGTCTTAGTTGTTGTTGTTGCAATTACATAAAAAGAAGAAAGACAAAGACAGCAAGCAAAGCAAACACACAACCTTCTAGTGAGTATTGTATTTTGTGTGTATTTTGTGATTCTTGTAAATGTTGAGTCATGGAAAGTCGTAATCAACAACATCATGCGTATTGTTAATTATGAGTACGATAAGTACTTCAAACTTTAAATATGAGTAGTATGAGTATGATATTAAAATAATCATGAATGCGTATAAGTATCAGAAATTATAAGTATGATTCGAATATACTCATCTTTTTTAAATACTCATTGCTGATCTCTGGTACACAATAAGGTTGAAGTGAGCATTAAGCTAAAGAGAAGATCGCACGTAGCTAACACTGCGTTTTTAAAAAACTAGTTTAATTGAGCAGCGTATCGACATTGCCCCGGCACTGCCATATTTTTAAAAGAATTAACTTTATTTTATCATTAGGTTGTAATAACGCAAAAAATTAAAGGTGACTTTAAAGTTTACTTTAGCTAAAGTTACCTTTTATTAAGCCCAACTTTAACAGCAAGCTGTAATAATGGCCCTTAAACTTTTTATTAATTTTTTTACATACATACATATATAATTGGCCATTACAACTCTTCAGTTAGGATTACGGCCTACCTTCTCACACCACTCATGTTGTGTGCGTTAATTTTAATACATGAATGGCGGGACCTACAGTTTAAAGTCGTCTACGAACGACTGATTTTGAGAAACTTTTTCATGGCAGGTTTATTTACTCTCAGAAATTTTGCCAGAAATCTGCTGAGAGGCAGTCATCGAAGAAATACTTTTTGTATTTTGTTTTGATGTCTGGCCAGGGGCTTTTCATCTAATAAGCCAACACACTACCACCAATACCCAACTACCAAAATAAAGTTAATGATAAAATAATGCTAACTTTTTCAAAAATATGGCAGTGCCGGAGCAATGTCGATAAAACTGCTGGATTAAACAAGTTTTTTTAAACGCAGTGGCAACGATGGGCCTCTTTTTTTGTTGTTGTGTTTCCTTATTTTGTTTATATTCGAAGTTGCCGTATTGAAAATAATATTTAAGTACGGCAAGTTCTAACATAAACTTAACTTTAAAGGATCATCCTACCTTTAGTTTAACGCTCACTTCTATCTTATTGCCCACTTGTAATATTGAAAAACAATTTATCTGCCCGTTAAAATCCTCCCTTTAGTTAACGGCAAGTTGTAATAATGGCCCTTAAACTTTTTATTTAATTTAATTTATCTGATATGGTTATATGCCTCATTTTTATTTGTTTTATAAATATACCATTTCCGATGTCGTACAACCCATAGCGGAGTTACGTGTGAATGAACCAAATTTTCTCTGAGTAATCCTGGGAACGTTGAAAAGACGTTCGTTAGATGCTTAATTACAGCCTGCTAAGCCAAGCAAATAAAGAGATTTTCAGAGAACATCTAGCCAACCCACAAGCCACTATGTTCAGCATACAATATCACATATCGCACAGCAGTAAGGATACTTTGAGGCAGAAAACATATTAAAATTAATATTAGTGCAGATGATAGGGATTTGCATAATTTGCTCTCGACTCATACAAATGTTTAAACAAATTGCAATCATTAAAATATTAATTCGATAACTCAAGTACATAAGTGTAAGCAATTTCGATTTGACTTAAATAGGTCTATGATTTTTTGTTTTATTTAACATTCACTTTATTTATACTTAATGGCATGACATTAATATCTGACAGAATTTTTGACGTTTGTAATAACATTTTATAACAATAATTTTAAACAAATTAAGTGAAATTTTCCTGCATTTTCTTCCAACAAGTATGTATGTTTTTTGCAATATTTTTTCAAAATAAAACCGACACACAACCGACACTTTTCTAGAACAATAGCAATGAGTGGATGAAATATATACAGAAACGAAGCAAAAAAAAAAAAAAATGAATTCATTTTGAAATTAATAATAACGAGTAAATAAATAATAAAAATCACACCATCACGCAATTGCGTGATTTCATTTTACAATTTCATTCGTTTCGTTTCATTGTTTCTCTATTTTTTTTTTCTTTTAATTCTTGTGCCATTTTAGCATTTCTATTTACATTTGCTAGTCGCTGTGTATTTCAGAATGAAAATAAATACTAAATATTTATGGACTTTATTTTCTTCATAGTTTTAGTTCTCTTATCGCCACAGAAAATAAAACTCGCCTAATGTATAAAGCCTATTCAACAGTAACAAACGCTGTGTTGTTAGTATTATTAGGGTGAGTGATGTAAACAGACTCGTCATATTGAAATCAAGACTTTTTTGGTTCAAATACATATGCATGACTAGTTGCTCTAAAACTACTGTCAGGGGAATATGCTAAAATTTGTACTTATTTTTGGCAAATCTAATAAAGGACTTAATTATAAAAGAAGGGAACAGAGACTGCCATCCTAGTAAACCACTCAGAGAAACATTTTTTAAAAGTTGAATTGGTTTTAAATTACTCACAATTATTGAATATATTCCATTATATTTAAAAGAATAGTAAATAAATGAATTTCAATCCTGAGAACCATCGAAAACAAATAAAAAATAATTCAAATAAGTAAAAATATTTTATTTGTATCATACTTTTCAAGACGTTGCGCGTTAATCTGTGCCCTCTAATATATTTCTGCGTATACAAGTTGTTTAACACGTTAATCGCCACGATAATATCAGAAAAATTTTCACATGGGCCATGGTAACTTTGAGATAATTTAGTTAAAAATGTATTAAGGAAACTTAATGTATCACAGAAAAAAATTTTTTTTCCCAAAATTCCCGAAAAAACGCTATTTTTATGTTACACATACATATATGACTGACATGGCCCTATATTAAAACTTTTTTTCTCGACAAGACGTATCAGTCGTATATGTCTGACGTATCCAAACAAGATACAACAAATATTAACCTGTTGTTTTGAACACATCGTCGTTTGCGTTGGACATCTGTGATTGACTTGGCCTTCTACCAAATCGTCATGTCAGACATACATATGTCTGACAAGTAACCAAGTTTCTAACGTGCAATAATTGCAAGGAGCAGGCAACTGAAAACACGACACTGCTTCTGTCTTAGTTTGTGATGGACGGCTGTTGCCTAGTATCTTAGCAGCGAAAAGTAAATCCACTTTAGGCTATTTCTTGTCTCCAGACCTGCAGATGTGGTTCGGAGGAAAGAGATTTGACTTAAATGTCAAAATCATTTCACATGGAATTCTATTTTGAAGACCTCAACATAATGCTATGCTTTTATTGAGTCAATATTCGGTTTATTGAGTACAATATTTTAATTGTTCAGACATAATAATATACACAGTGCAGCTGTTTATTCAATATTCATTTGACAGATGGTAAACAAAACAGCTTGTTGTTTCAACAACATTGTTTTTATTTTGTTTTTTGTTTTTTTAGTTTCGGTTCTTGACATTTGATGCTCACTGAATATATGGCACTTATGACAGTGTTGCATTTTAAATTTTATTCAATATTATAACAATTTGCGTATTTATTGCGCAATACCGTATAACTTTGAAATTGCTAATTGAATTGCTTCAGAAATCTGCGCCTCATTTCAAAATTCATTTAATTATTGAATCATATACAAAAAAATGTTTAATAATAAGTCATTATTGTCAAAGATGAATTCAATTTTTAAGAGATATTTTAATTAGTCACGTTCAAACCGGAGATTAGCAATGAGTATTCAAAAAGCTGAGTAGAAACGAATCACACTCATAATTTCTGATACTTATACGCCATAGTCTAGTAGGTAGTGTGTTTGCTTATTAGATGTAAAGCCCAGGTTCATATCCCCGGTTAGACATCAAAACGAAATATGAAAAAATATTTCTTCGGCGACTTCCCCTCAGCAGATTTGAGAGAGAGTAAATAAACCTGCCACGAAAAAGTTTCTCAAAAAATCTGTCGTTCGGAGTCGACGTTAAACTGTAGGTTCCGCCACTCGTGTATAAAAATTAACACACACAACATGAGTGGTGTTGAGAAGCTAGGCCGTAATCCTAACAGAAGGGTTGTAATGCCCATTTATGTATGTATGATTGTATCACCATTCGACATAATAGAAATGGCCATAAAAATATTGTATAAATCAATATGTTTTTAATGATTCAGCCTCCTTATTGTTTAATTTATCACAAAAACAAACAAAAAATTGTTGTCGTATTAAAAATTAAGAAAATAACATGTTTATGATCACATCACTCACACATCATTGTGGGTATATTACAATAACAATAAATACCGTATAATGGAGTGGTATATCGTATATTTTTAATAATACCTTCTAAAGTTAATTAGCATTTCATTTGCATTATGTATAGAATGTGTTAATGGGCCAGCTAATAAGCCAGTCAAACAGACGTAATCATTACTAGGCTGGCCTGGCTGGAGTTCTCAATTGAATCGAAATTATGAATAAAATCAATAGAACCTAACTAGGAAGATGGAGAAGAATATAAACAAAGAATATTTTGTTGTTGTTGTTGTTGTTGTGTTTTGTATTTTTATTAATTCATTCTTAATTAACACTCTTGTTCTAAAATAAAAATAAACATACACAGGCACCTATGTATGCATGCGCATACAAAAACAAATTAACATATGAAAGCCATTAAGACTCTCAGGCTCAGAGAAAAGAAATAAATAATATGGAGGGAGACAATACAAAAAGAGAGAAATTGAAGTGTTTTTGTATTTAGTATACAACAATAACAAATAGAATTGATACTTTGACATTCAAGCATATGGTAATTGTCTGTAGTTGTTTGTATACGTAAAGTATTATGTCATGTCAATTAATAAAATCGATAATTTCTTCAACGTTTAATTAAACATTCTATCAAAATCGAATAAGTAGACAAGCAACGAATACATATGAAAATTCATTTTGAAACAATTACAATTACGAACGATAACATCTGATTTTTCAGATTCTGTTACTTATACTATATTCCTACATGCACCTTTATTGCGTAGATCGCAATAAACGCCTGTATTGAGTTCAATATTTCATATAAAGTTTCAATTAATTATTGCGCAATAAATACACAAATTGTTATAATATTGAGTAAAACTTAAAATGCAGCACTGTCATAAGTACGTTCAGTGAGCATAGTACAGTTTTCCAAACACTTTCTGTTCATACTGCAATGTCAACAACTGAAATGTCAACAACGACATACAATAAAAAAACAATGTTGTTGAAACAACCAGCTGTTTTGTTTACAAGCTGTCAAATAAATATTGAATAAGCAGCTGAACTGCGTATATTGTTATGTCTGAACACATAAAATATTGTACTCAATAAACTGAATATTGACTCAATAATAGTGCATATCTGAATATAGTATAATCAAATTTAATTAGATTTTAATGCAGACCCATTATTATTCATCTGCCTCTTTGCAATGCTGAGGATCGAGATGAAGCTTGATCGTAGCATAGAGGATAAACCACGAGAAATAGGAGGACATCTGATAACTACTGGAGATTTCAACTCGAGAGCATCTGAGTGCAGCATGACTACAACAAATTCCAGGGGCAGACGAGTTTTAGATATGGGAGACAGACTAGGCCTCTTGGTAGCAAGTACGGGTTCATTCACCACTTTTCAGAGATCAGGGTGTATGGGTACAACTCCCGATATAACACTTGTTTCGGAAGGTCTTTCGAGCGCTCTCACAGACTGCAAAGTTCTTAAGGAATTCACTGGTAGCAACCATCAGTACATTATGTTTCTTATGGTGGTTAGGAAGGGACAATATCTAAGGACAAAAAGGGTAGCAACCCGAAAGTGGAACGCGGCAAAAATTAACACGCAAACACTCATAGAAACAATAGACGAGAATATTTGAGGGACCCAATTAAACGGGAATAACTTAGGGTTGGTGGACTATGGGACACGTAATGCGCAGCTGCAATGCCTCAATGCGGCATCTGTCGACAAAGGTGGACAGCTGAAATAGCGGAACTACGACGAAAATGCTTGCTCGAGCAAAACGAAATGGTACTGCCTTAGATGAAACTGCAGACTTTAGGATGGAAAGGAAAGAGCCAAAGGCTGTGTCTTGAGTTTATGTGGAATACAAATAATAGATCAATAAAACAAATACAAAACAATAGCACTGTTTTAAAAATATAATCAATAAACAAAACAAATATTGTGGAAGAAAATTGTGTGTATTTTCTTTTTCACATTTCTTTCTTTAGTTATTGAACTGATTTACATACATTTGAAATAAAGTTTTTTTAATCGATTTTAAAGAGATTATGAGAAAAATATGTATGTGATTATATTTTCCAATTAGAAGATGTTTGTTTGTCTTTATGCCCAATATTATTTTGAAATAACGGTAAAATAAATTTTCCAAAAAATTATTTATTTTTTAACACAAACAATAAATAAGTATGCACCTGTCGTAAAATTTTATGGGTTTTTAACATAAGTTGACTTGATTCAAATTCAAAAGAGAAAGAAAACAATACAACATTGAAAATTAAAATTATTGTGGTCGAATACTATAATAGAACACTAGAAACAATAAAGAAAAAGTGACCACAATGGCTACTTTCCACATATGTATGTATGTATATACATACAAAATACACAAAAAAAAAAAGAATTACAAGGTGTGTTTGTTTGCCTTTTGTACCCCACATAAAAAAATTTAATTATTGTCACACAGTTTCACATTTTCATCAGCCATAGAAACTTCTGTTGAAATAGGAAATTAATTCTCTTTATTCGAGAGAGGAAAACACAAAAAAAACTGTATATTTATCACCTTGAACTTTAGAAAAGAAGAAGAAGCAAAAACGGTAGTTTCGCCTGCCATCATTTACAGAATATCATTGTCATAATCATTGCTATCTCGGTCGTCGCCTTCCTCATTGCCTTCATTCGAATTCTACAGTTGATTGTTCTTGTTGTGTAAGTGATATAACGAAACTTTTGTTTAAGCGGCAGAGAGAGAGAGAGAGAGAGAGAGAAAATGTGACACGTAGAGTTAGAACAATCGGTTAAAACAATACTTATTGGTTACATGATGTTTATTGTTTATTTGCAGTTGTTATCAGTTAACTTCCATATTTAATTTACAGTCATCTGACACTTGCTGACATTTGTACTTTGGTACTTTTTTTAATTTCACTCTTTTCACTGTCTTCTGCAGCTTAAAAAGATAGGAAAAACAAATACGTAAGTTTGTACAGTTATTTAACAGCCAGGGTTATACTAAATGTTTACTATACAGATGGTTTTAATGATGATGACACTTTTCCAAGTACTTTTACATTTAAAAATGGACTGTTTGTTGTTGCCTCAATGGATGATGATGACGTTAATGTTCGAAATGAGAAAGCAAGCATTTTTTGTTTCGTTTGTTTTCAATTCATTTCACGTTAAATGAGAGAACATAATGAAATGAAATTCGTATGCAAAACATTCATTTAGTTGGTTGCTTTAATTTGTTGTTTTTATTATATTTCATTCTACTTTACCATGATCACGTTCATGTTCTTTGGAAAACAAAAACCTTGAAGAGTGTGTCACTCACTCAGTCTTACAAAATTTCGATTTTAGTTTCCTTGAAACCACATACATATGTACGTACATATTAAAATTCTGTGATAGAAATTAGATCCGAAAGTATTGTTACGAAAATGGAGACAGTGTAACATCGTTTAACATTAAAATGATAAACAAAAGCTACACAAACAAATACAACGAACTTGTTAACAAGTAAACCAACAACATCATTATGAAAGAAAACAGGATAGACAAGTAAGCGAGAACTCAACAACAAGCAAAGTGAACGAAATACACAAATAACAATGAAACCGCGATAGAATTCTCGTGCAGGCGAAACAACGAACGTTCGACTTCAAGAACCTTCATCAGACTGTTTACGTGGTCATATAAAAAGGCAAGACAAAGCAGGCAACGAGCAGTAGTAAGAATTCAGTCAGTATTGTGGGAAGACACGTTGCGTGTGAAGAGAACAGTCGTGGTTTGAAGATCTCCGTTGTAAAGGTCTGTGTTGTAAGTAAAAATAATAGCGAATAAGCAATTATTGTTTTATATATCAAGTTGTAAACAGTAGCACACAAAAATAGTGCGAATTTAATTGAAACTAAACACCAATTTATTTTGTTTGCAATCCACGAACTCATATTTTAAGCGTTTTTAAAACGGTAAAAATGTTACAGTATGATTATTTTACAGTAAATGTAATGTTAGCAGATAATGTTAAGCTAACTTAGATAGCTTTTTTTTAGAAAAGTGTTCAATGAAAAAGTGTAATTGAATAAATCACAAAAATTGGAAAAAGGTAATGGAGAGAGGAAACCAATTCCTTAAATTTCTGTAAAATCATATTCTTGTTATTCTATTTTGCCAATTATACTCTCCTTAAATCGGATAAAAAATGAATAAATCCGGTAGTGGTTAGAAGTGGGTGGTAAGGGCATTGCCTTAAGGATTTCGTAACAGTTTTTGTAACTTTCGAAGCGAACTCATATTTGCTATATAAATCGGACAAAGTATAAAAGGATCCGGAACAGCCTTTGTTAAAATAACGAAAACATATTGTAAATAAAAACATATTGTAAAGCACCAAGTCCACAGTACCAAACGTGGAAAGCAAGTCTTAAAATAGAAGGTATACGGAAAATTCTACGACCGCGGAATTTCGCATATTACTAAACATTCAGAACAGTGTTCGGCACCAATCACAGATCAACAGTGAATCGTTTTTCGCTACTCATATGAACTCATGAAATTTTGAGTATGAGTAAGTAAACAGTATTGGAATTTAACTTATCTGATTCATTCGTACTCACTACAACGTTGATTTATAAGTACAGGTTGGAATGAGTATGAGTACAACGTTGACATCAAACTCATAACATTCTAAATACATATATTTGATTTATACGCCGACTGAATTTATAAAAATACTTATGATACTCATAAATGATTCGAGTGATTTGAATCATTCATCAAAATTTACAGTCTTAGCTGTTTTTGCAAAAAAGAAGAAAGAGAAAGACAAAGACAGCAAGTAGAGCAAACACATAACCTTCTAGGGAGTATTGTAGTGTACGTACGCGAATCATACTTATTTTGTGATTCTTGTAAATGTTGAGTAAAGGAGAGTCGAAATCAACAACATCATGCGTATTGTTAAGTATGAGTACGATGAGTACTTCAAACTTTGAATATGAGTAGAGGTTCCATGATATAAAAATAAGTATGAATGCGTATTAATATCAGAAATTACGAGAATGATTCGAATGTACTCATCTTTTTGAATACTCATTGCTAATCTCTGGTACGTATGTTGTTACCAAGTTTGGGTGACTTTATAATTTTCTTCCTTGTTTGTTTTCTGTTTTCTTTACCAATTGCAAGTTAATTTTTTATTTGTATTTCTTTCTTCACAATCTCTTATTAAATGTACTAAATAGCGTTTGTGCTTGCAATAAAATTAATTTTAGATTTTGTTTTTTGTTTTGTTTTATTTTACAATTCTTTTTATACGTTTTAAGAATTTTTAAAAAAGAAAGTTTCTTTCGTTTGGTTTTTGTTTTTTATATCCAGTGTACGCTACGTACTGATAATGATTATAAATATGTATGTATGTATGTACTCTAGCAATTGTTGATTTGTACACAATACAATGGGAAGAAGGCATACGACGTACGACGACGACTGCGGCATTTTTTCCTTTCTCCAGTGTACATAGTACACTTCTCATTTCAAACAAAATAATAAGTGCTGATTCGTGCCTAATTTATGCTTTTTAGTTGTTGTTTTAAGATTTCATTATAAGCAGAAATAAATAAAAAATAGTAAAAAGAAAAGACAGAAGAGCAAATCAAAAAAAAAGAATTATAGTTGAATTTATATACTCAACAAACTTAAACCGCTTGTACTATATACTAGAACTCTAAATATTAAAAATTCTGTAATAGGTGAGATAGTGTTTTTGTTTTTCTATGTACAAAGATCAGCAATGAATCGTTTTTCGATACTCATAAGTACTCATGAAATTTTGAGTATGAGTTAGTCAACAATATTGAAATTCAACTACTCTGATTAATTCGTACTCACTGCAACATTGATTTATAAGTAGAGGTTGCAATGAGTATAAGTACAAAGTTGGCATCAAACTCATAACATTCGAAATATGTTTGATTCATACGCCTACTCATTTAGATTCACAAATTTAGAAAAACATTTATAATACTCATAAATGATTCGAGTGATGCGAATTAAACAAAGCAAACACACAACCTTCTAGTGAGTATTGTAGTGTTCGTACGCGATTCATACTTATTTTGGGATTCTTGTTAATGTTGAGTAAAGGAGAGTCGAAATCAACAATATCATACATGTTGTTAAGTATGAATATGATGAGTACTTAAAACTTTGAATATGAATAGTATGAGTATGATAATAAAATAAGTATGAATGCGTAGAAGCATCAGAAATTATGAGTATGATTCGAATCTACTCATTGCTGATCTCTGATACATACATACATATATGTATATACAGAATTTATCTAATTGCTTGTATTAAGGGAAGTCGCCGTAATCTAGTTGGTAGTGTGTTGGCTTATCAGACATTAGGCCAGGTTTCAAATTCCAGGTCAGACATCTCGAAATACGAAAAAATATTTAATCGACGACTTCCTCTCAGCAGATTTCTGGAAAAAACTCTGAGAGTAAATAAAATTGCAATAAAGAAGTTTCTCAAAAATCTTTCGTTCAGAATCGACTTCAATGTGAGAAGTTAGGTCGTAATCCTGACCAATTAATTATGTTAAGTTGCATTGCTCAACCACCCATTGCTGGCATTACGCATTCAAATGTGAACATATTTGATGCGTTGGCCGTCAAGTGTGAATTCAATTGAAATTGAGACCTTTGATGCGTTTTAACCACGTTTTACATCTCCTCCTACTTGCAGTTTTTGAAATCCATAAATCACCACATCTAGTAAAGTTCTCTACTCTATCGATTGCTCTTGCATTACTCGTAGTGTGTAGCCTTGGTATTCACAAATGCATTATGAGCAGACGTCGGCACATAGAGAACATGATAAAAATGTGACTGTATTTGTGAGGGGCATGTGTTAACCCAGAGGAAAATTGTTAGTAATATTTTCAATCATAGTAAACGTGAGCGCAAAGTATAGAAAAATTGTACTGCGCTAAAGCCCTAAAGAAACCGTATTAAACTTGGCAAGTATTCTTCCAAAAATCGAAATCATTTCTCATTGATATTAGTGAATCCTACTGTAATATTTCTTTGGGTGTATAATTGAATTCTGGGGGACATGGGTGCCGACGTCTGATTATGATCCATGTATTTTAATTTACTTTTCTCTTTAATTGGGATTAACGAGGGGATTCTTTAAGTTGCCGAATTAATGAAATTAGGCTGAAGAATAATAAACCGTTTGCTACGGCGTGTTTAACAAACCATTTTCAATTTCTTTAAAATTTAAATCAAAAACCGTAAAACATTTGCGGCTTTTGTTAAGAAATTTCTCTGTAAAAACCATGTTAAACAAGAAAATTATGAGGGCGTAACATTATGATCATCATCATGATGAATTTATTTTGTTTTCTTAGAAAACAAAGAAAGAAATTTTAAACCTTTTCTTATGTAACTTTCTTTCGTTAACTTTTTTACAAACAAATACAAGCCAGCCACCAGTGTTGTTCAGTAAACTCATAATATTATTAAAAATTTTTTTTTTTTTGTAATATTTAAACTTTATAATTGCAATTTTTTTTCAAGTGTCTCAAATAGGTTTACTTTACTTAATGATTAATTGAATATTATTTTTCCCCAAAACAAAAGCAAAAAAAAAGGACAAGAAAAGGATTAAAAACACCCAAAACAAACAAGTAAACAAACATAAAATTTTTGTTTTTGTTATATAACCTTCTTCTTCTTCTTATTTTCTATTTTTTCTTCCGAAATGATAATAAGAGGAAAGAAAAGAAAAGAAAACACAATTCCATTCAATTAATGTGAAAAGGGATTAAAAGTAATGCGAGCTTAGGGCAGTTATGAGTTAAAAGCAGTCAAAACTTTTTGATCACTTAAGACCCCATCATGCACTTTCATATAATGAAAGACTGACTTTAAGTAGTCGAAAAATAATTTTGAAATTCAATATTTTCATAAGAAATCTCCAGTTATTATAAAAAGGTTTTTTTTTTATTTCTTTGGAACAAAAAAAAGTTTATGGAATTATTAACACTGCAATAAATCGAAAAATATAAGAATAAAATGAAGAAAATAATAACAGTGAGAAAAAAAGGGGAGAAAAAGAAAGGATATTAGGGCTTTAGAAGCTTTATCAGCTTCAACTCAGTGTGTCAATCATTATCTAGAACATTAGAATCAGATATCAGCAATGAATCGTTTTTTACGCTATAAGTGAGTTAACAACGTTGATTTATAAGTACAGGTTGCAATGAGTATGAGTACAACGTTAACCTCAAACTCATACCATTTGAAATATGTTTGATTCATAAGCCTACTCATTTAGATTCATAAATTTAGAAAAATACTTATAATACTCATAAATGATTCGAGTGATTCGAATCATTCATCAAAATTTACAGTCTTAGTTGTTGTTGCATTTACAAATAAAAAAGAAAGAAAAAGACACCAAGGAAAGCAAACACACAACCTTTTAGCGAGTATTGTAGTGTTCGTACGCGAAACATACTTTTTTGTGCTTCGTGTAAACATATGTTGAGTTATGTTGAGTATTCAAACTATGAATATGAGTAGAGCTTCCAAGATATTGAAATAAGTATGAATGCGTATAGAAGTCGCCGTGGTCTAGTAGGTAATGTGTTGGCTTATTAGACGAAAGGCCCGAGTTCGAATCCCAGGCCAGACATCAAAAACAAAATACAAAAAATATTTCTTCGGCGACTTCCTCTCAGCAGATTTCTGGCAAAAACTCTGAGAGTAAAAATTGCCATGAAAAGCTTCTCAAAAAATCTGTCGTTCGGAGTCGACTTTAAACTGTAGGTGTCCCGCCACTCAAGTATAAAATTAACGCACACAACATGAGTGGTGTTGAGAAGCTAGGCCGTAATCCTGACGAAGGGTTGTAATGGCCAATTATGTATGTATGTATGTATGAATGCGTATAAGTATCAGAAATTAAGAGTATGATTCGAATCATCATCGTTTTGAATACTCTGATTAGAATATAACCCGTTACTTTTCAACGATTTTTTTTTTTAATTTTTCCTAAAAAGACTAATGGCGTGTCCTTGTCTAAAAACAGATGATGGCGAAAATAGTCTTTCGTGCTCCGAGTGATTTTTCGTTTTTATTACCTTTCAAAAACAGTGTAACAAAAAGAGAAGCTAGGTCGTAATTCTGACAGTATTCACACCACTTATGCATGTTGTGTGTGCTAATTTTTTACATGAGTGGAGCGGGACCTACATTCTAAAGTCGATTCCGAACGACAGATATTTGAGAAACTATTATATGGCAAATTTGTATTAATTCTCTGTGTTTTTGTGAGAAATCCGCCGAGGGGAAGTCGCCCAAGAAATAATTTTTCATAATTCGTTTGTTGGAGATGTCAGACTTGGGATTAGAACCGTTGCCAACACACTACCTTCTAGGCAACGGTGACTACACCTTTACACCGAAAAGAACTTTTTAAAAAAAAACCACGATTGAATTGCAGAAGACTACATTAACTTGACTGCCATATAAAACTGTGCTTTTCTCTGATGAATCCAAATTTAATCTAAACATTACTGATGGAACAAAATTAATATAAAGCACGGATCAGCAATGAGTATTCAAAAAGATAAGTAGAATCGAATCATACTCATAATTTCCGATACTTATACGCATTCACACTTACTACTAATATTCAAAGTTTGAAGTACTCATCGTACTTATACTTAACAATACTCGTGATGTTGTTGATTTCGACTCTCCATAACTCAACATTTACAAGAATTACAAAATAAGTATGAATCGCGAACAAACACTACTACTACGAATACTCACTAGAAGGTTGTGTGTTCGCTCTAATTGCTGCTCTGTCTTTTTTGCTTGTGTCTTTTTTTTTAATTGCAACAACAACTAAGACTGTAAATTTTGATGAATGATTCAAATCGCTCGAATCATTTATGAGTATTATAAGTATTTTTCTAAATTTATGAATTTAAATGCGTAGGCTTATGAATCAAACATATTTCGAATGTTATGAGCTTAATGTCAACGTTGTACTCATACTCATTGCAACCTGTACTTATAAATCAATGTTGTAGTGAGTACGAATGAATCAGAGTAGTTAAATTTCAAGTTAATAGATATGTTAAGTAGAAACATGTCTGAATAACAGCAGTGTTTCAATTTTATAACTTTTTTTGTTTTCTTTTAAAATATTAGCGTGCGTTTTCCTTTTAAGACCATAGCATTTTGAGTTGAAGAAAAATATAATAAATATAGTTTTCTTTCTGCTTCTTCTTAGTTTTCCTCTAATTATAATTATACACTAAAATACTTTGGTTTGTATGCAAATTCTTTAAATGAAATTGAGGTCAAGAAAGTTTTTCTTACTAAAAAGTAAATAATTTTAAATTTAAAACGAATGAAAATGCTAAAACCGCATAATTTGGTTAAGCAAAATAAATAATACGATACAATAATAACAATAATAATACTAATAATAAATACTATCGTCATTGTAAAAGAAAAAAAGGAAAAACTACATTAAATTTCTATTTCGATACAAAAGAAAACGAAATAAAACGCTAGCGTTAAGGTGCCGTGTGGTCTACATGGTAATTTAAGGTTTTTTTGTTTTTGTTTTTGGGTTTCCAAAGATTTCTTTTTGGTATTTTGGTGTTGCAATATATTAAGCCTCTTATACCATAATACACTATAATAGCACGGTGGTTTACAGTGACCTACATAAGTATTAACAGCAAGCAAAGATGGTTATAATTTAAAAAAAAGAAAAATTAAATTAAATTAAAGATGACAATGTTAGAAATACGCCTCCTACACGAGAATGGAATATGAAACCGGAATAATAACAATAATAATCTTAAAAACAAAATACAGATTTCTTTTCATTTTCGTTTCACAATGATGAAAAGCCCTTTAATAAAAAGGTTTACCATTAATAAAACACACTGTATGGCGTACTATAATTATTTGAAAACAAAAGGCTTCTTTATCGGCTTGTAAAAAAAAACGTTAAAAAATATGTTTTTTTCCCCCGTACTGTTACGTTTTAATAGCAGTCATAAAAAAACGTAACTACGAATACTGTATAGTAATTTTTTCCTTTACAAAAAATGAGTAGTTTTTCTTGCAAGGTTGTGTACTAAAAGTAGGGGGTGGCAATTGAGAAACTCTCAGTGTAATGGCAAAACAACACAAGATTACAAGCAAAAAAATGTAAATACGTAGCAGTGTTTCAAAACTGAAATTTTGAAATGGCACTGAAATATAACTGAAAAAGTACTTTTTTGCATCAAATGGTACTTTTGTAAAAGATACATACATTCTGAAAAAGTACTTTTTTGCATCTAATAGTACTTTTGTAAAAGATACATACATAATTGGTCATTACAATCCTTCAGTCAGGATTACGGCCTAGCTTCTCACACCACTTATGTTCAGTGTGTCAATTTTTATACATGAGTGGCGGGAGCTACAGTTTAACGTCGACTCCGAACGACAGATTTTTTTATGAAACTTTTTATGGCTTATTTACTCTCAGAGTTTCTGCCAGAAATCTGCTGAAAGGAAGTCCCTGAAGAAATATTTTTTCATTCATTTCATTTGATGTCTGACCTGGGATACGAACCCGGGCTTTACGTCTAATAAGCCAACACACTACGGCGCCATATATACATAATTGGTCATTATAACCCTTCAATTAGGATTATGACCTATCTTCTCACACCACTTATTTTATGTGTGTTACACGAGTGGTGGGACCTTAAGTTTAAAATCGATTCCGAACGCTAGATTTTTGAGAAACTTTATCATGGCAATTTTATTTACTTCTCACAGTTTTTGCCAGAAAGAAGTCGCCGGAGAAATATTTTTTCATATTTAGATTTGATGGAAATGTCTGACATTGGGTTTAAATCGTGGGTTCACTTCTAGTAAGCCAGCACCCTACCTACTAGACTATTTTTTTATTTATATTTAATACACATACGGCACCGAACAGAAGAACTAATGACTTTATTCATGTTCCGCACATACAGGACAAAAACAACTGATTCGGAAAGTAACAAAACGTAAAAGCCCCGTTTAGTCAAACGTCGGCGCTACGTAATGCTACATACGTTCGTTTTTAGCATATGAAAAGCGGTTCAAATGCTTATCGAAATTACATTATTGTTCGGCAAGCGTTTTCAATGCTTTTCGTATTCTAAAAACAGACGTACTTTCCTTGGACGTTTGGCTAATCAGGGCTAAAGCCTAATTCTACCTATAGCGTTACGTTGAAGATGTTCCTAATGCATTAATAGTTGAAAAGCATAAGATATAAAATATGTAATAATAAAAAAAGTACTGAAAGCCTCTTGGGGGTACTGCGGTATTTTTGAAATGCAAAAGTACTGAAAAAAGTACAAAAGTACTGAATTTTTCAACACTGGTAAATACAGAGAATTTACCAAAAAAAAATTCAACACAGTGAGTCAGATAGAAAGAAAGAGAGAGCAGAGGAGAGCTATAAAACATAAGGAAATATTTTACTTGGTATGAGAAGAAAGAAACTATCGCATACGAGCGAGCCCATAGTATGGAAAAACAAATGAAATCATACAATTGTTGTAATTTAATAATAAAACAAATTGTAAAAAAAAAATAAGATTTGAGTCATTAAACATGGAAGAAAAAAGAAAAAACAATACGAATAATAACAATAGAAAACCTTGTGGTAGGGAATTGAGCATTTGGAAATGCCTTTCTTACCACAATTTCTAAAGCGATGCCATTATTATTTAATAATACATACTGTATTCATTTTATTACCATTATTATTATTATTATAAAATTTGCAAATATTTTAAATAAATATTTACTAACATGAGTACAATAACATGCATTTGTTTAAAAAATTATAAACATTTTATATGCCATATGCAATTTTTTAACATAAACAAACAAATTAAGAACAAAATAAATATTTTTTTAAAATTCTGTTAAACAAAACACGTTATTATCTTCATAACGGGCAATAACATCAATGCTAACAATTCGTCAAATTGGCAAAAATTGTTCCAATGTTCCCAAAAAAAAGTTGCTAAGCCTTTAAAGCATTTCTACATGGCTTGTCCAATAATAATGATTTCATACTCATAAAGACTGGAGAAATAAGGACAATTAATACAAATTTTACAAAACTTTACAAAATAGTTTTCCTATTAATCACATGGCGAAGTTATAGTTTCGATATCGGACATTGTTATTTCCCTAAGAACCACGAATTCGAGGTCAAACTATTATCAAGAATTTCATTTTCCATTCTTTTCAAACTCTTAAGTTCGAATCAGAAATGAATGAATCGCTTTTTCGCTACTCATAAGTACTCATGAAATTTTGAGTATGAGTGAGTCAACATTATTGAAATTCAACTACTGTGATTAATTCGTACTCACTACAACATTGATTTATAAGCATTGGTTGCAATAATTATGAGTACAACGTTTACATCAAACTCATAACATTCGAAATATGTTTGATTCATACGCCTACCCATTCAGATTCATAAATTAGAAAAATACTTATAATACTCATAAATGTTCGAATGACTCCACACATAAGCAAAAAAGACAGAGCAGCAAGCAAAGCAAACTAACAACCTTCTAGTGAGTATTGTAGTGTTCGTACGCGAATCATACTTATTTAGTGATTCTTGTAAATGTTGAGTAAAGGAGAAACGAAAGCAACAACATAATGCGTGTTAAGTGTTAAGTATGAGTACGATGAGTACTTCAAACTTTGAATATGAGTAGTATGAGTATGATATTAAAGTAAGTATGAATGCGTATAAGTATAAGAAATTGTGAGTATGATTCGATTCTACTCATCTCTTTGAATACTCATTGCTTAGCTCTGGTTCGAAAAGTGTTAAGTTTGATTTGATCAAGTTGTAAATACGTTACATCGACCCTATGGTCGTACTTCTATAATAAATACGTTGTAGAGCTAGCGATTTCCAAGAATGATGACAAACATTCTTTGGACGTACTTCAGAAAGGAAAAATCGCCACTCGATACTATTCTTACTCTAAACTGAACTGAAATAAGTGCTATTCACTAGAGATTTTTTTTGCCAATCCTTCTAGGGTTGAATTTGCCCTTCCCATGTTTAATGATGTAGAAATGGCCAATAAGATTGGTTTGTGGAAATTTAAGGATCGGTTGTACGCAGGCCATTACTTTAGAAAACTGTAAAAGCAGCGAAATATTGGTGTAACATCGTTTAACATTAAAATGATAAACAAAAGCTACAAAAACAAAAATCATATACCTACAAAAGCAGTATTAGGGAAGAGGGGATAAACAAATAAACAAAATACACAAGCAACAATGAAACAACGATAGAGATCTCGAGAAGGCGAAGCCATGAACACTCGACTTCAAGAACATTCATCAGACTGTTTACGTGGGCATACAAAAAGGCAAGACAAAGCAGGCAACGAGTAGTAAGAATTCAGTCAGTCTTGTGTGAAGAGAACAGTTGTGGTTTGAAGATCTCCGTTGTAAAGGTCTGCCAAACAATTGTTAGTGCTTAAGCAATAAGAGTTGTGTACATCAAGTGACACACAAAATTTTGCGAATAATAAAGAATTTAATTGAAACTAAACAATAATTTATTTTTATTTGCAATGTACGAGCTTATATTTCAAACGTTTTTAAAAGCGTAAAAACGTAACAATATGTCTTCGGGTGACTTTAAACTTGTCATCTGTTGACGGCGAGAATAGTTTAATTTTTTTAATAGATTCGCTGCCAAGCACGAATATATTCGTGATTGGTGGGATATTACTTATTATCAGCACGAATATTCTCGCGATACTTTTAATATACCATGAAGTAAAACTTGCGTAAAACAATTTACAAACAAGATTAAAGGGCATTGCTTTAAGTGTTTATTTTAATCATTAAAATTATAAATTCCATTCTTGAACAAGAAAATTTGAATGTGTCTAAATGAAATTGCGAAAAGAAGTTCAGGTGGCGATACCAAAAATTCGAGCTGCAGGAGAAATGCGTTTGAGTACGTCAATGAACAGAATTTCCATATTCGGCGTGAAGAGCACATTGAGGCAGTTCTAAAGCAGCCAGTATTTGGCACATAGCTGCGCATGCTGGCGAATAGTACTTCTTTAAGAATTTCAAGAATAATGCAGCCACTTTTACAGCACTAGAAGTCAACATTACAGCTGCCTTTGGTGAGATACAGACCAAAATGCTGGCAAGAGTATACCATAATTGGCATTCATTTTTATTTCATTAAACTTTTCCAAATTTTCGATGTTTTGTGTGCCACTGTTCACAACTTGATGTAAACAACAACAATTTACTTTGTTTGTTACTCCACTTTACACTCTTTTGCGTAAACACTAACAATTGTTCGGCAGATTTTTATAACGGAGATCTTTAAACTACGATTATGCTCTTCACATGCAACGTGTCTTTACACAAGACTGACTATATTTTTACTGACTGAATTTTTACTGAGGTTAAGAAATTAACCGTTATATCGTGGTTTAATTTATTTTATTTTATTTTTCCTTCAATTAAAAACATTCAAATCTATTTTAATGACTCTTACAAAAAAATATAACAAATCTCATATGCCTTAAATGATTAAATTTTTTAATTCTCTTACAGGGTCAAATTCAACTCAATTCGTACTGAATTGAAAATTGCTTAAAACACAATGTTATTATGATTTTAAACGGAATTAAAACTTTCAGTGTACGAGTATATATGCAGTTATACCATAAATTGCCACAATTGCCACATGATAGGTAGTGGTTACCCACGGCCAACATACTCGTACACTGCATACCATTGTTTTGGAACGAACTCTCTGCATTGCTGAATTACCAACTAAAAACTACTTGTCTGTGGATTAATTTTGTCTTCTACCTAAAGGTAGAAATGAACAAAAAAACATTTTTTTTTTCAAAATTGTTACAAAAAAAAGAAAAACACAAAATTTCACACGCTGTTACACATTTGAATTGTTCGTTATTTTTTTTTCTCTTTAAGTTGCGACACAGACATATTCAATAAAGAAATAAAACAAAAAAAAAACAGCAGCAGCAGTACTAACGAAGTGTATCAAAATAATACGAACAATTTAAGAAAAAACCAGAAACAAAAACAAAAATATAGTTAAGTTATGTTCGTTAACTGACTGGTTGTTTGTTTTTTCGTCGATCAAGTTGGGTATGTATACAACAATAAGTACATAAAACAGTGCAAAAAAAAATGTGATGAAATCGACAACAAATTTAAATTACAAACTAAATCAATTTAATATACAACATACACTGATATACACACACACACACAAAAAAAAATCAAAACAACAATGCAGCAATACGATTTAAAACACTTGAAAAACTTTAAAAATGATTTACTTTAAGTATGTATTTGAACAGTGTTGCTAAATTTGTCAGTTTTATGTGTATTTCTTGAAGTATTCCTTAATTTTTAAAGAGATTTCAACGAATTGAAATTTTTTTAAAAGCATTAGTTGTTGTATATTAGAATTGTTAATGTTTTTTTAAATTAATGTTTTTAAGAAAAATTAAAATCTTTTTTGCTGAATATTTTACAACAATCTGTATATAATTTTAATTATTTAAGCCGTTCAGTGCACAAAGTGATTAACTCCACTTTTTGAAAAATTTTAAATTTAAGTGTCCAAGCACTTGGGATAGTCATAACTTTTTGTACATATTTATTATAACTTTTCTGAATAGTAAAGATTAACATTATTACACGAGAATATTTTTTGGGCCATTGAACAATAAGAAGACATTTTGATTAACTCCATACTCTTATGTAAATCGTTTCAATTACGCAATTCAAATGTACCACCTGCAAATAGTACAGCCCCTGCGCTGACCAACATCCTTCTCTTCCCTGATTTTGGTGGAACTTGATCAGTACAGAGACTGCGTTCACTCGTGGCATCACAACGAGCCGCTATGCGTGCTCAAGTGAACTCTTTGATATCAGAGCTACCACTTCGACCTAACCTAACTTGCAAATAAAAATTCTATCTTCAGGCGGAGAGAGAATAAAGACGATAGAAATTGAAAAGGAAACCCACTTAAAAGAGGTAGAACAGGCTCACAGTCAAATGGCTGCCAATCGAATGGCAGCATCAGAAAAAATGTTCGTATTGTTTTGCGATTTAAAAAAAGCTTTAGCCTTTCGTAAACTGACCACATCTATAGCTTATTATAAGCGAAATTTATATGGTGGTGGTAATGTGATGGTTTGGGGTGCCATATCAGCAGGAGGTGTCGGAAATCTTGTTTTTGTTGAAACTACAATGGACAAACACCATTATTTAAATATTTTAAAAGAAAATTTGGAAGCTAGTGCAACGAAATTAGGAATGCTGATTTTCGACTCGTTCACGATAATGCCCCAAAACATAAGACCAAAATTGTAAGTAAATGGTTAAGTGAAAACGTAAAAGAAGTGCTTTCTCATCCTCCTCAGAGTCCAGACCTTAACCCTATAGAACATCTATAGGGAGTTTTGGAGAGAAAAATCCGTCAGCATACTGGCAAGGAAACGTTATTACCGAGGAATGGCAGAATATTGGTCAAGAAATTATTAGTAAATTAGTGTTATCCATGAAAATCCGTTTAGGATAGGAGGAGGTTATTAAAGCCAAAGGATATCACACCCGTTATTAAAACCACATTAATTAGTTATAAGCTATAAATATTATTCTGTACGGATAATTTTTTGAGTTTGGTTTCTGATGCATTTTTTGAGTTTTGTTAGTTCAATAAAATTTATTTCTGTTTCAACCTTTATGTGTTTGATATATATTTTCCGAATTACATTAAATTATATTTTCAATAGTTCAGTGTACGGGCGATTGTTTGAGTCAGTGTATGTATTTATGTATTCTACAATATATATATATCTGAATTTATATTCGAAAGGGAATTTTAAAAAACAATTTACATTATTTAATCGCATTTCTCAACTTTTTATTTTATAGAGTTAATCGATTTATGCACTGAGCGGCTCATTTATTAAAAACCAAGTAGGAAGCCAACAACGTATATCAAATTTTAAAATCCAATTTTTATGATCAGAACATAAACATATTAAAATAATAAATAATTTTTCTTGAATACAACAGAAGAACAATTCCAAATAATATTTCATTGTTAAAAGAATCATTGTTCCTATTATTGTAAAACTTTTTTTAAAAAATTTATTATTAAATTTTATTTTTAAAACAAAAACAACGACAAGAATACTGTATTTTCTTAGCCATGCTTAGCTTGCTGGGTCTGTGTGTAAACGTTATAAATAAATTATAAGACTTTTGACATTGTAGATGTAAATACGCAGTGTTTCTGGTTGTAACGTTAAGTGACAGAGAAAAATATTTTTTAATTTTAATATGATTTCACAAGGCACAGTGGTAGCAGAAATAATAGAAACGATATGATTAAATAAAGTTTTTTTGGCCTACAGGCTAAAAAAAATTTAACACAATAATTTTTGTTTTTCTTTACAATATTATTTATTATTAATAATCCAGTCATTAAAATATATTGGAGTTTTCATAATTATTTATAACCTTCACTTCACCAATTTAATAAAAAATTATTTCGAAAATTATTTCTCAATGTTTCTTCTACTTTTTCGGTGAATGTGGAAATCGGACACTTTTAAGCAGGAATAAATACAACGTTAAGCAAAAATAATTCATGGAATTCTTTATCACTCAAATATTTCTTTTTATTATTTCGAAAAATTTAAATTACAAATCTAGTCTGCAAAATAATTAAATATCTGGTGCTAATTACATCAAGCACCGCTAAAAGTTTATTTGAAATTTGGCATTTAGAAGGCATTATAATTATAATCACATTATACTGTGAAAAGTTATCATCGTTTAAAAAAATAGGGAAAATTTAAAATATTTGGGCAATTCACACAAGCCCTTGTATCGTTGTATTGAGTGTATTGTTGGAAGAATATACAACAGTGCATGCTTGTTGTTGTTAATTTTCATATAAAAATCCGATACACTTATACACATTTGGTCAATTCACACAAGCCATTGTATCGTTGTATTCATTGTATTGTTGTATGAATATACAACAGTGTATGCTTGTTGCTGATAATTTTCATATAAAAATCCGATACACTTATAAACATTTTTTTCATATGTTTTTAAAAGTTGCGTTGGTTTCGTGCTATCAGTTAATGTAAATACCAATAATCGAGAAGAAGAATAAAAATACAAAATATGCAACTTGGGCCAACAATTAACGTTTCAAAATTATATTGTTCGCACAGATAATTAATTAATTTACTTTTTTCCATAATATTTTGCATTTTGTTGCTTTACGAATTATGTTATTCTTTTTCTTATCGTTTTTGACGTTTGGAATACGAAATACTCAATACACAAACAGTATAACACTGAGCGTTCACAAACAGAAAGTGTATTTAATACAACATACACGATACAAAGTCGTGAGAATTGGCCAATTGATCATATTTTGCTTTTCTGCGTCATAAGACTGCAGAAAATATTAGGGTTATGCTATAACGTGATTGTTTCTGATCATATGATTTTGTAATCTTAAAGGCACATCTCACTCTAATCGGAAAATAGTCAGAAAAAATCTATGAAATTATGGGAACATTATTCACTCTCAGTCATCAAGCATTTTAAGAAAGTTGAATGCACAAACAAACCACATGAAGTAATAGTTTAAAATTATTGTCTTGAATTTTTGGAATAAGGATCATGAACCACACACAACACATTGATAGAGACTGTTAACTCTGCATAATACGGTTTTCACATATGCACCTTTATTGCGTAAATCGCAATGAACGCCATTATTGAGCTTAATATTTCATATAAGGTTTCAATTAATTATTGCGCAATAAATACGAAAATTGTCATAATATTGAGTGAAACTTGAAATGCAGCACTGTCATAAATATGTTCAGTTCGCATATTACAATTATCCGAACACTTTCTATTGATATTTGATAACCCAAATGTCAACAACGACAAACAAAAAAAAATAAAAAAAACAACAACAAAACAAAATAAAAACAATGTTGTTGAAACAACCAGCTGTTTTGTTTACCAGCTGTCAAAAGAATATTGCTTATATTATATCTGAACACTTAAAATATTGTACTCAAATAACCGAAAATTGGCTCAATAAAAGTGTATGTTTGAATATAGCATAATACGGTGTTCAGATATGCACCTCAATATTTCATATAAAGCTTCAATTAATTATTACGCGAAAAATACGCAAATTGTTATAATATTGAGTAAAACTTAAAATGCAGCACTGTCATAAGTATGTTCAGTGCGCATATTACAATTATCCGCCCACTTTCTGTTGATATTTGACAACTCAAATGTCAGCAACGACAAACAAAAAAAGCAAAACGAAATAACAACAAGGTTGTTGAAACAACCAGCTGTTTTGTTTACCAGCTGTCAAATGAATATTGAATAAGCAGCTGAACTGCCTATATAATTATGTCTGAACACTTAAAATATTGTACTCAATCAACTAAATATTGACTCAATAAAGTGCATATCTGAACATAGTATTAAATATTGTACTCAATAAACCAAATATTGGCTGAATAAAAGTGCATATCTTAAGATAGCATAAGTCTCTTAAACTCCGTAGAAGCCTAAAAAGCAATTTGATATGTTTTCGGCTAAAAATCTTGTCGTGGCAAATATTAAATGCAATCGTTTCGATCAATTGTAACTAAATTTCCTGGAGAACCTAATATTAAGGTTTATGCTCTATGTATACAAGACTCTTCAGCTCAATTTAAACTTTGGGTTTGTAAACGAAGACCCTAACAACTATACTACGTCCTCTCCACTGCTAAACACAAACAATTATTCATCATTAAAAAATTAAAACCTGCTCCAAATACACGTGATAACACGTGTCCACACGTGAAATATTTTCCAGTGAATGCTACTGAGAACACAAGAAAGTGTAAATAATTTACCATACTAAGGCGGCGAATATTTACTTTAATACTAACTAGTTATCGAAATTAATTTTAGTCTTTACAGGAAGTAAATTTATTGATTATATTTATTGTTTTTATTATAGCAATTTAAATAAAAAAAACTTCAAATATGCGTAGCAGAAGAGTAAGCAGCGGAAGCAGCAGCAGCAGCTAAACAGCTCTTGCAAAAAAAAATATGTATTAATCGCAAATAGGCACAAAGAAATAAAAAATATAAAACAAAAGAACACATAGCAGGCAGCCTTAAAAGCCAGAGCAAGTTTAAGAATTTAAAACAAGAATGAGAGAGAAGATAAAGAGTGAGAGAATCATACAACATAATAAAATGCGTACATGTGAAATCCGTTAAACAGCATATAACTCGTCAACGATTGATGGCGACGATGGTGTTGCTGCTGGCTATGTTTCGTATTCTGATGTCGTTCTTGTTGCTGTAGCTGCTGTTGCTGTTGACGCATTTGTTTATTTGAAGTGGATGATGACACATCACTTGCTGTTGTTACTGCTGAAGAATTATTATTATTATTGCTGGTATTAGTATTTGTAGTGCTGTTGGTATTTGTATTCGTATCCTTTCTGTGTTGATTCGGATTTTGGTTGGAGTTCGCAGATGTCGCAACTGCTGGTGCAGAAGAAAATAATGATAATACGCCACCCATAAAGAAACACAATCTATTGTTTATTGTTGATATTGTTGTTGTTGCTTCCTCCTCTGCGTTTAAATAGGAGTTTAGCGATGATGTCGAGCAGGCTAATGTTGTATTATACGAGCTGAGAGAGGGTGGTGGTACAGTAGAGGCAATACAAGTATTGCCAGATGATGAAGTGTTTAAGTTTAATATAATGCCAGGACAACAACAAAAACACATAAATCTTAACTTAATTGTTTAATACAAAATAAACGAAGATCATAAAATATATAATATGAGTCATCAATTTCATTAAGTCTCTAACTCAGTTTTAGAGGTTAAAACGAAGGAAGGCCGTTATTGAAATCGTAATCGTACACTTTTATTTTGTTTCCAAGACAAACACAAAAATATGCGATTAAATATTAAAAACGTTATTATAGGTGCATTACATTGTTATTTTTATGAAAAAACAGAAACGAAATAAAATAATGAATTTAACAAAAAATACTCGATGCAAGAGCATGAATGTGTATGAGTACGTATACATATGAATTGAACAGGAACTTGTGCATGCTGCACTCATCTTTAAATGCGTTATAAAATTTTGAGCTTGAATAGAGAATATAAGAGAACCGAAAGAAAGAAATGGTCGCAAATAAAATTACAACAACTTAGAAATTAAACTTAGAATTTAAATGAGTTTCAAAATTAGAAAACAACAAAGAAATCACGCCATTAAACTCAGATATATATTCATATGTGTATGTGTGTGTATGAATGTGCGTTCACCTACATATGTTTTATGCAAATCAGAACGCGTATGAGTTTTCATAATATTTTCACCGACATTTATTTAATGAAGATAAATGAGCAAAATATGGCAGATGATATTGAGTCTTCCATTTTGCCACTTTGTTTTTATAGCTCTGCATCATAAAACACAAAGAAAGGTATGTATGTATGGCCCAGAGGTTAGCTATGAGTATTCAAAAAGATGAGTAGATTCGAATTCTACTCATAATTTCTGATACTTATACGCATTAACAAAATACTCATTTGAAGTACTCATCGTACTCATACTTAACAATACGTATGATGTTGTAGTCGCCGTACTCTAGTAGGTGGTGTGTTCCCTTATTAGACGTAAAGCCCAGGTTCGAGCCTCAGGCCAGACATCATAACGAAATATGCAAAAAAAATATTTCTTCGGCGACTTCCTCCCAGCAGATTTCTGGCAAAAACTCTGAGAGCAAATAAAACCTGCCATGAAAAAGTTTCTCAAAATCTGTCGTTCGGAGTCGACGTTAAACTGTAGGTCCCGCCACTCAAGTATAAAATTAATGCACAAAACATGAGTGGTGTGAGAAGCTAGGCCGTAATCCTAACTGAAGGGTTGTAATGGCCAATTTTGTATGTATGTATGTATCTAAATGAGCAAAATATGGCAGATGATATTGATTCTTTCATTTTGCCACTTTGTTTTCATAGCTCAGCTATCATAAAACACAAAGAAAGGTATGTACCAGAGATCAGCAATGAGTATTCAAAAAGATGAGTAAATTCGAATCATGCTCATAATTTCTGATACTGATACGAATTCATACTTATTTTAATAACATACTCATACTACTCATATTCAAAGTTTGAAATACTCATCATACATATGTGTGCTATAATGTTAGACGATATTGTTCTTTTTAGAGATTTATGTTATGAACTGAAATTAATTTTACAAAATTATAAAACAAAAATTAATACAAGCACTATTTCACTTGTGTATTTCTAAAATATTTAAAAAAAAATTCGATATTATCACATCTCTTTTATTTTTTTTTTTATTCTTAAAAGAAAATGTCGCATTAAGAAAATTTATTTTATTTATAAATATGAAAATTATGATTAAGCAGCAAAGGCACATGAAACATTTCTGAAATCTTCAATGCTAACGTTACAACAATGACATACAAAAAAATTTAACATTTTCATTGTATGTACATATGTATATATGGAAATAGCTGTATATGTATATATATATAGGGCTTAACTTTATCCATCTAGTAGGGCATATGATGCAATACATATGGAAATTCACATAAAAATTCTTTTATGACTGATAGAATTGCTTGCAATCACTGAAAATATATTATGTATGTATGTATGTACATATGTATGTTTGAGTATGATGAACCTAAAGTTTGATCTCATTTTATTGGCCATGTTATAACAAGAATATTACAAAATACTTATTTTGGGGCTTATTTCTTCAAATTTGAATAAAAATTGTAAATAAAAAATATTTTCTTCTTTCAAATTTTTATGACGGATTGTAAGTGAATTAAAAGCTCAATAACAGTACCGTTATTTGTTTCCCATATCCGGCGCTTGAATGGGAGAGAAATTATGAATGTTTACAAATGTATGAAAAAACAAAGGAGGAGTTAGCATAGTGACTATATTTTAAGGTATAATGAATATAATGAATGACTCAGTTAATGACAATCTTTATTTGTATGAGTGTGAGTAATTATTAGCATTGTATGTGTATTTGATTAATGACTGCTGTGACTTGCTGCCTAATTGTCTATAATTTCTTAAATTATTTGACGATTTCAAGATAATTCGTATACAAATTAAACAATTTTGTATAAAATTTAATATGTTTTCTATTTATATAGCGAATTATTAGCCATAAAACATTTAAGTTGAAGCTATAAAATTCAAAAATTTATATGACAAAGTAAAAAAAAACAAATTTTTAATATTTCCGCTTGTTTAACCTTCATCTATGAAAATGCTTCTTATTTCTTTTTATTGTTGTTGTTGATGTTTTCTCGTTTTATTTGAAATTTCGACATTTCAACGTCATCACATTCATTGAAAGAAAATGACTTGACGATTTTGATCACGATGACAATGATGATGATAATCATGTTCTTTAGCCACTATGTTGTAAATTTGGCTTCTCAATGAAAAATGTTCTTTGGAATAGTATGGCCAACATGTACTATGTATGTACACACATACATACATATGTATGTACATGTGTTTGACATTCTATAAATGTGAGATTTATGAAATTATTTTTTTTTTTTTACATTTCTTTTTCTTCTTGTTTCTTTCCCCACTCCTTCATACCCGTTTAAACAAAGAAATCTTTGGAGAGTACATATATACCCACTTTTATAGACTACATTAAAATAAAACAACAACAACGTTATTTACTCGCGTACGTGCAGAAAAGCTAAGCAAAGATGAAAATTGAAAAACCATTTAACGAATAAAAACGAACATAGAAAAAAAATCCCTCCGTTAAAGGTCAAACAGTCACTTATACTATACCGAATAGCAGCAGCAACAACAAACACCGCAAACAACGGTCATATTAAAAACCAGTAATAAAACTCACTGTTAAGCACAGAAGAAAAACAAAAAAAAATAAAAGGCACGCAAAGAATATCATGAAATTGAAGAATAAAAGGTAATAGAAAAAAAAATTGCACACGAAAATGAAATTCAAATGAAAATAAAAAATAAAATTTAATATAAACACAACAATAACGATTCACATGGAAAAGTACAATTTCGCTTAAAATTTAGTATATTGAGTGAGTCGTTGAGAGGAAAATACCGTAGAAGAAGGAGAGAGAATTTAATAGCAGTTTTATTTTAAATTTTTACCGTTATTGAAGTTTTATTTTTATTCAATGTTCGATATCAATGTAATAAGGCACTGTATTCAAAACAACAACAATAATAATAAAAAAAATTTAATGTAAAAACAAAAACAAGTAACAGCTGATGCATAAAATAAAGCAGCGTTAATACACTTACGCACGAAGTTACAATAATAAAAACATGTGGTATTGCAAAAGAAAAAAAAGAAATTGAGCAGAAACAAACTGCATATCTGTAAAGTTTAGAGTTGCCATGTGAGGCAGGATTTGGGCATGTAAATTTATAATGTCTGTTGGCTGTACAATAATACTATGTTCAGGTATGCACTTTTATTGAGTTAATATTCGGTTTATTGAGTACAATATTTTAAGTGTTCAGACATAATAATATACGCAGTTCAGCTGCTTATTCAATATTCATTTGACAGCTGGTAAACAAAACAGCAAAACAGCTGTTTCAACAACATTGCTTTTATTGTATTTTTTGTTTGTCGTTGTTGATGTTTGAGTTGTGAAATATCAACAGGAAGTGTTCGGATAATTGTAATATGCACACTGAACTAGAGGTGTCAAACTATCGATAGTAGCACTATCGATAGTTTTTGATAGTTCATAAAAATATATCGATATATCGAATCTAAACTATCAGTTCTTATAAAAAATATCGATATATCGGCGATACTATCGTAACACTATCGGAGTCTCTCCAATAATACATTTATATACATATTTGAATTTAATAGGTTAAAATACTAAATAACGTATTTTGTATAAACAAAAATAAATAAAACCGAACTTTATTTCTTAGTTCAAAAATCAAAAAATTAAACATGAAGTATTTAAGATGAAGGGTCAGTCAACCAATTGTTTTTGTTTGTAAAAAGAAGCATATCAACGACATTTTCTTCTAATTCTGTACGCCTATCCGAAACTATTTGACCAGCTTTACTAAACATTCTTTTCGACTCAGTTGAGGTAGCTGGGATACACAAATACAAATACACAAAAGCAAGTATTTGCATCTCTTTCATATCACTTGAACGTGTCTGGAAATAAAATAATTGTTTTAGTGATAAATAAATACATCTAAGTAGCACATGTTGGTCAGTTAATGTCTTTACTTCACTCTCCATTTTATAATAATACTGTGGGAATCACCAGTTTATAAATGCAAACAAAAAGTTAGTGGAGGAACATTTGAGGGGTGTGGAAACAAAGGCGGCAATCTCCACTTTGTTGAAACAAACTCAATCTCCAAATTTCAGTTCGCATATTCCCAAAAACTTCAGTGAGGATATGGATCAAAGTTGGTCGGCATATTTATCTTTTTCTTCTATACTAATTAACAAAAAAATTCATTATAAAATACAATTGTCTTTAAAAATACAAGTTTTTCTTATTAATTTCGAAAACTACAAAAGTGGAGATTGCTGCCTTTGTTTCCACACCCCTCAATTTACTATCGATAGTGAAAAAAAACTATCGGTAATAGTTAAATGTTTATATTTTGTAAAAAAAAAACATCGATAGTTACGAAAAATATAAACTATCGATACTATCGATAGTGCCATCGATATTTTGACACCCCTACACTGAACATACTTATGACAGTGCTGCATTTTAAGTTTTGCTCAAAATTATAACAATTTGCGTATTTATTGCGCAATAATTAATTGAAACTTTATATGAAATATTGAGCTCAATAATGGCGTTTATTGCGATTTACGTCATAAAGGTGCATGTCTGAACATAGTATAAAACAAAAGTGCTATTAATGTAATTTCATTAATTACTCTTTTTATTTTTATAACATTTTTAACCAAAATTAGTTAGAAAGTGTTGTTTGATGATATTATTTCAATTCTGTCGATGTAATACAGTATGTAGTCATAAAGACAATCTAGCATTTAGAGCACATATTTCGTTTTTGATGTTTCTTCTGGGGCTCGAACCCAGGCTTTATGTCTAATAAGCGAACACACTACCTACTAGATTACGAGCAAGCTTTTAAGCAGTGTATACACTTAGCATTTCTTATTTATTTTAAGTCTTTCGCATAATCGGACAGTCAAATACAAGGCATTGTTTTAACACTTGGAACCAAAACCTTTTGCTTTTATTACTGCTTCTAAACGTCGAGTTTTTTTTTTATTTATTTTAAGTTTTATTATTTTAATAATACATATTACATGTGTAATGGTTTGTAAACAAATTATTGGGTTTAATGACCATAGTTATCGAAGGACAAAGTGTATGGTTTTTGTGCAAAGTTTTTATATTATTCATTATTTTCTGTAGAATTAAATAAACGTATTATGATTAAAATATTTATATTTTATTTCTTATGCAGTTGTAATAACAAATATTTTGAACCAATTTAAATAACAAATATTTACTAAACTCTCATTTATTTGTACATCAACATGAAATATTTACTTTAAGAAGCTGCAAATGAGAAAAAAAAAACCTAAACACACACGCTATATTGTATACGTAGTTTTAACCCAATTTCAATATTTCCTTACAGATTAGCATTATGCGATAAGTTGGCAGTCCTGTTTATCTACCGTTATGCTATTTGTAGCTGTTCATTCTTTTGTCTCAATTTTAACACCAACTCCAGCTGTTACAGTTATACACTCTTAGTTTTTGGGGCAGACGGGATTTCTCCTTCTCTTTCGATTCAATAATGGGGAGAACGAACAAAAACAAAACTCTCTAACATATGTTTTGCTTATACATACGTATAGCAACAATTGAAAGATAACACTGCAATTACTTGACAGTTGGGGAGGAAATTATATACATACATATTAAACAGTGTTTGTGTATGTATTGCATGCATATATATTTTGCAGTAAAACTTTTTCTACATGGGAATGAAGTCAATGGAAATATACATATGTATGTATGTAGGTATGTATGTATTGTATTTGTAACTGCAGAAAGCAACTGAGCGTGTCAGCAGAAAATACAAAAAGAACAACATTTACTCGATAGTGTATTATACTGGCTGTAGCTGTTGTTGTTGTTGTTGCTGTTGTTTGATAGAAACTTAACAACAACAATAATAATTATAAGGAGAGTATATATAAACAAATATGTATACCACATCAACACTTTAATGTAAATAAAATAAATATTGAATATTTAAATAAAAGTGTGCCACATTTGAAATAAAATAAAACAAAACGAAACGAATCGAAACAAAAGTAAACAAACACTCACTCTTTTTTTCTTAAAGTGGGGGTAAACACACACTTGCATACATACATACGCATTTTCTTAAGTAAATTCTATTGTATTACGAATGATATTAATGATGGTGAGAGTTTTATTAGAAAGTAGATAGTATTGGTAATTATTATATGTACGTTATTGATTTATTGATTGATTATTTGTTTAATTGTTTAATTTGATTCTTGTTTGCATTGAGTAAATTTCATGTCAAGTGACACAAATTTGTATCATTAACGAACTCATATAACACCAACAAACAATGAAAACGCAACAACAATGAATTTCAAATATGAAACAAAATTAACACGCTAATCCTTATTTTTAATGGAAATTTTCAGTTAAAATCCAAAAAAAATTTTTTTTTTTTCGTTTTCATAAACAACGCAATTCATGGTGTTGTTAATACAACTTTATTGACATCATTTGCATTTAAAAACAACTTTAAAAGTGTAATATTTTTTTTACACAGCAAAAGTGTTAATTAAATCGATAAACAATAATTCAACATGAAAAAAATATTTCTAAAAATAAATAAATTAAATTATTTTAAAATTTATTAGCAAGAAATATTTGTAAAAGTCCTTGATTTTTACATTTACAACTGAGTTTAGTCAGATATTATGAAATTTCAAAATAGTTTTAAGAAAATTAAATTAAAAAAAATAATAATATTGATAACAGAAATCTAAAACAAAACTTTAGAACCCTCAAGAAGCCTAAACAAACCTTCACTTTTTAAGTACAATGAAACAAACTTCACTGATGATAATAATCACAAAAGCTCTTCTGCCCTAGCTAAGGTGTATTAATGCTACTGAGTATAGCAATAAAACTCATAGATAGTAGAAATTATCGTTCCTATGTAAAAACCTCTGTTTATCGATATAGCTTCAATTGATGTCAACACTGGAACTATGTCTTGAGTCTTTACATTACTGTTACGTAAAAGTTTCTCTAAATCTGTTGTTCAGAGTCGACTGTAAACTGTAGGTTTACATCATGTATAAAATTAACGCACAAATTAAAATTAAGTGGTGTGAGAAGCTAGGTCGTAATCCTGACTGAAGGGTTATGGTAGGATATGTTATGGAAAGGTATGTTAATGTTTCGAGCGAATCTTTTAAAAACATAACTCCATTAAATATTTCCAAATGGCAGCAAGAATAATCGATATGAATATTAAATTTGAGATTAAAATTTTACAAAAAATTTGTGAGTTTTTTTTTTAATAAAATTGTTTAAAAGAAAGCAACAGAAGTTGTTGTCCAAATTTTGTCTTGTTTTTTTAAGTAAGAACCAGGCTAATTGTGAAAATTGATATGAAAATATTGATATTTTGTACAACAAGTTCGACAAGAATTATGGCAATATCAGGCCCAAGTACATAAAAATAAGCATAATTAAATGGATTCACTAATTAACATATTAAAGATAATGAATTTGTATTAAAACGTGATCATTAATTTGTAGCAGAATTGCAAAAGAATTACATTGAGTTTTTGACAGAAATCTGCTGAAAGTCACCGAAGAAATATTTTTTATCATATTTCGTTTTGATATCTGACCTGGGGTTCGAACCCGGGCTTTACGTCTAATAAACGAACACACTACCTACTAGACTACGGCAACTGCAATGTGCCTTCTATACAGTTTTTTACTTTACTTTTCTCTATTAATTTTGCAATTATTTTTTGATTTTTCAATTATTTTTTTAACTTTTTTCTTTCAACAAATAACGCAACAGCACAAAACAGAAAAAATTCCTATAGGCAGTGCCTAACGATTTTTAATGACTTATTTTTGATGCAAGAAGTTCTGTGATAGTTTTTCGTGTTATCTGAGATAAGGGGCTAATACTATGTTCAGATATGCCCCTTTATAGAGTCAATATTCGGTTTATTGAGTACAATATTTAAAGTGTTCAGACATAATAATATACGCAGTTCAGCTGCTTATTCGATATTCATTTGACAGCTGGTAAACAAAACAGCTGGTTGTTTCAACAACATTTTTGTTTTTTTTTTTTTGTTGTTATTGACATTTGAGTCGTCAAATATCAACAGAAAGTGTTCGGATAATTGTAATATGCGCACTGATCATATGGCACTGCTGCATTTTAAGTTTTACTTAATATTATAACAACGCCACTCAAGTATAAAATTAAGGTACACAACATAAGTGGTGTGAGAAGCTAAGGCCGTAATCCTGGCTGAAGGGTTGTAATGTATGTATATATGTATGTATGTATGTATTATAACAATTTGCGTATTTATTGCGCAATAATTAATTGAAACTTTATATGAAATATTGAGCTCAATAATGGCGTTTATTGCGATTTACGCAATATAGGTGCATATCTGAACACCGCATAGAGTCAATATTTTAAATGCCTAAGATACATTAAGCACTCATCGTAGTAAAATTCAACGGCTTTGATGTCGATATTCAATATTCAAATTCGTTAGAAAACTTTCATTTGATATCTAAATTGTAAGTTTGTAGAACAAGTGAATTTGATTTTATTTTAAAGTTTTAAGAACTGACATACATAGATATCTGGGCATTTATTTATAGATAAGATCGAAGAAACACGATCATATGTTAAATTTTTCTTCAACAAAATTTTCTCAATCAATGAATTCTCAAAGGCAACTGTTACACAGTATAACACAAAAAAATAAAATAATTTTCCAAAATTATGAGTGGCATCCAAAACATTGCTTCGCCAGTTCAGAATAGGTTCTGTGTTGTAAAAATGTTTCGAATTTTTCTATTTAAATTGGCGTATTAAAAGAAAAAAAATGTTATTGGCATTATCTTCTGCCAATGTTTACATTTGGTTGGATAGTATAGGAAACCATGAACAACACTCCAAAAATTCTTTCCTATTTGTCATCGATTTTTTTTTTTTTTTTTTTTGCAAAAATTCACAAGAATTTTTCTTCAAGGAATTTGATAACAGTACAACATAATTTGGAGGACGAAAATTAAAAAAAAAAAATGTATTTAAATTTCTTAAGAATGTACCAAAAAAAAGCAAACAAAATTGTATGGTGTTATGGCAATATTACCGTACTTCAGATGAAACAATTTTTTTTTTTAAATTTTTGTATACATACATATGTAGTTATAGAATATTAAAAAAAACTGCAAGGTATGAAGGCATAAAAAAAAAATTAGCATTGGCAATATGTTGCGCTTCGTTGCATTAACAATATGAGGCAGCAGTTTGCAACAGCTGCAGCTAAATTTTTAACCCATAAACAGCAACAAACTAAACTAGAAAAATATTGTGTTGCTGAGTGTTCTTTTTTTTCTTCGTGTGTATGTTTTTGAGTGGCAACAAACAATACGAAAAGCACTGCAAACTTTTTAAAATTGACTGACAGACGTTGATGGTGGCGATATTTTTTGTAGATTGTTGCTGCTGATGTTGTTGATTGAAATAAGAAAACAAAAAAAAAAAAAAAAAAAAAAAAAAAAAAAAAAAAAAAAAACAGCGATGAAAACTAAAATAAATAATGATGTTTGATAGTCACAAAACGGAATGATGATAATTAAGATTTTCTTGAAAGTTTTTGCATGGCTAGGCAAAAACACGCGAAAATATTTGAAACAGTTGTATTTTGTTTTCTTCTTCTTCTATTTTTTTTTTGTTGCTTTAAAAGCTATTATTTTTAGTTAATTAATATTTTTTTAACGTTATTTTATTTTTTTTAACTCTTTCCACAATTTTTTTTTTGTTTTTTTTTTATTTCTTTTAATTTTCTTGCTTTTTAGCATTCGGAAAACAACAACGATTTTCTTCCTTAAAGATCACACTTTATTAATTAATTTAACAAATTAATTAATTTGTTTTTTTTTTTTAATAAAATTTTCTTAATTTTTCACAATTTTTTTAAATACATTTTTTTATTACCACAATTTTTTTTTAATTAATTAATTGATTATTTATTATTTTGCATACAATATTATGGAAATTTTTTTCACAATTTCAGAATGTTTTAAATTTTATTTCATTTTCATATTTTAAGCACACGTTTGTTAACCAAATTTTTTTTTTCTGAAAACTTTTTCACAAAGAAACGTTTAATACCGTGCCCGTATACGTCACATCACGTTTAGTATCTGTGTATTAGAAGGGAAGAGAGTAACGAATCGACACGACCGCTATAACTACTACTACTATTACCGCTATGATCTAATCATGCCAAAAGAAGATTTCATACTAAAAGTTACTCTCGACACAATCGTTCTGTTGTGCTGTTATTTTTTCAGTTTTCTTCAATAATATTGTTGTTTTTGTAAAGACAACAACAACCATTATGGAAATAAATTGTTGGTTGGTTGAATGTGGCTGTGATGACTGACTTGTTTACTTTTTTACTACTGTTGCTGTAGCTGCTGCTGCTGTAGATGTTGGCCTTAGTTAGACAGCTTTGGCAGCACTGCTATTACAAGTATACAGAATCTGTTACCGAGTACTTGGTGGTCTGTTTATATACAAAAACAAAGCACTTATAATACACGAATAATACAAAAACAAAAATAATAATATTAAACAAAACGTCAGTCATATAGTATATAAATTTATGGTAATTTGTGTCTGACTCACGAGACTGTTAAATTTTATTATGAGGTTTCTTTTTTTTTATTATCTCTCATTACTCTGCTCTCCCAAGAGAGTTAAGAAACTTGTACTCGTTTAAAACTCTGCAAGAGAGAGAGAGAGCGTGAAAGAAACACTGTCAGAGAAACAAAACAATAACAACTTGTCAGCCATACATTCGAAAATATAAACAACAACCTGTGATGTTATTTAGTCACGATGTAAACATTGCTCACTCATATGGTTGCTCTCTTTAAATGTAGAAATAAAAAGAAAATAAAAAAACAACACTCTTCTTGCTCTGTAAACAAAATGCATTATATGCGAGGGTAAATTAGAAAGTATTTTCAAGTATTATAGCAGGTAAAAGCAGGCCAATTGATAGGTATCTAAATATTGTTTAGATTTTAAGGCAAATATCTTCTCTCTATAAACAATTCAATAATCTTCTTCGGAGCCGTATTATCATAATTCTTGAATTGAAAATTTGTTACTCCTCTACGTCAAGTAGTCAGAGAGAAAAAAAAAGGGTTTTCTTGAGTTTCTCCACATTTTTATGGATTTTATTGCATTACGTGACTGGCATTTATAAATGGACCATCGTCATATACCTTTGCAAACAAACAAACAAACGAACGGACAAATAAAACATACAAAATAAACACAGACAAATGCCACTTGTACTTGTATATTTTCTAGTAACCAATCATTTCATGCATTTCCCTTCTAAACTGACAGCTACAGTGAGCCGGTATACTTATTTATACATATATCTTCACTGTTTTTCTTTTCTTATTTTTCTTTTTAATTTTCGAGTTTTTTGAAAAAGCAGAAAAAATAATAAACATTAAATCAAAAATGTCATGTACAGTATAGAGCGAAAAAAGAGTACAATAATATAATAATCATGGTATAAGAAAAGATAATAATTTTTATTTATAATTTTTATAAAAATAAGAGAGCAAGTACAAGACACACAGAGAGGAGAAAGAGAAGGAAAATAGTGCCTTAAAAGATATATTGCAGTGTTGCAAAACTGAAATTTTGAAATGGTACTGAACTGTAACTGAAAGAGTACTTTTTTGAAGGAATGGTACTTTTGTAAAAAAAAATACATATGTACATACAAAAAATGCATACAGACCTACTATTTAAAGTCGACTCCAAACGATAGATTTTTGAGAAACTTTATTGTGGCAATTTTATTTCTTTCGAAGAGTTTTTGCCGGAAGGCCGTCGCCAGAGATATTTCGTTTTGATGGAGATGTCTGACATGGGGTTTTAAACATGGGCTCACGTCTAGTTAGCCAGCACACTACCAACTAGACTACAGAAAACCTAACGACTTATTCGTATTCCTCACATACAAAACAAGAACACCTAATTCTGAACGTAAAAGCCCCGTTTAGTCAAACGTAGATGGAACGTAATGTAACATACGTTCGTTTTTAGCATATGAAGAGCTATGTAAATGCTTACCGAAATTACATTATAGTTCGGCAAGCTTTCTCACTGCTATTCGAATTCGAGTCACTCGAATCATTTATGAGTATTATAAGTATTTTTCTAAATTTATGAATCAGAATGAGTAGACGTATGAATCAAACATATTTCGAATGGTATGAGTTTGATGTCAACGTTGTACTCATACTCATTGCAATCTGTTCTTATAAATCAACGAATTAATCAGAGTAGTTGAATTTCAATACTGTTGACTCACTCATACTCAAAGTTTCATGAATACTTATGAGTAGCGAAATAACAATTCATTGCTAATCTGTAGTATATACCACCCTCTTAGTAAAATCACGTTGCGTAATTGAAAAAATCAGAACTACAAACCCTGAGTACTAAGAGTTTCAGGCGGTCCCTGCAATGACTTAATGTGGATTTAAAAAAAACACTCGAAATAATACATCACAATGGACAAACGGTACCACAATAAATCCCAAAAACGCTAAATCTGTGGCTTAATCAAATGTGAAAAGTGTTAAAGAAGTAATACTGTTGATGATATCAACACAGTGTATTCAGTTTTCTATGCATTTATTTTGTTACTCATTTTCTAAATGTATAAATAAATATGTATGTCGGTTTATAAATGAATTTATATGAAGTGTTTGTATAGAAGTGTGAGTATTCAATAATAGCAAAACAAAAGATATAAACTGGTTGGTATAAACAAAAAAAAAAAACAGAATTTATCTCTTCTCTTAAAATTAAACGGTAGTGACCAGACTTATTTATTCTTTACCAAGTTATTACGTCATTTAGTTTTAAATTAATTATCAATAAATCATAAAAAACACTGGATAACTAAAGCCTTGAAATAGTGGTTGTAGCTCTCCTGCCAAGAATAGGACCTAACTGCTCATACCACTTACGTTGTGTGTGTGTTAATTTTATACATGAGTGGCAGGACCTACAGTTTTAAAGTCGACTCCGAGCGACAAATTTTTTAAAAACCTTCATGGCAATTTTATTTACTCTCAGAGTTTTTACCAGAGAGGAAGTCGCGAAGAAATATTTTTTCATATATCATTTAGTTCGAGATGTCTGACCGGAGGTTTGAGGGTCAACACACTACCTACTAGACTACGCCGACTAGAAGTAGGATGGTATGGTGAGAATATTTCAACTTGATGGTCGCATGACTATAGGCTCTCTCCCCCCCCCCCCCCCCCCCCCCCCCCCTCAAGAACCCATTGGTGGACTGGTGGCGGATGCGCGACTGCGCGGGATTCCGGCTATTATCGGAACCGATGCCAACTTCCACCATACGATGTGGGGTAGTTCCGGTACGAACGTGGTGAGTGCCTCTTTGATTTTATTATTAATAATAGCCTAGTTATAGCCAATCGAGGAGATGAACCAACCTTCCTTACTTCGAGTAGAAGGGAAGTTTTCTCTGGTAAGCTTAGGGACTGGTTTGTATCTCAGGAATGCTCGTTTTCGGATCGTAGATACATTACCTTTCATATTGACACGGCAGAGTCTCCACTTAGGACGATTCTTCCGATCAATAGGAAAAACACCAATTGGATCATTTCATTATTAACCCTTATTTCGTGCTTTTAAAATTAATGCGGAGATGTTGTCGAATGCCATAAAAATGAGCAAATCTTATGGAATGTGGGAATTCGAAAGAAATCACTCTCTCAGATATGGATCACTACATTTCAGAGAAAACACAAAGAATATAAGGCCGCTAAAAGCGATCTTATGCATTAGAGGGTTAAGGAATTCTCCTTACATAGCTATCCTTGAACCTTGAACTATTTAAAAAATTTCCTTTTATTTGGGTTCTGCGGTTTTTTGTCATTTTTTAAGGAAGCTAACATACAGCCCATATATGAATGTATCATAATGGACCTAAATAGTAGTCTAAGTGAGACCTCTCCTCTAAGGGGTTCAGTGCGCCTTACTTGACCTAACGTATCATCTAAAGAGTTTCTTTAGCAATTCTAATTTAGGTATTTGGGTATGTTCATAGGAGTTTTATGTGTTTTCAATAAAAATCAAATTAAATTATGCCACAAAAGTCACGAAACAAAAAATTTTGCTTCCAAAATTATCAACATAACGCTTATACTATATTCAGATATGCACTTTTATTGAGCCAATATTTGGTTTATAGAGTATAATATTTTAAGTGTTCAGACATAACAATATACGCAGTTTAGCTGCTTATTCAATATTCATTTGACAGCTGGTAAACAAAACAGCTGGTTGCTTCAACAACATTGTTTTAATTTTATTTTTTTGTTTTTTTTTTGTCGTTGACATTTGAGTTGTCAAATATCAACAGAAAGTGTTCGAATAATTGCAAGATGCGCACTGAACATACTTATGACAGTGCTGTATTTTAAGTTTTACTCAATATTATAACAATTTGCCTATTTATTACGCAATAATTAATTGAAACTTTATATGAAATATTGAGCTCAATAATAACGTTTATTGCGATTTACGAAATAAAGGTGCATATCTGAACACCGTTTTAGTCGCAAGATGGAGCTTATTGAAATAGGCCGGAGACGACTGAAGCCTCTAAGGAGAGCAATCGACAAGAAATTTTGGGAAGTAGTTACATATTCCTTAATGTGTAGTCGACTTAAACCAGGCGAAATTTACCAGATATCATTGCCTTTATAATGAATTAATAACATACATACATAATTGGTCATTATGCTTCTGATACCACTTATAATGGGTGTGTTAATTTGGAGGGACCTACAGTTGAAAGTCATCTCCGAACGACAGATTTTTTTGAGAAACTTTTATACTTTTCTCAGAAATCTACGGAGAGGAAGTTATCGCGGAAATATTTTTCGTATTTCGTTTTGTTGGAGATGTCTGACCTGGGGTTTTAACCTTTTAGGTTTTGTAATATTTTTATTGTACAAAATTTTCTAAAGTATTAACACATTTACGCCGGCGCTAACCACCGGTGACCCGCACTAGACTGCCTTATCGGGCGGCGCGTACCACCGGTGGCCGCACTAGGCTGTCTCATCGGGCGTCGTGTACCACCGGTGGTTCGCAATTGATCATGCTATTAGACGATACGTAATACCAAATATTCAGATCTTTAACACTTCGATTGCCGAAAAAAATACGTGAGAGTCACGTCACGATAGCACGAAAAGTATTAAGTGCAGCCGCCCGTAGACGAGAAGCATGAATTAAAGCGCCGGCGTGAAAGTGTTAAATTATTTTGTCCATTAATGTAATGTATAGTCTACAGAATATGTTTAGAAATTAAGTTGTAGTATATTAATATATTTTTTATCTTTAAATACCGTGTTTAAAATTGTTAAAAAGAGTTTAGAGGCTGGCACAGCGTCGTCCCCTGTGAATACACTTTTTCATGTCTAACCACTTGAACTGTAGTGAAATAAGCAACTTACCTGGAAAGAAATTTAGAAAAATTGAAAGATATTAATAAAAATAATATTTCAATATTAAATTAAATAAAATATAATGAAATAAAATTTAAAAGTATTGTAGTTTCCTTTCACTCATTTTTTTGTCTGTTAGTAACTTGTAATTAACGTAAGTAATTAAAATAGCACCTGGTCACCCTAAAAAACTAATTCATTTACTTTCAGTTTGTTGTAAATTAAGTATTTTAGAGTTGTTGTTGATATCATTATTTACAAATATTATGTAAGTTGTTGTTGTTTAATGGTGTGATTATTATTTTTTTCCCTATTTTTTATGAATAAAATTTTAATACATTGAGCTGACATTATTGTTGGCTAATACAGGGAGGGAGTATTGGAAGTATATTTACTTTACAAGGTAGCCTTAGTAACACACAACACAGCTGATCGTTAGCTGATGACTTTTAAAAATGTTCAAAGTGTTTTGTTTTTGTTTTCATAATCAATTTCGTACTTTAGATTTGAGTCATAATTGGTAAATGTTAACTTTAAGTTACAACCAATTAAATCCCTCTTTTAGGGCCATTATTACAACTTGCCGTTAACTAAAGCGAAGATTTTAAAGGTCTGATAAATTGTTTTTCATTATTATAAGTGGACAATAAGGTAGAAGCGAGCGTTAAGCTAAAAGGAGAATCATCCTACCTTTAACTTTTAAAGTTAACTTTATCTTTGAAGTTGCCATATACACATATGTATTATTCTTAATATGGCAACTTTAAATATAAACAAAATGAGTAAATGCAACAAAACAGGGAAGCCCGTCGTTGCCACTGCTCTAAAAAAACTTGTTTAATTGAGCAGTTTTATCGACATTCCTCCGTCGCTGTCATATTTTTGAAAACAGTTAACTTTATTTTATCTGTAAGTTGTAATAAAGAAAATAAGTTAAAGATAACTTTACAGTTCACTTTAGCTAAAGTTACCTTTAAGTAAACACAAGTTTAACGGCAAGTTGTAATAATGGCAACTGCAAATATAAACAAAATGGGAAAATACAACAACAAAAACAGACGCCATTCGTCGCCACTGCGTTAAATATAAAACTTGTTTAATTGATTCATTACGTTCAGTGAAGATAATGTACTGAATTTTGTAACAGAGTAGAATGACATAATTCTTGCCAGATTCGAAACAACCGATGGGTCAAATTTAAGCCAATAGATGGTCCACCCAATATAACAACTTCTGGCAACTTAACAGGTTTTGTAAAATCAAATGAATTTTCGATGAGTCATGTTAATTTAAAGTTATTTATTGTTTATAAATTTAATATTCTATGAATGTTTGGGGATTTTTTTTTGTGACAAGATGCTTGAAATTTGAGACAGTCAATGTGTCAAGAGTTTATTTGACATTACAACAACATTCATTGTTACGTAGATTATAGAATAAAACAAATTATTTTAATACATATATTATGTCATAAAAAAGGCTGGTGCTGGTAGCAGCATGTATACCATAGATTACCATTTCATAGCACAGTTGTGCAGAGCGAATTCACACACATTGCTTATGCTCTTTTATTTAGTCGTCGCTCAGACTGCGGCGAGTGCACATGTCAGCGGATGCTTTAACAATTTTTTGGAGGGTTACGCTCAAAAAATATTTTATGTTAAAAAATGCTTTATTAAAAGCCAATGTCTTATATGTTCTTAAAACACATTTTGATTGTTTTAATAGTCAAGTAAATAATTTAGATGTTATGAATAGAGAAATATTTTTTTACAGACATAATGCAATATTTAGGAAAAATTTAAAGGTTGGTTATTGGTAGGAGAGCAAATTTATGGACCAAAATTAGATCCCAACAAATATCTAAAAAGATTATAGGTATTTTAAGATTTAATTATTAAGTCAAAGATGTATAACTTTATGCATGTTGATGAAATGGAAATAAAAATAGCGTATATTACTAATACTTTTCTATGACTGTAAACTCTCAGCTTATTTTCGCTCTCTTATTCACTAATGCATAACCAAAAATTTTTTGGTAATCCCTCATGTATACCCTCCATGAAGCTTAGCAAATGTACCAAACGACTAAGAGGACTATAGGATTCACAAAGAATAAAATAATAGGAAACTCCTCATACTTTGGTGAAAGGTCCTGATACTATCAAATTATTAATTATGGAAAGCGAAGAAAAACCTCCAAACGCTTGCTCCATTTAAAAAACCTTTATGAAAGTCTGCCAGCGGTTCCCCCATGGAACCGTCTTTAGTCCAAATTTACTCACTTCTGCACACGCTTTCATTACCACTTCCCTGAAAAATGGTAGATTGTATCTACAAACAATCACACAAAAGTGGAGTCATAGAAGCCCGTAAGCATAGAACCAATGGTTTGAAAAACTTTTAGTATTAAACGCCAATACGATGGTAGGCTTCAGAAAAAAAAATAAGAAATCAATATACATCACAATAAGACCAAGTTTTTATCAACGTTTCATTAAGTTCTTAAACATCGCACAACACTCTATTGACTTACTTTGCTATTTTCATGACACCGGCCAGCAAAGTGCACGAGTCAGTAGACATTACATATGTACATAATTGGCCATTATAACCCTTCAGTCAGGATTACTGCCTAGCTTCTCACAGCACTCATGTTGTGTGCGTTAATTTCATAAGTGAGTAGTCAGGATACATTGGCTGCTTTCAAACTGCTACTGCCTAACAGTCATAAGCAATTCGAAAATTTTGTCTGTTGACGTACCCATACATACCATAATTGGTCAACAACCCTTCAGTTAGTGTTACAATCTAGTTTCTTGCACCACTTATGTTGTGTGTGGAGGGACCTACAGTTTAAAGTTGACTCCGAACGACAGATTTTTGCGAAGCTTCATATAAATTTCATTTACTCTCAGAGTTTTTGCTAGAAATTTCAGCAGCAGAAATCTCAGCAGGAAGTCGTTCAAGAAATTTTAGTTCATATTTTTTTTTTTTTTTGTTGCAAATGTCTGGGGTTTGAACCAGAGATCAACAATGAATCGTTTTTTGCTACTCATAAGTACTTATGAAATTTTGAGTATTAGTAAGTCAACATACTGAAATTAAACTATGTACTCTGATTCAACATTGATTTATAAGTACAGGTTGCAATGAGTATGAGTACAACGTTGACATCAAACTCATACCATTCGAAATATGTTTCATTCATAAGCCTACTCATTTAGATTCATACATTTAGAAAAATACTTATAATACTCATAAATGATTCGAGTGATTCATTGAATCATTCATCAACATTTAGTCTTAGTTGTTGTTGTTGCATTTACAAAAAAAAAAAGAAGAAAGAAAAAGACAAAGACAGCAAGCAAAGCAAAAACACAGAACCTTCTAGTGAGTATTGTAGTGTTCGTATGCGTATCATACTTATTTTGTGATTCTTGTAAAAATCAACAACATCATGCGTATTGTTAAGTATGAGTACGATGAGTACTTCAAACTTTGAATATGAGTAGTATGAGTATGATATTAAAATAAGTATGAATGCGTATAAGTATCAGAAATTATGAGTAGGATTCGAATCTACTCATCTTTTGGAATACTCATTGCTGAACTCTGGTTTGAACCATGGCCTCACGTCTAATAAGCCAACACACTACCTACAATAACTACAATGACTTTGGCTTTGTTGACTGCGTTGCAGAAATTTATTTTGGCCTGGTACCTACTAGTTGGTTCCTACATTTCACTTGATCAAAATTTTAACTATTTTTTCTGCTCACTTCTCGTGAGTGTTGGATTGATTATAATATTCCAAACAATATTGGAACTGTCATAGGGGTCGTAGGGATTTATGTGTTGACATAAATATGTATTTAATCAAAAAATATTCAAAAATTTCTTTAAATCGAAATCATTGAGTAGGTTATCCGATATAAATTTTGTAGTCTGTTGTTTTTAATTTTTTTTAGTCGAAATGAAATCAAATTAAAATAAAAAATAAAAACAGCAGCCTATAATAATAAAAAAATGTGTGTTAATATTATTTGTTGTTGTTGTTGTTTTATCACATGCTCTCACAACTACAGGCGCTCACAACTCATGTCTGACTAGGCTACTGGCCAACAAACAGGCTATAATTTCGTTTTTTATGTCATATTTGCGTTGTTATAGTTGTTTTTATTGCTACGACGACGAAGATAGTTATTGTTGTTGATGTTCCAAACTGAAGGTTTCTTTTACACACACACACACATCACATCTCCATCAGCATTCACAAATTGTTAGTGGTTGTAGCGACTGTTATTGCTTTTTTTTTATTATAATCGTATGATGAGTTTTTCATAGTTGTTGTTCTTATAATTTGTTGTTGTTTTTCATTTGCCTTGTGATAAACAGAAAAATATGTTGTGAAGGACGAATTTTATTTAATAAAATATGAAAAAAAAAAAAAAAATAGCAAAAACAATAACAAACAAACAAAAACACAGCAAAACAAAACCTTAATGTACAAGTAGAGTAAATAACAAAGAGAGACGGAGAGAGTGTGAGATAAAGAGTGGGAGAAAATAATGGGTGCAAAAGCAATGAACTCTAGTCATAATACATTCACGTTATTTTATTCGTAATTTTGCGAGATACGATTACAAGAGTTTAGTTTCATGTATTCAACACCAACTGATCTCACTATACTTTCTCTTGTTCTTCACTTTCCGATATTCCAAACACATGCCACGGGGCGGAATAGTTAAAAATCAGCTGATAAAAGTATTGTTCTTGCGAATCAGCAATGGTAGGTAACTAACATTTAAAAAAAATCATATCTTGTTGGAAAAGTATCACACACTGCACGGATGCAGTCTGATTGCCTGACAAGACGTTGATTGTGTTAAACTATTCAGTGGATATTTTGACCTCCGTTGGATTTAAGCCCACGGTTATTGCTTTAAGAAATAAAGTTGCTTAGTTTCGATAAAAATTCAAAGAAAAAAACACCAGTTAAAATCCTTCCATTGTATATTCCTGTTGTTTAAGACGCCCTTATGTAAGGAATGTCACCTAATCATGGAGTTCATGGTGGTGGAACTACGTAAATAGTTATGGTTGACAGTTATGGCAGAAATGCAGTTAAAAATGTGGATATGGCTCTAATCGACCACGAAGAATGAGATTTGATTGTATATAATTGGTGTACATAGAAGATCAGATAGAGGGAAGTATATCTTGATTAGTCTTAGGAAGTCAAAGCATTATTCATTCCAACGAATATCGTATTGAATTTTCATGCCTGGAATCTTAATGGCTTTTTACTCCCAGAGATCAGCAATGAGTATTCAAAAAGATGAGTAGATTGATTCGAATCATACTCATAATTTCTGATACTTATAAGCATTCATACTTATTTTAATATCATACTCATACTGCTCATATTCCAAGCTTGAAGTGCTCATCGCACTCATAGTTAACTATACGCATGATGTTGTTGATTTCGACTCTCCTTTACTCAACATTTACAAGAATCACAAAATAATATGATTCGCGTACGAACACTAAAATACTCACTAAATGGTTGTGTGTTTGCTCTGCTCGCTGCTCTGTTTTTTCTTTTTTGGTAAATGCAACAACAACTAAGACTGTAAATTTTGATGAATGGTTCGAGTCATTCGAATTTTTCTAAAGTTATGAATCTGAATGAGTAGGCGTATGAATCAAACATATTTCGAATGGTATGAGTTTGATGTCAACGTTGTACTCATACTCATTGCAACCTGTGCTTATAAATCAATGTTGTAGTGAGTACGAATGAATCAGAGTAGTTGAATTTCGATACTGTTGACTCACTCATACTCAAAATTTCATGAGTACTTATGAGTAGTGAAAAAACGACTCATTGCTGATCATTGCTTAATCCACGGTAATTACACCAATTTTAGTTACAGATGACAATAGCAGAATATGAATGTAGCACTTATAAGTTAGTAAACAACATTGGGTTCTTGGTGCATTAAAATCGAACCCTTTCGGACTTACTATTCGCAGATGGACCGCAAGTCAGATGTGAGTGAGGCGTTTGCGTCAAACCTACGGTCAAAGGAAAATTAACGAGTGCACCAAGGAATCACTCATTAATACGGATATCGGGTACCCCTGAATGTGATCGCTAAGTGTTAAAATAGACTCCTTGCCATCTGTCCATATATAAGAGTTGTGGTCGTTTTAAGTTGATGGTTTTGTAGTATGTAATGATGTTGGCTAAGGATTTGCGCCAAAGTAAACTTTTTACTTGTCAAATAAATAAATACATCGCTTAGAGAAGAGTGATCAAAAAAAGATTAAAAGCAAACAAATCTCCTTGGATAAAAATTATCTGAAAATAATAAAAATATTTTCGTGTTCACTTGTCAGTAGATGGACAGTAGATATTTAACTTTTTTAAAATTTATCACTTTGTAATGAAAAACCATTTAAAAAATACCCATAAAACTATTGTTTATTACATTTTCGCTGTTAAGAAATTTAATTTGTTTCTTTTTAGAAAAAAGGGCGTGTTAGCAGTTTCTTACATTCATTTAAATATTCTTACGAAAATGGAAACGGTGTAACATCGTTTAACATAAAAATGATAAGCAAAAGCTACACAAACAAATACAACGAACTTATTTACAACTAAACCAAGAACATCATTATGAAAGAAAAGGGGATAGACAAGTAAGCGAGAACGCAACAACAAGCAACGTGAAAAAAATACACAAACAACAATGAAGTCGCGATAGAGTTGTTGAGAAAGCGAAACAACGAACGTTCTACTTCAAGAACCTTCATCAGACTGATTACGTAACCATATAAAAAGGCAAGTTAGAACAGGCAACGAGAAGAATAAGAATTCAGTCAGTCTTGTGTGAAGACGCGTTGCGTGTGAAGAAAAGAGTCGTGGTTTGAAGATCTCCGTTGTAAAGATCTGCGTTGTAAGCAAAGAAAAATAGCGAACAAGCAAATTATTGTTGGATTCATCAAGTTGTAAACAATGGCACACGAAACGCCGATTTATTTTTACTTTGTTTGCAATCAACGAACTCATATTTTAAACGTTTTTAAAAATGTAAAAATGTAACAATATTGATGACGGCTTTGTAAGGATTATTAGCCACAATTATTAAAGTACAAACGAAGCAATAAAGTACTACGAAGCAATAGTTTAGGATTTACTTGACATTCTATAAAATTTAAACACAATTTGTATATTACAAACATTTTAAAATGTGCATCTCAGAATTAAGCGCTGAAGTATATTTCTCTAAACTTTGACTGTAATTTTGCAGCTCCCTGTAGTCGTAGCAGAATGTTTTAAGGCCTGAAATTTCTTCTTTTTATATCGTTTTAAATTTATTTAAAATTTCTATACAAGTTATAGAAGTTATGGTGTTTGCAACAGAAAAAAATCCAGAACACTTCAGTGTTTCTTTTTACGCTATGCCAGTAAAATCGTTCAATTTTTTATTATCAAGTTCAAATCATTAAAAGCTTCTGGTTCTTCAAAATTTACACTAACCTAGCACAAGTTCTGACAGAAATGGGATAATGACCGCATACCCTATTCGGCGATTGCTTGCAAGTTGGATGTGAGAGTCAGGATCATTCATATGAAGTTTTTCGGTGTAATTTCCATGGTATGTAATTAAATCCGATATCGGCTAAAGAGTTAGTAACTCAGCTAAAGAGTTAGTAACTCAGCTAAAGAGTTAGTCAGTGAAACCCTATTACCTATCGTTCTCAAATCTATCGTAACCTTGAAAATACAATACATTGAGCTTTTGTTGTGTATAGACTTGTTTATGTTAATAATAAAAAATACCTTTCTATAAAACTATATGTACACATGGTATGTAATCTGCTAATGTTTACTAGTAGCTAAACTGCCTATACAATTAATTGTTATAGTGTAGCACGATAATGACAACACCAAGTAAATTCTAATATGTATGTTAGTCGCTGTCAACTTTCTTCTTTTATTACAATACAAGTAAACAAACAGAGAATAATATACTGACATATTAACAGTGTTATTAGACAGTGTAGTATTGTGAGTAAAACACGCGTCAGGATTTTAATGAATTACAAACACACAAAATACATACATAGACAGAAATAATTATAAAAGCCCTCAACCATTCTCTCATTCTCTCTTTTTTCAAATAAGGTTGTGTGTATTACACACCCATACATACATATACGTACATTCACATATGATTTACTGTTATTTATTGGTTGTTTTTTTTTTGTTTACAATTTTTTGTACTTCGAAAGCAGCTCCTCCAAAATGAATACTAGAATCAGTGTTGCCAAGAAGTACAATTTTTTCTATTACCAGTTCCACTAATTATTAAGGATATTATAGTACTCTCACACATTTATGTCATTTTGTAACATCGCAAGTAAGCATGATAGTTTTTCTAGGGATAATGTTTGTCATTTTCAAAATTTTATGTGTTTATGTTGGGAAATAGCAAACGTTACCATAAGCACTTGCTATTATGTTACCGTGTGTGTACTATTATGCCAAAATAATCAAAATTTAGAGTCCTATTCCTAAAGCAGTCCATAACTGATTCGGGCACTTGCACAAATATTATATCGCAATAAACGCCATTATTGAGCTCAATATTTTATATAAAGTTTAAATTAATTATTGCGCAATAAATACGCAAAGTGTTATAATATTGATTAAAACTTAAAATACAGCACTGTCATAAGTACGTCCAGTGAGCAATTTTCCGAACACTTTCTGTTGATATTTGACAACTCAAACGTCAACAACGACAAACAACAAACAGAAAACCAAAATAAAAACAATGTTGTTGAAACAACCAGCTGTTTTGTTTACCAGCTGTCAAATGAATATTGAATAAGCAGCTGAACTGCGTATATTTTTATGTCTGAACACTTAAAATATTGTACTCAATAAATCGAATATTGGCTTAATAAAAGTGCATATCTGAACATAGTATTAAGAACCAATCACAAAACCAACAACTGATGAAAGCATTAACAAGTGCGATGATATCATCGCTTCAGATTGTTAACGATAACACGTCTGCCAAGAAGAACTGCTGCTTGACTACACCCTGTGACCAGCGTTGCCAGTAATTTTTTTTAAAACACTTTTTATTCCTGGAAAAAACCTTGTTTTTAGGAAGAAAAACTTTTTTTCTACTAAAGTACCAAAATTTTAAAAAGAAAGTACCGGAGTGCTTTGACTCTGTCTCTTTCCCTGTTGGTAAATATTTTGAGTTGTTATTAAATTATAAAAAACTTGTTTTGTTAGAAAACAAATTAATGAAATCTTTATTCGATCTCAAAAACTTGCAAAAAAGGGATAACTTGGCACCTGTCAACGTTGCCTTTGACCAAAGCTGTATAGAAAAGATGGGTGTACTTGGGAAAAGTAATGTACATGTTTACTTTAGAAAGCAACAAAAAAACTTCCGTTAGAGCAAATAGGGCATTCTGCTACTTCATTTTTTTGAATGAGCTTTTCCAGACTAATCATTCAGGTCACATGTGGCCAATATTTTGAACAAAATATTTTTAATTAAAGTATACAGCGTAGTACAAAATATATTTAAATTTTTAGTTAAATATCAAAACAAAACGGCAACACTCTTTATAATATAAATAAGCTGTCGTCCTGTTATTTTCCATATCAATGATTTGTTCTTGTGACAGATGTGTCAGTGCTGTCTCTTTATAAAATTAATTCGATTATAATATATTCCATTTCTTTTTAAGAAAGTATGACACAAATACTAAATATGTATGTACAAATGTACATACATATATGTATGTATGCATATATGTATAAATAAAAAAATACATACAATATTTTGCATATGTATACTAAAATACTGAATTTAGGACAGATTATATTTTTAAAGCTGGACACATCATAGCGACCCAATGAAAGAGCAGAGCCGACAATAATAATCCTTAAAAATAAAAAGCACACAAAGAAAATGAAAAGGAGGCTGTTCGTATTCTGTAATATTTTTTCTTCATTAAAAATGTTTTCTCTGTTCCGTTGTAAAAAACTTAAAAAGAAGATTAATTACATGCTATAGTAGTAGTAGTAGTAAATGGCTTTTATTTTTCTTTCCTTTTCTCTTTTTCAAAGAATTTTTATTCTTATTCGGCCTTTATTCAGGTTAATGACAAATGGCTGAGTAGACATCCTGTGTAAGTTAAACAATGAAGGCCAGTGGAGGTGACCAATTCAGGATATGAAAATGCCATTAATACAATGACTCTGCTGCTATCGTCAGGACAACACAACAGTTTATGGCCATTTAAGGCGCATAAAAAACTTTGTTTACAATGTGCGAGAAAATTGTGAATAAAGGACGACATTGGCGGCGTGTATTATATTCTTTTAATTATTTTTACTCCAGTGCAGGCAACCTTACAAATTAGATTTAATGGATTTCCTTCGCATAATAGCGGCTTGCCGCTTTAAAACTTTAAGGGCACATCTTAGCGGTAAACAGTTTTTTTTTTCAGTAAAAAAAATTGAAGAATTTTATTTTTCAGCCTAAATTAAAAATGTGGTATCAAGATAAATTTAATTCTGTAGTAGCATCACGCAAAAACTTATTTCGTTTTGAATTTTGCCAAAAACAACATGTAATTGTTGCGTTTCTCACGTCTCCGGACGGACAAATTTTCTTTGCCTGCTAAAAATGACAAAATGGCATCAAATATTAACATAAGTAAACCTATCGCCTTGTTTTTGACATGTCAGAGACACTCAACTGCGTCGCTAATGCTACCTGTATAAATATATCTTGCGATCGAATTCGAATACGATCGATTCCAGACATCGAAACATTTCGCATATAAGTTACTATTTTGGCCATTACAGCCCTTCAGTCTGGATTACGACCTATCTTCTCACACCACTTATGTTGTGTGCGTTAATTTTATACATGAGTGGTGGGACCTACAGTTTAAAGTCGACTCTGAACGACAGATTTTTTGTGAGAAACTTTTCATGGCAATTTTATTTTATTCTGAGAGTTTTTGCCAGAAATCTGCTGAGAGGAAGTCACCGAAGAAATATTTTCATGTTTTCGTTTTGTTAGAGATATCCAACCTGAGGTTTAAACCGGGAACTTACGTCTAATAAGCCAACGCAATACCTACTAGACTACGGAGACTTCGAATATATAAGTTTATGCAAATAGAGCAAAATAATTGTAGTTTTGAAAGAAGTTTCAACGTGAGCAACAATTATGGCTAAACAAATGGAACATCAAAGTCAACAGCGAAAAATCAACACATGTCACATTTTCATTACGACGAGGTAACTGCCCTGAGATACGTCTAAACAATAATCCTATCACTCAAAGTGACTGCGTGAAATATTTAGGAATGCATATTGACAGAAGGTTAACATGGAAGACTCATATCAAAATGAAAAGGCAGCAGTTAAATATAAAAACATAACGTCTATTCTGGCTGTTAGGCCCAAAATCTCGTTTGAGCTTAAGAAACAAAGTACTGATTTACAAAACTATCCTAAAACCAGTTTGGACCTATGGAATTCAACTTTGGGGAACTTTGAAATACTTCAACGTTACCAGTCAAAAACTCTGAGACTCATTGTCAACGTTCCATGGTATGTATCGAATTTTTCAATCCACAATGACCTTTCCATTCCAAAGGTAATAGACGAAATAAGAAGGTTCAGTGATAATTATTTAGACAGGCTAATTCACCACGACAATCCATTATCTATTGCTCTTCTTGATCAAACCAACGAAATAAATCGACTGAAAAGACACCACATTGTGGATTTGCCATTTCGAAATTAATTATATGTATACATATCTAGTTTTCTAAATATAAATATGTAAATATGTATGTATATACTTAACTACTATTAATTTATAGATAAAATTTGCATAAGTATGTAAGTTGTTGGTCTCAATGGAGTTCAACAAATATGTCAAATAAATATTGTATCAAATTTGCTTATTATCCCAAAGGGATAGATTGTAAATGAAGTTTTGAGAACAAAAAATTATGCCGTAATATATAGTTGCATCGATAAAATACAAAATCGATATAAGTACATATTTAAGTGCAAACGCGGAAATTGACAGGCTTCTTACAATATTCAAAAATTCACTGCCTTTTTCACTTTAAGAAATTACAGTAACAAACTTATTGACAGATGAAACTCACCACAAACCAAAAATGACGAACTTTTTAAGTTGAATGATGAACAATCATTAGCGCAATACTTAACAGAGTTTAAGAGTTTTAATTGTAACATTTTAACATGTGATTTGAGATTTCATTTTGATTCCATGCAATTAAAGATCAAAGAGATGCGTACACTGAAACACTAAATCATACACATATTCTCTCTAATCTATATTGTGTTTCTCGGGCAATTATCACAAACATTTTCAGATGTATGACGGGGACTGTATGTGAATGTGTTTGTAAGCTCCTAGTAATAGTTTTACAGTAATGATTAAAACATTTCAAATAGTAGTATGCGTATGGAAAATATATGTATTAATGTATGGAGAGAAAAAATAACTGACAGTGTTAAAGTTCAGTCTCACAGTGTGAGTGCTGCAAAGAGGAATACAAGAAAAAACAAAATAAAATAAAATAAAATCATAGACAAGAAGTAGCCAGACATGCAACTCTGTCATAAAACCCTCATAAGAATGAACAGCAGTCAGTGATAGAGACAGAGAGAGAGGAGAACAGTGAACGAAATAAATGCGAAAGAAAATACTATAAAACTGTAAAAGTACAACAAACTGAACTGAATGGATAAATGTTTAGAAAAACGATAAGAAAAATAGAAAAACAACACAAACAAAAAAAATAGAGAAAAAAAATTACAATCAAACTGGTCACGGTCTCTTTCATTAAAACAAAGCAGCCAACAGTGATATAGAAATACAACAACGGCACAACAGTGGTGGTCGTTGGGATTGTTGCATGGATGGCTAAATAAATGGTTGGTTGGAAACAGCAGTATAGGCCATAAACGGTACGTCATGATGAGATTGAAATGGCAAAAGAAAAAAGAAAAAAAAAAGAGCGGAACAAAAACAAAAGGTAAGCAATAAAGCAATTAGTGAATTCAAGTAATAAACCCTAACGTGATGCAGCACACACATAGAAAACTCATACTCATGCACCGCCAGCCATACACAATGAAATACACGGAAAGAAAAAATGTGACTCCCATTAAATTCAGAGCATAAACAAAATTTTTTTTTCGCGAATACCACAATACCGTAAGGCTAACCAAAGGAGTTCCATTTTTAAAATTGGATTGTAGTTAAAAAAAAAAACAATTTATTCCATCCTTCTGGCAGTAAAACTTTATGTTTTACAGTTTGATGATACAGTGAGCGCCAAAAGTGAGTAAACACCACTGAAATAATTCATTTTTTTAGGATAGCGAGAAAAGTAAATGAGAATAGTGGAATAAATTTCCAAAAATAAAAACGTTTATTCATTACTTATAAAATGTTAAAACAAAAACAACAGTTCATGATAAAGGAACTATTTTTATACTTAAGAACATATTAGAAAATTTAAAATTATAGTGGGTGGTGACTCACTGTATATTTAATAGTCACAAATTTATTTTAAAATTTCTATAACTTCTTCAAATTTATTTTGTGGTCCATTCTGCTCATCAATTCCTGCATTCAATTGTAGCGTTTAAATATAAAAAATTATTGTTGAAATTTTAATTCCATTTTTATACTTGCTCGTAGTCCTGTCAATAGTCGCCTATGAGGCACACATAGGAAAATTCACGATTATTGCTTCATTTGAAATATTAGTAGACAACAAAATAAAATGTAATAAGGCGAATTCCCTTTTATTTTTTCATTCAACAAAAATTTACATTATTTATTCAGTTGTTGTGATATATTATGAGTACCTAATAATTCTGCAAGAATAAAATAAGAAGAAATCACAAATCGTTCACTTGGTGATGTAGCCGAAATCAAAACGAGGTTGATTGACATAATCGAGAGCAGAGATCAGCAATGAGTATTCAAAAAGATGAGTAGATTTGAATCATACTCATAATTTCTGATACTTATACGCATTCATACTTATTTCAATATCATACTCATGCTACTCATATTCAAAGTATGTTCATACTTAACAAAAGGAATGATGTTGTTGATTTCGACTCTCCTTTACTCAACATTTACAAGAATCACAAAATAAGTATGATTCGCGTACGAACACGACAATACTCACTAGAAGGTTGAGTTTGTTTTGCTTGCTGTCTTTGTCTTTTTCTTTCTTCTTCTTTTGTAAATGCAACAACAACTAAGGCTGTAAATTTTGATAAATTACTCGAATCATTTATGAGTATCATAAGTATTTTTCTAAATTTATGAATCTGAATGAGTAGGCGTATGAGTCAAACATATTTCGAATGTTATGAGTTTGATGTCAATTTGTTTACAGATGAAGAACTGGTAGCTTTAATTGATCCAATTTTACAAATGGATGATACCTCAAAGGACGGTTACATTGATTATCCTGAATTTATGAGGGCCCAACAAAAATCACAACAAAATCAGCAGCAGCAAGCACAAAAGAGTGGCCATTAGCTTTCCATTCCATTTTATATGTTCATTTTTTAGATTATCTCTTGTTTTCCAATTCTTTTTCTCAAGTTTTTAAAACTTCTTGAGAATCCCTTTTTTTGTTTTTAATCAAAACCTCATCTCAAATATTTTAATCAATTATTTTTTTTTTTTGGCAAATTTTAATTATAAAAATATTTGTTGCACATGTTATACTTTTTTTCTACTTAAAATATTAAATTAAGTTTTGACTGATAATGAAAAAGCTCAGTTTTATAATGAAAACAAACTACTGTTTTAACAGTTGTCGTAAAAAAAACATGTACTCAAACAACATGTACATACATGATGTACTCATATTCATTGCGACCTCTCCTTAGAAATCAATGTTGTAGTGAGTACGAATGAGGAATACATTTCATACTCAAAATTTCATGAGTACTTATGAGTAGCGAAAAAACGATTCATTGCTGATCTCTGATCTGAATGAAAAAGTAGTGAAGACGAAACTTTTTTAAACAATCTCGAAAAAAATACAATTAGACCAGAAGATATTCAAAGCATAATTGAAAAAACTGATTTAAAAGACAGCCCTCGTATACTTTAAAAGTGAAAATAAATACAGTATACCGCAGATATTGGCACCCCGAATATAATAATTCCCTGCTTAGTAGCACTGAAACTTAGGCAATCTAGATATTTGCTTTAAAATGTACTGAAACTGTTTAGGTATAATCTTGTCCTCTGGCTCCCTCATCCGTGCGATTCAACGTTTCCGGATTTTTGGAGCTATATTTACCATTAACGCTATACGGCGATTGTTGTCGTTTTCGATCCACTTCTCATCTGCAGTAATTATTCGTTTCAAAAATGGTCAACCGAATTTTTTCGACCCCCTGATATAATAATAATAAATAATAAACAAAATAAATAATAAAAAAAATTTAAATTTCGTACAGTGTATCATAAAAATCCCCGTACTGATTGCAACTAACTGACCATATGGAGGAAATTAGAGCACCTGCTGTCAGAGAGTTACAGTTACAAATAAAAAAATACAAATAAATTGAATAATGAAAGAGAATTTCATAAGAATCAAGGAACAGATACAAAACAGCAATTTCCTTAAGTTAGCCTTAAACTTGAAAATATTTTAAAAATATTGGTAGTTTTTTTTTACATATATTGTATGTAAAATTAAACCATGTACTATTAAGATTGGGTTAGAAAAATTGTAGATCTTAAATCATAAGATAAGATATTGCAAGCAACCAGAATTGGTGCATACATTACAGAGATCAGCAATGAATCGTTTTTTCGCTACTTATAAGTACTTTGAGTAGGAGTAAGTCAACAGTATTGAAATTCAACTATGTACTCTGATTCATTCGTACTCACTGCAACATTGATTTATAAGTACATGTTGCAATTAGTATGAGTACAACGTTGACATCAAACTCATAACATTCGAAATATGTTTGATTCATACGTAGCGTTCACACGCAAATGTTGAGTAAAGGATAGTCGAAATCAACAACATCATGCGTATTGTTAGGTATTATATGAGTAGTATGAGAATGATATTAAAATAAGTATGAATGCGCATAAGTATCAGAAATGAGTATGATTCGAATCTACTCATCTTTTTGAATACTCATTGCTGATCTCTGGTATATACACATCAACGATGGCCGCCCAGAACTATTCATTACATTCGCCCGTTATCCTCGAACGGATGGACTCTGTTGAGTGGCAAAAGTGTGGTTTGCGACTTATAGTACCACTGGTACAGTTGCTCTTCGAGAACGATTCACATTATGATAAAACACTGAATGATTCCGTCATATTTTCATCTTCACATCAAATTCGACATGTTTTTTCTCGAATCCGGCAGAATTATACATGAAACATACATGACATGATGTCAACGTGTTGCATTTGTGCGTCGTCAAACGTTGAATTCTACACTACAAAATACTGTAAAATTTGTCAATAAGACATTGATCATGATAGGAGTTCATTGATGATACAGTTGATCTGGTGGAATTTACTTCTTCTATTACGTTCCTAAGATCATTGCTGTTGTCAAATACATAATACATAATTGTCCATTACAATCCTTCAGTCAGGATTAACTTCTCAACACCACTCATGTTGTGTGTGTTAATTTTATCAATGAGTGGCGGGACCTACAGTTTAATTTTTCATGGCAATTTAGTTACTCTCAGAGTTTTTGCCAGAAAGCTGCTGAGAGGAAGTCGACAAAGAAATATTTTTTCATATTTCGTTTTGATGTCAGACCGGGGATTTGAATAGTGGCAGCGCGTCTAATAAGCCAACACACTACCTACTGATTGTCTGATTGCATACAAGAGTGGACTGGTAGCACTGGTGAACAGTAGGTTAACATGATTTATTGTATCGAGTATTAATTATATTTTCCAAAAATGTATGTTTACCTGGTCAACCACTAGAATAATAATAACTAGAATTAAAACGTTCTTTGAATAAAGATGAGAGATCCGATTTTGAAGATCAGAAAATATTGTTACGAAAATGGAAACGGTGTAACATCGTTTCACATTAAAATGAGAAAAAGCTACACAAACAAATACAACGAACTTGTTACAAGTAAATCTACAAAATCAGTATGAAAGAAAAGGGGATAGACAAGTAAGCGAGAACGCAACAACAAGCAATGTGTACAAACTACACAAACAATAATGAAGTCACGATAGAGTTATCGAGAAAGCGAAACCACGAACGTTCGACTTCAAGAACCTTCATTAGACTGTTTACGTGGCATATAAAAAGGTAAGACAAACCGGCAACCAGTAGTAAGAATTCAGTCAGTCTTGAGCGAGGACACGTTGCGTGTGAAGAAAACAGTCGTGGTTTTAAGATCGTCGTTGTAAAGATTTCCGTTTAATTGGAAAATTAAATTTATTGAGATTGTCTAATATGGTATCTTTATAAACCTTCACAAACGTTTGATGCCTAAAACACATTTGAAGTAAAATTTTTCGCTTGGTTACAATTAAAGGCCTAGTTGCCAGCATTTCCTAAACATGTTATACAATTCCAAAACAGCAGTGTTTTTCTGTTTTTAATTAAAAAAAATTGTATATCTTAAAGGAAATTCTTTACCTGCAATTAATGATTTTGTTGCTGTTTGACAATCAAGTCTAAAAAGGGACACAAAACTAACAAATATTGACCATTTATGTGCGTGTATGTGTATTCATCTGGTAATGTGTTTTAGCCCAGAAAAAGCTTAAATTCATTGACACATGCCATATACGAAAACCAAATAGTAAATAAAGTGTTAATTAAGCGCAAGAGACAGGAGAACAAGAAGAATAAACCATACTGAGAACAGTACAAAACATAATAAAAACACTATACAGTGTGTGGAAAAATGATGTTATCAAAATCAATTATTTGACAATAGCATTCTAAGATTTTCTAAAAATTGTATTCCAATGTTTTATATTATAATAGCAGAGGCGTTGGGAGAGAGAGAGTTGGGTGCCTAAGGCCTTCTACAGACAGTGATAGAACAGCTACGCTGCTGGGCTTAGATAACGCCAGTCAGACGTTAGTTATTGATTTCATTACAAGGCACTGCGAGATTGGACGCTGACAGATCCCTGCCTGACTATTGCAGAGTATATTGCGACGAGGAGGAGTTAGAAACTATAGAAAACCTCGTTTACAACCTTTCAGTCCTTAGTAGGTTGAGGATGAGGACCCTGCCCAAGGCTTCTTTGAAGGTTTTGACTCTTTGTCGAAAGCCGACGTTAAAGCTCTCCATAGATTCATAAATACGTTGAGCTGGTTGAGAAGTACTAGGGCATCAATGTTGTAGTCGTGTGATTCTCGATCCCAAACTCAATTGGGGGGCGAATCTGCGTCCTAGGGTGTGTAAGGTGGCCTGTGCTGCTTACTGCTGCAGTAGAGCGGTTGTATCCAGATGGGGTCTCCGCCCAAAAATCATGCTCTGGACCTCTTCTACACTCATCGAACCCAACCTCCTATATGGTGTTGCTTTCTGATGGACAGCTCTGAACAAACTACACAATGTTAGACTTCTTGACAAGGTCAAAAGATCTGCTACCATTTATATAACTAGTGCTGTACGCACCACCCCTACAAAGGCCTTGTTCGCAATGCTTAACTGGTTTCCTACTGTGTTCCTCGTTAAGCAGGTAGCTAAGTTTGCTGCGACTAGACTTAACCCTTTCCACTCCAATGTCGAGTGACACTCGACAAAATACGAAAAAGAAAAAGAGGCTTGGAGTGGAAAAGGTTAATGCCCTGTCTCGTTGGAGCATCATCTGTTCTGGTCCCTCCTCTATTTTGGAGGTTGATCCTGTGGCCCCATTGAACTACGATTATCTCCCTGCATAATATAGTCTTAACAGGGGTTTTCACTTTCTGATTCCGAGTAGGGAAGACTGGGACCCTGATTGATCGTCGCCCCGGAAAATTCTGGATATATATACCGACGACTTTAAACTCGATAATGGGGTTGGTATCGGAGTCTACTCTGGGAAACTGACTCTGAACATTTCCCTCCGACTATTGTAGCGTGTTTCAGGCGGAGGTAATGGCCATTTACCGGACCATTCAATGGATCCTCGTCAACTGTGCTTCTTTCACCCGCGTCTAAGTCTTCTCTGAAAGTCAGGCCGCCACAGGATCTCTGTCGAGCATTGTGGATAACTCCAGGATCGTTAGGGAATGCCCTTCTTTCTGGGCGCTTCAGTGTCTCACTGGTCTACTCTGGTCTCACTCTGGCCATGCTTACAGGTCATTGCGTTATGGGGAAACACGCGGAAAGGATACAGCTCCCATTTAAGGACTGCTGTCGTGGGTACAGATCCGCCAAGGAAGAGGGGACTGTAATCAACTTTCTTTGTCAATGCCCATCTCTTGCGAGGTGCAGATATAGGTTATTTGGCTCTCCATTTCTTGTCAGCTTGACAGAGCTATCCATCTATTGATGTCAAGAATATAGCTTCGTTTATCAAACTTACGGGCTGGTTTTCCAAGGCAGGGTAGTCTCGCTTGGTAGAACTTGGTCAGTATAGGTACTGAGTTCACCTGTAACGTGAGCTTTTGGTATCAAAGCTACCACTCTAACCTAACCCAACTGCATTTAGCATTTGAATTCAAAAAAGTCTTAAAGCTATTGTCTACGCTTTTGACCAACACTCCATAGAATTTTGACAGTAGACATAGCAAATTGAAGTTAGGCATTTAGAAATAAAAACATTTTTTTTTTTTCCGATAAAAGGGATATAAAGGTACTTCAAAAAAAGTACGAAAAGGAACAGAAAGAAAGTGTGAAATTATTTCAGAAAGCAATCAATGTTTACTCTGACAATTTCTTTTTTCCACACACTATAGAGACTGAAAAAAAAGTGTTGCTGCAAAAAAGTAGAAAAAGGAATACCAAAAACAAGGTTAAATAACAATTAAGTGACAGCGACAACTACAACAACAACAAATGTTTTACATTAAATGCTTTCACATCAAAATAATTGATTCTAAGGAATTTCGAAAGGATATTCATTCACAAGGCATTAACGTTATCGTAAAGTAAACAAATGACGAACATTTCTTAAGACCACAGGAAGAAAATTAAACAAAAAGGAAATAAAAAAAACAATGAAAAATTAAAGGTAAAGGATGAAAATTACCATTACGACGACAGAACAATTAAGGAGAGGATGTGATGTTGACATAGAAATATGGTAAATGTAAACATAGAGAAGAAAGCGACCGATAGGACTAGGATTGTCAGTGTTACCAGTTTTAAATTAAATGCAGTTTTAGCGAAGGCTAGAAAATGAATCATAATTTTAAGAATTATTTTTAATTTTATTTACGATTATAAACGATTGCATTTCTAAAATTTTGTGAACTTTGAGACTTGCTCGCGCACTATATGTACCTAAATAGACACCAGAGATCAGAAATGAGTATTCAAAAATATGAGTAAAATCGAATCATACTCATAATTTCTGACACTTAAACACATTCATACTTATTTTAATATCATACTCATGCTACTCATATTCAAAGTTTGAAGTACTCATCGTACTCATACTTAACAATACGCATCATGTTGTTGATTTCGACTTTCCTTTACTCAACATTTACAAGAATCACAAAATAAGTATGATTCCCGTACGAGGACTACAATACTCACTAGAAGGTTGCGTCTTTGCTTTGCTTGCTGTCTTTTTCTTTTTTCTTGTTTTGTAAATGCAACAACAACAAAGATTGTAAATTTTTATCAATGATTCGAATTATTTATGAGTATTATAAGTATTTTTCTAAATTTATGAATCTGAACGAGTAGGCTTATGAATCATTGCAACCTGTGCTTATAAATCAATGTTGTGGTGAGTACGAATGAATCAGAGTACATAGTTGAATTTCAATACTGTTGACTCACTCACACTCAAAATTTCATGATTACTTATGAGTAGCAAAAAAAACGACACATTGCTGATCTCTGGTAGACATTATGAGGTCGCCGTAGTCTAGTGGGTAGTGTCTTAGCTTATTAGATGTGAGGCCACGGTTCAAACCCCAGGTCAGACATCGCGAACAAAAAGAAATATGAAACAAATATTTCTTCGGCGACTTCTTTTCTGGCAAAAATTCTGAGGATAAATAAAATTGCCATGAAAAGCTTCTCAAACCTCTGTCGTTCGGAGTCGTCTTTAAACTGTAGGTCCCGCCGCTAATGTACAAAATTAAACCGCAACATAAGTGGTGCGAGAAACTAGGTCGTAATCCTGACTGAAGGGTTGTAATGACCAATTATGTTTTTCAGAAAACTGGCCACGCAAGCCAACATTGACTTTTTGTTCTTTTCCCAGAAGCCATTTATCGATACTAGCACTGATATAATACGGTTTTATTCGTAGCTAAACAGTTTAAATGAGTACGAGATAACTCGTAGTTGGCACCCTAGAAGGGAATGCAATCTACGAGTTATCTCGTAGTCGGCAGTCAACGTCTTAACCAACAGGGATCAGGTGCAAACCAGTATTTTTGCTGTAAATTAAATACTGAATTTTTGTCTAACAATATTTAGGCTACTTTCAAGCATAGGGGAGGTTCAGTATGTGTGTCTGGGATGTGTTTCCAGTTCAGTAGTATGGTATATTATTTATGTAGACAGTAAAATGGATCCATTCCAATATTTGGGCATTTTGTAACAAAATGTGAAGCAAAACGCCGATAACTTAAATATTCTGGCCACAGTTGTTTCTACCAGAACAACGATCCGAAGCATATTGCGAAGCTGTAACTTATCCATAGCTGCTCAAAACTGCTTCCAACAAAAGCTACAGGCCCCTGATTTCAACATTATTAAGCATACTTGCAAAATCTTGCCTGTAAGCTCTATAAGTATAGTATCAGCACAGTTAAAGCAGTTGAAAGAAAGAATTAGGCGAGCATGAAACAACATAACTCGGAATTTTATGTCAATCTTATGCAGGCAATACCTCGACATTTGGATGCAGTAATAATAGCAAAAGATTTTGGTTCCAAATGTTAAAACAGTGTCTTTTATTTGACTGTCCAGTGATGCGTTTGACTTGAAATTCGTTAATATTGTTTTTCTTTTTTGTTTTAAAAATACTTTTTAAATAAAAAATGCCAAGTATATGCACATTTATTGCGTAAATCGCAATAAACGTCATTATTGATCTCAATATTTCATATAAATTTCCAATTAATTATTGCGCAATTAATACGCAAATTGTTAAAATATTGAGTAAAACTTAAAATGCAGCACTGTCATAAGTATGTTCAGTGCGCACATTACAATTATCCGAACACTTTCTGTTGATATTTGACAACTCAAATGTCAACAACGCCACAACGCCAAAAAAGAAACAAAACAAAAAAATAGCCAACTGTTTTGTTTACCAGTTGTCAAATGAATATTGAATAAGCAGCTGAACTGCGTATATTGTTATGTCTGAACACTTAAAATATTGTACTCAATAAACCGAATATTGACTCAATAGAAGTATATATCTGAAAATAGTATCATACATTGTTTAAAAGCTTTTTTAATTATTTATAAATCCGCATTAAAATTGTTTTGAAATATTCCGTTGAAGTGGAAAAATCGCCATTTAGAAAAATCTCATACCTAGAGTCCAATTATATGTACGTTTGAGCCCCTTTAGGTGTTGTATTCCAAACAATATATTTCAATATTCATTCCATATTTAAACATTCAATGATATAATTCGATGCTTGTTAGTAAATTAGACTACTATTGAGAGTTACCCTCGTAATAATGGAAAAATAAAAATGTTTACATTTAATATTCTTTCAACACTGTGATAAATAATATGTGGGAGTGGTGATGCCATCGATCAAAACTTTACAACAACATTAACATTAAACAATAATGCCATTATTCGTTATCTTTTTTTTTATACATATTTTTTTGCTATTGTTGCTGTTAAATAGCTGGTATAACCGATAGTTTTGTTTAAACGGATGAATGTGGCCAAACAATGGACAGGAAGAAACTTCGTCAATGATATTTGTTACAAAAAAAAAACAGAAACTTTTTCATTGGCAAAGATTTCAAAGGCAAATTGTATAACAAAAAAAAAGAAAACAAAAACAGCAATTGTTTGCAAAAATGTTAAACAAAAGAGAGATAGAGAGGGAGAGAAAAAACAACAATATGGTGGTGGTAATATTAAAACAATAGATGTGATGAAACAAAGAATAAAAAGTTATCAAACAGGAAACCTGCTGGTTTAATAAATTAAAGGCGACACTGAAAAGAAACACAGAGAAAGAATAAAAAACGGAAAGGAAAGGAAAAAAAATATACCGGAATTGTATCCTTAATTGCAGGACACCTGCAGTGGATGTTAAACACAATAACCAACCCTTTAAGAAGAAAAAAAAAACAAAATTGATAAAAAAAAAAAAGTGTCATTAAATAGGATGTGAAACAATTTAGTCAGTATCAGCCACTTTCAAATAAGGGAGTAAATGTTAAGCAGTATGGAATATTGGGATATTGTACAATATTGTATTGTAAAGTATGTTTGTATAAAAGGAAATATTTATAACAATACAAAAGAACAATTAAGGATTAAAACACTTAAAAAACATAAATAATGTCGTTTTGCCGCTAGAATTCAAACAATGAAACCCTAAGCTTTACCTTGCGGTGGCGTTAGTGTGTCTAACATTGCCACGCCCCACAAGTAGCCATAGCAACATTGAGTAGTTGTGAGACAGACAGTCAAGGATTCAATTCCCATAGGAGACTTTGGTCAATCGCACTCTTTTAAAACAAAATCTGTAGATTATATAAAAAAATAAATTGGTGACAATGAATCGTTTTTTCGCTACTCATAAGCACTCATGAAATTTTGAATATAAGTGAATCCACAATATTGAAATTTAACTACTCTGATTTATTCGTACTCACTACAACGTTGATTTATAAGTACAGGTTGCAATGAGTATGCGATACAACGTTGACATCAAACTCATAACATTCGAAATAGGTTTGATTCATACGCCTACTCATTCAGATTCATATTTTTAGTAAAATACTTATAATACTCATAAATGATTCGAGTGACTCGAAGAAAGAAAAAGGCAAAGACAGCAAGCAAAGCAAACACACAACCTTCTAATGAGTATTGTAGTGTTCGTACGCGAATCATACTTATTTTGTGATTCTTGTAAATGTTGAGTAAAGGAGAGTCGAAATCAACAACATCATACGTGTTGTTAAGTATGAATATGATGAGAACTTCAAACTTTGGATATGAGTAGAGCGCTTCCATGATATTAAAATAAGTATCAATGAGTTCAGGAATTATGAGTATGAGGTAAATATCAGTAGTATGATTATAATATTAAAATAAATATGAATGCATATAAGCATCAGAAATTTTGAGTATGATTCGAATTTACTCATCTTTTTGAATACTCATTGCAGATCTCTGATGATAACGCAATCCATTTTATGTTAAAATCCAAAGCTATGTAAAAATAGACTAAAAGTCTGACGAACACCCCCTTAGATTATTAAGGGAGAATTGAAATCTATTAATTTTATAAATCAAAAACCTATGCATTTAAGTTTTTGCAGGATAGCTGGAGGTCTGTAATTTAACCACTATACCCTAATAGCCATGGACCGAGAACACTTTCATTAGTATTAAATTTATGAATGGTAGAAGTCGCCGTAGTCTAGTAGGTAGTGTGTTGGCTTATTAGACGTAAGACCGCGGTTCAAACTCCAGGTCAGACATCAAATCGAGAATATGTAAATATTTCTTCGGCGACTTCCCCTCAACAGATTTCTGGCAAAAACTCTGAAAGCAAATAAAATTGCCATGAAAAGTTTCTCAAAAGTCTATCGTTCGGAGTAGATTTTAAACTGTAGGTCCCGCCACTCATGCATAAAATTAATGCACACAACATAAGTGGTGTGAGAAGCTAGGTCGTAATCCTGACTGAATACATCAGTATAACAGTTGATAAGATAATCATTTGTAAAGAATTACTTAAAATTCCAAAAATATAACATCAAACAGTTCAAGACGTAACACAGCTCGATTCGACATTCACTTGGTACAGAACAGAGATCAGCAATGAGTATTCAAAAAGATAAGTAGAATGGAATCATACTTATAATTTCTGATACTTATACGAATTCATACTTATTTTAATATCATACTCATACTACTCATATTCAAAGTTTGAAGTACTCATCGTACTTATACTTAACAATATGGATGATGTTGTTGATTTCGACTCTCCTTTTCTCAACATTTACAAGAATCACAAAATAAGTATGATTCGCGAATGAACATTACAAAACTCACTAGAAGATTGTGGGTTTGCTTCCGAGTCACTCGAATCATTTATGAGTATTATAAGTATTTTTCTAAATTTATGAATCTAAAGGAGCAGGCTTATGAATCAAACATATTTCGAATGGTATGAGTTTGATGTCAGCGTTGTACTCATACTCATTGCAACCTGTACTTTTAAATCAACGTTGTAGTGAGTACGAATGAATCAGAGTAGTTAAATTTCAATACTGTTGACTCACTCGTATTCAAAATTTCATGAGTACTTATGAGTAGCGAAAAAACGATTCATTGCTGATCGCTGCTACAGAAACATAAACCGAAAGCAATTAGTTACTGTTGTTTTATAAAATTTTGTTCAGCCATTCAAAACCATTTGCTATTAAAACAATTAGAAATGGAGAAGCAATTGCAAATAAATATTGAAAAGAAATCAATTCTAGAACAATAAAAACTTTCAGTGAAAATGTTCAATACAATTCATCAAACTCTTTGCACACAAGGACTCGTATCTTCTGTCGAGAAAGTCACCCACTAAGGCAATCAGCTGATAACTACTGCTGAAAGCAATACAATGAATACATACTCGTACATTAAATCAGTATTGTTTTTATAATTTTCATTATTGCTCTGCAGCTACATTAAAAATTCATTTGTAATTGTTATGAAGTAAAATTGAAATTTAGAATGAATTTTTTCTCTCCTTCTTTGTTTTGCCAATTGGTCTGGTTTTAGCCTTCGTTTATTATTAAATTTTTTTTCAGTCATAATTGAAAATATGTATTCTACTTGGTGCAGTTGCAACAGCATCCGTTTTGCCTAAAGGCGCTCATTTTCATTCCTATTCATTTGGCTGGCTTTAGCTCTTGCCTTTATACTTCCGTTTGCTTTTAGTTTTATTTTATCAAAAAAAAAATGTTTTTTTTTTGTTTTACATTGACCTTTAGTACGTGAATTACTGCGGCTCTCGGTCGAATCACGTCATAACCCTTCGTTTGTGAATAGCAAGCAAATAAGACCACAGATGTCAGAAACAGCAGCCGAAAAGGAATTACACAAAAGGTTGCCTTTTTTAGTTTCCATTCAAAGAAAAAAGAAATCTACTTCTAGGGTGCCTTGTGATATTTGTTTTGTTTTTGAAACTATTTCAACGAAGTGTATCTCTTAGCATAGCTCATCTGGTTCATTGAAATTCATAAATAAAATCAAAAGAAGGAAAATTTTGAGAGATCGTAAAAAAAGATGGAGTAAACCTATACAAATCGGATAAATTAATTAACTGAACAAGTTTATCGTTCCGACCGACAACACATACATACTGTTACGTTTTTACCTTAAAAAAAAACGTTTAAAATATGAGTTCCTTGATTGCAAACAAAATAAAAGTAAATTTGTGTTTAGTTTCAATTAAACTCTTTATTGTTCGCATTACTTCTCTGTGCCCTCGTATACAACTTGACGAATACAACAACAATTGCTTGTTCGCTATTACAACGCAGATATTTGCAACGGAGATCTTTAAACCACGACTGTTTTCTTCACACGCAAAGCGTCTTCACACAAAACTGACTGAATTCTTACTGCTCGTTTCCGGTTTTGTCTTGCCTTTTTATATGCTCGCTTAAACAGTCTGATGAAGGTTCGAATCCCAGATCAGACATCAAAACGAAATATGAAATATTTCCTCGTCGACTTCCTCGCAGCAGATTTCTGACAAAAACTCTGAGTGTAAACAAACTTGCCATGAAAAGGTTTCTCAAAATCTGTCGTTCGGAGTCAGTATAAAATTAAGGCACACAACATGAGTGGTGTGCGAAGCTAAGCCGTAATCCTGACTGAAGAGTTGTAATGGCCAATTATGTATGTATGTATGTATGTATGGATATGTTAATAAGTAAAATTGCCGTATTTGGGGCTTAGAAAACTCACACGTGGTCTTACTGAAGCCAATGCACCCACTACGAGTGACTGTTTGGAGCGGAGGCATCATTGGCCCATATTTCTTTAACTATGAGGCAAACGCAACCATTACGGTCAATGGAAACCATCCTATCGCACCGTGATAATCGATTTTTTTTTGTATGGTATTCATGAGAAACAGTATAGTGCAACTTGCCACACATCTCATGCCGCAATCGATTTATTGCGTCAAACGTTTAATAATCGTTTAATTAGCCGAAATAGTGAAGTCAATTGGCCTCTTAGAAGCTGAGATTTGAGCGCCGTTAAAGAAAATTGCCGAAAAAACCAGACACAATTGAGGACTTACTTCAAAAAGCAGTACGAAATGCAAGATTTCAGAGCCACATTGAGCCTGTGCTCCATTGAGATTTAAACTATATATGTATTGACGTATGTACAAATTGTAGCAAACCATCTTCTAAATTAAAATCTATTAACTTCCATCAGCGCTACCATCATACTTCAAAGAGAATAATTTAAACGTCTATAATATTGGACAGAATATCAGAAGGTTAAGTTCTCTGATTAATTAATTGGTCCAAACAGCAGTAATTAAAAATCACGCGAAAAAAATTAATCGACTTTAAGCAATTAAAGAAGAAGAAAAAAAACCTGAATCTGTCATTGCCAAACTGGACAAGATATTTAAATTTTTTTTTCACAAATTTCAATTAATTTTGTTCAAACATACTTGTTCTCTTATGTTTTTATTATGTTGCATTATTGTAACATAAAATTTATTAAACCAATTAAAAAATTTCATTAAATTTTTATAGTAAACAATTTATTTTCCTTATGTAAATTGATTTTATCATCATTGTTGATTTCATATCACATACATATGCATGTATGTATAATCGATAATATTCTCTCTATCACAATAACACACTTTTGCTCTTACTCTCTCTCTCTCTAGCTTTGTTTCATTTTTTCTCTGTCACTTTTAATATACATACTCTGTTAAATTGTGTACAAACAAAAACTGTGTTCGAAAAAAATCGAGAAGAAAAGGAAAAAGAGAGAAACCCAAACAGATGTTTTCTAAATATTGTAATACCTTCACTACAAAAACAAAAATCAGCTGTTTTCTACAGCCCCATATTCAACTCAGAAATGATTGGATATAAACACCAGAAAAAAGCAAAACAAACACACATGTTTTGCTTATGTATTTTTGCTTTGTTTTCTCTTATTTTGCTTTCGCCAACTGCAGTATTAGGGTAAGTGGATCCAACGCCGGCAGCACAGTAACAGAACAGCTGATGCAACACAAAAAATAGATAAGTGTTACAGTAATACAAAGTAAATGAGAGCGAATACAGAGAGAGAGACCCCATGAAATATAAGAGAGAAGTATTTACTTTACAGAACTTATGCATTGTTTACATTCTCATGTAATTCTATGGAAAAATGTAGAGGATTTCTTCCGTTTGCATATTTTTTTCTTTTCATTTAATTGCTGGTGCTGTTGGCTTCAGGAAATGGTTGCTCATGAAATTTATACACTGCGCAAAAATAATAGATGCGTATGATAGATGCTGAGTTTTTATGTTCTTTTACACAAATTCCCACTGTATGCTGTCTTGTATTATTTAGTATTTCATTTAATTCTATTACATTTCATTTAATGATTGTTGTGATAAATTATCTATGCCTCTGTTCCAACAAAATATAAAATTGTTAAAAATAATAATACTGAGGCCGTACATACAGTTAAAGAAAAATATGAAAAAAACCTACAAAAAATCCTTTCGATAAAATAATAAAAATAATGTCACACCATTAAAATGGTTCAACATTAAAGAGCATTCTTCTAAGGGCCTTTATTACTACTTGCTGTTAACTAAAGGGAGGATTTTAAGGGCAGATAAATTGCTTTTATTATAAGTGGACAATAAGATAGAAGTGAGCGTTAAGCTAAAGGGAGCATCATCCTGCCGGTAACTTTTAAAGTTAAGTTCATGTTAGAACTTGCCATACAACTGCCATATTATTTTCAACTTCAAATTCAAACAAAATGAGCATATACAACAACAACAAAAACGAAGCCCGTCGTTGCCACTGCGTTAAAAACAAAACTTGTTTAATTTGGTAAATGTTATCGAAATTGCTGCGTCACTGCCATATTTTTGAAAAAGTTGACTTTATTTTATCATTAGGTTGTAATAACGAAAAGAAGTTAAAGGTAACTTTAAAGTTCACTTTAGCTAAAGTTACTTTTAACTAAACCCAACGTTAACGGGAAGTTGTAATAATGGCCCTAAATACACTTTTTCTGTTAATACCATGTAGTAATCTTAAAATATTAAAAAAATGTATTCAAGAATTAAAATGTTGGAATTTTTTAACTGCTTATACTCGATTAAAAGAATATGTTTATGGATTGTAAAAAAAGTAAATAAACTATAAACTAATTTGTGTACATAAACTCAATACGCTGATAAATAAATAAATAGAAAAATTTATTAACCTAATCCGAGCTAATAAAGACAACACAACAAATTTAGGGGAGAAATATTTAATTTCCTGCCAAAGTAAATTTTTTTTAACTCGTTAAACTTTTCTGGTGCTATTTAATAGCTTCCAATCCTTTTTATAGAAAAAAAAATAAAAAAAAAAGTATTTCTTAAAACACTAAATAAACATTGTTTCCAAATCATGCAACCGTTTTGTTAAGTTTGAAAATACAAAATAATCCCAAGGGACTAAATATGACGAATAATATATGTAGTAAGCAACGAACCTTAATTGATTGGTATTGTCCATCTCAATAGTGAAAGCGAATGTGTCCTTTTTTCCTTTAATTTATGACTTAAATGATGCAATAAGTTAAAATAGTTGACTAATATTCGGTTGATTTATATATTGCTTTTTTCGGAAAGATAATTAACAATTAAAAGATAGATCTGGGTCTGGCATCTTTGGATACTGTGTACCCCAACCATTCCTCTATACTGATTGTTAATTTGTCTCAGATGTGGGACAAATGTGAGAAGCTAGGCCGTAATCCTGACTGAAGGGTTGTAACGGCCAATTATGTATGTATGTACGTGGGACGCATGTCTCATACATGTTTCCAGGACGACACGACTCTATTGTGTTGAAACATCGCAGCATGCTTTATTGAAACATCTTTTGAAGATTCTACCACTTAGGTTATCTCATGCCTCTTCAACGGATGATCTTCCAAATACCATTTAGTGGATTTTCCACTGGTCGAACTCGTTTAAACTAGCTCACTTAATTCACCTATGTGCCTTAATTTGTATACTTGAGTGGCGGGACCTAAAGTTTAAATTCGATTCCGAACGACAGATTTTTTGAGAAACTTTTTCATGGCAGGTTTATTTACTCTCAGAGTTTTTGCCAGAAATCTGCTGAGAGGAAGTCGCTGAAGAAATGTTTTTCATATTTCGGTTTGATGCCTGACCTGGGGTTTGAACCATGGCCTAACGTCTAATAAGCCCACACTATCAACTAGACTACGGCGACTTTGAGTCGAATAAAGTTTGTCTTCTCACACTACTCTTGTTGTGTGCGTAAATTTTATACGTGAGTGGCGGGACCTACAATTTAACGTCGACCCCGAACGACAGATTTTTTGAGACATTTTTTCATGGCAGTTTATTTACTCTCAGAGTTCTTGCCAGAAATCTGCTGAGAGGAAGTCGCCGAAGAAATATTTTTTCATATTTGGTTTTGATGTCTGAGCTGGGATACGAACCCGGGCTATTACACTACCTACTAGAATTACGATACTCTGCAGGAAAAAAGAATGCTCATTTACGTATAGAATGTTACCAGAAATTATTGATAATAAATGCCGAAGCATCGAAATATTGGCTATTGTGCAGTTGTATTTTATTTTATATTCTTGTTTTTTTTTTCTTTAATTAAATAAATACAGTTATAGTACAAAATATGTCCTTTACACATAACAGAAAGAATTACGAAAATCCATCCACATTTATGGAAAATATTTAGGATTCTATGCGCACCTAACTAATAAGATATTCTTTTTCAAAAATTCTTTATTCAAAAAATGTGAAAATTAGATCTGCTTTTAAAGGGTTAATAAATGTTTGAATGATTTTTGGTTTACAACGATTCCTGTCTAACGTCAATTAAAATTTCATTGAATTTTAATTACAAATCCGCATAGACGGGCTGCATTTATGTTCAAACTTCCTGTAATTTTTTTTGTTTTTGGTTAAATTTTGTTTTTGTTTTTGTGAAATTACCTACAAAAACAGGTTACCGTCTCTTCAACATCTAACGGCAAAGAAATTTGAGTTGCGGCCGCCGTTGTTGAATGATGATTATGATTGTTGTTGCTGTTGTTGTTATTGTTATGATTTGTTGTAGTATTGCGAGGCACTGCACGACCAGGAACATGACGTGAGGAAGAATGCAAAAAGGTTGCCGCAAACGATGAGGACGACGACGAGGACGATGTTTGATTTGTTGCCGTCGAAGACGACGAAGGAGTTTGCGGTGTCGATTCGGCATCAGCCAAAGGAACTTGCGAGTAACGTACTAAAATGGCGCGACTAACGCGATTACTTCCGGTTAAATTTGATATGGCCCAGTTCATAATGGAACTTTAAGCCTTCTTTTATTTATTTTTGACTTCTTTTATTTGAAATTTTAATATTTTTTTTATAGAATATTTCGTTTTAAAACGAAATTATTTTTTTGCTATTTTCAACACAACCCATCATGCACTACCAAGGAATGTCAAATTGAAACTGAATCCCTGTAAATGACTCGAAATTTTGTTGCAAGAAATATGTAGATGTGCAACACATTTACACTTATACTTATGAAAAAAAAAACTAAATAAAAAATAACATGCTAAAAACAAAAACAAAATAACAACAAAAAAAACCAACATTCAGAGCCATTAGTGGTGGCAACAGCACGGATTGTTGGTTCAAGTACAGTGATCGAAATTCAATGAAAGTCACGTGCTCCTTTTATGGGAATTGCGTTCTAAAGGCCGAAATTCGATTATAAGACGATATGTGATGAGATTTGAAATTAAAATTTTTACTTTCATAAGCCAAGGTAAAATCTTTAAGAAAAACAGAAGGCTTCTAGGTTTTTCTTCTAAAGAACAAGTGTCGTATAAGTGTGCAAAGGTTTATTGTGAGTCACATTAGGAAAATAATGGGTATAATCTTAATGCAAAGAAACCAATCTGAATCTTTAAACTTTATTTTTATACATACATACATACATAATTGGCCATTACAACCCTGCTTCTCACACCACTCATGCTGATTTGTGTGAAGATAAATTCAAATTCAAAAACCAACAATTTTAACAGAGCTAATGTTAGAGTTAACAGAGCAATGTTAAATGGTTAACGAAAATACGAAAAATAGTCAAGGAAGAAATCACCCAAATATACGATATCAGGGACTTGGCTGCAGATATCCGACTATATACAAATTGTAGTCTAAGGTGTCCCTAATAAAACCCAATAAGTGGTATATCCCAAATAATTTTGGAACTGGAGATATTGGGCTTCAAATATACCCTATGTTAACAGTGCCTGGGTAGGATAACGGATGATGGATATTGTGGAAAAATGGGACTTGCCGCAGATATCTGTCCATATACAAATTGTAGCCTAAGGTGTCCCTAATAAAACCCAATAAGTGGTATATCCCAAATAATTTTGGAACTGGAGATATTGGGCTTCAAATATACCCTATGTTAACAGTGCCTGGGTAGCATGACGGATGATGGAGATTGATATTCGAACCCGGGTTTTACGTCTAACAAGCGAACACACTACTAGACTACTGCGACTACAATTCTATTCTTATAATGAATTTAAATAATGTTATTAAAATCGTTGTCATTTATTCAACTTCGTGACGTAATGGAGAAACTGCAATGGGTGTCTTCGTATCTCTTCTCTTCATTTCCATCTTTAATATTTTATTCGTTTGAAAAGAACAACAACATGTTGGCCATCTCTTTAAATGCAATTGATTCTGCTCTTTCAGTTCTTTATAATTTTAATTGCCTTCCTTTAATTAAATTTCTCTCAATGTAAACTCTGATACACACTTGTATGCATTCACTCACATTCGCCCCTCGTGTGCAGAGGGAAACAAAAACAAAAGGCACCATTGCCACCAACCCACTGAAAGTGCAAGAGGTTGTACACATATTTGCAAAAGTAGCGGTTACACACAGAATGGCACATAATGCTGTTAAGGATGGAGGTAAGTGGCGAAGTGATGTTTATATGGGGATATGTGTAAACGCATATACGTGTGCGGTGGTGGTAAAAGTCGTGTTTGGAAAAAAAGAAAACAATAATAACCTCTCTACATAATCATACAAATCAATGTTACATTTACAATACAGCTAATAAAAGAAAATTTAAAACACAGAAAGCACACTTTAAGTGTTGAGTATTGACAAGGCCAAATAGGGTGGCAATACTTAGTTGTAACGATAGAATGCTGTCAGTTTTCAAATGAAACGAAAAATTACTTGAGACAATGCGTAAATCTTCTGAATACTGAAGAATCTTGAAATAGTTTTTTTAGAAATCAAATTTAAATCCAGCTATTCATAGGACATCTTGCGTTCCTTTTACATACTTACTGTAAAAGCAAACTACACTATATTGTCGTCTAATGATAACAAAAAAATCTCGTATCATTATCATTGCTCGTACATATTTCAAGGTAAAACATTATCACTATAATCAGCAACACCATAGTCATCATCATCATAATCATCACAATCATCATCAAGACTTCTTGCCATAACCTCAACCTAGCTACGGTTTATAATATAGTCTGCCCTCAAAACCAATACAATACAATACACTAACATAGCATAGCATCAAAAGAACAGAAAACTAATATTGGAAAACCGTAATTTAATTAAATGAGAGGCTTTATTCTTTTTAAACTGAAAGCAGTCTTGTCTACGTCATTCAATGCACGAAGCACTACCGTTTCTTGGAATTTGCTTACACACACACATACAAATAAACCAATAACTACTACAGCATGCTGCAGATAAATGTTAAAACAGATATAAAATTGAATAATATACAATAAAATTACAACAAAAACAATACAAATAAAAAAGAAATTAAACTTAACTGTTTAAATTATTAAAATACAGACATATAGCACAGACATAGTATATACAGTGACAAGCAAAAGTGGTTAGGAAAATGGAAACGGTGTAACATCGTTTAACATTAGAATGAGCAAAAGCTACGCAAACAAATACAACGAACTCGTTTGCATATACCAACAACATCAGTATGGAAGAAAAGGAAACAGACAAGTAAGAATGAAAGCAACAACAAACAACATGAGAGTACACAAACAACAATGAAATCGCAATAGAGTTATCGAGAAAGCGAAATCCTGAACGTACTACTTATGCCCGCCACTGTATGTATGTATCTACCATATCTCCATCGACATGGCAGGGGATTTTAGTTTACTGTTCGATATTCAACGAATGGGTGGGGCAAATAAATTTTAAATTTAATCATTAGCGACTACTAGCACCTGCTAACAGCTTAAAATCAAAAAAGGTTACTGCTTTTTATGGATGTTAAAGCAATTAAGACGCCTAATATTAGGGTGGGCCAGATCCTAATATCACATTTTTTAAAATTTGCTTTGTTTCCCATGTACACACAGTTATGTAGAAAATTAAAGAGCTCTGTAGATGCTATCAGTTCATCCAGACATCCTGGCTCGAGAACTGCTCAACTTTAAAGGACATACGCTTATCTGAAGGAGAGTAACCCTGGACATTATGTATTAAAATACTTACATTAAGTCTGTGAGTACTCTCATTGGAATGACAAAAAGGTATATAAAAGTAGAAAGAAAATAATTGGAGTCTGAAGTGATATTTTGCAAATATTCTCAGTTGGCTATTACAACTCCTAAATGAGGATTACAATCTAGCTTATCGAACCACACATGATATGTATGTGTGTTAATTTTATCCACGAATGACGGGACCTACAGTACAACAGATTTGAGACCTTTTTCACGGTAATTATTTACTCTCATAACTTTTGCCAGACTTTTTTCTATAACTTTCTTTATCCAGATGTCAAAGCTGAAGCAGAGATCAGCAATGAATCGTTTTTGCGCTACTCATAAGCACTCATGCAATTTTGAATATATGTAAGTGAGTCAACAATATTGAAATTTAACTACTCTGATTCATTTGTACTCACTACAACATTGATTTATAAGTATAGGTTGCAATGAGTATGAGTACAATGTTGACATCATACTCATAACATACGAAATATTCATAGGCCTACTCATTCAGATTCAGAAATTTAGAAAAATTCTTATAATACTCATAAATGATTCGAGTGATTCGAACTTATTTTGTGATTCTTGTAAATGCTGAGTAAAGAAGATTCGAAATCAACAACAGCATACGTATTGTAAGTATGAGTACGATGAGTACTTCAAACTTTGAATATGAGTAGTATAAGTATGATATTAAAATAAGTATGAATGCGTATAAGTATCAGAAATTATGAGTATGATTCGAATCTACTCATCTTTTTGAATATTCATTGCTGATCTTGGTTTGAATCGTGGCCTCCCGTCTATGAATGCAATAAGTATTAGAAATTATGAGTATGATTCGATTCTACTCATCTTTTCGAATACTGTATCTGCGGAAGTCGGCGGAGAGGACGACCTTCTCTTCGTTGGAAGGACCAAGTCGAGGAAGCCCTGTCATCGATTGGTGTGACCAACTGGCGTAGGCGCGCAAGAAGCAGAGGCGCCTGGAAGGATGTGTTGCGGCAGGCCGAAATCCGTTAATCGGGTTGTTAATAGCCCATTTACACTACAGCGAAATCTAGATTAGATTTCAAATCTTGCTCAAAATCTAGATCGTTTACATTGGATTTATTTGACAGTAGCAAGATTTCATTTTAATAACAAAAACAGCTGACTGAAATTTAAAAGAAAATAATAAAGGGTCCGCCAAATAACTTTTTTTTTTTTGAAAATGTTAAAAAAAAACTACTGAAACTCTTTTTGAACAAAAATTCGTTCAACATGGCCCGATAACGATTGCTATTGACTGGACCAAAATCCGCACCAAACAGTTACTCGTTTTGGGTGCGTCGGCTTTTCAATGTATGCATGCGGGTTTTCTGTGCCCCAAATGCGACAATTTTGCTTGTTTACATACCCGCCAAGATCAAAATGAGCTTCATCTGAAAAGATGATTTTTTTTTTTGCTAAAATCGGCATCTTCTGTAGGTACTCGTGTAGGCTACTGCATGGCCAGCCGAGGCAGCCATTTGAATGAAATTATTTTCCATAATTGACCGGAAGGATTGTACTTTCAAATAAAAGAAGAAATTTGAGAAAATATTCAGTAGTTTTTTTTACTGCATTTTCAAAAAAAAAAGTTATTTGGCGGACCCTTTACAACATTTAGAAAATGTATTTTTAAATTGAAATGTCATTTTTTTCCTGTGCAGCGTTGTATTTTTAAGTACTATTTGGCAAAACACATGGTTGCATTTCTATTTTTACTAGATTTTGAGTAGATTTTGCCGAAATCTACTAAACAAGTAGATTTTGTTTTGTATGGGAAATCTAGTTAAAATCAACTAGATTTGGCTCGAAATCTCATACGTACTAGATTTCGTTGTAGTGTAAATGGGGTATAATGGTCAATTAAGTAAGTAAGCATTGCTGATCTCTGGTTTGAACTCAAGAGTTCTTGCCTTGTATAACAATATACTACCAGCTAGACTACAGCAACTTCAAACCAATAACCTCAAAAGAATGTAAATGATCTTCATGATCCAATAGCAGTTTAGTGTTGTTTCTTCAATATGATATTTTTTAAATTGTAAAATTTTTTAAATTCTTTGAACAGATTAAACAATTTAAAAACTTTTCCATACAAATGTATAAACCAATGGTTCCCCTACACTCTTTTATTCAATGTTTCTATTCAAGTAACTTTCTTATATATCTTTTTTTTATTTATTCCATCGAATTTTCATTCTCCTCTTTCGCATCAGCGATTTTATTGAAGAAACCATGCTAAAGAATGGGGATGTATAAAAGAAAACCCAATTTCAAGTACAAGAAGTAGATGAAAAAGTGAAGATAAAATTAAAAACGATGAAATGATATTAAAAAATTTAATCAATGTTTTATTCTTAGATCTGTTTCACTAAATTTCCCCTCACAATATTATCTTTATTAACAGTAACAACAATAAATAATTATACTTTATAAAAATAATCGCAACAAGACTTCAAGGCTCTTCGTCTTTCACTTATTTTCTTAATCTTCCTGCCACATCCAATAATGAATGCCGTTCGCTTATAATATGTATGTATGTATGAAGGGATATACATGATTTCCATTTCATTCGCAAGACAAAACCAACAGTAATTCATTTCAGACTGTCATTGATTCAGCCAAGCTAGCACAGAAAAGTGGAATTAGCAATCAATGTTTGTTGCCGAGTGTTCGTTATAAAATAATGCGTTAAAAATATAGATTTTCTTATACATACAGCGTTCGTCTGCTGTCAAAAAAAAAATAGAAAAAAAACTGACTGTTTTATATATCCACACTCATACAGTGATGGTCAACAGTAGTCATACAATATTATGGAATAAACTGTTTGTTATTCATTTTGATAGAATATTTCCAGGATTCTTACGTGTATTTCAACCTAGGCCAGTATACAGTGAAAGATGTATACAAATGTTGTTATTGCTATCCAATAACCACCATCCAATATTGTTAGAGTCAAACAATCTGCTAAGCGACATTAGCCTCGCTTTATTATTAATTTGATGTTAGAATCAATATATTCAAACGTTCTGTGATAAAAAGGTGTTCGACAGATTGCCTTCGCAGTATTTATTGTTTTTGATACATACGTAATACTCTGTTCAGTTATGCACTTTTATTGAGTCAATACTTGGTTTATTGAGTACAATATTTTAAGTGTTCAGACATAACAATATTGTAATATGCGACAGTGCTGCATTTTAAGTTTTACTCAATATTATAACAATTGGCGTATTTATTGCGCAATAATTAATTGAAACTATATATGAAATATTGAGCTCAATAATGGCGTTTATTGCTATTTACGCAATTAAGGTGAGCTAGAAATCTGCCGAGAGGTAATCGCTGAAGAAATATTTTTCATATTTCGCTTTGTTGGAGCCGTCTGACCCGGGGGTTTGAACCCCCTTCACATCTAATAAGCCAGCACACTACCTAATAGACTACGGCGACTACAATTTATGTAATTATGCACTGCAGCCTGACGATATTGCAGTTTAATTGTGGACAAAATAAATATCATGACAAATCATGATTATCATAAAAGAAGCACACTTTTGAACTGCACTGTGAGTACTACGTGCGATAATTTTCTTTTTTCATACACAAAATTTCTACAAAAAAAGTCATTAAGATAGCTGTAGTCATGTATTTTTAATAAGTGCACTATGACACAGTATAATACCAACGAAACCGAATGGAATATTTAAAGAAGATGAGAATAATCCTAGAAGGTCGGTCCGTTTGTTTGTTGAATGAATGAGTGTCTGGCAGTGTGACTGAGTAACTGCGTGATTGTTATGTTCTGTTTTATTTTATTTTCTTTTTCCTCACACACTTTTAGCATATTTACTAAATATTATTTAGTTACATTCGTATGCTCAACTACAAAAAGGGAGAGAGAGCGAGAGTGAGAGAGAGATGCCAGTTAGAAATTAATAATTTACAATTGTGGCAAAAACCTTCTTTTCCAAGTGTCATCATTTACACACACATATCCAATGGTCATCGTCCGTCATCCCTCCCCCACAACAAACAATTTGCCTGAAAGTGTATTACAGTTTAGCGTTAAACAGAAAAAGTAGAGACAATCAAAAAATCCACATTCATATTTACAGAGACCCGGATGCTTAATTCAACCCAAATGAGGTCCACACGCAAAGACACTAACGCGAGAAGTATACGAGGCTGGCGTAGTTGGTAGGAGCTAAAAAGAATGATGGTGTTGAGCACAATGAGGACGACAATGACAATGATGGCAATAATGATGTTGGCGAGGTGATGATGTTCTTCAGTTAGAAGAGGACAACCAAATAAAAAGCTTGTGTTTTCATTTTTCTCTTATTTTTTTTTTATTTTTTTTTGACGTTGATGAGATGTAGCTCTGACATGTGACACATTTTGCACTTAGTTGGTAATTATAAGTTTTTCTGCCATTCTTGTATATTTACTTTTATTCTGGATTTTTTTTAATACGATTTTCTCTATATAACAAATAAAATGATTGAACAAAGATTTTTGTAGCTATGGAGGAGGAGGACATCAACAATTTTCCAGGGATTTATTTCTATTTTAATTTTTTTTTATAAAAGTGCCTAAGAACAATAAACATGTTTGGGTAAAATCGTACTGTTGAAAACTATTGTTGGAGTAGTTGTAGCCTTTATTATAGTCAATATTCGGTTTATTTAGTACAATATTTTAAGTGTTCAGACATAACAATATACGCAGTTCAGCTGCTTATTCAATATTCATTTGACAGGTGGTAAACAAAACAGCTGGTTGTTTCAACAAAATTATTTTTATTTTGTTTTGTTTGTCGTTGTTGACATTTGAGTTGTCAAATATCAACAGAAAGTGTTCGGATAATTGTAATATGCGCATTGAACATACATATGACAGTGCCGCATTTTAAGTTTTACTCAATATTATAACTCAATATTATAACTTATTGCGCAATAATTAATTGAAACTATATATGAAATATTGAGTTCAATAATAACGTTTATTTCGATTTACGCAATAAAGGTCCATATCTGAACACCGTATTAGAGCCGATGTTAATAAACTATTTGATCATTCTTGTGACGTAAAACAAATTTGTTTGTCCAATTTTTGGATGAAAAGGGATTTTACAGACAGATATTTGTCGAAAAAAGAAAATTAATGACTAATGACTCCTACGAGAGAGTCATTACAGTGTGCGACAGATTTATCCTTAAAGGAATGTTACGGAAAAACTGAGCTACATATTACATATTTTTCATTCGTTTTTTTCAATATTTGTAACCGGGATAAAAATAAATAGAAATTTAACAGAGTATTGTTATTAATAATTATACAAATTTAATTTTATTCAAAATTAAAGTCCAGACATTCCAATAACACAGTTCCGAAGATATAAATATACATGAATATTTAAAAAAAATTAATTAATATTAATTTTTAAGGTCTTTTTTTATAAAACGTTTTATGAACTGATAACTTTAAAGTCAAGTGCATTCGTGTTGTTGATATTAAGTGTTCATATTAATGGCAGTTTATTTTTAAAGAAATCAATTCCTTCTTAATTATACTTATAAAGTTAAATATTTATTCTTTTAAAATTATCGTTAAGAATAATGCAATATACTTACATACGAGTATACTACATATTTTTATTTTCTTTTCTGTTTTAATAAAAAAAATATACATATAAAACAACAACAAGTTCAATGACTGCAAGCAATTTAATTATCCGCACTTATAAGATTATAAAAGACCGAACGAACGTCAACAAGAATAAATTAAACGACAACAAATTAAAATGAAAAATAAAACACAAAATATAATCATTTTCTAAGATATCGATTTTGATTTTCACGCAGATAAATCATGTTCCGTAATGTTTATCTTAATACCCATGGATACGGATAATCTAAGTGTAAGACATACATACATACATATAGGCGATGTATGGCGAAATGTATGTGCAAATTTTCCGAAACAAATACAGTTTGTGTTCGATAAAATAGAGCGAAATAAATTAATGCACACTCAATTTATTTAAAGATTTTAAATTTCTATGTCCAAAATATTTTTTAATTTAAATTACAGTAGTTTTCCGATTTAACGAACCTATATGTTGTCAGGCCTGTTCGTTAAATCGAAAAGTTCGTTATATGCAGTACTAACTTAAATGTGGGTTTTTGGTATGAGAATAAGTTAAAAGTTCATAAAATATTTTTTTTAAATGTATTTTATAAAAATTAATTATTTTTTATAAAAGTAATACAAAAAAAAGGAAACAATTCATATCACAAATTAATTTTATAATGTTATTTTATAAAAATAATAGAAAATAATAATTCATATTACATTAGTATACATATTGTCATTATTATTTATGACATCGCCGCTGTCTTTGAAACCATGAAAAGAGTCTGTTCTCCATTAATGGAAATTCGCCCTTCTTTATAGACTTTCTATTTTTACATCCAAAATTTGTTGTTTCCGCAATTTGAATAAGATTCTCTGCAGTTTTTAATATGGTACAAATCGAGGACTTTTTCATTCCATACTTATTACACAAAGCTGTAATATGTAAACCATTTCGATGGTCATCCACAATTTTTATTTTATCTTTTAAATACAGTCTTTTTCTTCCACTCATTTCGATGTTTTCATCATAAAAGTATGCACAAAAACACCGCTTAAAACAACGGTATATTATTTTTACTACACATTAGGTTTTTTGTTATATTTGTCAAATGTCATTTTATCTTCATTCAAATAATATTTTTATTTGTTCGTTAAACTGAGTACAAAAAATAATTTTTGTTCGCTATTTAAGGTACTCAATAGGAAAAATTTGCCTGTTCGTTAAATGCGATGTTCGTAGAAACGAATGGTCGTTAAATCGGAAAACTACTGTACTAATTTTGTATCGTAACATACTCCTTTGACATTGGAAGTACGAGAAAAAAATAAAACGAAAAATTTCTTATAAATTAGGCGCTAATTCTAAATTGCCTCTTATTGAGTACAATATTTTAAGTGTTCAGACATAACAATATACGCAGTTCAGCTGCTTATTCAATATTCATTTGACAGCTGGTAAACAAAACAGCTAATTGTTTCAACAACATTGTTTTTATTTTGTTGTTTTTTTGTTTTGTGTTTTTTTTGTTTGTTTTTTGTCGTTGTTGACATTTGAATTGTCAAATATCAGCAGAAAGTGTTCGGATAATTGTAATATGCGCACTGAACATACATACTTATGACAGTGCTGAATTTTAAGTTTTACTCAATATTATAACAATTTGCGTATTTATTACGCAATAATTAATTAAAACTTTATATGAAATATTGAGCTCAATAATGGCGTTTATTGTGATTTACGCAATAAAGGTGGAAACCTTACGAAGTTCGTATTACATATTCGGGGTTGTCATAGAAACCAACCTTGTCGGAATTGTTTTTAAAAACGACGAGAAAAAATGCTATGGTGTCATGAAAACCGATATTATCGTTTTTATGTTCGAATTGGAATTAATATCGGTTTTTGGTGTCACAGAAACCAAGGTTATCGGTTTTCTTATTGGAAATAAACCAACCAGCTGACAGTCGTCAGTTTTAATAAAAAAAACTTAAAAAAGACTGAATTTTGGTTGTTTTAGTTGTTGTTATTATTAATAAAAAATATATCGTCATCCAATATCCAAAATGGTTTATCCACAGAACAAATATACTGCAGATGGAACATTTTTGATATAGGATAAAGGATATCCTGATTTTTACAAAAACTTTTTGATTTTCCTATAAATTACTTGCTATTTCATCCCTGATTCCCTGAGCTTCACTTTGTTGAGACGTTGGCAGTGGTAATGGAACACTTTCCTCTTCTACATCATTGAATGGCAAAAGGAGGGAATTTTATATTTTTTGGAGAAATAGTCTCTTGATCTACGTTTTTCATTTACATTCATTTTCAGCTGGACCCACTGTCGGCAAATGTACATCAGTCAAAATTTCAGATACTGTACTTCTACCAAGGCTTATACATAAATCGTTCCCGACTGATCTTTGTTATGACCCTTCTGCTAAAAAGCGAAACGTAGCAGCAAGTAGTAAAATTGGAAGAATTTTAGATCGCGACAAATGTTCTTTAATAGCATTAAGTACTATACGAAATGCTTCTTTGTTTAAGCGGTAATTAGAAATAAATCTGTAAAATATGAGTACAAGAAACTTCCTTCTGATTAAAAAACTTCTTACATTGCCTCTGACAGCTCCAGTGGATTGCTATAATCTCTCAGGATTCTTCTCCTCACTCTTTCTGATCGCTTTTCTCCTAATAACAGAAATATCACTATTGCTGTTGACATTGTATTTATTTTATTTCTTAACATAAATAATTTCAATTTTTAACAAAAAAATTTTAAAATTTTTATTTTTGATTCGAACATTGGTTTTAACTTACGTTCGAAATTAACGAAACCAACTTGGTTTCCTGACACCAAATGAAACCAACATTGGTTTTCAAAAACGATAATCAAGAAAACCGACATGGTTTCTATGACAACCCCGATTGTATTTCGCTTTAATTTATCGAGCTACACTGTAATAAGGCAAGTCAGTTAAAATTATCTAATCAAGTTGCAATAATGAAAATTATATAGGTCAAAGAACTAGACCTTTGGTGGTGAAAAAAATTTTTTAAATTATGCCCAAGGATTATTATAAAAATGTATAAAATCACTGGAATCTAATTAATTAGGTAGGTTAGAGAAAGCCTATTGCTAGAGTAGTCAGAATATACACCTGCAGATCATAGGACGCCAAACTAATCGAATCGCAATAAGGGCCGCGCCAAGAATTACAGTGAACATCACGTAGCAAGCTGCCGTAGAAGCAGCGAGGTTTACTATAGCCGAGCATGCCATAGCATCACCGTATAAGGAGCTAGTTTCATCATACCCTTGAAATTGTTGAGAGGACCACAGTTATTAACTTCTAAGTCACGGGAAATTAGGCAGAGAATACAAAACAAGATAGAAGAACAGCCTAAGCATTACTACCGCTAACTGCTGCAATACTCAAAAAGATTGCACACTCACAGCTCACCCAAGAAAATGCAGACATAGGAAATGTCCGATGCGACAATACATATATATAAATACAGTGCTATTCAAAAAAATAGATTCACCTGCTCTCCGAAAGGTTTACTAGACATCTCTTATGCAAAGGAGTATATGTAAAAAAGTAACTGCACTTTGTTTACTGGCGTCTTATGAATATAATTCCGATACATTTCAAAAATTTGAAGCGTGACTCTTCTTTAATTAATTGCAAGATGTTGATCATGGTGAATCTATTTTATTGAACAGCAGTGTAAATATAAATATTTAGAAGAGAGTGATAGCTACATGCCGTTCAAATGCGGAAATCAATCTTACATCTCCGCGAAAACAAAGCCAGTCCCATGTAGAGAAATCCCCAATAGTAAATTATTTGAGTCCTTAACATCCTTACGGAACTAAAGTAGAAATAGAAATTAACTTTCTTATAAGCAAAAGCCGAAACACGTTAAAAGATAGCAAAATACACAAAATTTTCTGAAACATATTATAATATAAAGCCCACCTTCTTAAACCTACATCTGTCAAAGTAATTGTCATTTATTCAGTAATTCGAATATAACATTCAACAATACGTACAAAGGATATAGAAATGGGTGTTCTGTTCGGCCAACATATCGCGGAGTAATCATCTACAGCGATGAGATCCATTTCTGGATGAATGGGTACGTGAATAAATAAAATTATAGAATTTGAGAATTTTTTAAAACTTTTTTACATTTTCGTGGCATGGACTCGATTAGGTTCCATAAAAATTTTCCAAGAAATTTCCACTTGAAGGAAAAGTTTGTCCCTATTTCTGCAATTATCTCGATTAATGTAACGTTCAATATTCCATAGATTTTACAGGATCGAGATCTGGGGCTGTCCGTTTCTTAAATATATTCTAAGGCTGATTTATGAAAGCAATTCATTTTTTACTATTGATTCACTACATTTGCTTGCCCCTTTCATCTAGCTGCATGGCTTTTACAGTTGACGTTTTTCAAAATTCTACTGAATACATAGCATTATTAAATCATTAACCAAGCAAGACGACTAAAACTCCGTGGTGATTGCAGGTGATAAATTGGATCAACATAAAACAAAGTTCAAACTGAACACTGTATACTTTATACAGGAGTACTGCATCGAACATATAACATGTGCAAGAGAAACTCAACCGTACCACCACAAAAATATTGAACACTTCACCATTGGCTCTAATCACACGAGAACAATTCTACTGGCGTAAAGTGGTAGTTTATAGGCAAGAGAGTTGAAGAGCATGGTTTTTTGGTGGCGTAAAATTTCAACCAGCTACAAGTCCGCATTATCAGCACAGAACTAATACATGCACATTTTTGAAAATCAGCCAAACATCAAATGAATGCAAAAACACTAATACATACAAAGCTGTGCATACGTATATAGTTCATGCCAAATTAATATTCATCCCGTGTAATTTGAAAAGAACAAAAAATGTGCGCCTAAAAATTATTCTCGTGTGATTAGAGCCATTGAAAGGGAATCACCGTATTGTTTCCTCCCAAATAATGAGGAGTTAGTATTCAGGAATGCTATTATTTATTATATTTAAAAAATTATTTGTAATAGAGTGAGAGGAAAAATTAGAATGTTATTAATTAAAAACTGCTCAATAAAAAAAATTAATAAATAAAAATTCATAAATTCACTCCAAAAATGAGGCTTTCAAAATTTAAAAATTCTCAAATTTACTCCAAAAATGAGACTTTCAAAGGCTGAATAATTATTTCCTAATAAAAAATAAAATTCATTTCTTAAAACTCATAAGCCACCAATAAGACTGTTTAATTGTACTCTTTGAAATCAATTGAATTTAACCAGAAATTTTGTGAAAATTCGTGCCAAATATTTATATATAAATTGTAGTTGTATTATTTTCTTTTTGAATTGCATTTCTTAAAAGTAATTTCTTAATTCTTTAGAAATAATAGCAAAATAATAAAATAAATTATTTGAAAGCAACAATTTTCGTATATAAATTGGAAATTCTCATTGGGTTTTCCTTATGTTCGCATTTCTAAAGATAAACAATTAAATCCATTATTTTACGGTTGGTTTATTTCAAGTTATGATTCAACAACAACAACAAATAAATAAATAAACAATCTTTATAAGTCTAAATGAATTTCAATTAATTATAATACAATAAAAACTAAATAAGATAAAGAAAATATTGTATAAAATTAAAATAAAAAGTAAATGAAGGCCAGAATCTTTAATACTACGGACATGCTGTAAGTATGAATATAGAGAGAGAGAGAGAAAAACGTGAGACTATAATATAAAACTGGCTATAAGAATACTTAGGATAAGCCATATACTATATCCTGTAAGTCAATGTAGATATCAGAGATCAGCAATGAATCGTTTTTTAGCTGCTCACAAGTACTCATGAAATTATGAGTATGAGTGAGTCAAGAGTATTGCAATTCAACTACTCTAATTCATTTATACTCACTACAACATTGATTTATAAGTACAGATTTCAATGAGTATACGTACAACGTTGACATCAAACTCATAACATTCGAAATATGTTTGATTCATACGCCTACTCATTCAGATTCATATATTTAGAAAAATACTTATAATACTCATAAATGATTCGAGTGATTCGAATCGTACTGATATGTTTTGGCAAATTTTTTGCACCGGCTGAAAGCATATATCGTTATTTCGAAGGTTTTTGATCTTAAGATCTCTATTAACAATTGACTATACATTTTCAATTGGGTTGGGGTCAGGATTTTGGGGTGGCCAGTCCAGAACGTCAATATTTTGACCCGAAAGCCAACACTTCACTAACCTTGAAGTGTGCTTTGGGTCATTGTCATGCTGAACAATTTAATTGAATACGGTTTCATTACATTTTCCAAGATGCTTTTTTATTGATATTGGTCCATTATTCCTTAAACTTTTACAATTGGACCCACACCACGCCAGGAAAAAGCACTCCAGACTATAATAGAGCCGCCACCGTTTTCACTGTGTACATGGGATCATAGGCTTTATTTGATAATGAAAAATGATAATGATGCTGTGAATTTTTTATTTTTAACACAAAGCTAATTTGTTTAATTGCTTTTCTAGCTATTAATTTTAAAGTGAGTAACAAAAGTTTTGAAAATAAATTAACAAATATACATGTTGCCAAGTCGTTTCTAATTATAAGGCCACCACTGTATGTATTTATTTATTTATTTAAAATGCGTATTTTACAAAAATAAATTTGTAAAATACAATTCCAAAATAGTGTGGACTACATGGTCATTGCACTATATGTGTTGAATCTTGATTTCATATAAAACATCTGCAGATTGAAGAATATTCTTAATTTTTCTTGCTGAGTTTATGTTGCTGCAATTTAGGATTTCTTCTAGTGGTTCATTTGTTGAGCTTATCGGGCAATCTTTAAAAATATGACTTATGGTTAGTTCTTCTGCGCACAATTCACATTCCCTAGGTTGTGTTCTTCCATAGAGATGTTGTGTACTAAACCTTGTTGTTCCCACTCTTGTTCTGGCTACTATAATACAGTCTTTCCTGGATAGAAGTAAAGCTGCTTTGCAGATTTATAGCATATTGCCGGTTGAACAAAAACGCTTTTTGTATGGTCATAGACACAGTAAAAGAACACCTTTCCCATTGTAAGATCCCTCCATTGCTACAACTTGCAGCTACGTTGCGATTTTTAGCTGAAGGGTCATACCAAGTATCTTTTGGAAATTACTCTAGCCTATCGCTGGGTAGAAGCACAGTTTCTACAATTTTAGACAATGTGCTCAATGCTATGGAGCGGTTCACTTGCCGTCAGTGGGTGCAACTAGAAATGAACTCCAACGATAAGCAAAGAGCAAGGGACTATTCCTTTAATAAATTTAAAATCAATAATTGGTTGCATAGACGGGACCCATATAAAGATAATAAAGCCCAGCTTTAACGAGCATTTGTACTTTAATCGAAAAAGAATATGAATAGGAGTGTTGAGTATGGAATATGTTGAGTGCTTAATGAGCACGTTACACTACCATCCGCTCTGCACAACATTTGCAGGAGCTATAATGTGCAAACCAGTGAGGATGAGCTGACTTTATCTTTACCTGAAAGTGAAGACAATGTTATTTTGTCATCAAGCACGAGAATCAGAGACGAAACAGCCAAAACTTTATAAAAGATTGTTAAAATAAAAGCTTTTTATAAAGTAAAATTAAAGTTGTTTTTATTTCATATAACAAACAGACAGCTGTTAGCTGCTTGGTTTATTTCCAATAACAAAACCGATAACAAGACATTCTGTGACACCTAAAACCGATACTTATTCAAGTTCGAAAACAAAACCGATTATCTTGGATTGTATGACACCAAATTGATTTTTGTGTCGTTTTCAAATCCAATTCCGACATTATTGGATTCTGTGACATCCCTGAAAATAGGCGTATTTGGGGCTTAGAAACCCCACACACGGTCTTACTGAAGTCAATGCAACCATTACGAGTGACTGTTTGTTGCGGCTTGTGAAGCGGAGGCATCATTAGCACATATTTCTTTGACTATGAGCATTACGGCCAATGGTACCCGCTATTCATGGTATTCATGTGAACGATGTCTGGTTCAACTGGATGATGCAACTTGACACAATCGATATATTGCATCAAACGTTTAATTAGACGAAATGGGGATGTCAATTGACTGCTAAGAAGCTGCGATTTGACACCGTTGGACTATTTTCCGTGGGGCGCCGTTAAAGAAAAGTATTATGACGACAAATCAGAGACAATTGAGCATTTAAAGGCCAACATTAGTGATGCCACTGCCGAGATACGGCCCGTACACTCGAAAAAGTGCATGATAATTGGTCCGAGTGAAAGAGGTACTGTAAGGCCTGCCGCGCCAACCATGTGAATGAAATAGTATTCCATTTCTAACTGGAACAATTGTACTTCACAACAAATGAAATAAATTTGACAAAATTTCAAACCGATTTTGTTTTATTGCATTTTTAAATTTAAACTTTTAAATGTCCCACGCTATAGAAAACCATTCATTGTCGCCATCGGGTCAGTTGGAAAAGTTAAAGTATGACGCATGACAGATTCTATGTGCCAGTCATAATTTTAAGAACAGAATACGTTCGTACTGCTATATACATATTCAAGGTTACAGGCCATCGTCACAATCGTGTTCTGTTCTTATAGTGTTTTCACACCGAGTGGTTTTAACGCAAAAGTTGGTTTTAACGTTAAAATCAAAAATAAAAGCTGCTTTTACCATACAAAATTATTGTGTTAAAATCAACTTAAAACCTTTTTCGAATTGGTTTTAAGTTGATTTTATGAAATACAACCTTGTTTTATGTACTAAATCAGAGCTACCAGCTCTGAAATGGTAAAAACAGCTGATAAAAATTAAATAAAAACAAAATAAAAACAAAACAAATGTAAAAATATAGAAAGCCGGTTGTATAAAAATGTAAAATTTCAAATAATGAATGCTACAACAATAATAAATAACAATATTTTAACAATAATATTAATATTATTTCTTAATTTTTCATATTTTCGTTTTTTCTTAAACACAAAACATTTCTGTTCCGTCATGAATGTATGAAAGTTAAAACCTGATTTAAGAAAATTTGCAGTGTGAACGCAAAATCAGCTGATTATGGTTTTAATGCTAAAATCAGGTTTTAACTTTTGGTGTGAAAACACTATTACACTAAGGGCCATTACTACAAATTGCCATTAACTAAAGGGAGGATTTTAATGGACAGATAAATTGTTTTTCATTATTATAAGTGGACGATAAGGTAGAAGTGAGCATTAAGCTAAAGGGGGGATCATTCTACTGATAAATTTATGTAATGTTTATGTCTGAACTTACCATATTATAAAAAAAAACTGGTTTTATTGAGCAATGTTATCGACATTGCTCCGGCTTTGCCATATTTTTGAAAAAGTTAACTTTATTTTATCTGTAGGTTGTTATAACGAAAAGAAGTCAAAGGTGAGTTTAAAGTTCACTTTAGCTAAAGTTACCTTTAACTAAACTCAACTTTAACGGGAAGTTGTAATAATGGCCCTAAAACAGATAAACTGGCACGTTGAGACAGGTTTAAGTACTTCTACAATCGAAACAAGATATTTTATTTTATTTTTAGAAATTAAAAAAATGAATTAACGCTAGAACTGTTAATTTATGAGCAAATAATGGCATCGTCTTAATTATTACTCTATGATTAACCGCTTGGAGACACCTAATATGTGTAGACTTTTTTCATAACAAATATTATATAAGTGAAGTTGAGTAAAAAAACACATGCATACATACTCAATTGTCACAAAATGTCACAAAATTGATCAAATATCAGGGATCTGCTTCTTAAAAAGTAAAATAGCTTTCATGTTTTCAATTAAATGTGGCCTGATTAAATTTTTTTAAGGTTTCACAAATAAACATTTGACATGAGTATTTGAAAAGACGAAAAACACGAAAAGTGTGAAAATCAATTAGGAACAAAAACAATAACAACCGAGTGGGCCAACTCAAAAAAGAAATCAAAGCAACAAAACATACTGCACGAAAAATAAAAACAAAATAACAATAACAAAAGCAACCCAAAAAATAAACGAGGAAAAACCAAAAACGAAAAGTTATAAAACAAAAACAATTTACGTTCAAAAACATACGATTTTCATTCAATCTCCTTCCTGTGACATCAGAAGAAAAATAAAATCAATGTACATATACGTAAATAATAAATACAAATAAAACTATGAGAAAATGTTGTTGTTCAAGAAAGCCAAACAAAAAAAAAACAGAGAAAAATATATTCTGCAACACAAAAACGAACAACAAATAAACAACGTATAGCAACTGAGAAGAAAAATACATAATAATAAAAATTAACGGTAATACAACTGCTGCCACTGGTAGTCAGCAGTGTTGCCCTTTTGCAATATTTCAAACTAAATTCTGTTTATTTATCTTTAAAGTAAAGATGTTTCTTTGATTTTTCTTTTATTTTAATTTCTTAAAAACATTAATCCGAAAAGTTTACAATTAATGATTAGTATTAATAATGCCAGTATAATATACTTTGAAAAAAGGTTCGTTTCTATGCAATTGTAAGTAGTTCTATGGCATTTCAGAAAATTTCAAATATTGAAAATGTTGAAACTACTTTGTGTTAATGAATTTAAAACTTTTTAGTTCAATTGCTACAACAATATACAATATTTTGAACCACTGAGGGTGCAATGAAACTTTTCACGAAAAATAGTATTAATTCGGCATACAAGTTTGGTAATTTTGTAAAGTTTATTGCCTTTATGTGTGTTACAGAAGTTTTCATGACGATGGCAATAATGGTGCTGACTGATAGACTATGAAGACAACGGCAAAAGAACCAGCAGAAGAGGTGACCAAAAGAAGTGAAAATAAGAAAAACACAACAAAATCACGCACTACTACTGCTGCTTCTGAAAATTTTTGATAAAAACGAGGCCAATTGGCATCAAGCCAAATGGTGGATGTAAAAAAAAGAGAAAAACAAAAACCCTCATATCGCAGCAGAAAAGCAAAATAATGACAAAGTAACCCAAAAAAAAGGTGGAGGGAGAATTACGTCGTCGAAATAAAAACGAGTTTAACTAAAAATTTTTCCTTAAGATATTAAGGCAATTAAATAAAATGAAGTTATTTTAAAACTTACCCCATTAACCAGTCGACGGTGTCGCGTAGATATTCCGGAATACGCTCCAGTTTGGCGGCCGTTTAATGCAAAAAAAAAACACAGGAATCACACACAAACTATCTCAAGATACTTAAATGAGAAACAAAAAGGTTTTTGTTTTTATTACTGTGCTCCTATTTAGTAGGCAGACAATACTTTGAAATTTATTTATTTTTTCTTTTTTTTTTTGGTTCTCTTTTACTTTAACTTGAGTTTGAACATCAATCACAATCACTGAAAATTGAAACACTTCACATTATTATTTACACTTTTATTTCACTTTAAAGCACTATTTTCTAGCCTTTATTTCAAGTTGAAGGCATTTGGTGTTTTCTGTTTATATTTATTTAATTTCTTTTATTTTTTCTAACTTTAAAAGTATTTCTTTTTAAGTTTTGTAATCAGACCACATAGAATTTAACAAGGAAAATTTGTGTAAGCGAAGAAGAAACTGAAAACAGTAAATAAGAAGAGAAAAAATCATATTTTTTTTTATTTTGATGTTACCCTTGTTATTATTGTTGTTATTGGAAAGAAGCAACGAAAAACTTTTTAGCTTTTGCTCTTTACCAAATACATTATGACAGAAAGAGCCAAATATAGTCAAATCTAAAAGAAACAAACTGATAAAAGTCAGTTGTTTTTGTAGCCTTGTTGTTTATCCCATATAATAATTGTTTATCAACTTGGCAGCACTTGAGATAATAGAAAGAAAAGGTTAAGCAAAGGTTCAGTTGAACAGCTGTAAAAGTACACAAACATGTGAACAAAGCAACGCAAATTTTAAACAAAACTTGAAAGCAAAAAAAAGTAAGAAAATGAATTAACAAATTATTATTTAATTGTTATTAAATGTTTAATAATGAAATAAGCTATTTTTTATAATATTCAATCATTTTAATGATTTAAAATGTTTAAGCAGTGCTGGCAAGTCTATAATGCACAATATTAAGTGAAACGGAGTGAAATTGAAATTGTATTATACCGTAAAAGGGCCTAGAGTTTCAAAATAATTCATAAAATTTTCGTTGAAACCGTCCCGGTGTATTTCAAAATATTATTCCAAACGTATAAATAAAATTTCTTAAAATTGTATTTATAAAAGACTAGCAGCACACCGCGCGCGTTGCTGCGCCACCAACAAAAATAAATTTGAAGGAAATACATTACATAAATATCCAATTAAGTTTGAATCATTTTATTGATTTTGTTTCTCGTGGTCACAGCGGCATGTACTCGAAGATTTTCCAGTCTTAATGATCGTTGCTCGTAGTGCTCTTTACTTCCGTGCTTGAGGTGTAGGTCGACCAATTGCTTGTCATTCATTTTGAATAATTTTCAGTGGCACCATCTACCTGAAACTTAGAAACCTCCGTCGATTCATGCGCAACAAATGCAAACATGATCAAATGCACAGTTTACGATTTAATTAATTTTTAGTAATTTTCAGTGGCGCCACCTGTCGGAAATTGGTCATACCAACTTAGAAACCTTTGTCTGCTCATGCTCTAAAGACCATAGCATGATCATTGATTGATCGTGTTGATTCTCAGATTGCGGCCGCGAACTATACTTTTAATACAGTCAAGGAATTTATTTATCTTGGCTCCGCCGTTACCACCAAAAATGATGTCAGTCTGGAGATTAAGCGCAGGATCACTCTTGCCAACACTTGCTACTATGGTCTCAATAGGCAATTGAGTAGCAGAGCCCTCTCTCGTGCAACAAAACTAATACTCTACAAGACGCTCATCCTACCTTAAGGCGCAAGAGGCACTGCTTCAGCAGTCTTGAGAGTATTCGAGAGAAAAATCCTACGTAAGATCTTCGGTCCAGTGCGAGTTGGCGATGATTTCCGTATCCGATCTAACAGTGAGCTGTATGAGCTCCTCAACGACAGCGTATTAATATCCAGCGGCTGCGCTGGCTCTGCCATATCGTTCCAGCGAGACAGGTATTTGATGCGGGGATCTGCGGAAGTCGACGCAGAGGACGACCTTGTATGCGTTGGAAGAACCAAATTGAGGAAGCCCTGTCATCGATTGGTGTGACCAACAGGCGTAGGCGTACAAGAAGCAGAGGCACCTAGAAGGATGTATTAAGGCAGGCCGAAATCCGTTAATCGGGTTGTTAATAGCCAATTAAGTATGTAAGTATTTTCGCAGTAATATTACCCGACTCCTCGATGTTGTCCGAAGCCGATGGTGTCGGTCATACATACACATTTATTACATTTCTAAATATTTATATTTAAACTTGAAAGGTACAACAATAAAAATAATTTTTGTTACTAAAGAAAATCACAAATTGTTAATTTTTTATTGACAGTAACTACCTTAATTTACATCTGATGAGAGTAACAAAAAAAAAAACAATATTAAAATTGTTCGACATAATGTTCGAAATGTAACTGTAATTTAGAATTTTGTTTTAAAACTCTCTTTTAACTGTATTCTGAACTGTTTTTAAGAATTTACGTGATCATTATACAATCAACGTTTCCATTGTGAAGGTCTATTCGAAAATGTGTCATTTTTTATGTGTTGTTTTTGTCTTAAAAATATATTATTAAAAAATAAAGCCATAAATAAACTAATAATAATAATAATGAGTATACAAGATGAAAGTTTCCCTTATGATGATGATTTAGAATTTTCACATAATTCGGGTAAAAGCTTAGCTTTCCCTCATCACAAACAACTTAGTAAGGCCGTGTCTCAGAAGGAAGAAACTGTATGCAATCATTCTCCAGCTAAAGAATGTGATATTACAGCCTATTCAGGTCACGATAATTCCACAACACCGTCCTCAACTGATTCTTGCGCACCAGCTGAGACAAGTGGGAAGACAAATGCTAGTGAACCTAATGACTTACACCGTAAGTATAGGAGTTTTAATTGACTTTTCATTAAAAATACATATTTTTTTAGAATGTGATGACAAAAAATCGGAGTTTACCCGACGTAATCCAAACAAGTCTATTTCATATCAGGATATACATTCTGAATATACCAAACGGCGTTATAAACATGTTGAAAGCAAAGTGGGTCAATATATTGCCAATATAAAAGCGCAGGACAAAAAAAAACGTGATTCGGAAAATTTTCAAAGGCATCATTCGCTGCCTGAAACACTGTATGGAACCGATAAGAATGCCCAAGAATTGAATGAAAGCAGCAAGAAACGCAGTAATATGCATCACAGTGAAAACGATTTAGATCGACTAAATGATGGCGAAAATTATGATAACACAACTACTGCCACTACTTCATCATCACTATCATCTAAAGCCTTAAAAGCAGATACTGGCATCCTTTTGGATAAAGAAACCTATGAACAGTTGCTTAGCAATCGAGATCTTGTTGATTATTTGCGAAGCAAATTGGAGGAGAAAAATGCAGAAAATTGGCGTTTGAAACAGAATTTGGATACAGTGCGCATTGAATTTACAATATGTAAAGATAAATTGAAACAACAAAGTCAGATACAACGCTTCTCAGGATCCTTTGGTAATATTAATACTGCCAGTGGCGTCGCAGGGCGAACATCTTTACAATCACTGCTCTACAACCGGGACACCAAGGAGCAGGCTGTACAAACGGATAAAATCTTAGCGCCATCACCAATGTCATTTCAAAATAAAAAGACAGGCGAAATGTTTGCAACACCCTTAACACCTGATTCCTATAACAACTCATTGGATCATGCAGCCATTGGTAAAATGGCTCCAGCTCCCATGAAAGTGTCTAAAAGTGTAGCCACCATACAACCGATTTCATTGAATTTTAGCAATCTTGCTGAGCAGGATAGTCGTGAATTCAATAGCAGTAGTATTAACAATACTATGGGTAAGTATCCTGCATTATAAGGCTGGAAGTATTTAAACCTTTTAATGTTTTTTTTTCAAGTCTATCTACGTCAACGTTCAAACTCTATATCGGCTCGCAAAAAATCTACACCTTTGCCGGTTAACACCTCTAAAGCCAATTCAACGGAAAATAGTTTACCTAGCTGCAATGATTCGGCCATACACATTGAAGTATGTGAGTCACCTAAAAATCAACGACAGGAATGTGTTTACTATGATAAACGGTATCAGCCCAATGCTACTCTGCAAACACGTAACGTTAATGAAAGTTTTTCGGACGGCGATGCAAATTCACCTCCCTCAAGCAGTGGTAATAAAAGAAATCGTAAACGTTATAATTTACGATCACGCATGATGCGTTTTTTTGGAGTGTGTACGAAATGTAAAGATTCGAATATAACTCTAGATAACACTAATAGTATGCAACAGCGATCTAATTCACAAATTCCACTTCTTGAAAAGAGGTCCTGAATTGTTGCTGTAATGTTAATGGAATTTTCAGTGTTTTTTTCTACGTATTTCATACAAGAATAACAAGATATTTTTAATGTGGGAAAAATATAAAAATATTGACATATAAAAACAGAACATTTGCTATCAAAATTCGAGAAGTTAGGAATTTTCATATTTCGTCTACGTAAGTTGTTATTTCCCTTATGGCCACTGCTTAAGCTAGTTATCCAATGTATTGGCGATAGATGAATATTTCATCACCACATGATAAACTTTGATACCAGTTTAAACAGTTAAAACGCTATATTATTGATTCATTATAAAATTTGTAATTTGTTTACTTCGTTCATTATATTTATTTATTAATAAAACCAATTAATTATTTTCATTACAAATGTTAATCAAGAAAATTTGTTTTTTTCATAAATATTCCTGTGTTCCGACCAAGATCTGTTAATTCATTGAGGCAGTGGGTAATTGATTTTGCTCTAACCAGCACCTACATGGCCAAATTCATTACGAACTGGCATGTAGCAAAAGTACTCAAATCCTGCGCAACTCCGAAAAGACAATAGGGAAGTATTCAATCGTTGTAAAATCATAAGGGTGTATGGATTTATAGAATCGGTCTCCATAGGTGCAACAGATTTCAAAAGGAATATGAAACGCAAAGCTAGACCGTTAACAACAAAGGCTATAGAAGATGCCGGACTGCACAAGGCTTTGCATAGAAACACTCAATCTCAGTTTGCATACAGCTAAAGGAAATTCAAGTAGAGGAACTTCATTGTCTGCCTGCGTTAATGGAGAAAGTCCTGAGATTTCTTGGATGTTTCTAGGAAACATTACGGATTTTACGATATTTTTGTTCGACCACAGGCTACATGAATCCCAAATTTGTTTTCGAAAGGAGATACGAGATCACGGACAATAGGTATCGGGTGAACCTAATGTTCATCTCAGGGCCACAAAGTGGTGTAGGCCTGAATCTAACACAACAGTTTGGTGCGGCAATGTTAGGCTTTGCTAGGTCCCTAGCGAGGGATGAATCTGCAGCAGACTTTATTGTAGACTAAACTAGGCAAAAGTAAGGTCGAGGGTGGGAAGGGATGGGTCAGGGAGGAAGAGCAGAGGCGTTGGGGGAACGGATCGGATCGGATTGTTTTGTTCCTAGATGTCGTGGCCTGCTGTGGACTGTATGAGAACACGTTGGCTGCTGGGCTTGGATAAGGCCAGCTTAAGATTGGTTGTCGGTTTTATCATGGGGCACTGCGAGATTAGGTCGCTGACGGGGATCTGGAACAGATCCCAGCCGGGCTATTGCAGTGCATGTCGCGATGAGGAGGAGTTAAAGACTGTCGAGCACCTCCTCTGTAACTGCCCAGCCCTTGATAGGTTGAGAACCCTTGGAAGGCCTTCTTTGAGAGTTTGAATACTGTGTCGAGAGCCGACATCAAGGCTCTCCACAGATTCATTAGTGGCTCGGGCTAGTTGAGAGGTGCTAGGGCTTCATCAGTGTAGTCGCGCTCTCCCTTTGTGTTGTGTCTCGTCTGTGTAATTCCTCCGCTTCCCATTCTCCCTCTTTCCTACATCCTTTCCTTTTTATCCTATTCCCTCCGTTATCCTTCCCTCTTTAAGGACTTTGTACAATGGGTCAATTCGACCTCCGGGTACTGTACTTGTCTTAATTGACAAGTACACGTCCTCTAAACTTCTCAAGGTAGAACATTGAGGAGCCTGAAAGGAAGGTGAACATTAGAAGCATGTTTTCTCTTGGAATACGACTATATGATATTTTAATAGTTTACGTCTCATTCATGAAGTGGAGTGAAGGTTCTATCTAGAGGAGGATAAAACCACAGGCGACATTTGAAGATAGAAAACGTTCCTAATTGAGCATGACTTTCGGCATGCCCCTTTTTATTGGAAGGATTTTTGAATGGGAAGATTATAGTTTACTAGGTTAACTTTAGATTAACTCAGATATTTTATTTATTGAAAACAAAAATTGATTACGTTATCAAAATGGCCTAACAATTCTTTTGTCTTGTTTAATTATGGTGTATTTTATTGTGTAATAAATTGTATAGTTTCTAAATTATATAACAAATACCAACAAGATATAATTTTTTTTGTGACTAAGCATATGTTGATAAAATATTATTAAATAACTAACAAAGTAATAAGAAACAAAACTTTAAACAATAAGAAAATTTTGAAAATACTTCTTTAAATACAAATACATACATACTTATAGGTTAACAACATATTATTCATTTTAAAGCGATAGAAAAAGAAGCGATACAACTTTATCAAGGGAATGACGAATTTTAAATACTCGTATACGTTTACAACGATATTAAAGTCGAAATAATTTATTGATTTTTACGATTTGCATAATTTGGAGGCAAGTCCTGAAACGAAGAATATTTCAATACTAAGTAACAAATTTAAAATAAAAAATTTGTAAAATACCTCATAAGCTGGTGGTAGATCACTGGGACCAGGTCTATTTTGACGTTGATTTTCCGTTGTATTATAAGCACTTGCTAAGGCCTCGGCTTCCTTAGAATCTAATATTTAAAATCATAAAAGGTATTCGCATAAAAAACTTTTCGTATAATAATTTGAAATTAATTTGAAAAACAAACAAACAAATCTTATATTTTTACAGAACAACATAAATATGGAGATTCAGGTTTCACTACATTTAATTTGGAGATTTTTTGGTAATACAATACAATAAAAACAAAAACAACAAATTATACAGGTATAATAACTGGTACAAAGATAAATCCAGTTTGGTAAGGATAATAATATTGATAATAAACCGTGCTGCCTGTAAATTTAAAATGAAAATATAAAAAATCAATAATAAAAATAAATACACAAAAATATTTCTAAAACAATAGCAAAGCTCGGCTTTTGTTAAGATTTTTATTCCATTTTCAATGTGTGCCAATTATTATACCTTATCTGTTATACCTTTAATTACAATTGAAATTGACGTTGTAAAATTTTTAGGAAGTATATGCTTTTTCCTCTTTAATAATCTGCGAATAAGAACGTATGGAAGAAATAAATACATTAGAAACACACAATTGTTTTCGCATTATAACAATCAAATAAATATTTAAACGTATGGAAACGTATTTATGCAAAGTTAGAAATTTTACAAAAAAGAAAAATTATTGTTAAGAAATTAATTCGATGTCGAAGATTATTTTCGAATTAAGTTGATAAATTAATTATTTCAAAAATTTTGTTTTTTAATTTTTATTTTGTGGTTTGCAGCCAAATCAATTTAATTATTGCATTGTTATGTATGCAAGTATGTATTATGCCTTAAACAATAATCTCTTACCCAGCCATGTTAATCAATAATGAAGCAAATAAATATGATAATGAAAATAAATGACAGTTATAACATAAAACAAATACAAAAACGCAAATTATATTGAAAAAAATTACTAAAACTTACTGGCTGGAGGTGCAGTGAAACCCATAGCTCCTGCTGGTGGTGGAGGACCGCCAGCAGCTGGTGGATAGGGAGGATATCCACCAGCATATTGTTGAGGTTGTGGTGGATATGGTGGAAATCCAGATTGTTGGGGATGCATAGGATATGGTGGATAAGGTTGTGAAGGTGCCCCATAAGGTGGCGGTTGTTGATACCCACCTCCCCAGCCCCCAGAATGTGCTGGGGGTGCTGAAGATTGTTGTTGTTGTTGTTGACGTTGTTGTTGACGTTCTTCCTCATCTGGTGGTGGCAAAGAGAATCCATTCCAAGATGGCATTTCCTCCTGTGCCGTATTGTTTGAGACATTGTTTTGTGGTTGATTTTGACTTGGTTGCTGTTGTTGTTGCTGCTGCATTGGTTGTTGCGGCATATTATATCCATTCCATTGCTGGCCAGGATCATTATAAGCATTATATTGTGGTGGATTATATGGTTGCTGCTGTTGTGGATTATACGGATGTGTTGGTACTGATGGATATAATCCCTGATGTTGTGGATTGTAAGCTGGTGGTGCTATATTAACAATAATTTCAATTTAATTTCCAACATTTGCGATCGAAATTTTGTCAAAACAAAAGCCGAGATTTCTGTTCCGAAATATTTATCTCATTCAAAAATTTGTCTACTTACGTCCTCCAATGCCAGGATATGGTGGTGGATTATCACTCATAAATACAGTATTGGGTGCTGGACCACTAAAGGCATCATGTTGTGGCAACCAACCATAATACCCTGGTGGTGGTTGATAGGCTGGTGGCGGAGCCTCATGCCAATTACCAGATGGTGTGTATGGTGGTGGATCGTCATAACCACCGGTTCCACTATGGTAATTGCTTTGAGCAGTTTTAGCGGCACGTAGTAATGCCATGCCATACTCAATAGCTCCGCCTGATTTAAAGTACAGTTTAAATTTAACCTCTCCTATAAAATTACCATTCGGTTGAGCACGTACTTTTCCCTTAATGTAATTGGCACCAAACACTGGTTGTTCTAGTTCGACCTTTAAAATGTTAAACGTTAAGGTCATTAAATATCTCGTTTTAAAAATGATTATTTTTTAAGTAAAGTTAATAATAAAAATTGAAACTTCGTGGTAAAATGAACTCTATAAAATACAATATGTTTTTAATATTGTATTAAATTTTTTTGAAAAATAGAATAAGTGCACGTGGATTTAAGTAGCTTAGGTTAAGGTAGAGGACGTGTACTTGTCAATTAAGACAAGTACAGTACAAAGAGGTCGAATTGACCCATTGTACATAACGTCCTTAAAAAAGGAAGGATAATAGAGGGAATAGGAAAAAGCAGAGAAAGTAAGAAAGGGGAGAGTGGGAAGCGAAGGAATTACACAGACCAAATAAAATAAAAAGGGAGAGCGCGACTACACTGAGCACTTCTCAACTAGCTCAAGCTACCAATGAATCTGTGGAGAGCCTTGATGTAAGAGGAAGTAAGAAAGGGGAGAATGGGAAGCGGAGGAATTACACAGACCAAACAAAATAAAAAGGGAGGGCGCGACTACACTGAGCACTTCTCAACTAGCTCAAGCTACTAATGAATCTGTGCAGAGCCTTGATGTCGGCTCTCGACACAGAATTCAAACCTTTAAAGAAGCCCCTGCCAAGGGTCCTCAACCTACCAAGAGCTGGGCAGTTACAGAGGAGGTGCTCGACAGTCTCCAACTCCTCCTCATCGCAACATATCCTGCAATGGTCCGGCTGGGATCTGTTTCAGATCCCCGTCAGCGACCTAATCTCGCAGTGCTCTGTGATAAATCCGATAACTAACCTTAAACTGGCCTTATCCAAGCCTATTGTGTGCGTTAATTTTATACATTAGTGGCGGGACCTACAGTTTAAAGTCGACTCCGAACGACAGATTTTTTGAGAAGCTTTTCATGGCAATTTTTACTCTCAGAGTTTTTGCCAGAAGTCTGCTGAGAGGAAGTCGCCGAAGAAATACTTTTTGTATTTTGTTTTTGATGTCTGGCCTGGGATTCGAACTCGGGCCTTTCGTCTAATAAGCCAACACACTACCTACTAGACCACGGCGACTTCAATAAGTAGGTATGGATATGATATAAGTAGGTGTGGATTTTATTGAAGTCGCTGTAGTCTAGTAGGTAGTGTGTTGGCTTATTAGACGCAAAGCCAAGGTTCAAATCCCCGATCAGACATCTCCAACAAGACGATAAAAAAAACTATTTCTTCAGCGACTTTCTCTCAGCAGATTTCTGGCAAAAACTCTGAGTAAATAAAATTGCCATGAAAAAGTTTCTCAAAAATCTGTTGTTCGGAGTCGACTTTAAACTGTAGGTCCCGCCACTCATGTATAAAATTAACACACACAACATGAGTGGTGTTCAGAAGCTAGGCCGTATTCCTGACTGAAGGTTTGTAATGATCAATTATGTATGTATGTATGTTATGTACGGATTTTATTTAAAACACTTTTGGTAAAACAGATTCTACCAATAAATTCTGAGTGCCCAAAAATTGTTTGTCTGAGATTCTCAAACGATGGAAAATCACACAAAGTATGTTCTTGTGCTTCGGTGAGAGGAAATGCCTTTCTGTACGTGAACGTCCCTTATTAATGTTGAGTGTCTAATATTTCCTTGAAAACATAGTTATAAATACGCTTGTCGTCAACATTTTTTTTATTATTGAATTATTTGGTATGTAATTGCCGATAAAACTTCACATTTACCGAAATATAATAAACAACAGAAGGGCAGTTGGCAGATATCATTTATAATTCATGATGAGATTAATAAAATTCACTTCAGTCAAAGAGTTATATTTGCACTTGAAAAAGAAAACAGTTAATTAACGGACAATCGATTTGATAACTGAAATTGATACATTTGCCTATGTATGGTAGATGATATTTGGATGAGCTCGAATTTAGATCACACAATTATACATATTTTCTAGACTATTAACAAATGCTAACAATATTTTAAACAAAATAAAGTAGGACCGCCAATAAGTTAAGTCCTTATAAAATTGCAAATAAATTTAGTAAGAAATCCTGAAGACGCCTTATGAATTTTTGTCATGTACAGTTATAAAGTTGCTGCAATAAGAATAAACTAATAACAATTGCATACTAAACGAATTCTAAAAGACTATGAAGACATTTTAGGTAAATACCAAACTAATTAAAGAAGAAGTAATAAATGCATACGTCATACATATAATATTATAAATAGGAAACTTACATCACTCATTGCAATAAATGGAGCACTAAATGATTGCATTTCATCTCCAGATTTTCTATTGTTAAAAATCATTCGATGTGATGTCAAATAGATGCGACCTTGTTTGGTACCACGAAAGACACCATTATCTTGACCCGAGAAATCGATGGAAACATTATCGCTATGGAGTAAAATGCTGCAAGAATAATATATAAGAATATCAATTTTATATCGTTAAAAACTTCCTCAGTAAAAAGATTTTATTATCAAGTTATATTTATTATACTAACACGAACACATATTATATATGTGTGTAATAATAAAAAAAATTTGCAAATCAAAAAATTCTGCAAATTAAATCGGTTTTAAACCCCTCACCATAAGTTTGGCTGAATTTCATCATGAATTTAAAAGACTTTTTTATTTACTTACTATTCTCCAGCATGTATTAATACGCCATTATTGGCGTGGGCTGTATTAACAGACATATTTTAAGCAGAAAAATTTATTTAATTAAATGTATATGTATATTATACGTAATTAAATAAACACACAAATTTATAAAATAATTGTTGTGACTGTTTAGGATGAGAAAATAATTCTGATTAGATTTTTTCTCGAAATGTCAAAACAAATGAATCATATTTACGTTTCAATCTACAATAGTAACAACGAGTTGGCAATGCGAAACATATCACAGAGTTGTTATATTATTGTGCATAAATATAAATAATAAGAGGAAGACTCAAGTCAAACATATTTCAACAATATATATGTATAAATATACATCGGGAAAAATTATATCAATATTATTCCGATGTTAAAGTTTCGTACTATTTCCAACACTTAAAAAAATCTAATTTATATTAATTTTTGTGCTTGAAAATATACCATTTTGGAACAAAATGCATTCAGAAAATCCAACTTAGAAAATATGATGGCAACACAAAGTGCACTATGCAATGTTGCCAGGTTATAAAAAATTTTGCAACAAACTTCAAAAATAGATACCCTTAAGAGGGAGAAAATAATTTTATATTATCCTTTATGCAATATACAATATTTTTTAATGTATGGTGGGTTTGTTTCAACCCAACGCACAGTGGTTGCACTTGTATGGGAAGGAGCGACAAAAATAATTATATTAAAAATATAGTCTTGAAATTTTCACAGTACATTTCGGATATAATAACCACAATATTCTAAAAAAAATGGGCACGGTCACTTGCCCCTACCGCCCATTTTTTAAATTTTTTCTTGATAAAATATTCAGAATAAATTTTCGGGTTTTCAACAATTTTTCAAATACGTGTTTTTCTGCAAATTAAATATAGTGCTTTATTGTTTTCAAAAAAATATCAAACATATAAAAACAGCTACTCTTGCAACAATTCAATTGTAGATTTTAGTAGCGTACTTTTCTTTTTACGTGTTAACTTTCGTTGACCTGAAATGAATGGATCCGAACTAAGCAATAATACAGAGTTTACAGAATTTCGAATATGCCAATACTGTTGCTTTGTTAAATTTGTGTCAAGTATTAATGCAAGAACTTCAGCGGCATTTGATTCCGAACAAGCTTGCTTTGGTTCTGAACATAGACTACGTTAGGCATCCGCTGCAGTCGCATCAGTTTCTGCCAACTTTGCTACTCTTCGTTGTTTTGTTCTTTTTGAAGAACTTGAGAAATCAGATGAAGGGCGACCACGTTTATTCGCTTTTAATACTTGGTCTTTAGGTGACACAGAAACGTTTTTCAGTTTTAAAAAAACAACCTCTTTTTTAGCTAACCAGTCTGAATGATTTTTTAAAACGTCTGATTTTAAGCGGTGATTCTTTTTCCAAATGTCAACAATTCTTTTACATAAGTATTGTACACATTTCAATAAATCACAAAACGCACCTTCTTCGCATTCAAAACTAATTAATTTGATTACTTCGTCATAAACTTGCTGTGATTTCGCCAAATTTGAACCCTTCTTAGAGCACCAAAGCTCGAAAATTGTCATTCGTGAAAATATGCATTGACGGGATGTTTCTATTATGTCGAATAAAAAATAACTATCAATAACAACAAAAATGTTAGTATTATTAAATCAAACGAGATACACAACAAATTTTAAAAACACAATAAACACAGAGGTTAAGCCAGTATATTAAATATATAGAAAAAACCTGCAAAAACCTGCAGTTGAATCAAACACAATTTGTTACTATAGATGTGTATCAATATTTACCAACCAATTTGGTCGTTGGCTTTCATTGGGAAACTAACTAAAACTCTAATTATTTTTTACAAAGAATTTCAAACGGTGTTAATAAAAACACTTCTTAAAAATCAATACTTTAAGAAAACTATAACACAATTTATTAAGTTATTATTTTTTAAAAATAATGTCAATACCATTCACATTAATTTCCATTTTAATTATTTTAATTGGGCACTTTAATTAAATGTATTTTAACAATTTGATATTCACTTTGTTTTCACAGTCGCTTAGTCGACTTTTTTCTTCTATATAAAATCGCACTTTAATTATTTGCATTTAAAAATTACCGTTAGATATTATCAAAACAAATTCAGAAGAGAGAAATTTGATGACATTAGCGACTATTTATTTCGCTACAAACCCAATATAGAAAAAAAAATTTTTTTATTTTTGTCATATGGGCGCAACCACTGTGCAACGGCTCCACTAATGGAGGTGATTCACCACTGATAGTACATCAATTTATGGTAGCACAGTACCTACTTCGAACAACGGCACTTTGGTGAATTTCAAATTTATTCACCACACCGAACGAAACTCACCACATTGGAAACTCACCACAATTTCAAAAAATTCACTGCGTTAAACACACCAAATTGAAAGAAGTAATTATTTTTTAGGCCGGTCCCGTACCCATTAAAGTACAAATCGAACACGAAAGAAGAATGTGGGAATTTTTTATAATCTTTTTTGTTTGTTTTTGAATGAACGAATGAAGAAGTGTTTCAATCACCACCAGTGTTGCCAGGACAAATACAATTTTGTAACCAACTGCTGAAAAAAATCACTAAAATGGAAAAAAGCCCTCTAAATTCATAGTTTTTTTATATTTTTTCAAATTTTTATTAGGTGTTCATTAGTTTAAATAAATTAAAATTTAAAAAAAAAAAAAAAAATCAGAAAAATGTACTACCCAAGGCAAATTCATAGATGGTAGCCGCAGGTCTACAGCAAATACAACAATGCAAAAACAACAGGCATTTTGTTTTTGTTATAGACCAGGGATGGCGAACCTATGGCACGAGTGCCCAAAGTGGCACGCAGATAAATTTTCGCTGGCACGTATAATATTTTTCATTTTCATACATATGTACTGACTAATCCAAATGCATTTTTGATATTGAAAAAATTGTGAACTCAATTCAAATTTAATGCAAAAATTTTGATATTTAAAAACAAACTTCCAGATTTCTGTCGCCATTATTCATAACGTTAAAATATAATTATATTATTTGCGTATGTAGGTATAGGTATGTACAAATATGAACATGAAATTTTAAATATAAAAAAAAATATTAAAATGAGCATAGTATGCTTTGGATTTTCAAATATATACATACATATATATATGAATATTTGCATTCTCGCCAGAATTCAAATTCACTAATTCTAATTCTAATTCAGTTCAGTTAGAAACTTTGTAAGTGCGATTGAAAGTTGTGTTTTCTTATTTTAGTATTATTTTTTGCTAATAAACAAAAATCAATTTATATTTTTAGAAGACAATTATAATTGATTTCAAAAGGTAATTCATTAACAATTTTAATGATAAATAAATAATATGTTTCAACTTTAGAATGTAAGAAAATAAGAAAGGGAAAACAGAGGCCAGCTATAATAGAGCATTTCAAGATTGGTGGACTGATAAATATGGAATGATGAAAAGCAAAAACTATTAATTGTCATTGTATAATTCATCAAGAAGTTCTATGTGCAAAGTCTGGATAGGCAGCATTTGATGAAATTTTAAGTATTGTTTCCAAAATAATAAATTTTATAACAGCACGAGCTTTGAATAAGCGGCAATTTCAGTTGCTTTTACAAGAGGTAGGTTCAAATTATCATGGATTGTTGATGTATAATCACGTACGCTGGCTTAGTAGAGGATTTGTGTTACAACGTTTTGTAGAATGTTTTGATGAAATTATAATGTTTCTTAATGATAAAAAAAACCGAATTTCCTGAACTTTTTGATAATGACTGGATCACCAAATTAATGTTTTTAACGAATATTTCCAACAATTTAAATGAATTAATTATAAATTGCAAGGTCCCGGATAATCAATTGATGTAATGTTCTATATTATTGAAGGTTGAGTCCAAATTAGTAATATTTAAACGCGTATTGACAACAATAATTTTAAGTATTTTCCTTTGTTGAAAGATCACCTTCAAAAATTTTCTATTCATGGAATCTATGAAATTAATATAAATTCTTATAGCCAAGTTGTAAGTGACATACAAGACAATTTTGTTAAGAGATTTTTAAATTTTTAAGAAAATTTCCACCATTAATTAACTTTATTAAATATCCAGACAAGTTTGATTTGGAAACTGCTGAAGTGGATCAATTAGAATGGTAAAAGTTGGTGAATTTAGAAATGCAGTTGGCAGAGTTTCAATCAAGTTCTATTTGGAAGCAGAAATTTATAGAGTTGAGGCAAGAAATAGAAATTAATGAAAAAAAAGATTAAATGAAGAAGAATACGAAAACATGAATAATATGTATGTTGGTTTTCGCTCCCAGAAACATTTAATGCGATGAAGAAATTGTCTTTAGCTATTCTAATAATATTTTCATTAACGTATAGCTGTGAATGTCTATTTTCGATTATGAATAATATAAAATCTGATGTACGAAACAGACTTACCGATGAATGTGGGGAGACTTGTATTTCATTAAAATTGTCAAACTATGATCCGGATATTGATGCATTATCGAGAAATATTCAGCAACAAAAATCCCATTAAAAATATGTCTATATATTATAGAAATGAATCTATATATAATTTTTAAAATGCATGTATTTTCATTTAATAAAAATAATTTTTATTCATTCATTTTATAAAAATAATATTTATTGGCACGCAGTCAAAGAAAGGTTCGCCATCCCTGTTATAGACCTCTAATGTTGTCAAAATAGGAAAAAAAAAATGGAAAAGGAAAAAAATGAACAACAACACGCACACGCACAACAAACACACACAAAAGCAACAAAATTTTGACATTAAGAAAGAGCTCAGCTGTTTAGATAGTCCCACCGGTTACATGAATTCGCTTTGGTACTACCAATTGAACAAAAAATATCCAATTTTTGTTAGAAATGAACAACTCGGCAACACTGGTTGATTATATGTAGAAAAGTAGTGAAAGAAAACGGGCGTTTCTGCTTCTGGGTTTTTAGTTCGCAGAAAGTAAACTGTTTTTGTGCAAATTTATTTAAGAGTTATAAATAGATATATCAAAATGTTTTAAACAAATATATAAACGTGATAAGTGATAAATAAATAATATGGCTTTTAACTACACAAATCTGGGCCACCAAACCTTAGAAAATATGGGTAAGTCTTTTAACCCACAATGGTTGGTGGTGGTCGTCGCTTTTGGCAAATTTTATTTTGTGCAAATTAAAGGAAGATTTTCTAAAATAAACAAGGCCTTGCCTAAAATCCTATTTTAATTAAAACTCAAATATAACTATCTATCTATCTATCCTCTGAAAATAAATTGTTTAATTTTCAAGTGTTTGTTTGTATAAGAGTGTATGTGACGCCATTTTTCACAAATTTTTCAAGATTGTCTCTTGTGCTGAAAATTTATCAAATTCCTTTAATTCTTAATTTTTCTTGCATTTTTGTTTTTATAAGTTATTTCTAAACAAATACATTATTCCAGAGCTGTAGGTATTGTTTGTTTTTGTTGTGTTTTGCTTTAACTGTGTTGTTTTCTTGTATTTGAAGTGTTGCCAGACGGAGTTTTTTAACTATTTTCTTAAAAGAAAGATGTCTGAAAAATAATTATTTTGAAAACGTTTGTTTTTAGTGCCATTTTTTAATACATTGGCCAATGGAACCGCCATGCCGCCACAGGCCAACTTTATGAATCATTTGGCCGCCACTATGAATAATACTCCAACAACGCATTCGACAGTACCCTTGCACAATTCGCCCACAAATGCAACAAATAGCTTTAATTCAGCAAGAAATGCATTGAAAAACTCATCAAGGCGCAGTCCCGAGCCTCCTCCACCTCCGCGCTTAAGATCACCTAGCCCGACCTGCAACAATGTAAAACCTAATCAAGGTACAGCACCTATGGATTTGGAAAACGATTTAGAAAATGACATGTCTGCAACACTTTCGGCATCTACTACGACAGTGCAAAGTGAAGTTACGCCAAAAATGGCGCTGGCCAAAATTCAAATGTCGAATATGGCGGATTCTAGCCTGTACATGAATGGTTTAATGGCTAGTCAAATGTGTGCAAATCCAGGTTTTATGTTCTTTCCCACAAATCCTGCAGCTGGTGCTGCAACAACCAATACAATAATGGATCCAGCAGCCATGATGGCAGCTATGCAACAAATGCAACAATACGGAGCTTATGGCAACGGTAGTCTGACAGACACTACAGTTGATCCCGCTAAACTGGGACAAACTACAGGTATTTTTGTAAACAAAATATTTTCGAAGTATTGATACTAATATTTTATGTTGCAGATAATTTTAATGCTGCAACTATACCAACTAAAGAAGTTATAAAAACTAAAAGTTGCATGCTTTTGCCGCCCAACCCGAAAGCTCCGCCTCCAACTATACGCGATAGACCCCCTGGATGCCGCACAGTTTTCGTGGGTGGTCTACCGGATCTAATTACTGAAGAAATTGTACGTGAAATATTTGAAAGTTGCGGAGAAATATCAACTTTGCGTATGTCTAAGAAGAATTTTTGCCACATTCGTTTTCGTCAAGAAGAAGCCATAGATAGGGCCATCTATTTAAGCGGTTATCGAGTGCGCCTTAACAATGCAAACGATCAATCTATTTTTGGTCGCCTACATGTGGATTACGCTCAGGCTAGGGATGATCAATATGATTACGAATGCAAACAACGTCAATTACAACGTGAACAACGTCATCGAGAACGCATGTCGTTGGATCGTTTGCGATCCCAGTCTCCTCCTCCCATACCTCATTACACCGACCATGAAGCTTCAATGGTGGGCGAAAGTTTACGTAATAATGACACTTTTGTAAAGGCTGTGCAAACGATAACAATATGGCTAGAACGTGGTGATTGCTCGAAACGGAATGCAAATGTTTTCTATTCCATGATACAGAGTACCCATGCTCATGTTAGGCGCTTAACGGGGGAAAAACAACAATTAGAGGAGGATCTACGCAAAGCACGTGAAAGTTTTCGAAAGCAGATGCTAACCATGTCAGCTCAGTGTAAGTTTATTTATCATAACTTGTTATTGTATACATAAGATTCGTATTTATTCTGAAATGTTTTTATTGTTGATGTTTCTTACACTGTATGACTGTGATTTGCTATTGAGTGGAATGTTTATGTATGAATGTGAGTCTTAGGGATATATATTGAGAGAGTAGTTCATGACACCATAGTCGGACCTAAAGTGGTCGTAGAGGAAAGAAAACTAATAAGACACAATTTGGAGCACGTTTATGGAATTTCAATTTCTAGCATAGCATTAAAAATTCAAAGAAAATATTTATTTTGATTTCTGATATGAAATAAAAATAGTTTCAAAATATTTAAAATAGCATTTTATGCATCGAATCTAGGGCGAAAAATTAAATTACGTCTTGGGTGTTAACAGGAAGCACTACTGGTCTTCATGTTTCATTAGTTTTCCAATACACACATGGTCATTCTTTTACATATATAAGACTAAGAGTCAAATCTTTTTACTTTTCGGATAATTTCTATATACATATTTAATTCAATAAATAATTTATTTATTTTTGTTTTAAATCACGTAATGAAATTAATCATGTCTGTTCTATAATTTTTTAAACGGAATGAATGCTATTTGGTGTTTTACAAATCTCTCGTTTTGGCCTAATTCGAAATTAACTACGAATTTTAGTTTAAACTTCAAAATCAGCTGTTGATTGAAAAATAAAAATGTTTTCAATTAAAATGGCTCTAAAAACATTAAAAAGTATTTAAAACGCCTGAAGCGTTTGTGTTAAGTTATATAAATTGTATTAATGATGCTGGAGATGTTGGCAGTGATGGTGAAGAAGGATTTTCCACATTTATTGTTTACTGCTGTTTTAAAGAGATTTGTGTTGTGATACATTTAAACTTCGCTCAAAAAAGTGTTTTTATTTACACAACTCATTTTATTGTACTTGGAACGAAACTATGAAGAAATTTTGGAATGTTTTTTAAATTAATTTATTTTTAATTTAAATATTTGGAAGTGTGTGTATTTTGACAAAAATTAATAAAAAAAAAAGACTACAATTTTTATATGCAAACTTCTTTTTTCAAGTTTTCATGCAATTTATTAGAATAATATTACATTCGTTTTACTTTCGACAGGGTTTTTTTACTCGGTTTTAAAACAAGAAAAATTATGTAAATTCGGTTTAGAGAACACCAAAAAATTTGAATTCATTTTTAAAGGAGAAATTTACTCGGATTCGGTTTACAGAACAGACATGAATATTCAAATTATTTCAATTTTGGTGTATGATAAGTTAAATTGATACCAGTATACCAAATGTTCTATACGAAATGCCTATAACAAAGTGACCTAAATGGTTACTTGTTGCATTTCTAAATGCTATAAGATTTACATGTTCATTTAATATTTGCAATAAAAATCCACCATGAAAGTTCCAAAAATTGTGTCTACTGTTTAGAGTTAATAATGTACGCTGATATAGTGTCAAATTAGTTTAGTTAAATTATCTATATTTGTTTGCAAAACAAATTCTAGGACTTTTAAGCCAATAAACAATAAATTAATTAGTAATACTACATCTTTTGAAAATAATTTTCAACATAATTTGCTCTTGCCACAAAAGTCACGTACGTAATGATATACTGTAACCAAAGGTAAAACAATAAAAACAAAAAAATATACCATTCACTAAAAGAAGTACTCTCGAGTCGAGGCCTATACCAAAATAAATGGTTGTCCCTTAAGAAACGAACACTGAAAAAACAAGGTTTGTACTTTATGCTACTGACTCAGAAGGTTCCTGATTTCTTGCGGGTAATATTGTATATTGGAAAATAAAATTAAAAATAAAAATAATGATAAATTAAAATAAAATTCAAACTGGTCAGACTCTTACATGTGGATTTTTGTTTTAGACGATAAAGCTTGAAAGCAAACAACCTCATAAAATAAGAATTTTAAATATAAATGTATTATAGGTAATAATAACACTAACATAATTAAAAAAAAATATTAATTTGGAATTAAAAATTCTTAACAATAATGATTTTAGATTTATAAAATTGTACATTTAGTATTATTGTACTAAATAAAGATTTTTTATATATAAGATGAATTCTTTCATCTGTATATTTTAGTTTTTAGCTCCTTCTATTTACATAATTACATACTTTTATACATACATACTTCCTTTTATGTTTGTTTTGTTTTTTTTATTTATTTTTTTTATTTTTAATTTTTGATTTACTATAAATTATTATTATTTGAAATTATATACTATTATTGCATATTATATTATATACTATATATATATATATATATTCAGTCACTCAGATTGAAAAAGTGTTTAATGCTGCTAGTCACAAGAAGGTTTGGGACCATTTCACCAAAGCCCAAAGAAAAAACATCGATCAATGGAAGAAATTGGCAATGGTATGTATTTGTTTTACAAAACAGAAAAATTGTAAGCTTTCTTAATGTATTCCATACAAATCGTTGTTATTAATAAATATCAATTTTAATTTCTAACATACATATTTATATGCAAAAATTAACCGAATGCTTTTGCTAATATTATCGAGTTACTTTAAATGTGCACCTATTAGTCTTTGATGTGGCTGTGCCAGTACAGTATTTGTCTTGTTTTCATATTTATTCACAAAATGTTTAAAAATTTTGTAATTTATATATAATACACTACCGTATTAACAGTTTACATTGCTAACATTTTCATTATTCACATACTTATTTGTATTACATTGCTAACATTTTCATTATTCTCATACTTATTTGTATTACATAGTATATGATATAGTCGTTATAGAATAAAAGAATGCGCAAATTTCTTAAATAAAATTAATTTCTAATTTACTTTATTACTATTTATATTATATTCAGCGAACATTAAAACTTTGTATAGTAAATTATATGTGTAGTATAAAATTTGTTGTTCATTAAGAGATGATTTTATTGGCTTCACCATTAAATCACGTGTAATTAATATAAATAATTTTTTTAATTTGCATACTTCACATGAAAAACCTGACTTTATTTGTGGTTTAGGATCTGACTGACTTAATTAAGGTTTAAACTTAATGTATTAAATACTTTTTAGGAAAAATATCTCTTGAGGATTTCGAAAAAATTTCAAAAATTCAAGAAGCAAAAATTTTATATAAAACTAGCTATACTCTGCGCGTGTTGCTGCGCCACCATTAAAAATAAATTTGAAGGAAAGACATTACACAAACATCCAATTAATTTTGAATCATTTTATGGATTTTGTTTTCCGTTGTCTAGATGATTCAGACGAACGGGCCTGAGTAGTACGCATTCGATCAGTTTCCAATCTCACTTCTCGTTGTTCACGTGATTCGTGCTAACGGTTCTCGGAGGCTTGTACTCACAGATTTTCCAGTTTCAGTGCTCGTTGCTCGTCTGATTCTGAGGCTCGTAATGCTCTTTTCTTCCGTGTTGGTTGAGGTGTAGGTCGACCAATTGCTTGTCGTTTTGAAGGCATGATTGCATGGGAACGACGTGAAAAATGCGTTTATTAGAATCTCACAATGTACACATTCCAATTGAATCAAACAGAATTTTTTAAAATTTTCCAAAATTAAAATGTTTCAAATTTGTGATTGACATTTTACGGGAATGAGTTATACTAAATGCTATTAAAATCGTAAATGATGAATCCTAAAATTTCTGGTATTCGTCCGATCAACACATGATCAAATGCATAGTTTACGATTCAAATCATTTTTAGTAATTTTCAGTGGGAATCTATCGGAAATTAATCGCATTAAACCTCCGTCGACTTAAGCCCAACAACTTTGCTAAAGATCATATATGTACATATACATATTGATCAAATGCACAGTGTACGATTTAATTAATTTTCAATGGCGCCACCTGTCTTAAATTGGTCATACCAACTTATAGAACGAGCCTCAGAATCAGACGGGCAACGAGCATTGATGTAATTGTCTTTCCTTCAAATTTATTTTAGCTAATAAAATATAAAATTTAAATGTATTTAAAAATTTCAATCCGTTTATTTTAGTTTAAAAGGTTCAAAGTTATCGTTTTTTTATTTTCTAAAATTCAAATTTAAAGTTTCTAGATTCATGCATTTGAATCAGTCAAAATCAGTCAGTCAGTCTGTAACGTAGCTCTTTATGTAATTTTCGAAAGCCTTAATATACATACATATGTATGTACTAGCTGACCCAGCGAACTTCGTCCCGCTCAAAATTGATTTTTTTTATTGCCCAAAACAGGTCACATTATATATTTATTGTAATAGCGCTGACGAAGTTGTAGTTGTTGTACTCGCTCCAAAACAAAAACTAACAGATATACTTGTTATATATGTACATATGTAGTTATAAAGGGTTGCTACGCCCATTTTTGGTGAGTTTGTTGATATCGACTCCACGAACTTACCCACCAAATTACATTCGTCTAAGATTACTATCTCCCTAAATATTCAATTTTAAAGGTTTACCACGACCTCTTAACATTTTGGGATATGAAAAATAGATGTTGTCCGATTCTCAGACCTACCCGATATGCACACAAAATTTCATGAAAATCGGTCGATCCATTTCGGAGGAGTTTAACCACTAACACCGTGACACGAGAATTTTATATATTAGATGTAGCGATTCAAATTAAATTTTTTTTTAATATTTAATTTTACAAAATTTTTTAAATTATTACCTGACACAATGAGACAACAAACAGTAGAGCGTATCTGAATGTTTTACCATTTTTATCTGAATTATTAATAATTTATACGAAATAAATGTCAAAACATATTACAATTTAAGCGCCCCATAAATAATTAAGTGCAATTAATGCATTAAATATAGTAACCTTAACTAAAAAAATAACGACACTAACAAATTAAAGTATACTAATATTAATTTTTACAACGCAAACTTATTTGATGCCTCAATTAGTATTTAAATTTAAAATGTTATTACATTCATTCATATTATTCATTGCTTAGATCATTATTTCATAAACAATTCTATTATTTTTCTAAGTGTAAAACTTATAAATATTTAAAATTATATCATTGAAATTTTTTATTTAAAACAAAAAAGTCTACTAAACGACTTAATTGGTTTTATTTAACAATAATTTTATAAAAAAAAAATTTTAATAAAAAAAGGGACACAGGTAAGTACCATAACATGAGACGGCAATGAAGGTATATTTTTTAAACATAAACAAATTTATACTTTAAAATAATAAAGGTTTAATCAACAAACAAATATTTATTTATACAAAATAGTAGTATTTATTTAAAAAAGAATTACTATATATATAAACATTTAAAAACAACAAAAAACAAAAAGAAGATTACAACATGATTTAAATTTCTAAATTTACTTTTTTTTTTAATAAACCTTTAGGAATTGCGTTCCATTCAAATTGAAGATGATGAAATGGAAATGTCTGATGAGGATCGCGATCATCAAAGTACAACACATTCAAAACGTAAACGTTATGATAGTGATAATTTAAAGGTATTTATTAAAAATTCAAAGTTTGTGGAAGGTGGCATGTTTTACACTTTTTATTGTACAGGAGGAAAATGATTCATTGCGCCATCAATTGGAAGCAATGCGTAATGAAATGAGTCTTGAGCGAACGGATCTCAAGTATAATAGTGATTTTCGTGAAAAGCAAATGAAAGTTTTACAGGAGACCATACGAAACATGCAGACCCAACTGTTGCAAACGAAAATGCGCGAACAGAAAGATGCCAAGACCATAGAACAATTGGAGAAACGTCTTACAGAGGCGGGGGTTAAACAACTCTTACTTAAAACCAAAATACGTGAAACAAATGAAAAGTTAAGGGATCGTGAAGCATGTGCTTCAGTCTATTCTGAATCAAGTGAAGTACAAGATTTAGATGAGGATGCAGCCAAGAAGCAAGAAAACTCGCAAATTATAGACATTGATGTGGATAAAAGTGATGACGAAGTAAAGATCATAGATGACACCAATGAAATTGAGAAACTTCGTCAAAAGTCAAAGGAGAAAACACAACTTGTTGACTGTAAAGACAAAGACAATGAAAGAAATGAAAAGACATTGACTGTAGAAACATCAATTGTAGGTGATAACACTAAAGAGCCTATTAAAAAAACCATGAAGTCTAATGAGGAGGTAAATTTTGCTGATAAACCCTTAGTTAATTTTATTTCCATATTAACGTTTTTTCATATTTTCAATTTCAGCCTCCGGCATTAGAAGAAGCTAAACTTATAGCTTTAGCCACAGCCTATTTGTTAATTCAGCCCTCAGGTTCTTCTTCGCAGTCAATTTGTGCATACATTAAAAATATTACACAGGATATACAACTACAGGAGCCATACTTAAACAAAGTGTTACAAAAATACTCGAATATATTCGCTACAATTACACAATTTACGGAAGGCATGAGCGTTAAGGATCATCAATCGGTAATATGGAAATTTTGTGCTTTAACAACACAAGGGAGTACATAATGAATTTTTAAAAGACTTTGTATTTCATTGATTTAATTGAATGTTTCTAAAACACATGGACCCGAAAGAGCATTATTCAAAATCAAGGATCAATATTCATCATTCAGTATGTTGCAATGCTGATGTTAACTTTTTATTATGTTTTTATTTTTCATTCTTAAATTATACGATATTAAAATATATACATATATATAAACAATCGAAGAAGAGACCATTTTCTATGTAAACATTTTATAAAAAATTATTATTTTTCCATTACTATCTAAACAATTATAAAGATCGATCGATATATTTATTATACAATATAATATTCAAAATGTAGTCTGCTAATTGTTAATAACATTCAACTCAAAAATACATTTGCAATTAACAATTTAATTGGAATTGAAATATCAAAAAAATATATACATACATACATACGAGTACATACATATGGTATATTTTAAAATTTTCCTGAATAAAACAACAAAACCAAAAGTAATCATAAAAACAGTCTTGTTTTATTGTAATTATTATGTTGTTAAATGTCCCTGTTTACATTTTTACTAAGGGCCGTTATTACAGCTTGCCGTTAAAGTTTGGTTTAGTTGAAGGTAACTTTATCGAAAGTGAACTTTAAAGTCACCTTTAACTTCTTTTCGTTATTACAAACTAATGATAAAATAGCGTTAACTTTTTCAAAAATATGGCAGTGCCGGAGCAATGTCGATAAAACTACTCAATTAAGCACTTTTTTTTAACGCAGTGGCAACGATGGGCTTCTTTTTCTATTGTATTTGCTCACTTTGTTTATGTTTGAAAATAACATATAATATGGCAAGTTCAAACAAAAACTTAACTTTAAAAGTTACCGGCAGAATGATCCTCCCGTTAGCTTAACGCTCATTTCTAGCTTATTGTCCTCTTATAATAATGAAAAGCAATTTATCTGCCCGTTAAAATTCTGCTTTTAGTTAACGGCAAGTTGTAATAATGGTTCTAAATGTTATTGCTGACCTCAGCTTGGAGGCACTTGGAATTAATAGGATAACCAACGAAATAACTTTAAGAGCTACCGTGCCTTTAATAAAGTTATTTTAGACCTTATACTTTATGAAAAACGAATCATTGGTAGGGATTCAGAGAAAAACATAGTACTGGCGTCCATGTAGTGTAAACTGTAATCGTAATATACCAAACTCAAACACTTTTGGTATTAAAGCTACTACTCCAACCTAACCTAAGTGATTTCAAACTAAAAATCTAAAAACTGGAAATATTTCCATGTATGTATGTCTAAGTGATGTGTTAGATAAAATCAGATGTGAATAAGAATTGTCAGTAGTTGGTAGTCCAAGTAATTGCGCCATTTGTGTCGGCCCCATCCACAAGTCCTCTAGTCATAAGGCAGTGGGCGTGGCTGAAGAGTTAAAAGGGTGATCCGTGTCGTGGGGAAAAGCGAAGGAGACTGTCGAAGGTGACCGCATGGATCTTAGGGTTTCGCATTGTTGGCTTTTCTTTGGCCCACGTTGTGAAAAGATATACTGAAGACTTTAGAGCGGATAGCCTTAGTATCCGATTCCGAAAAAAGTCCACAATGGTGGCTAGGTAGTACTGGCGCTCATCTCATTGATGAAAGTGAAAAGTGTTCGAAAAAATTCTTTCCAAAGCTTGGCCACGTTCCTCGACGAGCGACAAGTTATCCCTGAACATCAGTTTGGATTTCGAGCTAATCACGGTACCATTGAGCAGGTTCATAGGATCGTCACTATAATTAGATTGTTTGAAAAGAAACAATATTGTTGAGCTCCTTTTATCGACATCTCACAAGCATTTGAAAAGTTTTGGCATGATGGTCTACTCAGCAAAATAACACGACTGCTTCTTGAGAACACACACAAACTTCTTAAAAGCTATTTAACTGATAGAACTTTTAAGGTCAAATTGAAGGACGAACTATCTACAACAAAAAGATCTAAATAATCTGCACATCGACATATGCAGACGACACCGCATTTATAAGCGTCAACAAGGATCCGAATGTAGCATCAACACAACTGCATTCGCACATATACGATTTGGTAAAATGGTTTGAGAAGTGGAGAATAAAGGTGAATCCATACAAGTGTGCTCATGTAACCTTCACACTCAGAAGACAAGATTGCCCACAAATAAAAATAAATAATATTGATGTCCCTGTTGAAAATCACTTGAAATACCTGGGAGTCCACTTAGACCGGCGTCTAACATGGTCCCGTCACATCGAGGCCAAATTAGCGGCCATTAAGCTGAAATCCATTCAAATGCACTGGATTATTGGTCCTAATTCAACACTAGACCTTTAATACAAGGTTCTTTTATACAAAGCCCATATGGACCTACGGCATTCAGCTTTGGGGCAGTGCTTGCGCGTCTAACGTTTTGAAATTGCAAAGAAGACAGTCCAGGATTTTACGTTAAATTGTCTGCGCTCCATGGTATATTCGTAACGACAACCGAACGTCCCCGGCCACACACTAACCCACCCTCACCCGACCGCGGACGGCTCGTCCCCATTACGTGGGGACAGGTACACACTACAGTCCGGACTGTAGCGGGTATGGGAAAAGTAATGGCAACAAGAACATAAATCAGCTACAGAACAATATCCATAGAGATCTCAATATTCCTACAATTCAGGAAGAAATTAAAAAATTCGCCATAAAATACGTTGGTAAGCTAACGATTCACCCGAACACATTGGCAAGGGACCTGCTTCAATTCGACGGCCATCAGAGGTTAAAACGGAGTAACACATTTAGCCTCGCTCGTCGGCTGCACTGACCCTAATTTCTAAAGTAGTAATATAAGATTTGAATACAATATATAGTTAACACGTTACAACTATTAACCTTCAAAACTAGTTTTAAGATTTGAAAACTATTGTAAATTTCATTAAGAAAAAAATAATAATAAAATGTAAAAAAATCTCATTGATGAAAAGACCGTACAGTGAAGGAAAGTTAAATAAATGTTAAAAAGAATAGGCGACAGAAACCGAACTTGTGGAACGATCATTTTAATCTTTCTTTTGGTCGATTTTTTACCTCTAAACTTCACAAATGCTGCGACCTTCCAGATAATTAAAGGAGTGGGTGGAGTTTAGTATGTCTCTTGTAATTATGGGATGGTCGACCGTATCGACCGGCCTTGGAGAGAGATTGACATATGTACTGTGCTTTCGATTAGAGCTGTGGTCGTGCTGGATTTGCTAAAGCAATGTTTCAAGGATCCTCATTACTGGTGATAACAAGCAGATAAGGAGGAGACAGTCTTCATTTGTCGCAGTTATATTCGGTTTTAAGATTGGGATAATTCGCGAGATTATCGAAATGTCCAGTATAATCAAATTATAGACCCACAAATTGTGCTGTTCAGTGATGCTTTTGTTCCCAGCTGCTTAAGCATGTGTATTGAAATACCATCAGGACCCAAATATTCGGAGGGTTGGAGTTGGCAATGGTGATTTCAACTTCGGCTTGATCGCAGGAGTGCTTCTTATTGGCTCTATGAAGCTTCTAATCAGGACAATTGTGTTGAACGCATTTTCAATAGTCGCAATGCTGACGACAATAGGGATGTAATGTGAGCCTAAGGTTGTGGAGGCTAACCTGTTGGTGTGGGCTGAAAGTGACTAACAGATTATGGTCAAGTCCAAGATCATCTTGCAGTGAAAGATTGGAAAGATATCGTTGATGGTAGCAAAATTCGATTCTTCTGTGCGAATTAAAAAAAGGTCAAGAATTAAAAAAAGGATCAGAAACGTAGCGGCCGTTTGACGGCGATTAGACCATACATAATTGGAACATGATTTATTTACAATCAATGCTAAAAAGTTCATCCTTCAGTCAGCTATTCAAAGTCTTAAGTATCAATATAATATTATGGTATATCATAGGCAAGAAGTATTAAAAATTCTTAGAGATCGTTATACAAAATACTTCTTTATTGTTCTCACAATTCTGTGTGCCACTGTTCGCAACTTGATTTAAACAACAACTTGATTAAAAACACTCTTCCGTGTACACACTAACAATTGTTCGTTAGATCTTTACAACGGAGATCTTCAAACCACAATTATTTCCTTCATATGCAAAGCGTCTTCTCACAAGACTGACTGAATTCTTTCTGATCCCGTTGCCTGCTTTGACTTGATGAATGATGGATGCTCTTGAAGGAAAATGACTGCCTTCGCGAAATCTCTATAGATGTAAACATGTTGTTTACGTTATTGTTGGTTGTGTATGTTTGTTTACTTGTTCATCCCCTTTTTATACTGATTCTGTTGCTATATTTTTGTTTATTCGTTGATCCTGTAAACAAGTCCATTGTTTTTGTAGCTTTTGTTTATCATTTTAATGTTAAACGATAACACCATTTCCATTTTCGTAACAATATTTGTATTGTGATAAGATTTAGGCATTAGAATAAATTAAGTTCACCATTAACTTTCAAATGACTACAAGTGATGTGTTTACAAAACCTTTAAATGTATTTAAATAGTCGAAAATGTCATCGATAAAGAGGGTAAGTGTGATATTCAAGTTCACAACCTTTTTAAATTACTGGTGATGAAAATTAATCAATAAAATTAGATCACTCTATCAACAATATGAAAACGACACACCTTCCTTTGCACATGTTTTTGACTCTTGAAATTCACCAATCAACAACAGCAACAGCAGCAGCAGTAGTACCAGCTTCACATACATACATACATAGGCAAATATCAAATTTTTAACGACGATCTTATAATAGAATAAAATGATGGAACAATTATTTTTAATAAAATTGAAATCAAAAACAAAAAGAAAATCATACAAATTTTTAATGACGACTGAATAAATGAAAGGGAGAGTAACAGAGAGAGAGAGAGAGAGAGAGAGAGAGGGAGAGTATGAATTTAAACGGATGCCCGAATTTTATTCTACAATGTACGAGCGTGTACGTACTTGAGCTTTATTGAGTTCTTAAACAAGAATTTCAATTAAATGCTTTTAAATTATAGGTAATGAAGAAGAAGCACAGGTTGAAATTTTTAGCGTGATAATGCGCAAAAACAAGTGGACGAATTTGAAATTAAACAATACGTTGAAAAAGCAAAACAAGTTTAAGATTTTATTGAAATAAACCGAAAACTAAAATTTCGTACTTCAGTGAAACAGCAGAGCATGTTTTGGACTTTTAGTTATTGCAGCCCTAGTTATGGTGTACATTCTGTCCAGAGACTAGCAATAAATCGTTTTTTCGCTACTCATAAGTACTCATGAAATTTCGAGTATGAGTGAGACAACAGTATTGAAATTCAACTACTCACTACAACATTGATTTATAAGTACAGGTTGCAATGAGTATGAGTACAACGTTAACATCAAACTCATAACATTCGAAATATGTTTGATTCAACCGCCTACTCATTCCGATTCATAAATTTAGAAAAATACTTATAATACTCATAAATGATTCGAGTATGAATATGAGTATGTTGTTAAGTATGAGTACGATGAGTACTTCAAACTTTGAATATGTGTAGTATGAGTATGATATTTTTTTTTTTTTTTTTTGGCGTGTGAGGTAGGGTTCAAAATGCTTTCGCACTTACAGTGACCGTCGTCATCTGCGTCGAGTGGTGCTTCCACTAAAACAATCCCTCCTCCTCTTCTGGGGATACTCCCTGAATTTTCTAACAAGATTAAAAAAATTAATTACTTCCTAAGTTCTTTCAAATAAACTGTGAACCATTAAATTCTTTAAAGATAACATACAGAGGGATAGAGACAAAAGTTATGGAAAATTTCACCAAACGAATCATCATGCGTGAGCATGTACGCGAGGCACATTTGTCAAATATTTGCGAACATGGTGAGATTGGTTGCTGAAAAACAAGAGCGCGATTAGAATGGCAAAATCAATGCACAATGCACTTACAAAATATTTGAAGACAAACTATTCATTGTGGCGTGCAACCAGCAATCTTTACATACATAATTGGCCATTACAACCCTTCAGTCAGGATTACGGCCTAGCTTCTCAACAGCAATCTTTAGATGTTTTATTTAATCTTTCTTTGTTTGTTGACTATTTCAAAATCGTATTCTCATCAAATTTGCTGCAGAAAACTGTTGCTCACTGCTTATTTTTAATGACCCCTTAACGCTTCAAATTCATTACACTTGCTTAAGTTCAAATGAATCTTGCACAGTCTTAAACTATTTGAAAAATGTTTGATATCCAAATGAAAATTAAAAGAACGCGTAGCGTTCTTTTCTATTCAACCTGCACATTAAAATTTCGAACATAGATAAAGATATCGACATGTCATCTGTCAAAGCTGGCCATAATCATCTAAAAGGCTATAATCACACGAGAATAATTTTTAGTCGCACAATTTTTGTTCTTTTCAAATCACATGGGATGAATATTAATTTGGCATGAAATATATACATATACACAGCTTTGTATGTATTAGTGTATTTGCATTCATTTGATGTTTGGCTGATTTTTAGAAATGTGCATGTACTAGTTTCGTGCTGGTAATGCGGGCTTGTAGCTTATTCAAACTTTACGCCACCGAAAACACATTCTCTTCAGCTCTCTTGCCTATAAACTATCATTTTACGCCAGCACAATTGTTCTCGTGTGATTAGGCTCAAAAAGATGATCACTACAGCTGTTATATCCACCTAAGATGTATAAATAAACTGAATTTATTCTCGGTGCTGACTACGCAGCAATAATTCGTATTTAAGATTCAAAAGCTTATTGTCTATTCAATATTTTATTGAGAATTCAATAAATAAAGTCTATAAACAATTGTTTGCCTGCTGTAAACTTTCTACGTTATCTCTCTTTGTTCTACTGAGCATTCTTATTCCTGACACATACATACTTTGAATATTCATTTTAATATTTTCATTTATTTATTTTATTACTCATTTAATTACTATTTTATAGCGTTTATTTATGACTTTTTATGAGAATTTCATACTAAACAATGCAACCTGTTTGTATTCAACATGTTTGATTGACTTTACAAACCACCCACCCAGATGTATGTACATCTTAAATGAATTTTAATAATAAACAACATGTGAACACATAGCCGTACGCATGAGAAAGCACGTTGTCAAAACATCTTTTATTTTATGCAATATGTCCTTGATGAAGGACAAATACTATAAGAGAAAGTTACACAGTTTAAGAGAGTTGAGTACATACGTCTACAAAGGATGCTGCATAAGAGAACAGAAAAAGTTGTGAAACGTTTTATTAAAAAATAATAAAAATAACAATCAAGTCTTATGAAATACATACATGATGAAGGTCATTGGGGTTTTTTTTGTAAATTTTTTTTCTTTGTTAAATTCTGATTAATCTGTAGATAAAAAATAAATAATTTATCTTTGAACATGTCCTAATAGATGGTGATGAAAAAGAAAAACATTTTCTGACGAAGTAAACAAATAAGAATTTTCCCATTTGTAAGTTCATCATCATTACACCACTCACACGCATACACAGAATTAAAATCAAACTTAAACGAGAAGCAAGAAAGTAGATTTAATCAGTTGTACTTGTTGTTGTAGTTATTATTTCTTTTTGTATTGTATCATTCAGTCACTTCAATCACTTCTACTTCTGATAATTTTGTTTGGTAGTGTATTCTTCCATTCCTTATTATTATTATTTTTGCTGTAGTTGTTGTGTCGTTATTACTGCCGCTGTTGTTATTGTATGAGCATTATGTTGTTGTTGTTTTTATTCTTTTTAATATTAACCGTATGACGGACGTTTTAAGTTAACGAGTGAGTGCAGACAGAGCAATATTTAGCTGAGTTTTGTTCTGATAATCGTCGTCGTAGTCATCGTCGTCGTTGTGGTCGTGCCAACTGCTGCTCTAAACTACAACGCCCGCTATAACACAATCGACTGAACAGTCTTCAATACGTTGTCGTGACGCGCGGTCCATTTAAAAACCCTAAAGAAGCGCAGTAATAATACAAAGAAAAGGAAAATAGACTATTCCTCCTTAAGGCGTCCGTTGCTTTTTACAAATTGTTTTTCGCCAAATTGTTTTTGCAAAAAAGAAGAGAAACAAGGATTTTTTTCGCAAATAAATAACAATTTGTAAATTCTTTTCGTTTTTATGTACATTTTTTTATAACAACTAAAGAAGTTAAACTTGCGCGTTTTTTTAATCAAAATTTGTGACGTTTTTGTGTAATTAACTGTTTATTTTTTTATTGTTATTTAGTGTTTTATTAGCAAGGCTGAATAAAAAGAAAAATTAATAAAATTATACAAAAAATTCGCTGTACTGTTTGCATTTCTCCAAAAATAAGGTGAGTATTTATTTTATATTGTATACTTCTTTATTTTTTAGTTTTTTTATTCATTTACATTTCGTACTGTATATTGTAACGGTTTATTGAAATCAAATAATTGCAATAAGAAAAAAAATATAAGAAAATAAAACAAAATAAAAAAAAAAAATTATATGATTGAGCATTTTTAATTTTTTTTTGTATAACTTGGTTAAATATCTTTTGTGGTAAATGAAGGAAAAGAGAATTTTTAATTGAATTGTTTTTTTAATTATTTATTTTTTTTTGTTTTCATTTAACACAACTTTATTGGATTGTTGATTTTGAAATATCGGAATTTCAATTCGCGAAAGGAATTTAATTATTTTAGGAATGTGCACAATATTATTAATTTTGGTGCAATTAAATTATTTTTTAAGCAATCCATATAAACCTTTTATTACTTAACAATTAATAATTATTATTATTATTTTTAAAAAGGATTAGAATTAAAAAATAGGTTCGGGGTATCAAAGTATTTTTTATTGTTTTCAAAGGCATTTTTATTTAAAAAAAAAAACGAATCAGGATAACCATATCAAATGAAGCAGCTAATCGGTTTTCAAGAATTTTTTCACCAAGTATTCTATTTTCATATTCGGATTTTAGTAATTAATAATGTAGGCAACACTAGAGTAAACGGTACCCATAATTATTCATAATCAAACTTCATTGCACATTATTTATTGCCTTGCAATTCATAGCGTTTATAGTTCATAATGCAATTCATTGTTTCACTGATAAAGCAAAGTTTAAAGCGAACCTAAAAAATGTGTTCTTTTTGCAAATATTTTACAAGACTTAAAGTTTTGTTTTTTCAAATTTAAAGAAAAAAATAATGCATTTCTTTCAAAATCCTTAAAGAAGAAAACGAAAGTTTTATACAAAATTCAAAGCATTTGGAAATTCAAATTGAAATAAACATTGAATAAATATTTTATTGTGTTAATTAATTTCACACATATTTGAGAGTTTACAATTTTTAATTGATATATACATATGTATGTCTGGTAAATATACTCCGCGTATATAATTCTTACTTAACTGGCCATTACAACCCTTTAGTCAGGATTACGGCCTAGCTTTCTCAACACCATTCATGTTGTATGTGTTCATTTTATACATGAGGGGCGGGGCCTACAGTTTAAAGTCGACTCCGAACGACAGATTTTGAGAAACTTTTTTCATGGCAGGTTTATTTGCTCTCAGAGTTTTTGCCAGAAATCTGCTGAGAGGAAGTCGCCGAAGAAATATTTATTTTTTCGTATTTCGTTTAAATGTCTGGTCGGGGGTATGAACCCTGGCTTCGCGTCTAATAAACCAACACACTACCTACTAAACTACGGCGACTATATAGAAAGGAATATATAGGCATTAAATCTGGGATCTGATGAACTTGGCACAGCTATTGTTTCACTGTTGTTTACAAGTATTTATGTCGCACAATTTAAACTTCACACTGAAGTCACAGTATTCTAGTAGGTAGTGTGTTAGCTTATTAGACGTAAGGCCTCGGTTCTAACCCGAGGTCAGACATCAAAACGAAATATGAAAAAATATTTCTTCGGTGACATCCTCTCAGCAGATTTCTGGCAAAAACTCTGATAGTAAATAAAATTGCCCTGAAAAGATTCTTAAAAATCTGTCGTTCGAAATCAACTATAAACTGAACGTCCCGCCATTCATATACATATAAACACACACAGCATAAGTGGTATGAGACACATACATTACAACCCTTCAGTCAGGATAATGGCCTAGCTTTCTCACACCAATCATGTTGTGTGCGTTAATTTTTATAAATGAGTGGTGGGACCTACATTTTAAAGACGTTTCTTAATGACTGATTTTTGAGGAACTTTTCATGGCAGGTTTATTTACTCTCAGAGTTTTTGCCAGAAATCTGTTGAGAAAAAGTCGCCGAAGAAATATTTTTTTTTTCATATTTCGTTTTGATGTCTTACCTGAGGAGGTCTAGACATCTTCTGTGAAATGTTTTTACTCATCCATTTATTGAGCGGCGAAAAGAACCAACCTGTCTTGATGACAATAATTTTCAAGTAGTATTTCGTTAAACGAATCCTAGTTACATATATATATACATATACATGTATATAAGTGGTATAAGACGCTAGGTCGTAATTATGAGTGAAGGGCTGAAATGACCAATTATGTATGCAAACTTTACAAACAAAACTACGATATCGCTTTTATCTGGCCATCAGATCAAATAAAATGTCAATCAAAAGATATACAAGAAAGTTAGGTAAAGATTTAGATTTCAGAAAGATCATAGAAATGCATTTATGCTTAGCAAATAGGTTGTCGAAGTCGTTGCTTGTCATTTGCCTTCAATTCTGGTAACTGCATCTTGTTAGGTTTGAGGACTTAATTATTATTGAAGTACAAACGTTGCCAAATTGATGTATTTTCTCTTATTTATTTTCTGATGACATATTATTGTTGTTTTTTCTTATCAATTAATGTCTCAATACGATTACTTTGACGTGATTTTCCATCAATTGAATAAATTTAAATAAATCTTACACATTAAAGAAATAAAACAATAAATTACAATTAAAATAGCATATCAAACAGTAAAGATCCTGTGTAATCTATAATGTTGCAATTTTTGGCTTAAAATTATAATTAAGTGAGTTAATTCGTTTATAATTTATAGCTTAAAATTGCCTAATGTTTGAGTAAAATAGGCCACAACAATATGTTTATACAACAAATAGAACCTAGCCTGTTACCATAAGGGATTTTATGGCTTAAGATATTTATTTACAATTAGAACCTCCCTTCCTAACTTTGGTTGTTTTGAAAATTTTATATTTTAATTATAATTAATTAATTACAAATGGAGAACCAATTTAAATTATAAAAAAAAACAATTTTTGTGCATAATTTCTTAAACAATCTTGAAATGAATTTCATAACATTTTAGGCGACTAATTTCCTAATTCGAGAACATTTTTAAGAATTACCCATTTTTTTATTTATTATTGTTATTGATTGATTTGCTTGTATTTTAGAGATTTTTTAAACAAATTTTTAATACATATTTAGTGTGCATATAACGCCCACCTAGCGAATTTTTTTTATAAAATTTACGTTTTAAAAATATTTAAATAAAAACATACTATTTGTTCTTCATGTATTGTCAAAAAATGAAATAAATCTGGTAATAAAAAAATGCCAAATTAAATTAGTATCTTAACAAAATTTCGTAATTTTATTCAAAATCATGTCAAAAAAAATTTTTTTTATTTACATTAAAACAATGAAAGTTTTAATTGTTTTAAGTTTTATTAAGAGAAGTAAGTGTTGTAGTATTTCTAAAAAAAAAAAAGAATTGGAAAATTGAAAATCAGTTGTTTATCTTTTGTCATACAGAATTTCATCAATACTTAAACCTAATTGATTGGCCCCTGCCTGACTTCCTATAAAAAAACGAAAAAAATAAAAAAAATTATCTTCTTTTTATTAAACTTTACTCAGATATTGTTGCATTACATGTTAGTACTGCACTTATAAAATGGGATTTGTTTTATGGTAGAGTTGTTGTTTATTTTATCGAAAATCGAAATCAACATAAACATGACCCCAAATTAATAGCTCCCCCCCATTTATATATCAAAAAATATATTTCATGTATGCGATAAAAGTGGTTATTTGATTTAAAGAAATATATAATTTATGATAAAAAATGAAATGAAATGAAAATGTCCATAAAGATTATAGAAAGTAACGAGCATTATGCACAAAGCATTTTCAGATATGTTTTGTTATCAATTGCCGATAAAATTGGAGTAAATATTTGAAAAGAAAAATGAAAGTATAGTATTAAATTGAATCTTAAAAAAAAGCTAAATCAATACAATATTATTTACAAAATTAAAACACTATATGTACATATTTACTATATTTACACATGTATTGAATATCTCTTTTTTAAATCATCTTGTTTTTAATACGTTCTTCAAGGTTTTTTTTTTTCCGGAAGTCTAATAGTTATGTATCACTTGGGATGAAATGGTTTGAGTGTTGAAATTTCGTAAGGACAATATATTTCATTTTCCTATTTGAAGCGCATTATATAGGGACAGTAGGACTTATAATATCGACGCCTCCGTTCTATAACATTCTAAGTCGAAAAAGTGTGTTTTGAGTTATGAGCTCCCAAAGTTTTCACGCGAGATAAGACTATATGTGTATTCTAAGTAGATTTTTCCCTATAACTTCGGAACGGATCGGCGCATCTTAACCAAATTTTGACAGTATTTAAGTTAGAGAACGTAGAATTTAAAAAATCAAGAACATTAAAAACGTTATAATGATGACAGCATGTCATCATTTTCCACCACGCCATTAGGATACAGGTGTACATGTAGGCTCATTAGTGTACTCAGGTCACCCTAATTTAGTTTTAAAATAATCATGGTTCTCTTCTCATTAGGATAGCCCCAAAGTATTTTTGTAATTCTAGGTTAGGTCTATGGAGAGCCCTAATATCGGCTTTCGACAAAGAGTCCAAGCCTTCGAAGAAGCCCCTCTACAGAGTCCTCAACTTCAACCTACTAAGGACGGGACAATTGCAAAGGAGGTGTTCGATAGTCTCCAACTCCTCCTCATTGCAACATACCTTGCAATAGTCCGGCTGTGATCTGATCCAGATCCAATCTCGCAGTTTCTTGTAATGAAATAAATAACTAACATCAGACTGGCCTTATCTATGCCCAGCAGCAAACCTGTTCTATCACTGTATATGGCAGGCCATACATAACATCCCGATCGATGCCCCATGGCCCATCCAGTGATGAGGCCGTAGAAGGGGCAGATTCGGGGATTTCGTAGACCTATCGAAATTCTAAAAACTAGAAAAGTACAATGGTACTGTAGAGGAATAATCATTTTATGAAAATCGTAAAATATATAGGTTTTTGTTATCTGGATATACATATGTACACACAGGCATATGTATATGTGTAATACATATATATGTAATTAAAATTTTTTTTAACAAACTTTGTTAAATTTTTTAATCATGAAAACCTGTGTAGCGTTGTCCCCTACAGAAAGAATCTAATTTTAGAGAAAATCGTCTGACAATACTTTTCAACACCGAAGAAAACAAGATAATTTCACCAGAAAATCATATGTATAAAAAATAATAAATAAATAAATGAAAAACATTGACCATGCGGCGGACTATTTTCATGTTTTCCTTTAAATTTTTTTAACAAAAGTATTTTCTTTTAAATATTTGTATGTACCTACATATGTATGTATATGTGAATATAAAAAATATTTCCAAAGATATATTTGTGGCCAAGAATAGAGACGGTACATATGTACATTCAATATATAATACAATATGCGATATATTGTATATATTTATAATATTTTTTTGTTTGACCTAAATTTGTAGGTCCAATTTAAATTAGTCCAAGACGGAAAAAAATGTTTTTTTTTCAGCAAACCTAATGTCTTATATTAAAATCGAATAACATACATACATACTCTTCTGAAAAGATTTATTAAATGATTAGGTTTAAAGCAGCAATTATAACGTGTAAATATGTATTGTATTATTCGAATCTTTCTACATACCATACATAATATGAAATCGAACGTCTCTTTTTTATTTTATAATACAATATATCGACCTCACTGACCTTTCCCGAAGATCTTACAGCAATGCTAGAATGCTCCTAAAAAATAGACGTGATACTTGCCGGAAATGTATTTATTTGTATAACTAGGAAAGCTTTAAGGTACTTAAAATTTTGTTTGATAATCTTTAGTGGTAAAGAACATATTTGAACCAAGAACTAAAATTTTTGAATAATATGTGTGGCACTGGTCTTTAAAAGGAATCATTTACAATCGCATATGATTGAAAGTAATACATTTTTAAGTTTTATGCAACATGTCAGTAGGCAGTAGTAAGTCCCACCATGTTTATCGCGTTGCTAAAAATTAACAACAGACAATTTGGCTCCAGGCTAGACATCAAAACGAAATATGAAAAAAATATTTCGTCGGCGACTTTCTTTCAGCAGATTTCTGGCAAAAACTCTGAGAGTAAATAAACCTGCCATGAAAAAAGTTTTTCTAAATCTGTCGTTCGGAGTCGAAGTTAAACTATAGGTCCCGCCACTGAAGTATAAGATTAGGGCACACAAAATGAGTGGTGTGAGAGACTAGGCCGTAATCCTGACTGAAAGGTTGTAATCGCCAATTATGTATGTCAAGAATAATTTTGGGCTCCCTACGATGTACGGAATACAGACAGAATTTAAATAATAGGCGTATCTGCAAGCAAATAATGTAAATTATTATTAACTTATAGCAGGTAAAACAGAAAAGCTATGGCTATGGAAATAAAAATTATATTACCCTTGTTGGTATCTCCTAAACCAATTCCACATGGATAGGTAATACAAAAGACTGGACGCAGCAATACTATCTCGACCACTTGACTGCAGAATGGTACGGAACTGTCTGGGCAAGCTGAATCAGCTAAAAGGGCAAATAGGATCACGATCTTCTGGAACTCTCGGCAATGAACAGACATATGAACTTGCATGAAAGGAAACTTTAATAGTAGGAAGAGCAGTTTGAAATGTTAAACTCGCCGAAATTGAAGATAGTCACTAAGACCCTTCTCAAGTCAAATTGTTTTGAGACAATCTTAACTTTTGCAGAGTAATGGCAATAGCTCTTGATTGGATTCATTTTCAGGTTAGCTCGAAGTAGACTGAGCATTTAAACTGAGCAGAGCAGGCTCAAAGAACACTCGCTCAGGATAGGGTCAAGTGGCGAGAAAAACAAATCGGAGGGACACACCCTGGAAACTGTACGGCATTAATTCATCTGAGAAGGAAACTTCCAGATGTTAATGAAGTATTAGTAGTCGCTGTAGTCAAGTAGGTAGTGTGTTGGCTTATTAGATATGAGGCCACGGTTCCAGCCTCAGATCAAATTTTTCCAACAAAACGAAATATCAAAAAACTGAAGACCTATGATGACCAATTATTTTGTGTATGAAATATTAGGCAGTGAGTTATCCTTACTTATTGCGGCAGCCATTACAAAAATACCCTCTATATCTTTAGGGAACTGCGATTGATCGTATAGTAGCAGTAACCTGGCTATTCCTTATACGGAAATAATAAAATAATGCCCTTTGTCTTAAATTTGTACTCACAAGTATTATAAAAAATAGTTTATTTTATTAAATAAACTAGTATTACTTGATGGAACAATACAGGATAAGCTTCAAATCACATAAATTCTTTATTTATTGTATATTACATTGCGGTTTAGATTTTTTTTATATTTTTTTTTCTTAATTTGGAGTTACACAATCACTTACTAAAATAAAAATTTTAATTGCTGTCTGCTTCCACAGTTCTTTTTCATTTTCTGCTTTGATTACAAAAATGTTTAATCGAAGGATTTATTTATTTTTATTTTTTATTTATTTATTTATTAATATTTAGTTTTAAATGACAAAAAAAAAGTATTGGATTTCATGCGATATATAGTACATTGACACTAAGATCTGCTGCTATTGTTGATAAACAATTCTACGATATTATACATACATACATACATATGTATTATATGTACATATGCCTTATGAATTTAATTGTTTTATATTCTAAACAATTGTATTGTATTATAAAATAAAAAAGATTGCTAATTTCATATTTACTTTGAAATGTTGATAAATAACCAACCATGTGTCATAATTATTTCTATTTATGTCTTGTAAACAAATAGTATAAATAATGACAGATAAAGAGAGTGTTAAACTTTAACTATTTTCGTAAACACTAGTTCTTCGGATCTACGTATTAGAAACATATGTAGTTAATTACAATAAATTTCTATAATTAGTTAAGATTTGAAATCTCAGACGAATTCAGGTCAAATAAATTTATATTCTTTCTTACATTAATTTACTGCTTTGTTTTATATACCCGTCTAGAGGAAATGAATTAAAATTTTTGATTTATTGAAGATCACATTCACTAGAAAAACTTTATTTATTTGTATATATGGCATGTACTATGTACATATGTATGTATATAAATAATTTTTTATAATTTTATGTTTGTTTTTGATACGTTTATAATAAACCTAGAAACGCCGTAGAGGTGAATATAGAAACGCCGTAGAGGTGAATATAGAAACGTCATAGAGGTGAATATAGAATGATTAAAGTTCAAAATTTCTTTTGAATTACGATAAAACGTATACAAATTTTTAAGTATTGACACTTCAATAATCCCAAAAAAGGGCAGTTTAAAGTTTAATGTCGCTAGAGAAGTTAAATTATTTATGTTTTCTCATGAAAAAATGCTTGTCAGTTTGAGAGTTTCACGCAACGAAGAGCTTTGTAAAGAGCGGAGTCGTCATTGTTGATAGTTCGGTCCACAGAAAGTTCATCGACTCCTAAAGTCAGGTGTCTACCAGAGATCAGCTTTTTAGATACTCATTAGTACTTATAATATTTTGAGTACGAGGTGTCAATAGTATTGAAATTCAACTACTCTGATTCATTCGTACTCACTACAACGTTGATTTATAAGTACAGGTTGTAATAAGTATGAATACAGGGTTGACATCAAACTCATACCATTCGAAATATGTTTGATGCATACTCCTACTAATTAAGATTCATAAATTTAGAAAAATACTTATAATACTCATAAATGATTCGAGTGATTCGTATCATTCATCAAAATTTACAGTCTTAGTTGTTGTTGCCTTTACAAAAAAAGAAAAAAGACAAAGACAGCAAGCAAAACAAACACACAACCTAGTGTAGTGAGTATTGTAGTGTTCGTACTCCAATCATACTTATTTTGTGATTCTTGGAAATGTTGAGTAAAGGGGAATCGAAATCAACAACGTCATGCGTATTGTTAAGTATGAGTACGATGAGTACTTCAAACTTTGAATATGAGTAGTATGAGTATGATATTAAAATAAGTATGAATTCGTATAAGTATCAGATATTATGAGCATGATTCGAATCTACTCATCTTTTTAAGTACTCACTGCTGATTTCTGGTGTCTACCATCGAATTATGATTTCCATTTCCATGCGCTATCACACAGAGGGCCATTATTACTACTTGTCGTTAACTAAAGGGAGGATTTTAACGGGCAGATAAATTGTTTTTCATTATTATGAGTACCCAATAAGATAGAAGTGAGCGTTAAATTAAAGGGAGGATCATCCTGCCGGTAACTTTTAAAGTTAAGTGTATGTTTGAACTTGCTATACATATATATTATTTTCAATATGGCAACTTCAAATTTAAATAAAATGAGCATATACAACAAAAAACGAAGCCCGTCATTACCACTGCGTTAAAAAAAACTTGTTGAATTGAGCAGTTTTATCGACATTGCTCCGACGCCGCCATATTTTTGAAAGCAGTTAACTTTATTTTATCTGTAAGTTGTAATAACGAAAATATGTTAAAGGTGAATTTAAAGTTCACTTTAGCTAAAGTTATTTTTAACTAAACCCAACTTTAACGGCAAGTTGTAATAATACCCCATAGTATGATAAGTAACGACAAAGTAAGTCGCTTTATATCTAAACTAAAAATTACCTTTCTAATGAAATAAAATTTTAATTCGCAAGGGGAAGTATTTTTTTTATACATTTCTAAGAGAACGAAAAGCCTCAAATATTCTCTCAGAGTGTTTATACACTTTTGGAGAGTATCTCTCACTCTGTAATGTTTCCATTCCTACTATAATTTTATATTTCCTGCAGTCTTAAAATCTAATTGTTGACAGAAGTTTTTTCCCACTTGTAGATTTTGTTCTCTAACAAGTTGAGGTTACGGCACACAATTAAGGGATGTGAAGACCAACCTTTTCAATGATCATAGACATTTGGACCACCAAGGTCCAAGGGGAAGTATTCAAAATTTAAAGATTAACGTAGAATTAACCCCTGTACGTTAGAGATAATTCCTGAAGCGTTTAGTACAAGTAATAAGGTGGTCTTGACAACTGCTGGATCCAAGGTTGTAACAACGTTCCCCAATTGTGGGTTTTATAACTAATGAAATGGTCAAAAAATGGATTTAGTTTAGCAGAGCGGAGAGTTCCTCAATTCGAAACACTCTGAAGGGGATTTGAAGCCATTTGACGCCCTTATAGAACTAAAACTAATATAAGTGATAGCGCCTTTGTAGAACTAGAACTAATATAATTGATAGAGTGATAATAATTCTTTATATAATTCATAAATTGGAACTTGCAATGAAAAGTGCAGTGTACAGTGAAATTCCAAGAATTATACTGTCTAGGAATTATATATTTTTCGATGGAATAAAAACGTGTCGCAATTATTTATTATTTTCTATTCTGTTTTGTTTTGTTAATTATGATATTGAATTATTATATAGTATTGGCAAAAACTACGTTGTTGAGAATTTCACGCAATACTTTCTAGAATTTTATGGTTATTAAATTTCCAGTTTAAGAAAAAAAATATTTTCAATATTTTCTAATACAGTAAAGGCGTGAATGGGAATTGTATAAGTATAATTGTATTGTATTTTAAAAACATGTTTCATCTATCATATTATACTGTAGCTCTCTGCACATATTTTGCAAATATAAATATTTTAATTAAAATACAATAATTTCTACACCAAGTTCTTCCCTAAGTACCTAGAAATTGTATTGTTTCTGCTTTAATATGTATGACGCGGTCTATTTTGTGAATTTCATTGAATTCACTTCAAATGATACTTTTGTGGAAATATTTAACCTTTACAGCCTATAAGGTAAATGCACGTGATCCAATACACGAGGCATTCGAAATAAAAAAACGTGTTTTTTGTTAAGAATTTCATCAGGGTATTTCCCCCTACAAGATTTACGATGTTTTCAAATATGTACTTGTATTGTATACACATTTTGTGTTTTTGTTTTTTTCGAAAATCTCTAATATTAATGAAGAAAGTAATTTTTTTATTAAAAATTTTAAATTTTTTTCTTAAAAAATTTACAGCTTTTTTTTTGCTTTCTTAAATGTAGATATTTCTACAATTCAGCACTTATTTAATACAATAAATCACGTTCATAGTGTCTTAAATTTTTCACAGTTTTGTGAATTTTTTTGTAATCTTTAGGTTTCAATTTCAAAGCATTGTTATTACCTTAGCTGAATAGACAAATTTTGGGCCTATTACGTCACTGCTTAGTGCAACCGTTACGATACAGTTATTAATCTTTATGTGCACATAAAACAAATATATTGCCGGATTATCCCACACCAGTAGCCCTAAATCTTACGGAACAACTTGTGTATTAAAAGCATCAACGACAAAATGCTCATTTAATTCGGGGTCATTCAAAAAAAGTACATAACGTAAATACATACACAAATTTTGTACAGGCAGGTGTCAGTGCCAAACTGGGGATATTTTTTTTTTATTAATTAACCGGTAATTTTTTTAACTGTTTGGGTTTTGAAAGAAATCTGCTGAGAGGAAGTCACCAAAGAAATATTTTTTTCATATTTTCGTTTTGATGTCTGACCATTGATATGAACCCTAGCTTCGCGTCTAATAAGCCAACACACTATCTACTAGACTACGGCCACTATCCGCACAGTGGTATTTAGGTGATAAAAAAAAAACAATTTTGTGACAATTACTTTTTGAAAATGTTATGATGCAGTTTTCTAGAGAAATATTTGATTAAGAAGAGCTCATAATTTCTTGTTAAATAAAGTAATACTAAGCCGAACGAAAATTTATGATAACTTTTTATAAAACTCAGTAATAAATTCGTGAACGATATTTTACCGATAACATTTTGATAATGTTACCTTTTATAAATTCAAAATAATTCCTTAGATTGCGTATGCAGTTTAGGGGATATGAGCATTTAAAAATGAGTTTATACAATTCAGCATATCTTATACATTTTCTGAAGATATTTACTTTACTTTTATAAGAAAACATTTACTCTTTCTTAATAAATTCAATAGAATGCTTAACGACAACTTTCAATGATCTACCACCATTCCTTATATTATTTTTTATAATAATGTATGAAGACATACCACTGTGCGCTATAGGTCCTTCACCCATTAGCTCCAATTATTTCATTTCTTTAACTTGGTGATCAATTATTCATTATTTATTTAATTGATCATTACAATATATTAGTCAGGATTAGGACCTAGCAATTCATGGGACCTATAGTTTAATGTTGCCAGAAGATTGCTGAAAGCAAAGGTAGAGTTATCCGAACGTTATAAGTTCCCGTTTCATTTTTACTTACTTACTTAATTGGTCTTTACAGCCCCTTACTCAGGATTACGACCTGGCTCCTTATAACAGACGTGTTATGTGCCAGGACCTATAGTTTAAAGTCGACACCGAACGACAAGATTTTTAGAGATTTTGCTAGAAATTTGCCTTCACGCGTAAATAATGTAAATGCTTTCTATTACGATTGGGTAATCATTCTCATTGCCTTCCACATGCTAGAAACAAACTTACGTTCCATGAACGTTGTGCTTAAATCATCGAAGAAATATTTTCGTATATTTCGTTTTGTTGGGCATGTCTGAGCTAGGGTTTGAGCAATGAGCTTGTTTCTTATAAGCCAGCATACTACCTACTAAACTCCGACGACATATTCCGAAGCTTAATTGTAATTCTACACTTTAATAAGTGTTATTGTGTATTAAATTTTAATTTCAGAAGCATGATGTTTTCAAAAAGTTACTGTGGTTGTAATATTTAATTCGTTTTGGACTTACTGGGTGAAAACAATATTTCTGTAGCAAAAATATTTATTTAGTAAACAATAAAAAAAAGTAATTTAACAAAATAATAACAACTTCTGTTTTACAATTACATACTTGATATTTAAAAAAAAATTCTTTATGGAGAAACTGATTTCAAAACTAAGTTTTGTATGGCATTTGGGTGTCGACAAATATTAGTTTTATTAGAATTTCCGTGTTGTAATTAAAATTGATTGACGGGTATTAAAAATTAATGCAATGCTCGTAAATGTAACATATTAATGAACATAAAAATCTATTTTATTTCTATAAATATCTTCAATCTATTAGTATTCAACAAAATTAAGAAAATTAAACAAAAATACCCTGCACTATTAGGAAATCACTCAACTATCAAATTATCTGTTTATAAAAGTAAAATAATTTAGAAATAATCATACAAATAATGAAAGTAAATTTAATTGTTGCATTCTATTTTAATTGAAAAAAAAATAAACCTGATTTAATATATATTTTTTTAATATTTCGTGCTAAAACGAATAAATTTCTAAAACGAAAAAGAAATAACAGAAAAAAACAAACAGATAAAAACAAATATTAAATAATTTTGTTTATAGTTAATTAGTTGTTGTTATTTGAATAACTAAAATTAATAATTGATACTAATTACAATTTTTATTGTTTTGCCAACTTTTTACAATTTTCATTAGCTGCAGTTTGTTAAAAAATTTTCGTAGGCAGAAAATATTTCCTAGAAAACTTACAAATGATGACACTGATGGGGAAGTACACAACTTGATTATTTAAATAGAATACAGTATTTTATGGGAAATAATTTTCTGTTAAAAAATAATTCTATCACCTAGATGGCCTGTGTAATAAACTTTGCTTATGTCAAATAAAAAAAGAAAACATATTTTGTTAATAATTAATTACCTTCAAAAGAACAGTTGAAAAGATCGTTAAAGTAGATTCATTCTTTAATCCACGAACAGCAATCTAGTGGATGAGTTCAATCAAATCTTTTAAAAATGAAAAATAGGCCGAAATGTGCGCATTGCATTATGTTCATAATATATCATCTCTGAAATAATTGGCCAATTCACTCGACTTTGTATGGTGTCTGTTGTATTGAATACACTTTTTGTTTGTGAACGCTCAATGCTAAGTTGTATTGCGTATTTCGTATTTCAAAAGTCAAAAAAAGATAAGAAGAAGAAGACCAGTATTCGTAATTTTATTTTCATGCAACAAAATGAAAAATATTACAGAAAAAAGTAAATTAATTAATTATCTATGTGAATAATTATAATTTTGAAATGTTAATTGTTGACTCAAGTTACATAGAAAAGATTTTGTATTTTTATTCTTCTTTTCGATTGCTAGCATTTACATAAACTGATAGCACGAAACCAATACAACTTTTAAAAACATATGCAAAGAATGTGTATAAGTGTATGGGATTTTTATATGAAAATTATTAGCAACAAGCATACGCTGTTGTATATTCGTCCAACAATACAATGAATACAACGGTACAAGGGCTTGTGTGAATTGCCTAAATAACTCGAAACATAATGGGTATTATTTAAGTGCGAAACCAATCGAACGTAAACATGTATTAGATCGGCAGGTATATTACGGTGCTAAAACGGAAACTCTCCTCAAGTACCAAGAGATGCAAAAGCTACTCATCAAAATTCGTTCGTTACTCGAACATAATATTGATGAACACATGTCATCCACCAAGCTGAACAAACCAACTCCAATTTGTCTTAAAAAGAAAAATTCAATTGCATTTCTAATATCGGGGAAATTACTTTTTATATCTCTGGAATTAGATGTTGCAATATTGATGAATTAAAATTTCATTCCATAAACAACAAAAAAGAATACCAAGTTATTGTTATTGAATTGGATAAAAATTAAATTTAATCAGTTTTAAACAGTTACGTATTGGTTTGACATGCCAAAGTTAATTTTAACGTAAAGCTAATTGGAAGCTGAAAATAATTTTTTTCTTTGTAGTTTCCATAAACTTTATTTAAGATTATCTACAGAAATCTGTTTACAATTTTCAATTTAAGGTTTTTCAATTAACTAAATTGTTTTCTTTCATTGCATTATTTATTGTTGCACTACCAAAACCGATGACTAAATGTGCAAAATGAATCATTTCCATACAGTCGGTTGCAGTAAATGCGGGTGTCATCATTAAAAAGTCAACAAAATGTCCAGTGTATGGAATAATAAAGTAAATTGTCGTAACTAAATTAAACTGTCTATTAAAGTATTTAAGATAATTATTAAATCTCATACAGTTTAAATTATTTTAATAAATTAATTTAAATAATACATATTTTCTACCCAGTATGAGCGGAAGGAATCAACCTAATAACATATCCGACGTTGAAAAAATATCTTAAGAATGATAATACATATGCATTCGTTTTCTAGAAATTGTTTGGATTTAAAATATTAAAAAAACATTTAGAATAAGAATTTTAATATACTTAATTTTATTTACAAATTTTTAAAACATTTAGGGCCATTATTACAACTTCCCCTTAATTTTGGGTTTACTTAAACGTAACTTTAGCTAAAGTGAACTTTAAAGTCACCTTTAGCTTCTTTCCGTAATTACAACCTAATGATAAAATAAAGTTCACTTTTTCAAAAATATGGCAATACCGGAGCAATGTCGATAACACTGCTCAATTAAATTTTTTTTAAACGCAGTGGCAACGACGGGCTTTTTTTTTGTTATGTTTGCTCATTTTGTGTATATGTGAAGTTGCCATATTGAAAATAATATATAATATGGCAAGTTCTAATATAAACTTAACTTTAAAAGTTAAAGGTAGGATGATCCCCCATTTAGCTTAACACTCACTTCTATCTTATTGTCGACTTATAATAATGAAAAACAATTTATCTGCCAGTCAAAGTCCTCCCTTTAGTTAAAGGCTTAATTTATTTGGAATATTTTTAATTCCAGCAAATCAGTAACTTAACGTTTCGAATTATTTTTCATAGGTGCTCTAACGATGATTTATCACTTGACGTTTCACAAATTAATATCAGCATTGTGTGCCTCTTTATAAAAGTACCATAATTTACATGTTTATATTGACATTCACAAATTATGGCGTATAAATAATAAAATACGAACAAATTCCGTATAAATTTGCATGCAAAGCATTTACAATGCATAAAATTCTATAAAACTATTCATATTTATGTATAGTGCAAGAAATTTAATTAATATTATTATATGGAATACAGTTGCAAACAGTTTTGGTATTATTTTGCTAAAACACAGTATGATGTAGGAAATTTTTAATTTATTTAAAAAAAGATAGGAGAAATAAAACTCGAAAGACTGCAGCGAGCGGCCGCCGAAAGAAATATTTTTTTCTCACAATTCTTCTTCCAGGATATCAGATCTGAGGTTCAAACTCCCGAACTATAGTGTAGTAAAGCAACATACTGCTCACAAGACTATGGCGACAGAAATCTCTTGAAAAATTTAAAGAATTTAAATATACTCATGGTAAAAGGAAAGGTTTTTTACGATATTTAATACTGTCAATCTAGTGCCATAAGTGTTGACTTGAAACTGATTTCGTTTGACTTTCAATGAATCTGAGATCAAACATAAACAGATAACAATATTTATATTATTTTCCATCTGTAATCTTCTGCCTTTTGGTAAAAACTTTGACAGTAAATAAAATTGTTGTGAAAAGCTTTTCTGTCGTTCAAAGTTGACTTTAAACCGCTTACTTATATATAAAATTAAGGCACACAACATGTGTGGTGTAAGAAACATGATCGTAATCCTGACTAAAGGGTTACAACGAAAAAAGATAAATTCTTGTCTAGAAAATATACTACTCATATATACATATAGTATGTATACATATTGTTACGTTTATACTTTTTTAAAAACGTTTAAAATATGACTTCTAAACTAAAAAAGTTCTAAAACTAAAAATAAATTTGTGTTTAGTTTCGATTAAATACTTTATTGTTCACATTATTTTGTGTACCACTGTTCATAACTTGATGTATACAACAATAATTGCTTTGCTTCTTATTTTTCGTTGCTTACACCCTTTGCGTAAACACAGCAATTGTTCCATAGAACTGTATAACGGAGATCTTCAAACCACGATTATTATCTTCACACGCAACGCGTCTTCACACAAGACTGACTGAATTCTTACTACTGGTTGCCTGCTTTGTCTTGCCTTTTTATATGCCCACGTAAACAGTCTGATGAATGTTCTTGAAGTCGAATTTTCGTGGCTTTGCCTTCTCGAAAACTCCATTGTGGTTTCATTGTTGATTGTAGATTTTGTTTACGTTGTTTGTTGTTGCCTTCTTGCTTACTTGTCTATCCCCTTTTCTTTCATATTGCTGTTATTGGATATATGGTTTTTGTTTTTGTACCTTTTGTTTATAATTTTAATGTTAAGCGAAGTTACACCATTTCCATTTTCGTAACATTATATTATTCGCCATTACAAACATTTTGTGCATCTTTTGCAGTGACAAATATTGTCTGTTCATTATCATTGCCACAATTCAATTCTGAAATGTAACAAAATTCAAGAAAGTCATTTGGGCAATTCGCACAAGCCCTTGTATCGTTGTATTCATTGTATTGTTGGACGAATATACAACAGTGTATGCTTGTTGTTGATAATTTTCATATAAAAATCCGATACACTTATACACATTTTTTGCGTAATTTTTTAAAAGTTGTATTGGTTTCGTGCTATCAGTTTATGTAAATGCTAGTAATCGAAAAGAAGAATAAAAATACGAAATATTTTCTATATAACTTGAGTTAACAATTAACATTTCAAAATTATAATTGTTCGCATAGATAATTAATTAATTTACTTATTTCCGTAATATTTTTCATTTTGTTGCTTGAAAATCAAATTATGAATACTGGTCTTCTTCTTCTTATCGTTTTTTGACATTTGAAATACGAAATACACAATACAACATAGCATTGAGCGTTCACAAAGAAAAAGTGTATTCAATACAACATACACCATACAAAGTCGTGTTAATTGGCCAATTGCGTTAGAAGCTACACTGTAATTTGTAATTGAAGAGAGATACAGTGGCCAAGCATTTGTATGCGAAATTGATTATGTTGTTAACAGAAATACAATTTTAAAACCGAATGCAATGAAAAAATGAAAATCTGTAATTGCAATAAACAATAATCGTATTTAATTTTTCCTCACTGTAACTTATATTATAAATAATGGAAAAAATACTTATTAATTACACAAGCACACACGCACATATCATTTGCAAGTGCAATATGTCTGTATGTCTGAAACAGCTTTTTATAAATAAATACGTGTTTATATGTATATCACGTGTAAAAATTGCCAACTAATGAGTTCCGAAAACAATATCACTGTTATTGAATGTTTTTTTTTGGTTGTTTTTGCTTTTGAACTTCATATTAAATGCAATTTTTTTTATTAATAAAATATACGGAAGAAATTTTTAGGTGGGTGTGTGATTTTATTTTTTTGAAACGTTCTATTTTTTCGATGTCTATATATTTATTTGTTTATGTTTATGCGTATGCGGTTTTATACAAAATTAATAACAGAAAAGCTAAATAAATGTCAATGCGGTATTACAATAAAAGCAATCACGTTAGATTAATGAAAAAAATTCACTATTTTTGGATTTAATTAAAGCTTTATTTAATATACGTGATACGAATAATGCTATACTGGTTAAATATAGACGGTTTTGCTCTCTGTATTATTTCTCAATATTCCGTCGACTGTTTCGTTAAAGAATAAACAAAAAAATTCAAAATTACTAATTCAAGAACTGAATCAACGGAACGAGCGTTAAAAGGATCCTGTATCCAGGCAATTACATTACAACTATCCTCCAAGTTATTTATTATCCTAGCTCCTTAGAGTATTCTAGTACTACAGCCTTCTGCGTCTATAGTAATCAGCGTTCTATGCACACTCCTTATAACTCGGTTTTCTGTGCCTCAAAAGGATTTTGATTTTCTAAATTTACCGCCTATGATTCTCTAGCTGGATCATTCGCTACTTCGCTTCCGACCACTTCCTGGTGACTAGGTAAAGAAAAAATGCTGATCGTCCCATGCCTGGATAAATCACTGAGTTTTTAGTTAAAATTTGAAATAGCACTCGACTTTTTCTCTGAATACCACTGCTGTAGTTGCCATTACCATTTCGTGAACAAAATTTCCGCATACCGAGCTTACACACAACATATGTGGACGTACCTCCGCCTAGAGAAACGTATTATGGTTAGGCAGACAAAAGCATAGTTGGTTCCCTGGTTCTAAAGGGTCCGCCAAATAACTTTTTTTTTTTTTTTTTGAAAATGCTTAAAAACTGCAGAATATTTTCTCAAATTTCTTTTTTTATTTGAAAGTACAATCCTTCCGGTTCATAATGGAAAATAATTTCATTCAAATGGCTGCCTCGGCTGGCCATGCAGTAGCCTACACGATCGGTCCATTTTTTTAAGCACATTATCGATTGTGTGCAGCTGTATTTCACCAATGGCTTCACGAATATTGTCCTTTAAAACGTCAATTGTCTCTGGCTTGTCGGCGTAACACTTATCTTTGACGGCACCCCACAAATAATAGTCAAACGGTGTCAAATCCCAGCTCTGAGTTGGCCAAATGACATCAGCTCTGCGGCTGATAATGCGATCTTCAAAAACAGGGCGCAAAACATCGAGTGTAACTTCGGCTGTGTGGCACGTAGCGCCGTCCTGTTGAAACCAAATGTTGCCAATACCCTTCCTTCGTTCAACATGGCCTGATAACGATAGCCATTGACTGTAATGGCCACTCCTTGCTCATTTCGAAGAAAAATGGCCCAATTACGCCTCTGGACCAAAATCCGCACCAAACAGTGACTCGTTTTGGGTGCGTCGGCTTTTTAATGTATGCGTGCGGGTTTTCTGTGCCCCAAATGCGACACTTTTGCTTGTTTACATTCCCGCCAAGATCAAAATGAGCTTCATCTGAAAAGATGATTTTTTTTGCCAAAATCGGCATCTTCTGTAAGTCGATTTTCCAGCGTTGTTCAAGCGTATACACAACCATATTCGTTCAGCGGAAGGATAAAACTAATTATCTGTCAAATGAGACGTGAGCTAAGTGTTACTATTCACGAAATAAGCACTAGTTAAAAAAAAAAAACGTTGGATGGCGGACCCTTTATTACATTGACACTCAGTCTAGCCATGTTGAAATTAATCCCTAGGGCATAATGCCGCTTCGTTGTCAGGATGATGCAATTAATTGTAATCAATATGTCGCAGTGGTCTAGTACGTAGTGAGTTTGCTTACGAAACGAGAACTTTATCTTCAGCTCTGAGATTAACTGATTGCTATGACCTGGGAAGTTGGAACGTCAGCCTTACTAAAGAGTTGTAATATGTAATGATGTATGCATATCAGAGATCAGCAATGAATCGTTTTCTCGTTACTCATAAGTACTCATGAAATTTTGAGTATGAGTGTGTTAATAGTATTGAAATTCAACTACTCTGATTCATTCGTACTCACTACAACGTTCATTTATAAGTACAGCTTGCAATGAGTATGTGTACAACGTTGACATCAAGCTCATAACATTCGAAATATGTTTGATTCATACGCCTACTCATTCAGATTCATAAATTTAGAAAAATACGTATAATACTCATAAATGATTCGAGTAATTCTAATAATTTATCAAAATTTACATTGTTGCATTTATAAAAAAGGAGAAAGAAAAAGCCAAAGGCAGCAAGCAAAGCAAACACACAACCTTCTAGTAAATATTGTAGTGTTCATACTCGAATCATACTTATTTTGTGATTCTTGTAGATGTTGAGCAAAGGAGAGTCGAAATCAACAACATCATGCGTATTGTTAAGTATGAGTACGATGAGTATGAGATGAGATCCAACTCTTGTAAAAACATTCTTAGAAATCCACAAAAAACAAACTGATGGAATATAAATTTTAAAAATTCGCGACGTATGTGACCGTTTACAAATTCACCTGGGATATATTGTTTCGTTTTGAAAGTTATCAGGAGTGATTGCACTCGAAACTCCAAATCGATTGAGTCATGTTTTTAATGATATTCCAATAGGCCATAAATATTTTAATCATTGATCTGCAGAGTAAGTCAAATGAATTAATTTTATTTGTTTAAAAGATTGTAAATTAAAATATACTTTTAATTAACGTTTCTGTTTATTTTTAAGGTTAAAATACTCATTAAATGTTTTGAAAAATCAACAACAAAAATCGAAACTAAGCAAAAAATTCAAAGACAACCCTGTAAAAACGTACTGATGTCCCCCCCTCAACTTGATTAAAATTAAAAGTGTGTGAATTTAAAAAAATAAAATAAAAAAACGCTTGAACTTCAATTTTTTATGAAATAAGAAGAAAAAAAGAGGTTTTGGTGTTCATTAAATAATTTTTGCGGTTTATTAGTTTTTTATTGTTTTCAATTTATTTCTTCTATTTTTCTTGTTTTTTTTTAATAATTATTCTCTTTGAATAAAAATTTTTAATAAAACACAAAAAAAACTTCAGAGAAGATTTAATCTAAAGAATATTAAAAATAATATAAAACGAAATGTGTAGAACAGTATATTTGGAAAATTAACACGCAATACAATCATTCGTTAAAAGATCGTTTATCAAAAATTCGAAATACAGAGAAGAGCATCATCCATATTTTTGGACAATTGAATTTTTTAATTTATTTATTTGTATGTTTGTATGTTTGATTGTTTTATTTTTTGTATTACTGATTGCATATTATAAAATATTTTGTTATACATACACATGTATGTATATACTCGTTTCATTCTTCATTTACTTTCATTTATTGTACTTTTTTTCACTTTTAATTCACGGTTCATTGTTATAAGGTCAATATCAAATTTCACAAATGACAAGTGCTGCAGTAATACTAAAGAAAAAAAAAAAAAAAACAACGAAGCACATTTCAAATTTCAAAGCAAATTTCAAAAATTACTTGTCGTTCTTTACCAGTTGATTTAATTTAAATCATACAAAAAATTTAACATTCACATGGAGACAATAATTGAATTAAATTTATTGAAATAAGAATGCGGAAAATTTACCCTCTCGTAAGTACCATATTTTATTTGTTTGGTACATACCTGTGTACCAGAGATCAGTAGTGAGTATTTTAAAAGATGAGTAGAATCGAATCATACTTATAATTTCTGATACTTATTTTAATATCTTGGAACCTCTACTCATAGTCAAAGTTTGAAGTACTCATATTCAAAAAAAATATTTCTTCGGCGGCGACTTCCTCTCAGAAGATTTCGGGCAAAAACTCTGAGAGTAAATAAACCTGCCATGAATAATTTCCCAAAAATCTGTCGTTCGGAGTCGACGTTAAACTGTATGTCCCGCCACTCAAGTGTAAAATTAAGGCACTCAACATGAGTGGTGTGAGAAGCTAGGCCGTAATCCTGACTGAAGGATTTTAACGGCCAATTATGTATTATAAGTATTTTTCTAAATTTATGTATCTAAATGAGTAAGCATATGAATCAAAGATATTTCGAATGTTATGAGTTTGATGTCAACGTTGTACGTATACTCATTGCAACCTGTACTTATAAATCAACGTTGCAAAGAGTACGAATGAATCAGAGTACATAGTTAAATTTCAATACTGTTGACTCACTTATCTTCAAAATTTCATGAGTGCTTATGAGTAGAGAAAAAATTATACATTGCTGATCTTTGCTGTGTGCATTATAAAAAATATATGCGTACCGCGTTATATGGAAACCGCGCTATAAGAATCACGGATTTCACCGTACAAACCAGGCTAATTCGTAGCGCGTTCTATAGAAACCGTCCACCGCGTTGTATGGAAACCGCGCTAGAAGAAACTCAGAGTTAGTACAAATCCCATCATTCGTACCGCGTTATATGGAGACCAAGAAATACAAAAGGCAAGATAAATTATAAATTATTTTTATTGAATTCAAGAGTTCATATAAGGATTGATAAGAAAATGAAATAAAAACTAAACTAAAAGACTGCGAGGAACTTATGGGATGTTATTGAACGGAAACCGCGCAGTAAGAGTACCGCGTTATAGGAGGGCGGTCGCAATTTCAGCTCCGCGTTATATGGAAACCGCGTTCTGAGAGTACCGCGTTATAGGAGGGTTTACTGTATTAGGGTTTCGATTATAAATTTGTGTAGAGCTACAATTCTTCAGTACGGACTACGACCTAGCTTCTCACACCACCAATGTTGTGTATATCAATTTTATACATGAATGGCGGTACCTACAGTTTAAAGACGATTCCGAATGACAGATTTTTGAGAAACCTTTCATGGCCAATTTTTTTACTCCTAAGTGGCAGTTATATTTCGTTTTGTGATAGTAGCAGCGTAGTAGTATGTTGTATAAATTAAACTTCCGATAATTTGTAATCGGATTGCCAAATAGAATAATAATATTTTTTTTAATATTTTGTATTATACTTAATGGTTTATTTTGCTTATAAAGATAGAAATATGACAAAAATTATTTGTTTTTTCTTTTTCAAATTAAATTGTATAAATTTATAGCATCATACGTACACCTATTGATACCTAATTAGAAACGCTTGTTTTACTTTAGCGCAAAGTTAGTAACGTAAATAATTTTTGGGAAAACTACCGTTATGTTGCCTTCCAAATACTTGTATTTTATTTATTACTCTGTTTTATCTTTAAATACTTTTACTTTCTTTATTAAGCATTTCAATTACCGTTATTTTTTTGCAAACTTGTAAACACGTTCTTAGTATAGTTTAAAAAAAGTGCGACACATAATTAGAAACGATCATTTATTGTTTAAAATTTGCTGTGAAAGGTAATATTTAGAAAAAGGTAGGCAAATATTTTTTTTAATTCAGAATATTTAAATATAATAGCCTAATATTTTCAAGTTTTTTAAGGGGCAAATGTAAGAGCTGCACTCCTGAAATAAGGAGCTCTATTTTTGAACTGCGTAAAGCTGGAAAGTCGTATAGAGAAATATCAGAGCAGCTTCAATATTTAAAAAAAAAATTGGTTTTTAACGCTCTGAAGCATATATATAAATATGCCACCATATCGAACGTTCCACGACAGAAAAGGGCCAGGAAAACTTCAGAATATACCGACCGCATGATTAGGCGGATCTCCAAAGCCGATGCAAAAAAGTCGTCTGCGGATATCCAGCGTGAAATTTGCGACAGATTTAATATCTCCATATCTAAGAGGACCATTTCAAGTCGTTTGGTTGAAGTCGGGCTAGGGACCACTTCTGAACAAAATTCAGAGAAAACGTCGCGTTGACTTTGCTAAGTCCCATTTGAATTGGACAGCCAATCAATGGAAATATGTGCTTTGGAGCGACGAAACTAAGATAAATCGCCTTGGTCCAGATGGTCGAAGATTTGTTAGAAGGCCCATCAATAATAATTTAAAGCGTTTCTAATTAGGTGTCAATAGGTGTATGTACTATGGCTTATTTTGAATTTTGCGTCAATGGACTTTGATGTTTCTCTTCCGTTGATAACAATTGTAGAACAAATCTAATGTTAATTTATTTCTATAAAACAGCATAAATATGTATGTTAAATATTTTTTAAGATTACTTTTTTAAAATAAAACTCAATCACAAACCAACAATTATTCATATTTTAATATTAAATATATCCTTGAAGTTGAGTGAAGTTTAAGGTACATATTAATATATTATTAATATTCGTATGTACCTTATTTAATTTGAATTTCGTTACAAACACAATTGCAGTGAAATGGTATTTTTTTTAAAATCGTCCATAAATCTAAATATTCAATTCGAGTATCGAATTAAATTTAAAAATATTCCACTAAAGCAATCACAACGCAAAACTTATTGAATATAGTATTACCAATGTATTGTGTATCGTCGCAGTATATTTCTTTTAATCAATTAACAAAATTTGCAAAAACAATTTAATTGTCTCGAATTTTGAACAATAAAAATTGAATTTAAACTGCTCTGTTGTGACGTATGTAGATTCAGTTGAAAACGCCCCTTTTCTAAATAAACAAATTCGTTTACAATTAATTGAAATCAATCAAAGTTACAATTAACCATTGTAGAAGGCCTATTGATCATGAACTTGTTTAAAAAACCAGAACAATCATTTGCCAATCAATTTATTACATATTGTGAAGAAAGAAGCTGCCTTAGTGCCAGTCAAGAACAACGGTGTTGAATTCTATTACAAATTAGGTGATATATGGTACTAATAAACATGTTAATTCTTTTAAAAGGAAAGGCTGGCAAGAAAACGATATAAAATGAAAAATTAAAGATAAATAAGTTTCAGTACTGGTAATAAAATAAAGAAGGAGAGTAGAAGTATGGGAATTTGGGGCGTCATCCTTACTAATTTTGAGTAGTATTGATTCTCAGATTGCGGCTGATAACTATACTATAACGCCGTTACCACCAAAAATGATGTCAGTCTGGAGATCAAGCGCAAGATCACTCTTGCCAGCAGGTGCTACTGTGGTCTCAATAGGCAATTGAGTAGCAGAGACTTCGCTCTTACAACGAAACTAACACTCTACAAGACATTCATCCTACCCGGGCTTCTTTATCCCGTAGAGGCAGACCCTATTAAGCACTGATGCAGCAGCCTTGTCCTACGTAAGATCTTCGTTCCAGTATGAGTTGGCGATGATTTCCGTATCCGATGCAACAGTGAGCTGTTGTGCAGCGTATTAATATCCAGCGGCTGCGCTGGCTCGGCCATGTCGTTTGAAAGAAAGGAGGATGCTCCGGCGAGACGGGTATTTGATGCAGGAATCTACGGAAGTCGACGAAGAGGACGATCTTGTATCTGTTGGAAGGACCAATCTTTCAGAATCAGAAATATATATTGTTGATATGTTTTATTGGCCCGGCATTACAAAGGTTGACAACTTTTCATAGATCTCGAAAGCAACGAATCCAACTCTTGTAAAAACATTCATGGAAATTCACAAAAAACAGCTAAAAAATGTACGCTTCATAATTGATAGGACAGAAAGTAGAAGTATTGAGTTATCTCACCAGCTAGGCAATAACAGAGATGAAAACTCTTCACATCGGGAATCCTAACACCTGTCAACTACCCACTCTGAGACTCCTCTCCTCTGCGTGCTGGGACGCATATAACGCGTGCTAAGGCATGACACATAAAGTCTTTGACATTTGTAGCCATGCTCACATTCCCACAAACCCTACAGAAATAAAGGTTGCTTATATACCACAAATTGGTGGTTAGCCTGAGAGCATAATGCCTGTGTTATTAAAGATTGTGTAATCTGCCTTACTCCGTCATTCTCCACTCTGATCATTCAAGCGACTCGCATCACAAACAAGTGATTACCCTGAGAGCATAATGCCTGTGCTTTGAAAGACTGTGTAATCTGCCTTACTCAGCCATTCTCCACTTTGATCATTCGAGCGACTCGCATCAACGGGGGCAGAGTGGGGGGGGTTGTGTGACTAATTAGACGTTTCACTAGATCTAGGCATTTCACTGTGTCATGTTTTGCCAACTTAGGAGCAATTCTAAATTGTATCAACAACAATATTTAATTTAGCAGGAAAATTCAAAAAACTCCACCTTTTAACAAGATATAAGTAAGGACTACTTTAGGGGCGTGACAAGGTCTACCGATGCACTTTCTCATGCTAGATGAATTGACATTGTAGTCGCCGTAGTCTAGTAGGTAGTGTGTTGGCTTATTAGACGCGAAGCCACGGTTCAAATCCTCCGTCAGACATCGAAACGAAATATGAAAAAACATTTCTTCGGCGACTTCCTCTCAGCAGATTTCTGGCAAAAACTCTGAGCGTAAATAAACCTGCCATGAAAAAGTTTCTCAAAATTTGTCGTTCGGAGTCGATTTTAAACTATAGGTCCCGCCACTCATGTATAAAATTAACACACACAACATGTGTGGTGTTGAGAAGCTAGGCCGTAATCCTGACTGAAGGGTTGTAATGGCCAATTGTGTATGTATGTGTAAATACTTAAATTAGCGACTTTATAATATAAGTTTAAAAAGACAGGTAGTCTTTATTTGTATTTTTCATTATTTATACAGGTATTATATTTATTACATTTGCGATAGCGACAAGCACATAGCAAAAGTACATAATTATTGTTTAACAATAAAAAGGTACCAAAAAGGGTACAAAGTAAAGGTCTTTTCAAATTTCAATTTGTAAACAACTTTCATACTGAAATGTCATCAAATTACGTATGTAGGCATGATGACTTAAAAGAAGGAGGCACGTCTATCAATCATTTTCATAAACAAATGAAATTGTTTATTAAAAACGAACCACCTCCCCTTTGTAATAATATTTCATTACACATTTAATTGACGTCAATTTGTTAAAGATGCAAAAACGTTTGCTGCATTGGAATACCGTCTAATATTATTAAATTGATTAAAATCAAAAAGAAAAATAAACAATCTGTTTTACATTTATTAATCAATTACTCTATTTTTTATTTGTCGTTATTGTTGTTACACAAAGATTGTTAATTTTTCAGTGTAAAATTGCACTTTTATTGGTTCACAGAATAAAAGTTCTTTATTAAATATTGGAAAAAAAAGAAAAAAAAAATGATTCGCATTTTTTAATTGTACATAAATCTTATCTATTATAAACAATTTTTTTTTATTATTCTAGTTGTATTGTTGTTTGTCGTTTTAAATCTGTTATCGGTTATTCTTTTATTGATAATCTCAATCATTCACCTTATTTTCTTATCGATTACGTACGTATTCTGTTATTCATAAACGTCAAATAATATCTTGTTTTTAAGAATGCAAATTTCAAAACAATTCCATTTAGCAACGCACAATACTAATCGATATGAAAGAAAAAAAAAACGAACTTTTCCATTAATTTAATTAAAAAACTGATTGACAAAATTAATAAAAAAAAAATTTTTAAAACACTATGTTTTTAAATTTATAAATGTTGTTGCATTCTCATTCTTAGAATTGAATACAAAGTGCATTGATACCTTACAAGGCAGATTATTACAAAATGATAAGAATTTATACACCATACATACTTACATACAGACATATGTATACCATTACGTATGCATATATAATGATTTATGAGATATTTTTAAAACATTTTCCCTTAAGTCAAAAAGTAGATCAATTCCTTTGTTTTTTAAACCATTTCAAGGATTGCTCTCGATCAAAGGTCAGCAATTAATCGTTTTTTCTACTCATAAGCACTCATAAAATTTTTATTATGAGTGAGTCAACAGTATTGAAATTCAACTACTCTGATTCATTCGTACTCACTACAACATTGATTTATAAGTACAGCTGGCAATGAGTGTGAGTACAACGTTGTTTGATTCATACGCCCTACTCATTTAGATTCATAACTTTAGAAAAATACTTATAATACTCATAAATGATTTGAGTGATTCGAATAATTCATCAAAATTTACAGTCTTAGATGTTGTTACATTTACAAAAAAAGAAAAAAGAAAAAGATAAAGATAGCAAGCAAAGCACACACACAACCTTCTAGTGAGTATTGTAGTGTTTGTGCGAGATTAATACTTATTTTGTGATTCTTGTAAATGTTGAGTAAAGGAGAGTCGAAATCAACAACATCATGCGTATTGTTAAGAATGAGTACGATGAGTACTTCAAACTTTGATTATGAGTAGTATGAGTATGATATTAATATAAGTATGAATTCGTATAAGTATCAGAAATTATGAGTATGATTCGAATCTACTCATCTTTTTGAATACTCATTGCTGATCTCTGCTTTCGATCATGTCAATCAAATGCACCTCGTTTTGATTTCGGTTACATCATACATACATACATACATTTTATTCTTGCAGCATTATTACGTACTCACAACATATCATACTAGCGAAAAAATACTAGAAAATAATGCTCAGTACCAAGCCAGACATATATTCGTACTTAGTTCATTTTTGAATCAATAAACGTAATGCGATCACATTTTAACAAAAGTGTTTTCAATAGTTTCTAATAATATTTTTGTTTTTCATTTTTGGAAAATTTTTCCAAATTGTAGGGAATTTGATTTTCGAATTATTCCGAACCTTTTTAAGTTCATTAAATTTTTATTTACTTTTCGATAACTAAACTTAAGTGCGTATTTAGCAGTGTATTTTCAAGTGTATGTACTATGTACGTACATAAAAACATTTAGTATGTATGAAATACGCATTTGTAATCGCATATGAATGCATTTCTTATCATTTTTTTCTCATTCTTTTCCCACTGATTAATTGGTTTTATGGTTGATTAGGGTGTCCGGTAAACAAGAACTGATAAGTGATCAAAATTATTTAGCTATTGTGGAATGAATTTAAAATAAATAAAAATACAATTACCCAATTCACAAAATGTTATATTGTTGTAGATTATAGTTAAATGGCATTTCATTTTGTGAACACCTTGTCGTAAATATTGTTGTAGATGTTATCCAGTGTTATCAAATTTTTTGAATAAAAAATGTACGACATTTCGGAAATATAGGAAAAATTGTCGTACATGTTGTAGTAGTTTTTGACATGGAAATTACCAACAACATTATGTACAATAGTTGTAGTTTGTCATAGTTTCTACCGATCTACGACAACTATAACATTTTGTGAATTGGGCAAATATTTGTTGTCAAAAAAATTATTGCCTGTACCTCACTATGTGGCATTAGAAAACCAATTTTGTAATTGTTTGACTTAGTAATTTTCCGATGTAAATAGGGATAAACAAAACCCTATCATATGTTAACTTTTCTTTGATAATTAGAAACCAAGATAGACAGATCTTTTGTCCAAGATCTTAATAAAATAATTCAAATTAAAGAGTATAAATATAGCCTACTAGCCGTAGTCTAGGACACGGCGACTTCCTTTCAGCAGATTTCTGGCAGAAACTCTGAGGGTAAATAAGATTTGCAATAAAAAGTTTCTCTAAAATCCGTCGTTCGGAGTCGACTTTAAACTGTAGGTCCCGCCCATTATGTATAAAATTAACACACACAGCATAAGCGGTGTGGGAAGCTAGGTCATAATCCAATTACGTATGTATGTAAATATAGCAAAAGAACTATTTTGCTGTCAACAGAACAATTTAGAATTTTTACCGTCAAAATATTGCCGAAATCCAGTATAAGTCAAAACGAATTGTGTTTGATCAGGAAGTATAGAAGGCGCTCTGCCTACAGCTCCCCGAACTTACTTGCAAAGTCTATATGTGTCCACGGGTCTGTCATCTAGGCCTTCTCACTATTTATCCACATTATAATCTATGGTAGGAACCAGAGATCAGCAATGAATCGTTTTTTCGCTACTCATAAGTACTCATGAAATTTTGAGTATGAGTATTGAAATTCAACTACTCTGATTTATTCGTACTTACTACAGCATTGATTTATAACTACAGGTTGCAATGAGTATGAGTACAACGTTGACGTTAAACTCATAACATTCGAAATATGTTTGATTCATATGCCTAGTCTTTCAGATTCATAAATTTAGAAAAATATTTATCATACTCATAAATGATTCGAGTGATTTATAAGCACAGGTTGCAATAAGTATGAGTACAACGTTGACATCAAACTCATAACGTTCGAAATAGGTTTGATTCATACGCTCACTCATTTAGATTCTTAAATTTAGAAAAATACTTATAATACTCATGAATGATTTGAATCATTCATCAAAATTTACAGCCTTAGTTGCTGTTGCGCTTACAAAAAAAGAAGATAGAAAAAGACAAAAACAGCAAGCAAAGCAAACATACAACCTTCTAGTGAGTACTGTAGTGTTCGTACGCGAATCATACTTATTTTGTAATTCTTCTAAATGTTGAGTAAAGAAGAGTCGAAATCAACAACATCATGCGTATTGTTAAGTATGAGTACGATGAATACTTCAAACTTTGAATATCGAGTAGATAAGTATGATATTAAAATAAGTGTGAATGCGTATGAGTATCAGAAATTATGAGTATTATTCGAATCTAGTCATCTTTTTGAATACTCATTGCTGATCTTTGGTAGGAACTAAATAATTGCCCCATTTTCCTTTCCATAACGTGTACTTGCGATCAAAAATTCGCTTCTATATTTTCTGCAATAGAAATTAAATAATATAGTCATCGAATATAACGGAAACTTTAAGTTGAAGCAAAAAAATTTTCCATTTTATCTAGCCGAGATGATTTGGAATATTTTCTGTTTGATATTTTCAATTCTTTGCAGATGTTTCCAACTGTGTTAACTAGTTGCGATTGAGACATCCTAAAATCAATAAAAAAAAAATAAAATAAAATAAAATATGAAAGTAATAATGATAAGAATAATTTAGATTAAAATGAAATGAAATAACAACTAAATTAATCATATTCGTAATCATATTTAATTCTTTAATATCTTTTAAAATTTTTAACAAAAATTTAATTGCCGGAATTATGCCATTTTATTTCTTATCTTTAAGCAATTAACGGAAGAGATAGGAAAAACAAAAACCGGTAAAATATATTGGTCAAGACCCATGTGGTCGGTTCATGTTCAGACTGATTGGAGTCCTTTATTATTGAAAACTGATTATATTAAATAAATTAAATCAAAACAATCTGGTTATATCAAAAGATATTGTGAACAATCATCAATACACAGTGGTTTAATCAGATGAATATTATAATATGACTGAGGAATTGAAATTATATATCCATCTTCTTAAATCTTCAGTTGTATATCATTTTTTATATTTATTTATTTATTTTATACTGTATATGTATATGTATATGGTATATAAGTGTAGCCCTTGGTGGAACTTGGTCAGTACAGAGACTGCGTTCACCTGTGGTGCCACAACGGGCCGCTATGCGTGCTCAAGTGAGCTTTTGGTATCAAAACTACCACTCCAACCTATCAACCGATGGTATATAATAGATAAAATAATAATGATTAAAGAAAAATTCCGAGACGTGAAATTAAAACTTTTAACGTAAATAATTGATCTGTACTAATCGTATTTGACATTATTGTACTTCAGGGTGTATTATAAAGGAAAAAATTCCAATTTCTTTTCACTTGAAATCTACAACTTTATCAATTTCTAATTATCATGAGAAATTCAAATTTTTCCATAGTCATCGAATGATGTTTCACGACGTACCTTTAAACTTTCAAATTACTGCTTATCAATCAGTGGGCATCTGTAATACTTGTAATTGAAATCCATGATAAGAAAATGTAAATTAAATTTTGTTCATGATCCACTTTAAAGTTGTAATTAAATATTATACTTAGTGTCAGTTTCCGTTGACGTTATTACATTATGTTCAGACATGCGCTTTTATTGAGCCAATATTCGATTATTTGAGTACAATATTTTAAGTGTTCAGATATAATATAAGCAATATTCATTTGACAGCTGGTTAACAAAGCAGCTGGTTGTTTCAACAACATTGTTGTTTTTTTTTTTGTTTGTTGTTGTTGACATTTGAGTTGTCAAATATCAACAGAAAGTGTTCGGAAAACTGTAATATGCTCACTGAACGTACTTATGGCAGTGCTGCATTTTAAGTTTTACACAATATTATAACAATTTGCTTATTTATTGCGCAATAATTAATTGAAATTTTATATGAAATATTGACCTCAATAATGGCTTTTATTGCGATTTATGCAATAAGAGTGCATGTGTGAACATAGTATTACTGAATTTAATGTTTTATTATGTATTTATTAATTTGTTTATTTTCTATTTTCTACTTTCAGATTCATATATTATCTTCATAACTTTCTGTTTTAAAATTTGTAAGTATGACACCAATTTCTATAAAATTATAATCTCAAAGTCCCATTGACCCAATTATGAATTATTTAATCATAATTACAAAACAATTGTTCTATAAAACAATGATAAGAATTACAACAACAACAAAAATTAACATACAAAAATAATAATATTTATTATGTATAAATAAATCATCCACAGAGCGAAGTCCGTACATAGATTGATTTTTTTGTTTGTTTATTATTGAATTTTAATTTGTCATACAAGAAAAATGAGAACTTACCTGAAAGTCTAGAGGGTTTAAACATCCCAACGGCTCTTGTTGCCTCTGCAATTTGAATAAAAATTTAAAATAAGAAAATCACTTATGACTATAGGCATAAAAATATAATTTCAGAATTAATTTCATATTAAGAAGAAGAATTTTTGATTCATTTTTTAACAAAATATGTTTGTAGCCAAAGATCATCCACTAAGGGCCATTATTACAACTTGCCGTTAAAGTTTGGCTTAGTTAAAGGAAGCTTTATTTTCGTTATTACAAATTACAGATAAAATAAAGTAAACTTTTTTAAAAATATGGCAGTGCCGGAGCAATATCAATAAAACTGCTCGATTAAACAAGTTTTATCTTTTTTAACGCAGTGGCAACGACGGACTTCGTTTTTGTTGTTGTATTCGCTCATTTTGTTTAAATTTGAAGTTGCCATATTGAAAGTAATATATATATAATATGGTAAGTTCAAACATAAAGTGACCTTTAAATGTTAAATGTAGGACGATCCTCCTTTTAGCTTAACGGTCACTTCTATCTTATTGGGTGCTCATAATAACGAAAACAATTTATCTGCCCGTTAAAATCCTCCCTTTACTTAACGGCAAGTTGTAATAATGGCCCTCAGAGTTTTTGTCAGAAATCTGATGAGGGGAAGTCGCCTAAAAAATATTTTTTCATATTTCGTTTTGTTTGAGATGTCTGACTATATAAAGTATTATTTAATTAATTATTTCCTTTAAATCAATTTTTAAATATTAGAGAAGCGAAATATTTAAAAAAATTATATAATTTTGTGCAGAGGTAACCTTTACTAGACTGACCTTGAGTTTATAATGTAACATGTATGTACATATATTTGAACTTGATAATTAATATTCCTCTGCTACTTTGAATAAATACGATGTACTTTCAAAACTTGTTCTTTTTATTATTATTACTGCATTCATCATTTTAACTGAAACCACAAATTAGAATTAAAAATTTAATTCCCCCAATTTGTAGGGTACTTTTTATTTTGAAACTTGTCTGGTGGGTTTGTATGACGAATTAAAACTTTTATTCAAAATATTCTACATTTCAATTTTTTTATGAATACATATTTGTTTCACTAAGAGTCAGTCTTAAGCTGTTAATTTATTATTGAATGACTGGTAATTAAAGTAGAATTATGTTTTCTATTATGTTTTCTATTAGGGAGAATAAATTGTTTATTATCTTTTAAAAAAATTTATCGATTCAACTAACAATATGTATGAATGCTTCCTTCCAGTGATGCCATATTCAATGGAGTTGAAAATATTAAATTTTCTACAGGCATTAATATAATATAATTTTTTTATGTGTTAAACATCATTGTATTTATGTTTTTTTAAAATTTTTAAATTTTATTACAAACAGAAACAATAAAAAATATTTAAAAAATTAATTTGTTTTTGGTATCATATTTGTGCATTTAAGTAGGATATAAAAATCTATAGCCTAAACATGCTAATTATTATATTTACATACATACATACATAATTGGCCATTACGACCCTTCAGTCAGGATTACGGCCTAGCTTCTCAACACCACTTATGTTGTGTGCGTTAATTTTATACATGAGTGGCGGGACCTACAGTTTAAAGTCGACTCTGAACGACAGATTTTTTGAGAAGCTTTTCATGGCAATTTTTACTCTCAGAGTTTTTGCCAGAAATCTGCTGAGAGGAAGTCGCCGAAGAAATACTTTTTTTTTTTTTGTATTTTGTTTTTGATGTCTGGCCTGGGATTCGAACTCGGGCCTTTCGTCTAATAAGCCGACACACTACCTACTAGACCACGGCGACTTCTTTTTATTATATTTATTTAGTAAAAATACAATAATATGACAATTTCTTTGGCAGACATAATTGAAACAAAACATATAAAAAATTTAATTACACGGCGCTACAGAGAAAATACACCCGAGTAACTACATAGTCTAAGTTATGCACTAGGTTGAGTAGAACTCAAAAATACTTTTTTTTATTTTTCTCGAACCCTCCAAACTTGTTTTATTTGACAAAAACGGTTTTTACAATCTTTTCACACAAAATTATTGACTACTCAAATATGTTCGAACCTATTAGAAATGGGGGAGATTAGCCTTTAAAACGGTATGCATAAACGTTTAGTCCAAACTTATATGTTATAAGTTTTGATGGGGTAAACTTGGAAAATATATTTTTCTCATTTTTTAAGTTTAGCAATTCTTAATTGCAAAATCCAATTAAAAAATATAAAATATGTGATGACATTCTGAAAGTGCCTTATCTTGTGAATATATTAACACTTCGTTTGATAAAATCGGACAAAAATTACCGTAGTTATTATTTAAAGAGTATAACAACTTAGTAGTATTTTTTATACGAGTATATGCTGGCTCATCAACTGAACTTTCATTTAAAAAATTTTCAAAATTTTTGATGGATCTTAAGTGTTTATCGCAAAATGTGTCAATTTCACATTTGCACGACTACCAGAAGTCGGCTAATATTTATGTTTTTGGCACATATTATTATTTCTCTTTCAAACAATCAAGATCCATTAAAAATTCTGAAAATTTTGGAACTAAGAGTTCATTTGAAAATATATATATATATGAAAAATATAACTCGACTGTTAGACTCTTTAAATAATAACTACGGCAATTTTTGTACGATTTGATCAAACGAAGTGTAAATCTCTTCACAAGATAGAGCACTTTCAGAATGTCATCACTTATTTTATATTTTTTAATTAAAGTTTGCTACTATGAACGGGCAAACCATCAAACCACAGAACATATTAAGTCAAATAATATATATATGTATGGCGTTTTAAAGGCCCATCCCTCTACTTTCTAATAAGATTTAAGTTTTGGACATCGGTTCAGAAATGTTTGTGTAATCAAGAAATGTGTGCGTAAAGTCAAAAAAAAAAACAGTTTTTGACAAATAAACAAGTTTGAGGGGTTCGAGAAAAATAGAAATAATAGAATTTTTAACATTTAAAATTATCGCTGAAGAAATAGTAGTCAAATTAAAATATAAAAGAAAGTAAAAAAGAATTAAAATATTTAAATAAATTCTAATTAATTTCAGAAGTCTGTAAAGCCTATTTCTGCTATCTTTAAATTTCATAACAAATTATTTTACCTCCCTCGAAGAAATAAAACCCATCGGATCATAAAAATTATTTCATAGTAACCGAAACTATACAAAACCTAGTTGATAAAAAAATTCTGATTAAAATTTAACTACACGCCTACTTATCAAAATGCTGGAATTTTTCTACAAAGACTTTACGCACAAGTTTGGAGAGTTGATAAGACCTTCTTGCACAAATAATATACATACATATGTATGTACGTAAAACGTAATTGAAATTTAGTTTAAATGTGACCTTTGATAAAACATAAAATTTATAAAATTTTGGATAATGACTAAAAAAAAAAATTCCCATTTTCTTATAACGAAAAGATGTGCTCAATGTTAAAATTGTTCTTAATTTTTAATGCACTAAAATGCTATGATTATTTTATATTGACCCATAATTTTTAGTAACAAAACTTATCTCAAATGTTGTTCCTAATAAACAATTTTTATAATAACAAAAACCACATATAATAATTATCAAAATGTTTGATTTGATAAATTCAATTTCTTCAGTATTATTGACGTAGTAATTCGTGGGAAATTTTAATAACTCTCTTTAAAGAATCTAATGTACAGCAAAGGTCTTATAATTAGCACACTCTATATCAGTGCTAGTATCGATAAGTGGCTTCTGGGAAAAGAACAAAAAGTCAATGTTGGCTTGAGTGGCCAGTTCTCTGAAAATTACCGTGGCAGTCAACGTGTTAAGCACAAAAAAACATTTTTGAAATTACAAGACTAGTAGCTGACATCTAAAAAATTGTCCATTAATACTGTCGTATCATAAAGATCACAAAACAACTACAGTTATTAGAAAACAGCCGTGACCAAGAAACGCAACTAGTACTGCAGATCGTCAAATAATTACTCATGCGAAGAAGACTGCCTTCATAATGTCGTCAGAAGCGCAGAAACTCGTTATGGAGGAACTCAACATATTAATTTTAATTAAAAGTACACATTGCAAACTAAGGGCCACCAACTTAATTGGGCATGTAACGCAACACAAACCTATGGTATCAAAAAATAATCTTGTGGCTCGTCATTCCTTCGCTTAAATATAAAGAATTAACTTAACATTTTTCAGGAAAAAGATTTTTGGGAAAGGTGAACCTAAATTCAGTCGATTTGACTCTAATTAAAGAAGCAATATTTGGCGTGCACCGACCCAAGATTTAAAAGGTAATGAAACACACCGCTCGATTGGACAAAGTATGTAGGGGACAAATAAGCTGATATTATATAATGGTGAGCGTACAGTCAAATTCCAATCCAATTCATATGAAGCGATCTTGAGATACAAGTTGAACAAAAAAACTCAATCTTAAAGATCTTTGGAAAGTAGCTCAAGCGACATGGAATACATCCAAATTGCAAGCTGGCAGTCTTCTTCAAAATCTTCCTGGAAGTTTGTAATTAATAATTAAATAGTGGACGTATTATTCCTTCCACAAAATACTAAAGAAAATTAAACAGAAATGATAATTTTTTTCTATATTTATTAATAGGGGTGTGCTAATTAAGTGGCCAAGACCTTTTTTTATTTTTAAGTGTTATTTTTTGGTAAATTCTTTTTTAAAGTATTCTTTACTCTATACTATGCATCATTTAAGTATATTCCATAGACTATTTAACTTTTCTTAAATAAAATTTGAAAAAATATTTCATCTTTGTCTGTTGCTGAAAAAGGTCATATCATACATATACCACTACTGTAACTATTTTAATGAACCGCTGACTCTTTTTATTGAATGTTATACGGGCAGATTTTGTGAATCAAAATTTATGAAAGTATAAAAAAGATTCTAAAAGATTTAACATTAATTTGTTTTATTAAGTCATTGAAGTGTACAATAGACAAGGAAAAACTGAATAAAATTAGGGGAATATATATGTATGTATACACATATTTTCGATGTTGAAAACATATAATAATTGATTTATAATATCTGAAAATCTTCTTTCTTTCGATATGTACATTACCAACCAACATCACTAATAAAGTAATTAAGATTATTCTTTAAATGAGTCGAAAATAAAAAATCGAGAAGAAAAAATATCTTTTTTTGAATTCAAATGTCTTTTGTACACTGTATGAGAAAAATTCCCTTAAAAAGCTTAATGTTTAATACTATTTAATGCGCACTTCGTCTTGAACCAATTGTCAACTGTTATTTTATTAAATTAATTGTTATTTAATTGAATTTAAAATGGTTGAATAGCTTTTAAGCAATTGTCGGTACTTCCACTTCCTCTCCACACACACACATATACACACTCTCATTCATTTCTTTACACACATTTTCTCTTTCATTTATGAGAGCCAGAATAGTAAAGGTTTAGAAAGCATTGAAAAGAAGTATAACAAAAGAAAACAATCTATTCAACCTATTTTACAGTTACATTTGAAAAATTAAAGATATTTAATTAAATGTTAACTGTTAACCAATACTACCATATATTTAAATTTATTTTCGCTTTAAATGTTAGAACATACTAACGCACCATTTTTCTCAATTACCCATTTTATTAAAAAATTACAAATTTTATAGTTTGAAAAGCATTGAGCAAAAGAAAAGCTTTCTTATCTAAACTTTTAAGAGATATTTTGCGCGATTAATTGAAATTCTCTTAAAAAGTTAATTCTATTATCTGAAAGTTCTGATAAAGTATCAGTGTTGCCATTTCAACAAAAAGTGACAAATTACCGTAAGAATTAAAAATCGTTCAATCAACTCTTTAAATTAAACATTTTTAAAACTAGGAATAGAAAATGGACTGTATAATTTAGAGAAGCAAAATAAATGTTTTTTATGTATTATAGGCTTTAATTTATTTTTGAAAATTAGGCTTAAATTAAATTACCCAGTTGTAGTACTATTAACTTAATTCAAATTAATGCCTTTACAACATCTTCGGTAGAAGTCAATACGGCAGGGAATAGTGACCGAATAGGAAAAACAATATCACTGAGGGATTTATTTTTGGTAGCACATTAATTTTAGTACTTTATTCATTAGCTATAGAATTATATTGCTTTGATTTGATATATTGAATAAATTAAGTATTTGATGGAATCTATACAACACTTGCTAGTTATTCTTTGGCTTTGTGTAAAGACTTCATCCAATTTTTTACTTAAATGATAATGTGGTTGAGTTCTTTGTACTGATCTGCAATAGAGCATTACATATAGATTCTGTAAGGCAAAAGTTTAAAAGGAAATTCATTAAAACATTACTGAAAAGTATCAGAAACTTAGAGGTAGACAGTATTTTTCTTTTTATTAATTTCTTATCAGTGCTCTGAATATCACTTATCAGTGATATGTCTGTAAAAAAAACGCTTCAATCACGTTTTCTGGCGCGTTCAATGTACATCGTACGACGCGATAATTCTTAATAATATTTATTAGTTTATTGGATTTATATAGCAATACTAAATTCTGTTCCATTTTACAATACTAATTGGGGGCTTTAATTTAAACAAAACACACATAATAAAATATCTAATCTAGACCAACGTTAATCAAATTTTCTCTTCCACGTCGTATTGCAAATATTTTTTTTTTTTTTCAATTAATTTTAGACTTTGTCCGACTGTCAAAAACGTAATTTTTTTGTTGAGAATTAATAATTGTTTAAAAAACACTTTTTTAATATGAAATTATTAGATTTTAAAAATAAATTAATATACGAATCATCGGTTATTACTGAGTCTCTTTGTATTATATACATACTTATACACTCTCTCTTTTACTCTCATTAAAAGAATAAAATCAATTTATAATGCTGCTTAAAAATTCCACCATTCAAATATATATAATTGATTCGATTGTCTGGTATGATAAGAGTTTAAAGAAGTCTATTACCCGAAAAAAGGGTGTGTCATCATCGATAAGATAGTAGCACATGCTTTAAAAAATAATAAAACTGAAACAAAATAAATTTTAAAATGCTTTTCTTATTTAAAAGAATTTTTCAAAAATTCCCATGTAAAGAAAATTGTCCTATTAAAAGCATGAATTTAGAATATATTCAGAAAACTGGCCAGTAATAGATCGATCATAGGTTGTATTGATTTCTGTTGTCCGGGTTATGGGATAAAATAAATACTAATCCTAATGAAATTCGATATTTTTATTGAAATTGAAGTTCGTTTTTTTAAATGAAACATTGGGACTGAAGGTGTTGAGTAATATGTATTCACATATGTACATTGGCCATTACAACCCTTCAGTTAGGATTACGGCCTAGCTTCTCACACTACTCATGTTGTTTGTGTTAATTTTATACTTGAGTGGTGGGACCTACAGTTTAACGTTGAATCCGAACGACAGATTTTGAGAAACTTTTTCATGACAGGTTTATTTACTTTCAGAGTTTTTGCCAGAAATCTCCTGAGAGGAAGTCGCCGAAGAAATATTTTTTTATTTCATATTTCGTTTTTGATGTCTGGCCTGGGGCTTGAACCCGGGCTTTATGTCTAATAGGCGAGCACTAGACTACGGCAACTTGAGTAATATTAGTTGTAATAATTTTTATTTATATTGTTATATGGGGGTTGTACAATGAAAAAATGTTTATTATCTACACTACTGATAAAAAAAATAATATTCCTTCTGCGACTTCCTCTCAGCAGATTTTCGGCAAATACTCTGAGAGTAAATAAAAATTGCCATGAAATGTTTCTGAAAAAATCTGTCGTTCGGAGTCGACATTAAATTGTAGGTTCCACCACTCGAGTACAAAATTAACACACACAACATAAGTGAGAAGCTAGGTCGTAATCCTGACCAATTATGAGTATGTATGTATATTAAGTTAGGAAAGCAATACTTCAAATTTTTTAAAACATATTGTACTTATACAGCTAACTGCAAAGATTTTTTTAGATTTATATATAATTATTTTAATCAATGCCATTTTTTCTTATTTTTAAATAAATGCATTTTAAATAATCATTGGGAATGTCATAATAAGTCATTGAATTTTAATAAAAATCCAGTATGTCACCATCTATTACTGTAAACTTCAATAATAAATATAATTTCCTTCGAATTATGACTACCCCTCTGATATCATTGATAAATAAGAATGAGTTTTAAGGTCAAAAACAATGCATTTCTTAATCAGAAATATGGACTGATCAAAGTCGAAAAATGTTTTTTATGAATAATACGTATTTATAGTCAAATAAACATTTTATTATCTTTAATCATAAAAATAATTTAATTTGAGATAAAGGTTTCAAAGGTTTGTCAAATTCCCAAATTACTCAATACAATAGGAAAGTGGTCTAAGCCCTGTAATATAAGCTGAAAAACTCTTTAGTGTCAATTTAAGTAACGATATAACGCTAAATTTTTTTAACACTTTAATCTTGAGTACACACCTTCTTTAATCAAGTCTAAATAAGTGGAATTTACGCTATTCGACTCATTTCTTTATTTACTAACGTATACCGAAATTATCTTTTTTTTCATGAATGATAAGCTACTTTAACAAACAAAAAAAAAAAGCCAAAATAACTACGAAGTAACAAAAAGTCCCCTTCATTCAGTTGATATGGTTTAACACTTTCAATGTCTAAAATCATTTCCTATGTTATGTTATGTTGCTTGGTTTGTTTTAATCTTAACTATTTCCTCTTTTATTATTTAACATTTTTAAAAATCATTGCCTCAGTTGAAAAATTCAAAGAGAATGACTGGACAAAAATGAGAAAATCAATAAAAGAAACATTTTGGGAGAGTAAAGAGAAATACAATACAGTTAAGTAAAGTGCACTAGATAGAGACGGACCCCTATTTAAATACAATCACTCATAAATGAACCAAATTACGGTATTGGTGGTGGTGACGATGATGATGGTGAATGTGTGGTATTAAATATCCGAAATAGAATTGATTGTTAAACACGTACGCGACTTTCAAATAACATTGAAAATACAACAAAACCAAGTATAATGCACGTTGTAAATTTAATATTTAAAAAACTTTCCAAAGACCACAAAATATTTTTACATTATCTAAAGCCCCATTTTATATTGCCTACGGTAATTTAGATAAATTACACGAGACATCGATTATAAAAACGTCAAAACAATATTTCCAAGTGCAACTAAAAGAAACAAAAAGAAGTTTAAAGACCTCCAATAATAAAAATAAAACCTCAAGAGTATTATTATTATGAATATACTAGGTATACATACATATACATATGTACATATATGTCTGAGTAAATGTAATTACCTTCGCAGACAGTAATCGATTATTGCGTTACAAATGAAAAAAATATTATTAATAAGTACATATATGTATATATAGGCCACTTGTACTCATTTTTTTTATTTATTTTTTTAATAATAAATATAAATATTTAAACAAAACCTTAAGAATTATTTTCTTTTTGAAGATATCGCGTGATTTGTTTTTGGATTTTTAAAGATAGCAGCAGACCTCATACACAGCAGAATTATTTTATATTTTAGACGAGTAAATATACACACATATTCGCGTACTCATTCTCCATAGGAAACCAAACAAATTTTGAAAATAGAAACTAAAATCTATATATTGAAAACTAATACAATGTCTTTCAAGTAGCAGTTTTCTTTTTAAAAGTGTCTTAAGTTTTTTGACACATGTCAGTCAAAAAGTATGAATATTATAACAATAGTGGATTAGAGAAAATTAATGACCTTATTGGTCATTACATATAATCGTCCAAGTGAGACTAGAATAAGAAATATAATCAAACAATTTAAGGTGACTGCTTTAGGACGATAAATTAGTACAGTGCACCAAAAATATCGATCGATCGAATTAAACGACATTCACCATAAAAAATTCTTCATTCATCTCTTAAGTCTTACCAAGATTCAGCTGACTCAAGAATTTTCTGTCAACCAACAACCCATTAAATTAATTGCAGAACAATTGATTAATTTACTAAAAATAGCATTGGAAAATCCACATCGACAAAATTCTTGGACCGTGTACTAGTCTTGTAGACTATTTCTGCCTTATATATAAATATTATTTCAAAAAGTAGTTGCTATAACAATTATCACATAAAGACTCGACAAGTGTCAGTGTGCTGGAGAATTTGTGTGTTTGCAATTTATATTTTCAAAATAAACTCGAACTTAAAAGAGACGGTGCGTCAATGAATGTTTCAGTGTTCCCAAACTTTCAATTTAAAAACCGCTCACAAAAATAATAAAATTTAAAGTTTCCCATGATTTTACCTTTTTTAATTGGGCAATTCACACAAGCCCTTGTATCATTATATTTATTGTATTGTTGGACGAATATACAATAGTGTATGCTTGTTGTTGATAATTTTCATATAAAAATCCGATAGATACACTTATACGCAATTGGGCAATTCAAACAATCGCTTGTATCGTTGTATTTATTGTATTGTTGGACGAATATACAATATTGTATGTTTGTTGTTGATAATTTGCATATAAAAATCCGTTACACTTATACACATTATTTTCATATGTTTTTAAAAGTTGTATTGGTTTCGTGCTATCAGTTTATGTAAATACCAGTAATCAAGAAGAAGAATAAAATACAAAATATTTTCTATGTAACTAGAGTCAATAATCAACATTTCAAAATTATAATTGTTCGCACAGATAATTAATTAATTTACTTTTTTCCGTTCTGTTGCTTGAAAATTAAAAATATTAATGCTCGTCTTCTTCTTCTTATCGTTTTTTGACGTTTGGAATACGAAATATACAATACAACATAGCATTGAGCGTTCACAAACAAAAAGTGTATTCAATACAACATACACGATACAAAGTCGTGTGAATTCGCCAAATGTTTCTTTAAAAATTAAATTTAACAATGGACGAGTTCCCGCTTTCTGACTAAGCTAGTTCTATTCAAAGTTCAGAATATTGCACATCAAAATTCGTTTATTCATTACAATCTTAACACAGATAATTATCATATTGATTTATATTTAAAAGTACTAAAATTTTTAAGTGTTTTTGAGTAGTTTTCATATAAATCCTCAAAAATTGCTTGTTTTGAAAAAACGTATTATAATACGATTTAAAAATCGCCAAATTGGCAATGCTGGTTGTGCACCCATAAGCACAGAGAAACATGTGTACGTGTTATTTTTATTTATAACTAGCTGTACCCTGCGCGCTTTGCTGCACTACAAACTAAAATAAATTTGAAGGAAAGACATTAGACAAATATCCAATTAAGTTTGAATCATTTTATTGATTTTGTTTCCCGTTGTCCAGATGATTCAGACGAACGGGCCTGAGTAGTACGCATTCGATCAAGTGATTCATTGTTCAAGTGATTCATGCGAACGGATCTGTGCGGCATGTACTCGAAGATTTTTCAGTCTCAATGCTGATTCTGAGGCTAGTAATGCTCTTTTCTTTTCTTTTCAACACAGGATCAAATGCACAGTTTACGATTTAATTAATTTCGAAGAATTTTCAGTGGCGCCACCTGTCGGAAATTGGTTATACCAACTTAGAAACCTTCGTCGGCTCATGCGCAACTACTTTGCTAAAGATTAAATGCATAGTTTACGATTCCATAAAGTACATTCATTTTTATATATATAGATAATTTAAACTTGAAAAAAAAAATAAATAAAACAAAAGTCTACGAATTTAATTTTGGTTATATTTTTTCTTATTTGGTGAATTTTTTCACAAATGTTGGTTACAAAATTTTTTTCTTTCCCTTCTATCTTTCCCCCCGCGTCGTTCTTTACACTTTATTTTCTTTGGTTTTATACATCAAGAATCACAGATAGCATACTTGTAGGGGTAACTACTATGCGTATGAGTAATATATTTCAAATGCAATTAAATATTAAGTATGTAGTATGTAGCATACGTGGGCATGGCCCCTCGCTCATTTGGAATATCAACATAAAAAGTAGCCTATAACTCCTTCCAGACATACAGGAAGATACTGTGAAAATTTCAAGAAAATCGGTTCAGCCGTTTAATCGTCTATAAACTTCAAACATACAAACATACAATCAAACACACATTCATTTTTATATATAAGATTTCAAACATCATTGACTACATTTCTTTTTGTTCTTTGCTTGTTTTATTTTTTTCTCTGTTTTTGTTGTACAGAAAAAAAAAACAAAGAATAATAAACCATAAATCAGGCGTACATATACATTCAAGCAATTTTAGAGGCCAAAATGACAAAACACATTTTGATTGGTTAACGTTTATGGGGCTTGTCACATATACAATACTCAAACACTGTGACGTCAAACCAAAGTCATATTGCAGCAAGAGCATAATAAAAGAGAATCAAAGACAGAGAGACAACATTTCATTGAATCTCTTGTAAAGACTACAAAAAAATTTTTTTTTGCATTTCACATGATTTATTAGGTACAGTTTAAATAATCATTTTATCATTAAATCATTGATAACAAACACAACGGTCTTATGATTTAAATCGCTTTAGAGAAACAGACAGAAAAAAAAAGAACTGACTCAATATATGTTTAGTCATACTACAGTTATCTTTTATAAAGTTCGATCACATCCAACTGACCACCTCTGTCTAATCATTTAACGTCGTGTGAAGTTAAAATGTTCTATTTAGAACATATTAATTTACTTAAAAGGAATTTTTCTAGCTGGAATAATGTTAATTTGTAGGAAAAAACTCGTGTTTATTAATATTTTCTCTAAAATTCTCTCTACTTTCAACTCAGTGCGTTGAAAGTAAAATTAAGAGAAAAGGTCCTTTAAGACTGAATGTCTTAACTCTCTACTCTTAATAGATGATGATGTCGCAGTATGCGTGTATGACTGTATGCATGTGTGTATGTATGTGTACCTAATAATTTCACCAATTGTTTTTATTCATTTATCTCCCTTTAATGTTCTATAAAAATTTCATCAATATTTGGTAATTTTGATTCATTTTGAAGGTGACTTTTAGAGGTTAAAAAAATACAACCAATACAAAAACAACTACAACTACAATTTAACTACAAAAAAAATCGATATGGTTGGTTTGTTGTGTACGCGAGTGAGTGTGTATTCATATGGTTTACTGTGATGGTTTGCGTTACAGAAGTCACGTTTTGTACTCATTTTTTTTATTACGAATTCGTTTTGAATCATTTTTACGTTGTTTTTGGTGTTGATCCTCTACATACGTACATATTGTAGCATTACAGGTTTTATGTTATAGTTTAGTCACTACAATCATGTTATAGCAGTTATTGATTTTCTTCATATTTTGGAAACAAAAAAAAAACCTGTGCTCTAAATTATTTTTACAATGAAAAAAAAACAAACAAAAAATAATTCATCTAAAATACGTACGTAAATATAAACACTCACATATACACGCACATTCCTTTTTTTATTTCTTCATATACGTACATAGTTGAATAGAAACACTGTTGCTATGCGTATTGCTGTTGGCACAGTGGGTTGTCATTTAGCAAAACATGTCTAAAATTAACATTGACCTTTAATGTGTCGAATAAAAAACAAATGATGGAATGATGGGCAGGAAACAATAATTAAAACAAGTTTTTAATTATATGTACATTGTTTATGTGTGTTTAGTATAACATGCATATGCACGTATTGTGTAGATGTATATGTTGAGTCAAGTCTGATTTGTATAATATAAATCAATTCATCAAATTAATTAAATATTTGAACAGTTTAAATTTATTTACCACTTAATGTCATTGAAATAAAATATAAAATGTCATTTTACTCAAATATATCAAATAAATGTATTAAGATAAATGAAGCGAGTTTCGTACGAATAAATTTATTTAATATGAATCTCTTCACGCCCTTGGCCACATATGTGGACGTTTAATTTTTTTTATAATTATAACAATAATAAAAAGAACAAAAATTTAGTAACAATTTATTGACAACGGAATCCTCCAACAAGAGAATTAAAATTTTAACGTTTGTTTGAACTGATGCACCGATAAAAAACTGAAATAATTCTTCGGCAATCTGTTTTATTGGATTACATCAAGAAGTCGTTAAAATATGACAAAATAATATCAGATATATTTAATATAATAAGTTTTACCATCACCACCAACTAAAAAAATCTAAAAGCTGGACTAAAGTTAATCTTGGCATTAGACTGGACGGTATAGGTCATTATCCTAAATACAGAGAACTGAGAAATCCCCCCAGATGTCACGACAAAAATTGTGTAAGACGAACTCGCTACATATGTATGTATATGAGAAATGTAAAGAATATATATGCCTGATATGCCTGGAATGTATGAAATCATTTCAAACATAAATTACCATTAACGCGCAGTGGCCACAAATGTGGACGTTATTCCTTTTTTGGATTTTCATTATTTTCCATTTTTTTTTGCTTTCTGAATTCCTATTAAAATAAAATTAATTAATTTAAAAAGAAAACAAAATTTAATCATTTTTTTTGTCATCATAATAAAATAGTCCCTGAAGAGGTTAAAGGTCGAGCTAGAAAACTAAGCACCGACAAATCGTCGCTATTTACATAGTATGTATTTGTAAATATTTCAAAAAGAAAACTTTTCGGAAATATTGAACTACAATTTTTGTTTCCGATTTTCAAGCGAGTTCAATTTATATCAAGATTTATAAGGCTAAATAGGGACATTTTACTTGGTACTGTGAATTCTAAACTTTAGACTCACCACCTTTAAAAAAATACTTCACCCAATGTCATTCACTTCTCACTACAAAATTTAGAGAAATGCTTATACAAAGTGTAATAAATTAGACTTTTATAGAATTCCGGTTTCCTTTAAAAAAAAAAAATTAATCTCCTCAAATATATTTAAAATTTGGTTATTTTCCTTCTAAAACAATGCAAATGTAAATATTCGTTAATGCCTGTCATAAATTCTGAGTGATGGATATTTCACTGCAGCCCAATGTGTTGTGACTATTCGCCTAAAGTTGAACTGATGTCTGTGACGTCAAATGGCACATACACAAATATTAACGTACACACCCTCATTTGTATATCGTCTTTATTGTTAAATGTCTGGTTATAAAGTACAAAATACACAAGACTAAGCACGATACCAATGAAAAAAATAAAAACAACAAAATCAGAGCCGAAACGTGAGAGGGGCAACAACACGAAAGTACTTGCGTTTTATTTGTATTTTTTTTTTGTTTTTTGCTGAGAGAACGGAAACATTGGAAATGAGTATGAGTAGATATTGTATTCATTTAGCGCCTGCATTTATTTCCAGTTTAATTTGTTGTTGCTATATGGTGGGCCTGCTGTTTAAGTGGGTTCTATTAAAAGCAAAAGCACAATGTTATTTGCTTGTGAAACAGACGAGGGTTGGGGGGCTTGATTTACATGATAAAAGCAAAGTCATTTACTTATGGGGGCTTGTATTGTTGATATATTATCTTTGACGATAAAGACGGCGGCAATGATGATGAAACTTTAAATGAAAATGCACAAATAGGAAAAAGAATGTGAGTGTGAGTGTGTGCGTATGTGAGAGTGTATGCGTAAAAGAGAATATAAATTATAAAGCGTAACAACGTTTTACGTACTTGTTTAGGGGGATTGTTCAATTAAATGGAATTACTCATAGAAACTGAGAGCGACAGAGAGAGAAAGATAAAAAGAGCGAATGTAAGAGCGTTATAGGATTTTGTATGAGTGTAAAGTAATGTTAAGGAAAAAGAAAACGTCGACTGAAATATGTTTTTATTTGGCGCGTAAGGTATACAACCAGACATTAACAATCAAGTCGTGGCGCTGTTAAGAAATACACACAAGATATAACAAGAAATTCGTTAATTTTTTATACACACAAAAAAATAAATTCATAACCAACTAAATTTAAATTAAATGAAAGAAACGATAATTAAATAAACAAAAAATAAACCGGCTTGTCTTTTTGCAAAATAATACTCAAAAATAACAACAAATATACTCGAATAGTGTTAAAATGCAAGAAACAATAAACATTTAAATACTCAAAAATATCGCATAAAATCTAAATCTAAACAAAAATTTTCAAATGATTGAGAGAAACTAAAAAATTACTACAAGCTATTTAAAGAAAATATAAAAAAAAGGAAAACAGGAAAATTCTGTATTTAAAAGTTATCAAGAACAACAACAACAACAACAAAAATTGAAAAATAACAGTGTTGTAATTTACATTTAACCTTTAAAAGAATTCATTTTAAAATTTAACAAACAAACGCAGGCGCAATCAATGCCCCTCTCATTAGCCAAAGTGTAGGCGTTAATAAAATAATGAACAGTTATTGCGAGTGTTGTTTAGTAACCTTAACGTTAAAGGACACATTCGAAAGGACATTTCATCTACCATCACAACACAGTTTATGTTGTAACAATAACGTAACCAAAATTTCAATAAATTTTATTCATCATAATATTACTGAGACACAAAGAACTTAGTGAAAAAAAAACAAATTTTTACAAACACAAAAAAAAAAAAAAAACAAAAATCCAAAATTATACTCCAAACATATCCTTGAAATAGTATTTATTTAAAACAATAACTAACAACTTAGTAAGATTATTGAACAAAGATCAAAGCAAATTAGATAATAATATTTAAACGTAATCTCATATTTGTTAAGAATAATTAATTTATTAAAAACAACAAAAATTTTAATTAAAATCTCATCGTTGCTACCATAAATTTTCAAAATGTCATCAACTTCATCGGAAACGAATCTTAAACACAATAACGCCTTATTGGCCACCGAAGAAAGTTCACATTTACTGGAGAAGGCTGTAAATAGCTCGGAAAAATATGGCTCACAACAAGCGGTAATTTATAGTTTTTATTTAATTTAATTTTTATTTTTCCAAATCTGTTTTGTTTTTGCGCAATATCTGTGATATTTGTCATTCCATCAATATGTCTACAATTTATTGCAAAAAAAAAAACAATTTCAAAGAGTGGTGACGAACAATTTTCGTAAACTGTTTAGTGAAGGAGAATATTTGTTGTCTGGTTACAAATAGGCTGAGGGTAGGGAATTTCTGTATATTAAATTCGTTGACCTCTAGTACCAAACCATTATAAAACTATTAAGGTTAATGTTTTAATTTTAAATTCTATTTACTCAATAATTAAGTATGTATTGGAAAAAAACGAAAAAAAGTCGAAAATATGTACCAAAGGATGTCTTTACCATATTTCGATTTCGATTTGCGTCATTCACCTGAATTTGTGCGTGGTAAATATTTCCAATGCCAACAGGTAAATGAGTTTTGAGGAACTTCTTTTCATACATACACATACAGTCAGCATCAAAAGTGAGTAAACACCACAGAAATAATTCATTTTCTTAGGATACTATTTTCATTTTCTTAGGATACTTATAAAATGTTAAAACAAAAACAACAATTCATAATAAAGGAACTTTTTTTGATACTTAAGAACATAATAGAAAATTTAAAATTATTGACTCAGTGTTGACTCACTTATGGCGCTCACTGTACATACATACATAACTAGTCACACTTCTTACGCATTAAAAATTACTGTTACTGATAAAACTAAAAGTAATTTGAAACAGGAAAAGAAGAAAGAAAGTCATAAAAATCCAAAACTAATAAAGAAAATTATAAATATTGAAAAAAAACCCATTATCACAGGGTCTTTGGCACCAAGTTAATGACAGATTAGCATATTCAATAAAAGATTTTCTTGGCATTTTATATGAATTATTGTAAAAAGAAAATTTTACATTCGTTTATATGTACATTGTACGTATCATATGTACATACATGCTCATTTATATGCGGGAGATTAAAAAAATTACGAGTATGTACGTACAGACAAATTCATTATTGATAATATTCATCATATTCTAGGCTTAATTATGGTAAATGGAAAATTTGAAAATTGTCTTATTTAAATTGCTTGTTATAAGTAATTTTACAATTTTAAAAAAGCAATAGAACAGATACCTTAACGTTTTACACCAGTACCCACATGTATGTATGTATATTTATCATTGCTGACTTGTACGCACTTTGACCAGTTGCTAAATAATTTAAACGCCTGTTAATTTTTTTTAAACATTAGCAATAATTTGCAATTAATTAGGAGAATAGCTGGGTATACATATCTGAAAAGAATCACTCAAATAACAACTAGACAATGTAAACATTGTTAGCGTATTTTTTTCCAATAAAAAGCATTAAAAAAATGATTTTTTTAAATAATTTTAAATGCAAATAAAACTAAAAATTTATTTAAATGAATTGAAACTTTTGTCGTATTTATGTTTGCTATTCACAAACGTAAATATAAATATAAACTAGTGAACACTAAATAAATTACATTTTCAAGATTAAATCTTAAAAATCTTTGATACCAAAAGAGGCATATCTCCAAAACAAAATTAAAAAAAAATCAACAAATTTTAATATTAATTTATTCACGCCAAACAAGGGAGACAACGTATTAATTTCCCTTTTAAACTGATAGATGGTCATTGACGCACTAGCTTTTATTGAAATTATAAAAATAGCAAATTATAAAAATAACATAATGCTACATCTAAAAGATAGCTATAAATAAATAATACTACATTATAAAACTAACTGCTAAAAGATAGTTGTTTAGTTTTGGCAATATAAATTCACAATTGTAAATATGTATGTATGTTTATTTATATGAATTTTAATTATGGCTAGAGTGCTAGACTATTAGCGTGAGGGTCGTGGATTCGATTCCCACCAGAGTCTCTGCATATGGTCAAGTTACTCCGCTCGTAAATAATTCAAATAAATAAATAAATAATTATCGAAAATTATTATTATATTAATTATAATACAAGCGCTCCCACTTCAACAGTTTAAATAATGCAAACTTCCGTTTTATTGTCGTCCTTAAAAGAGATCTTTTGGGAGATTTTTTTCTTTTTTGTCGCAATCAGTGTTAATTTACTATCAAACTATAAGAGAAACCAGCACAATACCAACTATAATTTCAACATGGCTTGTTTCGAGATAAGAATAACTAATATTAACCATTAGAATGCAAAACATACGTATGTATGTATGTACGTTTCAATTTTATAGATAACAATAGCTAACATTCATATCTCATTAGCCACAGGCATAGAAAAAACCCAAAGAGGCATTTTTTTTACAATTTTTAGTTAATATTCGCTTGAATCATACGCTTTTGTTGATTGTACCATTACTTGTTTGTCTACAAACAAAAAAAATCTTATCGTATTGCCAAGGCTAACATGTATTGGTAGGAAGGTAGGTAGGTGTATGGTATGCAAAAAGCACCAGTACCAGAATCGAAATGCCGAAGGTTTTTTAACCCTTAATTGGCAATAAAAAATAAATCGACTTCTTTTTATATTTCCAAAAATAATATAATACGCTTGAAAGCGTACATATGTACGATATAAATGTAGGTATTCTAAAATACATTAATTAATAAAATTAAAATATGCCTGTAAAAAATAGCTCTTGATGAAGACATGACGTAATTTAATCATTAAATTATAGGTTTTAAAAATGAACTATATTTAAAACAATTATAAATTAAAAATTAAAAAATGACAATTTACCATATACATACATACATATTTTTATATATATACAGTGTATCACTAAAGTGAGTATGCAGCATGAAAATAATTAAATATCCCAATTTTTTTTCCAAAAATATGCAGAAAAATATATTTTTTTTTACACTTACAATAATATATAATAATGCCTTACACAAAAACACAAACATACCTCAAAATAATTATCCCTTTATCATATCTCGTTATCATTTCTTAAAAAATAGAAAAAATCACATCACAAAAGTAAGTATGCACTTTTTAAAGTTTTGAGCTGCACTTAAACTAAACGCATTTTAATCGCGGAAAAAGTGAATAATTGTTATTATAAATAAATATAAATAGATAAATAAATATAAAAAGATTAAATAAATAGATTAAATACCGAAATTTTTTCTTAACTTTTATTATGGCCCCTCATGGAAAAGAACTTTCACAAGATTTAAAAGATGTAATTATTAAACTTTATAAAGAGCAGAAAAGCCAACGTGAAATTGCAAAAATTATTAATAAAAGTAGCTCCACAGTGCAAAAAATAATAGAAAAGTATAATAAGAAGGAAAATACAAATAACAAGTCTCGACCTGGGCGTCCAAAAATCTTCAATGACAGGGAGAAACGAGTTATCACCAGAAAAATAGAAGTAAATCCCAAGATGAGCGCTCCAAAAACTAAGTCAGAAATAGAAAAATAGACTGGAAAAGCCTGTAACCCACAAACCATTCGTCGAGTTCTGTATGCTTCTGGTTACCATGGCCGTAACATCCACAAAAAGCCATTTGTGAACAGCACCAATAGAAGAAAACGGTTGGACTTCGTAAAAGAGTACGAAACCAAGGATGAAAATTTCTGAAAATCAGTTATATTTTCTGATGAGAGTAAATATAATATTTCTGGCTCAGATGGGTGTCAAAAAGTGTGGAGAAAAGTGAACACTGAGCTCGATCCAAAAAATATGGCTGCCACAGTAAAACATGGTGGTGGAGCGGTTATGGTATGGAGGTGTATGACAGCATCAGGTGTTGGAAATCTTGTGTTTATCGAAGGAAAAATGGATAAGATGGTGTATTTGAACATTTTAAAAAACAACTTGCATCAAAGTGCATCTAAATTGGGACCAACAGGATCATTTGTATTCCAACAGGACAATGACCCTTAACATACAGCCCATATCGTCAGAGTTTATCTTTTGTGTAATACGCCAAAACAACTAAAAACTCCTTCCCAATCACCCGACCTTAATCCAATAGAACATCTGTGGGATTATCTCGAAAAAAAATCAGAAGTCATGTCATTACAAGTAAAGACACCCTTAAAACTGCACTACTTGAGAAGTGAAATAAAATTCCACATTCGGTTACCCAAAATCTTATAACATCTATGCCATCGGGATTGAAGTCAGTCAAAAAGGCAAAGGGCTATCCAACAAAATATTAAATATCAGCCTGACTTCAAAAATTGAATCATAGTGTCAATTTTTGTGAACTGCATACTCACTTATGTGACCTGAATTCTAACCATTTTGTTAATTATATTGTTATCAACCAGTAATGAATTAGAAACATTTTTGTTCCTTATTATTTTTCTTAAGTTTATATGTAAAATAAATGAAAAAATATACTATTTGTGTTTTTATTTCAAATCTTAAGCAATTTTTCCAATCATTTCAAATATATATATCGCTGCATACTCACTTTAGTGATACACTGTATATACATACATATATATGTATTTTATAAAAAAAGAAATAAACAAAGAACCGCCTCCATTTTCGAGAATATCATTGTTTTCACCGGCCAATCCATTGTCTGACGAAATAATTATTATCCAGCCATGATAAAAGTTCATTTAAATGATACATTTTGGCCAAATGCCAACTGATATTCAAAACAAAAGGAAATTAAAAACAAAAGCAAATAAAAAAATCTTTTTTACTTTTCAATGCAATATTTATTTGAAGTATTTATTTATACTTTTTTTTTTTTTTTTGTTATTGTTCATTTATTAATGATGCCAAATAACTGTACAGATAAATAATACTTTGGAGAAAAGCATACAGCAGCATCTGTATTCATAAAATTTAGGTGTGTACATGTACCACCAAAGAAAGTCAGACAAAATGGTATTTTTAAAAATAATTTTTATGTTAAAATTATACAAAATTTCATCAGAAAAAAAAAACAAATTAAAAATAATAAGCGATTTTTCTTTTAATATTAAACAATGCGAACGAAATACCACAAAATGCGATTTATAAAAATAAAATAATTTTATTTTAGTTTCACCTTATAGCAATTTATGTGAAAATTATTAATAAACGGAGATAATTTTTTAAAAGCATTTATTGAAATTATGTATTGTATATTGGAAAAATATCCTTAAAAACAATTCAATGTACAAAAAAATATTTTTTTGTTTCTTGAAGTAAATAAAAAAAAAAATAAGAACAAATATTTGACTATTCATTAGCAAATAAAATAATGCACTGTTTACTTATTTTACTGTTTACTTTTTTCAAGTACTCCTTCTAAAAGCATCTCAATTAAATTAAATTAAAATTAAAAATTTTAACAATTAAAATTTCCTTCCTAGTGAAGCTTGTTAACCATACATTTCAATATAATTTCAATTTTATAATGTTTCATATATGTATGTACATACATATGTATGTATGTATGTATTCGGAATTTTAAAATATATATATATTTTTTTTGAAATACATACAGTGAGCGCCAAAAGTGAGTAAACACTACAGAAATAATTTATTTTCTAAGGATACCGAGAAAAGTAAATGAGAATAGTCGAATAAATTTCCAAAAATAAAAATGTTTATTTATTACTTATAAAATGTTAAAACAAAAACAACAATTCATGATAAAGGAACTGTTTTTTATACTTAAGAACATAATAGACAATTTAAAATTATAATAGGTGTTGACTCACTTATGGCGCTCACTGTATATTCTATATTAAAATTTTCCACAAAATCGTCCATGTGAATTAGTTTTTTCTTTATACGCAATTACCATCCAAACATATTTGCATTCTATTCGATATAGTAAAGGTTTTACGTGAAGTATTTAATTGTCATATGCCATCAATTTAAATGTTTACATATTTCTAATTGAATAAATTTATAAAAAATAAATAAATTAAATTGACATATTTAGAATTTTATTTCAACATGTGCCTCTGAGAGAAATGTTTCCTATAAAAACTTGTCATATTATATTATGACACATCAGGTAATTGCAACGAGATGATGAGAAAACAAATATTTTGTGGCTTGTTATTAAATTCAAATGCAAATTAAAATTACTAGTTTATGTATGTGTATAGCTTTTGTTTTTTAATTTAAAAATTATTTTGTATTTATCTAGGATTCATATAATGAACTTATCTTAATAATCTTGTTATATGTCATTCCAATAAGCATTTCACAGCATTAATACTTGACACTAGCATTTGACTCTTTCAATGTCAATGTAAACGTCCATATATTATTGCGTGCAATACTTATCAATGCGTGATTAAAGGGAAACATGTAAATAAACCACATCCCGTAATTAAATTCAATGATAATAATAATAATCATTAACCAAATACAAGAACAAGAACTATTATAAGCAATTATGACTAGAAATGTTTTAAAACTGAACCTGAAGGAATACCATAAAAAAACCTTCTTCTGTTAAACTAGTTGAACCATGAGAAATTTTGAAGCTGCAATAAGCAGATGTGTGTCTGGTTTATTGGCATTTCCTGAGAGAACATTTTTAACACGTAAAAAGATTGTGAACATACACAGTTTTGGATACATGTACACAAAAAATCTCAATATTACATGTTGTTGGCTATTAAATTTCATGAAGCTTTTCATTTTATATTCTTTTATGTATGTATGTGTTAGTATGCATGTGTAATGAAAAAAGTACGTAGAATTAAGGCGTATTACCTTGATTACATCTTCAATAGAATGTGGGAAATCAAAGAAAAAAATTTCTAATCTCGTATTTTGTGTAAATGAATACTCTCTTATACATACATGGTATTCATGTGTGCATATTTACATACATATAAATAAATATAGAAAAGAAAAAAGGCATACATACGTACAATTTTAGGCGTAGTCAACCTGTAGAACTCGTTAAGAAAAGCAAATAGACAAGTACCCACATTCATACATACAGCAAACATCCTCGTTTTACTGTATGAAAACGGGGCAACGCCAACAGTAAACAAAGCCTGTAAGAAGTGTGGGCGATTTCTTAAATAAGCAAAGGAAAAAACAAAATAGAAAGTAAATACAGATAAAACTACAAGGGCATTGCAATGTGACCTCAAGTGTCACAACAAAAATGGTAGTGTTGTTCGTGTCCTTCTATAAAGCGCACGACACGAAAAGTTTATTAAAGTTCAAATGCACCGAAAGTAATTGCCAAAATGGCAAAATTTCAAATAAGTTAATAATTTAATTGGGATAGTTAAAATGAAGGATAAATGATAAACAAAATAAGCCGTAACAGACTAATGTTGCCAAAGGTTTACATATATTTATTATAATAATGTGGCTAAAGTAACAATATTTTTTATACTAATTTCTACTACTAATTTTATACCCTTAAAACATTTAATTATTGCAATCTAACATTTTTTTATTTAAATAATTTATGGCTCACTTTTAAAGGGAGGTGTGTCTCTCCAATATCTGTGTATGTACTAAGTTTGTAAATATATTAGAAAATATTTCCATACACCTCATACACACATACGTACACACAAAAGTAACAAACGGTATTTACGAACTTAAATGTAAATTAAGTTAGATGTAGACGAGTATCGTATCGCAAAAAGCGGCCTGTGTCTATGGCTAATTACCATACTATTAGTAATTCTGAAGTAGTCAAGTTTTATTTGTTGCCTTTTATTTATTTTTTTATAAACATACAGACATACATACATCGCATACATTCAAATAGCTTGCAAAGTATTTACTTTTCATTTTAACAGAGGGCAAAAAGGGCATATCACATTCAATATTTCTTTGCATTAACTTAACTTTTATACAAAAATAGATTCCATTCATAAAGATTTATTATTCTTTATATTGTTAATACAATATGTATTTTGTTTATATTTTCTTTTTTTAATACCTATATCTTATTCGCAATATGCAGACGCTTACATATTCGTATAACAGCTTAATATTTTTAGGTGGCATACGTGCCATACATTGTACGTACATACATCAGTGTTGCAAAATTTAAATTTTGAAATGGTACTGAAGTATAACTGAAAGAGTACTTTTTCGTATCGAATGGTACTTTTGTAAAAAAATATTTATTTATTAGTGTTTTCACACCAAAAGTTAAAACCTGATTTTAGCATTAAAACCATAATCAGCTGATTTTGCGTTCATACTGCAAGTTTTCTTAAATCTGGTTTTAACTTTCATACATTTATGACTGTGCCACAGCTGTTTTTGTTTAAGAAAAAATAAAAATATGGAAAATTAAGAAATAATATTATTAATATTAATATTATAATATTATTATTTATTATTGTTGCAGCATTCATTAATTAAAATTTTACTTTTTTATACAACCGGCTTTCTGCATTTTTACATTTGTCTTGTTTTTATTTAATTTTTATCAGCTGTTTTTACCATTTCAGAGCTGGTAGCTCTGATTTAGTACATAAAACAAGGTTGTATTTCATAAAATCTACTTAAAAACAATTCAAAAAAGGTTTTATGTTGGTTTTAATACAATAATTTTGTATGGTAAAAGCAGGTTTTATTTTTGGTTTTAACGTTAAAACCAACTTTTGCGTTAAAACCACTCGGTGTGAAAACACTATACAATTAATACACATTCGACACGGAACAGAAAAACTAACGGCATATACAAAACAAAAAAAGCTGATTCAGAATGTAACGTAAAATCCCCGTTGAAGAGAGTTCTCATTGTTTTTCACCTTCTGAATACGAACGTGCGTTTCTAACATTGAAAATAGTACTGAAAGCTTGACAGGTCTACTCTGGTACTTTTGAAATAGAAAAGTACTAAAAGTACTGAATTTTTCAACACAGCTACCATAGCCCCCCCCCCCCCCCCCCCCTCATACTAAACGTTGCAATAAGTATGCGTACAACGTTGACATCAAACTCATACCATTCGAAATATGTTTAATTCATAAACCTACTCATTTAGATGCCTAACTTCGAGTGACTCGAACCACTCAACAAAACTTACAAAAAAAAAAAAAGACGCATAAGCAAAAAAGAAGAAAAGCATAGCAAACACACAACCTTCTAGTCACTAGAATCTGTTTTGCCACACCATACCCCCTATTCATAAACTTAACTCCGTTAATTTTATTTGTTTGTGCTACATTGTAAGTGAGTGTGTGTGAAAATTAAGAAAGAAGAGAAAAATTATTATATTTTATTCAAATATAAAACACTCTCTATCTTTCTCTTTCTTGCAAATAACGACGGTACACACCATTAGTTTTGCAAGCATAGTAACAAATTTTTTGTTTGATTTACAAATCCATACATACTTTTGAAACTTACCTCTTAAAAACTGCTCGCCTACTCTACCCTCACCGTTCTCTTCTATGTTCCGATGCACCAACAACAATACACTTACATTTGTCAATAAAGCCTATACATCATGCGTGTGCATGAATCTATGCACAAAAAAAACAATTTTTCATATTCACGGCCATGTACTAACAACAACAATTATATTCTTTTTTTTCGGTATAAACCGGTTACTCTGCTTTTGTACTCCAGCAAGGGAGTTTTTAAATTTTATTACATATTAAAACATTTTGTTGTTGTTGCTTTGATTTTTGCATTCATGGCATTACACTTACACTTCCACTTACAATAACACTTCACTTCACTTCAATTATTTTTTTTTTGCTAATTTTTCTTTAAGGTATGTACACCCTTACTGATGTACTCCATTTTGAAAAATTTCCAATGATTTTTATTAAAACTACAAACGAATAAAAATTTAATTGAAATCTTCGTATTCCGTTAATAAGCGTTTGTTTTTTTACACAATATATTATTTTATTAACACAACATTGAATTTCTTTTTTCTTTTAAACGAATTTCAATTTTTTTTATACTTTAATTTTAAACCGGACAAATTTTCACTTATAACTTCTTTAAATAACACAAAAACTACAACTACCGGCTGTCGGCTTTGTAGTTCTTTTCAAAGCAACATATCAATCAATAACATGGCGATTACAAGCCAATAACAACAACAATCAGAACAAACATCATCTTTAAATCAAATTGAGTGCATTATGCTCTCCTTTACTTTTAATATGTGAAACAAACAAGCAATGTCTCCCACATTTTTTTTGCTTACAGTGAAAAAAAATTCACAAAATGTTATCAAAGTACATGCGACAAAAATCTCCTAACATTAATAACCTCCAATAAACACTATGATCATTAAAAAACAACAAGAACAAACACAACAGGTCAGTTGCTGTTACCATTGCTCTCCTTATTTTGAAAAAAGAATATAAGAGAAGAGCAGAACATCACATACATACATAAATACTTCACGAAATGTTAACCAAATTACAGCATGCCGCATAATTTCTAAAGGCATTGTTATTGTAAATGTGAAAAGTAAACAAATCAATAAATGTTATTTTTGTTTGTCGCCAAACAATGTTAAGAAGATTTCTTGCGTTCTGCAATGCATGAGAGCAAACAACACTCTTTCCTCTCTGTTCCATAGTTTCAAATGCATTTATAAATGGAGAAGGCATGTTGAACTTTGTTGCTATAATTTGGTTTACATTTCGTGAAGTTTTTATGAAATGCTCCGCTCGCGTCTTATATTCTTTTTTTTTTTAATAAGGAGAGCAAAGTCAACAGGCAACCAACCAGCTTGTGCTTATTTTTGTTGTTATTTTTTATTTTATCATAGTGTTTATTGGTGTTATTAATGCTACGAGATGCATTGTACATGTATGAGTGCACATGCATATGCATATAATTTGTACGTATCATTTTTTCCATTGGCAATAAACGCACACGATTACTGGATTTTATTTTAGCATGTCTGTATTGAATTTTAATTTTTTTTGGTTTTTTAATTTAAACCAAAAAAAAATAAATAAAAATAAAAACAATAAATAAAATTAAAACTGTAAAAGTTTAAAAATTTTTTTTAAACAAACGGGAAGTTCTAAATTTACATTTTTACTGTTACATTTGTAGAAAGCTAATAATAAAAAAGCTTTGTGTTTACTGGTTTTCGCTACCTTGACCATCATTATTTTTTCATTATTGCTTTTAACTGTTATTTAAGACAATAACAACAACTGCAGTCACCACATAGCAGCGGAAGAATAAACAAACTTAAAAGCTTTACCAGCTTTTTACGTGCTGCTGCCGTTTGTAAACGAAACCACAATAGCAGTGACAATCAAAATAGAGCTATAATATATATATACTATATATAATTTTTTTTCTAATATTATTGATTTAATATTTTTTTAATTTACACATTTATAATACATTAAACTACTGTCTGTACTAAATTCTAAATTTTATTTAGATTTCTTTTAATATTTTTTATTTTAATATTTTTTTAATTGATTTATTTTATTGATTTAATATTTTTTTTAATTTACACATTAAACTACTAATGTTGAACACATTCAAATTGTTCGTATTCTTGGCCTGGTATAGCGGTATTTTCATTGATGTTTACGTCAATTGTAATTTTTATTTCCTTCAAAATATTTATTTAATTTATCATTTTTATGATTGTTATTAATAAGCTATTATTGCAATAGTTTTTTCCCAAACCCATACACTAAGTCTCTTCAATCGATTAAAGCGTATATTTGCATTATAATAATTTTACTTGAACGAAAAATTCATGAATTATGATATTTAAAGAATCGAGTTCTATATCGTGTTAAACACTGATGCCTAATTTCAATGCAATTTATTTATTTATTTCATAATAACTTACTCTTTATTTGCAAATTTTAATGTAGGCCATTATTATAACTTACCGTTAAACTAGGGTTTAATTAAAGGTAGCTTTAGCTAAAGGGAACTTTATAGTCACATTTAACTTCTTTTCGTTGTTACAACTTACAGATAAAATTAAGTTAACTTTTTCAAAAATATGGCAGTGCCGAAGCAATATCGATAAAACTGCTCAATTAAACAAGTTCTTTTTAAATGCATTGGTAAGGAAGGGCCTTTTTTTGTTGTTGTGTTTCCTCATTTTGTTTATATTTGTAGTTGCGATATTGAAAATAATATATAATGTGGCTTTAATTTAATAATATATAATGTTAACTTTAAAAGTTAAAGTTTATGTTTAAAAGTTTAGCTTAACGCTCACTTTTACCTCATTGGGTACTCATAATAATGAAAATCAATTTATCTGCCCGTTAAAATCCTCCCTTTAGTTAATTACAAGTTGTAGTAATGGCCCTAAATGTCCAAAATTAATTCTTTTTTCATTTGTTATTAACTTAAAAGCGAATACTTGACGAAAGAGTTAATATTAATAATTTCCCACTGTAGGGTATAAAAATGCATTTCAAAATTTTGTTTCAAATCTGAATGACATTGTCAAAGTTAAAACACAACAACAGAAATACTTATCTTGGGTGGATCATAAATTTAATAACGGCATTAAAAGTGATTGGAAGAAAATCCTTTTGTAAATAAACAACATGTTGTTGTATACGTACACTTATAACAGAGGCATAGCTGGCCCCATCCAATACATTTGCCTATATATTGTAACATTGAATGTAAATAATTTTATACTTGTGGCTACGCTACTGTTTTTAGTAACAATTAATTTTTTTTCACAGAAAAGCAAAACAAAAAATCAATGAATTTTATGAAAAATTAATTTCTTTCTATTTTTATTGATTTCAATTAGTCTTCGATTATTAACGACAACTTAAAGAACATAACTTTGTTAGTCAAGTAATAATAGAAAGAAAGAAAAAAACCCAATACTGATCGTACACATACATACATATATAGAAAACATATATAATAATTTTTTATTTTAATTTCAATTTATTTGCAGGATAACGACAACCTCCTCGATAATATGGTTCATACGACTGAATCGAATTCAAGAACTTTACCCCAATATGTAGCTGCTTTAGCGGCCGCTGGCGGTGCATTTGCAGCTGGTACTGTATTGGGTTGGACATCACCGGCCCAAGCAAAACTAAAGGATGGCTACAATTTCCCCGTTGAACCGAATGAGTTCTCTTGGATAAGTTCGTCCATGACATTGGGTGCTGCCTTTGTGTGCATACCAATTGGTTTCCTTATCAATCTTGTTGGCCGCAAGCTAACCATGTTGTTATTGGTGTTACCCTTCACTTTGGGTTGGTGTTTGTTGATTTGGGCCCAGAATATTGAAATGATGTATACGGCCCGTTTCATATTGGGCGTATCGGGTGGTGCTTTCTGTGTGACAGCACCGATGTACACCGGTGAAATAGCCCACAAGGCCATACGTGGCACACTGGGCAGTTTCTTCCAGCTAATGATAACGGCGGGTATTCTGTTTGTTTACGCCATTGGTGCCGGCTTAAATGTATTCTGGATGAGTATTGTTTGTGGTATTTTGCCTCTAGTATTTGGAGCAATATTTGTATTTATGCCTGAATCTCCTACCTATTTGGTAAGTGAACGAAGAAAAGCTTTCAAAATGATTTATTAATTTACATATATTTTCTTTTTTGAATTTTTCAGGTAACAAAAGATAAAAATGAAAGCGCTATTAAGTCCATACAATGGTTGCGCGGTAAAGAATACGATTATAGAATGGAAATTGAAGAATTAAAAGAAACTGAACGTAAAATCAAAGAGAATCCCGTTTCGATTGGCAGTGCCCTAATGCGTCCCATTACCATTAAAGCTTTGTCCATCAGTTTGGGTCTCATGTTCTTCCAGCAATTGTGCGGCATTAATGCCGTTATCTTCTATACAACCACGATTTTCGAGGTTAGTATTGCTTTACAATAATAACAAACGTTACGCAAACCTCGAGCATACTTAATAATTCTTTTTACTATTTTTTTTTTTGTAGGATGCTCAAACCGATATTGATCCAAATCTGTCTACCATTATTGTTGGTATTATGCAGTTCATTGCCACATTTGTATCCGTTATGGTTGTCGATAAATTGGGTCGTCGTCTTTTGCTTTTGGTGTCTGCTATTGTAATGGCTGCTGCTACCATTGCCATGGGAGTCTATTTCTATCTGAAGGACAATGGAACGTATGTAGGCCATATCGGCTGGTTGCCCGTTTGCAGTTTGTGTGTCTTCATTATTATGTTTTCGATTGGTTTCGGTCCCGTGCCATGGCTAATGATGGGTGAATTATTTTCATCCGATATCAAAGGTGTTGCTGGTTCTATTGCGGGCACATCAAATTGGGTGTTGGCTTTTATTGTAACCAAGACTTTTGTAAATCTTCAAACAGCCTTGGGAAGTGGTGAAACATTTTGGCTATTTTCTGGCATAACATTGGTGGGTGTCGTTTTCGTATTTATTTTCGTGCCCGAAACAAAAGGCAAAAGTCTGAATGAAATCCAAGATATATTGGCTGGCAAGTCCAACACAAATCAAAGCAATGGCAATGTTTAAATCATTGCCGAATATATTGTACGAGTCTCTCAGCAGTAGGCACTTTATCCGAAAGTTATACATAAAAAGATTTTATATTTATTTGATATGCCTTGCATATGCATATCATCATCAACCACATGCAAATAAAATAGTTTCATTAATAGAAATAAAAAAAAATATTTAATAATAAAATTTGTTTAAGAGGAAATGCCGCTTTAAATTATCATCTCATTTAAATAGAACATTAACAAAATATCACTTATTGAGTAGCTTTTAGTTTCAAGCAATTTTCTTAGTTGCAATTAAATTATCATTTAACGGTTAAAACATATTTGTATGCTAAGTGAAGTGAAAAAAAAGAAATCGAACAGCATTTTGTATAATATTTTGTAAATGTTGTGTGTGCAATATTGTATATTATTTTGAGAATGTAAAAGTATGAAATATGTATGTAAGTTTGAATGTTAATAACAACAACTTACATAAATTATGTGTGCTTTCATTTGCATTCATAAACTAAACAAAAAATATCCTTTTAAAAGAAACAGTAACATAATACACATGTATGTTAATATGTTTGTATGTATGTAAATACTTAAAAACCGTTTTGTTTTTTCTAATTTATTTTTGTTTTCAATCTAAAAGACTGAAATAATGTTATACACAGAATATATAGTATTTTACTTAAACTGCAACAAGAAGAAATATTTAAACAGAAGATAATAATCATAATAATAATAATATTGTTTATTGCTCTAATTTAATATAAAGATTTTAACAGTTTTATAAATATTTATTTTATTTTTATTCCTTGCCAATACGAATTTTATGAAAAAAAAAAAACAAAAAAACTAAAGCTCTCTTTAAAAATATATTACAAGCTGTTATTAAATCAGAATGTTAAATTACTTCCTCTTCAACATAAACAAATTAAACAAAGGATATTTTGCAAATAAATAAAGAAAAAAATATGATCATAATATTATTGATCTATTATTAAGTATATAAATCAAGTATTTATACGAAAATGTCCTTACGTTTAAATGTATGTAGAATATTTAATATTTTCTTAAACAATAGGCATCTAAAAAAGCACACATAAATTTATTAAGAAATGTTTTAAAGCGGATTTTAAAATTGTTTTAATATCTTTCAAAATTTTAATTGTAATTGTTTCTGTTTGTTAATTAAATTTTAAGTTTTATTTTAATTTTTGTTATGCATAAATTATTAAACATTTTCAAAATCAAAAGCAATATTTTCTGTTTTAGCTAAATTAGCACACAATTATTTAGCTGCATTTAAAAAATTAATTAATTTTTATTGTAATTAAATATTCCATAATAATTTGCAAATTTAATATTTCTTATTCATGCCTATTCAAAACAACTTTTAAAATAAACATTACAATTATATTAGTATAGTGATTAAGTGTAAGAGAAAATTGCATTTCGTTTACAATTATGAAACAAGCAAAAAAATGTTATTTTTTATATTTATTATTATTATTTTTTTTTTAAATCATCTTTTTAATTTTATTTTAACAAATCACACACATCATATTTTAAAATAATGTTTTTATTAAGCAAATTCATGCGTACATATTTACTAAAAAAAGAATCAAAAACTTTATTAAATAAATTTTATATTTACATATATACACACTATTTAAAATTTTGAGTTTTAATTACACTTATTAAAATATAAAAATTAATTCAATTGTGTCTTTTTTGACCGTGAAATAAACAATTTCGCAAAATACTATTCTGTAATCAATATAAACAAAAAATTTCTGTGGCAAAAAATTAATTAAAAATAAAGAAAAAACAATTCAAATATTCAAAAACAATTAAGTGCAAAAGCGCACGGAACTGCATTCTTTTATAAAACTACAACTTTTACTAAAAAATAACAATGGATAGTTTAAGCGATGATAGCGAAGATATTACAGAAGAAAATAATAGAAGTGAAAAAAACAACAACAGTGTTGAACCAGCTTGGCAATGTATAACCGGTAGTAAGCGTAAACGAATTGAATCACCAAAAAAAATAAAAAAGATAAATGTGCATGATACTCCAACTACATCAACTAATAGCAACAAATTTGCTGTGCTTGATACTCAAGACGATGAAGAAAATGATATCCCGGCTATAATACCAAAACCTCCACCCATCTATATTCCTAATGTACAAAACATAAATATTATGGTAACCAAATTAAGTCAAATTATTTCTAATAAGGATTTTAGTTATAAATCTTTGAAGGAAGGTCAAATTAGATTGATGATCAAATCTGTAGATTCATATAGGAAAGTTATTAAATATTTAGACAAGTCTAACATTTATTATCACACTTATCAATTAAAACAAGAAAGATCGTATAGAGTAACTATAAAAGGACTTCACCCTTCAACACCCACTGAAGATATAAAAGCTGAACTAATAGGTTTAGGCCACTCAGTTAGATCTGTAACAAATGTTAAAAGTCGCGTAACAAAAGAGCCTCTATCAATGTTTTTTGTCGACTTGGATCCAGAACCCAATAATAAAACTATTTTTGAAATTAAATACATTAATCATGCTGTCGTCAAAATTGAACCACCTCAGAGAACTAATGACCTGGTACAGTGTTATCGATGTCAACAATTTGGACATACAAAAGCGTTCTGTAAAAAACCGTATAGATGTGTTAAGTGCGGCATGGATCACCCTACCGCAGAGTGCAAAAAATCGGCTGATACTCCACCTCGTTGTGTTCATTGTATGTCAAATCACACTGCTAATTATAAAGGTTGCAGCGTTTATCAAAATTTGGTCTCTAATAGAACTAATAGACAAAAACTATATTCAAACAAGCAACAAAATTCTGTGAACATGAATCATATTGAATACCCGCAGTTAAGTAATGTTGCTACCAATGAGCCCTATAATAGTACATTTAAAATGTCATTTGCAGAGGCTGTAAAAGCATCTAATGTAAATGAAAACAGTCGCTTGGACAGACTTGAAAAAATGATGGAAAATCTAATGAATATGATGTCTATGTTAATGGCCAAAATATGCAAATGAACTTAAGAATAGCAATATGGAATGCAAATGGAATGCATAATCATACAAATGAAATAGAGATCTTCATTAAAACTAATTACATTGATATCTTTTTAATCTCAGAAACTCATTTTACGAATAGAACTTTCTTCAAGATTAAGGATTATGATTTAATTACTGCTAACCACCCTGATAATAGAGCCCACGCTGGTGCCGCAATTTTGATAAAATCCAACATTAAACATGAAATACTTACCCCAGTTGTAGAACCTTTTTTGCAAGCAGCAGGTGTTAAAATAACATGCGATAATAATCACATTAGTATTTATTCTATTTATTTCCCCCCAAGACATAGTGTTACGTGCACACAATATGAAGACTTTTTTAATCAACTAAGCTCGAAATTTATTGTTGGAGGCGATTATAATGCAAAACATCCCTGGTGGGGATCTCGTTTGACGAATCCCAAGGGAAGGGAGTTATATAAATGCATTTCTAAAAATAATTATGCCACTTTGTCCACAGGCAGTCCTACTTATTGGCCCAGCGATCCAAATAAAATTCCCGATTTACTGGACTTCTTTGTATATAAAAATATTCCAAGGTCTTCCTTTGATATAATAGACAGTGCTGACTTAGGCTCTGATCACAGTCCTGTAATTTTAACTTTTAACACAGTTATCCAAACCATTACAAAACTTTTTAAAGTACTAACTCCCAGAACAAATATGCAACAGTTTGAATCCTGGATAGAAGAACATGTAAACTTGAACTTACATATCGAAGATTCCTGTCATTTGGAGGATACAATTGAGACATTTACAAACTTAATACATGAAGCAGCATTTATAGCAACTCCACATCAGCGACAAATGAATAGTAATAACGGTAATAATGTTCGATTATCGGCTGAAATTAGGGAGCTTGTTGCAAATAGGAGAAGATTAAGGAGAATATACCAAACCACTAGAAGTATATTAGACAAAACAAATTTTAACAGAGCATCACAACAACTAAAAACAAGCATTAAAAATTATAAAAACTTTTTATTAAATGATTATTTACAAAATTTGGATGCTGTAACTAATAACGGCGAACATAAACTATGGAACGCTACCAAATATTTAAAACGACCTACTAAAAGGAATGTTCCAGTCAAGAATATAAATGGTGAATGGTGTAGATCAGATATCAGCAAAGCTAATGCTTTTAAGGAACACTTATCATCAACATTTAATCCATTTAATTTAAACAGCCCCACCATTATGGCTGATATTGTAAACTTTTTAGATGTTCCCTGTCAAATGGACCGCCCAATAAAACCAATATCCTTTTCTGAAGTGCAAAAAGCGATTGATAAATTGAACAATGCGAAAACTCCGGGCTATGACAATATTGATGCCAAGGTTTTAAAATCTTTACCAAGAAAGGGAATTGTTTTTCTAACAGGAATATACAATTCAATACTAAGGTTAAACCATTTCCCATCGCAATGGAAATATGCAAAAATAATAATGGTATTAAAACCCAACAAACCTGAAAATAACGTTGCATCCTATAGGCCAATTAGTTTGTTGTGCAGTTTCTCGAAGATATTTGAAAGGCTCTTTTTGGAGAGATTAATGCCAATTTTAGAAAGACAAAATATTATACCTGAATATCAGTTCGGATTTAGGCACAAACATGGTACACCAGAGCAGTGTCATAGGATTGTCAATAATATTTCGAATGCCTTAGAGAGAAAACAATATTGTTCTGCCGTATTTTTAGATGTTCAACAGGCTTTTGACAAGGTTTGGCATAGTGGACTTTTATATAAGCTGAAAACCCTTATCCCTGCTCCATTTTACTTGCTGTTAAAGACATATATTCAAGATAGATATTTTTTTGTAAGCGTTAATGAAAACGACTCAAACTTTGGTAGCATCAACGCGGGTATTCCACAAGGTAGTGTTTTGGGTCCAGTACTGTATACCATCTTCACAGCTGATATGCCAACAATTGAAAATATCACCATTGCTACCTATGCAGATGATACTGCAATACTAGCTTCAGATGAATCGCCAATCATAGCTTCTAACATGCTGCAAAATCAATTAAATCTTATTCAAGATTGGCTTCAAAAATGGAACATAAAAGTAAATAATACAAAATCTGTTCACGTCACATTTACCCTAAGGAAAAATGATTGCGCGCCAGTATATCTAAATGGCACGATTATTCCAAGCAGTAATACTGTTAAGTACTTAGGCCTAAATCTAGACCGGAGACTTACCTGGAAACATCATATTAAAAAGAAGCTTGAACAACTTAAAATTAAAACAAGAAAAATGTATTGGTTATTGGGACCAAGATCAAGCTTAAGCTTAGAAAACAAGATTCTACTATATAAAGTAATACTAAAACCAGTATGGACTTATGGTATACAACTTTGGGGAACAGCAAGTAATTCCAATTTGGAGATTTTACAGAGATTCCAGTCTAAAACTCTCAGACTATTAACAAATGCGCCATGGTTTATCACCAACAAAAACATACATAAAGATCTTAGAATTTTAATGGTCAAAGATGAAATTCATAAGTTTAGTGATAGATACCTGAATAGGCTAAGTAATCATTCCAATGTGTTAGCAATAAATCTGCTAGATGATAGTGATGAAATCAAAAGACTTAAAAGACTACATGTACTTGATCTACCCTTCAGAAAATAGAAAATTTTATTTAATTTTTAACATTTATTGATTGATTGATTTTATATTGTATTAAAATTAAAAAAGTAAAATCTCTTTTTGTATTTACTCTTTTCTTTTGAGTTTAATAGAAACTCAATATATGTTACATTTAAAAGTTATTAAATTTGCTCATTATTTTAAAATGTAAAATAGATTGCAAATAAAAGAAATAAAAAAAAAAAAAAAAAAAAAAAAAATTACACTTATTATTTAGAAAACAAATTTTTTTTTGTTTTGATGTTTTAAGTAAGATATTTTCAACAGAAGCAATATATTACAGAGATGTTTTTGTAAAAAAAAATATTTTATAAAATACACAGTTGGTTTGAATAAATGTTTCGTCTAATAGGAACAAACAAAACGAAATGAAATAATATATTAGTATTCGAAGTAAATACTTGTATTTAAAGCAAAAAAGCAAATAAAATCGATTATCCTATTCTCTATATAATTTAAGGTAGAATTAGCCAAACGTTCACAGAACGTAAAGAAAATAATCGCTCACAATGCTTTTCATTTTCTAAAAACGAACATATGTACGTTTCGTTACGTTCCGTGAACGTTTGGGTAATTTTACCATTAGAAATTAATTTAGAAAAAACTGGGTTACATGTTAATATATTTATGTACGTCTAAATTATGACGATTTATATATGTATCCGTTTATATAAAATCTACACTCTTGTTTCGTTTTGTTTGCTTTTGTAAAACATAATTTTTATTGTGTGAAAAGAAAAAGATGCTTACGAAGATATGATAAAGGGCTGGTTACCCATGCGTAAGAAATGTAAAATCGTAACGTTAGTTAGTTATAGAAAAAACGGGACATATGTCAAAAAAGAATGTAAATAAAAACAAAACAAAACATATAGCAACATATACACGAACTCAACACAATGCAAAGAAATTAGTATACAGACTCACTCATGTTCAACTGTCACGTAAAAACGTGGGAGAATTCTGTTTTATACAGATCGTTTCGTTTTGCTAACGAGAGAGAAGTTTCGGTAAGCGTTTACATTGCTCTCCATATGCTAAAAAGAGAACGTGTGCTACGGTACGTTACGTTTGGGTCACTCGATAAAAGTTTACGTACGTCATTTCTTTAAAACTATCACACTTCATAAGATGGTTTGATTTTGCGATTTTACCAATTGTATACATGCGCAAAAAACTGTCATACAATTTTTTATTATTCATAAAATGCAGATTGGTATTCTATAACATTTTTTATTCTACAAACTGGACTTTAGCAACAAAAAAATTGATTAATGCAATGTAGCCAAAAAAAAAGAAAAAAAAATAATAATAATACACTTAGAACAGTGTATAATTTTTGAATGCTTTTGAGCTACTTTAAACACCTTAATTGTACTGCGAAAACAAAATGAATCTGTAAATTTTCTGATGTCACAAAACGAATATAAGTTCCAATTTCTGAACAAAATTTTTCGAATATGGAATATTGAGTCCTGAAAAATTAATCCCTGTTTTCAATATTCCACATTCGAAAATTTTGTTTTTCAGGACTCAAAATTGAGTAACTGTTTTCAATATTCCACATTCGAAAAATTTTGTTTTTCAGGACTCAAAACTGAGTCCCTGTTTTCAATATTCCACATTCGAAAAATTTTGTTCAGAAATTGGAACTTACATTCTTAAAATAAACAATAGTGCGACCAAAAAAAACTGTAAATACTTTTTATTAAAAATGTTTATTAAATACATACTTCGAAAATTAAATTCACTTACCATTGTCAGCTAGCATATGTAAAATTATATTATGGGTGAAGGCAATACATATTGTTCCAATTATTAAAATTGTTCCATGTTTGGTAGAATTATTACAGCTGAAAAAAAACAAAACGATTGCATTAATAAAATTATTTGTAATTACAAGTAAAATATTTTAAAAATTAAAAAAAAAAAAAAAAAACTAAGAAAAAATAGAAAAGGAAGCGTGTAATGTTTATTAGTTTTATAGTTTAAAAAAATGTTATATAAGTTAGCTTCTTTTAAATAAAAATTATGCAATATACAACACATCAATTGTAGTCAAATTAATTTAATTACCCACCTTGTTGTTTGGACTTTTGTTGTTTTATAAAATCAAAAAAATAAAAAAAAGGAAAAACCATAAATCTCAGGATAAAAATAATTATTTAAAATATGCCTAATGTGTCATGCGGGAAAATGAGAGGTAAAAAGAAGCAAATTGTTACAAACATAATATCACTTACTAAAATGTACTATATTCGAACTTTATTGATAAATGTAAATGTAACTTGCTTAATATGAATACATACATACATATGTATACAATAAATAATATAAAATATTTTTAACTGTAATACATATAAATATTAATATATTCTGTAAATAAATGTGGTTATTAAAATATGAAGTAAATTTATTAAATATCATTGGGTAAGTAAGTCAAATATTATTCCACAAACTGAAAACAAATCAAACTCTGAAATTTTAAGCTTCAGAATCATAAACATTATTATGGTTTTTTACTAGCCCTAAGTTGCGTTTAGACTATCAATACAAATTAGTATTTTCTTAGAGGTATCTATTGCTGTTTTTATATCAGAAATATTCGTTCATCTGGCAGTCAAAACACCTTGACAGTATCAAATTTTGTGATTAATAGCTGTCTAACTAGGACATTAGGACATAGTTTAGTGTTTTGAAAGGATGCCTCTGTTTAAGTGACTGTACTAGGTTTAAAGAATGTACATAATTTTGTTAGGAAATATTTTCTTAAAATCTATTGAGTTAGTACTAAGCCTTTAATGCATTTCTTTTTAATATACACTGAGCGCCAAAAGTGAGTCAACACCCCCTATAATTTTAAATTTTCTATTATGTTTTTAAGTAAAAAAAGTTCCATCATCATGAATTGTTGTTTTTGTTTTTAACACTTTATAAGTAATAAATAAACGTTTTTGTTTTTGGAAATTTATTCGACTATTCTCATTTACTTTTCTCGCTATCCTTAGAAAATGCATTATTTCAATGGTGTTTACTCACTTTTGATGCTCACTATATTTAGCAAAAGAGATTTCATTGATACAGGAAGAACTCAAAGAAAGAAATTCTGAGAAAAAGTATAAAAAAAACTTAAAAACATTTTTAAGGACTTGCCATTCATGTAGCTCCAGTGTTATGTCCGTCTCTCGAGCTGGCTTTAGATGCTGTGTACTAAAACTTAAAAACATTTTTAAGGATTTACGATTCATGTAGCTCCAGTGTTATGTACGTCTCTCGAAATGGCGCGAAATGCTGTGTACTCGGCATCGACATTCTATGTATAAAAGCGTATTGCAAACTGAAAACATTTCAAAATTCCTATGATCGACATCCTCCAGTACTGGCTGATTTTTTTTTCAATTTCTGGTGTTGACTATATAATCAAATCTCAATTATAATACTGAATGAGAGAAAAAAGAAAATAACTTACTTGTGCATAAGGACTTCGGCATCAAAATTTTCAGTGCATTAAGGCAAAATAACGTCTCGGCAGTAGCTTGATATTAAAGTCTTGTGTAAACAGAATACGAAACGCTTGCATTGGGGAATCCATGACAACTAACGGGAAATCAAGAGAGTTCTTCAATTATTGGTGTGTCTATAAATTTAAATTTAATTTACGTACTGATTTCAATAAATTTTTCCCTAACCAATAACTAAAATATTAAATAAAAAACTAATATAAAAAGTACTCACTCATGTAGAAGACTATTTATAGCTTCAAAACTTTTTCATTTGACCATACTCAATGTGACCTCAATATACAAGTTGAACTTCTTCTCATCGCCTCCCATATGCTGGCAAATAAGTACAAATATTATAATCTATATGCATACATGTATACAAAATAAGTAAGAATGAAATTAAAATAAATTACAAATTGGAGATTAATAAATAAATAAATAATACAATTTGTCTTCTGGACTATGCTTTATTGCATTTATTTAATTCTTAATTATAGAATTCAGGTGTGTTTTAATCATAGACTTATAATTCACAATCCTTATATCATATTAATTAAAATGTTAACTTATTTAGTTGGCATTGTCACATTAGTCATATGTATGTATGTATTTGTTTATAAGTATATTATTATAAATAACTACCAAGTATTAAGGGAATTATTGTTAATACAATATTATTTAACTAATTTTAATAAGTATTATAATATAATAAATATACATTAGTATTATTAATGTTACTTAACAGACTTTATTTTGTAAAATTACTATAAAGGAAACATGAAAGTTTTGATGAATGAACTTTTATTCTAAAATGAAACCCTTAATAAATGGCAAGCCAGTGGGTACATTTTGCTGATAGACTTTATAATCATTGCGAAAGAAGTTTAAGAGCGTAAATTCTTCGCAATAAATGCGATCATGAAAGAACTTCCAACTGGCTGCTGTATAGGCCACTATACAAATTGGATTCATCAATATAAGCTGTGTACCAATAGACCACCAAAACCAGCCCACATATGAGGGGTGTCGCGAATAAGCATAGATGCCATGTGTAATTAGTTTATGATCATCAGCTTTCTCATATTGCACCTAAAATACAATAAATTATATTTATATGTATTTAAATTTTGCTCTTTCGCTCCTCCATTTGATTCAAATTATGACTCACCAAATGTGTAAAACTATTACTGGCGGTGATCATGGCCGTCTTGCGCACAATTTCACCAAATATGCACAGGACAACGCCCACCAGCCAAATATAATAGAAATCTTTGAAATTTGGTAAAAAATATACTTCCAATATGAATTCCAGCCAACTGGCTGCAGCTGCCAAGCCATATGCCCACGAATGATTCAATATGAATGAGTCAACAGTCAAACTTTTTGGATTACACCAAGCAATTGCTAAAAATTCAGAATAATGAAAAAATGCCATAAAAAAGCCATAGACGCCAAATTGTTTCCAAACTAAAGGTGCAAAGCATACTAAAAGTATGCTAATAGCTTCCACAAAACCAAGAAAGGAAGCTCGTATGGCAATCTGCAAAAGTTAAACAAATTGTACAAACATACGTATTTACTTTGCTACTTTCTGTAGAAATGTTTACCTGATATTCTGTATCCCTTAATACGAAACGTATTATCATACTGATTAATGCAAAATATAATACTGGTCCCCATAGTTGAGCTCCCCATACTTTTGGTACAATTCCAAAATAAATTTGCGGCACTGAGGGTGTTAACACCAGTGCAATTGTTCCCAAATAGCAAATAACACTTAAACGTCCTTCTTTGCTCAATTTTGTTGAAGGCATTGCATGTTGTATCTGTTGCGGATTTATACACATATTTATTTATAATTTTTTTTAGCAAAATTATTTAATTTGTGCAAATTTTCTAAAATTATAAATTTTGCCACTTTTTTTTACTGTTTCTGCATTTTTCACGCATAAACAAAAGTCAGCTGTGATATCAGTGGCTCTCAAACTGTACATTAAAGAGGGAATCTCATATTGGTGGTGCCAGAGTGGTAGATATAAATCGATTAACAATAACAGGGAATCCAGGAGGGGGCTTACTTTTTATTTATACAACCGGGAACGAAAAAATATGTGCAAATTACAAACGGTGGATTTTTGAACAACTAATGATTATTCCAACCACAGAATACACATACCCTGTGATTCCAACCATCCACCAACAGCATTGCCAGGAAGGAAAGATTTTTTAACGAACCAACTTCTGCAAAGTAATCAACCAAAATAGAAAAAAATTACACAAATTCAAATTTATGAGTTTTTTATTTTTTCTAAGTTAAATTATGTTTAATTTACAATAATGAAATGAAAAATTGACGCCCACACATTGAATAAAAAAATAAACAATTTTAATTGCAAATAACCAAAGATGACAACACTGGCAAAGACAAAAGAGAAAAGAAGAAAACTGTGAATCAAGATGCCAGATTATTAATTAACATCGATTGTCAGAAATACAACCCTTCATATGCCAGGTGAGCAAAGGCAATAGAGAAAAGAAAATATGTGAAAAGCAAGCAGAACGAAAGATTCACCTTCAGTTGTGGTAGTATTATTTCGCGAATTGTGTAAAGAAGCCGAAGGAATTTAAAACGAAGGGTTTTTGTAAAAGAAATTTTATTGGGGAAAAAAATTAATTAAATAATCAAAGAGAATAAGCAAGTGCAAGAGATAGAACGTTTACAAAAATTGTAACAAAATGAGTGGAATGGATAAAAGAAAATTGTCGTAAGTTAAAAAACATAAAAGAATTTGCGAACGTGAGAAAAAATTTAATAATGAGAAAAGAACATTTTTTGTGAAAACGATGATGAATCAAAGAACCGAAAAAACTGATAAAGCTGACGGTGACAGAACAGTTGCCGTCGCTGCGATTTTGTACTTGGCGCAGCAGTAAAAAGCAAAAACAGATGTGCTTTTGTTGCTTTTTTTAGAGCAGAGTGTTATAAAGAATGAGAATAATGAGAAGTGTTCATGAATGCATGTTGCTTATGTGTAAAAGGGCGGCGGGCGTAAGTAAAGCTGGCAGCGCAGTAACGATTAATTGATTTTTTTTATTTCTTTGGCACTATTGCCCATACACATCAAAAAACTATACCAAAGGAGAACGACGCTTACAAAATATGGTTTTAAATAAGGGTTTATTATTTTGTACGTTATCCATTAATTTCTTCATTGTTGATTTCATCGAAAATTCCATAACATGCAAGAAACTTCACTAGATGTCTAAACGTTATCAAAAGAAAAAAACAATTAAAATATGCAGCTGCTAAAGTCGTATCCTTCTTAAATTTGAAGGTCTTTATATCTCCAACGAATTTCTATCGTTTGGTCATTATTAAGAAATTAAACTGAAATTGAGTTTATTATTTCACTTCTGTAAAATCAACAATTTATATATTAAATGTCTACAATTACCAAGAAATTTCATTATGGCCTAGTATTATAAATTCTTATCAATTATTAGAGATTATGTTTCTGTCGTCTTGAAGCAAGAAAGAAAAAATGTGAATACATCAATTGTCCTGTTTAAAATTACATACATAATTGTAGTTAACGTGTCTTTTTGCACATGTTTGCACTACCTAAAACTCAAAAGTCAAAAAAATAAAATTTGAATAGTTTGCAGAGTTCTTTCGTAAAAATTTTTTATTTTATCTTCAGTGGTACTGTAAATGAAGGGAACTATTGGCTTGACTGCACTATAATTAACCGTAGAAGAAGTATGGATATTCTAAGTAAGTTCCACATACTGCCAAACTGTAACAGATCCCAGCCGGACTATTGCAGGGTATGTTGCGATGAGGAGGAGTTGGAGACTGTCGAGTACCTCCTCTGTAACGGCCCAGCCCTTGAGGTTGAGGACCCTTGGCAGGGACTTCTTTGAGGGCTTGAATTCTGTGTCGTGAGTCGACATCAAGGCTCTCCAGAGATTAATTAGTTGCTTGAGCTGGTTGAGAAGTGCTAGGGCTTCATCTCAGTGTAGTCGCGCTCTCCCTTTTTGTTTTGCTTGGTCTGTGTAATTCCTTCGCTTACCATTCTCCATTTCCTTTTTCCTATCACCACTATTATCCTTTCATTTTAAGGACGTTCCGTACAATGGGTCAATTCGACCACCAGGTACTGTACTTTTCTAAATTGACAAGTACACGTCTTCTAACCTAAAACCTACTGCCAATGATTACCCCTTGCGCATTATTGTGACATACATGAAATATTAGATCATATAGCACCATTCCAATACACGGATTAAATACATTTGCCGTTTCACTATCGATAATAGTTGTGAAAAAAATTAATTAATCTATGAAACATCTTCCATTTGGACTCGAGCATTTATAGTTAAATTGAGTGTCCGTACATTCACAAATGAGGTGTTTTTAAACATGTTTTTATTTCGGCGGCTTATGTTGAACGGCTATCTTTCACAGCCAATATTGATTGACTATTGCGTAAATCTCGCAAGGCGCTATGCAATGCATCTACTGCTTTCTTGATAAATTGAAATTGTTATTTTTTTGCAAAACTTTTCCAATCCTTGAATTTTTGCAAATGTTACACGAGACAACAATTTCAGACAATGCAAATGCTATTTTAATATTTCTCTATGATCTTATAGTTGCCAATTGCAGGGGACCGTCAAATTCCTCCGCTTTTATTTCGTACAGCTTCCAGAATTGTATCATATGTGTCCTTGTTCTCAATATAATTTTGGCAAATTCGGATTTATATATGTGTACAATTCATTTAACTCGCATTGTTGTTCGCGTTGTATGTCTTGTTTTAACGCGTCATCCAGTCGTCGATTATTCAAGTGTGTCAATGATATATTTGCTATTAGCAAACATACAGTCATGTGAATATTAATAAGGATACCAATATGCCACTTTGAGATTTGATTAGCAAGTAACTAAAATGAGAAGTAATTGCACTTCTTCTCAGCATACATATATTGTTATCCTTGAACCATTTCTTAACGCACTTTGCTGTGGATTTAAAGGTCATTATACTGCAGGAATATGCATCAAAGTGGAATGTTTTTGTACCACATAAGAGACTATGAAGTTTAGAAGTTTTACAGCAGAATCCTACAAGATTTTGTGATCTAACACAATAGTAAGAAAAATTAATCCAAGCAATAATATTGTCATCACCAAGCTTTGTCTTCGGATGCCTTGGATCTACACTGTGGTTATTGCCAACAATTAATTCATTCTTCATACTGTAAAGAGACCAATAAACCTCATTGTACAATCCTCAGTCCACTATTTTATTTTGTATATTTAAATTTTTATTTTATACTAGCTCTGTACCCTGCTGTACGCGAAGATTTTCCAGTCTCAATGCTCGTTGCTCGTCTCATTCTGAGGCTCCGTGCTTGAGGTGTAGGTCGACCAATTGTCATTCATTTTGAATAATTTTCAGTGGCGCCATCTATTGGAAATTAATCGCACCAACTCATAATACGATCAAATGCACCGTTTACGATTTAATTAATGTTTAGTAATTTTCAGTGACGCCACCTTTCGGATATTGGCCATACCAACTTAGAAACCTTCGTCGGCTAATGCGCAACAACTTTGTTAAACATCATAACATGATTAAATGCACAGTTTCCGATTTAAATCATTTTTAGTAATTTTCAGTGGCGCCACCTGTCGGAAATTGGTCATACCCACTTAGTAACCTTCCCCGGCTTATGCGCAACAACTTTGCGAAAGATCATAACATGATCAAATGCATAGTTTACGATTCTATAAGTTACATACAAACAAACATTCATCTATATATATATGTAGATGTATATTTTTTTGCTAAATTTATAAATTGTCATTAATTCTATTGTACTAATTTTGGGAATTGGGTGCCCTGGTAGTCTAGTGGGTAGTGTGCTAGACTATTAGTGTGAGGGTCGTGGGTTCGATTCCCACCAGAGACTCTGGTCTGTGACACTACACCGAGCATATGGTCAAGTTACTCCGCTCGTATAAAATTAGAATATAATTTATAATTGTATTGTAATTAATAAATAAATAATTTTTGGAATTATGTACATTTTGTAAAAGAATTTATGGTGAACACCCACAATAAATCAATAAAGACCACTACAATTCAATAGTCTTATAATATCGAGTTCTACATCTATACTGGGTGTATTCAAAATCGGTGTTTGAAACTTCGTAAATTTTATATTTTTAATTTTTGTATTGTTTTTAGGATTTATGTATTTATATTTTACCTCTTTTATAATTTTGTAATCTTCTTTTTGTGTTTTTAAGAGGATTTTTATCTTTTAAGTGCTTTCCCAATCCGTTGTAATGTTAATTCATGTTAGAGCATGTCTAAACTATTTAGAAAATGAATATACTGTTAAGTGTTTGAATAATTTAACTCATGTTGCAACGATTTCTAAGTAATGGGTTCCCCCCGAATTTCTATCAATGTAAATATGATATTATTTACAGCTATGGACAGAGAAATAGCGTACTTATTAAACGCAATATAAAATATTTCAATATCAAAAAAAAGGAAGAAAAACAGAAGTCCATAAAAACTTTAGCTTGCCTCAATTTGAATTGAACGTCGAAATAGTACACTTCTTTTGATCTCCAACAACAACAGTTGGTTTTAACAAAATTGTCTTAATTGTATGACAAAATTACTCCCAATTAGTATTTTGTTAAATAATCTCTGTTTGATAAGAATGCTTCAAAACTGCGAGGTAAATCTTCCTCTACATTTCTCCGAATTTCTCTAGCTTTTATCTTAACACCACTCCATAAATTTTCTGTGGGATTAAGGTCGGAGTTTTTTGGTTGTCAATCAAGAATTACAATTTATTCTCTGCAGACCTCATTTTTCACTATTCCTGTTGTATATGTTGGGTCTTTCAGAGGCATGAACTAAAGCGATATGGGTCAATTGCATTCCTTAGTATATTAAGATAAGAAAAACTGTCAATATTTTCATTTATTCCTTCTATAGTCTCTCGATGAAGTCGCCGTGGTCTAGCAGGTAGTGTGTTGGCTTATTAGACGTAAGACGTGAAGGGGTTGTAAGGGTCAATTAGGGATGTATGTATTACATACGAAGACATTGTATATAATTTTTCGAGTACAACCACTTATTCCTGCTATTTTTGTTTGTTTTGACCATTTCAATTCCCACAGTAAAATATTTTTGTTGAATTACACGAAAAATTTGCATAATCTATTTTTGCTTGTACATAATAGAAAAAACACTGCATTTTTTCATTGGCCAACCCAAAAAGCTTTATTTATTTATTTATTTTTAATTATAATACAATTACAAATTATATCTAATTATTATTACGAGCTGAGTAACCATGTGCTCGGTGTAGTGTAATAGACCAGAGCCTCTGGTGGGAATCGAGCCCACGACTCTCACGCTAACAGTCTAGCACACTACCCACTAGACTACCAGGGCGCCCAACAAAAAACTTTACTTTGCACAAAATATGACAAATTCAAAGAAATGCAAAAGTTAAAATGACTTTTCCAAAGAATTTTTGGAAAAGTAAAGTAGGCCAAAAGGATAGCATAGAAATACAAAGTACATATATTTATAAAATTGTTTAATGTGACATGACTCAGAACATAGGTGTGCTATTTCTCCGCTCGCACATACTATGAGCGTCATAATTAGGTAAACTAAAAATGTATAGTATTAAAAGAAAAAAGAAAAAACAATGCATTATAAAATAGAAAACAGAACAAAACAAGAAAACTGTCTCATATCAATGTGTTCTTAGAATTACTGCCTCGCACTGGCATTTGTTTATAAAATTTTTATTATTTTTTTTTTTTATTTTTTTTTTATTTTTCCATTAATTACCATACAATTTCAAATCATATCTAATTATTGCTAGCGGAGTAACGAAGACCCAGCGCTTAGCGCAGTTTAACAGACCAGAATCTCTCGTGGGATTAGGTTGCAGCTTAAAGGTTATTAACAATTATTCCAAGAATTCATTCTGACTTGAAGAAATGTTTCACCTCAAAAGAGACTCAACGTCGTCCAAATAGTTTTGAATTCTTCTATGACTTTAAGTAAATATAGCAACACTAAAAATATTTATAAATAGCAACAATTCACAATACATATATAAATATCTTTGATTGCCTAAAGCGTCGAAAACTTTTACTAAAGTCAACGCTAAAAGCACACAAGAAACGATGGGAAGTACGGAAAGACCCAAGGATGTAGATAATGCAACAAAGTCGTCAAACAAACAATTGATGAAAAAAATTTTTTTTTGCGAAGAGAAGCGTTTTAATTTCGATAATCAATTTAATCCATCCATGAAATCAGAAAGAGGAAATAATTTTTATGGCGTCACCATACCAGAGGAGATGCTGTAATAGTCTGTGTACTATTAAGTGGGTATTAAGTCGCTACTAGTTTAGTGAATGATTTTTTAAAACGACAACCTGGACCGGCGGAGATATAGGCGCGAAGCTGATTGTTTTCTTCAAATGGGCAACATTGGCAAAATCGAGTAAATAGTGGACCTTGAGACCTAGCCATAGTCTCAAAGATTCCAAAACATGTTTCTTTATAGTCGTGCGTTACTTGGTACTGAAGACATGATAATGTGCTCTCTTTAAATACGGATGAAAATGAAATTTTATTTCTTTGGAGTTCAAAATGTTAATAATTATCATTGAGTTCATATGCATTTATATGTATATATGTACATATACAACAAAATGTCGTATTTTTCACAAGTTGTATTTCTTTGGCAGATTATTTGCATTTTTTTGGTAGATGACTTGCTTTTTTTTTTTTTGGTAAATGACTATTGCTCCATTCTAAAGAGGATTATTTAAGCCCTCATATTCTCCCTGATTTGAGATTCCTTAAAATCTTTACAATTAAACCCTTTAAACTGCTAAAATTATTTTGTTTTCAAATTGATTGATACTTATAAGTATACTATCTAGAATAGTAAATATTTTTAGTATTGCAAATAACTATTTTTAAAGTTTGATTAGAGTATTGTGAAACCTATACTGATAACGCTGTTATGTACATGCATGCAGTTAAAAAGTTAACGTTAACAACAAAACCCTACAAAAAAAATTCTTTTCGTTTTTAGTTTATTTGAAAATTGTTTTGGCTTTTTGCCGAAAGCTGCAATAGTTTAATTTCAAAGAAATCAATAACTTTATATGGAGATGTAGTATTAAAGGAATAGAAACAAAACTCTTTAGTAAAAATACATTTACATGAACTTAATTTTTTTTTATTTAATTACGCAAAGAATTGTTTATAAACTTTTTAAACACACCCAATTAATTTAATTACTCAGGATAATTTCAATTTGCATAATATTTGTTGTTTCTTTTTTCAAGCAACCATTAAAGGACTCTTACATTTGGTTCTTTAAAAATTCGTTTTTAAAAAAATATTAACTTCATAAAAATATAGAATTATACATATATGTATGTACATATATACCAATATAAATTGACATTGAACACTTAAAATCGCGATAACAAAGTAAATTTGTGTTTTTTTCTTCCTCCTTGAATTTATATATTGTAGCTGCAATAGAAATGGTAAAATGAGAGTGAGGTCGTTGAGGCATTGCGAAGGCAATAAATATACTACCATTTATGATTTCATAAAACTGAAATACATACCATAAAGAATACCATACTAACCGTTTGAAACGTAATTGCTAATTTTAACGTAAGCATTTATAAATACAAAAGCAAAATACATGTGAGAAACAGAAACAGTGATGTATGAAATTAAAAGCGTTTAGTCGGGTATTTCGAAATTTCGTGTCGGACAGAAACCTATAAATTTTTTTTTCCTGAAATTATACCTTCAAAAACCGAGTGTCAAATTTCTCATTTCCTATTTATATAATTACATCTCTGGTTGTCATCTCTCCACCATTCCAAGCGTCTTATGAAGTTGTGAATTTTTTGAAATCGCTTTTGGATAGACATGTTTTGTCACAAAATTTCCTCTTCGGTTCCCGCCCGCAACCGCCGGACAAGGGCAGAGAAAATGTTCTGTGGGCTTTTGTTCCTCCTCGTTTTTACAGCTTCTACAAAAGTCGTTATGCGATATTCCCAGTCTTCGGACGTGAACTGCTATAGGTTGTCTCAAGTCTGCTTTATTGTCGATAAATATTCGAATATCCTACTACAATATACTCTGATGTCGAAATCGTACGGCGCCAATTTTTATAGATATTATTTCAGCCTAAAAAGTACACAATAATTCAATAGTGTAGAGAGTGAACTAATACACTCAACTGTTGTGAAAAGATTCCATATCCGACTGAATCCGTAAAACGCTGAAAAACGTTTCCTGGGAGGATTATAAAGGGCTTTATCCGGTATCTTCTTTGTACAACAAATTCAAGTTCGTGTAATCGATATGTGTATTTAGACAATAATACCCCCTATTTTAGAACTCATCTTCGGCCATTTCCATCCCCCTCAAAGAAGTCACCCACAAGTTTAGAGATCGATTAAATGTTCTTGTCGAATGAAAGAATCGATTTGTATTCACACTTAGTACCGGTTATTTGTGTTATGGTGCTCCCCAGATAGCATCTTGACATAGGGATGGTGTTCCTGGATTGCTCCGGACAATGTCAATGAACACCGCTGATGAAGCAGGGGTGACATCAAATCTCCAGTTATTAGACAACAGCCTATACCAACACTGAAATATTAGATTTCCCGGAGATTATGAAGCCCCTTCTCAGATATTGAAGGCATGATCTTTGTTTTTGTCTATAATGACGAAATGAGGGTTTGCATTTTCTACATACTGCCAGATAGTTGCAGACCATACGCCGCTCAAGATGACTAGAGATGCTGATGGATTTTATGTTGCAAACGGACTAGCCCACAGTTTTTTTAGATTAGTGCTCAGCTTAAACCCCTGTCACGGGTGACCTTGCCGGTAGTGATTGAATCACTATCGTCACGTCAGCTCTAAGTATTCTTGCTCTTAAGCCCCTGCATCACAGCAAGATGACTACCCAATCCAAGCGGCTAGTTTAGCAAAGAGGCGTGAATTTTTAAAAGCATGGACTTATTGACCCTCATAATAACGATAACTTGGCCAGAACATATAAAGTGTACTCTCATTTAAAGCTGTCATATCTAGAGTGTACTCTGCTGTGTGCATACTTATTATTTCTTTCGTGATGCCAAGGATACTGTCAAAAGCACATGTATAAAATAATGTCAGTATTGAATATCCTCCTTTCATTAACCAACATTGACAAATTTGTCTTAAAAACGGACTTATGGAATAAAACTTGTCCTAAAATTTTTCTTCATATACCTGAAGCCTTTGAATTCCGATATTTTTTAATCTTTTTATCCTCTATACTTTTAATTGAATAAATTATAATCCATTATATGTTATTATATATTATGGTATTTGATTTGCAAACCATTTGAACACATGTTTTTGAATTTTTGGAAACTTAAAGATCTTGAACGCCAGTCTTTTACCTGAGACCAATTCAGATTGTGTGATAAAGTTCTTTATGAATAGTTCATGTTACTTGTTACGCACGTATATAATATTAGCTACTACTATGATAGGTTTCTTTAACCTTGAGGCCTTTCTTTTATTGTGAATTCAATTCAATACGGTTGGACTTCTTAGGGCTTTATTCAGTTCTTCACTCGAAGTACTAAACGCATTGCAAATAAATTAGTACGCGTGCGAAATAAAGGAAGGTAGGTAGGTAGAAGCGTCTGTTCACCTGAGGAAGTCGGACGGACACATCGTAAAAATGTTCAATTGTTGCAAATACTGAGTACGTACTAGGAAAAATTTGAATTTCGCCAGAATCGAGGTGTGCAGGTAGCACTCATGATTTAGAATTGAGATGGAAAAACAATTTTCTCTTTACAATTTAAAAATGCAAATTTATACAAATGTTTGTAAAATAAATTCAAGACATATAATATAGAATAATTTAAATTTAATTTATTTTAATATATTCGAAAATAAACGGGGCTTTTTCTTATATATTTTCTGTGAGCGTCAAATGAAAGTAAACACTTCATTTATTTGATAAAAAAAATATGCATTTTTTTAATAACACGATGCAACAGTTAAAATACACACGAGTGATTACATAGTATGAGTTATATATTTGGTTGAGTAGACTTCTAAAATAGTTTTTAGACATTTTTTATTCGTTTAAGCGACTAGCAGAAATCGGCTAATATTTTCGTTTTTCATTTTCTATGGAAGCGTTTTTCAATTGAAATCTTCTTTTGATGGAATTCTCGTTCAAACCTGAAATTAGCTAGTTTTCCGATAAACAAACAAGATTTTGAAAATATTTAAAATTAAAGATTAGTTGATAAACGAACATATATAAAAATATGGCATGACTGTCACTCTTTAAATAGTACGATTTTATCAAAAACAATTTTTTTCTAATCAACTAAATGTCGAACTTAGGCAACGTAGTTGCTCGGGTGTACTTTTTGTTTTTCGTCGCACAGTGTAATTATAGTCACATATAAACAATAATTTTCTGTAATGCAATGCTACTTGATATAGGATTAGTTAAAGAAAAGACGCAAAAACCAAACAACTTAGGAACAAATTCAGTCAGTCAGCGTCAAATGAAATCTTAATGTAATAATTAACTACTATTTAATACTTCGGTCGCCGTCCTTTTGATTTTATTGTCATCATTGATCCCACAAGTTTTCGGATAAATTCTGAGGTCCGAAATTTTTCTTTCTCCGACTTCTTTATCAATATATTCTTACAGGTGCCTAATTGGGTCCAATTCTGGCGATTGTGGCAGATGGTCGGGTGTTTTTGTGTACATACTATAAAACTGTTACTTTTTCACAATGTTGAGGATGTGTTAAGGATCATAGTCCTGTTAAAACACCCAGTTATGGGATAAACTCAGTTTCTCCAAACTGGGTGATACTGTTTGAAATATACATATAGTCGTTTTTTTAACGTTGATCCAGTAAAACTTTCGAAATTGCAATGCATTCCCAGACCATCGCTGGATATCATGCTTTACTGTTTTCATAATGTATTTATCGTTACAAGTTTTATTTTTATTTCGCATCAAATACTTCGTTTTTTTGTGTAACTTACACGTTTGGAATAAGTCTAGAATCGTCAGGGAATGCCGTCGCTGTCTCGACCTTCTTTCTGGGCGCTGTAGTGTCTCACTGGTCTGGGTTCCCGGGCACAGTAACATTTCGGGGAACTGCAGGGTCGATGAGCTCGCTAGAGCTGGTGCACTCCTTTCGGAATCCTCTTCAGTAGACTTGGGTATGCCACTCGGCTCGGTCAATCAGGCCATTGCGCTAAAATTCTTTTTAGACGCCAACCTATCCTGGGTCAATGAGGAGTCCTTCTCCACCGCTAGTCTCACCTGGCCCTTGATGGATAGAAGGTGTACCAACCAGTTACTTGGACTTGGTCGTGGCATCATCTCAATCACAGTGGCCATGCTTACAGGTCACTGTGTTATGGGTAGACACGCGGTAAGGATACAGTTCCCATTTATCGACTTCTGCCGTGGATGCAGATCCGCTGAGGAAGAGGACACTGTTATCCACTTTCTTTGTCAGTGCCCATCTGTTGTGAGGTGCAGATATAAGTTGTTTGGCTCTCCATTTCTTGTCAGTTTGACGGAGCTATCATCTATTGATGTCAAGGATATATCTTCGTTTATCAAACTTTCTGGCTGGTTTTCCAGTGTAGGGTAGTCGTGCTTTGATGTGCAGCCCTTGCGCTGACCATCTTCTTTCTCTTCCCTGATTTTGGTGGAACTGGGCCAGTACAGAGACTGCGTTCACCCGTGGCGTCACAACTGGCTGTTATGCGTGCTGAAGTGAGCTCTTTGATATCACAGCTACCACTTCGACATAACCTAACCTATACGCTTACTTTAATTTGTTTTTATAGTCAGGATTTTTGTGTGGTACTCTGCTATGTAACTCGTGTTAGTGTAGAGATCTTCTCAGTCCTGACTTCCCAGATGTTTGTGGGATATCCTCAGCTATATTATATATTGAATTATGTATGGTCTTTACTTCTCCCTCAATAACTCTTACCACCGAGTCTGTTAGATGCTTTAGTTGTCTTCCGCGCTAAAAATTCTCCAATATTTTGCATACGTGTCTTTTTTATACTGCAAACATTCCCGCCCGCAATTTTCCATATTTTCAGAATTTGCCCTTCTGATGTCAATTTGTGATTATTTTGAGAGCCTCATTTAAGGTTTCCTCTCTGATTTGTTATCAACTAGTCGCCGTAGTCTAGTAGGTAGTGCGTTCGCTTATTATACGTAAATTCCGGGTTCGAGCCCCAGGCCACACATCAAAAAGAAATATGAAAAAAAATATTTCTTCGGCGACTTCCTCTCAGCAGATTTCTGACAAAAACTCTGAGAGTAAATAAACTTGTCATGAAAAAGTTTATGAAAAATCTGTCGTTCCGAGTCGACGTTAAACTGTAGGTCCCGCCACTCTCGTATAAAATTAACGCACACAACATGAGTGCCATGAGAGCCAATTATGGATGTATGATTTGTTATCAACTTCGTCTTTTTTGTAGATACATTTTGAAATTGATAATTATGTTAAACTATATTTTACCGTTATATTTAATTATTCAGAGCTTTTATTGGAGATATCATCTACTTAATAAAGCTTTGTTTGATTTGACGGAAAAATAATTGATATATTTTAAAATAAGTGAATATTATTATATATACTCGTATTACTAGTATGTCTTTATAACAGAATACATTTTTATTTTCTCATTTTCAAAGAACTTCTGGCGATTCACTTTATGAAACATTGGGACTTCCTAAAACAGCAACTGCTGAAGATATTAAAAAGACTTATAGGAAACTTGCTTTAAAATATCATCCAGATAAAAACCCAGATAATGCTGATGCTGCCGAAAAGGTAAAAGTTTTTTAAATTTCAATCAATCAATTTAATTTATCTCAATTACTCTTTTTGTTTTCTATATGAAACACACAGTTTAAGGAAGTCAATCGTGCACATTCTATATTAAGTGATCAAACAAAACGTAATATTTATGATAATTATGGTTCATTAGGTCTATATATTGCTGAACAGTTTGGCGAAGAAAATGTTAACGCCTACTTTGTGGTAACATCGCCAGCAGTTAAGGTGGGTTTAAATTTGATTCTTTTTTTTTTTTTTGCTCATATTTATATTATAATGACAATAATTCTTACATTGTTAATTACAACATTTTTATTTTCCATAGGCTTTGGTCATTTGTTGTACAATAATTACCGGTTGTTGTTGCTGCTGCTGTTGTTGTTGTTGCTGCAACTTCTGCTGTGGCAAATTTAAGCCACCTGCAAATGAATCACATGATCAGTATTCACATTTAAATGTAAGTCCCTAGAAATTACCGTTATTTTTATCATATTTATCTAACAAGAAAAAAAAAACAAGGAAACCAAAACTTTGTTTAAAAATATATTTATTATTTAGCTAAAGCTTTGTTTTTTTATATATAATAATTGATTATGATTTCTATATCGAAGGCCCATTTTGAAAAGAATATAAATACTAGTTATAATACTATTGTACTGAACTTTAAACCAATATGTGGCAGTACACTGACAATTGATAGACAATGAAAAATGGCCGTTAGGACATAGATTGACAGTTCATACGATTGAATGAAATTTCTCAGAAAGGCTTACAATTATGTTCATCGAAGGCCCATTTTGAAGAGAATATAAATACTAGTTATAATACTATTGTACTGAACTCTAAACAGACATGTGGCTAGACAATGAAAAATGGCCGTTACGACGTAGATTGCCAGTTTATATTGAATGAAATTTCTCAGAAAGGCTTACAATTATATTCAGAATGATTTTGTATAGCAATGTTTTCGGTGGAAAAGTTGTCACAAGAGGTTGTCGTATTATTGTACAAAAAAGGTATCAGACTTGTTGCAGCTACAGTGGACAGCAAAAGTCTTAGTACGACAAAAAGTCCCGATATGACTTCAAGGAAGTATTTAGGAGATCATTTGAAAGAACGGTTACGTAATCGCAAAACCTCAAACAAAAGTCAACTGAAAAACTTGCTCATGGTGCCACCAGAAAACACTAAAAAAAACTTCTACATTCAATTCCAAATAGGTTAAATTGAGTGCTTGACCTTAAGGGATATTTTACTAAATACAGCGGATAACATTTTCATATATTAGGCCTTTGAATATTAAATTTACTCAGGGTTGTCCTTGAGTTTACCTATGGAGTCATGTGAAACTTTTCCTTATTTTTCTCTAGTTTAATGAAAAACATTAAAAAATTGTTTGTTTTATAATAAAAGAAAAATAAATTAATAAAATAAATGTATAAACTATAAATTTTTATACAAACTTTTGGCTAAAATTCATGAAATTGCTAAAATTATTGCCGTACTAAGACTTTTGCTGTCCACTGTTTATAAAGTCTTACATTATTTAACATTTATTTTGTCTAAATAGAAAACCTATGCTAAAAAGGTGAAATAGAAATAAAAAAAAAATAAAACTTAGTGTTAAGCTTGTAAGATCTAACAGACGTCGGAAGGGAACTTAAATATTATTTGCTATTTTTAGTATGACTAATTGTATTTTATAACTTTACATATCGATTTAGAATTTTACTTTTAAATACTTAGTAGTATATATGTTTGTACATATATATTTTTTTTATGTACAGCCTATAAAACATAACCTATCAAATGAAACTTTACATATTCGATTCAGGCGGGCACATATCTATTCTTACAAAATGGGTTTTTTTTCTTTCTTTGAATTTAAGTATATTCATTGGCTGTGTAATTTTAGTTTTCTTACTTTGTATGTTTCTAAAGTAACCTTTTCATAATTTATTGCAAATATTAACGTGTTCGCGTGGTGAAGGCTTTGTGTATCTGAAAAAGCAGAAAAAAAAGCTTAAATGTTGATGATTTTTGTGGAGTTTATATGTTTATATAGATTTTATTATAAATTTTGCATGAAATGTCTTTTTTGTTTGTTAATAAAATGCCATTATTTCTTATAAATATATATTCTTTGTTATTAAGGTAAGTAAGAATAAGAATACTAATTGTAGAAATTGTGTTTAAGTTTAAAAAGTCTTAAGACCTGAAAAGTTCAAACAATACAGTTTGTGCGTGTATTTTAAATAACAAAGGTAACTAAAATTATTGTTTATTAAAAACTTAATTTTACTCATGCATTAATTTAAATTCATGTGCTATTATAAGGAATTAGAAAAAAAGTATGATAAAATCGAGTCAATTGATCAAAAACCTACCATCTCACTTTTAGTAGAAATTTGGAATTGAAAAATTATTTAACAGATTTTTTGTATAATTCAGTGTTCATAGTGGTCCATAGTTCAGAAATACAATTTTTTAAAGTTAGGTTAGTTCGGAGTGTTAGCTTTGCTATCAAAAGCTCACTTGAGCACGCATTGCGGCCCGTTGTGATGCCACGAACTGAACGCAGTCCCTGTACTGACCAAGTTCCACCAAAAATCAGGCAAGAGGAAGAAGTTGGTCAGCGCAAAGGCTGCACATCAAAAGCACGACTACCCTACACTGGAAAACCAGCCAGAAAGTCTGATAAACGAAGCTATATCCTTGACATCAATAGATGGTAGCTCCGTCAAGCTGACAAGAAATGGAGAGCCAAATAATCTATATCTGGATTTTTTAAAGTAATGAAGAAGCAAATTAGGAAAATAATCCAAGCAAGTTTAATTCGTTAAAAGCTAAAATAAAAATAACTAAAATTCTCAACGATATTGATTATCTAAATCAGACATGAAAATATACACAGTTTAAGGGTTTTTTTTAAGTGTATAGTTTATTATAAAATATAAAGATAAGTTGCTACTTTTAGCAATTGATTACATTGTTAGAATTTAACTTTTAAAAAAAGTCTTTTAAATGATCCAAAAACCTATCATCTTCATTGTATGATTTTTCTAAATTCCTTATAATCACTCGCAATATGTACATTTATTTATTTATTTTTTTTTATTTATTAAATGCACGCTATTATCATTTCTATTCAAAGCACAAGTATTTTCTTACATGCATTTTATTCACAAACTAAGAATCTTCACGAAAATCATCAAAACCTTGCTTTATTCTTCTAATCATTATGTATATAAAAAAATAAAGAATTAAATTAACATCATTTTTTGACATTCACGATTTTGTTAGTAACATAACTAAAACTCAAATTAAATATTTTCTTTAAAGCTAAAATGCCAAATAATAAAATAGTAGTACACCTAACTAAATAAACTAAAATTTGTAAAAATTAAATATAATTTTCTTCGTTATCATCTAAGTGAATTAGGTGTGACTGAAGGCAATTGTGAATTTTTTTTTATAATTTAAACTTTGAAAAATTAAATTCTGCGGTTTTATGGAATTTACGAGTTTAGTAAAAAAAAAAAACAATAAACAAAGTGCTCACAGATAGGAACATTTATGAAAAAAAAAGTATTAAATATTGGAAATAAAATATTTTTATATAAAATTTTGTTTTTCTTGTTTTTTTTTTTAAGTTTAATCATTCGTATTTGTTTTGTATTTATTATTTTTTTCAAAGTTTAATTTAAACCTATTTTGCATTTTTAATTTTTTTTTTTAAATTATTGTAAACATTTGAGTTTAAACATTAAACAAAATTTTATATTATTACCTTATACTTTTTTGTTAAATCAATCATCACAGCGTGACGGTGAAGGTGGAGATGCTAGCGATCGTCCCCCAAATATGGGTCAACCTGCAAGACTTGTAAGTAAATTGTTTATCATTTCGTACATTTAAACGTAGATTATTAAAATACTTCTTCATTTCTGTTTTCTTAAAACAAAAAATCTATTCTTTTTTTTAGCATGAAGATAATAAATAAAATGTTGTGGTGTTATATTTATAATTAAAATTAAAATTTATTTTGTTATTTATCATTTTTGTTATGCTTTTAATTTGATTTGTATAACCTTTAACCGTTTGTAATTACTAACACTTATTTCTTAGTAACACTTGCTTAAAATTATTAAAAACTATACATATATAAATATATTTATGTAATTATATTATATTGTATAAATATAAATAATATCAAATCGTTTATAAATAAATACTATTTTGAAATTATTGTAAATAAAATGCTATATCAAATCACGTAAAAAAATGTTTGTACACATTTATTAAAACATTTCGTATTGCATGCTATATAATAAATGCATTGTATTTAATATTACTAAACAATCGCTAAGCGTTAGTAACTAAATATCTCATTTACAGCCCTAATAATTAGTTATCACTACAGTTAAACAATTAATTATTACTGAATTATTCGAAGGCTCGATGTAATTTTATACTATAAGCTGTAATGTTTTTGCAAAGCTTATATTAGTCAATTATTTTAATATTAAATTGTTTGGTTTTCAAACATTTGAGTACATTTTAACAAAATTTATGTGGGGATTAGGTCCATAAATTAAATTTCAATTAATAAAATGTAAGCCTTCTAACGAACTTTTAAAATTTTATGAAATATGTACTGAAGTTACTACTCATTTTGTAACATTAATAATAAGTACATATTTTTAAATATTTTCTTTCGAAGGAGCGATCAGTTAGACATTTTTAATGCTTTAATGATAACAGTTAATGTTAAAATTAAAATATGATAGACTCATCTAAGTATATGGCTATTAAAAAATATTTTACTGTGGATAAAAAAAAAATATTTCGGAAAGTTCGAGAATAAAGGGTCCGCCAAATAACTTTTTTTTTTTTTTTTTTGAAAATGCTTAAAAAAACTACTGAATATTTTCTAAAATTTCTTTTTTTATTTGAAAGTACAATCCTTCCGGTTAATAATGGAAAATAATTTCATTCAAATGGCTGCCTCGGCTGGCCATGCATGGACCTACACGATCGGTCCATTTTTTAAGCACATTATCGATTGTGTGCAGCTGTATTTCACCAATGGCTTCACGAATATTGCCCTTTAAAGCGTCAATTGTCTCTTGCTTGTCGGCGTAACACTTATCTTTGACGGCACCCCACAAATAATAATCCAACGGTGTCAAATCGCAGCTCCGAGGTGACCAAACGACATCAGCTCTGCGGCTGATAATGCAATCTTCAAAAACAGGGCGCAAAACATCGAGTGTAGCTTCAGCTGTGTAACACGTAGCGCCGTCCTGTTGAAACCAAATGTTGCCAATATCCTCCTCTTCAATTTTTGTGAAAAAAAATTCGTTCAACATGGCCCGATAACGATAGCCATTGACTGTAACGGCCACTCCTTGCTCATTTTCGAAGAAAAATGGCCCAATTATGCCTCTGGACCAAAATCCGCACCAAACAGTGACTCGTTTTGGGTGCGTCGGCTTTTCAATGTATGCGTGCGTGTTTTCTGTGCCCTAAATGCGACAATTTTGCTTGTTTACATACCCGCCAAGATCAAAATGACCCTCATCTGAAAAGATGATTTTTTTTTTGCAAAATCGGCATCTTCTGAAAGTCGATCGCAGGCCCACTTAGCGAAGCGAAAACGCATTCGATGGTCAATTGGCTTCAACTCCTGAACCAATTGAACTTTGTATGGCGTCACACACTGTTGCGAGCGTGGCCAAAAATGGTTAAAGTCAATGTGGGAAATTCAATATTTTTTTACCTTTGTCTTATAGAAAACACTTCTATTAGTTGATATGTAATTTTTTTTTATAAACTTTTGAGTAGTTTTGCAGTTATTGTATATCAAAGTTAAGAATTCCCATCCAATATATATACACTGCTGTTCAATAAAATAGATTCACCATGATCAACATCTTGCAATTAATTAAAGAAGAGTCACGCTTCAAATTTTTGAAATGTATCGGAATTATATTCATAAGAGGCCAGTAAACAAAGTGCAGTTAGTTTTTTACATATACTCCTTTGCATAAGCGATGTCTAGTAAACCTTTCGGAGAGCAGGTGAATTTATTTTTTTGAACAGCAGTGTATATATTTTTGTTGTAGTTAAAATTCAAAAATTCTTTTGGTAATGACTAAATTATTTGTAATAGAATTGTAAGCCAGGTATGTAATTGTAATTACAACGCTATAATTGTTTACAAATATTAATCATATGTGAAATATCCTTAGCCAAAGTACAGGTCTTCAAAAATTAAGATTTTCATACTAACTTCAGTAGTGAATTAAAAAAAAACACCCAATATCACTTTTGAAATTTTTTGATATTTTATTACCACAAGTATGTACTTTAACATATATACATTTCAGTTGCTTCTGGCTGCTTTTGAGGGCGTTATAAATGTTTTTAGTGGATATAGAGGACTAAGGACTAAGTATAATTCATTCCGTTAAAAATTAGTAATAATTGGACAAAATAGACACGTGGAAAAAGGAGGTTTGAAACTGAGTTGAGGAAGTGATGTAAATTTTTCTAGATTATCGATTTTTTGTATTTAAACATAAATAAATTCAATTAGGAACCAAGTAAAAGTGTCTTTTCACTTATATGTATAAATTTAAATATTTTAATATATATGTATAAACAAATTTTAAATTGTTTAATAAAATATTGTTTAATTAGTATTTCAGCTATGGTAAAAATTTATCCTTAAAATTGTCTAAGGATATACGGAATGTGAGAAAATTTAATTTTAATGAGTTAGTAAAACATTTAAATCATAATTTGCGATTCGAAAAAAATATATGTATATTCAATTTTTTGTTTTTTTTTTGATACTTTTTTGAAAAAGGACATTTTTATGGTGGGCGTATCCTTGCTCCAAATTCAACGAAATTTGAAGCAAGTATTAAGCATGTTAAAACTAATAAGTGTACCAAATTTTATTAACATATCTTTTTTTTCCTCCAAGTTATAGCAATTTTTAATTTCGGGATATATGGGAAGGACACGAATCCTTTGAGTTTAAATGACCAAATTTTAAGTAGGATTATGTTTTACCAATCAATATAGATGTGCCAAATTTTATTACTCTGCTATTACTCCTTCTATTTTTGGCCACTCGTTATATGAAATCGCGACAGTGTGCGTCATACCAAGGTCTTTATGTAAAATTCGTCTCAATGATGTCTCCGAAATGTTCAGTTGTTGAGAACGACGGTGAATTGATGTTGATGGCGCTTCACGTACACTTTCTGCCACGGCAGCAATGTTCTCTTGTGTACGCACTGTTTTTGGCTTTTCACGCTTTGGTTTATCGATGAGGATGCCAGTTTCTTTCACTTTTTTCACAAGATAACGAACATACGGAGCTGACGGTGCTTCTCTTCTTCCAAAATCCGTACGCAATTTTCGCACACATTCTGCAACATTACCATGATTTTCAAAGTAATGTCGCAATATTTCCCAGCGTTGTTCAAGCGTATACACAACCATATTCATTCAGCGGAGGGATAAAACTAATTATCTGTCAAATCAGACATGAGCTAAGTGTTACCATTCATGAAATAAACACTAGTTGAAAAAAAAACGTTGGATGGCGGACCCTTTACAAGTAAAAATGTAAAATTTTCGAATTAATTTTAGTGGTCATATATTTGAATTTTTTTTTTAATATGATTTTTTTTATTAGACTGTTCTATGTAAAGCAAAAATTATATGTAATTCTTTCGAAACTGTAGAACAGTGGTTTTAAAGAACTTTAATTCTAATTTGTTTGTTGTTTGAAGTTAGGCGAGAATATTTTTTTTAATATTCCTCGCGTCTTCTAAAGACGCTGCTTAAATATGTTTAGCAATACCAATGGATTTTCATGTTTAAGTATCCATAGAGCGACCTAATCAATCCATGGGTATTCACACTGATCAGAGAAGATATTGTTTCAGTTGATTGTATATTTCTTCAATGTTTTAATAAAATTACGCATGAAGTTAAATGACATTAGAGACAAATGAGAAATATGCGACCGGCACAAACCATACAACGTCCTGAAACTGTGCATACGATCGACGGCTACTTTTCCATGTACCATCCGATTAGCTGAAATGTCACAAGACAGCAGTTCTCGTACTAATGATGGCACACAGTGTTCAATCTTTGAAAACTTTAGCAAAGTATTTACAGGTATTTTCTCTCAAAAAGGTAAAAACTTATAAGAATATCACTAAGTTGAGTATTCCTGCAAAATTTCCTTAACTGCTTTAAGATAATCAGTTTAAAGAGGAAAAAACCATTCTGAATTATTTGATAGTAAACAAGATTTTAACCTATATGCGCTTATAACTCCATTTTAAAAACGGTAAGATATTGATCAGCTGTCTGGTATACCATATAGATTTCAATATATACACAAAATCCATGCTTTTAGGAGATAAAAAAAGGTTGGGCATATACGGGTTAAGAAAGATGTAGCTAATGGTGGGACCTTTTTAATATTTTGTTAATAAAGATCTTGCGTAATAGAGTACGAAAGACATTTACACGCCCATGCTGATAATATCAGCATCATGAGTCGAACAATGGAAGGTATAAATGTCCAAGTACGGGTCATTATGTGAACGCTGGTAACTACAGCTATAAATAAAAATATATTCATCAGTTTGGAAATAAGATGTTTTTTAGCAAACACAAGCGATGAAAGCAAAGCTCCCTCAGGGAAGACTAAAATCCCATTGTTAAGTACACTATTATCACCCGTTCTGTTATGTGACACCGAAATACGGGCTCTTGCACACACAAATGTAGCTATTTTTGGTGTTTTCTGTAGAAAAATACTTATGGTCCAGCCTGCGTTGGCTTTGTGGTAAATCGAGTGCTTTAGGTCGATGTTGATCTGGTTAGATGTATTAAGCAACAACAACGTTATCTAGCTTCATCATGGATATGGGTAAGAATGCTGCGAGGTAAGAATGTTTCCCACTTATGGGACATAGCAGAAGAAACGGTCAAATTCCGATGAAAAGAATAGCTTGAAGAAAAATTCGTTCTAGTTTGGGCCAAAACCCAATAAGTTGTTTGTTATTCAGCCTTTTGAAGATTTTCTCAGGCGAAATTGTGACGCAGTTCTACATATCGTAGATTAATTTATATTAGACAACAGGTCAACTTCACATTTAAACTTTGTATGAAACTTTTAATTGAAAATTGTCGCTAATTGAGTGTACTCAAAAGAATTATAACCAGCCAATGAAAATAATTAAAAAATATAATATAAATAAGCAAAAAATAAAAACTTGTTTACGACAAAATATAGTAAGTGTGGTGTTCGAATTTTCGAAATTTCGAATTTTGATAATTTTAATGTATCATAACGTGTTTAAAAATTCTGCTTTGGAGCTTTCATTACTAAAACAATTACTTTTCATAAAAGGTCAACACGCAATTCTATATATTTTGTAAATTTGTAAAATGCATTTGTATTGAAAACATTTGCGGAGAAAATAGTGTGTGGAATACAGCACAATACCAAACAGAAAATTTTTTTAAATTATATTTATTAACAAAAAAAACCAATAACTCTGAATTTCATATTTCTTATATTTTATAGGAGGAAGTTGATTTGGATGCTGAAGCAAATATGTCAACACCCAATCAAGGAAATACATCAAATGCAGGTGGCCAACAACCAGTGTTCGCTATGCCACCACCACCTGCAACAGGTGTAAATCCATTTACTGGGGCTCCTGTAGCCGCAACAGAGCAAACTTCTTTGAATACAACAGAACAAACTACCTATACACCAGGTATATAAAAAGAAACTACTACTGACCTTCCCTCCAATTCCTCATTTAACGAAAGATATTAAAATAATAACACTTAGTTAAACAATAATAATAATAATAATAATAATACTACAGGCAAAAATTTGAGCAACCATTTGATCATTTCTAAAGAGGGAAAATAATTTTCAAAACCAAAACAAATAAAAAAAAAACAAAAATATTTAATAAAACGTTATGGTGTTGCGTTCTTTTATTGAACAAAAAAAAACAAAATTATTTATATATTAACAAAACAGAAAAAAAAACTATAATAAATCTATATTTAGATAATAAAAAAAAAATACTATATATAACATTCAATTAATATTTTTGCATCCACTTAATGAAACCAAGATTACCGAGTATAAATTTCTAAAAATCCAAAGATAGAAATATCTATTAAATGCGTTCAGACCATCGAGTTTAATGTTGTTTATTCAATAATTATATAAAACAAAACATAGTTTAACTCCTGACAATGGGGGATACAAGTTAGTTTTCTTAAATATAATGTTAAAATTTTTAATAATTTTTTTATAAATCATGTATTTGCTCAGTTCTACTTCTAACTTCATTTGCATACTATTGTTTAACCAAAGACTTATATGAATACGTTATGTTTTTTTACAGCTCTTGATAATAATGGTATTGAAAATAATGTCTATTAATATGGTTTAGTGTTAGTTATCATGCATTCAAAAAAAACAATTTTTTATTCATGTATTTAAAAAATATTCTCTTTAAATAAAATAATTTCATCGTAAGTACTGTTTAGTAGTTTATTTTATGTAAGCGACTCGTTTAATAGCTTTTCTTTCAAATGATTCATTTATGCATTAAATGCTTATTTCAAAAATATTCTTTTTACATTTGAAATAAATTCAAAAGTCAATAATGCTTTCATAATTTCTATTAGAAAATTATTCTTCAATTGATTTCATTATTTTCTTTTAATAAATACATATTATTAAATTACATAATTATTAAAAAGTCCATTAAAATAGAAATTTTACACTGCCATTAATCTCATTTTGGCTTTTTTTTCTCAGAAAGGTATGATCTTTCAGTAACACATTGTGAACCGTAGCAGTAGAGTTTTTAATAAAATAAATTTCACTTTGAGCAAAATCTCTTTTTACTTGTTTATTTTAAATTTATCTTATAAATGAAAATAATTAATTTCGGTTACTTACTACATCAGCCATTACTGACAAAATAAAATCTTATTAAAAAGTATTACATTGCAAACAAACAATAGATTATAATTTTACAGAGAAATTTGTAACTTTTTTCAAATTATGTCATTGTAATTAGATTATAAATCCTCCATTTAGTCAAAACATTTCATAACATTTGCATAATTTTTAACGAATAATTTTTACATTTATCATGAAGATTTTTAACCGTTTGTATACGATAAAATAATTCGTACTGAGTTTTATGTGGATATAAATAAATATATTCTTTACATGTATAAAGAAAGTTTGAATACAATTTATGTCTAAGAAAATATTAAACACACTTAATTTTGCTTTTACTCGGTAGATATGTACGTTCCAGAAAAAACCTTGTAAAAAAAGACGTGAAGTACATAGGAAAAGAAGGGGATTGGTTCCATATCCTTCATTTTTGTAAAAAAAAAAAAAGTAAAAACAGAATAATTCGTAGAAAAAAACTGATACTGATGATTTCCTTTAAGCATTAATGCATTAAAGACCTGATATTTACTGTACCCACCATCTGAAATCATTTTGGCAAGTTTCGGTGGAAATTCTTTGGCAGCCTTCTCATCTTGAGAAATCCTGTTAACCACCCTGTCTGTCACTTGCAGAAAATGTTAAGCCCTCATTATGATTTGTTTGAGAGAATGTATATGGTTCAAGTTCCTTCATCTGGTTATAAATTCTTAATGCTTTTTGCTTAATAGTGTTTATCCCTTTTTGCGAATTGTCCTCTACCCATATTACCAATGCGTTTTTCCTATTTCCCTAATTATTTTATAAACAACGGATAAAAAAATCATGTCTAAAAGATTGCGGTTAACCCTTTCGTTACCAGCGCCGGACTTATCCGGCATACACAAAACGCGCCGTGTGTAGTCATTTTCCGTTTTATTTAATATACCAGCAAAATCTTTAAATATGTAACACTTAAATGAGAAAATTCGAAAATTCGAACCTCAACTTGCCATCACACTTCGCGGCGTGCTGCCCGGTTCAGTAGCACCACTTCGGCGGAATGGACTGCAGTAACGAAAGGGTTAATATTTATATATATTTTTTTTTTAATTTAAAATTTTCATAAACTTTTCTCAACCGTGCTATATCAAATATCACAGTGTAAAAACAGAATCAATTTTTTTTCTAAACCATGCTATCACAAAACCGTGTAAAAAAAGAATTGAGTGAATTTACATTATCAAGGAATTTTTAAATTATATTCACTCATATAATGTTGTTTACGATATGGATGATTAAGTTTAGAAATTTTGGATATTCCCGCATAAAACTCATCACCTCATTGTTTTGCCTTGGTTTAACAGAGACCAATCGGAAACGTGAACATCCTTTGCAAAAATTAGTTCACATTTCTGTGAGTTCAGTGTATATATCTTTTTTAATGAAAACATTCTGATATCATTCTGATATATGTATTTTTTTTGAAAGCTATATTTAATCTAAACTACTCTATCTCTGCAAATTGTTTTAGCAATAAAAGCTCTATTTCACTAATTCGATTATTAGAATACATTGTATTAATTGACATGCGACTAGCGAACAAAGGCTATTCATTGCAATCATTATTATTATTGTTTTCGAATGTTTTTAATTAATTTTCATTAGAATTTCATTACCATTTACAATTCTTTACAAACTTTTGTTTTAATTTTGTAATGTCTGTTTTTTTCCTCTTAGATATGGTTAACCAAAAATATTGAAACTTCAACGTATACATTTACAACACTTTCAACCACAACATTTTAAAAAAATTCATTTTCCGTTAATTTAAAACATATGCAAAAAATTTTTTTTTTATTATTATTTTATTTTTATTTTCATTTTTTTTTTATGTAAAGTATTAAATATTATATACATATAAATTATAAAACATAAGTAATTATTTCTTGAAAACAAAAAAATAGGAAAAAACAAACAACCAAATAATAGAACAAAAGAAAACGAGTGGAAAAGGCTTTAAATCAATCAGAAAATAAAGTTAAACGTTGTAACTCGTTAACTTTTCTTTTTTAAAAAACAAATGCAAAAATTAAAAATTGTCATAAAATTGTATGGTATGAATATAAATAAAGAGAAAAATAAATAAAGAGAAATTAGGAGAAATTATTTGATTGTAATAATAAACCATTTCTAAATTTTCATAAAGTATATTAACCAAAACAAATTAAGTAATTATGAAATTGTACAATATATACTATTTATATAAATACCTTATTCCAAAAAACAAAAAAAAATTAATTAATTAAATCAACAAATTCTGTAAACATTATATAGTAAATAACTTTAATGTACATGTATGTATGTGTATTTGTTTAAATAGTAACAAAATAAGAACGGGAAAAAACAAAAAACTTATTTTTAAAATAAACATACATATTAAAAGAAAAATAAATTTATATTGTTATTTAGTTGCATTTCTATGTGTGTCTTTTTATTCCCCATTCTGTCTGTCTTTTTGTAATCTTAACTAAATATACATAGTATGTAACGTTAAATAAAATCAATGTTTTGTTAATAAATCGCAATTACTTAATATTTAAATTATGTATCACTCTCTCTCTCGCTCTCTCTCTGTTCTGGAAAATTAATTGTGAAATAAGAAAATAATGCAACCAAATAATTTTTAAAAATTTACGTTCCAGAAGAAGGACGAGAGTGAAGTCTTTATTCCAAAAAAATATTTTTATTAAACGAACTTCAATATTTATCTTGATAGTGTTCAGTTCAGTTAGTTGATCAATTATTTCATATTTTTTATTAGGTATTGAAAAGTGTAGTACAGTAAATAAGAAAAAAATTAAGGTTTGTATTTTTCTCTTTTTTATGCTAAGCATTGAATTACTGTTGCGCAAGCACAGCCATACATACAGTGAGCGCCAAAAGTGAGTAAACACCAGTGAAATAATTCATTTTCTTAGGATAGCTAGAAAAGTAAATGAGAATAGTCGAATAAATTTCCAAAAATAAAAACGTTTATTTATTACTTATAAAATGTTAAAACAAAAACAACAATTCATGATAAAGGAACTTTTTTATACTTAAGAACATAATAGAAAATTTAAAATTATAGTGGGTGTTGACTCACTTATGGCGCTCACTGTACATATGTATGTACCACAAAGGTATCTTATAAGTCAAGTTTATCTTTTTATTTTTCATATAAAAGATTATAAGAAAATCAAATTAAATTCAAATACACCCTGGGTGTTCTATAAATTGTTACAAGTATATGTATGTTCCCTATCCTTTCGACATGGTAGTCCATTTTGAATCTGCGTAGGTTTTAGAAAACTATCCAAAGTGTTTCTTTAAAAGGTTATCATCTCTTTCTGTGACATTTCTACAACCATTTTTTTCGTTTATTTAATGATATTAACCTATTACATTTATAACTTTTAATATTTGGACACTATTAAATTGTAAACATTGTATTTAACAAGCCCAACAACCTACTCTTCTTTCTTTTAAATTATTTTTAAAAATATATTTTAGTAATCAGAGCAGCCATATTAAACGAAAAAAATAAATATTGAAATTCTTTTTTAATAATCTATTTGTATTTGTACATATAGCAGAAATATTAAAAAACAAATATACATATATTAATATAAATAATAATCTTAACATACATACATTACGTTGTTTGTATACATATTATGTAGAAAAAAAATATATATATTCATTTTGCATATTTAATTATTATTTTTGTGTTATTCTTAACCATACATACATATTTATACCATAGATTATATTTTTATTGCAAATATTTTATTTATCCTATAAGTTCCATTTATTTTGGAATTAATCCTGCTTTATTAATTCGTATATTTTTAGTAGATGTATGTATATTGAATAAATAAAATTAAATTATAAATATTAGATACGTCCAATACATTTTATCCCAATTTTATTTTATCAAATTCGTAATAAAAAATTTAAAAAAAAAATACAAAATGATTTTAAATAATAAAATTCACATACTTATGTATTCGCAAAAATATATCAATTATTTCCTTCTATATTATTCAAGTATATAAAATAATTAAATAATAATAACTACTATTAAGTGAAAATTAAAAATTTAAATTTACTTGAATATAATAATGTATAATCGTTTGAATTAAATAAAACCGCAGTTTTTGAAAAACAAAAAAAGAAAAATAAATAAATTTTAATTCTTAATTATAAAATAATACACGAAAACAAAATTTAATTAAAAATTTATTAGAAATAATAAACATTAAAATATTGTAATGCATATTAATTATAAAATGTGTTTCCACTCAACAAAACAAATAAAAGGTAAAAAAACATCAACAACAAAGTTTAGAATGACCTATATTGTATTGTATTATTATTATCCAGTGTAATAATTTAACAAACAAATAAAAATAAAAAATAATTATCTCAACAATAAACTATAAAAATAATTTATTTAATAAATAAATAAGAAATAACAAACAAAATATTGGTATTTTTATTTTCAATATTTCAAGATGTACTCACTTTAAACCAGAGATCAGCTATGAGTATTCAAAAAGATGAGTAGATTCGAATCATACTCATAATTTCTGATACTTATACGCATTCATACTTATTTTAATATCATACTCATACCACTCATATGCAAAGTTTGAAGTACTAATCGTACTCATACTTAACAATACGCATAATGTTGTTGATTTCAACTCTCCTTTACTCAACAATCACTTGAATTATTTATGAGTATTATAAGTATTTTCTAAATTTATGAATCTGAATGAGTAGGCGTATGAATCAAACATATTTCAAATGGTATGAGTTTGATGTCAATGTTGTACGCATACTCTTTGCAACCTGTACTTATAAATCAATGTGTAGTGAGTATGAATGAATCAGAGTAGTTGAATTTCAATACTGTTGACTCACTCATACTCAAAATTTCATGAGTACTTATGAGTAACGAAAAAACGATTCATTGCTGATCTCTGCTTTGAACAGCGCATCAGACTTGATATGAACATTGTACCGTTTCACTATATAATTGAGATATCTACGATAGTTATACATCATCTTTGGGTTGATTACAAAATTATCCAGTGCTTAGACAGCATTCTGGCTACCAGGAAGTATGATAGATATTATTCCTTCTGCAGATATTTTTGACTTGTATTGGTGAAACTTCCACTTAGAAGACACTGTAGTGACCCAATAGCCTTATGGACTGAGCTATGCCAACCGATTCCGAACCGGACGTGAAAATCTGAACAGTCGTTAACGAGGTGCACTGTATCACATTTCAAAACCTCTCTTCCCGGAATTTAATGCGACATTCTTTGTCCCACAACACATTGTGACAAGTTTAGAGGGCAATGAAGAATTTTTTCACCCGGTTAGAGATATTCGGTTTCTAAGACATTTTGTAGTCGCCGTGGTAATGTGTAGGCTTATAAGACATGAGGCCTCGGTTTAAACCCCAGGTCAGAAATCTCCAACTAAACGAAATATGAAAAAATATTTCTTCTGCGAATTGCTCTCAGCGGATTTACTCTGATAGTAAATACAAAATTCCCATGAAAAGTTTCTCAAAAATCTGTCGATCGGAGTCGACTTTAAACTATAGGTCCCGCCACTATAAAATAAACGCACACAACATAAGCGGTGTGAGAAACTAGGTCGTAATTCTGATTAAAGGGTTGTAATGACCAAATATGTATGTAAGACATTTTTCTATCTGGAAGACGACGGCTCAAGAAATGCGCCCCAATTTTGCTTTTAAGTTCCTTTCAATGCAGTTTAAGTTCCATATCCAACCCATTCCAATGACACATACAGCACTTTTCATGGCAATTTTTGCTCTCAGAGTTTTTGCCAGAAATCTGCTGAGAGGAAGTCGCCGAAGAAATACTTTTTGTATTTTTTGTTTTTTGATGTCTGGCCTGGGATTCGAACTCGGGCCTTTCGTCTAATAAGCTAACACACTACCTACTAGACCACGGCGACTTCTGGTGTTACATCATTTGACATTAAAATGATAAATAAAAGTCACAAAAACAAAAACTATGGACTTATTTACATGATCAACAAATAAACAAAAATATAGCAACAACATCAGTATAAAAAACAAACAAGTAAACAAACAGACAACAACAACACTTCAACGACAAACGTAAACAAAGTACACAAACAACAATAACGTTAACAACATGTTTTCATTCAAGAGCATTCATCAGACTGTTTACCCTGCGATACAAAAGGCAATACAAAACAGGCAACGGGGTCAAAAAGAATTCAGTAAGTCTTCTGTGAAGACGCGTTGCCTGTGATCGCCGTTATAAAGATCTATTGAACAATTGTTATTGTTTACGCAAAAGAGTGAAAATAAGAATAACCAATAAAGCAATTGTTGTTGTTTACATCAAGTTGTTGTTATTTACATCAGTGGCACACAGAATTGTGCATCGTAACGTCTGCATACTGCTAGTTTCTCTCGTTTTAAAGGATTATTTTCTCTATGAGTTCTGATTTCATCTCTTTTTTTATTTTTTAGCTGATTAGTCGTCAGTGGTCCTTAAGAGTTTTTTCATATTTTTTATTTTCACTTGGTACGCAATAAAATAAAATAACTTCCAGCATCCGTCTCTTAGGAGCAATAAGTACAGAGCTTCAATCACATGGCGATATTTTTCGTGTGACAATCATAGCTTTTGTGCCTTCAGACATTTGTGTTCACCTATCTGTTAGAAGTTGCCGTAGTCTAGTAGGTAGTGTGTTGGCTTATTAGATGTAAAGCCCGGGTTCGAGTCCCAGGTTTGATGTCTGACCTGCAACATGCCTTATAATTTATAAACGCATTGTTATTGTAAATGGAAAGAATAAACAGATCAATGTTATTTCTGGTGGTCAAACAATGTTAAGTAGATTTTTTGTATTCTGCATTCCACGCATTCCCCACTGTTCAATATTTTCCAATGTGTGCATAACACAAGCAAACATACATAAGTTTGTTGGAAACCGAGTGCCATTCAAATTTTGTTTTGTTCATGGTGTATTAAATTATGTGTGAGCAAGGTGGGAGAGTAAAAATGTAAACAAAAATTGTAGCAAAGCAAAAACAATACAATTGTTCTTGTAAAATATTATAGAATCCATCAATGCATTCATGTTGTTTCTTTTTTTTTCTCAAGACAATTAATATACGTACATGTGCACATACAGAAACAACGTGTGTGTGGTTATACAAAAGAGTTGTTGTTTTTAAACCCCTTTAATAGAGCAAACAACTACCACTCTTCTTGTTACACACCAAACGAAAAAGCATTTACGCATGAAGTCGAATGCATGAAAGATTTTTTATACGCGCTGTACTTACATTGTAGTGGTTGGTGTGCTATGTGGTATTGTGAATGAATGAATGAATGAATGCATGAATGAAAAATGACTAACTGAGCGAAGGAATTTGTGTGTGCATGAAATCGAAGATCGGTTTTCTGCTGTTTTTTGTACGCAGACATTGCATTAAACTTGAATGTTTACTTTGATTGAATAACAATTAAAGGAGCATGATGTGTGACAGTTTTTCAACTCACAATGAATGAATGAATAACAGCATGCTTATCTGGTTAAACTACATAATTTGGAAGTGGAGTGGAAATATGTAGTTCTTCTAATTGCGGTTGTTTTCTTATTGATAAAGTCATAATGACAGAAAACTGAAAAGTAACATGAGTGTATTTGGTGTTGTTTTTTTTCGGTTGTGATGCATGCATTTGAAACTTAAGAACAGAGAGGAAAGAGTGTTGTTTGCTCTATGCAATGTGGAATGCAAAAAAAATCTACTTAACATTGTTTGACCCCAGCCAATAACATTGATTTGTTTGATCTTTCCATTTACAATAACAATGCGTGTATAAATTATAAGGATGTTGAACTTTGCTGGAATTGGGTTTACATTTCGTTAAGTTTTTATGCAACAGGCAACCAACCTGTTGTGTTTGTTCTTGTTGTTGTTATTGTCATGTAGTCATCATGTTATTAATTGATGTTATTTGATTGGAATGCTTTAAGAAGAACTACAAAGCCGGCAGCCGGTCAGTGGTAAATTTTGTGTAATAGAAGAAAGTTCAAGTGAAAGTGTTTGCGGTTTATAATTTAAAGTAAAATTAATAAATTAAAGTTTTTTTTATAAGCAAATAAATAGAAAAGTGGTATTAATAAAATAATGTGTTGTGTTTTAAAACAAGTGTGATATAAATAAAAAGGTTTTAATTTCTTTTATGTCTAGTTTCAATAAAAATGAAAATTTTTTATAAAATGGCGTACACCAGTAAGGTGTACAAGAAAAAATAGCAAAAATCAAAAGTGAAGTGTAGTTGTTTGTGCAAGGCCTTGTGTGTAAAAATTAAAGCAACAACAACAACAACAAAAAAATGTGTGAATACGTAATAAAATATGAAAACTCCATTGCTGGAGTACAAAAGCAGAGCAACCGGTTAATATATAAGAAGAAAAAAATAAATGTTGTGTTGTTTGTGCATGGCCTTGAAAATGTGTGAAAGTGTTTTTTTTGTGCGTAGATCATGCACGTGCATGGTGTTTAGACAGATATTTTGTGTGTGCGGTGAAAGTATACTCGTATTGCATTGCAACAACGAAATGAAAGAGAGGGTATGGTGAATGAGCAGTTCTTAAGAGGTGAGTTTTATTTTTTTTTTTGCAAAGCAATACAATAAATGTAATTTGTTACGAAGATTTGCAAAACACTACTGTTTATAGAGTAAAACTGCAGTAATGTTGTAATGATTTCAATGTTATTTACTTGGACACCAAGCCAGTTAAAGATTTTAAAAAGAAAATTTTGCATGAGCTTAATCAAAAGGCATGATTAAAAGGTTTTAAGTGATTGAAATTGTGTTCTAAAGTTTTTTTTTAATTTCTTTTAAGCTCGTTAACTTTATATTTAAAGAAGTTTTTTAATATATTAAATATTTTTTGAAATTAATTTTTTTTGTACTTTTCATATTGCTTCATTTATTTAATTTACTTTTAATTTTTTTATTTGTATGCCTTTGCAAATTTAATATTTGTTGACCAGCAATAAATTTATATTTATTAGCAGTGTTACAAAATGGAAATTTTTGAATGGTACTAAACGGTAATGATATATGAAAAAGTACTTTTTTGCATCAAATGGTACTTCTATAAAAAATATTTATTTATACTTAATACACGTACGAAATGGAATAGAAAAACTAACGGCTCATATATATTTCTCATATAAAAATAAAAACTGTTTATTCGAAACGTAAAAGCCCCGTTTAGTTCAATTTCGACGGAACGTAACGGAATGTATGTAGCATATGTAGAGCAAATTAAATGCTTACTGAAATTACATTACAGTCCGACCAGCGTTCTCATTGCTTTTCGTATTCTAAAAACGAACGTACTTTCCATGGACGTTGGGCTAACCGGGGCTAAAAACTAATTCTACCTTTAGCATGTTGCTAATGCATTAATAGTTGAAAAGCGTAAGACATAAAGTATGTATTAATAAAAAAGTACTGAAAACGTCTTGGGGGTACTGTGGTATGTTTGAAATGGAATAGTACTGAATTTTTCAACACCCATTTCTATGTTTATTTTTCTTTTGCTCTCTGGCTCTGTCAGCCAGTCTTGTAGCCGTATTCCCAGTGTTTAGTGAAGGGGGTTCATTTTTATGTCCCTACACATAAGAAGTAGACGTACATATTTGTGTATTTCCTTATTTTAATTTTTTTTTATAAATTGTGTGCAAATAATATTCAATTGCGAAATGAAATCAAACAAAACAATTGATTAAATTAATGTTTCTGAGGAGATGTTGCTAATCAACTGAATAGTCTACTACGGCACTCCGTCTCGCTCTATTTGTACTTTTACCTTCCAAAAATCTCTGTTCATTCCACAGAAAGTTTCTGGTCCATCAACGTTTCATCTGCCTATACATCAATCTGAATTTCCACATGATCATGGGATCCAAAAGAGAGTGGCTTCCGCTTGCTCAGGCAATCTCATACTAATATTGAGTCAATCTTGTAGGAAGTGCGTGTTAGAATAGTGGCAGGAGTGTCTGTTCTCGTATTCAATCTGATTTTCACTTGTTGCCTTATTAGACACGAGACCACGGTTCATACTCCAGGTCAGACATCTCCAACAAAACAAAATATGACTTCGGCGACTTCCTCTCAGCAGATTTCTGGCAAAAAAATATTTTTCTCACTTGTGCATCCTCACAATTGTGCTCCATAAGTCCATATAGGTTTTAATATTTGATTATATATTAACAATTTATTTTCAATAGACAGTTTGAATTTCCTCCCGATTAGCCAGTTTAGCTTCTTCTATTTTAGTTCCATAATTTTAATTTTAACATGTTCATTTCAACGTAACTTCGTATCCAGTGTCATACCAAGATAGTTTGCCGTTTTTGCATACGGTATTTGTATACCGTCCATGAATATAGGAATACCTAAAGTTGATTTGCATATTTGTAAAGTCAACATGTGTTGACTTAGAACTGTTTAATTTTATGCACCATTTTCTAGTCCATTCTAAAACCGAGGTAAGTGCATTTTTTAATTTATGTCTCACCTCACATTCAGTTCTGGCAACTGACAAAATAGCCGTGTCATCGGCAAATGTAGCCATAGTCGTTCCAGCAACTTCTGTAATATCACTGGTGTATAAGACATACAAAAGTGGACCCAGAATGCTTCCTTGTGGTACTCCTGCTCGCATTTCCCTTAATTGGGAATATTCATCCTCATATTTAACGCGAAACAACATATTCTTCAGGTACGATTTAAATAAAGTATAATACGCACTTGGCAATTGAGTGCTTAATTTCGTGAGTAAACCCGCATGACTGACTTTGTCGAATGCTTGTGAAACGTCCAAGAACACAGCGGTACAAACATTTCTTTCCTCTAAAGCTCTTTCTATTACATCGGTAATCCGATGAACTTGGTCAATTGTTGACTGCGCATTTCTAAAACCAAATTGATGTTTAGGAACTAAGTTTCTTTGTTCAATTATCTGTTTAATGCGAACTTTTAATATTTTCTCATACAATTTGGATAAGATGGGCAGAAGCGAAATAGGTCTATATGATTTAACTTCAGTTGGAGATTTTCCAGGTTTTGGTATCATTACTACTTCAGCGACTTTCCATGATAGACACATGATCTTCCATGTATGAACGCTTTCTAGCCACGAAGGCGTCGCGTATATTGTATCCGATTGTTTGTTTATTTAAAGTCAACTCTGAACGACACATTATTGAGGAACTTATTCATGGCAATTTCATTTATTCTCACAGTTTTTGCCAGAAATCTGCTGAGAGGAAGCCGCCGACGAAATGGACAACACATGACAATATAGACGTTGCAAGCTTCTCGATGGAATCCTTACCGCCAGTCTATATACATAGCTGACTGGCATATCGTGGAATAAATTAATATCACTCAGCTATGCTCCATTAAATGAAAACATATTGACCCTCTATAGGTCAAATCAAAAAGAGGTCAGAAAAAGGGCCAAAATATCCCGCCAATTAAATGTGTTATATTTGGTATTATTAACAATACTTCGAGAATCTTTATTTAATTGGTATAAATTTTTTCAAATCATTTATTAAAGATTTATTATACGATCTATAATGAACGGGTCTGACCGATTTAACGGTAATGTTGTTCACCAAAACACCCTAAGGAGAAAGAAAAATCATAATAAAATATTGTATTAAAAAATAAAATAATATTCAATTAAAAAATTAATGTCATTAAGGAGACTCGTACCTCATGTGATCTTTTTCTTGACGACGTCAAATTAAAAATATAGGTTTGATAGTAAATCGGTTTGAAAATCTCTTCAGCATTAGAGGGGTCTTCCTCTAGAGCTGTGACAATATCCTCCTCAGATCGGCCAAGGATGTTTGTAACGAATTCATTAAAACCGACAACTTCTAGTTCGGCAAACGGTGTACCAACGAACATCTGAAATTACAAAAGAACGTGAGACACTCGACAAAATAGTGCGCAGTTATTAAACCAATGATATCTTACTACTGTTTCGGACTGTATTCTGGAACTATTTTACTAGTTCTTCTAAGGATTTACTTACTTTCAGCATAAGTTTGTAATTAAAATTGTTGTTCGCTGATGTTTGACACTTTTCGCAGCAATATGACCCATCATTGCTCGTCTCAACTTTTTTATTGCAGCCTGCGCAAGCAGTGTAATAAAGATGTGTGCAGTCAATACAGTTAATAGTGCCTTTAATACTGAACGATCCCTTCTGAATGTTGCCATTGCGGCACAACAAAGAATCGCAATATTCCGGGTCAAGACTAAAATAAACGATGCAATAAAAAAAAATGAATAAATTTGTATTCGTAAATAAATACGAATCAAATATACATACCAGTTTCTTAAACTATGACTTTCGGGAAGATCGGGATCTATTTTGATGGTAGATCCGTTGCTCATCTTTAATGATATGGACTCATTGTATATGCTTATGATGGCACCTTTTATAGCGATAATAAACGGTGGTTCGTTGTCCAATTTACAGGCATCATCACCCCATAGCGTTAAATCTATTGAAGCCTTACTATTATCAAACAATTGTAAGACACGCTTATGGTATTCTCTATTGTCTTTAGTGAGGCCTGTTGTTAAATTCGAATCTCGACAAGCAGCTATACAATCAACTTTTTGATTTGCTGCCATATTGACTATGTCAGCTATGTTTACGAAATTATAGGAAATCCCAGGCACGCATGAGTCATTCTCATGCAATTTTATTGTACATTTAAAATTTAATGCTATTTCGTAATCGTGTTAAAAATGGGTGTATTGCTTTTTAGCCCTGTCAATGTTAAAGAAACATATGCTGTAAACCTTTTCAATTTGGAATTTTTTAAAAAATTCCTCAGCTTCTCCAGCGTAAGCAACAGCACTTATAGTGCCAGAAGCATCCTTTAAATGCTATCTTAATTGTTTATTTCCATTTCTACAAGAAATCAAATTGGACTTGTAAACCACTTGTACCGTTATGCATGTTCCAGTGGCTTCGAAAGTTAATTTGGAAACTGGCTCTACTTTTCTTCCGGCCATAATGTATGTACATAGATGTTAGACTCTGGCTATCTGGCGATCTACAGGATCTACAATTGTTTTAATATAGTAAGTTTATATTTAGTTTTCAAAAAACCTATTTTACGATAATAATCATTAGAAAAGTGCTTGAAAACTATTTAAATCCGGAGTTTAATAGATAGGCAGGCTAGATATACCTTCAGATCTTCGGATATGTTATACGGAAAGTACTCTTTACAAATATTTTACGGTCTAAATTGGCTTAGTAGCCGCCGTAGTCTAGTATGTAGTGTCAGACATCAAAACGAAATATGAAAAAAAAAATATTTCTTCGGCGACTTCCTCTCAGCAGATTTCTGGCAAAAACTCTGAGAGTATGTAAACCTGCCATGAAAAGTTTCTAAACAAAATCTGTCGTTCGGAGTCGACGTTAAATTGTAGGTCCCGCCACACAACACACACACACAACACAACATGAGTGGTGTGGGAAGCTAGACCATAATCCTGACTGATGGGTTGTAATGGCCAATTATGTATGTATGTATGTAACTGTTTGAAGAGCTCAAACGCTGTATGTTGTGCAAATAAACAACTGAATAAAATAAATAAGAATTCATTGTTTTGCTTTTATAAAATGTTATTTTCTTTTATTTTTAATATATTTTTCGTGGTTTTATTTATTTTAATTTATTTCATAGTTTTCTTGTATTACAATATTTACGATTTGTTCTCATAATACTTGTGTTTGTTTGATGATTTTTATAAGATTAGATCTGTCTTATGTAAGTATGTAAATTTAAATTTTTGTTTTTTATTATTAATTATTAATGTTAATAATATGTATGTATGTATGTCTCTATATCAATGTCTTTCGTATGTTGTTATAAATGTCCAATTATTATAGACAAATTTATTTATGTATATGAAATGTATGAAAATTTTTGTTTTTGATTGAAACTTCTACAATGTAGACATTGTTTTAGAATTACAATATTATAATAATTTTTTATTGGTCACAATATTTATTATGTTTGTTATATATTTTTTTTTAATAAATATTTTGTTTAAGCAAGATTTTCATTCATTTTTTAATAAATTTTCCCCAATTGTATTTGTATTAAATGTTATTACTATTTTATTACAGTTATATCTTTATAGAAAAAAAGAAAAAATATACATACGTGTGTTTGTATAATTGTATTTCTATATAATTTCACTAGTCAAAGAAATTCTTTAAATATGATTACAAAAATTTGAAATTTGCTAGACCGGTTTGTAATAATTTTTTTTGGGAAATTTTATGAAACTGTGTTAAAAATTAGGCAGATACCAAATTTTCTTTACTACATTATTTATAATATTTTACTTCGTTATTTATTTATAATTTTAATACAAATAAATTGCTAAACTTTAAACTTCGAAATATTGTTTTAAATGATCTGAAGTTATAAAGTTGACAAATCATAAAATTATTAAAAATAAAGAGATACTGTAAGTAAAATATCAATTAATACTCGTTAATATTTACTAAAATCATTTCAAAGTTTTAATTATTTATCATGAAATTCATTTTAGCAATGGGCCATAAATTTGGTGAGTAACATGGTGACTCCGGTAAATGTGCTGCTCATGTATTCTTTTCATAATTCAATAAGGCTTTAAAACTATCTAATATCCATGTTGCCAAAGATCCAATTACCCCCTTTCATAGTCCATCTATTGCTCTTATAAAAACACACCTTGAGGCATCAATTTGCAATCCCAATATCAGAGTCGGAAATGATACAACAATCGTCGGTTAATTTTAAACTCTACCGATTAGAGAAACCGAAAGCAAATTTTTTTCGAGTTTTACCATAATATGGATTCACAAAACCCAATATAAATTTTTATGAGTACGTACATACAATACGTAATGAAAAAAAAATGATGTGATAATGTGTTAAGAAATTTCAATTTTAATTGTTGCAGGATTTGTTGATTCTGCTTTTTTATTTAAAAATGTAAATATTTTATGTTATTATCATCGGAAAAACTGAAAATTGAAATTTACTGAAAAAGCTTGTTTTGTTAGAAAACAAATTTAATGAAAACGTTTTTGCATCTCAAGAAACTTGAAAAGAAAGAGAAAACTTGGCAAATTGCAAGAAATACCAACGTAAAAAAGGCATTTATATTTTTTCTTTCTTTCGAGCTTTCGGAATTTTTTTTTTTTTTTTTGGTTAATTCTGTATAAATTTTAAGGGATGAAACAGAAACTACCTTTTCAACTGAGAGGAATCAGACCGGTTATCCGGTTCTATACTTCTTCTTCCTATTAAGGGAAAAGTTTTCTTTGTTACGCTTAAAAAGAGAGTTAAATCAAACTTTATAAAGTATGGTGGAACTCATAACAGATGTCACATTGTTTAATTTTATTTAAAAATTTTATTTTGGAGAATATCTTGTTTAATTTTTTTTTTGGGTAAAATGAATAGTAATTTTTATTCCAATTATTTTATATTTCCAAATAAATAACAATGCAATTAAAATAATAATTAAAATATATTTTATAATAAAATAAATAAAAATAAAAATGTCACCTTGAAATAATACACACAGGCAGGTATGCATGTACCATAAAATTATCGATTTAATCGGTAACTATCGATTTGTATGGTTTACATATTATTAAGTATGTATTTATTTATAAATTTGATTAAAATGGATTTATTGAAAATGTTTTTATTTTTAAATTTTATTTTTATAACACACTCTACAAAAATTAGTTTCCTTTTTTTCTTATAAGTATAAGTATTTTACCTTGTTTTACTTTTTTATATTAAATATACATACATATAGCATGTATAATTTTTTTTATTAATTTGTAATAAATTTATATATTTAAATTAATGTTTTGGTTTCTTGTTTATTTATTTATTTTTATTTTATATATTATTATTTACTATTTTTGTTTTTGTTTGTTCCTTTTGTATTTTATACATTTTTTTATTATTAAAATTCAATAAATATTATAATAATAATTATTATGTTTATGTTTAAAGTTGTTGAAAAATGTTAATATTGTTGTTTGTTATTTATATCTTAATATTTTTTTTATTTAAATCAGTCAGATAGGCTTACAGTAAGTATTTCTATTATTTATTTATTAAATATTTCCATTTGTAATAATTACTCATAAAAAAAATTATTAAGTGTGTATACTTTTTCATTATTGTTATATAGTAATCATATTTTAAAGATGTCTTTGTTTTTGTTTTGTTTTGTTTTTTTTTATTATTTCTCCCACCAATAATTTCTTGAGTTTAATATTGTTTTTAATGGATTACAGAAATAAAGCTTTAGAACAAAATAAACAATAAACGATTGAAATAAACTTTATGAACAACTACTTGTTTATCATACATTTGTTTTAAATTTAATTATATTAGAATTTTCACTATATAAGCTATAAAACTAAATCGAGATTTTCAACGTCATCTTTTTTTAATATTTTTCGAAATACAATTTTTTTAAATGTATTTTACGCTCAAAAGCTCTTTTCACACTTATTTAAAAAAATATGTGTATATATTTAATCGTGTGTATGTAAGTACGTAGTATGTTTGTATATGTATAAATATATGTATGTATGTATGTACTAAATTATACGTTTTTTTAAACTACGATTTAATAACATATTTAATAAATCAATGCTTTTTTTGTTTTCTATAATTATTATATTTTAATTTAAGTTTCTTGTTTAAAACTAATTTTATGAAAGCTATCAAATTATATATTGTTGTTTCTCTATTTTACTATCATCGTTTTGTTCCGCTTAAACAAATTCTTCTTTCTCCTCTAGCCACGGATGAGTTAAACATTCAGCGGCAGAGGCACGTATAACAGGATTGTATTCTAACATGGGTAATAGAAAGTCTGAGAATTTTTTGGCTTCAACTGGATCCCAATCATACTTTTCGATTAGTACATTAATTAAGCTCCAGGGTTTTAATTTAGTTATGTAACGTAAACTACCTGCAAAGAGAAGAACAAATTATTAAAAATAAATAAATATCTAGGAAAAATATCTTGTGAAAAACATTTGTTTGGAAGATAGATTTTAACACGAAATAAAACACTTACAATATAACGATATTCACGAAATAAAGTTATTCAGTAACTGTCAGAAGTTATATTTGAACTTTAAAGCCATTGAAAATTCATCAATTGAAAATTTGCAGAATGTAATTTAACCAAACTTGAACGACTATTGAGCATGTTAACTCTATCTATGAGTTAATACTTTCTAAGACTTAAATATGAACCTACTTTCAGATGAACAAATTGTGTGCGAGTACATATCGCGGCGAAATTGTGTTAAGCATAGAAACATTCTACTTCGTTTTCAGTACATAGCAGTATTTTTGTACCAATGCGACAATCGTTTAACGCATGCCAGAAAGTAGTGATACGGACCGTCAGCTCTGATTTTGTATATCAAAAGGTGTTTTGACTTGCTCTGTTCTAATTTATATATATACATACATAATTGGCCATTACAACCCTTCAGTGAGGATTACGGCCTAGCTTTTCACACCACTCATGTTGTGTGCCTTAATTTTTTATACTTGAGTGGCGGGACCTACAGTTTAACGTCGACTCCAAACGACAGATTTTGAGAAACTTTTTCATGGCAGGTTTATTTACTCACAAAGTTTTTGTCAGAAATCTGCTGAGAGAAAGTCGCTGAAGATATATTTTTTTTCATATTTCGCAGCAAATTTCTGGAAAATACTCTGTGAGTAATTAAACCTGCCTTGAAAAAGTTCCTCAAAATCTGTCGTTCGGAGTCGACGTTAAACTATAGCTCCCGCCACTCAAGTATAAAATTAAGGCACACAACATGAGTGGTGTGAGAAGCTAGGCCGTAATCCTGACTGAAGGGTTGTAATGGCCAATTATGTATGTATGTATACAACAATGTTGTATACTGCGATATCGATTATTATAAGAATATATATATACATAGAATATTTACATAAATATTTATTAAATCTTGACGATAAACTTACCATAACTGGTAAAATATTTGAGTCCATGTTTTCCCCGCAAAATCACCGACGGCGGTATTGTGCCCAACAACTCAATAATATGAGCTAAATGATCTTCATCTCTTGAATATGTTTCACCAGCATGAGGATCAAAAAGATAATCGCCTGTTGCTAATTCAAATGCCAAACATGCTGTACTCCAAATATCAGCCGTATAGTTATATGGTGCTCCCAATAGAACTTCAATCGAACGATACTGTCTCGTCTGTATGTCTTCTGTAAAATGATGATACTAAAAACAAAATATTAAAAGAAAAAAACATTTGAACACTTCAATTATTATTTGTAGATTTAAGCATATTAACTTACCTCGTAACAGGCATTACCCAAGTCGGCAATTTTCACTCGTACATTCGTGTTATTGATTAACGACTGTATGGCATTTGTATAGGATTGAGTCTGAGGAATTGTAGTAGTAGTAGTAGTAGTAGCGGTATTATTTAATTTATTATTTGTTTGTTCTATATCTGAACCTAGTGTGGTTTCAGTGGGCGGCTGTGATTTTATTTTTATTTTCATTTTGATTTTGTTTATGTTTTGTTGCAATTTTTTGTTTTTTTTAATATTTTATCATTGTTATTGTACATTCATAAAAAGAAATGGAAAAAGAACGCAAAGAAACAAAATTTTTGGTGCAAACATTCATTTGTATATCAAACATTAACAATGTTGTTTGTTCAATGTTAGTAATGTATGGTATGTATGTATGTAAGATTGTGATTGTAAGCTGTATCTGTATGTTTCCTCTCAATCATATGATTAATAAAAATTAATAAAAATAAAAAAATTAGCTTTCGTTACCAAATTGTAGGCATTTATGTATGTCTGTTGATGATACCATAATTTGAACGATTACTATAATTATAACACAAATACTATAAGGTGGACGAAATATAAATAAAATTAGTCACCTTAAATAGGAGTGGGAACACAATGAAATGAAAGATATTACATTTTAGGGTAATTAATACAACATATAATACACATTACATATTATGAAAGGTTACATTGTCTCATACAATGAATATTATTTTTAATTTCTTGATTTTCATTTTATAATAATTGCAGTTATAATCTGACCCATAAGACTCATTAATTAGTGATGCCCATTTAGTTTCATTGCAATTTCAAGAGATTTATGTATATTCACGCGTTCATAACAAAAACTAATTGAGAAAGCTTTCCCAAGTATACAACAGTAATTCAAAAATCATGCATGGTTCTGGAAATATGTATGTATGTCCTTATATTAGTAGGAAAAAATAAGGATATTAGTGATTTGAATTTCATCTCAAATAGTTGACGACATGATCACATATATAGTACATACATACATACATATGTTAAGTTGTTGTCAAGAACTTATTGAATTTGTGAAATTTCTTGATTTGCCTGAATAATATACATCCATCAAAATTATACAACGGGAAGACTTGCGATCAAACAATTAATAAACTATGTAAGTGAAGCAACAATTCTAAGTAGAAAATTTAACCATTTGCACTCCGCTGTCCCCTCTGAGGGGACAACGTAAGTCTAGCATATCACTCGGTTGTCTCCTATGACGGGGACATGATAGCTTGTTAGCGATTACGGACAATGAAATTATTTCACCACAATTGTTTAAGAAACTAATCGAAATATGATAAAATTAACAAGATGCATGATAAATAAATCAACAGTTTTTCACGTCGAAAAAGAACGTGCGAAGTGCGTTCACGACGGACTGTACACTGCTCTGATCCGTTGAGCAAATTGTAGATAAAGTGGATTAGGCTTACAAAGCTATGAAATGAAGTGGGAAACTTAATACGATAATAAAGAAAACCGATAACCGAGATAAGAAATGTAGAAGATATTGGTTCGTACTGAAGCGTCGAATAGAAAAGATCTCTGCAGTAATAAGACAGTGTCGTGTTTTCGTAATTTATCATTGGTTACTTTGAAAGTATTTTTTACGCTTTCTTTTATTATACAATCAAAATCGATTATTATATAATCAAGTGGAGTTGCTGGTAGGTAACGTACGAAACGGTTCTAAACTAACTTATTTAACACGTTGACTGCCAACTACGAGATAACTCGTAGATTGCGTCCCCTTCTAGAGTGCCAACTACGAGTTATCTCGTACTCACTTAACCTGCCATTTTTGTAGCTACGAATAAAACCGTTTTATATCAGTGCTAGTATCGATAAATGGCTTCTGAGAAAAGAACAAAAAGTCAATGTTGGCATTCGTGGCTAGTTTTCTAAAAATTTTGGTGGCAGTCAAAGTGTTAAAAATTAACAATGTAATATTGTATCTTAATAATACGTAAAATCTATTATAAATGATATAATAATTGTGTCTCTTGAATTATTATGTATTTGTGATAATACGATGAGATTTTTTGTCGTTATATTTGTTAATTAATTTGGGTGATTAAACGAAAAACAGTATAAAAATTTAATTGTTGTCAGATATGTAAGATATTTTGTGGAACAGGAACACTTGGAATTAGTTATTTGAGTTCGGGTATTTAACAATTTAGAATTTGTTTCTACTTATTGTCGACAAGTTTTTCTAAATGTTTCTGGTTGTAAGGAAGTTATTATTATTCATTCATTATAAATAGAGTATTGTACGTGTATGTACACATTTGGAAAACAGTTAATATTACAATATTACATATACATATGTACATACATACATCTGTACATGTAAATAAATAAAATTTTAATGAGTGTAAATGAGGTACATCGGGATAAACAGTCACATTAGTAAATGAGTGAGGAATATGGCAATTAATTAAGTAATTAAGTTTGAGCAAAAGTTAAATGCAATTATGATGAGACATAAAATAATAGAAATAGAAAATTGTTGTAAGACGATGATGATAAAGTGCAACCGTTACCTTTGATGTTGTTATAGTTGTTGTTGTGTTAGTAATTATTGTTGTTGGTGTTGATAATGATGATGGTGATTGTGTTGTTACTTCCGATATTACATTTCTTAAGAACTGTTTATGATCATCAACAACACATTTAATTGGTGTCTCAGTAGTTATTACAGTTGTTGCATGGTCATTAATCTGTGGTGCAGTAATTAAACGATTCATTTCACAATCCGTTTGTGTAGCATCATTATTAAAATTATTGTTTTCATTTTTCAAAATATCTCTACAAATTTTTGTCTCAATACCAATTTCTTCTTCAGCTTCATCACTAGACTGTATTTTCATTTTTCAAATTATGTAGGTATGTATGTAATTGGAATATGTAGATGGATTTGGATGGGAATATTGGTGTTGTTTTTTTATATATTGATACAATATTTATTTGTTTTGGTATATTGATAAATAAGTATTCAATTATACATTATTTGATTGGTTGATTGTATTTGTATGTGTATTTGAAAGGTTTGTGTGCATATGTGGAGGGTGCATTATTATTATCGTATTTATATAATATAGAAAAATGAAAATTTAAAAAAAGAATATTTTATAAAATGATAAAAAAAAAGTAAAAGTATACAACAAACAAGCCCGTATTGATCGTGTTTTATTTAAATATATTTAATATATTGTATTGTATATAAAAAAGGAAAAATTGTATTATTTTAATAAATGTGCTTGTAATGGCCAACGTTAAGGATAATTAAAAAAAATTAAAAAAAAACAAAATTGTCTGATAACTAACCTTGGCAGTGATTTTCTTTTCGGTGCGATAACGATTATTAACATTTGCCGTTGTGATTGAGTTTGTATTATTGCCACAACCACCTCCAGTACTACTGCCCTCTATGCTATCACCCATTAGGCTGGAGTATTTTGATGTTAAGGACGATGTATCTTCTTTGTCGCCACTTAAATTGGAACCACCACCACCACCACCGCCACCTCCAACATTTAGAGGCGGCGGCAAGGGCGTTGATGAGGCAGAGTTATTAGCTGTATTTGTTGTTGTATTAGCTGCATTCATTTCGATGTTTTGTAATGGCCATTTGGCTCGAGATTTCGTTTGTTTTTCAATGGAACTTACTGCAAACAAAAAAAGAAATGTATTCACAAAAGACAACAAATTAAGAGATGGAATTTTCACAACACTTACTGTATGAATCAGGAAAATCCACTCCTTTTATTCTTAAACTGGTTATTTCATCATCAATTTGTTGATTCATTGCAGCCGCATTATCTATCACTAGCAGAATATTTTCCGGTTTTATATCCGTATGTATAATGTTGCATTTACTATGCAAATAGTCTAGACCCTCTAGAACCTGTTTGATTATATTGCGTACTTGAGCTATCGCCAAGCCCTGATAGTTATTCTTAACTATTAGCTTGTAAAGGCTACATCCCAGCGCTTCGAACACTAAACATGTATGCACCCCGTTGACACCACGCACTGTGAAGTGATTAAGTAAACGAACGATTCGTTCACGTTTTACATCCAATGGATCAGCATCACGTATTGCTTCCAGTAATCGTATTTCATCGGCTGCAGTTTCAATATAGTGCGGAGCACTTTTAACAACTTTTAAGGCGACATATTTTTCATCTCTACATTATAATAAAAGAATTTTATAATTATTAAGAAGTATATTAAATAGATTTTAGTGTAATACTTAAGATCCCTGCATAGCCAAACAGTAGAGAAGTGGCCCCATCCCAATTTGCGAACAACACGAAACCGATTATCAAATATATCACCGATGACAACTGGATGATAGCCGCCACGACAGTACTGTCCAACATCTTCCTGCTCTTCATCGGAACCATATAAACTGCTTTCTGGTGAATCGGGAAATATTTCATCTGTTGTGCTTAAAGTGCCACGAGGTTCGGATCTTTAAATAAAAACATATTGTATAAGTAAAGTGAAACGCTATTTATATATGTATACATATGTTTTCATAGTAGTAACTGCTTAACTTTATTTTTCTATTTTAAAGATCAAAACATTTTTAATAAATTGAAGGAAACACTCACTCGTGTTCTGCCATTCATGAATCCTAAACTTTTTTTGAAGGTCATTATTTAAATATGGAATAGGCTAAAGAACTAAATATGTATATACCCATACATACAGATTTATTTATTAAAATGCATTATTCTACGTACAGTTACGTAACGCTGGCGCATTATTCTATCTGTAAGAAAGGGACATAGGACATAGCCTGGATAGGAGATTTTTCAGTAGAATTCCCAGGGAAGTCTGGTCCTCCTACATAGACGGTTCTAAACTTAAAAATATTGTAAGCCTTTCAGATGCAATCTTTAGCTCTACACCAGTTGACATCTGTTGCGATTCCCTTGGTTGACATTGGATAGCAAGCGCACCAATTAACTATTTAAACTATATAGTAGGAGCATCCCAGTCACAGTACCTATTCTCACAGGCCACTGCGAAATGAGTAGGCATGTGGATTGACCAGCAATTAACGTCTGCACAGGCTATAGATCCAATGGGGAAAGAAAGAAAGACAGTATTCTGAGTATTATTATCAAACTTTCAGGCTTTAATGAGAAGCTCTGATGTTGATTGCCATAACTTGTCAGTTCGTGCCAGTGATATCATTGTAATTTCAAAACAGGCAGCTATGTGAGTTCAAGCATGGCTTGGGATATTAAAAGGACCTACAGTTTAACGTCGACTCCAAAAGATAGATTTGAGAAACTTTTCATAGCAATTTTATTTACTCCTAAAGTTTTGACCAGTCGCCAAAAGAATCAATTTTTCACATTTCGTTTTGTTTAGAATGTCTGAGCCTAACAAAAAACATATTTACGAGGTGTGATCAAAAAATAACCGTTATTTTTAAATTTCGTGAGTTACTTTTTTTCGATTTTCGCATTTTTATGCTATGTTGGTACACATGTCTGTTATATATGTTGACAATATCAGAAATTTTGGATTGTCAGTTTATTTTTGACAGATAAAAAGGTTAGTCGTGTTTTGGTGTGCTCTTTGATTTTTTACTATTCGAAAAAATGGATCAAAAAACTGTATTGTGTAAAAAATGAAATTAAGTGTGCAAGGACAGTTGAAATGTTGACTGTGGCGTTTGGCGAGTCTACTATAAGCAGAACACAAGTTCAATTGTGGTATAATCGGTTTAAGGAAGGCCGAGAAGATGTCAATGACGTCCTGGTCGCCCGAGCACGTCAACAACCGATGAAAGGATTGAAGCAGTGAAGAAAATGATTTTGGATAATCGTCGAATCACTATCAGAGAGGTTGCTGATGACGTTGGCATATCGTTCGGCTCATGCCAAGCAATTTTTACGGATGTTTTAGGCATGAAACGTGCGGCAGATTGTTCCAAAATTGCTAAATTTTGAGCAAAAACAACGTCACATGGACATCGCTCAGGAGATGTTGACGATGTTCAACGACTATCCAGGTTGGCTCAAAAAGGTCATAACTGGTGACGAATCATGGGTGTATGGCTATGACATTGAAACCAAAGTCCAATCATCCCAATGGAAGCGTCCAGAAGAGCCAAGACCGAAGAAAGCACGTCAAGTTCGGTCAAATGTGAAGGTTTTGCTCACTGTGGAAAAACCGATCATGGATTTTGCACCATGATAACGCACCAGCTCAAACATCGATGCTTGTGCATGAGTTTTTGGCCAAAAACAAAACCGTAACCATGATTGAACCACTGTATTCACCGGGCTTGGCCCCGCTGATTTTTTCTTCTTCCCAAAACTGAAGACTCCGATGAAAGGAAAGCGTTTTGCTACGATTGAGGAGATAAAAGCAAATCGAAACAGGAGCTGTTGGCGATACCAAAAAGAGCGTTTCAGAAGTGTTTCGAGGATTGGAAAAAACGCTGGCATAAGTGTATTATATCTGAGGGGAGTTACTTTGAAGGGGACAAGATAGTTATTAATAAGTAATTAAATACTTTTTGAAAAAATTGAAAATAACGGTTATTTTTTGATCACACCTCGTATATTAAATAACTATAACAACGTAAAACTTTAATTGTTGCTGGCAATTAGTATTTTTTTTTCGAAATATTCCAACATTTCCAATCAAACAGAATGTAATTTGCCTCAAATATAGTTTCTAGCGATTACTTCAGAACAATTCTTGCAGACGTGAACCTAAATTGATGAATATTTTAGATGGAATAATAACTTAAAGAGTATAATAAATAATCCAATTAAATCTTAAACTTATTTTGAAAATAAACAAATTAAATAATTTGAAATTCACTTTTATACACACACATGTAAACAATATCCGTTTCCTCCATGTCCACAAAAATTTTATTCACAATAACTGGAGGCGGCTTCTCACAGCCCACTACTAAGGGTTTCGAACGAAGTGGTAAATAATGCTTTCGATCATCTTCCGGTGGCAGCATTGCCACAACATAAGGTCGGGTTACAAGCGGCTTAGGCTTCTTAGGCTTTTTAAGATGTATTAAAATTGGACCAGCCGATACACACTTGCGTTTCTTGCTAATACGTTTACGACGTTTTTTCTCCTCCTTATCTAGCATAACACTGTTGACAGCCTCAGCTTCGACTCTCAGTTCATTGGGAGTTTTAAACTCGAATTCACAAATTATTTTTTGTGGAGCCGCCGTTTCGATGCTGCTCTTACTTGCCGTTAAACAATTGCAATTACCGGGCAATTGTGAGGGTGTTTGTTGTAAATCCTTCTCATTATTATTTGTTGTTGTGCTATTTCTTTTTAGCCAATGCATAACAAAAAGAAACAAGAGAAGAGACGATATTTTAAGAACATATACAAATAATTGATCGTTCATCAGAACGTGCGAGTATAAGTAATAGTGAGCGTCAAGTTGTTCTTTCAAACCGGCAAGAGAGTGTTTTATAAAAATAAGTTGATTGTACGCCAAAGAGATATAAGGCAAAACAGTGTGCAGAACGGTTTGATAGTAATCCGTTAATTTGTATAAATATTTCCATGTGGGTGAGTCCTCTCTAAGACATATATCAGGCTTAATGAATAATGTGATAACTTCCGAAGCCATTTTTGGGTATACACAAACTCCTCGGCTAATGGTGGGCTTGAAAACGCTCATTATGGCCAAAACTAACTGTGTGATGGACTCCATTTTATTGCCATAGAAATACGTTTTTTTTAGAATTTTTTTTTGTTGTATTGATTGATTGATTGACTATTTGAACAACTTCATTTCGTTGAATTCGTTTTTATTTTTATTGCTTTCTTTTTTCGATTTGGTTTTCGTGTTATTTTTGTTTTCGCTTGAACTTAATTTTCACGGTCATTACAGAGAACAGAGTACGTACGAGGCGATGCAACAGCGTTCACTCTTTAATCACTCAAAAACACTTTCTTACACACTAATACAGACGATTGTGATCATATCTTAATAACGGTTTGTTTTTAAATCTAAAACAGTTATCGTCTTATATATTTAACCGTTATATGCATTTATTTTTTCTTAAAGTCGCTTACATAATGATCGAATGAAAACTAAAAAATTTTTGCGCGTATATCGTTGGTGAAAATTATGAAAAATAGAAGAAATTATTAAAAAACGAGAACCGAACCGACAAATCATTTGCTTGTACAGCAAATAAAGTTTTTCCTTCTTCTGCTCTTAGCAGCAAATAGTATTTGTATTGTTTTCAAAATATTTTTTTGTTTTTGTTTCTCTTTTTGTTTTCATTTTCAATTTCTCATTTATTTGAGTAAAAACGTACTGTATAGGAAATGCGAGTAACAGAGAGCAAAATCATGCCACCACAGCTATTGCCAGTTGCAACTGGCTATGTATAGTACATTATAAATTCATCCACCATACAATGATTTTTAGAAACTCATGTTCAGCCGACAGAGACCATATGTTTGTTTTTCGAACTCGCAATGACTCTTTATTTTCGTCATTTTAGAAAATTCTAAATACTCAAACAATTTTTGTCAACCAGTAGCAAACGAAGCAAGAATTAAGTGAGTAGCAAAATCAGAAAATATTTTAGAAAAAAAAAAATTAATTTTTCAATTTCTTGCCAAAAATATATATATAAGTATATATGTATGTGTGTATGTATGTATGTACATATGTGTATGTTTACAGTTATGGATAAAAAATTAGTATTTGCAGTTCTTTTTTTCATTGCTAAAAACAATCGGTTCTCCAAATTCATTTTTAAAAATTTTATCTCGAACTCATCTCGAAATAGGCACATTGAGACAATTTGAAAACCAGCTCAATTAAAATATTGGTTAACAAATTTACATATTTTTTATGAGTTCCATTAAAGGCATCCCTTTAGTTAAAAATGGAAATTCGATTAATTCATTTTAAAGTTGTAGGCAAATTGCTGAAAACAATCCGTTCTTCAAAATTCAATTTCGAAATTTTATCTCGAAATAGGCACATTGAGACAATTTGGAAAACTAGCTTAATTCAATTAACAAATAAAATATTGGTTAACAAATTTACATATTTTTTATGAGTTCCATTAAAGGCATCCCTTTAGTCAAAAATGGAAATTCGATTAATTCATATTAAAGTTGTAGGCAAATTACTGAAAACAATCCGTTCTTCAAAATTCATTTTAAAAATTTTATCTCGAACTCATCTCGAAATAGGCACATTGAGACAATTTGGAAAACTAGCTTAATTCAATTAACAAATAAAATATTGGCTAACAAATTTACATATTTTTTATGAGTTCCATAAAAGGTATCCCTTTAGTCAAAAATGGAAATTCGATTAATTAATTCATTTTAAAGTTGCAGGCAAATTACTATCGTGTTGAAAGCTTGCTTAAGAAAATAAGTGTATTTAGTGGCTTGATAGACACAATTTTTCTTAATTTATCCCCTTCTATTCTTGAAGTTAAATGAGTGTTAATTATCTTTGCCGTTAGAGCTCTAACTCATTGGGCTTGCCACATAAGAATTTGTTTATTTATCTTGTTTAACCCAGAAACAAATTGGTGCTGGAACAAAAATTATTTGAAGTATTTAAGGCTCAAACCGGTGTACAGCTTTTTTTTTTTCAAAACAGTTGAAACTTCTATATGAACATTTTCTATAATTAAAGCAAAAATATAAAATTAAAAAATTAAAAATGAAAAAAATGACTTAAAAGTACAAAAATAATAATTTTTGCTGATATATAATAATATTTCGTCTTCGTATTATCGTTTAAAACCTTTTTTCTTTGTTATACAAGGAATTCATTAAAAGTTCAACTTTACTGTAATCAAAACAAACTCAAACAGTTGGGGTTTAGTTAACTTCGAAAACAGAAAAACATTTGGCGAGTAATGCCCTTTTTCTGCCCTCGAATTTGGCTAGCCCAGCAAATACATACATAGGTATGGTGGGTACCTAATTATGATTTCACTGTACAAGAAACTGTTTTTGTTTTCTGACAATAAATTCATTTTGTAAAGAAAAACCCCGAAAGAAAGGCAACTTCGTTGAAAGAGAATGAGCATTATAGAACTATAGGGTTAGACTTTATCAAAACATTTTGTATAAATCTTTTATAAATTTAAATTGCTTGAACATTAAATTAGTATTCAATCTTTTTTCGCAATAGCGTTAAATATCCCCTTAGTATGGTTACGAACCATTTTCTTTTCTTTATTTGATTTAAGCCAAAATGTTTTCTTTTCATCGCTATTATTTCTTCCACAACAGTACGTTGACATAAAGAAACAATTTTAAGTACTCATACAAACATATGAATGTACATACATACATATATACGTATATTTGTGTTATTTTTTCATGTCTATGCATTTAATCGTCATTTATTTAACAGATTCATTTCGTATAAACTTTCGCTAAGAACAACGACGTATTTACTCACAATAATGCCTTGCATCAACAAACGCTTTCATCATCATATATTGGCCGCCAATTCTCTTTTTATTATTCCGTTTTCCGTGTTACTCCTGCCACCCGTGTCGCCATTATTATTTGTTGACGTTCGTTTCGCTATTGCCGTTACTATTTTTATTTCTTCTCCTCGCTATTGTTGCTTTCAATGTCATGTCAAATTTAGTGCCATTTACGACCGTTCTATGGTCGAATTTGTGTTGAAGTAATACAAAAATATTTAAAAACTTTAAGTAAAACTGTTGGAAGATAAAGCAGCACAAACGAGTTTGGTAAACATTTTAGTATGTAATCTCCACTGTTTTCTGTTTTGTATAAAAAGTGAAGCAATATTGTAAAGCGTGTTTTTTAACTCTCGACTTTAAATTCACCTTAAGCAAACAAAACTAATTTTAATACCAACAAAAGTGCCTTTTTCGGAAATATTATGTCGCTAAAATTTAAACACTATTTTGAAGTCGTCGTAGTACCTACCCGAGATCAGCAATGAGTATTCAAAAAGATGAGTAGATTCGAGTCATACTCATAATTTCTGATACTTATACGCATTCATACTTATTTTAATATCATACTCATACTATTCATATTCAAAGTTTGAAGTACTCATACAACTCATGCTTAACAATACGCCTGATGTTGTTGATTCGACTCTCCTTTACTCAACATTTACAAGAATCACAAAATATGTATGATTCGAGTATGAACACTACAATATTCACTAGAAGGTTGTGTGTTTGCTTTGCTTGCTGTCTTTGTAGTTTTCTTTCTTCTTTTTTATAAATGCAACAACTAAAACCGTAAGTTTTGATGAATGATTTGAATCACTCGAATCACTTATGAGTATTTTAAGTATTTTTCTAAATTTATGAATCTGAATGAGTAGGCGTATGAATTAAACATATTTCGAATGTTATGCGTTGTCAACGTTGTACTCATAATCATTGCAACCTGTACATATAAATCAAGGTTGTAGTGAGTACGAATGAATCAGAGTAGTTGAATTTCAATACTTTTGACTCACTCATACTCAAAATTTCATGAGTACTTATGAGTAGCGAAAAAACGATTCATTGCTGATTTCTGATTCCCAACTAAAGGGCTAATTAAAAGTACGAAAAGTAAAGGCACTTAATGCACGAAAAAGTAAGTAATAATATAACACTTTGGCTGTGATAATAAGTATATTTATTATAAACTAGCTGTACCCTGCGCGCTTTGCTGCACTACAAACTAAAATAAATTTGAAGGAAAGACATTAGACAAATATCCAATTAAGTTTAAATCATTTTATTGATTTTGTTTCCCGTTGTCCAGATGATTCAGACGAACGGGCCTGAGTAGTACGCATTCGATCAAGTGATTCATTGTTCAAGTGATTCATGCGAACGGATCTGTGCGGCATGTACTCGAAGATGCTGATTCTGAGGCTACTAATGCTCTTTTCTTTTCAACACAGGATCAAATGCACAGTTTACGATTTAATTAATTTCGAAGAATTTTCAGTGGCTCCACCTGTCGGAAATTGGTTATACCAACTTAGAAACCTTCGTCGGCTCATGCGCAACAACTTTGCTAAAGATTAAATGCATAGTTTACGATTCCATAAAGTACATTCATTTTTATATATATAGATAATTTAAACTTGAAAAAAAATAAATAAAACAAAAGTCTACGAATTTAATTTTGGTTATATTTTTTCTTATTTGGTGAATTTTTTCACAAATGTTGGTTACAAAATTTTTTTCTTTCCCTTCTATCTTTCCCCCCGCGTCGTTCTTTACACTTTATTTTCTTTGGTTTTATACATCAAGAATCACAGATAGCATACTTGTAGGGGTAACTACTATACGTATGAGTAATATATTTCAAATGCAATTAAATATTAAGTATGTAGTATGTAGCATACGTGGACATGGCCCCTCGCTCATTTGGAATATCAACATAAAAAGTAGCCTATAACTCCTTCCAGACATACAGGAAGATACTGTGAAAATTTCAAGAAAATCGGTTCAGCCGTTTAATCGTCTATAAACTTCAAACATACAAACATACAATCAAACACACATTCATTTTTATATATAAGAAGATGTAACCAATACGAACGAATTTAATACTTCTAAGGTTTTTCAATTATATGTTTTTTCTATTTATATTGCAAACTAAACTTTAAATAGAATGCCAATAAGAATTTATTAGAAATTTGTAACTTAATAACAGATAAATAATTACTTATTTTCAAACTTTTAATTGAGAAATGTAATAACAATAAAAATAAAAAATAATTTTATATATCGGTATCAGAATAGTATTCAATTTATGGGTATAGAATTCGATTCCGATTCGAGTATAGAACTGGATACCATATGGTGTTAGCAATCTATTTCGGAATATATACTTCAATATCACTGTAATTTAAAATAAATAAATTAGAAATAGACAATTTAACTTTCGTGAAAATTTTCAAATAACTTGAACTAACTTCATACCTATTCTAATATTAATGTGTAATTGGTTTGTATATGCAATTTTAATTCTTTTATTTTAATATGACTATAAATATTATTATTGGAGTTTCACAAACAACAGAGAAAATAAGAACAAATTCAGATTATAATTAAAAAACTGCGCTTGAATGAATGTTTTAAATGGAAAATGAATTTTTTCTATTAAAGAAAAAGAAGGAATGTATGGCAGGCTACTGAAAAATTTGTGAACTTTTCGGAGGCGATGCTACAGAAAAATAGTAGCGAAATAATTTTCTTGTTTTCGGTCCAATCTCGTTTTGGTTAAACGACAGCCAAAAAATAAAATACAATTTATGGAATTATCGATGAAAAATTATGATGAAATTACTCATCTCTAGAAGAACTCGCATGAATTATAACAGTGAACAATTTAACGGACCACACTTCCATTTGGAATTCATTGCGAAATCGGACTCAAATTCAACCATTTCTGATGATAATGATTGCCAACATTCGATAACATTATGTGAAAAAGGTGATAGACAAAACGAAATGGAACTTCGCAGACGATGTCAAAGTCAGGAGTGAGTTGAAGAATTAATTAATGACAAATTAATAAATACAGTGAGCGCCATAAATGAGTCAACACCCACTATAATTTTAAATTTTCTATTATGTTCTTAAGTATAAAAAAAGTTCCTTTATCATGAATTGTTGTTTTTGTTTTTAACATTTTATAAGTAACTAGCTGACCCAGCGAACTTCGTCCCGCCCAAAATTGATTTTTTTTTATTGCCCAAAACAGGTCGCATTATGTATTTATTGTAATACACTGCATAAAACAGTTATTAAAAAGCTAACTTACTATAAGTGTGTGTGAATGTACTTATAATCGAAAGCGTTCTAGACAATGAAAATATGCTTTATTTAGGATAAAACAAAAGTCTATGAGTTTAATTTTGGTTATATTTTTTCTTATTTGGTGATTTTTTCACAAATGTTGGTTACAAAATTTTTTTCGTGGCAACACTGTTTCAGAAGAATAAATAAAAAATTAGTCAAACAACAAAAACGCACGATGAGAACAATTGAGAACATTGTTACGCTCTTGGTTTCTTTATCTTTCCCTTCTATCTTTCCTCCCGCGTCGTGAAATATTTTTGAAAAATATTCCAAAATATACCAAAATTCACATTCTTTATACTGTATTTTCTTTGGTTTTCTACATCAGGAATCATAGATAGCATACTTTAGGGGTAACTATGCGTATGAGTAATATATTTCAAATGCAATTAAATATTAAGTATGTAGTATGTAGTATACATGGGCATGGCCCCTCGCTCATTTGGAATATCAACATAAAAAGCCTATAACTCCTTCCAGACATACAGGAAGATACTGTGAAAATTTCAAGAAAATCGGTTCAGCCGTTTAGTCGTCTATAAACTTCAAACATACAAACATACAATCAAACACACACTCATTTTTATATAAGTAATAAAATAAATAAACGTTTTTTTTTTGGAAATTCATTCGACTATTCTCATTTACTTTTCTAGCTATCCTAAGAAAATGAACTATTTCAGTGGTGTTTACTCACTTTTGGCGCTCACTGTATGTATGTCTGTGCTTGCGCAACAGTAATTCAATGCTTAGCTGGTGTTTACTCACTTTTGGCGCTCACTGTATATATAATAAAAAAATAAATTAAGAATTTGTTTTCCAAAAAAATAAAATTATGATGTATCTGCAATAGACGAAAAACTGAAAGCATGCTTGGGAAGTTTTGATTCATCCACATCATCGCCTGGACCTTGAACCTTGCAAACTTTTGTGCATTTAATAAAAGTTTAAAAAAGAAGAAGACTGTCAATAAAACAGACAGACTACTCAAAGAGAATCAAATACAGTCAAACTGCATCATAATGGAACAGTTAAAACCAAAACCTTAATATCAAGTGCAGTATAATTTCTCACAAAGGAATCGCTTTGCTTGCGTATAAATCCGTTCTCTATGCTCTTGAACATGAGCACTTTTACATATGTATGTATACCCAATCATCGCAACACAAAGACAAACAGGAAACGGAAATTATAATGAATGTTTATAATATAATATAATGTAATGATGATGATGTGCATTTAACTACAAAATTAAAATTAGTTGCACACTTCAATATTTAATGGCGTTACTTTTACTACATATGTATTAGAAAGAAAAACTAACTGTTAAATGAATAAGTATACTTACAGACTAACGTAGGGTCCACGCAATGCGGGCATATCACGACGTCGGTTTAATGGGGGCGACAAGGATAATGACAAAAAATCTTGTTGTGCTTTATCCTCATCCACTAGACTGGATGGAGTGCTATAAATGCGAGTTGTTGGCAAATAGCCAATATGCTGGAGGAAGTCATCACGATGTGATAGCTTTGTAGTTGACTGTGACGACGTCAGCGGTGCGTATAGAGGAGAAGGCAAAATCGGAACAGCAGAGGCGACAGAATGTTTGACCGCAGACGACGAAAAACCAATAAAATTGCTATGAAAACCACTACCACCACTCATTAAATGATGATGTAGGGCTGAGTGGGTGCCATGATGGAGATGGTTGTGATGCAAATGTGAGGTATGCTGGGGGTGGTAGTGAGCAAAATGAGGAGTCTGTTGGGATTGCTGTTGCAAGTGGTGGTGGTAGTGGTGGTGATGTGATGAAGTGGCTGGAAAATGTGAAATATAGGAAGCGGCAGAAATGGCTGGTCCACCGAGAGACGTTTGCGATTGACTGTTTACGGGACCAGCAGCTGCAGACGTAGAAACTGCAATAATTTTGTCGTCAAAACTTCTGCGAAATGTAAAGCCTTTGATAGTCGGATAGTTACGGTGTGTTAAGGGCGAAGTGCCAAGATCGATTGAGGCAGCAGGTCCTAGCATTTTGATAGTGTTCAAATAATTTGTTCCTGAGGCTGTTTGTGCTTGCGTACTAACGGCCGTAGAAGTACAAATAGAAGTTAACGTGCCACCGCTTCCTCCACCAGTTGCATACGAAGAAATAGAGACACCAATGGTGGAACTCTGCATCGGACTCAAAGTTTTCGTTTTTCCAGAGCTAGCCATCATATTTAAAGCTGGCGATGTGCGTTCGGCAAATAAAAGTGGGCTACCGCTACCCGTGCTGGTAGCAGAAGCACCATAAATGCAAGATGATGAAGCCAAGCCATTGGTAAGATTCGACGTTATGCCTCCTATAATAGGACTGCAACGACCACCACTGCCGCTGCCACTACCGGGTGTACAACTGTTACTGCTACCATTGTTATTAGTCATTGTATTGTTACTGGAGGTGGTTACAATGCTAGAGGCCAGTATAGCTAAAGAAACTGCATTGGAAACCGGTGGTGGGGATAGTTGTGTTAAAGAGGGCGTCGATGATATTATTGACGATATTCCACTATCACTGCTGCATATAACGGAAGTGCCTACACCGCCTGCTAATACTCCTGCTGATCCAATATTGCCAGAGCTATTATTAAAAACAGCAGAAGCTGTGCTACCATAAACCGTACCCGTATTGGCGCCAGAAAGAACATTATGGGTAGGTGACATCAAATGCGGTGAGGTGGATTGTTTAGTCATGGCAGCCATGACCGACGAATCATGTAAATATGTGGTTCCAAGTCCAAAGCAGGAACTTGTAACCGCCACACTACCATTAAATGCGTTAATACTGTTAACATTTTTATATGTGGTCTCCGGTAAACGGACTGCACCAGCAGCTGCTGCGGCTGCCGTAGACCCACCTGCTATGGTACTCGATGGCAAAACAGGTGCCAGTTTTGTTATTATTATAATAACCTTCTGACCGTTGCACAAATTTCCACTATAATGGTATTGTTGACGTTATTTGTCTTGTTGTCGTTGTTGCTGACTGTCACTGAGAGCGTTTAGAGTTTCCACTAAATTACTAGTTTTGTTTTTATATTAATTTTCGTATTTGTTTTTATATTTTCTAAACAAAACGCCACAATAGGACGAAGAGTAAACGAGCGAGAGAGCTATTACGGTTATCTACTTATTTACCGTTTTTCCACTCATTAAATGTACTCAATCTCTTATTGTTTTCCTTGTTCTTTTCACACAAATAAACGGGGTGGTCCAAGGGATGTTAAACTTTTGGCTCATTGAAGTGTAAGGTTATTTGGATTTTTTTTACAAATATGTGTGTTTTACCGTTACTTATACTTATATGGCAACGAACTTTTTCTGTTAAAACCCCTGCTCTAAAAAATGTTTGCATTTTTCTCATTTTCTTCTTTGAATTTTGAAGAGTTTTTCTTTATATCCGTTTAATACTACGCAGCCATTTTAATTCGTTTTTTTTTGTCTATTTTTACTTTATAAAAATGTATAAGTAGCTTACGTATGTACTATTATGGTGAGAATGTGTTTGTAAAAAACTTGATATTTTTTAGTTTAATTTAATTTTTTCTTATAAAAATATAAAACGGGAACGATTTTCTATTAACTGAAATTCGAATATTGTTATACGTATTGTAGCACTTTTAATTCTTTTTTCGTTTATCTTTTAAAGTTTGAACTTTCTCGAAAATGGAATGAAATTTTTCTTCTTGAATTTTGTTTTTTTTTGGTTCATATCACACTAACTTTGATTCGTTCTTCATTCGTAAGATATTAATAAATAAATTCAATCGAAAAAGAATTATTTATTATAACTTTTTTATATAAAAAATCGATTACTTGTGCTTTAGCATTAACTTAAGATTTCAGTGTTTCATTTTTTATCCAAAAGAAAGGAAAAGAAAGAAAAATAGATATTTTCTTTTCTATGTGTGATTTGCTGTTCCGACCGATAAATTTTCTACGTATTTTCTTAATCCGCACTTCTCTCGTAATGTGTAACATTTTCCAACTTCGTGTTTGGCGAAGTTACCGTTAAACTGTAAATCTATTTGATGTTCACTCTGTTCAATCGCGCATGCTAGTTGGCAATGTTTTGAGTGGAAATTTCTCCGGTTGAGGTTAAGAGTTTAATAAACTCATAATACGTTTTATTTCATCAAAAGCGATATAAAATTAAAACAAAAACAACGTGACAATAATAAAAGAAAACTAAAGAAAACAACAGTAAATATAAACATAACAGTGAATAAACTGTCAAAATTTATTTTCTACATAACTAACTTTTATAGGTTTTCTTATGCAAAGAAATGAACAATGATGGAAGGAGTGTGTATAGGAAATGAAATGTCAGTGTTACTGATACTATTATTGTAATTTTTTTTTTATAAAAAGGGTTTTACAGAATTGCCAGATAAGTGAATAGTGAATGCATAAATAATAATTGAATTTATTTACACTGTTTTTCTATTCCACCATACGTAACGGTGGTAGACGATTCTTGATTATCTTTTTACCATGCTACCCGATATTTTGTTTTTCATATAAAAAGGTAAAACTCTACAAGTGCTGAAATAGAATAACAGTGTACAAAAACAAATCGTGTTTGCAAACAGAGCACAACAAATCTTGGGGAACAACGTATTAACTTCAATTGATTACATATACATTTTTTCTAACGTACTAAAAATTTAAGAAACAAACTTATAAAATGTATGGCGTTCATTTTAAGACTTCATACATAATTACTTTCATTTTTAGTTCCAGTAATTCTTGAAAAATTACCGTTTGGTTTTCTCCGAGAAATTAGCGTGAACAAACCTAATATGACACATATATGCACACATATTTGATATTGACTCTCGTTATAATTATTTTTAACAATTATTACAATATTTTTTGATTCAATATTGGAGGAGAACTACAATCCATATAATAAAACATCTGAGGTAGCTTTTTCAAGTGAAATCTTTTATAACAATACGCGGCCAAATACATCAAAATAACTAAAATACGTCACAGCTATCAAATTCATTGAATTTTTAGAAGCAGTATGTGTGATAAATTAAATAAGAATATTGAAAGTGAAACTGCAGTAGTTCTTTTTTTCATACCATATGTTGCACATCCATTAGAATAAGTATGCATTGATTTATTATATAAATTCGCGGGTTTATATAGACTCTTAGCACACACGAAAGTGGTTATGAATAAAATGAATTTACAAAGCTATCAGGATCCACACAATTGAAGCAACTAGTACTCAGTTCATGCGCTATCGTTCTTATTAAGGAAGCCTAAGATTTTGGGTCCTTAGATAATATTTTGCGAAAACGAGCCCTCTATACATTCGCAGAAACTCAGCTAGGTGGTTCTTTTTGAGCGCTTAATTTCAAATTTATAATTGTTAAAGCTGGATCTGTATCCAGACATCATCACCTTGTTAAAGACTCTCCTAGTACAATAGCGAAGTTTTTGAAGTTCCGCGTTCTACTGGGCTGGCTAGTTCCTCTTACCCAGGTAAGTAAGGGGACAAGCTACTCTGTAACAAGACAACAAAATGTCCGCCAAAGTTCCAACTTGATCATTGATGCCTGGAGTGGAATGACTCCTAAGGTCCCTAAATTCCTGCTCCATAGCCTTATCAAATTTGATGCAGTCGGTTCTTCTCGGAATCCTACAAGGCTTCTGAAAGCCACTAGAGAGATTAATACTGAAAGTTATCAATTGGTGTTCCGAGAAGGAACACTCATCTGGAACCCTAAAATCGCTAATCACAGACTTATCCATGTCAGAGAGCGTAATATCAATTACAGCTTCCCTAAACAGCTTCCTAAAAGTCGGCGTATTACCGACATTACATATATTAAGCCCATTAGGAATAATAAAATTCAAAATCGACTCACACCTAATATTTATGTTCGCACATCCCCATTGGGTGTGATGAGCATTGGCATCACAACCCAAGACGAGACAACATGTTTTTCTCTTCACATGCACCACCAGAACGGCAATGACGTTACCAGAAGGAGCTGCAGCCTCATACGGCATGTACAAAGATGACAGCATTAGTTCGATTCCAACGTCATCTCTGTACGCAACAGTTGTTACGTCACCTGTACAAAAGGTAGGAGTGATTAACAAATCCAACTTAATACTAGCTAAAACGCAGGTTCTTACCTTATCACTTGTGTTGGAAACAAGTAACCTATAATCAGGACAAACGCAGAATTCTATCTCTAAGGATGCAAGGTTCCTGGATAAGAGCGATGTCAACTTCAAGGCGGCGCAGGGTGGCTGGAGGTTGTGTGAGGCTGCTTTGCAGCCTCCTCCTGGTTTTTAGCTTAAACTATGTCCGGATGACGCATCCTTATATGAGCCAACCCACACAACACTATGATGCTCTTTGCCCTTAGCCACTCAAAATAGGACTGATCAATCGCGGGAGTCAGGGAGTTAACAACTTCCTACAAGCTGGTGTTGAATCCGTCGTTCTGTTTCTCAGTAAGTTCGGGTACGCCATTTACCTGTCTACTCAATTTTTTAACACGAAGGTTTAGAGGATGTAGCCGAAGATATGTTTGTAAATGGTATACCATATATATAGTAAAAGTGTGTCGAAGTAAATACACTTCAGTTCATTTAAATAACAACAGTAACAAATTTATATGTTAATGCGAATTTTTAATCAACTAACTAAAGGAAAAAGGTGAAATAATTTTTTGTTTGATATTTTGTTTTATTGTTTATAATTATCCATATTTGTTTTTTATTTTTTAATGTTCCTGCAATTTATTTATTAAAGATTGAAAAAAGCTGTTGGAAAACTGATAGAAAAAATAGTTCATTTAAATAACAACAGCAAAAAAAGATTCGAAAAACATACAAATTATTTACTATATTATTTATTGTAAAGAACAATAATTACCCATTAAGCCAATAATTGCCAATAATTACTTGGTTTGACGTGTTCTCTAACGTTTAGTAATAAATGGTGCCTCCATGGTGCTTTATTACCTCAAATATGCGATTTGGAATGGAATCATAGAGAGTTTTTAGGTAATCAAGGAAATCTCGTCCCAAGCGGTCTCGATTGCATTGATCAACGATGCAACGTCTTCATATTGTTTACCTCCTCCATAAACTTTCCGCGAAAGCCATCCCCAGACGTTTTCCACTATGTTTAAGTCTGGTGAGTAGGGTGGCCTGTCCATCAGCGGCATATTTTGGTCACTTATCCAGGCTTTTACCGCCCTGGCATTGTGTACCGGAGCGTTATCCGGTTGGAAAATCCAATGTAATGGTCCAAAAATGTTACTGCATTCTGGAAAAGCTCGCTCCAGAATGTTTTTGTATTGTTCTGCGTTTAGTTTTGTCTTTTTGAATTCTACTTTAATCTGGCCATGGCATGATATGGCACCCCATACCATAATTCCACCAATACGACTGTGTCGACGGCTTAATATTACTTCCTCTTTTCTAATATCATGGTAATGGGAGTTATACCCGTCAGGACCATCCAGGTTAAATTTTTTTCGTCAGAGAAGACAACCGAGTGCCATTCGGTATTCCACGTCATGTGAACTTTAGCAAAATCCAATCGTTTTTCTTTGTGAATGGCTTTTAATACAGGTATTTTTTTAGTTTCATTCTCTGGATATGCGGAGCATCTACAATAAAGTGTCGAACAGTCGAAATACTTGCGGAAACTCCGGCTTTTGCTTTAGTTTTTGGTTTGGAGTCAGAGGAGTTAGATGCAATTCTTAAAATTGCACGCTTGTCTGTTGACGATGAGATACTTGCTGGTCTTCCCTTCATGTTTTTCCCATAAGAATTCCGATTTTGTATGTAATTGAAGACAACACGCGCACTTCTTCCGATTTTTTCTCCTATTTTTCTAAAAGATTCCGATTTTTTCTGCTATTTTTCTAAAAGATAACTTTTGTTCATAATAAATTAAATTTAATTTAAATTTAAATAAATTAAATTAAATTTTTCCTTTTTCTTCTGATGTTAACGGGTTTCCCCGTCCCAATTTGAAGAACCTTTTATTTTATGAGGTGCAATTTATCAAACTAGTTATAACAGAAAAATCTGCGTAACACAATCGCTCAAGAATATAAAAAACCAGCAAGTGTTGTTATTCATATGAACTATTTTAAAATCACATTTTTTGCCATTTGAGTAGAATTTGTACGATGCAGGCGTAACAGGACATTTTTTATTATTCTTTCGCACATTTTCTTGAACCAGTGTGTCCACCTATTTGAATATGTTAGCACATACAAATCGGGTTTTGTTAGTTTTCTTGAAATGTCAAGCTTTAGCAATTACTATCACTGTTGTTATTTAAATGAACTGAAGTGTACAATGTGAATAATAGAAAACATTTATAATTTATTAATTTAATATTTCTTTACAAAATATTCGTATAATTTTATTCAAACTTTCAAATCCTTTTAAAACATAATTCCAGTATTCAATGCGTTTAAGGTAAAAAACGCTTTTAAATGTACACAAAGCCATAACTTTAATATAAGCAAAGATCAATTTACCGAGTAAAGTAAATAAATTAAGAATTCAACTAAAAAAAAAGAAATAAATTAAATGTGTACTTAAGAACCGCTACTGAAGATATGAACAAAAACATGTAAAATTAAAATGAAAAGAGTCTTTATGCCGCTAAAGAAAATCCTACAGGATTTTCAGTGAATATGGTGGAATCCGATTTGTTTACAAATTTACAGTAGGGCATAGTTGATGCATTGTCATGAGAGACTTTAAGAGCCTCATCGACTGACCGAGAAACAACCAATAATTTTCCATTGAGCGAACTGTCAATTTGAGTGAGCTCGATAGCCTTTTGTTGATTTACGACATAGATATTGTAGTTAACACCATAAACACCAAACAAAACATCAATTTCATGTCTTAATTGTTCCAATGAAATCAATTTTTTGTTGACCGAACTCTCTAGAAGTACGGAACCTTTATTCGATCTACCAAATCGTGGCGACATGTCGGATGATAAGGAGACATTCACCCATTTTAAGATAGGCAATTGTACTTCCTCAGTAGAACAGATGGTAAGTTTAAGATCAATACCCTTGAGATCTACAGATTCACTGATAATAACGCGTTTCTTTCCAGCATCCTTAGCAATGTATTTGCCAAATTCAGATTTAATAGCCGTCTTAATCATTGAATGATATTTAGTCATAACCTTAAGCATTTGATCGACCTCCGTTTTCTTTTGAGCCGGAGCATTCAACTCATAATAGATTAACACTGGATCGGTAGGTATAAGTTGAGCTTTCTTTTTCAGTTTCTGTATACGATTTATTACTTCACGAGCTAAACCTTCCTCCAATAATTCTTCGTTAGGTGTCATGTCCATTAAGACCAAAACTTCATTGTCACTATGTGCTTCAAAGTTTGAACCCATCTGCTCAGAAATGCAATATATTACACGTACTTCATTTAATTCAATACGCTGGCCTTCAACTTCGAAATATCCTTGTGCCAAATATTTTTGAATTTCTTCATCTTTCAGAGCTTTAACGGCTGCCATCACTGATTTAAAATTGCCCTTTAAACGTTGGCCCAAAGACTGCAATTTTAAAATATCACAACTTATCAAGTTTATACGAAATGTGTAATTTATTTTATCTACTAACCTTATGATCCGGTTCAGCCCTTAGGGTTACACCGTATTTTTCCTTATCGGAACTTAAAGTCAATTTTCGAATGTTCAATTCGATTAAAATGAAGTCTTCCAAACTCTTAATAGCATCTAAACATTTTTGGTCCTTGTGAATAACAATGATTTCGGAAACAGGATATTTAACAGGTAGTGTGCGACGATCACGCATAACGCGTCCTAACTCAACCACAGCTTGCATAAGTCCAACAGATTTTTCAATGTCACTTCTAATAAAACTACGATTTGATGTTGGCATAACTTGATAATGAACCGATTCAATATTTTCAGTTGCATTCTTAGGCTGGAATAATACCAAGCGTTTAAAAATATACTCTGCCAAGTATGGTGTAAATGGTGCCATTAGTTTCGACATCGTATAGAGAACATCATAAAGTGTATCCAACGACTGTATACATTCTTCTTTACCGAATTCACCCTTAATACGACGACGATTTAGACGAACATACCTAAAAGCAATAAAGTAAGCAATGAATTGTAATAGTTCATTTTATATACAATTTCGTCAAACTTACCAATTTGTAAGCTGATCGATGAATTTCGTTAGCCGGGGCACAACGGTATACAATCGGTAGCCTTTCATTTCAGTAGCAAAGAACTCTAACAATGATTCCTTGAAAGACAATATCCATATGTCTATTACCGAAGCATTTTCAATGTTTTTGAGGTGGCGCTCCTTGTCATATGTATACTGACTCTTGTTTTGTAGGTCTTCCTTTTCATAACGCACAATGTTTTGCAAAAGGAAACGATAAGCATTATACCATGGAAGGAACACGTCCTTAATAATATCCCTAACACCTTCTTCTTTGAAGCGTAGATTCTCAGCACGTACAACTGGAGAATTAATTAAATATAAACGCAAAGCATCAGCGCCGTATTTCTTGACCACTTCCATTGGGTCAGGATAATTCTTCTTACGTTTAGACATTTTCTGGCCATCGGAAGCCAAAACTAAACCGTTGGCTATCAAATTTTTGAATGGTGCCTTATTGAATAGAGCTGTGGAGATCACAAGTAACGTATAGAACCAACCACGAGTCTGATCAATGCCTTCAGCAATAAAATCGGCTGGGAAATTAGACATAAAGTCCTTTTCATTTTCAAAGGGGAAATGTTGTTGAGCAAAAGGCATACTGCCAGACTCAAACCAACAATCGAACACTGGAGCAATACGACGCAATGGTGGGTTGCCGGGTATGGCAGACGGAATTTCAATAGCATCAACAGTTTCACGATGTAAATCGGTGACACGTTTACCGGATAATTGTTCCAACTCTTTTATGCTGCCAATACAAACCATTTCATCCCCATTAGGCGATCTCCAAATGGGTATGGGTGTACCCCAGTAACGATTACGACTAATGGCCCAATCACGTGCTTCCTTCAACCAGTTACCAAACCGTTTTTCTTTCACAAAATCAGGAACCCAATAAGTCTGTGAACTGCAAGCCAATAAGTTCTTCGACATGTGTTCAACCCGTACAAACCATGAGGGTACAGCCTTATATATTAAAGGTGTATCAGAACGCCAGCAAAACGGATAACTATGTTTTACTTGTCCACAGGATACCAGATTACCGCTATTCTTCAGATATGCTATAATTTGCTTATCGGCATCTTTAACGAAAAGACCCTTGAAATGAGTGACTTCATCAGTAAAACGGCCGGCATCATCCAAAGGACAAATAACTGCACTGGATTTCGTTATAATACCAGCTTGCAAGCATACGCGGTAATCGTCTTCTCCAAAATATGGCGCATTGTGTACAATTCCAGTACCAGAATCTTCCGTAACGTAAGCATCGACTAAAACACGAAAAGCTTTAACTTCATGTCCACGCTCTGCGAAGTATGGGAACAAAGGCTTGTAATGTGCGCCACCTAATGTTTTACCCTCAAACTTTTCCTCTATTTTATACTCATTCTCCGACTTGTATACGTAACTCAAGCGACTTTCGGCGAGAATGTAAAAACGACCAGTTTTAACATCGGTTATCTGAAAATAATATGTATGTTTGTTATGTTCTTTAATTGTTCATTATTTTGTATTTGTATTCATACACAATTTCACTAAAGTTTAAATTTTGTACTGTAGGTGCATACATATATAAATGAAATATCTTTTAACAGAAAAACTTGATTATGCAATTCTTGGAAGAGAAAATAATATGAAAAAATAAATAGATAGAAATTGATTCAAAGTTTTATATTAATACACATATTGTAACGTATTAATACGGCAGTCGAATTTAAGACCACCGTCACCATTTCTCGAATTTGAAAATCATTTGGTATATACATACCACTAACCGGGACTATATTATATTAGAAAGCGTTTGGGCTACAATTCCTATATATATATGTATATCCACCAAATCTAAATTCTTCACACTATCCAGCATACTGTCCAGCATTGTTAACATAAAACAATTTTTTTTATCAATATACAAAATCATTCGAGGAGTACCAGTCAATCTGCTCCACTTACTAACGTGTGTGGTATAAATTTGAATGGATGGGATTCATATTCCGGTTAGTTCTAGTTAGTATAGAATATAATATTACATTAGAGTGTAAAGCAGTATCAACAGATTTGACTAGTCTGTAGGTATATTAAGATCATTATAACAATGAAGGACTAATGGTCATTATCAGACGAAAAGAATTATAAATATAAATACCATTCAATAATTAATAATTTATGCAAAAACTTACCTTCACATACATCATATTGGGATTAACACAACACGCATAATTTGATGGCAAAGTCCATGGAGTAGTTGTCCATACCAAGAAATAGGTATTGTCGTTGCCCACTGCTTCCAAGGCTACTACCACACAGGGATCAACAACTTCTTTATAATTTTGTCCAGACTCAAAATTTGACAAAGCTGTTGTACAAGCCGTTGAGTAAGGCATGACCTTAACACCTTGATACACAAGACCTTTATCGTATAGCTGTTTGAATACCCACCAAATAGATTCCATATACCAGGGATATAAGGTCTTATAATCGTTTTTAAAATCAATCCATCTACCCATACGTGTTACGATGTCCTCCCAATCGTTAGCGTAACGCATTACAATTTTACGACACTCGGCATTATAGGCTGCAATACCCATTTTGGCTACATCTTCAGGTCCTCGTATATTTAACAATTTATCAATTTCAAATTCTACTGGTAATCCATGACAATCCCAACCAAAACGGCGATCCACATGGTAACCCTGTTGATAGGCATAACGTGTGACAATATCTTTAATAGTACCGGCTAATATGTGACCATAATGTGGTAAACCGGTAGCAAATGGTGGGCCATCATAGAAGGTATACCTAGAAAATTTGCAAAGAATTTCTCTTATCGACTCACACACACTCTCTCAATATATGACACAAAGTTTAGCCTGTCTCTTTGAAATCATGATGCAATTTCTTTCGACAATTTGTAACATATAATTTGAATCACTTACTTTGGTTTTCCTTTTGATAGCTGCATGCATTTTTCAAAAATTTTGTTTTCCTTCCATTCATTTAAAATATGATCTTCTTCATTCGGAAATGATATAGTTTCAGGGATGCGACATACATCCTCCCTAGAAAGCTTAGCTGGAGCGCTGCTTTTTTCTGCCACCATTTTTCAGATTGACTTCTTATAACTAAAAAATTATAAATTTTAAACAAATTCTTCACTTTAATAAATTTATGTTTTAAAACCTTTTTGTTATTTATTATTCGCAAAACTGACAAAAATTTGGAGCTAAAAACAAGCAACGTGCACAAATCCCAATAAATTGCAATATTGTTCCGTGGAAAAGAGAATAATAGAATGACAACTGAAATATTTGACAATAAACAGGGTGATTGAATTTTTAGTTATTCTTATTAGTTCAATTTCAGTTTTAAATACTTTTATACAAATTACTGTGTTCTGAAGCACCTTGTCAAATAAGCGATTGTTTACCAACACTGTTATTAATTTTTACAGATACGATATAACATATTTGATTGAAATGTCAAAAATTTGTCATCAATATTTACGGGAGTTGAGAAAATAAATATGTTTTACGAAAAAATGTAAAGTTTTCGGTTTCAATTGTAAAAAAATAAATAACTAAATACAAAAAATTTAAGCACAATCTGTTGTCTTTACTAAAAGACAAAAGGTTTTAAAGTTCAGTTGTGTTTTTGTGGAGAGAAAAAGTATAAAAAATTTTTTTAGGTGGGGCCAATTGCCAGACAGACAGCCAATTTGCGTTTACAATTGAAACTTCCGCAAGTAGTCTTTTTTTGGAACAACGATATTTTATGGAAAATTGTTGAAGCTCATTATTTCAATATAAATTTATAATGGCTAGACCTATATATCCAAATCAGCAAAAGATTGCTGAGAAATTAATAATTTTGAATGATCGAGGCTTGGGTATTTTGACCAGAGTCTACAATATAAAAAAAGCTTGTGGTGATACAAAATCAAAGCCGGGCTTTCTATCGGAAAAATCTTTGGAATCTTCAATTAAGTTTATAGTCAAAAGATTTCCTAACATTGATGTCAAAGGCTTAAATGCTATTGTTAATATTAAAGCGGAAATAACAAAATCATTATCATTGTATTACCATACGTTTGTGGATTTGCTAGATTTTAAGGATAATGTGTGTGAACTGCTCACTACAATGGATGCTTGCCAAATACATTTAGATATAACATTAAACTTTGAACTTACTAAAAATTATCTCGATTTGGTCGTTACATATGTATCACTAATGATACTCTTATCGAGAGTGGAGGATCGCAAAGCCGTGTTGGGTCTTTATAATGCGGCTTATGAATTGCAAAATAACCAATCTGAGGCCGGATTCCCTCGATTGGGTCAAATGATTTTAGATTATGAAGTTCCCCTCAAAAAGCTTTCCGAGGAATTTATACCACATCAACGTTTGCTTACAAATGCATTGCGTTCATTGACTACCATTTATCCACTGCGTAATCTACCGGCTGACAAATGGCGTGAAATGCAGAAATTGAGTTTGGTTGGCAATCCAGCTATACTTCTTAAAGCGGTACGCACCGATACTATGTCTTGTGAATATCTTTCTTTAGAAGCAATGGATCGTTGGATTATTTTTGGTCTTCTTTTAAATCATCAAATGTTAGCCCAATACCCGGATGTTAATAAAATCTGGCTGTCAGCCCTGGAATCCAGTTGGGTTATTGCTTTATTTCGCGATGAAGTTCTGCAAATACATCAATATATTCAGACATTCTTTGATGGTATTAAGGGTTATAGCAAACGCATCACTGAAGTTAAAGAGACATACTCTAATGCGGTTCATAAAGCCGCATTAATGCATCGTGAACGTCGTAAGTTTTTACGTACTGCATTAAAGGAATTGGCTTTGATTATGACCGATCAACCTGGTTTGTTGGGACCAAAAGCAATTTTTATATTCATTGGTTTGTGTCTAGCAAGAGATGAGATTTTATGGTTATTAAGGCATAACGATAACCCTCCACTCCTAAAGAATAAAGGTAAGCTTATAAAAATAGTAAAGGAATACTAAGAAACTTTATGGTATCAGTTGCTAGTTCCTGTTTCAAGTCTTTTAAATGAAAAAGTTTACTTTTGAACATTTTATATGTTTTCCATTTGTTAAGGTTCTTTGCATTTGATGTAAATAAATTTATTTTAATTATCATTTCGAACAATTCTAGGTAAAAGTAATGAAGACCTTGTTGATCGTCAATTGCCTGAACTGCTGTTCCATATGGAGGAATTGCGTGCCTTAGTACGTAAATATAGCCAAGTCATGCAGCGTTATTATGTACAATATCTCTCGGGCTTCGATTCTACTGATCTAAATATACGCATGCAAAGTTTGCAAATGTGCCCTGAAGATGAAAGTATAATATTCTCTTCTCTTTATAATACAGCATCCAGTTTGACGGTGAAGCAAGTCGAAGAAAATGAATTGTTTGATTTTAGAGCGTTCCGTTTAGACTGGTTCCGTTTGCAAACATACATGAGTGTTAGTAAAGCCGTTTTACGTATACAAGAACATATTGAATTGGCTCGCCTATTGGATTCTATGGTTTTTCATACGCGCGTAGTCGACAATTTGGATGAAATTCTTGTGGAAACATCTGACTTGAGCATTTTTTGTTTCTACAGTAAAATGTTTGACGATCAATTTCATATGTGTCTCGAATTTCCAGCTCAAAATCGTTACATTATAGCTTTCCCTCTTATTTGTTCACATTTTCAAAATTGTACTCATGAAATGTGTCCAGAGGAAAGACATCATCTACGTGAGAGATCTTTGAGTGTGGTCAATATATTCTTAGAAGAAATGGCAAAAGAGGCAAAAAATATTATAACTGCCATTTGTGATGAGCAGTGCACAATGGCCGATGCTTTGTTGCCGAAGCATTGCGCCAAAATATTATCGCTGCAATCGGCTCGCAAGAAAAAAGATAAATCCAAAAAGCAATTCGATGATATACGCAAGCCCGGCGAAGAGTCTTACCGCAAAACTCGTGAAGATCTAACGACTATGGATAAATTACACATGGCTCTAACAGAGCTATGTTTTGCCATTAATTATTGCCCAACAGTAAACGTATGGGAATTTGCATTTGCACCACGTGAATATTTATGCCAGAATTTAGAGCACCGTTTTTCACGTGACTTGGTAGGCATGGTGATGTTTAATCAGGAAACTATGGAAATTGCCAAACCTTCAGAGCTGTTGGCATCCGTAAGGGCTTATATGAATGTTTTGCAAACAGTAGAGAACTACGTTCACATCGATATGACTCGTGTTTTTAACAATTGTTTACTGCAACAGACACAGGCTTTAGACTCGCATGGCGAAAAAACTATAGCTGCTCTGTATAATACTTGGTAAATTGTATGATTGCACGATGATTACCATCTCCATTAATGTTTTGCTTTCAGGTACACAGAAGTTTTGTTACGACGCGTTTCAGCTGGCAATATTGTATTTAGCAACAATCAAAAGGCGTTTGTACCAATTTCGCCTGAAGGCTGGGTTCCATTTAATCCACAAGAATTTTCTGATCTCAATGAATTGAGAGCCTTGGGAGAGTTGGTGGGCCCGTATGGTATTAAATCGTTAAATGAAACTCTAATGTGGCATATAGCCAATCAAGTTCAAGAGTTAAAGTCGTTAGTTGGTGTCAATAAAGAAGTTTTAATAACTTTACGCACCAGTTTCGATAAGCCGGAAGTAATGAAAGAACAATTTAAACGATTGCAGGATGTCGATCGTGTTCTACAGAGAATGACTATTATTGGCGTCATATTATGTTTCCGGAATTTAGTGCACGAAGCATTAGTGGATGTTTTGGAGAAACGCATACCGTTTTTGTTGAGTTCTGTAAAAGATTTTCAAGAGCACTTGCCAGGTGGTGATCAAATACGTGTAGCTTCCGAGATGGCTGCTGCAGCTGGACTTATGTGCAAAGTAGATCCAACTTTAGCAGCGACTTTGAAATCTAAGAAGCCAGAATTTGATGAAGGCGAACATTTGACTGCTTGCCTGTTAATGGTCTTTGTTGCGGTTTCTATACCCAAATTGGCGCGTAATGACAATTCATTCTATCGTGCTACTATTGATGGTCATTCCAATAATACACATTGCATGTCAGTAGCAATTAATAATATATTTGGCGCCCTCTTCACCATATGCGGTCAAAATGATATAGAAGACCGTATGAAGGAGTTTTTGGCATTGGCCAGTTCGTCGCTTTTAAGATTGGGACAAGAGTCGGACAGAGAGGCCACTCGTAATAGAGAATCTATTTATTTGCTATTGGATGAAATTGTTAAACAATCACCATTTCTGACAATGGATTTACTGGAGTCGTGCTTCCCATACGTTCTGATTCGTAATGCCTATCACGCTGTCTACAAACAGGAGCAAATAATGGGCCTTTAGGTTACGAGTAATAAGTGTTAGTATTGAAATAAATAAGACATTTAATAATCATTTTTATAGTATTTAGAGTAAGTAAGTTAATCGCTAATACATATAATCACTATGCATTTTAAAACGGGAAGATAATTGGATGACAAACATTAATTTCCTTTATTTATTCACACTTTACTTTTTTTTTTACTAAAAAAAACAAAAATAATAAATTTTTTTACACAAAAACATGATTTATTTCATATGAAGCTCTGTTTCTAATTAATCTATTTACATATTTATAAGAATATAAATTAAAAGTATTACATTAATCGTAGTCTAAAATAAAAGCCTAAAAGAATTGAACAAGTACGTCTATGAACACAATTTGAAACAACCTTTTGAATAAATTATGATTCTTTTCTATGCAATAAAGATTATTTTCTTGTTTTTTTATATCAAAAATAATAATAAATAAAACACAAATTGAGTTATAAAAATTTTCGGGAAGATGTAATCGAATGAAATGTCAGCAGTGAATCAATCAAACTTAATTTCATAACTTTAACTAACTACTAGTGACTTTAAAATTTGACTTGTTAACTTTATGAGTTGTTTTTATTATTAAAAATATATTGCTTCTATGTAATGAGTTTGCAGGTAATATGTATTTTAGGTTTTGTTGAAATATGACTGATAAATAATACCCAATGATGAAGTGGCAAATAGGACGAAATAACTCCACCATGTGGCAAACCCCAAAAATCCTTTGTACACTTCGGTTGTGAAGACCTAGAAACGTAAATAAAAATTTTAAATAACAAATTCCAAAGCAATGTGAAAGTTAAATAAGAAATAATTACATTTTTTAAATTCATAATAGAGTTTTGTAAGTTTTGGGCAGACTCTAGAATATTAAAATCACTTTCTGCTTCTTCACCCAGCGAAGGCATACCACTGCCTTCAGCAAAGTCTTGCACAGAGGCAACAGGTGGTTCTAATTCAGCCGAACATTCATGTTGTAAAACAGATTCAGTAAAAATGCCAGTCCAGCTATAAGCGCCTAAACTCTTATACATTAAGGTTAGATACAAGCATAAAATCAAAGGAGCAACAAATTGTAAAGTCACCACGCACAGATAATAAAATATGGAAGATATCTAGAAAAAAATATATTCAAATAAAAATGTTTGTTAATTACAGTATTAAAAGATTTTAAACTAATTGTTTTTAGGACTTACCTTCTTTTGGTATTCAAAATTTGTAATACGACCGGCTTCTTTGCGTAAATCCATAATTTTGTCATGAGCTATATTGAGATATGATTGCAGATAGATGGGCATTAAGGCAAATCTAAGTATTACTACAAATACTACCAACAGTAAACGTAGACTCTCGAATATATGTGGTTTCAACCTATAAAGTTTAAATAAAAGTTAATATGGAAGCATACATATATTTTTTGGCAAAATTATGCTTACAAAGGCTGATCCATTCCTTGAAATACTCTTACAGTTAAGTAGTCCCTACTTATAGGTCTAATCCACAAAATTACCAATATAAATGGTAAAACGAAACTAATGTTCAATAAGATTTGATAAAACCTTCTTTCGCGGCAATATCTTAACGAGTCCCAATGCATTTTAGCCATACGTAGACCTGGAAAAGTGAATAACGATCCTAAAACACCACATCCCATAGCCATAAAGAATTTGACAACAATTTTTGATGCCGGACCACTGAAATATATATTAAAATTAAATTTAATGGCACACAATACCTAACATTAAAACAAATTTTCAACTTACGATGATTGTAATCCTTGTTCATTTAAGAACTTGGAAGCACTTGCATTGAAACTTGCATAAGCATCTTCTAAACCAGTCTCCAATATACTCTCATCGATTATCAACACTATCATGGCAATTAGAAGATATACAAGGCATGCAACAATTACCATTGAACGTTCGCCAATAGATTCTTCACTTTGAAAGTATAAAACCGTTAACGAAGACAGTAGTTTACTGAAATATGTATGTATAAAAACACAAGATTTGTAATCAAATTGATAACAGTTTTGTCAAGTTAAAACAACTTACATGGCGAAGAATATTACCAGCAGACACCACACCATGCTTAGGTTGACCTCATTCTTAAGAGGAATGAAATAATGATAAACCTAACAAAAACAAAACAAAAAACAAAGATAAATTAATTATTGTCTAATTAACATATGTATGATGGTATTTTGTAAAAATTAAGAACTAAATGTTACCTCTGAAATTATATAAACAATGGCAGCGTAAATGCTAAAATCAACTAGCCACTGATATTCGGTGAAGTATCTTAAATAAATCACATCTTTCGCCACTACCGGCGTAGTCTCCAATTCAACATCTATATTGCGCGGTATATGGAATTGTCCTTCTTTCGGATTGATTGTACCATTCTGATATTTACCGCTTTTATGGCCACCTTTATGCGGTTTCTCTTTGGGCACACCAGCCTTCGTCCTAAGCACATCATCGGTGGGGTGTAGATAACGATATAGGCCGGTCGAACATAATATCCATTTTGCAAATGAAAAATGCGGATTCAGTTTTTGTATAACACTGACCATAATCAGTGTTATTACAAGTTGTGCTCCTAAGATCGCCTGTAATGGTAGTCATATGTATATAAATTTAAAATTTGCCCCGTGAATTTTCAGGTCAAAATCTATTTTTGGTAATTATTCAAATGCTCTCACATACACACATTTTCCAAAAAAATTAAAAATAAATTTTGTGGTCATTCCTCCAATAACTTACCATTTCTTTACTATTCGATATCTTTGTTAAATGCTTTTAATTGTGTGTGTTTAATTTAAACTATGATTAATTAATACATGACTTCTTTTAACTTATAAATTAAGATTTTTATTTAATTGAAAACGGAAATAGTCTCGTTAAATATACAAACGTAGAAAATTCACTTCATTTGAAATATTTGGAACAGCTGTGCCAGCTGTGTTACTAAAATTAGTTTGACAGTTTTGTATGTGCGTCAGACGTTGTTCGTTAGATGTTGCCAGTGTTGGTAAAACGATTTATTTTATAGGTTGAAACGGAAAAAGAATGTTCAAATTATTAAGTTAAGAACGTTTATTTTTGTGGAAGGAACATAAACGAATTTTTCACCAATGTTGGCAGGAAGAAACTTTAGCATTGCCTTTGAACGTGTTGCTAATGCATTAATAGTTGAAAAGCGCAAGACATAAAAAATGTGTTACTCTGCTTGAAAACGTGGCCCAAGGGATTTGCACTGGAAGGGAAGGAATCCATGTAAACAAGATAAAGTTTCTGACTGTGGCCAACGTGGCGACCACCAGGATGATCCTTGTCTGGCTGTATTTAAGTTGACACGCAGCCTCCTCGTGATCCCTCCTGGATTGCATTCTAGTACCCGCTAGATGTTTACTAATGCGTGCAGCGAAGTCCAATCCCCTGGACGTTAAATTTGTGTTGTGTGCAGGCCTTGTAACCCACCACGTAAAAATTATATCCAATGAAAACCACAAATTTTTTTACAATGGGTCAAATCGACCTCCGGATACTGTACTTGTCTCAATTGACAAGTACACGTCCTCTAACTTAATCTAAAAACCAGAAAAACAGGATCTAAAAAGATCCCCTCTAAAGTTGACGACCACAGCAAACGTTTTAAAGACAACGATTTAAGAATAGGCTCCGCACCCTTCACAGGGTAGGCGCTTCCACCCAACTGGCATATGCCCTCATGAAATGTAGGACGGACATCACTGCCATTCAGGAAATGCGATGCCACAATCCGCATCTACAACATCAGCCTTATTTTTGCTCACGCCATGACCGAAGAAAAGGACGATGTGGTTAAAGATGCCTTCTACGCTAAACTCGAGGACGTATATGACAAGTGCCCGGCTAAAGACGCCAAAATCGTTCTCGGAGATTTTAATGCGAAGGTCGGGTGGGAAGGTATCTCTGGCCTCACTGTCGTACAGTTCAGCCTCCACGCGAACACTACCTCTAATGGTTGAGGCTGATTGATTTCGCCGCTGCGCGTAACATGATAGTATGTAGCACCAAGTTACAGCATCTCGACATTCATAAGGCCACTTGGATATCCCCCGATCGATAAAGATCCAATCAGATTGATCATATTGTGATTGAAGTATAGCACGTATCCAGTGTACTAGATGTGCGTACATTCAGAGGTCTAAACATCGACCAAGTTTCGATTGCTCATTAGCTCGAGGTCTGCGCGCTCTAGTGCATCGCGAAAGCTGGACGTTAAGAAGTTGCGATCACAAAGGACAGCTGAGGCGTTCTCCGCTCAACTCTCGAATAAGCTCCGTCATTGCCCATCTAATCTCAGCGACATTGGTGGACAGTGTGCCAACATCGGCAACATCTCATGTGCGCACTACTGCGGAAGCAGTCCCTGGTTTCGAGCGCCCACCCTAACGAAATCAATGGTATGATGAGGAGTGTCGCGAGGCAGCTGCAGCGAAAAACGCCGCATACAAGAAAATTCTACAATCAGCCGCTACGCGAGCCATTGCTGAGAGCTATAGAGAGAGGAGAAGGGATGAAAGACGCCTTTCCAGACACAAGAAACGGGAGCAGGAAAGGCGTGAGCAAGTCGAGATGTAAGAATGACGCTCGAAAATTCTATCAAAAGGTTAGGCGTCTAAGCGAGGATTATAAGCCCGGAGCATCTTCATGCAAAGATGAGAATGGAAACTTGGTAACAGATTTGCAGGGGGTGCTGAGGTTGTGGAGGAAACACTTCTCTACCCTGCTACAAGGTGATGACGACACTAATACCACCTTTAGAGATGATGTTCCGAACCCGATCGATGATGCCGGCGTGGAGATTCCGCCGCCTAGGCGAGTCCTGATGGCCTCCCCGCAGAATTGTTTAAGACCGGATGTAATGAGTTGGTAGGGCGTATGCACCAGCTTATTTACAAAATATGGCTAGAGGAAAGTATGCCCAATGATTGGAACCTCAGAGTCCTCTGTCCTGTCCTGAAAAAGGGGGACCATACGAAATACGCCAACTACAAGGATATAAGCCCTCTCCCTATCGCATATAAGGTCCTTAAAGGCGTATTGTGGGAACGACGGAAACCACTCGTCAAAACACTGATTGGACCTTATCAATTCGGCTTCAGACCTGGTAAGTCCACCATCGACCAGATCTTCACGCTACGCCAAATCCTGAAAAAGACCCACGAAAAACAAAATCTACACACACCATTTTTTTGTCGACTATAAGGCAGCCTTCGATAGCCCCATAAGGGATCGTGTTTTTGCCGCAAAGTCTCAGCTCGGTATAGCTGCGAAGCTGATAGGCTATGCAGGATGACGTTGAGCAATTCCTGCAGCTCCGTCAAGATAGGAACGGATCTCTCCAAACCTTTTGATACCGTGCGAGGTTTCAGACAAGGCGATCCGTTATCATGCGACCTCTTCAACTTTGTCATGGAAATAATTCTGCGAAAGACGATAGTGCATCGCAATGGCACTATTTTTCAAAAAAGCGTCCAATTGCTTGCGTATGCTGACAACATTGACATCATAGGGCGCACCAAGCGAGATCTTACTGCTGCCTTTAGTGCTATTGAACGAGATTCTAATAAGATGGGTCTGGCAGTAAATGAGGACAAAACAAAGTATATGTAATCGACAAGTAGAGACGCGCGGCGTATTGACTATCAGATTACCGCCAATAACTATACTTTTGATATAGTTAAGGAATGTATTTATCTTGGCCACCGTTACCACCAAAAATGACGTCATTTGGGAGATCAAACGCAGTCTCACTCTTGCCAACAGGTGCTACTATGGTCTCTATAGGCAATTGAGTAGAAGAAACCTCTATCGTACGACAAAATTAATACTCTACAAGATGCTCATCCTACCCGTGGTAGGATTTCCGCATCCGATCCAACAGTGAGCTGTATGAGCTCCTCAACGACATAGACGTTGTGCAGCGTATTAATACCCAGCGGCTACGCTGGCTCGACCATGTATTTCGAATGGAGGAGGATGCTCCGGCAAGACGGGTATTTGATGTGGGGATCTGCGGAAGTCCTGATGGAAGTTGGTGAAGAAGACGACCTTGTATGCGTTGGAAGAACCAAATCGAGGAAGCTCTGTCATCGATTGGTGTGATTAACTGGCGTAGGCGCGCAAGAAGCAGAGGCTCTATGAATGCAACAAATGCAATACGTAATTCAAGGCCAAACATATTAATTCAATACTGCGGGATCAATTATGATGCGGGAGATTCAACATAAGGCCAATGCATAACTAATGATTGACCAAGGAAAAAATCCACGGAGCAGTTGTCACAAAGGGAGACGACAGGATTAATACTGTTACGAAAATGGATATTGTGTAACATCGTTTAGCATTAAAATGATAAACAAAAGCTTAAAAAACAACAAAAAAAAACCATATACCAACAACAGCAGTATAAGAGAAAAAAGGGGATTGACAAGTAAGCAAGAAGGCAAGAACACTCAACGTAAACAAAATACACAAACAACAATGAAACAACGATAGAGATCTCGAGAAAACGAAGACACGAACGTTCGACTTCAAGAACATTCATTAGACTGTCTACGTGGGTATATAAAAATGCAAGAGCAGGTAACGAGTAGTAAGAATTCAGTCAGTCTTGCTGGAAGACGCGTTGCGTGTGAAGAGAACAGTAGCGGTTTGAAGATCTCCGTTATAAAGATCTATTGAATAATTGTTATTGTTTACGCTAAAGAGTGAAAAGAATAACAAATAAAGCAATTGTTGTTGTTTGCATCAAGTTGTAAACAGTGGCACACAGAAATGTGCGAACAATAAAGAAATTAATTAAACCTAAATACAAATTAATTTTTATATTAAAGGTAAAAACGTAACAATATCATATTAATTAATATATGTATTTAAATGAGAACAATAATTGTAAAATATTAACAATGAAATTTATTTTTTCGGTTTTTTATGGGCGGAAGTCGATTGGACAACGAAAACAATTTTCATATCGAGCAGAAGTCTTTGACCGACATTCAAAAATTGTTTATAATTGTTTATGCTTTGTTGTCGTAATGGATGAATCACAGGTGTTGACCATTTAAAATTTTCAGAACTCAAAGATAAAATATCATTGCCCATATTTTTTAAAATTTAACAATGAAAGTGAAAACTAAATATAGAAATTAATTGCAGAAGACAGACAGATCTGTTTAAAAATGCTGTTGCCAAAACGTGCGATTAAAAGCAAACCCTTTAGGTTTGGTCGAACAAAGTTATATATGTATAGCATAGCGATTAGGAAATTATATTTTAGACAAACCCTTCTGTTGGGTTGTCTATATACAGTGTGTGACACAAATGTGTAAATGATGTCCTGATATTTACACTTTGTGACAAAATATTTTAGGTACAAAGTATATTAACAAAAGTTTTGTAGTTTTGAAACCAATATTTATTTACGATTTTTTTAACTAACCAAATAAAACGTAAACTAATTTATTCTTCAGAAATATAAAAAAATAAATTTTAATTCATTTACACACTTTTGTCGCGAGTTATTAAAATCACAATTTTAGTACTTCGTATATCCTCCTTTGGAATCTATAACTGCCTGAATTCTGAAAGACATACTCTTTACCAGTTTTCGACATTCTTCTTGTGTTATCGATGACCACATGTAATGACAGCGCTGCCAGAGTTCGGTTGTACTTTTAAAGCTGTGTTGGTAATTATAAACCCGACGTTTAAGTATTCCCCATAAATTTTCAATCGGGTTTAAATCCGGTGACTGTGGAGGCCAGTCCAATAAAGATATTTTGGCAGTTTCGAAAAACTTAAGGGTTTTTTTAGCCTTGTGCTTAGGGACGTTATCTTGTTGCATGACAGAGTTTTCAACATTTCGACCCCAAGCAGTTAGACTATCCACATACGATGACTTTATAATGTCGATATACATTTCATATTTCCAACTATTTTATGAAGTTTTCCTACTCCTTGCACACAAAAACATCCCCAAAAAAGCAATTTTCATAGTTGGTATAACCAAAATTTCATAGTTGGTATAACATCGCGGTCCGTCAAAGGTGCATTTGGCTTCCTATAAACATATTTAGGCCCATCGGGACCAAAAAGATTTATTTTGGACTCATCTGTCCATATTACTTTTTCCCAGTCATCCATAGTCCAGTTTTGATATTTTTTTGCAAATGCTAACCTAAGTGATTTGTGTCTTTCGGTTAAACGTGGGTTTTTAATCCTTTTTCTTGCATGAAAACCACATTTATTTATTTCTCTAAGAGCCGTTCTCTTAGATATTTCAATTTGGTAGCATGAAGACAACTTTTGCTGCACTTCACGAGGACCATTAGCTTCTGCTGATGCAACTAAACGTTGTACTGTGCGTCTATCCCTAAGCGAAAGGATTGAATTGCGTCCCAAACGTGGTGCTGAGAAAGTCAAACCGCTCCTTTTTGCTATATTTCCTACAGTTTTAAATGAGAAATTTGAGAAATTTTTCTGTAGGAGAGACCATTTTTTAGCTCATCTATGACACATTTTTCGACTTCGTTGCTAATCTTCTTCATGATTAAAAAATCCTTGTGAAATAATAAATAATTAGGTTTATGATTAAAAATATGATCTTATTTAATACTTAAAACACATTGACATACTTTCACCAACGAAATTGTTTAAATAAAGATTTTTTAAATATTAAAAACGTGTTATTTTTTAAATTTTTTCCAGCGAATCAGAATAGTGTAAATCAGTTTTTAACTTTTTGATCTCGTGGTATCAAAGTACCGTTACTCCACATGACGATTTTTGGTATTGCCATATTTCACAAGAGCTGATCTTTACATTGAGTAAACAAAAGTTACCATATGCATAACAGTTAAGACAAAAATTAAAAATATGGATATTTAAAAATTCATTTACACATTTATGTCACACACTGTACAGTGGACAGCAAAAGTCTTAGTACGGTAATATATTTTGCCAGAAAATATCCCCACAGGCTTAATACTCCTGCACGAAGTCCCGATATGACTTAAAGAGAGTATTTAGGAGATCATTTGAAAGAACGGTTACGTAATAGCTAAACTTCAAACAAAAGTCAACTGAAAAACTTGCTCATGGTGCCATCAGAAAACACTAAACAAAACTTGTCCATTCAATTTCAAATGGGTTAAATGGAGTGCTTGACCTTAAGGGATATTCTACTAAATACAAGGGATAACATTTTCATATATTAGGCCTTTGAATTTTAAATTTACTCAGGGTTCTCCTTGGGAGTACCTAAGCAGTCATTTGAAACTTTTCCTTATTTTTCTCTTGTTTTATGAAAATTGTTTGTTTTATAATAAAACAGAAATAAATTAATAAAATAAATGTAAACAAAAATTTTTATATCAACTTTTGCATACATATTTTACATACATCTTCTTCTTCCTATATATAAAAATGAATGTTGTTTATTTGTTTGTGGGTTTGTTTGAAGTCTATAGACGGCTAAACGGCTGAACCGAAATTGAAATTTTCACAGTATCATCCTGTATGTCTGGAAGGAGTTATAGGCTAAAAAATAAAAATAAAATAAATAAAAAAAGTATGAGCGTTATTGTCTAACAAAATATTACGTATACGTCACCCGTCAGCTCTATGTAATCTATATATACTACATATATAAAAATTAATGTTTGTTTGTATGTAATTAATAGAATTGTAAACTATGCATTTGATCATGTTATGATCTTCAGGAAAGTTGTTGCTCATGAGCCCGGGAAGGTTTCTCAATTGGTATGACCAATATCCGACAGGTGGCGTCACTGAAAATTACTAAAAATGAATTAAATCCTAAACTGTTCATTTAATCACGTTATGATCTTTAGCAAAATTGTTGCGCATGAGACGACGAAGGTTTATAAGTTGGTATGACCAATTTAAGACAGGTGGCGTCACTGAAAATTACTAAAAATGAATTAAATCCTAAACTGTTCATTTAATCACGTTATGATCTTTACCAAAGTTGTTGCGCATAAGTCGACGGAGGTTTCTAAGTGGGTGCGATTAATTTCCGGTAGATGGTGCCACTGAAAATTATTCAAAATGTATGACAAGACATTGGTCGACTTACACCTCAAGTACGGAAGAAAAAAGCATTACGAGCCTCAAAATCAGACGGGTAACGAGCATTGAGACCTGAAAATCTTCGAATACATGCCGCTGAGACCCATTCGCATGAATCACTTTAACAACGAGAAGTGACATTAGAAACTGATCGAATGCGTGCTATTCAAGCCCGTTCGTCTGAATCATCTGGACAAAGGGAAACAAAATCAATACAATGATTCAAAATTAATTGGATATTTGCAAAATGTCGAGCAACAACACGCGCAGGGTACAGCTAGTTGAGTATAATTTGCATTTGCCGTAGTCTAGTAGCTAGTATGTTGGCTTATTAGACGTGAGACCACGATTCACCCGAATATTTCTTCGGAGAGATTCCTCTCAGAGTAAATAAAATTGACATGAAAACTTCTTCAAAAATCTGTCGTTCGTAGTCGACTTTAAACTGTAAATCCTGCTATTCAAGTATAAAATTAACACACACAACATAAGAGGGGTGACAAGCTAGGTTGTAATCCTGACTGAAGAGTTGTAATAACCAATTATGTATGTATGTATGTGTATTAAGCCAGTAAGTGTACTTATTTTTATTAAGTTCGAACTATAGGGTACTATTTTCATAAAGGGAGAGAAGATGAGTTGTATTCCATTGATACGAAAAAAGGAAAGAAAAATAGTTTTAATTAATTTATATTAAAATTAAAATCTCAAAACACATTTGTACTGTAGATCAGTATTGAAAAATTCAGTACTTTAGTACTTTTGTCAGTACTTTCCTATTTCAAAAATACCATAGTACCCCCTCGACACTTTCCGTCCTTTTTATTATTACATATTTTATGTCTTGCGCTTTTCTATTACTAATGCGTTAGCAACATGTTCAACGTAATGCTAAAGTAGCCTCGGTTAGCCAAACGTCCACGGAACGTACTACATTCGTTTTTATAATACGAAAAAGCAATGAGAACGCTTGCTGAACCGTAATTTAATTTCGGTAAGCGTTTACATTATGTTCCGTTCCGTTATGTTCCTTTGACATTTGACTAAACTGGGCTTTTACACAAGTCGTTAGTGTCTCTATTCCATTCTGTACGTGTATTAAGTATAAATAAATATTTTTTACAAAAGTACCATTTAAAGCAAAAAAGTACTCTTTCCGTTATAGTTTAGTAAAATTTCAAAATTTCAGTTTTGTAAGACTGTTGTAGATCGTGTAATTAAGTTGGTTATAGGTCATTGTATAGTGAGTGCTACCATGGTGAAATTACCCTACAAAAGTCCTCATGGTGGGAAGATCCCATATTTACAACGCCTCTGTCAAACTCTTTCCGTTATAGTTTAGTACCATTTTAAAAATTTCAGTTTTGCAGCACTGTTGTAGATCGTGTAATTGAATTGGTTATAGGTCATTATTGTATAGTGCTACCATGTGAAATTACCCTACAAAAGTCCTCATGATGGGAAGATCCCAAATTTACAACGCCTCTGTCAAATGTCGAACAAACGAAAAATAGCAAAATAGTTCCTTGCAATTCATGTTGCGCTGCTGTGAATTGTAAAATGTGTATGCGTTAACTGAGAATTTGTCAAACGACAAACAGACACGATCGAGTACGGAACGAAATAGAAATTGAAGGAAATAATTTTGAAAAAAAAAATTGTATATATTTTCGGTAACAAATTAAAAATATCAACCAACAACCTACAAAAAGAAAAAAAAAACATCAAGAGCAACTGCATAGAAAAACACAGAAAATTCAAAATACAACCAACAACTGAAATCAAATTAATTGAAAATCACAACTAAAAATAAACCAAAAGAAAAAGTCTAGAAAATTTCATATAAAAATAATAATAAATCAAAAACAAATAAATTTCGAAAATAAATTTCAAACGAATATCAAATAAATTTGGAGCATAAATGGATTGAAATCAATATTAATTGCGTGTAAAATTAAATAAAAAAGAATCACCATTTGTTTTGAAAAGAAACAAGAAAAAAAATTTATTTATTTTGAAGTTTTAAAGAACCATTGGCGCTGTGGAGCTACAAAAGGATAAAGCACTGGAATTCCTACGCATTTTAACATTCGTTTTAATTTTTTTAATCATTTCATTGTACCTTTATCGTTTTGCCTTCTAAACACAACGTCCAATCCCTTACACATTTTCAATTAAAACATCTCAAGGTTTCTTTCTACGTCCCTGTATAGCCATAGTTCCATAGCATATTTAAGGTAAAAAGGCTTTTAAATGAATTGTGAAGAATTTTGTTATGTAATGCGTTTTTTTATATTCTTTGTTTAAATCTAACAGAAAAGGCCATTTGCCACATAAAAGAAATGGCTAAAGTTCCGGCAGTTGGTATTGATCTTGGTACTACTTATTCGTGTGTAGGGGTGTTTCAGCATGGCAAAGTTGAAATCATTGCCAATGATCAAGGTAATCGTGTTACGCCTTCATATGTGGCCTTCACCGATACCGAGCGTTTGATTGGGGATGCTGCAAAAAATCAAGTTGCCATGAATCCTAATAATACGATTTTTGGTAAGTTACAAAACTTTTGTTTGAAAATTACTTTGTAATTTATATTTTTTATTGATCCCATCATTATTATCCAAAATTATTTTAAATAACGTAAGCGAACTGCCCCTTTTATTTTCCTTCATAAGTACATAGTACACCCGAAAGACTCATAGTGAAAATAGTTTTTTCGCACACATTGCTATGTATCATCGAATCTACAGACTTGTGTTTAGGTAACACTCTCGCAAATGTACGTCAGGCCTCTTAGTTACATGGTCCAATTAATTACAATTAAAAGAATTCAATTTTATAAAATCTGAGATTGATAATTTTGATCAGTCCCTATAGGGTAATATCGATATTTAATTAAACATAAATTGGCATATTTATTTAGCAAGTAGTCTAGTAGCTAGTGTGTTCGCCCGGGTTCGAGTCCCAGGCCAGACATTAAAACGAAATATGAAAAAAAAATATTTCTTCGGCGGTGACTTCCTCTCAGCAGATTTCTGTCAAAAACTCTGAGAGTAAATAAGCCTGCCATGAAAAAGTTTCTCAAAAAATCTGTCGTTCGGAGTCGACTTTAAACTGTAGGTCTCGCCACTCAAGTATAAAATTAAGGCACACAAAATGAGTGGTGTGAGAAGCTAGGCCGTAATCCTGAGTGAAGGGTTGTAATGGCCAATTATGTATGTACATACAGTACCGTGCAAAATAATAGCAGTGAAGAGTTTTAAGTCAGACATTGCCTATTATTATAAAAAATATTAAGGAATTGTTTTAAACTATTTTGTAAATTCATTATTTAGTATGTTGTGTATTCATTGAGGTTACTATTTTTTTTGGACAACATTTTTACAAAATGTGAAAATGGAAAATTTAAAACTTATAGGAAAATATGATTGCAAAAAAATAGCAGTTTTTTTATAATTTCAAATGTTTAGAGAAAAAAATAAAAACTATTGTTTAAAATTAATATTTTTTGGAATATCCTCTATTTAGTTACTGCATTACATCGACGACCCATGGAGTTAACCAGTTTTTGGCATCTTTCTACCGGAATAGCCCGCCACGATGATTCCATCACACTCCATAACTCCTGCTTGTTTTTCGGTTTCGGAAAACTTAAAAATTTATTCAACATCTTGTTGGTTGCTCAGCTAAAATGATATCCAATGCCAAAAAATGATCATACAAATCAGAAACACGGGGAAGAAAGAGGAAAAGTAGCCAATTTGAGGTTAAAAGAATCCTGCGAACTGTAAGAGATGAGACTAAAACTTCAGCCACAGAGTTGAAACAAAATCTAAATCTTGATGTTCATTCTTGTACGATAAGGAAGGTTTTACTTAACAATAATCTACCAGCAAGAACTCCCCGTAAAGTCCCGCTTTTAAAAAAACGACATGTTGTAAAAAGATTAAAATTTGCTCGAGAGCATCGTAATTGGCCTCTATCTAAATGTCGTAATATTTTATGGTCTGATGAGACTAAAGTTGTTCTGTTTGGCTCAAAAGGTCTCCGTGAGTACGTTAGACGTAAGCCTAATACAGCATTTGAACCATGCAATGTTTTAACTACTGTAAAACAGGGAGGTGCGAAAATAAATTTATGGGGTTATTTTTCCAATTACGGCACTGGTCCTTTATTTTGGATAAAGGGAAACATGGATGCCTATCTATGCGTTCATATTTTGGAAAATGTTATGAAACCATAAGCCGATGGGAATATGCCATTAAAATGGGTTTTCCAAAATGATAATGACCCGAAACACACAAGCAGAGCAGCTAAATTGTGGTTTATTAACAATAAAATTAATGTTATGGATTGGCCTGCTCAGTCACCGGATCTTAATCCCATTGAAAATTTGTGGACCGACATCAAGGAAGCAGTTTTTACAGCAAAACCGAAAAACGAGCTGGAATTATGGAATGTGGTGGAATCATCGTGGCGACCTATTCCGGTAGAAAGATGCCAAAAATTGGTTAACTCCATGGGTCGTCGATGCAATGCAGTAATTAAGAATAGAGAATATTCCAAAAAATATTAATTTTAAACAATAGTTTTTATTTTTTTCTCTAAACATTTGAAATTATAAAAAAACTGCTATTTTTTTGCAATCATATTTTCCTATAAGTTTTAAATTTTCCATTTTCACATTTTGTAAAAATGTTGTCCAAAAAAAATAGTAACCTCAATGAATACACAACATACTAAATAATGAATTTACAAAATAGTTTAAAACAATTCCTTAATATTTTTTATAATAATAGGCAATGTCTGACTTAAAACTCTTCACTGCTATTATTTTGCACGGTACTGTATATGTGTATAATCGTATCGATTTTGATTGGATTTTTTGTTCTCAATTGAACGATTGAACAAAGATTGTAGAAATTATATAAAAAATTGTGTTTGAATGGGGATGTGTCCCCTCCAAATAACATAAGAAATTTTTATTTATTTACAAAAAATTATTATTGAAGCTCATAGTCTTTCATATAGCGAACATATAAGAACCTTGACATAGAAAATCCTCAAAATTATTTCAGTTTCTATACATAGTTTGGGCATTCAGCATATCACTAACTGCACGAACAGCAATAAAAATATAATGCACCACAGTGCATAAAATAAACATTATGACTTTTTTACACCAACAACATACATACATACATAGCCACCACATACGGTACTATTTAAAAAATGGATAGGTTAATCGGTTACATTTATTATAGCATTAAATTTACAAAGAAAGTTTATGCTACGCTCTAGCTGTATATCAAATTAAAGACGATTTGAGTTAGTTTATAATAAGATTATTTTAATCGTCGTTATTGGCAGATAATATTTTTCTAAAGTCTATTTAATCAAATTTCTGAGTCACAATAAATTCGTACAATTTGAAGCAATTTGTTTCATATAATTACCTTCAATCATTTCATCAAATTTTGTGAAAATCCATCTATAGTGCCATCAGAATCTTTACAGCTCATACATATATTATATTATAAATTAATATGTATTTATGTTATTACATATTATTCAAACGAAATTCGTTGTCATGAAATGTAACATAAATTTTTAATTAAAAAAAAGACATATTTTTAATATTTTCAAAATAAGGTTGATTTTTGCTTTATAAATTTCTATTTACCATATATACATACATACAGTGGACAGCAAAAGTGCAATTTGTTTAAGCAATTTCATGAATTTTATCCAAAATTATACACTTATTTTATTAATTTATTTCTGTTTTATTATAAAACAAAAAATTTTTTAATGTTTTTCATAAGACGAAAGAAAAATAACAAAAAGTTTGAGATGACTCCATAGGTACCCCCAAGGAGAACCCTAAGTAAATTAAAAATTCAAAGACCTAATATATGAAAATGTTATCTCTTGTATTTAGTAAAATATTCCTTAAGGTCAAGCACTCCATTTAACCCATTGAGAATTGAATGTACAAGTTTTGTTTAGTACTTTCTGGTGGCACCATGAGCAAGTTTTTCGGTTGACTTTTGTTTGAGGTTTAGCGATTACATAACCGTTCTTTCAAATGTTCTTCTAAATACTCTCTTGAAGTCATATCGGAACTTTGTCAAAATTTATTGCCGTACTAAGACTTTTGCTGTCCACTGTATATGATTATGCGTTCACTATTTCTCGATAAATTCAAAGATCTCATTCAAAGCATCTCCTATCTGCCCCCAATCGTTGCCAGCCAGTATTGTCTGTATATATTCTTCCATTACATAAAATAAAATTTTCAATTAAACATATAAACGACTAAAATTCTTAAATTTTATTCTTGTTTGTTTAGATTCGTTTGTCTGTTAATTTATTTTTTGTTTCTTTTTGTTGTTGTTGTATTTAATTTATTTGCCAAAATACTTGTTCGCTTTTAACGTCAAATTGAAGAAGAATTGTGCTTAGTACCGTATGTGGTGGCTATGTATGTATGTATGTTGTTGGTGTAAAAAAGTCTTAATGTTTAGTATTATTTTTTGTTTTTTTTCGTAAAGTAAACAAATCGAATGTTAATTTTAAATGAAATATGTATTTTTAGTTTATGCACTGTGGTGCATTACATTTGTAGTTAGTGATATGCTGAATGCCCAAACTGTGTATAGAAACTAAAATAATTTTGAGGATTTTCTATGTCAAGGTTCTTCTTATAGCAAGCATATATATAAGAAAGTTGCAATAATAATTTTTTGTAAATAAATACAAATTTCTTATGTTACATGGATGTGTCCCTCCCCATTCAAATACAATTTTTATAAAATTTCCACAATCTTTGTTCAATCGTTCAATTGAGAACAAAAAATCCAATCAAATTCGATACGATTATACACACATACATACATTATTGGCCATTACAACCCTTCATTCAGGATTACGGCCTAGCTTCTCACACCACTCATGGTGTGTGCCATATTTTTATGCTTGAGTGGCGGGACCTACAGTTTAACGTCGGCTCCGAACGACAGATTTCTGAGAAACTCTTTCATGGCAGGTTTATTTACTCTAAAAGTTTTTGCCAGAAATCTGCTGAGAGGAAGTCGCCTAAGAAATATTTTTTTTCATATTTCGTTTTGATGTCTGACCTGGGGTTTCAACCTGGACTTTACGTCTAATAAGAAAACACACAACTTACTAGACCACGGCGACTATCGATACGATTAATATAGAAATGATAATCTCAATACAATAGCGACATAACAGAGTAACTATCACTCTAAAATATTTGGCCAATTCATATGACCTTGTATCGTATATGTTGTATTGAATACACTTTTTGTTTGTGAACGCTCAATGCTAAGCTGTATTGTGTATTTCGTATTCCAAACGCCAAAAAGCGATAAGAAGAAGAAGAATAGTATTCATAATTTGATTTTCAAGCAACAAAATAAAAAGTATTACGGAAAAAAGTAAATTGATTAATTATAATTTTAAAATATTAATTGTTAACTGAAGTTACATAGAAAATATGTATTTTGTATTCTTATTCTTCTTCTTGATTACTGGCATTTACATAAACGGATAGCACGAAACCAATACAACTTCCAAAAACATATCAAAATAATGTGTATAAGTGTATCGGATTTTTATATGAAAATTATCAACAAAAAGCATACACTGTTGCATATTCGTCCAACAATGCAATGAAGACAACGATACAAGGGCTTGTGTGAATTGCCCAACTGTGTATAAGTGTATCTATCGGATTTTTATATGAAAATTATCAACAACAGGCCTACACTGTTGTTTATTCGTCCAACAATACACTCAGTACAACGATACAAGGGTTTGTGTGAATTGCCCAATTATTTCTAAAACAAAGATGGTTGCTTTCGAAGATAGTAAATCATATGGTGTTTTCTTTTCTACCAAGAAAATGTCACCCTCTTACAAGGTGCATTAAAAAAATTGCTGACCAACCCTGTTATAATGTAATTTTTATTTGAGATGAACATAACACAAATATGAAAAAGGGTATGCCCCGTGCCCTTAAAAATATGGTTAATATTTTGATTTGTTTTCAATAAAATATGTAAACATAAAAAGGTGTTGCCAGATCGCAAATTTTTCGATATCATTTTTTTAGAGCTTTTTTTATAACCAAATAATTTTTTTTTAACACATTTCTAACACTGAATGCAATTTTTTATATTACTGACCATGTAGCTTTAATAATGTAATGTTCTCTTAAGGTTACCCCACAAAAGTATGAAAAAATTAACTTCAAAATTGGATAACGATACTAGGCGACTTTTTTTAAATTTCATCTGGTAGCCCTATAAATAAACAAAAGTCATTTGCTTTACAGGGCATTATCAGCACTCTCAATTTATACAGGGCGTAAAATGCAATGCCCTCCACCATTTTCAAGTGCGAATTATTTAGAATAAAACATACCACCCTTTTAGAGGGAGAAACATTTTTAAGAAACAAACACAAAATTGCATTTTTTAAAATAAAGTGCACATTTTTTGGTAGAAAAGAAAACACCATTAGTCCTTCAAAATTTCAATTCATTGTATTTCTATTTACTGTATAATTTTAAAGCTCATATCATACCAAATAAAAAAGTACTTTTGCCCACTTTCTGAAACATTTCAAATATTACTCACCCTTAACCTGATCTATTGTTTACGATCCACCTTTATTATTCGCTTTTATCCCCCCCCTACCTTATAAAGTAAAATAATCAATTAGAAATGATAAGATTATGATTTTTATTTAATTTCAGTTCTGTAACTGAGAATATTGAATGACTTCTCATCCGTCCATCCACCATCCACCTGTATCCGCATTTTGTCAGTGACAATATTTAATTTTTATTTTTTTTTTGTTAATTCCCTTTAAGTGTTGTTGTGTATTTTCTCATCCCAGAAGTATAAAATTGTATATTGTTTAGTAAAAAATAAAATTCCAAATGAACCAACTATTTGAATGCTTACAAAATATTTTGGATACGATACGAAATAGTTTGATTGATAAGTTTTTTTAATATTTCCAAATATGATGGGTTCAGTATATTAATTTTTGAAATTTTGTTAAAATCTTCTTTAAAAGGCTTGTTTGTTTTTAGATGCCAAACGTTTGATTGGACGAAAGTTTGACGATCCGACGGTGCAAAGTGATATGAAACATTGGCCATTTGAGGTGATAAGCGATGGTGGCAAACCAAAGATTCGTGTCGAATACAAAGGAGAGAAAAAAACTTTCTATCCGGAGGAGGTCTCTTCGATGGTGTTGACAAAAATGAAAGAAACTGCCGAAGCCTATTTGGGTAAGAGTGTCACCGATGCAGTTGTAACAGTGCCCGCCTACTTTAATGATTCCCAAAGGCAAGCGACCAAAGATGCTGGTGCTATAGCCGGCTTAAATGTTTTGCGTATAATTAATGAACCAACTGCTGCTGCCATTGCTTACGGTTTGGATAAAAAGGGTACCAGTGAGAGAAATGTATTGATTTTTGATTTGGGCGGTGGAACATTTGATGTTTCCATTTTGACCATTGAAGATGGTATCTTTGAGGTAAAATCTACTGCCGGTGATACCCATTTGGGTGGAGAAGATTTCGACAATCGCATGGTTAATCATTTTGTTCAAGAATTTCAACGCAAACATAAAAAGGATTTGTCTTCCAACAAGAGAGCCCTAAGACGTTTGCGCACTGCCTGTGAAAGAGCTAAACGCACCTTGTCGGCCTCTTCTCAGGCTAGCATTGAAATTGATTCATTGTTTGATGGCATTGATTTTTACACTTCCATCACCAGAGCTCGTTTTGAGGAGTTGAACGGTGACTTGTTTAGGGGCACTATGGAACCAGTTGCTAAAGCTTTGCGTGATGCTAAAATGGATAAAGGCCAGATACATGATATTGTTTTGGTGGGTGGTTCAACTCGTATACCAAGAGTTCAAAAGCTGTTGCAAGACTTTTTCAATGGCAAAGAATTGAACAAGTCAATCAATCCCGATGAAGCTGTAGCCTATGGAGCTGCCGTACAAGCTGCCATTTTGCATGGCGATAAATCTGAAGCTGTACAAGATCTCTTGCTATTGGATGTTACGCCGTTATCGTTGGGCATTGAGACAGCCGGTGGTGTTATGACCGTACTTATTAAACGTAACACAACCATACCCACCAAGCAGACTCAAGTGTTCACAACTTATTCGGATAACCAACCGGGTGTTTTAATTCAGGTTTTTGAAGGTGAACGGGCTATGACCAAAGATAATAATATATTGGGCAAATTTGAATTAAGCGGCATACCTCCAGCACCCAGGGGTGTTCCTCAGATTGAGGTTACCTTTGATATCGATGCCAATGGTATCTTAAATGTAACTGCTGTAGAGAAGTCGACCGGCAAGGAGAATAAAATCACTATTACTAACGACAAGGGCCGTTTGGGTAAAGAAGATATTGAACGTATGGTCAATGAAGCTGAAGCCTATCGCCATGAAGATGAGAAACAGCGTGAGCGTATTAATGCAAAGAATGCTTTAGAGTCCTATTGCTTCCAAATGAAGTCTACCATTGAGGACGAGAACATAAGATCAAAAGTATCTGAAAGTGATCGTAAATTGATTACGGATAAATGTAATGAAACTATTGCATGGTTGGATGCTAATCAACAGGCTGAAAAGGATGAGTACGACTACAAGCAAAAGGAATTGCAAAAGATTTGCAATCCCATAATTACCAGACTATATCAGGGTGGTGCTCCACCACCCGGTGGTATGCCAGGTGCTGCTGGTCCAAGTGGATCTGCTGGTGGACCCACCATTGAGGAAGTCGACTAATTGAAGAGTAGTGAGCCTAACACTTCTTTACATGCAATAATGAATGCTTTGTTTAAAGTATACAATTGAGAATTTTTTTTAATTTCTAATACCAAATACTAGTCTTATAATTTTTATTCGAATTTACTTGTTTTCCAGAAATTTATTGTAGTTTTATTTCCATAATAAACCAATTGATATATTTTTTACAATAATTGTAAATAATCGTACTATTCTGAGAGAGGGAGAGAAAATGGCTATGCTGTATGACTAGGTCAAATATCAGTATGATTATTAAAATATGTCTGATGTTGTTATATTTTATTTTAAGTCATATGGTGATATTCGTTGAACGAAATTAATATGGATTAAAGATAAAAATAAAAGAAAAATAAAGGTAAGCATAATTATATACAGTGGACAGCAAAAGTCTTAGTACGGCAATATATTTTTAGCAATTTCATAAATTTTAGCCAAATGTTTGTATAAAAATTTTAAGTTTATACATTTATTTTCTTAATTTATATATGTTTTATTATAAAACAAAAAATATTTTAATGTTTTTCATAAAACAAGAGAAAAATAAGGAAAAGTTTCACATGACTTCATAGGTACCCCCAAGGAGAACCCTGAGTAAATTTAAAATTCAAAGGCCTAATATAGGAAAATGTTATCCCTTAAGATCAAGCACTCCATTTAACCCATTTGGAATTGAATGTACAAGTTTTGTTTAGTATTTTCTGGTGGCAAAATGAGCAAGTTTTTCAGTTGACTTTTGTTTGAGGTTTAGCGATCACGTGACCGTTCTTTCAAATGATCTCCTAAATACTCTCTTGAACTCAGATCAGGACTTTGTGCAAGAGTATTAATCCAGTGGGGACTTTTTTGTTTTGTCAAAATATATTGCCGTACTAAGACTTTTGCTGTCCACTGTATATATAACAACAAGTGGAAGAAAAAAATTATCCTTTGACTACCATTTGACCTTTCGAAAAATAAAAGTAGTTTTAGTTTGTCTTAGTTGATAAAGAAGTAATTTTATATTCTTGTAAACGGTTGAATATTCATACAGAACACACATACATAATTGGTCATTACAACTCTTTAGTTAGGAATACGATCTAGTTTCTCACACCACTTATGTTGTGTGTGTTAGTTTTATACATGAGTGGCAGGACCTACAGTTCAAAGTCGTCTTCGAACGAGAGATTTTTGAGAAACTTTTCATAGCAATTTATTTACTCTCAGAGTTTTTGACAGAATACTGCTGAGAAGAAATGTAATTTATTTGAGCTGGGGTTTGAACCACGTCCTCACGTCTAATAAGGCAACACACTGCCTACTAGACTACGGCGACGAAATACATCACAAAACGATAATTAATACAAATCCATTGCGAGTTGGCGATGATTTCCGTATCCGATCCAACAGTGAGCTGTATGAGCTCCTCAACGACATAGACGTTGTGCAGCGTATTAACATCCAGCGGCTGCGCTGGCTCGGCCATGCCGTTTGAATAGAGGGGGACCTTGTATCCGTTGGAAGGACCAAATCAAGGAAGCCCTGTCATCGATTGGTGTGACCAACTGGCGTAGGCGCGCAAGAAGCAGAGGCTACTGGAAGGAAGGAGGCCGAAATCCGTTAATCGGGTTGTAAATGGCCAATTAAGTAAGTAAGTAAATACAAAGTTGACTTCAAATTTCGTGCAGCCTACATACTACTACTACTCCGCGGCGACTACAGTTGAATATTTGCTGATAGTAATTCGATTTGTAGACATATGTAATTTAAACTATTTATTAAAGGGACAGCGCTTTGTTTTCGGTCTCTGTTGGATTTTTCAAACTTAATGGGTCGATATCTTCAGAAGAAGGTATAAAAGGTTATATTGAAATTATGCCGCACCGAACAGTATGGCATTGGCTTCTGTAAGACCACGTGTGGGGTTTCTGAGCCCCAAATATGGCAATTTTGCTTATTAACGTAACCACCAAGATGAAAAATGGCAAAATCGAATTCATCGTGCTGTCTCTCGTTGGCCCATCTAGCGAAGTGAAAACGAAGCGTATGGTCATGCAGCTTCAACTCTTGAACCAATTTGTAGGGCGTCATATCGATTTTTTTTTCGAAAAATTCGACGTAAACTGGTGCATGAAATGTTCAATTCTTAAGAGCGATGACGAGTTAATGTTAATGGATTCTTAGCCACAGCTTTGATATCTTCGAGTGTACGCACACTCACGGCTTCGCGTTTCAACAATGAAACTAATTTATTGAACTTTATTAATAAACTTGCGTATATCGGGCGCTGTTGGACCTTCTCTGCTACCGAATTTTGTACGATATTCTCATGCAATTTTCGACTAATTGTCTTTGTTTTGAAAATAAATTTCCAATAAATCCCAACGTCGTTCAAGCCGAACTGCAGATTTTTGAGAAACTTTTTATGGCAAATTTATTTACTCTAATGGTTTTTGCCAGAAATCTACTGAGAGGAAGTCGCCGAAGAAATATTTTTTTTTTCATATTTCGTTTTTGATGTCTGGCCTAGAGCTCGAACCCGGGCTTTTCGTCTAATAAGCGAACACACTACCTACTAGACTACGGCGACTACCCAATACTTACGTGCAGTTTATCAAACTGATTCAGGGCCATTATTACAACTTGCCGTTAACTAAAGGCAGCATCTTAACGGACAGAGAAATTGCTTTTCATTATTATAATTGGACAATAAGTTAATAGTGAGCGTTAAGCTAAAGAGAGGATCATTCTATTTTTAACTTTTAAAGTTAGGTTTATGTTAGAACTTGCCTCTTATATATTATTTTCAATATGGAAACTTCAAATATAAACAAAACGAGCAAATACAACAACAAAAAGAGAGACCCTTTGTTGCCACTGCGTTAAAAAAACTTGTTTAATTGAGCAGTTTTATCGACATTGCACCGGCGCTGCTATATTTTATAAAAAGTTAACTTTATTTTATCATTAGGTTGTAATGACGAAAAGAAGTTAAAGGTGACTTGAAAGTTCACTTTAGCTAAAGTTACCTTTAACTAAAGCCAACTTTAACGGCAAGTTGTAATAATGGCACTTAGTGTGATTTTTAACAATTGTATAACATCTTTGGTAATTTAAATTAACATATTTTGTTTTTTGGCGAATACAGGGAAGGAATTTTCAAAATCTTCTCGCTTACAGCAATAGAAAATCAATAATAGCCTCAATTATTATTGACTTTATAGTATACGGTACTAAAAACTTGAAGGCATTTTAAAACTATTTAAACAATATATTTTATTTAGTTTGATTTCATTTCATTTTAACATTTAATAACTCTAAAAAACAATAATTATTTTATACTCTTTATCTAAATTCATAAAAAATTATAATATCTACATACATATCTATGCCTATGTATATAAAAAGACTAAGAGAGAGAGAAAAAAAAAACACAATAATACTTGTAATTAAAATTTGTACTCATAAATAGAAGAAAAAAAAACCAAAAATAATTAATTAAATAAATAAATATTTTCGATATGTACGAATACTAACGAATGTTTTCATTGAAATTTCAGTTGCAGTTTGTCTTTTTAATATTATTTTGAGTTTTTTGGTTTTAACGATTTCTTTATTGTTTGTTGGATTTGGTTTTATTTAATTAATTATTTAATATTAAACACTATACAAATACTATAAATAAATACAAGTACACATTTGTTTCTTTAATTTAATTAATAAATATTCAATACATATAATTAATAATAATTATTATTATAATCATTTTCAAATGTATAATAATACATATTCTTCTATTCTTTTCTTTTTCTTTTCTTTCTGGTCATATGTTCATTGTATGTAAAGTACAATTATTTTCCTTTGTAGTTTGTGTCTATTATTGGCAGAAGCCATTATTGTATCGATATTTTCATTACCCCATCAGATTTAATAGTTTCAAGCTTATTCTGTTTTAAGATTTCCATAAATTGTGATTGAATTTGACGTTCAGAAAATTTCGAATATAAAATTACTGAAGCATTTATTGTGTGTGGTAAAAGGTTAAGCAAAAATTAAGTTGTTAAATTCTTTACATCGTTATCATTTGTCCAAAGGTATCACTCAGGTTGTGTTATACATATATTCATCATCTCGTAATGGTTATTTATTTTTTATATTTTCGAACAAACCATAAACAAAATAATTTAATTTATAAAATAATAATATAATGAATCGTTTTTTCGCTACTCGTAAGTACTCATGAAATTTTGAGTAAACAGTATTGAAATTCAACTACTCTGATTCATTCGTCATTGCTTTATAAGTACAGGTTGCAATGAGTATGAGTACAACGTTGACATCAAACTCATACCATTCGTAATTTGTTTGATTCATACGCCTACTCATTCAGATTCATAAATTTAGAAAAATACTCATAATACACATAAAAGAAAGGAAAAGATAAAGCCAGCAAGCAAAGCAAACACACAACCGTCTAGTGAGTATTGTAGTGTTCGTACGCGAATTATACTTATTTTGTGATTCTTGTAAATGTTGAGTAAACATACATACATACATAAATAATTGGCCATTACAACCCTTCAGTCAGGATTACGGCCTAGCTTCTCAACACCACTCATGTTGTGTGCGTTAATTTTATACATGAGTGGCGGGACCTACAGTTCAACGTCTACTTCGAACGACAGATTTTTGAGAAACTTTTTCATGGCAAGTTTTTTTTTACTCTCAGAGTTTTTGCTAGAAATCTGCTGAGAGGAAGGTGCCGAAGAAAAATATTTATTTTTATATTTCGTTTTGGTGTCTGGCCTGGGGCTCGAATCCGGGCTTTACGTCTAATAAGTGAACACACTACCTACTAGACTACATTGAAATAGGCAAATAAAATAAAATAAAATAAATAAAAAAAGTATGAGTGTTATTGTCTAACAAACTATTACGTATACGTCACCCGTCAGTTCTATGTAATATTTTATACACGACAGCAATTGAAATACGTCTATATATGTATGTATATAAAAATGAATGTTTGTTTGTATGTAATTAATAGAATCGTAAACTATGCATTTGATCATGTTATGATCTTCAGCAAAGTTGTTGCGCATGAGCCGGGGAAGGTTTCTAAGTTGGTATGACCAATTTCCGACAAGTGGCGCCACTAAAAATTACACAAAATGAATTAATTCGTAAACTGTGCATTTGATCATGATATGTTCTTTAGCAAAGACATTGGTCGACCTACACCTCAAGCACGAAAGAAAAGAGTATTACGAGCCTCAGAATCAGAATCAGACTTCAAAATCTTCGAGTACATGCCTCTGAGACCCGTTCGCATGAATCACTTGAACAACGAGAAGTCAGATTAGAAACTGATCGAATGCGTACTACTCAGGCCCGTTCGTCTGAATCATCTGGACAAAATGATTCAATATTAATTGGATATTTGTGTAATGTCTTTCCTTCAAATTTATTATAGTTGCTGGCGAAACAACGCGTGCAGGTTATTTGATAGTTTAGTATAAATGTTAATGCATAATGTCATGTCACTTCGACAGAGCGCTTCAAGAGTTAACTCAATTTGCTTTAAAATATTTATAATTTTTTTAATCAGTCTAAATTCTTCATCAGACAAACTCATAATTTTTAAATCAATGCAAGCTTTTTTACAGGTATTTCTAACTCTAAAAACCGTACAATAAGTACAAAAGTACATATGAATTCAAAATCCCGGGACATGTTTTAACAAATCCAGGGATTCAGGATTTGTGAATTCCGAAAATCCCGGGATCTCGAGTTTCGGGATTTCCCGATTGGCATCCCTAATACATATATAGAATAATTTTCTTGCAAGATGAAAATTGAAAAATTTTGCTTTAATTCACTTAACAGGAAAAAATATTTGGGGTATTCACACGGTGTGCTTTCAGGTCATATTGTCATAAAATACTAAAGTTTTATGATAGTTTAAAAAAATTGTTGTTGTGCTTCAAACAAAAAAGTCATAAAATAATAGTACCTTTTGTGATGTGTTCATTGTTTTGTCATATTTAAACAGTGTAAATCTAAGTCAAAAGGGAAAATCCCGTCGTCGTCGAGCCGTTGATAACATTTAGAAATTGGCGTCGTTGAATATTCGCAACATGTACGTGAAACATGCTATTAACTTCTGCAAAGTTCTATAACTTCGAGATTAAATACATTTTAATAATTTATTTATAAAAGTTATTAACTTTTATGAAGTTAAATAAAAAAATTGATACATTAATATATAAAAGAAAATTTTGTTTGTGTACTTTAGCTGATTGGCGGCACCGAACGCATTTAAAATAACCGCCGTCAGAAATTATTACCGGCTTAGTAATCAATAGTACAATGGGTCAATTCGACATCCGGGTACTGTACTTGTCTTAATTGACAAGTATACGTCCTCTAACCTAGTAATCAATAACAGCTGGTTATGTTTTTAAATATTTTTTTTTGTGCCAAAATATTTAATAATTTTTATAAAAATGATTTATTTAAATATAAACATGTAATTATTTTTTTTTTTAATCAGCCATAATAATGTCCAATATGTATTTTTTGCACAAACCGGCTATTATTTCAGTTTTTTGACTTGTTTTTGGCATTTTTAAAAATATTTTTAATTTTTTATAATTGTATTTTTCTTTCATCAGCTGACTCAAATTTGAAAGAGCACACTAACTTATGAGGGTTGCTCACAGCAGTCATATTTTTCGTGTTATTATTTTATGATAATATGACTTTATGACGACCGTGTGAATACCCCAATTATTTAATTTCGTTTAATATGTATGTATGTAATACAATATTTGCATTTTCTATTGGCTTGCTTAGTTGGAGTGAATTTTCTCTTAAATCTTGTTATCAGAATAAGTATGAGTGAAATTTCTTTTTTAATATTTCAAATAATTTCTTAAATAGTTGTTGTAGGGTAATAAATATTCGACACTTAAACCATTAAACTGTCCCAGGCATAACGTTTCTTTTCATTTCATTTCAAAATGATAAATATTTGGTTTTTTGTTGTATTCGATTTCATTTTTATCTTCTTAATTATTATTACATGGTAGTTAAAATTTTCAGTGTTTTAAATTTTATTGAAAACTTTTGCCAAATTGTTTGTATATTTTTTTTCATTGCTCGTAAATTAATTAATTTTTCATTTTTTTTCTTTTTCAATAAGAGTTAAGTTTATTGATTGATTTATTTAGTTAGTTAGTTTTTATTTTAGTTTTAAGTCAGGCTGTTTTTTTTTGTGTTTTATTATTTTTTTTACATTTAAATTTATTTTAGTTTTCTGTTTTAAGGACAACCAAATTATTTGTTATTTTTTTTATTTATTTATTGGTTTGTTTGCTTTTTTATTTCATAATTTGTTAGGTTTTTTTTTATAATTTTTGTCGTCTAAAAGTGTGGTTAGGTAGGGGTTTCTATAATTATTATTGTAACGTTTTTTTTTTGAAATGAAACTCTTGGAAAAAGCCTTTTCTAAGAAGAAAAAGAAAAATCTCTAATTTTCAATTTGGTTTTTAAATTTACATAAGAAAATATTTGTAGTAATTCTATTTTTAAATTTGTTTAACAATTTAAATAAAAAAAAAAAACACGAAAGTAATTAATAATTTCAATATTTTTGTTTTTTAAACCTTATTGTAAATTCATTTTAATGTAGGTGTTTATATACTATATACTATAATATACTATACTATATACTATTTTTTTATTTTTGAAATAAATTCTTTATAAGTCTACACGTTGTATAATTAACTTACAAACATTTCTGTGAAATCAATATGAATCTTTGTATGTATTTGGTTTTTAATTATAAAAAGTATGCGAATTATAATGATCATTCAGTGAAATTTTTTAAGTATCTCCATTAATTAGTTGAATTTAATAATGCGGATCATCATATGACATATGTTTGAATATGTTCAGGTTATTGACTTGTTGAATAGGTTTCGTCTAAGTTCTGCTTTCCATCTGATTGCAAACGTGTTATCTGGTCTGATGAGTCCAAACTTAACCGCTTTAAGTCAGACGGAAAGCTATACTGCTAGCGCAGACTCGGGGAACGTGTTCAAAGATACCATGTGAAGTAAACTGTTGAACATGGCGGTGGAAATATAATGGTTTGGGGATGCTTTACATGGTGGCATGTTGGCTCTTTGCATTTAGTGTATCGTATATGCGAAAAGACTATCTACAGATTTTGCAAATCCTTCTTCCCAATTTTATGGACAAATGTGCTTATCCCGAAAAAGAAATTGTTTTTCAACAGAATGGTGAATGGAATGGATTAGGAAACAATATTTTCAATTGATGGAAAGGCTAGCACAAAGTTCCGACCTCAATCCGATTGAAAATCTTTGGTCGATTGTGAAAAGACGGCTCGAGCAGTACAAAGCAGCCTTAACGAAAATGGAAAAACTTTGGGATCGTATAAATGCGGAATGGAATTGAATTCCAAAAGATTTTATTGAAAATTTGGTAGAAAGTATACGAGATCGCGTAAATCAAGTTATTCCTAATAAGGATCTATGGACCAAATATTGAAATTGGGTTAGTTTTATTAATTTTCTTGAAACGTGCAAAATTGAGTTTATGTGGGTTATTTTCGTTTTTTCTTTCAAACTCATTGAATTCATCTCATTAATTATTGTTTTTTTTTTACTGATATTTGTTAAGAATAAAATAATAAATTTAAAATTATTTTTTTCGCCACTATATGCACGAATGTTAAATTGCGTAGTGGCTTGGTAGACCGCAGTAAATCTGCGGAATTGAGGTTAAAATTCCAAAGAAGAAAACAATTTTTATTATTGTTTGCGAATTGTTTTTTTGGTAAAATTAAGATGATTAAATTCTCCTAATCCATTCAAAGAGCTCCTGACATGTGTACCCAAAGAAGATATCATTAACAGCGTACATCATAGGAGGATCAGATGGTCTATTTTGGGGACAACCACACTCGATACGAAAGAGAGAAAGAAAAAGTATTCTGTGATGTTTGTGTTCTAAACAAAATGAAATAAATTCATTCAAATTTAAAATTTTTAAAAGAGTGGATTAACCAAACATTTTTAAAACTAAGGACTGACTACATTTAGAAGAATTAAGTAAATATGTAAAAAGTCTGATAGCAGTGCCAGAAAAGTGACATTTTTCTACGAATTTGAGAACTACCATCACTTAATTTGATTGAAGAATCTTTAAATGAAAATATTTTCCATGATCCATGTAAATGGATCTCCTGCTTAAAAAAGCAGCTACAAAAAATTTGTATTTCTTTATTGAACAGACGAATTTAATAGCAGCGTCATGTGGAATTTCTTTCTATAAAAAAAGTGCATAAACGTAATATTATCCTTCCTATCCTAGATATCCTTCTTATACTCTCTAATAGTAGTAAAATATTCTAATAGCTTTGGAATTCGCCTTTTCTTTTTAAATAATGAATTCATTTTTCTTTTTTAAATTTCCTGTTCTTTAGGTTAGGTTAGGTTTGATGACGACCCATTGTAAATTCGTCCTAGCAGAGAGAGAGATAGGGTAATTGGAAAAGGAGAAGAGGTAGGAAAGGGAAGATATAAGAGACGAAGGAAAAAAGAAGGACTACAAACCCACAAGAGAGCGTGACTACAATCTTGACGCTCTAGCACTCAGCCTATAGAGAGCCCTAATGTTGGCTCTCCTCGATAGCGAGTCCAAACTTTCGAAGAAGTCCCTTCCCAGGGTCCTTAACCTCGATCTACTAAGGGCTGGATAGTTGCAGTGGACGTGTTCGATAGTTTCCAACTCCTCCTCACTCCAATATAGCCATAGTCCATCTGTTCCAGATCCTTGTCAGCAATCCTTTTCGCAGTGCCCTGTAATGAAACCAATATTTAACCTCAGGTTGGCCTTGTCTGAGCCCAGCAGCAAACCTGTTCTATCACTATATATAGCAGGCTACAGGCTTCTAGACACATAATATCTCGATCCATCCCCTCAAACCAACCAGTGATAATTGTATGAAATACGAGAATTCACGCAGAAATGTTTGTTGGAATAAAAAAAATAGAACGTAACATTTAAAATTTTTATTCGACAAATTCGCCTTGAAATGAAAAAATGTTTCTTCTTCATACAAACAGATAGGAGCACAGAAATGAAAGAGAATATATATAATATATATATTATATAGATTGAAAGACTTTCACTCACACTGTAAGGTAAAAGAATTTTAAAGTAAAGTCTTAACCCTTCAATCAGTGTTACAAAATTGAAACTTTAAAATGGTACTGTACTATAACTGATAAAGTACTTTTTCGCTTCAAATGGTACTTTTATAAAAAAGTACTTACATATATAAATGGTCATTACAACCCTTCAATCAAGGTTATGATCTAGTTTCTCACGCCACTTATTTTATGTGTGTTAATTTTATATATGAGTGATGGGACCTAAAGTTTAAAGTCGACTCCGAACGACAGATTTTTTGAGAAACTTTTTATAGCAATTTTATTTGCTTTCAGGGTTTTTGACTGAATGAGGTTGCCGAAGGAATATTTTCTTCATTGTTCGTTTTGTTTGAAATGTCTGACATGGGGTGTGAACCGTGGGCTCACATCTAGTAAGCTAGCACAGAAAAACTATCGACTTATACGTGTTCCTCACATGCAAAACAAAAACTGCTGATTCTGAACGTAACAAAAAGGTAAAAGTCCCATTCAGTAAAACGTTGATGTTCGTTTGCAGCATATGAAGAGCAATATAAGTGCTTATCGTAATTACATTGTGGTTTGGCAAGCGTTCTCATTGCTTTCCATATTTTAAAAACGAACGTATGTTCCGTGGACGTTTGACTAAGCGGAGCTAAAAACTAATTCTAAGTCATTAGTAAAATATTTAATAATAAAAAAGTACTGAAAACGTCGCGGGTGTATTGCGGTATTTTTAAAATAAAAAAGTACTGAAAAAATACTAAAGTAGTGAATTTTTCAACGCTGCCTTCAACACCGTTAATTGCTTATGTATTGTGTGATTTTGAGAGTGAATGGCTCTAAGAGAGAGGATTATCCATTCAAGAATTTTATTTGGATGAACTTTATCGGTTTTAAGAAACAATTATTTTGAATACGAGAATAAATTAAAATTACTTCAAGTGATGATCATTTTCTAAAGACATTGAAATGAATGCAATTTTAAGATTTTAATTTTTTAATACGTAAATTTATAATATTTTTAAATACTGTGTTGTAAATTTTGTTTCGAATCTTAACAATTCGCTGTTTTCTATATAAATTTTATAAGTTTGTATAAAAAATATTACAACTTTTTTTTTGTTTTTTTTTTTTGTTTTTAATAAACATAAAAGGAATTTTATACTATTTTTTTTTAAATTTAATTAAAATTTATATACAAATACAAAAAATGCAAAATTGCATAGTTTTTGGTATGAATGAAAATAAAGTATTTCATATTCTATAGTTAATTTTGTTTTTAAAAATCTGTTTTCACCTTAGCTTTTATTATTAAAAACTAGAAATGTTCTAAATCAATATATATATTTATGTATATAACAATTACTTCTCTTTTAATTTCTCTTATTAATTTATTATGGGTATGCCGTATTTGTGTGTTTTTGTTTTTATTTTTAACAAATAATTTAAAGCGCTTCATTTGAAGAATTGCAGGGTCCAATATAAGCAGCATTAGCCAAATCCATACCGGTAGTAGTAGACATTGACATCGAAGCATTGGCATTGGCGGCATTAATTGTACTGTTCACATTCTGGTTCGTACCCGAAGAGGCAGCAACATTTCTTATAGCACTTATGGTAGCAGAAGCGACTTTTTCTGCAAATGGCGGTTTGGCGACAACATCCGTTTTATGTTGATACTAAAAAACAAGATTTATTTAAAGTGATAATTAACGATAAAGATTTATTATAAGCCTTATTATACTATGTTCAGACATGCACGTTTATTGAGTCACAATTGAATAAAAGTGCATGTCTGAACATAGTATTAATAAGTAAATGCAATAGGGGATAAAATACATATATATAGTTGAGTCCTATGATTGTAAAATAAACTGTAGGTTTCAGAAAAAACATGTAAACAATACCTTACAAACATATAAACAAACCTTAATGACATATCGTAGGTTAGGTTAGAGGACGTGTACTTGTCAACTGTGACAAGTACAGTACCCGGAAGTCGAATTGACCCATTGTACAACGTCCTAGCTTCTCACACCACTCAATATTTTTGAGAAGCTTTTCATGACAATTTTTACTCTCAGAGTTTTTGCCAGAAATCTGCTGAGAGGAAGTCGCCGAAGATATATTTTCATATTTTCGTTTTGATGTCTGAACTGGGGTTTGAACTCGGGACTTTCGTCTAATAAGGCAACACACTACCTACTAGACCACGGCGACTTCATGACATATTATAAGCAAAGAGAAAATGAAAAAATTAATTAAAATTTTCAAAAATACAGAATACAGAGTACTTCAAACTTTGAATGTGAGTAGTATGAGTATGATATTAAAATAAGTATGAATGCGTATAAGTATCAGAAATTATGAGTATGATTCGAATCTGCTCATCTTCTCATTGCTGATCTCTGGTACATACATACATAATTGGTCATTACAAGCCTTCAGTAAGGATTGCGAGCTAGCTTTTCACACCACCTATTCTGTGAGTGTTAATTTTTATACATGACTGGAAAGACCTACAGTTTAAAGTAGACTCCGAACGTTAGATTTATTAGAAACCTTTCATGGCAATTTTATTTACACTCAGTGTTTTCGCCAGAAATCTGCTGAGAGAAAGTTGCCTATGACCTATTTTTTCGTATTTCGTTTTCTTCAACAAGACTGTCCTGAGGTTTGAACTGTGGCCTCAAGTCTAATAATAATTTAATTAACACGTTGACTGCTAACTACGAGATAACTCGTAGATTGCGTTCCTTTCAAGGGTGCCAACTACGAGTTATCTCGTACTCACTTAACCTGCCATTTTTGTGTAGCTACGAATAAAACCGTATTATATCAGTGCTATTTAGTATCGATAAATGGCACTGGGAAAAGAACAAAAAATCAATGTTGAGTCACTCCATATTATCCTGACACTGCAATAACTTACCTCCTGGCTTTCATCAACCGCTGGCAATAGTTCATCCGTTGAGTTTGGTGTTATCGGGCTTGGGGTAGCCATGGTTATGCGGCTTAGGGCAGCACCGTGTTGCATGGATACAGCTGTATCACCGATTATTATTTGTGGTTTATATTGGCTTAAATGTTGTTGATGCTGTTGCTGATGTTGATGCTGCTGTAGACGAGCCAAACGCAATTTCATTTCTTGGCGTATTTCCTTCTGTTGTTGTTCCTTTTCAAAACGCATCATACTATAGCTACGTACGGATGAACTCGTACTGTGTACCGACGCTAGACTTGGTCTTCGAGAACCTGTATGTGTGTAATAATACAAAAAAAAAATTCAAATATGAAAATTACAAATAGTCAACTAATTAATTACTTTCAGTATCAATTATACGAGTATGTATATCATAATTAATATAATTTTAGTAATAATAATAAGGAAATGTTTGAGATAAATGTTTGAAATTAAGCAGGTAATAAAGGAATGCATTTGTTTGTTCATTGGGAATTATGGTTTTTCTTTGGATCGTTTGAAAGCAACAAGCTAAATAGGCTTTTAATATTAATTTCAAATCACAGATTAGATAGAGGAAATACAATTTTTTAAATTTAGTGACAATAAATTATTATTTTTGTTTTTGTTTTTTAGGAAAAGAAAATAGCATTTTAATTAAAACACATTTTTAAAAATTTGTTTGAATTCGGAAACAAGATGCAGCTTAATTGGATTTTGATTTCTAATATAGATTTTGAGTTTTTTTTTTGCGAGAAAAAAGCCAAACGGAAAATAATGTGAAAATTTTGAAAAATAAAAATAAATTAAATACCAAATAATTTAAAAAAATTAATTTATAATAATAGTAGGTGAAGAAAACAAGTTACACAAAAATTTGTTAAACAAATTATTTAATTAAATTATTTTTTAAGGGAAATATATATTTTGTGTAGGTATTTGTTAATGTGTAATTATTTAAGGAAAAAAATATTTATTATAGCATTTAATTTTTATTTTTACACAATGCAACAATTAAGTAATTGAACATACTAGCAGAATAATTTTTTTTAATTAATTAAATTTTTTTATAACTCTTTTGCCATATTATTAACAATATTTCTAAACTTTTAATTTAAACTCGCATTGAAAATGAGCAATAAACTTTGAATTGTTGCATGGTGTGATTTTGAATTTTAATTAATACAAATTTTAAGTTTCATATGATTTTAGTAATAAAAACTAAATGAAAACAGCTTTTAATTTTGCAAATAAAGCTGCTTTAAAATTTTTAATTTTTTTATTTAAATTTTATTTTTATACTGATAAGACAATATTAAAGTGTTAACAATTGTTAGTACAAGCATTTCAATATTAAAAAAAAAATACATTCTTAAAAAAAACTTTTATTCAATATATTTCATATTTTGTTTTTTAATTTATTTTTTTTTTTGTTAGGTTAGGTTTTTAAAACTTGGACTCAGTCACCGCCATATTGCTTTTTTATGATCACTAACGCTTTTATTCTCTTAACATAAAAATTTACCTTATGTTACAGTATTTTATTAGACCTTTTTTAAATTTCATTTTATTTTGTGTATCTGAATTGAAAACATTTGAATGAATTTTAAAATTTTTCAAATTTTTTTCTTGCACTGTTTTGTGGTGTTGAGATTTTCACGTGTAAGGGTTACTTTGTAGTGTATGTTTTTTTATTTTCACAAAAGAAATATATAATCGAACATAACTGAAAGGAACATTAATTAAATAAACGAGAGGGTTTCAAGTAAAGAAAGAATACATAAATAGACACAGAGTTAAAACATCGATTTGAAATAAGAAGGCAGCAAATAACAAAATTTACATCTATTCTAAGTATTCTAGATTGAAACTTAAAGAACTATTAAACAATTTAATTTTTATTTTTTGTTTTTTTGATAATAATAATGTTAAAACAAATGTACCACATATTTATTAAACTTAATAATAAATAAACACCATATATAGAATTTGGATAAATATGTTGATACCTTCTTGATTTGTTGTTTCGACATTTGTGATAATTGTTTAAATAAGAGTTTGATGTTGTCTAACGAAATTGTTTTATTTAGTTTTTCAGTGTTTTTGTTTTAATGTATAATCGATATTGCATAGTACGGCTCTTTTGATAAGATAAGACACTTAGAGCCATTATTACAACTTGTCGTTAAAGTTGGGTTTAGTTAAAGGTACCTTTAGCTAAAGTGAACTTTAAAGTTACCTTTAAATTATTTTCGTTATAACAACTTACAGATAAAACATTATTCAAAAATATGGCAGCGCCGGAGCACAGCACAGGCTTGGTTTTTGTTGTTGTACGTTGCCAAATTTGTTTAAATTTGAAGTTGCCATATTGAAAATAATACATAACATGGTTAAACATAAACTTAACTTTAAAAGTTACCGGTAGGATGATCCTCCCTTTAGCTTAACGTTCACTTCTATCTTATTGTGCACTTATAATAATGAAAAACAATTTATCTGCCCGTTAAAATCCTCCCTTTGCTTAACGTTCACTTCTATCTTATTGTGCACTTATAATAATGAAAACCAATTTATCTGCCCGTTAAAATCCTCCCTTTAGTTAACGGTAAGTTGTAATAATGGCCCTTAATAAGGATAATATAACAATTTAATTAATAAGAGATATTTAATAGTAAATGCTATCAATGCAAGTTTGATAAGAGCTATCAAACTATCCTATGTATTATATTAAAAATGTGCATGTAGATACGTATAGAAATAAATTTAAAAAGTAAGTTAACTAAGTATTCACCTTAGACATACATACATAAATAAAGGGAATTACGACCTAGCTTTCCGCACCACCTATGTTATGTGTGTTAGTTTTATACATGAGCGGAGGTTATTTCGAATTTTGGTTATTTCGAATCTGTCAATACTTATGTCATTATATTCTGTCACAAAATTCAGTATATAATCTCCACTGAAGGTAATGAATCTATTTACGCTTGAGCAACATTGGGATTTATTGGAAATTTATTTCCAAAACAAAACAATTGGTCGGAAATGTCGAACCCGGGCTTTACGTCTAATAAGCGAACACACTACCTACTAGACTACGACGACTATATACTACTAATCGAGTTTTATTCATACGTACATACATAATTGGTTATTACACCCCTTCAGTCAGGCTAACGACCTAGCTTCATACAGATTTCTCACACATGCTGTATGTGTTAATTTTATACATGAATGGCGGGCCCTACAGTTTAAAGCCGACTCCAAACGACAGATAGTTTAAGAAACTTTTCATTGAAATATTATTTACTCTTAAATTTTTTGCCACAACACTTCTGAGAGAATTTCGCCGAAGGAAACATTTTTTTTTCATATTTCATTTTGTTCGAGATGTCTGTCACGTCCAATAAACCGACACACTGCCTATTAGACTACGTCGACGGAGGTGTATATACATACAGTGGACAGTAAAAGTCTTAGTACGGCAATATATTTTGACAAAAAAGTCTTCACAGGCTTAATACTCTTGCACATAGTCCCGATATGACTTTAAGAGAGTATTTAGGAGATCATTTGAAAGAACGGTTACGTAAACGCTAAACCTCAAACAAAAGTCAACTGAAAAACTTGCTCATGGTGCCACCAGAAAATATTAAGCAAAACATGTCCATACAATTCCAAATGGGTTAAATGGAGTGCTTGACCTTAAGGTACATTCTACTAAATACAAGAGATAACATTTTCATATATTTGGCCTTTGAATTTTTAATTTGCTCAGGGCTCTCCTTGGGGGTACCTATGGAGTCATCTGAAACTTTTTGTTATTTTTCTCTTGTTTTATGAAAAACATTAAAAAATTGTTTGTTTTATAATAAAACAGAAATAAATTAATAAAATAAATGTATAAACTATAAATTTTTATACAAACTTTTGGATAAAATTCATGAAATTGCTAACATATATTGTCGTACTAAGACTTTTGCTGTCCAATGTATATAGTATATATGGAAATACGGAAAGCCAATATATATATATATATGCCGTCATACATACATACATAATTGTCCATTACAAGCCTTTAGTCAAGATTACGGCCTATCTTCTCTTCTTATACCGCTCATGTTGTGTGTCTTAATTTTATACTTGTCTTCCGTTTTTATAATTTTTGCAATTATCTGACAGAAAACAATGACAGTGTAATGGCACATCTGCCTCAGCAAAGTGCAAAGATCCCTCATCAATTTCCATAGTAAAAATATAGGACCATTAAGACAATACAAGTAGTTAGTTTTTTGTCAAGAAAATATTAATCGAAAATATTTTCTTAAATTACTCAATAAAATAAAAAAAAACAAAGAAAAACAAATTATTGAAACTATTTAATCTAACATTAGAATATAGAACATACAGATCAGAACAGTAGAACATAATATTTTAATAAATAGATTCGAATTTATATGTAGTTTTTAATTCAATTATTGTTTATAATAAAGTTGTAAAATTTTTAGAATGCATTGCATATTAATTAATTAATTAATCGTTTAATTAATTAAACAGATAGAATGAATTTTAATTTACGTACACGCACATAGAGAAGACAACATTAACAATTTAAATAATATAATTAAATAAATGTATAAGTATGTATATGTATATATGCTTTTTTTGTTTTTGTATTGATTTTAATTTTGAGAAACATATAATAAGAACGACAACAACAGCAATTTAAAGAGACACAGATAAATACAATAAAATTGAAAACATTAACTGTTCTACCGAAATCCAAAAATACAAAATCATGATCGATTCATAAACAACAAATTATTCGATACGTGGAGGGGTTTATAAGTGTCTTAAAGTCCTTATATACACATACATATATATATAGGAATATAAGTACATATGTATGCATTTATACAATATATTTTTGAACTACTACTTGAATTGCTCTGAACGACCAATACAAGATGAGTTTGAGTTTGTCTGTTTGTTTGTTTGTTTGTACAAGTGGTTGGAAGGTTTCAAAATCGAGTTGAGTTGAGTTGAGTGTTATGAACATTGAAAATGAATATCTTTTTTTTTAGTTTAGTTTTTGTAGTTGTTTGAATATTTGTGGTTTTACGTTAAATAGATCAACTGAATTAATTTGAAATTGAGTTCTTGTTCTTGTTTAATTAGATTAATTGTTTTTGGTTGATTTAAGAAATTTTTTACCGCAAATCGTGGGGTTTCACTGGCCGGTGTGGGGAGTGCACCAATTTCTAAGAGACCATTATCTAAACTATTTAACGCATCGTCATTGTTTCGATAATTATCGATTCCATTTAGGCCCAATAATGCTCTAACTCTATCATGATCTTTTGTTTTGGCCGGCGATAGTTCAAAGCTCAACAGATGACGCTGATGATTTAATTGTTTTTGCAGATGTCGCGTCATTGATAATGTACTATCGCAACTTCGACTACCCGGATCGGAGCCATTTTCATCAAGATTATCTCGAGAATTGGCACTACAACCAGCAGCGGAAGTTTGACGCGATGAGACGCGTGACGCGGCCGTTTGTTTAGATAAGGTTGTTAAGTGACACGATATAAGCAATATGGCGGCTGATCTAGCCGCACCTGTGCGTGATGTTGAGACAAGTATACCCTTGGAACCAGCTGTCGCACTACTATTGCCGCCAACCGCTCCCGTTGACGAACGTCGATTACCATAGGAACCGATTGACCCGCCACTAGACCGTATACTTGAACGTGAGGATGGACGACCGGATTGCACTGTCAATGGTATACCTGGTAAATGTGAAGACATATCAGATTCACAATAACAACAATACGACTTAATAATATACATATACATGAAATAGTCTTAGTCTAGCTTAATTCTAATCTATATGGCATAGAGCAATCAAAGATTTATCGTACGTTACCTGTTTCACTTGAATACATAATAGGTGGCGGTAGATTAGCATCACCGAAATTCCGATGACGTGGATATTTTGTTTTACTAAACAAATGTAAGACCATACAAATTAGTCCAGCCAATACACCAATACCGACACATACACCCAACAAAGTTGGCAAATCCGAATTCAGTTCATCGATATCTGCAAGAGAAAATAGAAAAATATAGAGATTCATATTTATTATTAAGTCTACAAAATGTCTAAATCTAGAAGTTATGTTTTCGAACACAAATTAATTAATTTTTGACGTTTCACACTCCTTTTGTATACAGTGGCTCAAACGTGTTATCGGACACTAGGTATAAGATTCATAAAATTCCGGGGTTATGTTGTTCCATTCTCGCCCAATTCTTTGTTTCAACTGGTCTACTGTGCTGATACTGGATTAATAGGGCATGTGACGGTTTTTGGAGTAGTTTTGAGCCATTATGGAAAAGCTATAGCTTCGCAACGTGTTTCAGTTCATTGTCCTTGTAGAAACAATATGTTTAACTTATCGGCACTTTGCTTCAAATATTGTTTTAAAATGCTCAAATATTGCAATGGATCCATTTAACGGTCTATATAATGAATGTACTCTACTCCTGCACTGGAAACATGCCCCAAACCAAGACCGAACCTCCCGTATGCTTGAAAATAGCCTTAGTATTGCTAGGCAAAAATTCAGCATTTGGCTTACGCCAAACGTACTGCTTTCCATATGATCTATGTACGATAAATATACTCTAATTTGTAAGGACTACCTCCATAGTGCCTACCAGAGATCAGCAATGAATCGTTTTTTCGCTACTCATAAGTACTCAAGAAGTTTTGAGTATGAGTAAGTGAGTCAACAGTATTGAAATTCAACTACTTTGATTTATTCGTACTCACTACAACATTGATTTATAAGTATAGGTTGCAATGAGTATGACTACAACGTTAGCATCAAACTCATACCATTCGAAATATGTCTGATTCATAAGCCTACATACTCATTCAGATTCATAAATTTAGAAAAATACTTATAATACTCATAAATGATTCGAGTTATTTATAAGTACAGGTTGCAGTGAGTATGAGTATAACGTTGACATCAAACTAATAGCATTCGAAATATGATTAATTGATACTGATTCAGATTCATAAATTTAGAAAAATACTTATAATGCTCATAAATGATTCGAGTTATTTATAAGTACAGGTTGCAGTGAGTATGAGTACAACGTTGACATCAAACTAATAGCATTCGAAATATGATTAATTGATACGCCTACTCATTCAGATTCATAAATTTATAAAAATACTTATAATACTCATAAATGAATCGAGTGATTTATAAGTGCAGGTTGCAGTGAGTATGAGTACAACGTTGACATCAAACTAATAGCATTCGAAATATGATTAATTGATACGCCTACTCATTCAGATTCATAAATTTATAAAAATACTTATAATACTCATAAATGATTCGAGTGATTTATAAGTACAGGTTGCAATGAGTATGAGTAAAACGTTGAAATCAAACTAATAACATTCGAAATATGTTTGATTCATACGCCTACTCATTCAGATTCATAAATTTAGAAAAATACTTATAATACTCATAAATGATTCGAGTGATTTGAATCATTCATCTAAATTTACAGTCTTAGTTGTTGTTGCATTTACAAAAAAGAAGAAAGAAAAGCCAAAGACAGCAAGCAAAGCAAACACACAATCTTCTAGTGAGTATTGTAGTGTTCATATGAGAATCATACTTATTTTGTAATTCTTGTAAATGTTAGTATTTTTAAGTATGAGTACGATAAGTATTTCAAACTTTGAATGTGAGTTGTATGAGTATGATATTAAAATAAGTATGAATGCGTATAAGTATCAGAAATAATGAGTATGATTCAAATCTACTCACCATTTTGAAGACTCATTGCTGACCTCTGGTGCCTACATAGGTATTATTTACTTACAAGTCAACATACAGCAAATAATCAAGGAGATTATTAAAATTTTTAAATCCTAAAACTAAAGTTATAATAAAAATTGATGATAATTAACCGATTACGGATGACAAGCTCAGCTTTTCTTACTTGCCAATCCCTCAAAACGTGTTACAGTTATTGCATTGAAGTGCGAAGTAAATCTGAAGCATGTTTATATTTTTTTCCAAAGATGCAACCTGATATTCATGCGGGGATCTCAAAGGGTTCATCTTAGACTTATTTCGGACATAAGGCCATGGGTTGGTCGGAAATTTAGAGAGGTAAATTACTACGTTACACAGATTCTATCGGGTCACGGATATTTTAGGAAATATCTGCACAGAGTGGGCAAGACAGCCTTCCCTTACTGTCTTTACAAGGAAGGGGAAGTAATTGATGTATAGATGATACTGGCACACGTGTCAAAGGAATCCGAAAAGGGGGACTTGGACGAATGGAATAGTGGAGATACTTAGATGTCTCCTCAACTTTCTACACGCAATCCGGACGCGGATATGAACATGCAGGGGCCAAAGGGCCCAAAGGACTCCACTTCGAAATAATATCACCGTAGTTCCGGAGTGAGCACAACGAGTCCACGAGACGAGGGGGGATTTAGTCGGTGAGGGCCCACACACGGAGGATGTGACGACTTTCTCTATGGTGCGGTTAGGTACATTTACCCCTCCTCGGCGTCAAAAAAGGGTTCATCTTTAAAGACCTACTGGTCTAGGACAATATCTGTGTTAAATTAATTAAAACTCTGTCAACGAAGAAATATTTTAATACGATAGATTCGCTTAATACTACAATACGAGTTTAAGTATCATACTTAAAAGTCATCGTTCAATATTAGTTCAAACAAATGCTGTCATCATAAGTAACTGTATCAAGATGCTATAAATTTTTGTTCTTCAATGTGAACACTCCATACGAAATGTTCTTCACTGAGGATAAATTACAAGTCCTTTCGTTGCCAGTTGATACTGTCTGGCTGAGAGTGGTGGCTGTGACACTACAACAGCCACTAGTAAACTGTTACCGGGTAACATTATGTGTAAACTAAAAAGGGTGGCATGAATATATGTAACAAATTGTATCGTACTTACCTTGAGTACAGAATACTCGACGTGTTGGTTTTGTATAGCTCACCGAATGAAAACCACTCGCACACTGACACATGGCATTGTGACGCACCTGAACACAAAGGGAATTTTCATCATTGTACTGGCATGTCTCATCGTAGAAACATTGTTCACCTAGTTTTTTAGCTGTATGCAATATTATTGTTATTGTTGTTGTTGTTTGTACAATATTATTTTTATTTTCAAAAACAAAAAAAAAGAGAGATAAAACAGAAAGGAAAAACAAACAAACAAAAAAGACAGACAGAAAATTGAATAAACAAACAATGAAAACAATACTGATGAACGAATGAATCTGGACCATCAAAACCAAAACCAACGTCAACCAACTACCATTTCGTCTCTCCATCATCGTCTCTACTACCAACTTTTTCAATTTTCCGCAAAAAAAAAAGAAAGGAAAATAATGGATTCAAATCCATACATCACTGAAATGCGTTGATTTGGTCAGAAGAGAAAGAAACGGAGCATTTCAGTGTAGCAGCGCGCTTGTTGGTTGGTTGGTTTGGCTATTATGGAAGATATGAAAGATATCAGTACTTACGTTTGTCGCAACCTCTGGTTAAACCAAGTTGTACGGGATAATTTCTTTCACAGCCGCATGTATTTGTATCCTTTTCACAGGTGACATGCATTAGAGTCGATTCACATTTTGAATTGTTACATGGGGCACCAATATATTTACCTAAAGCTGAAAAGAACAACAAAGACAACAACAACAATACATTATTATTTATAAAATTATCGATTTTTTAAGCCATTTTTTTATGCTGTTCCAAGTATAGATAAATAATAGATTTAGACATTAAGAAAACTGCTGAAATTGAAATAAAACATCATTAGTTAATAAATAGCGTTCACGTGGACATACATACATACGAGTACATACGACCATTCGACCATTTGGTTTTGTAGGATGCATTACATTGTAGGATGCATTAATTCCATTCGATAATATGTGACAATCGATTTATTATAGCAACAATTTCTAGGACATGCCCTATTAAGGAATTCTGATTACAATTGGTCATCAACTTCCTGTGACTTAACGTAGTGCGATTTTTTCTTTTGTGTGAAATCTGGAGTCTATGCGAAAAAATTAGAAACAGTTCCTGAGCTCAAATCCGAGATTCTATGCGTAATCGGTGTGAACATGTCTCCTTTCAAATCACAATAATCTCAAATATATATACATACACAAATGGTCACTACAATCTCTCAGTCAGGATTGCGACCTAGCTTCCCACACTACTTATGTTGTATGTGTTAATTATATACATAAAGGGCGGGACCTACAGTTTAAGGTCGACTCCGAACGATAGATTTTAAAGAAACTTTTCATGGCAACTTTATTTACCCTCAGAGGAATTGCTAGAAATTTACTGGGAGGAAGTCGTCCCAAGAAATATTTTTTTCATATTTCGTTTTGTTGGGGATGTTTGACCTGGGGTTTGAACTGTGGTCTCTCCTCTTATAAGCCAAAACACTACCTAATAGACTACGGCGACTTCTCAAATGTAGTACATGCTTTTATTTTCAAATGAAAAAGGGCATCCTTATTGATACCCCCGGCTCCGGCTGGGCACAAAATACCACAATGAATTTACTCAACTTGATTGAAAAACCTTTGCAGAAAACTTGAGATATACTCTGTACTTTTGACTTTGGAATTAATTTTGGGTGCTGCAGGAGACTTCCATTACTGAAAGAAGTGTACGAAATACGTGGTTGGCTTTAGAAATTGTTGATGCTACATCATTGCTATAACCACCTGTATTCGCCAAAATGCTACCTAAGTAGCAGAATGCTATGACTTCTTCCAATTCTGTATTTCCTATTGGGATTTTTTTACACTTAAAGATGTTCGCTAGAACAGATGCAAGAAATTTTTCACTTCATCAGATCTTCTTATTATTTACACCACTTATATCCGGCCGTGAATGGAATACAACTTTCATGCGTGGCCCATACATGCCTCAACATCTATTTTGAGACTTCTCGACCGCGTACAGGCGAGGGCGAAGGTTCTCGTTAATGACGGTAAGGTATCCAACTTCATTGATTCATTAGAAGATCGCTGTAATGTGTTTGTTTTCGATCGGCCAGTGGATCGCACACTGCATAACAGATAAAATTCATTCTTTAGTCGGAATATTCGTATGTATAACACCCTTCCTCAGTCAGTCGCCTTTCCTATGACATAATATGTTGGGATCGGAGATATAGCCAAAAACAGTTTTGGCTAGTTTTGGTCAGAAAACCGCATCTTTTTAAATTTGATCGAATTTGTCACGATTTATAAAGAGCAATTTGTTTGCTCGTATAAAAATTTAGCTACGTTGGCTATATCTTCGATCTCAAGGTTCGCCCGACCATAACGAAAACTGCTTTGGAATCCTTGATCCAATAGCTACCCAGCCCAATAGGTCAGAAAACTGTACCTTTTTAAAATTTATCGATTTTTATCAAATTTATGGAGCGTATATCTTGTAAAAATACTTGATTTTTCAACTTTACTATCTCCAATAGGCAAATTGTTATCTTAATATATATTCGTTTTTCTTGTAAAATTCAAAGGTTTAGCATAGTCTTTCCTTCATTTTTCTCCAATTTATCATTATTTTTTTGATTTTTAATCGATTTTCTTTCCTCACTTTTCCAAAATTTTTAATTATGTTAAGTTAACAGTGTCTCGGCTTGGCACTAGGGGCGAGAATTCAGTATCACAAAAAAACCAGAGCTCCATTCGAACCCATGGTATATAGTTTTTCTTCAATATCGTTCAAATAAAGGAGTTATAGCCATAAAACCAAAATCTTTTGCCATAAAACCACCTTCTAAAGAGGGCGTGAGCTAGGTATCACAAAAAAGCCAGAGCTCTGTTCGAACCCATGGTATACAGGTTTTCTTCGAACTCCTTCAAACAACGGAGTTATAGCCATAAAACCAAAATTATTTACCATAAAACCACCATCTACATCGTTCTGTTCGCCTGGTATTGGAGAAGAAAATGTCGCGGGAATATTTCGACGTCAGATGTCATTTCTTACACGTACCATTCGGTAGTTTATGTACATAAACATGTAGTCTTCAGTTAAGAAAGCAGTCCTTCACAATTGGATCCAAATCTAAAGAGGGCGTGGTATCATTACGGTACAAAAACCTTTACTATGTGTGGGTGAATAAAAATTTGAATAGAAAAACCGTTACTATGTGTGGGTGAATTAAACCTTTACACTTTCAAAGTTAAATTTTCGGCTCCTACTTAGACCTGAGTTTGGAACTGAACTTGGACCCTAAAGTACGACTTCCGATCTTTTCAATGGCACCCATTTCATTTCAATAGGTCGGATGGATCCAGAGTTATAAACGTTTAAACATTTCTATTAAACTCTGGACTCCCTGGCCGTGGACTTGGACCTGATCATTCCTATTTTGGCACGATCTGAAAGTTGAGCCCCCAAACCTTTCTAGTGACACCCATTTCATTTTAATAGGCCCCATGGATCCAGAGTTATAAGCGTTTAAAAATTTTTATTTACCGGCAGTTGCTTGCTGCGTGATTCTGTTGGCCTGGTATTTCACAAAAAAAGGTCGACAAGAAATTTGAATTAAAATTTGAATAGAAAAACCGTTACTATGTGTGGGTGAATTAAACCTTTACACTTTCAAAGTTAAATTTTCGGCTCCTACTTAGACCTGAGCTTGGAACTGGACTTGGACCCTAAAGTACGACTTCCGATCATTTCAATGGCACCCATTTCATTTCAGTAGGTCGGATGGATCCAGAGTTATAAACGTTTAAACATTTCTATTAAACTCTGGACTCCCTGGCCGTGGACTTGGACCTGATCATTCCTATTTTGGCACGATCTGAAAGTATGACCTCAGACCTTTCTAGTGACACCCATTTCATTTTAATAGGCTCCATGGATCCAGAGTTATAAGCGTTTAAACATTTTTATTTACCGGCAGTTGCTTGCTGCGTGATTCTGTTGGCCTGGTATTTCACAAAAAAAGGTCGACAAGAAATTTGAATTAAAATTTGAATAGAAAAACCGTTACTATGTGTGGGTGAATTAAACCTTTACACTTTCAAAGTTAAATTTTCGGCTCCTACTTAGACCTGAGCTTGGAACTGAACTTGGACCCTAAAGTACGACTTCCGATCTTTTCAATGGCACCCATTTCATTTCAATAGGTCGGATGGATCCAGAGTTATAAACGTTTAAACATTTCTATTAAACTCTGGACTCCCTGGCCGTGGACTTGGACCTGATCATTCCTATTTTGGCACGATCTGAAAGTATGACCTCAGACCTTTCTAGTGACACCCATTTCATTTTAATAGGCCCCATGGATCCAGAGTTATAAGCGTTTAAACATTTTTATTTACCGGCAGTTGCTTGCTGCGTGATTCTGTTGGCCTGGTATTTCACAAAAAAAGGTCGACAAGAAATTTGAATTAAAATTTGAATAGAAAAACCGTTACTATGTGTGGGTGAATTAAACCTTTACACTTTCAAAGTTAAATTTTCGGCTCCTACTTAGACCTGAGCTTGGAACTGGACTTGGACCCTAAAGTACGACTTCCGATCATTTCAATGGCACCCATTTCATTTCAGTAGGTCGGATGGATCCAGAGTTATAAACGTTTAAACATTTCTATTAAACTCTGGACTCCCTGGCCGTGGACTTGGACCTGATCATTCCTATTTTGGCACGATCTGAAAGTATGACCTCAGACCTTTCTAGTGACACCCATTTCATTTTAATAGGCCCCATGGATCCAGAGTTATAAGCGTTTAAAAATTTTTATTTACCGGCAGTTGCTTGCTGCGTGATTCTGTTGGCCTGGTATTTCATAAAAAAAGGTCGACAAGAAATTTGAATTAAAATTTGAATAGAAAAACCGTTACTATGTGTGGGTGAATTAAACCTTTACACTTTCAAAGTTAAATTTTCGGCTCCTACTTAGACCTGAGTTTGGAACTGAACTTGGACCCTAAAGTACGACTTCCGATCTTTTCAATGGCACCCATTTCATTTCAATAGGTCGGATGGATCCAGAGTTATAAACGTTTAAACATTTCTATTAAACTCTGGACTCCCTGGCCGTGGACTTGGACCTGATCATTCCTATTTTGGCACGATCTGAAAGTTGAGCCCCCAAACCTTTCTAGTGACACCCATTTCATTTTAATAGGCCCCATGGATCCAGAGTTATAAGCGTTTAAAAATTTTTATTTACCGGCAGTTGCTTGCTGCGTGATTCTGTTGGCCTGGTATTTCACAAAAAAAGGTCGACAAGAAATTTGAATTAAAATTTGAATAGAAAAACCGTTACTATGTGTGGGTGAATTAAACCTTTACACTTTCAAAGTTAAATTTTCGGCTCCTACTTAGACCTGAGCTTGGAACTGGACTTGGACCCTAAAGTACGACTTCCGATCTTTTCAATGGCACCCATTTCATTTCAATAGGTCGGATGGATCCAGAGTTATAAACGTTTAAACATTTCTATTAAACTCTGGACTGCCTGGCCGTGGACTTGGACCTGATCATTCCTATTTTGGCACGATCTGAAAGTATGACCTCAGACCTTTCTAGTGACACCCATTTCATTTTAATAGGCCCCACGGATCCAGAGTTATAAGCGTTTAAACATTTTTATTTACCGGCAGTTGCTTGCTGCGTGATTCTGTTGGCCTGGTATTTCACAAAAAAAGGTCGACAAGAAATTTGAATTAAAATTTGAATAGAAAAACCGTTACTATGTGTGGGTGAATTAAACCTTTACACTTTCAAAGTTAAATTTTCGGCTCCTACTTAGACCTGAGCTTGGAACTGGACTTGGACCCTAAAGTACGACTTCCGATCTTTTCAATGGCACCCATTTCATTTCAATAGGTCGGATGGATCCAGAGTTATAAACGTTTAAACATTTCTATTAAACTCTGGACTCCCTGGCCGTGGACTTGGACCTGATCATTCCTATTTTGGCACGATCTGAAAGTATGACCTCAGACCTTTCTAGTGACACCCATTTCATTTTAATAGGCCCCACGGATCCAGAGTTATAAGCGTTTAAACATTTTTATTTACCGGCAGTTGCTTGCTGCGTGATTCTGTTGGCCTGGTATTTCACAAAAAAAGGTCGACAAGAAATTTGAATTAAAATTTGAATAGAAAAACCGTTACTATGTGTGGGCGAATTACACCTTTACACTTTCAAAGTTAAATTTTCGGCTCCTACTTAGACCTGAGCTTGGAACTGGACTTGGACCCTAAAGTACGACTTCCGATCTTTTCAATGGCACCCATTTCATTTCAATAGGTCGGATGGATCCAGAGTTATAAACGTTTAAACATTTCTATTAAACTCTGGACTCCCTGGCCGTGGACTTGGACCTGATCATTCCTATTTTGGCACGATCTGAAAGTATGACCTCAGACCTTTCTAGTGATACCCATTTCATTTTAATAGGCCCCATTGATCCAGAGTTAAAGGCGTTTAATTATTTCTATTTACCGACAGTTGCTTGCTGCGTGATTCTGTTGGCCTGGTATTTCACAAAAAAAGGTCGACAAGAAATTTGAATTAAAATTTGAATAGAAAAACCGTTACTATGTGTGGGCGAATTACACCTTTACACTTTCAAAGTTAAATTTTCGGCTCCTACTTAGACCTGAGCTTGGAACTGGACTTGGACCCTAAAGTACGACTTCCGATCTTTTCAATGGCACCCATTTCATTTCAATAGGTCGGATGGGTCCAGAGTTATAAACGTTTAAACATTTCTATTAAACTCTGGACTGTCTGGCCGTGGACTTGGACCTCATCATTCCTATTTTGGCACGATCTGAAAGTATGACTTCAGACCTTTCTAGTGACACCCATTTCATTTTAATAGGCCCCATGGATCCAGAGTTATAAGCGTTTAAAAATTTTTATTTACCGGCAGTTGCTTGCTGCGTGATTCTGTTGGCCTGGTATTTCACAAAAAAAGGTCGACAAGAAATTTGAATTAAAATTTGAATAGAAAAACCGTTACTATGTGTGGGTAAATTAAACCTTTACACTTTCAAAGTTAAATTTTCGGCTCCTACTTAGACCTGAGCTTGGAACTGGACTTGGACCCTAAAGTACGACTTCCGATCTTTTCAATGGCACCCATTTTATTTCAATAGGTCGGATGGATCCAGAGTTATAAACGTTTAAACATTTCAATTATTTGAATTAAAATTTGAATAGAAAAACCGTTACTATGTGTGGGTGAATTAAACCTTTACATTTTCAAAGTAAAATTTTCGGCTCCTACTTAGACCTGAGCTTGGAACTGGACTTGGACCCTAAAGTACGACTTCCGATCTTTTCAATGGGACCCATTTCATTTCAATAGGTCGGATAGATCCAGAGTTATAAACGTTTAAACATTTCTATTAAACTCTGGACTCCCTGGCCGTGGACTTGGACCTGATCATTCCTATTTTGGCACGATCTGAAAGTATGACCTCAGACCTTTCTAGTGACACCCATTTCATTTTAATAGGCCCCATGGATCCAGAGCTATAAGCGTTTAAAAATTTTTATTTACCGGCAGTTGCTTGCTGCGTGATTCTGTTGGCCTGGTATTTCACAAAAAAAGGTCGCCAAGAAATTTGAATTAAAATTTGAATAGAAAAACCGTTACTATGTGTGGGTGAATTAAACCTTTACACTTTCAAAGTTAAATTTTCGGCTCCTACTTAGATCTGAGCTTGGAACTGGACTTGGACCCTAAAGTACGACTTCCGATCTTTTCAATGGCACCCATTTCATTTCAATAGGTCGGATGGATCCAGAGTTATAAACGTTTTAACATTTCTATTAAACTCTGGACTCCCTGGCCGTGGACTTGGACCTCATCATTCCTATTTTGGCACGATCTGAAAGTATGACCTCAGACCTTTCTAGTGACACCCATTTCATTTTAATAGGCCCCATGGATCCAGAGTTATAAGCGTTTAAACATTTTTATTTACCGGCAGTTGCTTGCTGCGTGATTCTGTTGGCCTGGTATTTCACAAAAAAAGGTCGACAAGAAATTTGAATTAAAATTTGAATAGAAAAACCGTTATTATGTGTGGGTGAATTAAACCTTTACACTTTCAAAGTTAAATTTTCGGCTCCTACTTAGACCTGAGCTTGGAACTGGACTTAGACCCTAAAGTATGACTTCCGATCTTTTCAATGGCACCCATTTCATTTCAATAGGTCGGATGGATCCAGAGTTATAAACGTTTTAACATTTCTATTAAACTCTGGACTCCCTGGCCGTGGACTTGGACCTCATCATTCCTATTTTGGCACGATCTGAAAGTATGACCTCAGACCTTTCTAGTGACACCCATTTCATTTTAATAGGCCCCATGGATCCAGAGTTATAAGCGTTTAAACATTTTTATTTACCGGCAGTTGCTTGCTGCGTGATTCTGTTGGCCTGGTATTTCACAAAAAAAGGTCGACAAGAAATTTGAATTAAAATTTGAATAGAAAAACCGTTACTATGTGTGGGTGAATTAAACCTTTACATTTTCCAAGTAAAATTTTCGGCTCCTACTTAGACCTGAGCTTGGAACTGGACTTAGACCCTAAAGTACGACTTCCGATCTTTTCAATGGCACCCATTTCATTTCAATAGGTCGGATGGATCCAGAGTTATAAACGTTTAAACATTTCTATTAATCTCTGGACTCCCTGGCCGTGGACTTGGACCTGATCATTCCTATTTTGGCACGATCTGAAAGTATGACCTCAGACCTTTCTAGTGACACCCATTTCATTTTAATAGGCCCCATTGATCCAGAGTTAATGGCGTTTAATTATTTCTATTTACCGACAGTTGCTTGCTGCGTGATTCTGTTGGCCTGGTATTTCACAAAAAAAGGTCGACAAGAAATTTGAATTAAAATTTGAATAGAAAAACCGTTACTATGTGTGGGCGAATTACACCTTTACACTTTCAAAGTTAAATTTTCTACTTAGACCTGAGCTTGGAACTGGACTTGTACCCTAAAGTACGACTTCCGATCTTTTCAATGGCACCCATTTCATTTCAATAGGTCGGATGGATCCAGAGTTATAAACGTTTAAACATTTGTATTAAACTCTGGACTCCCTGGCCGTGGACTTGGACCTGATCATTCCTATTTTGGCAAGGTCAGAAAGTATGACCTCAGACCTTTCTAGTGACACCCATTTCATTTTAATAGGCCCCATAGATCCAGAGTTATAAGCGTTTAAAAATTTTTATTTACCGGCAGTTGCTTGCTGCGTGATTTTGTTGGCCTGGTATTTCACAAAAAAAGGTCGACAAGAAATTTGAATTAAAATTTGAATAGAAAAACCGTTACTATGTGTGGGTGAATTAAACCTTTACACTTTCAAAGTTAAATTTTCGGCTCCTACTTAGACCTGAGCTTGGAACTGGACTTAGACCCTAAAGTACGACTTCCGATCTTTTCAATGGCACCCATTTCATTTCAATAGGTCGGATGGATCCAGAGTTATAAACGTTTAAACATTTCTATTAAACTCTGGACTCCCTGGCCGTGGACTTGGACCTGATCATTCCTATTTTGGCACGATCTGAAAGTATGACCTCAGACCTTTCTAGTGACACCCATTTCATTTTAATAGGCCCCATTGATCCAGAGTTAAAGGCGTTTAATTATTTCTATTTACCGACAGTTGCTTGCTGCGTGATTCTGTTGGCCTGGTATTTCACAAAAAAAGGTCGACAAGAAATTTGAATTAAAATTTGAATAGAAAAACCGTTACTATGTGTGGGCGAATTACACCTTTACACTTTCAAAGTTAAATTTTCGGCTCCTACTTAGACCTGAGCTTGGAACTGGACTTGGACCCTAAAGTACGACTTCCGATCTTTTCAATGGCACCCATTTCATTTCAATAGGTCGGATGGATCCAGAGTTATAAACGTTTAAACATTTCTATTAAACTCTGGACTCCCTGGCCGTGGACTTGGACCTGATCATTCCTATTTTGGCAAGGTCAGAAAGTATGACCTCAGACCTTTCTAGTGACACCCATTTCATTTTAATAGGCCCCATGGATCCAGAGTTATAAGCGTTTAAAAATTTTTATTTACCGGCAGTTGCTTGCTGCGTGATTTTGTTGGCCTGGTATTTCACAAAAAAAGGTCGACAAGAAATTTGAATTAAAATTTGAATAGAAAAACCGTTACTATGTGTGGGTGAATTAAACCTTTACACTTTCAAAGTTAAATTTTCGGCTCCTACTTAGACCTGAGCTTGGAACTGGACTTAGACCCTAAAGTACGACTTCCGATCTTTTCAATGGCACCCATTTCATTTCAATAGGTCGGATGGATCCAGAGTTATAAACGTTTAAACATTTCTATTAAACTCTGGACTCCCTGGCCGTGGACTTGGACCTGATCATTCCTATTTTGGCACGATCTGAAAGTATGACCTCAGACCTTTCTAGTGACACCCATTTCATTTTAATAGGCCCCATTGATCCAGAGTTAAAGGCGTTTAATTATTTCTATTTACCGACAGTTGCTTGCTGCGTGATTCTGTTGGCCTGGTATTTCACAAAAAAAGGTCGACAAGAAATTTGAATTAAAATTTGAATAGAAAAACCGTTACTATGTGTGGGTGAATTAAACCTTTACACTTTCAAAGTTAAATTTTCGGCTCCTACTTAGACCTGAGCTTGGAACTGGGCTTGGACCCTAAAGTCCGACTTCCGATCTTTTCAATGGCACCCATTTCATTTCAATACCTCATCATTGGACCTCATCATTCCTATTTTGGCACGATCTGAAAGTATGACCTCAGACCTTTCTAGTGACACCCATTTCATTTTAATAGGCCCCATGGATCCAGAGTTATAAGCGTTTAAACATTTTTATTTACCGGCAGTTGCTTGCTGCGTGATTCTGTTGGCCTGGTATTTCACAAAAAAAGGTCGACAAGAAATTTGAATTAAAATTTGAATAGAAAAACCGTTACTATGTGTGGGTGAATTAAACCTTTACACTTTCAAAGTTAAATTTTCGGCTCCTACTTAGACCTGAGCTTGGAACTGGACTTAGACCCTAAAGTACGACTTCCGATCTTTTCAATGGCACCCATTTCATTTCAATAGGTCGGATGGATCCAGAGTTATAAACGTTTAAACATTTCTATTAAACTCTGGACTCCCTGGCCGTGGACTTGGACCTGATCATTCCTATTTTGGCACGATCTGAAAGTATGACCTCAGACCTTTCTAGTGACACCCATTTCATTTTAATAGGCCCCATTGATCCAGAGTTAAAGGCGTTTAATTATTTCTATTTACCGACAGTTGCTTGCTGCGTGATTCTGTTGGCCTGGTATTTCACAAAAAAAGGTCGACAAGAAATTTGAATTAAAATTTGAATAGAAAAACCGTTACTATGTGTGGGTGAATTAAACCTTTACACTTTCAAAGTTAAATTTTCGGCTCCTACTTAGACCTGAGCTTGGAACTGGACTTGGACCCTAAAGTACGACTTCCGATCTTTTCAATGGCACCCATTTCATTTCAATACCTCATCATTGGACCTCATCATTCCTATTTTGGCACGATCTGAAAGTATGACCTCAGACCTTTCTAGTGACACCCATTTCATTTTAATAGGCCCCATGGATCCAGAGTTATAAGCGTTTAAACATTTTTATTTACCGGCAGTTGCTTGCTGCGTGATTCTGTTGGCCTGGTATTTCACAAAAAAAGGTCGACAAGAAATTTGAATTAAAATTTGAATAGAAAAACCGTTACTATGTGTGGGTGAATTAAACCTTTACACTTTCAAAGTTAAATTTTCGGCTCCTACTTAGACCTGAGCTTGGAACTGGGCTTGGACCCTAAAGTCCGACTTCCGATCTTTTCAATGGCACCCATTTCATTTCAATAGGTCGGATGGATCCAGAGTTATAAACGTTTAAACATTTCTATTAAACTCTGGAGTCCCTGGCCGTGGACTTGGACCTGATCATTCCTATTTTGGCACGATCTGAAAGTATGACCTCAGACCTTTCTAGTGACACCCATTTCATTTTAATAGGCCCCATTGATCCAGAGTTAAAGGCGTTTAATTATTTCTATTTACCGACAGTTGCTTGCTGCGTGATTCTGTTGGCCTGGTATTTCACAAAAAAAGGTCGACAAGAAATTTGAATTAAAATTTGAATAGAAAAACCGTTACTATGTGTGGGTGAATTAAACCTTTACACTTTCAAAGTTAAATTTTCGGCTCCTACTTAGACCTGAGCTTGGAACTGGGCTTGGACCCTAAAGTCCGACTTCCGATCTTTTCAATGGCACCCATTTCATTTCAATACCTCATCATTGGACCTCATCATTCCTATTTTGGCACGATCTGAAAGTATGACCTCAGACCTTTCTAGTGACACCCATTTCATTTTAATAGGCCCCATGGATCCAGAGTTATAAGCGTTTAAACATTTTTATTTACCGGCAGTTGCTTGCTGCGTGATTCTGTTGGCCTGGTATTTCACAAAAAAAGGTCGACAAGAAATTTGAATTAAAATTTGAATAGAAAAACCGTTACTATGTGTGGGTGAATTAAACCTTTACACTTTCAAAGTTAAATTTTCGGCTCCTACTTAGACCTGAGCTTGGAACTGGACTTAGACCCTAAAGTACGACTTCCGATCTTTTCAATGGCACCCATTTCATTTCAATAGGTCGGATGGATCCAGAGTTATAAACGTTTAAACATTTCTATTAAACTCTGGACTCCCTGGCCGTGGACTTGGACCTGATCATTCCTATTTTGGCACGATCTGAAAGTATGACCTCAGACCTTTCTAGTGACACCCATTTCATTTTAATAGGCCCCATTGATCCAGAGTTAAAGGCGTTTAATTATTTCTATTTACCGACAGTTGCTTGCTGCGTGATTCTGTTGGCCTGGTATTTCACAAAAAAAGGTCGACAAGAAATTTGAATTAAAATTTGAATAGAAAAACCGTTACTATGTGTGGGTGAATTAAACCTTTACACTTTCAAAGTTAAATTTTCGGCTCCTACTTAGACCTGAGCTTGGAACTGGACTTGGACCCTAAAGTACGACTTCCGATCTTTTCAATGGCACCCATTTCATTTCAATACCTCATCATTGGACCTCATCATTCCTATTTTGGCACGATCTGAAAGTATGACCTCAGACCTTTCTAGTGACACCCATTTCATTTTAATAGGCCCCATGGATCCAGAGTTATAAGCGTTTAACAATTTTTATTTACCGGCAGTTGCTTGCTGCGTGATTCTGTTGGCCTGGTATTTCACAAAAAAAGGTCGCCAAGAAATTTGAATTAAAATTTGAATAGAAAAACCGTTATTATGTGTGGGTGAATTAAACCTTTACACTTTCAAAGTTAAATTTTCGGCTCCTACTTAGACCTGAGCTTGAAACTGGACTTGGACCCTAAAGTACGACTTCCGATCTTTTCAATGGCACCCATTTCATTTCAATAGGTCGGATGGATCCAGAGTTATAAACGTTTAAACATTTCTATTAAACTCTGGACTGTCTGGCCGTGGACTTGGACCTCATCATTTCTATTTTGGCACGATCTGAAAGTATGACTTCAGACCTTTCTAGTGACACCCATTTCATTTTAATAGGCCCCATGGATCCAGAGTTATAAGCGTTTAAAAATTTTTATTTACCGGCAGTTGCTTGCTGCGTGATTCTGTTGGCCTGGTATTTCACAAAAAAGGTCGACAAGAAATTTGAATTAAAATTTGAATAGAAAAACCGTTACTATGTGTGGGTGAATTAAACCTTTACACTTTCAAAGTTAAATTTTCGGCTCCTACTTAGACCTGAGCTTGGAACTGGACTTGGACCCTAAAGTCCGACTTCCGATCTTTTCAATGGCACCCATTTCATTTCAATAGGTCGGATGGATCCAGAGTTATAAACGTTTAAACATTTCAATTATTTGAATTAAAATTTGAATAGAAAAACCGTTACTATGTGTGGGTGAATTAAACCTTTACACTTTCAAAGTAAAATTTTCGGCTCCTACTTAGACCTGAGCTTGGAACTGGACTTGGACCCTAAAGTACGACTTCCGATCTTTTCAATGGGACCCATTTCATTTCAATAGGTCGGATAGATCCAGAGTTATAAACGTTTAAACATTTCTATTAAACTCTGGACTCCCTGGCCGTGGACTTGGACCTCATCATTCCTATTTTGGCACGATCTGAAAGTATGACCTCAGACCTTTCTAGTGACACCCATTTCATTTTAATAGGTCCCATGGATCCAGAGTTATAAGCGTTTAAAAATGTTTATTTACCGGCAGTTGCTTGCTGCGTGATTCTGTTGGCCTGGTATTTCACAAAAAAAGGTCGACAAGAAATTTGAATTAAAATTTGAATAGAAAAACCGTTACTATGTGTGCGTGAATTAAACCTTTACACTTTCAAAGTAAAATTTTCGGCTCCTACTTAGACCTGAGCTTGGAACTGGACTTGGACCCTAAAGTACGACTTCCGATCTTTTCAATGGCACCCATTTCATTTCAATAGGTCGGATGGATCCAGAGTTATAAACGTTTAAACATTTCTATTAAACTCTGGACTCCCTGGCCGTGGACTTGGACCTCATCATTCCTATTTTGGCACGATCTGAAAGTATGACCTCAGACCTTTCTAGTGACACCCATTTCATTTTAATAGGCCCCATGGATCCAGAGTTATAAGCGTTTAAAAATTTTTATTTACCGGCAGTTGCTTGCTGCGTGATTCTGTTGGCCTGGTATTTCACAAAAAAAAGTCGACAAGAAATTTGAATTAAAATTTGAATAGAAAAACCGTTACTATGTGTGGGTGAATTAAACCTTTACACTTTCAAAGTTAAATTTTCGGCTCCTACTTAGACCTGAGCTTGGAACTGGGATTGGACCCTAAAGTACGACTTCCGATCTTTTCAATGGCACCCATTTCATTTCAATAGGTCGGATGGATCCAGAGTTATAAACGTTTAAACATTTCTATTAAACTCTGGACTCCCTGGCCGTGGACTTGGACCTCATCATTCCTATTTTGGCACGATCTGAAAGTATGACCTCAGACCTTTCTAGTGACACCCATTTCATTTTAATAGGTCCCATGGATCCAGAGTTATAAGCGTTTAAAAATGTTTATTTACCGGCAGTTGCTTGCTGCGTGATTCTGTTGGCCTGGTATTTCACAAAAAAAGGTCGACAAGAAATTTGAATTAAAATTTGAATAGAAAAACCGTTACTATGTGTGGGTGAATTAAACCTTTACACTTTCAAAGTTAAATTTTCGGCTCCTACTTAGACCTGAGCTTGGAACTGGACTTGGACCCTAAAGTACGACTTCCGATTTTTTCAATGGGACCCATTTCATTTCAATAGGTCGGATAGATCCAGAGTTATAAACGTTTAAACATTTCTATTAAACTCTGGACTCCCTGGCCGTGGACTTGGACCTCATCATTCCTATTTTGGCACGATCTGAAAGTATGACCTCAGACCTTTCTCGTGACACCCATTTCATTTTAATAGGTCCCATGGATCCAGAGTTATAAGCGTTTAAAAATTTTTATTTACCGGCAGTTGCTTGCTGCGTGATTCTGTTGGCCTGGTATTTCACAAAAAAGGTCGACAAGAAATTTGAATTAAAATTTGAATAGAAAAACCGTTACTATGTGTGGGTGAATTAAACCTTTACACTTTCAAAGTTAAATTTTCGGCTCCTACTTAGACCTGAGCTTGGAACTGGACTTGGACCCTAAAGTCCGACTTCCGATCTTTTCAATGGCACCCATTTCATTTCAATAGGTCGGATGGATCCAGAGTTATAAACGTTTAAACATTTCAATTATTTGAATTAAAATTTGAATAGAAAAACCGTTACTATGTGTGGGTGAATTAAACCTTTACACTTTCAAAGTAAAATTTTCGGCTCCTACTTAGACCTGAGCTTGGAACTGGACTTGGACCCTAAAGTACGACTTCCGATCTTTTCAATGGGACCCATTTCATTTCAATAGGTCGGATAGATCCAGAGTTATAAACGTTTAAACATTTCTATTAAACTCTGGACTCCCTGGCCGTGGACTTGGACCTCATCATTCCTATTTTGGCACGATCTGAAAGTATGACCTCAGACCTTTCTAGTGACACCCATTTCATTTTAATAGGTCCCATGGATCCAGAGTTATAAGCGTTTAAAAATGTTTATTTACCGGCAGTTGCTTGCTGCGTGATTCTGTTGGCCTGGTATTTCACAAAAAAAGGTCGACAAGAAATTTGAATTAAAATTTGAATAGAAAAACCGTTACTATGTGTGCGTGAATTAAACCTTTACACTTTCAAAGTAAAATTTTCGGCTCCTGCTTAGACCTGAGCTTGGAACTGGACTTGGACCCTAAAGTACGACTTCCGATCTTTTCAATGGCACCCATTTCATTTCAATAGGTCGGATGGATCCAGAGTTATAAACGTTTAAACATTTCTATTAAACTCTGGACTCCCTGGCCGTGGACTTGGACCTCATCATTCCTATTTTGGCACGATCTGAAAGTATGACCTCAGACCTTTCTAGTGACACCCATTTCATTTTAATAGGCCCCATGGATCCAGAGTTATAAGCGTTTAAAAATTTTTATTTACCGGCAGTTGCTTGCTGCGTGATTCTGTTGGCCTGGTATTTCACAAAAAAAGGTCGACAAGAAATTTGAATTAAAATTTGAATAGAAAAACCGTTACTATGTGTGGGTGAATTAAACCTTTACACTTTCAAAGTTAAATTTTCGGCTCCTACTTAGACCTGAGCTTGGAACTGGGATTGGACCCTAAAGTACGACTTCCGATCTTTTCAATGGCACCCATTTCATTTCAATAGGTCGGATGGATCCAGAGTTATAAACGTTTAAACATTTCTATTAAACTCTGGACTCCCTGGCCGTGGACTTGGACCTCATCATTCCTATTTTGGCACGATCTGAAAGTATGACCTCAGACCTTTCTAGTGACACCCATTTCATTTTAATAGGTCCCATGGATCCAGAGTTATAAGCGTTTAAAAATGTTTATTTACCGGCAGTTGCTTGCTGCGTGATTCTGTTGGCCTGGTATTTCACAAAAAAAGGTCGACAAGAAATTTGAATTAAAATTTGAATAGAAAAACCGTTACTATGTGTGGGTGAATTAAACCTTTACACTTTCAAAGTTAAATTTTCGGCTCCTACTTAGACCTGAGCTTGGAACTGGACTTGGACCCTAAAGTACGACTTCCGATTTTTTCAATGGGACCCATTTCATTTCAATAGGTCGGATAGATCCAGAGTTATAAACGTTTAAACATTTCTATTAAACTCTGGACTCCCTGGCCGTGGACTTGGACCTCATCATTCCTATTTTGGCACGATCTGAAAGTATGACCTCAGACCTTTCTAGTGACACCCATTTCATTTTAATAGGTCCCATGGATCCAGAGTTATAAGCGTTTAAAAATTTTTATTTACCGGCAGTTGCTTGCTGCGTGATTCTGTTGGCCTGGTATTTCACAAAAAAAGGTCGACAAGAAATTTGAATTAAAATTTGAATAGAAAAACCGTTACTATGTGTGGGTGAATTAAACCTTTACACTTTCAAAGTTAAATTTTCGGCTCCTACTTAGACCTGAGCTTGGAACTGGACTTGGACCCTAAAGTCCGACTTCCGATCTTTTCAATGGCACCCATTTCATTTCAATAGGTCGGATGGATCCAGAGTTATAAACGTTTAAACATTTCAATTATTTGAATTAAAATTTGAATAGAAAAACCGTTACTATGTGTGGGTGAATTAAACCTTTACACTTTCAAAGTAAAATTTTCGGCTCCTACTTAGACCTGAGCTTGGAACTGGGCTTGGACCCTAAAGTCCGACTTCCGATCTTTTCAATGGCACCCATTTCATTTCAATAGGTCGGATGGATCCAGAGTTAGAAACGTTTAAACATTTCTATTAAACTCTGGACTCCCTGGCCGTGGACTTGGACCTGATCATTCCTATTTTGGCACGATCTGAAAGTATGACCTCAGACCTTTCTAGTGACACCCATTTCATTTTAATAGGCCCCATGGATCCAGAGTTATAAGCGTTTAAAAATTTTTATTTACCGGCAGTTGCTTGCTGCGTGATTCTGTTGGCCTGCTATTTCACAAAAAAAGGTCGCCAAGAAATTTGAATTAAAATTTGAATAGAAAAACCGTTATTATGTGTGGGTGAATTAAACCTTTACACTTTCAAAGTTAAATTTTCGGCTCCTACTTAGACCTGAGCTTGGAACTGGACTTGGACCCTAAAGTACGACTTCCGATCTTTTCAATGGCACCCATTACATTTCAATAGGTCGGATGGATCCAGAGTTATAAACGTTTAAACATTTCTATTATTTGAATTAAAATTTGAATAGAAAAACCGTTACTATGTGTGGGTGAATTAAACCTTTACACTTTCAAAGTAAAATTTTCGGCTCCTACTTAGACCTGAGCTTGGAACTGGGCTTGGACCCTAAAGTCCGACTTCCGATCTTTTCAATGGCACCCATTTCATTTCAATAGGTCGGATGGATCCAGAGTTAGAAACGTTTAAACATTTCTATTAAACTCTGGACTCCCTGGCCGTGGACTTGGACCTGATCATTCCTATTTTGGCACGATCTGAAAGTATGACCTCAGACCTTTCTAGTGACACCCATTTCATTTTAATAGGCCCCATGGATCCAGAGTTATAAGCGTTTAAAAATGTTTATTTACCGGCAGTTGCTTGCTGCGTGATTCTGTTGGCCTGGTATTTCACAAAAAAAGGTCGACAAGAAATTTGAATTAAAATTTGAATAGGAAAACCGTTACTATGTGTGCGTGAATTAAACCTTTACACTTTCAAAGTAAAATTTTCGGCTCCTACTTAGACCTGAGCTTGGAACTGGACTTGGACCCTAAAGTACGACTTCCGATCTTTTCAATGGCACCCATTTCATTTCAATAGGTCGGATGGATCCAGAGTTATAAACGTTTAAACATTTCTATTAAACTCTGGACTGTCTGGCCGTGGACTTGGACCTCATCATTTCTATTTTGGCACGATCTGAAAGTATGACTTCAGACCTTTCTAGTGACACCCATTTCATTTTAATAGGCCCCATGGATCCAGAGTTATAAGCGTTTAAAAATTTTTATTTACCGGCAGTTGCTTGCTGCGTGATTCTGTTGGCCTGGTATTTCACAAAAAAGGTCGACAAGAAATTTGAATTAAAATTTGAATAGAAAAACCGTTACTATGTGTGGGTGAATTAAACCTTTACACTTTCAAAGTTAAATTTTCGGCTCCTACTTAGACCTGAGCTTGGAACTGGACTTGGACCCTAAAGTCCGACTTCCGATCTTTTCAATGGCACCCATTTCATTTCAATAGGTCGGATGGATCCAGAGTTATAAACGTTTAAACATTTCAATTATTTGAATTAAAATTTGAATAGAAAAACCGTTACTATGTGTGGGTGAATTAAACCTTTACACTTTCAAAGTAAAATTTTCGGCTCCTACTTAGACCTGAGCTTGGAACTGGACTTGGACCCTAAAGTACGACTTCCGATCTTTTCAATGGGACCCATTTCATTTCAATAGGTCGGATAGATCCAGAGTTATAAACGTTTAAACATTTCTATTAAACTCTGGACTCCCTGGCCGTGGACTTGGACCTCATCATTCCTATTTTGGCACGATCTGAAAGTATGACCTCAGACCTTTCTAGTGACACCCATTTCATTTTAATAGGTCCCATGGATCCAGAGTTATAAGCGTTTAAAAATGTTTATTTACCGGCAGTTGCTTGCTGCGTGATTCTGTTGGCCTGGTATTTCACAAAAAAAGGTCGACAAGAAATTTGAATTAAAATTTGAATAGAAAAACCGTTACTATGTGTGCGTGAATTACACCTTTACACTTTCAAAGTTAAATTTTCGGCTCCTACTTAGACCTGAGCTTGGAACTGGGATTGGACCCTAAAGTACGACTTCCGATCTTTTCAATGGCACCCATTTCATTTCAATAGGTCGGATGGATCCAGAGTTATAAACGTTTAAACATTTCTATTAAACTCTGGACTCCCTGGCCGTGGACTTGGACCTCATCATTCCTATTTTGGCACGATCTGAAAGTATGACCTCAGACCTTTCTAGTGACACCCATTTCATTTTAATAGGTCCCATGGATCCAGAGTTATAAGCGTTTAAAAATGTTTATTTACCGGCAGTTGCTTGCTGCGTGATTCTGTTGGCCTGGTATTTCACAAAAAAAGGTCGACAAGAAATTTGAATTAAAATTTGAATAGAAAAACCGTTACTATGTGTGGGTGAATTAAACCTTTACACTTTCAAAGTTAAATTTTCGGCTCCTACTTAGACCTGAGCTTGGAACTGGACTTGGACCCTAAAGTACGACTTCCGATTTTTTCAATGGGACCCATTTCATTTCAATAGGTCGGATAGATCCAGAGTTATAAACGTTTAAACATTTCTATTAAACTCTGGACTCCCTGGCCGTGGACTTGGACCTCATCATTCCTATTTTGGCACGATCTGAAAGTATGACCTCAGACCTTTCTCGTGACACCCATTTCATTTTAATAGGTCCCATGGATCCAGAGTTATAAGCGTTTAAAAATTTTTATTTACCGGCAGTTGCTTGCTGCGTGATTCTGTTGGCCTGGTATTTCACAAAAAAGGTCGACAAGAAATTTGAATTAAAATTTGAATAGAAAAACCGTTACTATGTGTGGGTGAATTAAACCTTTACACTTTCAAAGTTAAATTTTCGGCTCCTACTTAGACCTGAGCTTGGAACTGGACTTGGACCCTAAAGTCCGACTTCCGATCTTTTCAATGGCACCCATTTCATTTCAATAGGTCGGATGGATCCAGAGTTATAAACGTTTAAACATTTCAATTATTTGAATTAAAATTTGAATAGAAAAACCGTTACTATGTGTGGGTGAATTAAACCTTTACACTTTCAAAGTAAAATTTTCGGCTCCTACTTAGACCTGAGCTTGGAACTGGACTTGGACCCTAAAGTACGACTTCCGATCTTTTCAATGGGACCCATTTCATTTTAATAGGTCCCATGGATCCAGAGTTATAAGCGTTTAAAAATGTTTATTTACCGGCAGTTGCTTGCTGCGTGATTCTGTTGGCCTGGTATTTCACAAAAAAAGGTCGACAAGAAATTTGAATTAAAATTTGAATAGAAAAACCGTTACTATGTGTGCGTGAATTAAACCTTTACACTTTCAAAGTAAAATTTTCGGCTCCTGCTTAGACCTGAGCTTGGAACTGGACTTGGACCCTAAAGTACGACTTCCGATCTTTTCAATGGCACCCATTTCATTTCAATAGGTCGGATGGATCCAGAGTTATAAACGTTTAAACATTTCTATTAAACTCTGGACTCCCTGGCCGTGGACTTGGACCTCATCATTCCTATTTTGGCACGATCTGAAAGTATGACCTCAGACCTTTCTAGTGACACCCATTTCATTTTAATAGGCCCCATGGATCCAGAGTTATAAGCGTTTAAAAATTTTTATTTACCGGCAGTTGCTTGCTGCGTGATTCTGTTGGCCTGGTATTTCACAAAAAAAGGTCGACAAGAAATTTGAATTAAAATTTGAATAGAAAAACCGTTACTATGTGTGGGTGAATTAAACCATTACACTTTCAAAGTAAAATTTTCGGCTCCTACTTAGACCTGAGCTTGGACCTGGACTTGGACCCTAAAGTACGACTTCCGATCTTTTCAATGGCACCCATTTCATTTCAATAGGTCGGATGGATCCAGAGTTATAAACGTTTAAACATTTCTATTAAACTCTGGACTCCCTGGCCGTGGACTTGGACCTCATCATTCCTATTTTGGCACGATCTGAAAGTATGACCTCAGACCTTTCTAGTGACACCCATTTCATTTTAATAGGTCCCATGGATCCAGAGTTATAAGCGTTTAAAAATGTTTATTTACCGGCAGTTGCTTGCTGCGTGATTCTGTTGGCCTGGTATTTCACAAAAAAAGGTCGACAAGAAATTTGAATTAAAATTTGAATAGAAAAACCGTTACTATGTGTGGGTGAATTAAACCTTTACACTTTCAAAGTTAAATTTTCGGCTCCTACTTAGACCTGAGCTTGGAACTGGACTTGGACCCTAAAGTACGACTTCCGATTTTTTCAATGGGACCAATTTCATTTCAATAGGTCGGATAGATCCAGAGTTATAAACGTTTAAACATTTCTATTAAACTCTGGACTCCCTGGCCGTGGACTTGGACCTCATCATTCCTATTTTGGCACGATCTGAAAGTATGACCTCAGACCTTTCTAGTGACACCCATTTCATTTTAATAGGTCCCATGGATCCAGAGTTATAAGCGTTTAAAAATTTTTATTTACCGGCAGTTGCTTGCTGCGTGATTCTGTTGGCCTGGTATTTCACAAAAAAAGGTCGACAAGAAATTTGAATTAAAATTTGAATAGAAAAACCGTTACTATGTGTGGGTGAATTAAACCTTTACACTTTCAAAGTAAAATTTTCGGCTCCTACTTAGACCTGAGCTTGGAACTGGGCTTGGACCCTAAAGTCCGACTTCCGATCTTTTCAATGGCACCCATTTCATTTCAATAGGTCGGATGGATCCAGAGTTAGAAACGTTTAAACATTTCTATTAAACTCTGGACTCCCTGGCCGTGGACTTGGACCTGATCATTCCTATTTTGGCACGATCTGAAAGTATGACCTCAGACCTTTCTAGTGACACCCATTTCATTTTAATAGGCCCCATGGATCCAGAGTTATAAGCGTTTAAAAATTTTTATTTACCGGCAGTTGCTTGCTGCGTGATTCTGTTGGCCTGCTATTTCACAAAAAAAGGTCGCCAAGAAATTTGAATTAAAATTTGAATAGAAAAACCGTTATTATGTGTGGGTGAATTAAACCTTTACACTTTCAAAGTTAAATTTTCGGCTCCTACTTAGACCTGAGCTTGGAACTGGACTTGGACCCTAAAGTACGACTTCCGATCTTTTCAATGGCACCCATTTCATTTCAATAGGTCGGATGGATCCAGAGTTATAAACGTTTAAACATTTCTATTAAACTCTGGACTCCCTGGCCGTGGACTTGGACCTCATCATTCCTATTTTGGCACGATCTGAAAGTATGACCTCAGACCTTTCTAGTGACACCCATTTCATTTTAATAGGCCCCATGGATCCAGAGTTATAAGCGTTTAAAAATTTTTATTTACCGGCAGTTGCTTGCTGCGTGATTCTGTTGGCCTGGTATTTCACAAAAAAAGGTCGACAAGAAATTTGAATTAAAATTTGAATAGAAAAACCGTTACTATGTGTGGGTGAATTAAACCTTTACACTTTCAAAGTAAAATTTTCGGCTCCTACTTAGACCTGAGCTTGGAACTGGGCTTGGACCCTAAATTCCGACTTCCGATCTTTTCAATGGCACCCATTTCATTTCAATAGGTCGGATGGATCCAGAGTTAGAAACGTTTAAACATTTCTATTAAACTCTGGACTCCCTGGCCGTGGACTTGGACCTGATCATTCCTATTTTGGCACGATCTGAAAGTATGACCTCAGACCTTTCTAGTGACACCCATTTCATTTTAATAGGCCCCATGGATCCAGAGTTATAAGCGTTTAAAAATTTTTATTTACCGGCAGTTGCTTGCTGCGTGATTCTGTTGGCCTGGTATTTCACAAAAAAAGGTCGCCAAGAAATTTGAATTAAAATTTGAATAGAAAAACCGTTATTATGTGTGGGTGAATTAAACCTTTACACTTTCAAAGTTAAATTTTCGGCTCCTACTTAGACCTGAGCTTGGAACTGGACTTGGACCCTAAAGTACGACTTCCGATCTTTTCAATGGCACCCATTTCATTTCAATAGGTCGGATGGATCCAGAGTTATAAACGTTTAAACATTTCTATTAAACTCTGGACTCCCTGGCCGTGGACTTGGACCTCATCATTCCTATTTTGGCACGATCTGAAAGTATGACCTCAGACCTTTCTAGTGACACCCATTTCATTTTAATAGGCCCCATGGATCCAGAGTTATAAGCGTTTAAAAATTTTTATTTACCGGCAGTTGCTTGCTGCGTGATTCTGTTGGCCTGGTATTTCACAAAAAAAGGTCGACAAGAAATTTGAATTAAAATTTGAATAGAAAAACCGTTACTATGTGTGGGTGAATTAAACCATTACACTTTCAAAGTAAAATTTTCGGCTCCTACTTAGACCTGAGCTTGGACCTGGACTTGGACCCTAAAGTACGACTTCCGATCTTTTCAATGGCACCCATTTCATTTCAATAGGTCGGATGGATCCAGAGTTATAAACGTTTAAACATTTCTATTAAACTCTGGACTCCCTGGCCGTGGACTTGGACCTCATCATTCCTATTTTGGCACGATCTGAAAGCATGACCTCAGACCTTTCTAGTGACACCCATTTCATTTTAATAGGCCCCATGGATTTATTTATTTATTTATTTATTTAATATTAATCATAGCACAACAAGATGTTAATCTTATAAATGAGAGTGCTATGGGAGTTCAGCAAAAAAGTAATAAAATATCATAGATAAAATAAGTAACAGAATGTATGGAATAATGTAGAATTAGAAATGAATTAGGAAATGTTATGATATCAATAAATATAGCAATCGATGAAAAATTTAGTGTAAAAAAGATATGAATATAGTTAAAACAAATAGTAGGAAAAATACGAATAACCGTGCATATATATAAGTATCAAGAAATATACACAAATAAAGAAAAATATATATGTACATAGAAAATCAATAAAATTTAAAGAGTATATTGAGAAAGTGAAAACCAAAAATATTGCTAATAAAAATTGAAAGCAAAATGTACAAAACAATCATGATTTGTTATAGACTACCTAAATAAATTGTATAACTCCTTCTTGAATATAATTGCATTGCCTATGTTTTGAATATAATTAGGTAAAGTATTCCAAAGGCTGATAGTGTGTATAAAAAACTGGCGTTGTGACAAAAGAGTCCTATGTCTATGTTGGATAATCTTCATACCGCGGTTGGATCTAGCAAATGTAATCCTATTAAATAAGTATGTAGGCTGTTTCAGAGTAATAATCTTATGGAGCAGAATAAGGCATTTAATATTCAACAGATTATCAAAATTAACTCCGAATATCCGGTAAGAAAATTCCGATATATGGTCTCGACGTCCCCTAATAAATACATATCTGGCTATATTATTATAAGCCAAGTTGAGTTTTCGCTTATCATCAGTATCACAGTTTGTGAAAATTTCAGATCCGTATAAGAGAACAGGAATCAAATATGTTTTAGCCAGTTGCATACGTATGGCAAAGGGAGTCGAATCTATAACAGCCCATAAGTTTCTAAGCATACCGTAAATTCTACCAACGATGACATTAATGTGGTTAGACCACGTTAGTCGACCGTTGAAGGTAATACCCAGATTGGTTGCAGATTCAACAAAATCAATTTTCCTCCCCCTGATAATAATATTCGGCACTACAAATGTTCTTCCAGTTCTGGAGAGCAGTAAACTTTTGGATTTAGAGGGATTCAAACAAAGTCCATTGGCCCTAGCCCATTTGTCAATTTTCTGCAAATCCTGGTTGATGGAGTCTATACATATATGGATGTCCTCAATCCGTGTGCTCCTATAAACCTGAACGTCATCAGCGTACATATGTACACTACAATTATCCAAAACATCAGGTAGGTCATTAATGTATAGACAAAACAAAAGAGGCCCCAATATTGATCCCTGAGGAATACCTCTTCCAACGTTTAGTGAATTCGAGATGTTGCCGCCTAGGTAAACTCGTTGTGACCTGTTCATTAGGTAAGAGCGTATAAGACCGCAGGCTGTATTAGAAAAGTGAAAGAGAGTCTGTAACTTCTTCGATAATATTTCGTGATCAACCGTGTCGAAAGCCTTGGTGTGATCCAAAAGAACTAAAAACGCTATGTGATTTTCATCCAGTCTCAATCTAAGGTCTTCAACTACATTGACTAAAGCAGTAGTGCAGCTCCTATATTTCATAAATCCCGACTGCTTATCAGTTATGAAATTGTTACTCACGAGATAATTGTTAATCTGTCTAGCTATGAGATTTTCCATTACTTTAGACAGGAATGGAAGAATGGCAATTGGCCTGAATTCGTTGTTGGACTTAGGGATGGGAATGGTTTTCGACTGTTTCCATTCATCTGGGAAGGAGGACATAGTTAAAACCGTGTTGAATACATGGGTTAGATATGGTAAAAGTCTAGGTGACAAAGCTTTTAGAAAGAGAGGATGTAATTCATCAGATCCAACCGCGTTCGACTTAACCGAAGATAAGCATTCCAAAACCTCGAGCTGATTAACACAACGAAAACTAAAGGGGTTCTCAAGCGGTGCAAAACAAAGGTCATTATATATGTTACTATCAGGGATCGTAACATTAATGTTAACAAATTTGTCATTAAGGGCATTTACATCAACATCAGGAAAAGTGTCATGACATTTTCGTCCAATACCAATATCGCGGATTACCTTCCATTTAGCTCTATTATCCAACGCGGAAGCGAATTTCCTGCCGTAAAACAATGTTTTTGCACTTTTAATGCGTTCCAGAGTTATAAGCGTTAAAAAATTTTTATTTACCGGCAGTTGCTTGCTGCGTGATTCTGTTGGCCTGGTATTTCACAAAAAAAGGTCGACAAGAAATTTGAATTAAAATTTGAATAGAAAAACCGTTACTATGTGTGCGTGAATTAAACCTTTACACTTTCAAAGTAAAATTTTCGGCTCCTACTTAGACCTGAGCTTGGAACTGGACTTGGACCCTAAAGTACGACTTCCGATCTTTTCAATGGCACCCATTTCATTTCAATAGGTCGGATGGATCCAGAGTTATAAACGTTTAACCATTTCTATTAAACTCTGGACTCCCTGGCCGTGGACTTGGACCTCATCATTCCTATTTTAGCACGATCTGAAAGTATGACCTCAGACCTTTCTAGTGACACCCATTTCATTTTAATAGGCCCCATGGATCCAGAGTTATAAGCGTTTAAAAATTTTTATTTACAGGCAGTTGCTTGCTGCGTGATTCTGTTGGCCTGGTATTTCACAAAAAAAGGTCGACAAGAAATTTGAATAGAAAAACCGTTACTACCGGATCCAGAGTTATAAACGTTTAAACATTTCTATTAAACTCTGGATACCCTGGCCGTGGACTTGGACCTGATCATTCCTATTTTGGCACGATCTGAAAGTATGACCTCAGACCTTGCTAATGACTCCCATTTCATTTCAATAGGCCCCATGGATCCAGAGTTATAAGCGTTTAAAATTTTTTATTTACAGCCAGTTGCTTGCTGTGTGATTCCGTTGGCCTGGTATTTGACAAAACAAAAATTTCGGCAAGAAATTTTAATGCAAAAACCGTTACTATGTGTGGGTGAATAAAAATTTGAATAGAAAAACCGTTACTATGTTTTTTTATTTTATTTATTTATTTTATTTTATTTATTTTATTTTCAAATTTAGCACAACAAGATAGAAATCTTATAAATTAAAGTGCTAATGATTGCATACAAACAATAAATTTAATAATAAAGTAATAATTAAATATGACTACAAGTTAAATTAAAAAAGAATTAAAAAAATAAAAAAAAAATTACAAATAATTTAATGCATTAATTTGATTTTATAAAATACTTCAACCTGTCATTAACGAAAATATTTCATTAGTTCAATTTTAAATCTGGTTGCGTTGCTAATTATGTGAATTCTCTTCGGTAATTGGTTTCAAAGTCGAGTGCAATAAATAAAGAACTGACGCTCAGAAAAGGCAGTTTTATATTTTCTTTGAATCAATACCAGTCCTCTAGCCGATCTGCCAAAACCTATTGTTTCATATAGGTAAGTCGGTTGTGCAGTATAAATTATTTTATGCAAAAACATCAAGCTCTTAAATTTCAAAAGATTTTCAAAACACATATTGCAAATTTGGTATGAGAACACAGGGTCTATGTGTGGGTGAATAAAACCTTTACACTTTCAAAGTTAAATTTTCGGCTGCTACTTAGACCTGGACTTGGAACTGGACTTGGACCCTAAAGTACGACTTCCGATCTTTTCAATGGCACAGTTTTTCTTCAGACTCCTTCAAACAAAGTAGTTACAGCCATAAAACCAAAATCATTTGCCATAAAACCACCACTTACATAGTTCTGTTCACCTGGAATTTGAGAAAAAAATGTCGCTGGTAACATTTCGACGTCAGATGTCATTTCTTATACGTGCCATTCGGTCGTTTACGTACATAAATAACATGTAGTCTTCACTTAAGAAATTAATCCTTCACAATTGGATCCAAATCTAAAGAGGGCGTGGCATTAGGGGCGTGAATTAGGTATCACAAAAAGAAAGATTTCTGTTCGAACCCATGGTACACAGGTTTTCTTCAAACTCCTTCAAACAACGGAGTTATAGCCGTAAAACCAAACTCATTTGCCATAAAACCACCAACTTGCCATAAACCACACCTCCTAAAGAGGGCGGGGCATTAGGAGCGTGAATCAGATACCACAAAAAAGCCAGAGTTCTGTTCGAACCCATGGTATACAGTATTTCTTCAAACTCCTTCAAACAACGGATTTATAGCCATAAAACCACCACCTACGTAGTTCTGTTCGCCTGGTACTTGAGAAAAAAAATGTCGCTGGTAACATTTCGACGTCAGATGTCATTTGTTGAACGTAACATTCGGTCGTTTACGTACATAAGCATGTAGTCTTCAGTTAAGAAATGAGTTCTTTACAATTGTATCCAAAATCTAAAAAGGACGTGGTATTAGGGGCGTGAATTAGGTATCACAAAAAAGCCAGAGTTTTGTTCGAACCCGTGGTACACAGTTTTTATTCAAACTCTTTTAAACAACAGTGTTATAGTCATAAAACCAAAATCATTTGTCATAAAACCACAACCTAAAGAGGACGTGGCATTAGGGGCGTGAACTAGGCATTAAAAAAGCCAAAGTTCTGTTCATACATATGGTATACAGTTTTTCTTCAAACTCCTTCAAACAACGGAGTTATAGCCATAAAACCAATATCATTTACTATAAAACCACCTCCAACATAGTTCTCTTAGCTTGGTACTTGAGAAGAAAATTTTATTGGGAACATTTCGACGTCAGATGTCATTTCTTACACGTACCATTCGATCGTTTACATACATAAATAACATGTAGTCTTATGTTAAGAAATCAGTTCTTTACAATTGTATCCAAAATCAAAAGAGGGCGTGGCATTAGGGGCGTGAATTAGGTATCACAAAAAAGCTAGAGTTCTGTTCGAACCCATAGTATACAGGTTTTCTTCAAACAACCATAAAACCACCACCTACATAGTTCTGTCCGCCTGGTTCTTGAGAAGAAAATGTCACTGGGAACATTTTACGTCAGATGTCATTTCCTATACGTACCATTCGGTCTTTCACATCCATAAACATGTAGTCTTCAGTTAGGAAATCCAAAATCTAAAGAGGGCGTGGCATTAGGGGCGTGAATTAAATATCACAAAAAACCCAGAGTTCTGTTCGAACCTATGGTATACAGTTTTTCTCAAGCTCCTTCCAAAAACGGAGTTATAGCCATAAATTCAAAATCATTTACCATAAAACCATGGCATTAGGGGCGTGAACTAGATATCAAAAAAGCCAGAGTTCTGTTCAAACCCTTGGTATACAGTTTTTCTTCAAACTTCTTCAAACAACGGAGTTATAGCCATAAAACAAGAGTCATTTGCTATAAAACCACCACCACCATCGTTCTGTTCGCCTGGTATTGGAGAAGAAAATGTCGCGGGAATATTTGGACGTCAGATGTCATTTCTTCCACGTACCATTCGGTAGTTTACGTACATAAACATGTAGTCTTCAGTTAACAAATCATTTCTTTAAAATTGTATCCAAAATCTAAAGAGGGCGTGGCATTAGGTGCGTGAACTAGGTATCACCAAAAAATCCAGAGTTCTGTTCGAATCTATGGTATACAGTTTTTCTTCAAACTTCTTCAAACAACGGATTTATAGCCATAAAACCAAAATTATTTACCATAAAACCACCATCTAAAGAGGGCGTGGCATTAGGGGCGTGAATTAAAATTAAAAAATGTTTGTTTGTTTAAATTTTATCGAATTTTTCACGATTTTTGGTCGCTCGTATATAACAGTTACCTTAATCGTAATTAAAACTGTTTTGGTATCCTTGATCTAATAGCTATCGAGGCCACTAGTCTGAAAACCGCACCTTTGTAAATTTTACCAAATTTTTTTTCGTGCCAATTTATGGGGGGCATATTTGCTACATATACTTTATTATTCAACTTTATTACAACTTTGTGATTTTCATATATATGTATTTGGTTTTGTTTTTATGTAAAATTCAAAGATTTAGTTTCATCTTCCTATCATTTTTTCTCCAGTTTGTGATCGATTTTCTTTCCTTCCTTTTCCAAATTTTTCAATTACGTTAACTTAACAGTGTCTGTTAACATAACATACACTGTAAAAAAAAATAATATAATTTTCTTAGCTAACTTCACACACATGTCTTATGGTTAATACAGCGTGTATTGGGGTATTATTTAAAACCATGCCATTTATGTAATCGTTTAATAAACCCATTTAATAAATCCACTACTATTCACCTTGTGGGGATTTTGGTTAAATTCCCATTGTATTCGTATATACAACTTTAAGTCGCAAAATTCTAAAACATTGTACAACATTTTGGGCACATTTATTTCCCATTGTTTTCATTTACGTAGTTTTTTTTTTTTTTTTATTTTGTTTTTTTTTATTAATCACATTTATCTTCTATAGTTTTCATGTACAATTCTACGTCCTAGTTTTTATTTTATGGTCCTTCTTCTATTGTGTTGTATTCTTTGATTCTATGATTTATGGCATTAATTGAAAATGAAGTAGAAATAAAAGTAAAATAGCCATGAATCACGAACAGATTACTTCCATATTAATTTCACCGCCTGAATGTACCCTTAAATACCTTTTAAATATGAAAAAAAGACTAAGAACATAAACAGTTTGTTCGATTAGACATTTGAAATAAGTATATACGCATGATAACACAATTTTTGAAACACAATACTTGCATGAAAAAAAAGTACATGCGTTTCTTTATATTTCAAAGAGGGTATGTATGGTTGAGAAGCTAGGCCGTAATCCTGACTAAAGGGTTGTAATGGCCAATTATGTATGTTATGTATGTATATTTGTTCACTAATTACAGTACGGCATAAAATTCTATCGATTAGTAAGGGAACAGAATCAAAGTTGCAAAAGTTTTATTGACACCTGCTCTTAATGTACTCTACTGATAGATAGAGATTTGGTCCTGACATTTGTGGTGCATTTTCTATTCCGTTGCACCAGTTCTTACAGAAAAAACTCAAAAGTACTCCCACTTCCCTACCTCTCCTCTTGCTAAGAAAATTCCAAGCGGACACTGCATGAATAATGGCCATCCCCCAAGTCGAATGTAAAAGTAAACGAAATAAAAATTTTATATTTCGAACATAAGACAAACTGATTAAATTTTTTAAATTTGAACTAAAATTGTCAAAAGGTCGTCTTCACAGTGGTAATAAATTTGCATATAGGGAGCGAGTGGGGATTGAGTATAGTGTAGGACGTTTGAGATATTTTCTCTTCTTTTGCTACTGCAAATTCTTTTTAGAATTTAAACCAGAGTTGCAAAATCGAAATTTTAAAATGGTACTGAACTACTGCTGAAAGAGTACTTTTTCGCATCAAATGGTAGTTTTATAAAAAAAAGTACATACATACATACATAATTGGTCATTACAACTCTTCAATGAAGATAATGATCTAGTTAGTGTGTTAATTTTATACATGAGTTGCGGGGCCTACAGTTTAAAGTCGACTCCGAACGACAGATTTTTTGAGACAATGAGGTTGCCGAAGGAATATTTTCATCATTTTTCGTTTTGTTGGAAATGTCTGACATGGCGTGTGAACCGTGGGCTCACATCTAGTAAGCCAGCACATCTACACGTAAGGAACTGAACAGAAAAACTAACGACTTATACGTGTTCCTTACATGCAAAACAAAAACTGCTGATTCTGAACGTAACAAACGACTATATGGGACAGTCAAACGTTGACATTCGTTTGTAGCATATGAAGAGCAACATAAATGCTTACCGAAATTACATTACGGGTCAGCAAGCGTTCTCGTTGCTTTTCGTATTCTAAAAACGAACGTATGTTCCGTGGACGTTTGGCTAACCGGGGCTAAAGACTAATTCTACCTTTAGCATTGCATTGAACATGTTGCTAATGCATTAATAGTTGAAAGGCGAAAGACATAAAATATGTAATAATAAAAAAGTACTGAAGGCGTTGCGGGGGTACTGTGGTATTTTTGAAATGGAAAACTACTGAAAAAAGTACTAAAGTATTGAATTTTTCAACACTGATTTAAACCCTAAAATACCACACTCAGAAAGTAAGTTTTTCTAAAAAATACTAGCAAATCTCTCTAGTTAGGTCACGTTAAAGAAAATCTCATATATTTTAACACTTTTATTTTTAATCCGTGATAATCCGATTTGTTTTGTTGTTTTATTGTTCTCAAAGTTATTTTTGTTTATATTTAATATCATTGGTTTGAATATTTTAACAATATTTGCATATTTGCTATAATTCCTTGACCTTTTTAGTATGAAAGAAAATTATATCGAGATTACGAACGCACATGCATACATAAGTTTATACGTTTGTATATCCACCCAGCTAAGCAAGAATCACTGCGGCTGCAGAATTGCTCTTCTAATAAAATATTTATTATAAAATTATATTATTTTTGTCATTGCATGCGTATTTGGATGCTCTCACTTACATACATACATACATATATATTCTAAAATTGCAATAAAATAATGCTGAAAAATGTCAATTTATAATGCATACATATATTTGGCAAAAACATGCCGTCTGTTATTTCTATAAATTATCCGCAAAGGACACATAATCGTTGCCGTTTTATGTCTGTATGTATACATATGTATGTATGTATGTATGCATGTGCCCTTGTATCTATATCAACTATTCTGCAACCATGCAATTCTAAAATCCTATAAAAATACAGACAACTTCTCGTCATAACTATACTGTTTTCTTTATGACCAAAGCAATATTGCGTTCACAACTATTTAAAATATTTGTATTTCAAGTCAATATAATACAATACAAGAAAGGTAAGGTGAACGAAAAATAATTTATTTTTTGGTCACAAAACATTGATTTGAAATTTGTTTTGTTGTAATGTTTTCATGTTTGAGTATGCATACCAACCAGAGATCAGCAATGAATCGTTTTTTCCTTACTCATAAATACTCATCAAATTTTAAGTATGAGTGAGTCAACAGTATTAAAATTCAACTACATATTCTGATTCATTCGTACTCACTACAACATTGATTTATAAGTACAGGTTGCAATGTGTATAACTACAACGTTGACATCAAACTCACATTATTTAAAATTGGTTTGATTCATACGCATACTCATTCAGATTCATATGATCAATTCACACAAGCCGCTGTATCGTTGTATTCATTGTATTGTTGGAAAAACATACAACAGCGTATGATTGTTGTTGATAATTTTCATTTAAAAATCCGATACACTTATTTTTCCCTTGTATTTTTAAAGGTTGTATGGTTCCGTGCTATCAAATTGTGTGAATGAAAAAAATGTTTATATATTTTCATATGTTGTGTTGGTTTCGGGCTATCAAATTGTTTGAATGCCACGAAATACACAATATAGCATAGCGTTGAGCGTTCACAAACAAACAAATGTATTCAATACAACATACACGATACAAAGTTGTGTGAATTGCCCAATAAATTTAGAAGAATACTTATAATACTCATAAATGATTCGAATCATTCATCAAAATTTACAGTCTTAGTTGTGAACTAAAAAGACAGAGACAGCAAGCAAATCAAACACACAACCTTCTAGTAAGCGATTCATACTTATTTTGTGATTCTTGTAAATGTTGAGTAAAAGAGAGTCGAAATCAACAACATCATGCATATTGTTAAGTATAAGTACGATGAGTACTTCAAACTTTGAATATGAGTATGATATTAAAATAAGTATGAATCCATCTTTTTGAATACTCATTGCTGATCTCTGGTACCAACAAACTGGTGAAAAAAACTAAGTGTAATTAAAAGAAATTTTATAATTTGTTTTTTTGCTCATAAATTTAAAGTTTCATTTGCCTTTGTTAAAATAATCATATTCCGGCCAGGTATATGCAAAGTTTGCTTTAAAAATAATTCTATAAAATCTCTGCCCCAGTAAGCGTTATACATACATATATTAGCAAAAAATATGGGGTAGTTGTGTAGTGCAACGAAATTTACATACATACATAATGGGCCATTACAACCCTTCAGTCAGGATTACGGCCTAGCTTCTCAACACCACTCATGTTGTGTGCGTTAATTTTATACATGAGTGGCGGGACATACAGTTTAAAGTCAACTCCGAACGACAGATTTTTTGAGAAGCTTTTCATGGCAATTTTTACTCTCAGAGTTTTTGCCAGAAATCTGCTGAGAGGAAGTCGCCGAAGAAATATTTTCATATTTTCGTTTTGATGTCTGACCTGGGATTCGAACTCGGGCCTTTCGTCTAATAAGCCAACAGACTACCTACTAGACCACGGCGACTTCATAACGAAATTTGCTTCAATAAAATTATTATACGGAGAAACAATTTAGAGGCTTTAAAGGCAGGCGCATACATGCATTAGCGCCTGCCGAGGGAACATAGACCAGCCTGCTGTTTGTGAATGATTACTATCTGTATGCGGTTCAATTGTTGACGTTATAGGCTCAAATAATGCATTGCAAATCCCATCAGACCGCCAAGTCTATCTCATGCGTTGGCTAAAACTCACCGCATGTCATTACCAGTTACCAGTGGACTTTAAACTGGTATTTAATGTACTTTAGTCTATCCATCGATAATCTTCAATCCAACTGCATGTGATTTCATTAATATCCCAATGTCCAGGAGATATTTAACAAATTCCTTCCGCATACGTTAAATCTTTGGGATAATTTTGGATTATTGGCCAAAACAATATACCGTATCGAATGAAATAAGACAACTTGACACACAAAAAATTTACCGTTATAGAAAACTCTGCAGCGGAAAGTATTATATTACGCCTCCATTAGTCTTAGCAGATTTGGTGCTATGTTCCTCCAGTCTAGAGCATACCATATACGGTCTTTATTTATGATATAAACAAATTCGAGTTGTCGTTACGTTTTTACGTGGCCAACACACTAGCTATTGGGATTGGAAGTCAGCGGAATAAAGATTTTTCTTTATTCCGAAAATCTTTCAATGCATGTTGTAGTTGATTTTATCAAATCCAATAACTTTCTTAGGATTGGGTTAATCGAAAAAATCAGGCAACGAGTAGTAAGAATTCAGTCAGTCTTGTTGGGAGAAGCGTTGTGTGTGAAGAGAACAGTCGTGGTTTGAAGATCGCCATTGGAAAGATCTGCGTTGTAAGCAAAGAATAATAGCGAACAGGCAATTAGTATTGTATTCGTCAAGTTGTATACGGTGGCACACAAAAGTAGTACGAACAATAACATTCGTTTTCATTTTGTTTGCAATCAATGAACTCATATTCTAAACGTTTTTAAAAAGGTAAAAACATAACAATATTGTTAAAAAAAAAAGTAAAAACAATAAAAAGCTATGAAATCCGTAAATACTTACCAGATTTATTATGAATTAAAATTTCATATTCATCAAGTTCGTCATCATGATAGCTGGAGTCATCGTCCTCGAAATCAGGCACATTGGCGGCTTCGCGACGCTTCGGTTGTCGTCGCTGATAAGAAGTTAACGTGTCATCAGATACAGAGAGTAAAGAAACCGTATGTTTTAAACTGTAATTACTCCAGGATGGTGTTTGAGTAACATTAGCCCCACCAAAATCATTTGTTCCATCACGAAACTCAGAGGCATCACCACCAACAATGTCTCTGGTATCGTTTACAATTAAGTTTGAATACAAAATTACTTTGGTATTTAAGTCTTCTTCCACGTGACTGGCTGCAGTTGACGTTTGTGTTGGGGATAGATTTGTGGCTACAGCAGCTCTAATCATAACGCCCCAGTAGAAAAAGGCCGTCAAAATTAAGTAGCAAACGCTACGCATATCTGGATGACCACTTACATGCAGGAGTTTATTAAAATGTGTTTTACGTTTCAGTTGCAATGTTGCAGCTTCGGCATATGCCGTAAACATATTGTAGGTTAAGACACAACATGTGGAATACGTTGAATATGTGGTCGAGAGATTTAAATATGAGGTGGGTGGTAGTAGTGATGGCGATGGTGATCCATTAGAATGTGCACTAAAGGAACATGTCGTTGCTGGCATTGCTGACGGCGATGGTGGTGGTGGTGATGGTGGTGGTGACGATGCCGATTGCGATAATGATGATGATGGTGGGTTCAATGATGGTAAAAATTCATTTTTAATATTTGCTATTGAATTTCGATTTTTTAAAACACTAAAAGAGGAAACGGATGTTAGCTGTTGCTGGCTAAAGGGATGTTGTTGTTGTTGCCTATTTGCAACATGCTGCTGCTGCTGCTGCTGATGCAACGTACTAAATTTGATAAATTCATTATTGTTTTTGTTGTTGTTGTTGTTGTTGCCACTGCTGCTGATTCGATTGCTACTGCTGCTGTATAAATGGCTGTGCTGTAGATTATTGTTGTCATTGTCACATTGATTTGTGGTTATATGAGTATGTCGTCGTTGCCTTTGTTCCTGCCACTGCTGTTGCTGTTGCTGATGGTGGTGCTGATGATGACAATGGTCTGCTACATTTATTTTATGATACTTTTTACAATTTAAAACTTTGGCCATCGCTCATTAACGATACACAACAGCCCATTTACTGAAAACTTGTTTCTCCTTCTTTTCTTTCCTTTATTTTTCTTCCTTACACTGTGTTTCTTTTGATGTTATTGTTGTACGTATACTTGGACGTAGTTCTTGCCACTTCCAGCAATTGTAGTCTCTCTATGTGTGGGTGTTACTTTGGAATAAGAACATCTATTCGATTCAATTTAGACTTTTTTGGCCAACGTTCAACACTAGATTTTTGAACAAAAAAATCAAAGTTTTCTTCTGCTTGCTTTTATCGTTTTTAGTTTGCTTCTTATAAAAAAAAATGTAGCACGTCTTGAAGGATTCTTTTTTTTTTTTCTTATATTTTTTTTTATTTATAAAATAAAATAAAATTATATTGTGATGCTTGTATTGTATTGTAGTCGGTTAGTTTGAATTGGAAGTCTCAATAAGTATATATGTCCCCCTTTCTCTTGGTCAACGATTCCTGTGGTGTATGGAGGAAGGTAAAGCTTTGATTTTAGACTCTTCATATGTAAACGTGTATGTTCTCTATTTAGTGCTCTTCATGTACAATTATGTGGATCACATATTACTCAATATATTTATATATGTATATAATTATATATACATACATATATATATATGTACATATAATTTATGGGCTATTGTTGTTGTATATGCATGATGCTTGTATAATATTTTATAAGATTTTTATTATATTTTTTAAATGTTGTTTTTGCCTTCGCTGTTGTACAGTTGCTGTATGTCGTTGTTGCATATTTTGCTGCTGAAATGGAAATTAAATTTTAAATGTGAAATCAATCAATTGTGATATATTTCATATACAAAAATTTCATTTTCATTTGGATTTGAAAATAATCAATATTTTTGGATTTAATTGCATTCCGTAAATAATAATTAATAATAGCCTCAGAGATTAACTCAAGGCCAAAAAGGCATAAAAATTATTATAAAGTGTTAAAACACAAAAATTTTATAACAATTTAAATTGTATCTGGTGGGTCATCTATCCGTTTATATTTAAACCATCGGTTATTTCATATCTGGCAATACTTATGTCATTCTATTCTGTCACAAAATTCAGTATATTATCTCCAATGAACGTAATTAACACGTTGACTGCCAACTACGAAATAACTCGTAGATTGCGTTCCCTTCTATGGAGCCAACTATGAGTTATCTCGTACTCACTAAATCTGCCATTTTTATGTTGCTACGAATAAAACCGTATTATATCAGTTCCCAGTTTTCTCAAAATTGCCATGGCAGTCAACGTGGTAATTGATTAAAGCTTGAGCAACGCTAGGATTTATTGGGCCGACGAGAAACTGCACGCTGATGTCGATTTAGCCAAAAAAAAACTTTTCGGATGAAGCTAATTTTCATCTTGGTGGGTACGTTAATAAACAAAATTGCAGTATTTGGGGCTTCGAAAACCAACACTTGATCGTACAGAAGACAATGCACCCATACGAGTGATTGTTTGGTGAGGCTTGTAAAGCAGAGGCATCACTGGTTGATGTTTCTTTGAAAATGAGGACGGCGCAACACTTAAGGGGGCAACTATCGCGCCATGATAACCGATTTTTTTGTACCCGCTTTTCATGGTTTCATGGTTTTTCCGCTATTCATAAGTACTCATAAAATTTTGATTATGAGTGAGTCAAACAGTATTGAAATTCAACCACTCTGATTTATTCGTACTCACTACAACATTGATTTATAAGTACAGGTTGCAATGAGTATGAGTACAACGTTGACATCGAACTCATAACATTCAAAATATGTTTGATTCTTAAGCCTACTCCATTAGATTCATAACTTTAGAAAAGTACTTATAATACTCATAAATAATTCGAGTGATTCGAATCATTCATCCAAATTTATAGTCTTAGTTGTTGTTGCATTTACAAAAAAGGAGAAAGAAAAAGACATTGCTGTATTTGTCTTTTTCTTTCAAAGCAAACACACAACCTTCTAGTGAGTATTGTAGTATTCATACGCGAATCATAATTTATTTGTGATTCTTACAAATGTTGAGTAAAGAAGAGTCGAAATCAACTACACTATGCGTATTATTAAGTATAAGTACAATGAGTACTTCAAACTTTTAATATGAATAGTATGAGTATGATATTAAAATAAGTATGAATGCGTATAAGTATAAGAAATTATGAGTATGATTCAATTCTATTCATCTTTTTGAATACTCATTGCTGATCTTTGGTTGAACAGGAAGGAGTTATAGGCAAATAAAGTAAAATAAAATAAATAAAAAAGTATGAGTGTTGTTGTCTAACAAAATATTACGCATACGTCACCCGTCAGCTCTATGTAATCTTCTATATACATACATATGTGTATATAAAAATGAATGTTTGTTGTACATATGGAGAATCGTAAACTATGCATTTGATCATGTTATGATATTCAGCAAACTTGTTGCGCATGGGCCGGCAAAGGTTTCTAAGTTGGTATGACCTATTTCCGACAGGTGGCGCCACTGAAAATTACTAAAAATGATTTAAATCGTAAACTGTGCATTTAATCATGATATGATATTTAGCAAAGTTGTTGCGCATAAGTCGACGGAGGTTTCTAAGTTGGTGCGTTTAATTTCCTATAGATGGCCCCACTGAGAATTATTCAAAATGAATTGAATCGTAAACTATGCATTTGATCATGTGTTGATCGGGCAAATACCAGACATTTTGGGATTCATCATTTATGATCTTAATAACATTTAGTATAACTCATTCCCGTAAAATTAAAAATGCTGTTGGGTTAAATTAGTTTGGGTACATTGTGAGATTCTAATAAATTTAAACGCATTTTTCAAGTCGTTCCCGTGCAATCATGCCTCCAAAGCGACAAGCAATTGGTCGACCTACACCTCAAGCACGGAAGAAAAGAGCATTACGAGCCTCAGAATCAGACGGGCAACGAGCATTGAGAATGGAAAATTTTCGAGTACATGCCGCTGAGACCCGTTGTCATGAATCACTTGAACAACAAGAAGTGAGATTAGAAACTGATCGAATGCGTACTACTCAGGCCAGTTCGTCTGAATCATCTGGACAACGGGAAACAAAATCAATAAAATTATTCGAATTAATTAATTGGATATTTGTGTAATGTCTTTCCTGCAAATTTATTTTAGTTGGAGGCGCAGCAACACGAGCGGGGTGTACAGCTAGTACATACATAATTGGCCATTGCAAGCCTTCAGTCAGGACTACGGCCTAGCTTCTCACACCACTCATGTTGTGTGCCTTAATTTTATACTTGAGTGGCGGGACCACTCGTCGACTCCGAACGACAGATTTTTTTTTTTGAGAAACTCTTTCATGGCAGGTTTATTTACTCTCAGAGTTTTTGCCAGAAATCTGAAGAGAGGAAGTCGCTGAAGAAATATTTCGTTTTGATGTCTGTCCTATGATACGAACCCGGGCTTTACGTCTAATAAGCCAACACACTACCTACATCAGACATCTCCCACAAAACGAATTATGAGAAAATATTTCTTCGACGGCTTCCTCTTAACAGATGTTTGGTCAAAATTCTAAGTGTAAATAAAATTACCATAAAAAGTTTCTCATAAATCTGTCATTCGGAGTCGACTGTAAATTGTTGGTCCTACCACTAATGGATAAAAATTAACACACACAATATAACTGGTAAGAGAAATTTAACTTGAATTAAAAAGAAAAAATAATGAAACTTTTTCTAAAGTTTTCTTTTTGTATTGCAAGGTGACCTTGACCTCTATTTAGCGGTAACCGCAATACGTGTGTTGGTTAATGTTTTAAAATAATTAAATAAGTGTTAATAAGTTGTTTGGCTGTTTTGGATCTAAAACACCCCATATAACAATGTTTTTTTTTATTTCGTTTTATAAGTTGTTCTCCTTTCCGAGTCATCGAATCGAATGCATGTTTATCGTAATCCACTTTATTGACCCAGAAACAAAAAAAAGGAAAGAAAAATTAAAACAAAAAAGCGAAAAACGAAAAGCAGCAAATGTTAAGCTTTTTAACTTTTCCTTCATATTATATGCTGGCGTTGGTATTGTTGTTGTTGGTTCGGTGGTGGTTCGGTGGTATTTAGTTTTGGGGGTGGCCGTTATCGTGAATTCTAAAAAAAAAAATTATATGACGCTGTATATGCCGCTGACATCAATATTTGTTCGTTTTTTCTCTCTATTTTTTTATTTGAATTGTTTTTCTATTTAAACAGTTCAAAGTTAGCGTCTTACAGACGTACCATATTGTCGTTCTTTTTTCTCTGCTTCTTAGAGTCCTACTAAAATCGGATATCATACATATAATAGAAAAGTTATTGGACATTGTCGTGTTGTACGTACGTAATTCTCTGTTCGTATCACTAATCTATTATTCGATACTCGTAATAGTTTTATGTTACCATATTACTACCAACGTCTTCGTCAGCAATGTCTTTTAAAGTAATTTTTGAATTTTTTTTTGTCCTTTAAAATATTCATTGTTCAGGGGCTCGTTATTGTGTAGCCAGTCCTGTAGTTTGTTGCATTTTATTTAAATTAAAATACTTTAAAGGGATAAAGCACACGACAAAAAGAAGTTTCCAATAATTTAAATGCAAATGTTTATAATTTAAATCAATTTCAAACATTCATTTATAAAAATCTATCTCTAGGCATGTCTAAGAACTCATCTACTGCATTATATTTTTTCATATCTAAGTGTACATGTGTGTGTACATATGTATGTATATTTCATTTAAAATTAAATTCCTAAAGGGACTCTTATATTGTCATTTTTATATTTTATACTGCAAAATATTGTGCAAAATAAAAATTATAAAATAGAAATAAAAATATGTATAAAAGAGAGCAAATTTATATTATACGAGTAGGTATTGAAGATTTAAATACAATATGTTGGCCAAGTTAAAGTTATTTAAAATTTGTTATCTGGAATTGATTTATGAATTTGTAAGAACATATTCAAACTCATTTAATAAAGTTGTCCACTGTAATACTTTGTAATGGACATAAATCATATAAAATTAGAAAATCAGTCCACATATGTTTCACACATAATTGGCCATTACAACACTTCAGTTAGGATTACGGCCTAGCGTCTCACACCACTCATGTTGTGTTCGTTAATTTTATAACGTCGACTCCAAAGGACTTATATATTTCACTAATCAATAAATTGTAATCGCCGTAGTCTAGTAGGTAGTATGTTGGCTTATTAGACGTGAGACCACGGTTGAAAGACATCAAAACGAAATTTTAAAAAAACTTTCTTCGGCGACTGCCTCTCAGCAGAGAGTGTAAATAGAATTGCCATGAAAAAGTTTCTCAAATTCTATCGTTCGAAGTTGACTTTTTAACTATAGCTTCCGGCACTCATGTATAAAATGAACGCACACAAGTGGTGTGCGAAGCTAGGTCGTAATCCCGTCTAAAGGATGTATAACAATATATTGTATTATTAGCACGAAATTGGACGACAATAATTTTTATATTATCGTATTGCTTAATTGATCATTACAACCATTTTTTAAGGACTGCTTCTGACACCACCCATACATTGTGTGCTAATTTTATTCCTGATTTACGTGACCTACAGTTTAAAGTAGACTCTAAACGACAGATTTTTGAGAAACTTTTCATGGGAATTTTATTTGCTCTCAGAAGAGACTGCTGAGAGGAAGTCGCCGAAAAAACATTTGCCGAAGAAACATATGCCTACTCATTCAGATATTTAGTAAAAGACTTATAATACTCATAAATAATGCGAGTGATTCGAATCATACATCAAAATTTACAGTCTTAGTTGTTGTTGCATTTACAAAAAAAGAAGGAAGAAAAAGACAAACACAACAATCAAAGCTAACACATAACCTTTTAGTGAGTATTGTAGTTTTCGTACTCGAATCATATTTATTTTGTGATTCTTGTAAATGTTTAGTAAAGGAGAGTCGAAATCAACAACATCATGCGTATTGTTAAGTGTAAGTATGATGAGTACTTCAAACTTTGAATATGAGTAGTATGAGTATGATATTAAAATAAGTATGAATGCGTATAAGTATCAGAAATTATGAGTATGATTCGCATCTACTCATCTTTTTGAATACTCATTGCTGATATCTATAAAATTATGACGTAAAAGTCACATCTGTTCAAAATACTCTTTATGTTAACGCATTTAACCTAACTTTATAATGAATGTGTTTTTAAATTATTTTGTCGCACACATTACTTTTTGTGGCATGTTCTATTCAAAAAGAATCTTAATCAGATTAATATTACAATGGCGTTAATTAAATTAATTTTATCCTATTCAATTTAAGTTTATAAAAGGCAAATAACGATGGAAACAGCTCATACAATTGTTATTGAATTATCGACTATTATCGGGTGACAATTTTAATTACTCGTCGACATTGTCGCATTAGCAATTGATGCTTCTGTTGTTAAATGATAATAAATTAATAAAATGAATGCAATATTTTCTCAATTTAATTTTCATTAAAAGATTAAACAATCTACATATGAGTACATAGAAAATGTGGTTTGTTTTAGAAATCTGTAAAAATATTAAACATTATTAACGCATTTAAATATTTTTTATATTTTTTTTAACTTTTTGGGTGTCGAACATTTACGCGCGTTTGAGACTTTTTCAACCTTTCTATTTACAACGATATTATATTTAATTGACAGTTGTTTTAATAATATTGGTGCTTTTCTATAAGTACATATGTATGTAGTTTCAAATAAATATGCCTTGTGGCATTAATTTTAAAGTTAATTAGTTGTAAACGAAAAGCATTTTAAGTGAGCATGTTTAAAAACATAATCACTTCTAAACCGAACATAATTGTCCTTTTATCTTTACGTAACAAGAATGCCAATGTAAATTAGGGTTACAGTAATCCCTCGATTTACATACTTACGTCGCAGTTGGTTCCAAAAAAAGGCGAGGTAAATCGAAAAGACGTAAATCGAATTTCATATTGCTCATACTCCAAAGTAGTATGTTTTTAACAAGGAACTTAAAAAAGTTGCAGTATTGTTTTCAACAATTTCATTTAATTTTCTGATTTATTTGGGCAATTCACACAATCCCTTGTATCGTTGTATTGAGTGTATTGTTGGACGAATATACAACAGTGTATGCTTGTTGTTGATAATTTTCATATAAAAATCCGATACACTTATATACATTTTTTCATATGTTTTTAGAAGTTGTATTGGTTTCGTGCTATCAGTTTATGTTAATGCCAGTAATCAAGACGAAGAATAACAACAATTAGCATTTCAGAATTATATTATAATTAATTTACTTTCCTTAATATTTTTTGGTTTTTTGCTTGAAAATCAGATTTTGAATACTGGGATTCTTCTTCTTAGCGCTTTGATGTTTGGAAAACGAAATATATAACACAGAATAGCACTGAGCGTTCACAAACAAAAATTGTATTCAATCCAACGTACACAATACAAAGTCGTGTGAATTGGCCAAATAACTTATAACCGCTTTCTAAAACGAACATACATACTTGTCTTTTTATCTTTACGTAACAGGAATGCCGATGTAAATTACTGTTAATCTATTGTACGAATATTGTATACGAAATATGAATAGTGAATCCTCTTAAGTTGTAACTTTATTTTACCAATACAACTACCAAAAATGTGTTTTGATTTTCATTAATTTTCCAAAAAACAATTTATTTTCTACAATTTCATTTACTTTTCTGAATTACTGGTTTGGAGAGCGCATAATTCACTTTTAATTAAATTTTACATACGATTACCATAATCTAGTTTATTTTTATTTGGAAGAAAAACGTATTGCTTACCACCACTCATGTGGGCAGAACTTTTATCACAAGATCTCCGATACACTATTCACTAAGTAGCTTACATCGTAATTGTGTAACAAAAGTTAAAGAAATATATTTGTAACAGTTTTTTTGTGACCAATTACAATGAATCAACTCGATTGGGTACTCCTTTCGTTAAAGGTCGCTAAATAGTGGACCTCGCAATGTAAAGTTCTGTATCCACTTCTTGGAAAGCTTGTGATCGACATACGTCTTTATCGGCCTGATCCTTCCGGTAACAAAGTCGCTGATTTTGCTGACGTGTCAATCCTTGTAAATACTTTTTATGAGAAGGAACAAAGTACCACAATTTATTCGTTAGAATAAATGGGATTAGACTTAGTCTGAGCCCCACTGGTAAACATCTTAGTCTGGTGAATATCACCAGCGGATTCTTTAATGAAAGTTGCCACAATAAGAAGAAGGAAATATCTAAAATCGCTTGAATAAAAGTCTCTCTCAATTTTTTTGGAAACATGTAATATTCGCGCATATGATCTTGAATCGTCGATATATAATACGACGATAACGACTATACACTACTAACTCAATAGAAAAATACGGAGTCGTGTTGGAACTGTTTGAGAATACATGAGGATAGTGACGTCAAAATTCTAAATTATAATTGTCTTTTCTTATTTTCTTAGCATTGTAATTCACAACATTACATACATACATACATAATTGGTCATTACAACCCTTCTGTCAGGATTACGACTCAGCTTCTCACACCACTTATGTTGTGTGCGTTAACTTTATACATGAGTGGCGGGACCTACAGCTTAAAGTCAACTCCGAACGACAGATTGTTTTTTGAGAAACTTTTTATGCAAATTTTATATACTCTCAGAATTCTTGGCTGAATCTGCTAAGAGGAAGTCGCCGAAGAAATATTTTTTTCTACTTCGTTTTGTTGGAGGTGTCTGACCTGCATTTTGAACCGTGTCTTTACGTCTAATAAGCCAACACACTACCTACTAGACTATAGCGACTTCATGAAGAAATATTAAGTAAAAAATTACTGAAGATTTGTAAAGTATTCAGCGGGATTACTTTCTTGACTGAAACGGAAGCAATGCAAGCACATACACACCAGAGATCAGCAATAAATAGTTTTTTCGCTACTCATAAGCACTCATGAAATTTTGAATATAAGTGAGTCAACAATATCTGATTCATTCATACTCACTACAACATTGATTTATAAGTACAGGTTGCCATGAGTATGAGTACAACGTTGACATCAAACTCATAACATTCGAAATATGTTTGATTCATAAGTCATTCAGATTCATAACATTAGAAAAATACTTATAATACTCATAAATGACTCTAGAGATGCGAATCATTAATCAAAATTTACAGTCTTAGTTGTTGTTGCGTTAACAAAAAAAGACACATAAACAAGCAGAGCAAACATACAACCATTTAGTGAGTATTTTAGTGTTCGTACGCGAGTCATATTTATTTCATGATTCTTGTAAATGTTGAGTTATGGAGAGTCGAAATGTTATTAAGTATGAATATGATGAGTACTTCATACTTTGAATATGAGAAGAGAGATTGCATGATATTAAAATAAGTATCAGAAATTATGAGTATGATTCAATTCTACTCATCTTTTTGAATACTCATCGCTGATATCTGATACATACTTAACTGTATGCTCAATTTAAATATGCCATTAAATAAACAATTAACAAAATAAAAATTCACGTTTACGTTTGCAATAAAAACACCAGTGATCGAAATATTATTTACAATGTATAGTACAATGCTTAAAACATTGTGGCGGAAATTAAAGATGCTTATCCTGTTGCAGATCTATAGAAAGACAAATAATGCATGGAAATACAAAAGAAATAAGAGAACAAAAAAATATTTTCATTCTGATTTTTATGACAATTTATTGCTGTCTATTCTACTGACTTTAAAAATTATTTGTTTTAAATGTGTATTAAAATTGGCTCAATTCCAAAAACAGAAAAAATAAAATGAAATAAAATAAAATAATTTATCTTAATATGTATACGTATAGTGAAATGGAACAATTCTGAATTGGTAGACACGCATTGTATTCGTTATTTTAACTCTTTTATATTTTGTTTAACACATACTATTAAATTTTAAATACATTCACTTGCAATAAAAGGACGTGTAAGTTTTGAAAATGTTTAATTGTGAAGTGTGCCTTTTTTTGAGCTTCATAACTTAAAATGACAGTACAAAGCAAAAGTTTTATTGGAATAAAATTTTTTTTTGCATTATAGTAGGTCGGTAGGGATTTCATGGCATTTATTCTTTAAGTGCCATTTCTGACATATGCCTGCGTGTTTACATACATACATACATAATTGGCCATTACAACCCTTCAGTCAGGATTACGGCCTAGCTTCTCAACACCACTCATGTTGTGTGCGTTAATTGTATACATGAGTGGCGGGACCTACAGTTTAAAGTCGACTCCGAACGACAGATTTTGTTTAGAAACTTTTCATGGCAGGTTTACATACTCTCAGAGTTTTTGCCAGAAATCTGCTGAGAGGAAGTCGCCGAAGAAATATTTTCATATTTTCGTTTTGACGTCTGACCTGGGATTCGAACTCGGGCCTTTCGTGTAATAAGCCAACACACTACCTACTAGACCACGGCGACTACGTGGTTCAAAAGAAATAAGTACTGATGAATCCGTCGGTGTGTTAACCGCAAAAACAATCAAATTTAATTTTAATTAATGTGAAGTCGCCGTAGTCTAGTAGGTAGTGTGTTCGCTTATTAGACATGAGGCCTCGGCTCAAAAAAGTATTCATGAGTATTCAAAAAGATGAATAGATTTGAATCATACTCATAATTTCTGATTTTAATATCATTTATTATATTTATTTTAATATCATACTAACCTACTCATATTCAAAGTTTTTTTTTTCTTTCAACTGCTTATGTAGTTGTATAATTTATTTGTACAAAATTCATTTTTCAATATTGATTAGGCCTCAGCGCCAAAAGGGCATTATTGAGGCAAGTTGACAAACTAATTTAACACAATGTATGTACAAATAAAGAGATGATTACAAATACAGTGAAAGCTCCCATAGGCGGACACCGACCGTCGAGGCATTTTTGTCCGCCTATGGGAGATGTCCGTCTAAGGGATATTTTGATAAAATAATTCGGGAAAAATTTAATAAATACATATTTACCTTTGTATTATTCGTTGCCAACTATGTAATCTCTACACATTGCGCATAGTATAAAAGGGGGATACACCGAAATACAATAAAATTGCTCAACTCTGACTTTTGTAACATTTATTTGTCCGCCTATGGGAGATGTTTTTAGAAAAACAGGTGTCCGCGTCCGTCCAAGGGAGCGTCCGTCCAGGGGAGATGAATTTGCTCTAAAAATACGACCTAATTGACGGGACTTAGAAAATCGTCCGTCTAGCGGAGATGTCCGCCTATTAGAGCTGTCCGCCAGTGGAGCTTTCACTGTATATAAATATTAAATATCTTTTGAAGTACTCATCGTACTCATACTTAACAATACTCATGATGTTGTTGATTTCGGCTCTCCTTTACTCAACATTTAAAAGAATCACAAAATAAGTATTATTCACTCGAATCATTTATGAGTATTATAAGTATTTTTCTAAATTTATGAATCTGAATGAGTAGGCGTATGAATCAAACATATTTCGAATGTTGTGAGTTTGATATCAACGTTGTACTCATACTCATTGCAATCTGTACTTATAAATCAATGTTGTAGTGAGTAAGAATGAATCAAAGGAGTTTCAATATTGTTGACTCACTCATACTCAAAATTTCATAAGTACTTATGAGTAACGAAAAAACGATTCATTGCTAATCTCTGTACTGTACTTCACTTTACTTTGTAAGAAAGATGGCTGCATGGTAGCTGGTAAACGGATAACGTGACGAATCGACAAAATATTTTTCTTAGGAATGTCGACAAAGACAAGTTTCAAGTTTTAAGCTTAAGCATTACATTTGTTGATTCTTAAAATTGTTTGTAAAAATGTTTCTACTGAAAAAAACAACAAATAGTATTTAAATATAAATAACCTTCGGAAGCCATTGTCCTGATATTAACAATTTACTTGCCATCTACTGTAATGAAAAGGTTTTTCTATTTTAGGTTTTCTTTTCTTACATTAATTTTGCCGACAACATTCTTAGGCCAAAATGTAGTGAAACTATGGTATTTACGAAGACAATGGAATCATGCACACATACCCACCCATACACTCAAACACATCCGTATCCTGTACCTGGAAATATTTACATTTAAATGTGAATTTGTTTTTAAATTTAAAAACAACGACCATAAAAGTAGCAAAAAAATATGAAAATTTACATAATTTAGTACCATCGTAGTATACCTCCTCTCTCTCTCTCTTTCACCATGATACACTTGTATAAAGCTTACGATTGTTTAGCAATTCGTATTATTATTGTTATTGTAATTATTGTGTTTTTGTCTTTAATGCTGTTGCTGTTGTTTTGATTTTAGTGTTATTAGTGTTTAACATCAATCACTTGTTAAAACTGTCAGACACCCTGCTATAATTTTGCTCTTTATGCATGACGAGTACTACAACAAAATAGATTTTCTATTTTCTTTGTTGTTGCTGTCAATGTAACTTATTTCAAAAGGACATTGTCTAGTTGGATGGAGCAGCAGGAATTGTTCATTTTAAACAAGAAAAAAGAAATTATAAAACAAATACACTCACATATATAAACTTGTAAATTTATTTGAATATTCGTATGTTTAAGTATGTGTAGCAGAGATCAGCACTGAATCGTTTTTTCCCTACTCATAAGTACTCATGAAATTTTGAGTATGAGTGCGTGAACAGTATTGAAATTCAACTACTCAGATTCATTCGTACTCACTATAACATAGATTTATAAGTACAGGTTGCAATGAGTATGAGTACAACGTTGACATCAAACTAATAACATTCGAAATATGTTCGAATCATACGCCTACTCATTCAGATTCATAAATTTAGAAAAATACTTATAATACTCATAACTGATTCGAGTGATTCGAATCATTCATCAAAATTTACAGTCTTAGTTGTTGTTACATTTACAGAAAAAGAAGAAAGATAAAGACAGCAAGCAATGCAACCTTCTAGTGAGTATTGTAGTGTTCGTATGCGAATCAATCAATATTTTATGATTCTTATAAATGTTGAGTAAAGGAGAGTCGAAATCAACAACATAATGCGTATTGTTAAGTATGAGTACGATAAGTACTTTAAACTTTGAATATGAATAGTAGTGAGTATGATATTAAAATAAGTATGAATGCGTATAAGTATCAGAAATTATGAGTATGATTTGAATCTACTCATCTTTTTGAATACTCATTTCTGATCTCTGATGTATAAGTATATGTAGTACATTTATTTATTTATTTTTAAAAACTGCGGAATGACTACTACCATTAGCTACGATACATACATACATTCAAAGTAGAGATGCCATTATCATTCGCTTATATGAGCACAATATGAAGCAATCAGTCAAGACAAGAGTGTTTCCATGCTAGCGAATTATGGTAAAAGGTAACTTCAACAGAATCAAGTGCATTGAATTTATTATTGTTGCCTTATTATATTAATAAAAAAAAAGGTAGAGAGGGAAATGAGAGAGAGAAAGATGGGAAAAGATGTTTTAAGGAAATATTTATTTAAGACGACTTTGTGTCATAATAAATTATGCTGATTATGTGTAAATATTTTACGCGTTTTTAAAAATAATTATAAAAAGGATGTAATTAAATCGAAAGTAGACAGTTTTGTTTGGAGACTTTTTAAACCGAGTGGGAGATGAGTGTTCGAATGGTATTAAATTAAATTAAAATTAAATAATTTAGGGCCATTATTACAACTTGCCGTTAAACTTGCTTTTAGTCAATGATAACTTTAGCTAAAGTGAACTTTAAAGTCACTTTTAGCCTCTTTTCGTTATTACAACTTACAGATAACATAAAGTTAACTGTTTTCAAAAATATGGCAGTGCGCAATGCCGATAAAACTGCTCAATTAAAAAAGTTTTTTAACGCAGTGGCAACGACGGGCTTGGTTTTTTTTTTTTTGCTCAAATTGTTTGAACTTGAAGTTGCCATATTGAAAATAAGATATAATATGGCAAGTTCAGACATAAACTTAACTTTAAAAATTAACGCCCACTTCTATCTTATTGGGTACTCATAATAATGAAAAACAATTTATCTACATACATACATACATACATAATTGGCCATTACAACCCTTCAGTCAGGATTACGGCCTAGCTTCTCAATTTATTTGCCCGATAAAATCCTCCCTTTAGTTAACGGCAAATTGTAAAAGTGACCCTAACTGTGTTGAGTTTAATTTAATAAGTGTTCAAATAGAAGAATTGATAGATTACTGCCGTATAAAACTCCATGAGGGACTGTATATAAAGGGTCCGCCATGTAACGTTTTTTTTCAACTAGTGCTTATTTCGTGAATGGTAACACTTAGCTCATGTCTGATTTGACAGATAATTACTTTTATCCTTCCGCTGAACGAATATGGTTGTGTATACGCCTGAACAACGCTGGGAAATATTGCGACATTATTTTCCATTATTATTTTTTATTATTAACCGGAAGGATTGTACTTTAAATAAAAAAAGAAATTTGAGAATATATTCAGTAGTTTTTTTTAAAGCATTTTCAAAATAAAAAAGTTATTTGGCGGACCCATTATTAAAAATTGTCACCCATACGGGCGTCCACGCAATGCGAAATCCCCTCCGTAAACAATAAATTAAGGCCCGGGAGATGAATGCCTTGCAAAAGTCAATGAGACAAATTATTATGCTTTCAAACGCGTTTAATATCTGTGATGTAAAAGGAATTTCCTCCAATAACAGAAATCAATTTTTCAATAAGAATATTTGAATTTTTCTCTCTGAGATAATTATGGATATGGTTTACATACATACATAATTGGCCATTAAAACCCTTCAGTCAGAATTAGGGCCTAGCCTCTCACACCACTCATGTGCGTTAATTTTATACATGAGTGGCGGGACCTACAGTTTAACGTCGACCCCAAATGGTAGATTTTGAGAAACTTTTTCATGGCAGGTTTATTTACTCTCAGAGTTTTTCCCAGAAATCTGTTGAGATGAAATCGCCGACAAGAAATATTTTTTTCCATATTTCGTCTTGATGTCCGGCCTGGGGCTCGAACCCGCGCTTTTACGTCTAATAAGCGAACACACTACCTACTAGACTACGGCGATTATAATGGATATGGTTTGCTCGATTTGTAAGCTTTATCTACTAGAAGGGAGAGTCAATTCTAACGACTCATGAAGTTTGGAATATAAGTGAGTCAACAGTATTGAAATTTAACTACTCTGATTCATTCGTACTCACTACGTACCCAACATTGATTTATAAGTACAGGTTGCAATGAGTATGAGTACAACGTTGACATCAAACTCATACCATTCGAAATATGTTTGATTCATAAGCCTACTCTACTTCAGATTCATAAATTTAGAAGAATACCTATAATACTCATAAATGATTCGAGTGAGCACTTGCGTTTAAGTTAAAAATTATCTTAATAGTTGGTTTCGGTGTTAAATAATTTTTATTGAATTTCAGTTTCCGAAATATTTTTAATGTTAACATATGGTAAGTTTAACACGATGTATGCGTTTCGAATGCTAGTTCGAATATTTGCTTAAATTCATACACAATGTTGTTATTTTTGTTTTTTGCCAAATTCATTTTTTTTTTAATTCAATTCGGATTATGTGCTTATTTTTTTACACTCAAATAGAGCGGTCATTGTCAAAGTCTTGTGAGATTTACTGAAGATTCAACCATGAAGGTACATATGTGTTCTATGGAAAATATATTTTCGGGTACTCCAGCAAAAAAAATCTCAAAAATCTGTTGTTCGGAGTCGAAGATAAACTGTAGGTCCCGCTACTCACGTATAAAATCAACGCACACAACATGAGTAGTGTGAGAAGCTAGGCCGTAATCCTGACTGAAGGGTTGTAATGGTTAATTATGTATGTATGTATGTATGTACAGTGAGCGCCATAACACCCACTATAATTTTAAATTTTCTATTATGTTCTTAAGTATAAAAAAGTTCCTTTATCATGAATTGCTGTTTTTGTTTTAAGATTTTATAAGTATTAAATAAACGTTTTTATTTTTGGAAATTTATTCAACTATTCTCATTTACTTTTCTCGCTATCTTAAGAAAATGAATTATTTCAGTGGTGTTTACTCACTTTTGGAGCTCACTGTAACACCCAATATCTTTGTATTGAATATATGATAGCCGACTATACGAAGAGGAACGAGAGTGAGTATAATTCAAAGACTTTAACTTGCAAATACAAAAAAAATACGTGCGCGTGTATGCTACTCTACGAGCTCATATTAGAATACGCGATTATTTCATGAGGGCATGTTGACGACAGACTTTGGATTCTTTACATTATTTCAATTTTATTCCAGTTCAAGTGATTTCTAGCTAAGCAGGTGATTGATCTACTGTAGTGATGAGAAATTTTATACCGACCTAGTTCTACTCTGTCTTAAGAGGTAGCACCACCCTACCTATCAAGATATTCGTTACTGCTATTGTCCTCTATAGGAGTTGGTACAGCTCAAGTGAATTATTAGGAGGGCATTAAAACGTCTTAGTTTGATCAAGTGAAAAATCGTAGTGAAAATTTTTTCGCTTTCTTCGGAGTTTAAAGTCGAACACTTTAACCTCTACAGCTCTCACCCTTTTTCTTTTTTTTATATAACTCAGGCAAATACATTACATATGGTGTGATAGTGACATTGTTTTTCGAATTTTTTTTTAATTCATAGGAATAGTAATGCGCATGTATGTTTGTAGATTAAATAAACTGAACTGTAGTGAAATAATAATGTAATGTGTCGATTATGCAACAATAAAACTTAAGTGGACATTTTTTATTACCCATTCGAGTTGAACTTACTTGGTTAATGGATTTAAATTCAAGAAAAACTGCAAATGTTAAGCATACGAATAAGTGATAAATGTAACAGAGAAAGACGAAGAAAGGAAATGAATAATGAATTGAATTATTGCCAAAACGGAAATACTTAAAATTAATGAAGTTTTAACACACTTGCATACCTTAAAACCTTGTCTAGCATTTCAAGAAAAAAATACAATGAAAGCCATTTAAAAGCGACTGGACTGGACAATAAAGTAAAAACGTTTAAATGATATGAATAAATTAAAGTCCTTTCAAAGGAAACTCGTTCTCTTTCTTAGCGAATATAAAAATTTAGTTAAACGAAATCAAAAAGCAAGACAATCAACAAAAAGAAAACTTATTTTATTTGCTTTTATTTTTAGTCTTCAAATAAATTTTAAAAAATGTCCGCTTAGAGTGCATACAACCACAACCACCAGTTTGTTTTCCGTTCTCTCTCTTAAATGGTAGTCACTTGTGCAGTATTAAGTATGTGTATCGTACTAGACATTGCTGCATACAGAGTAAAACTAAAAATATAAAAACAATTTAATCGATTTTTTACGTGATGTTTAATTTCACTTACACTCCAACACACACACACACACAATTCTCGTTTAGTGCATAAGTGCTGCACAAGGATATACCACATCGCCTATTTCATTTTGTTTTTTTACGTTCTTTTTTTTATTAAATTTTTTATTTGCTCGTGAGTGTAAATGCGACCGAGTTGCGTTAAGCTATGCTACATTGTAGCACACTCACACAAACACTGTTAGTCCTTTGTGGGTACAAGATTTGAAAAGGACGTTTTTCAATGTAATAGAAAACCTACCTACAGTTTATGGTCAAGACATATTAATATGACGCATGTCGTATTATAAGGATTTTAACAACATAATATCACAGTAATGGTGAATATGAAAATCTGTAAAAATAATAAATTAGACCACTACCAGCAAATTCGCTTTCTTAAAATGTGGAATCTATACTGAAATTGTTATCCAAATAGTGCAACGAATGTGGACTGAAAGTTAATTCAAATAAAAAGGAATTAGTACTATTCGCAAGGAGATTCAAATTTCCAACAGGAACATATTGTTACGAAAATGTAAAAATCTAGTCTAATCTACATTTACAAATTTGTCGCACTGCGTAATGTAACAACAAACATCAGCATTAAAAAGTGACAAACAAGTAAACAAAAATACAACAACAAGAATAAATGTAAACAAAATACACAAACAACAATAATGAAACAATGATGTTTACATTTATAGAGATCACGAGAAGGATAAGCCACGAACATTCGTCTTCTAGAACATTCATCAGACTGTTTACGTTGCCGTATAAAAGGCAAGGCAAATCAGGCAACTGAGTCAGTAAAATTTCAGTCAGTCTTGTGTGAAGACGCGGTGCGTTTGTAGAGAGTATCTAGTATTTGTTATTGTCTAGTAATTGTTATTGTCTATGCAAAGTGTGTAAACAGAGGAATAACAAACAAAGCAATTGTTGTTGTTACATCAGGTTGTGAACAGTGGCACACATAATTGTGCGAATAATAAAAAAATTTAATCAAAACTAAACCCAAACTTATTTTTATTTGCAATCTACGAACTCAAGAGAAGAATTTGTAATAAAACCAACCATAAAACCAATTAAATAAAGAATTAATTTAGACTACCAGGGCACCCATTATTTAAATAATTTTCTCTTCTGTCATACGTACGTAGGTTAACACTTATCGCGTAAATTGGCCTTTAACAAGGATCAGAAATTAAATTAATAATCAGAGATCAGCTATGGGTATACTTAAAAAGATGAGTAGCTTCGAATCATACTCATAATTTCTGATACTTATACGCATTCATACTTATTTCAATATCATACTCATACCACTCATCTTCAAAGTTTAAAGTACTCATCATACTCATACTTAACAATACGCATGATATTGTTGATTTCGACTCTCCTTTACTAAACATTTACAAGAATCACAAAATAAATATGATTCGAGTACGAAAACTACAATACTCACTAACTTTACCACAAGGCTAAAGTTAGCCGTATTGACAATTTTGTCATCCATTTAATAAGAAATCACGTCATCAAATGTTTTGAATGCTATGACAACAACTTGATTCTGGCACCCTATTATACTGATCACGAGTATATAAAAAAATGTTTACAATCTGGATATGTACCACCTGAGGCATTTCTTTACCTCGATAGTAACGGTTTTATGCAAAATGAAGCGGGAATTCCAATTTTTTATCATATATATAGAAGAGCGACTAATAAAGCTATAAGTTGTAACCAACTCACAACAGACAACAGTAGATTTGGAAGTTGTATTTTCTCTAGGGATAAAAACATAAATTTAAACTCAAACGTTAAAAAATATTGGTGGCTTATGAAATAGTTATATTATATCTTTTTTTATCTCTTGACCTTTTTCCGCTTTGTATTATCAATGTAAGTTTTTTAATGTTTTTACTTACATTATTAAATATAAATTTTTACATTTATTTGTATGATTAAATCTACTATGTATTATTAAAATGATAGAATATATTGATATGGCATATACTTGAGATCCCGTTTTTTGAGACAGTGTATAATAGAAAAATTAAATTTACTATTTGTTTATTTTTAGTTTAAGCATATAAAATTGTTGTAAATAAACGAAAATTAAAAAAAAAAAAAAAAAAAAAAAAAAAACTACAATACTCACTAAAAGGTTATGTGTTAGCTTTGATTGCTGTCTTTGGCTTTTTCTTCTTCTTTACCCTTTTTTTGCAAATGCAACAACAACAAAGACTAAGACTAAATTTGGATGAATGATTCGAATAACTCGAATAATTTATGAGTATTATAAGTATTTTTCTAAACGTATGAATCTAAATGAGTAGGCTTATGAATCAAACATATTTCGAATGGTATGAGTTTGATGTCAACGTTGTATTCATACCTATTGCAACCTGTACTTATAAATCAATGTTGTAGTGAGTACGAATGATTCAGAGAAGTTGAATTTCAATACTGTTGACTCATTCATACTCAAAATTTCATGAGTACTTATGAGTAGCGAAAAAACGATTCCATGTTGATCTCTGATATGTATGTAGAAATCAATACCATTAATATGTACTTGCATTGACCGATAAAATTATTGAAATAATAAAATTTAATCTCTTAATGCAAGAATCACTCTATAAGAGACGCCACCATTGTAATGTATTCTCTCGTGTAGATAATCTTGGCCACAATGGCTTGTTGTTTATAGTGTTTTGTATCGAATATTTAAACATGAATTTAAATTAATTACAAATTAAATTACATAACAAACAAACTCCCTAATGTGTAGGGAGGCAGAATAAAGGGGCAAAGTCATCAAAAGCCACAACAACACAATGCACAAAAAAAAGCTCTACTAAGCGCACACGCAAACATTGCCTGAAATCTAAATATAGAGGCATGCATGCTTGGCTCGGCTGAAGTACAATAAATTAAAAACTAACCAGAGAAAGTGAAAAACGCAGAGGTGACATTGTAAAATAATATTGTAATCGAGAAAGAAAACCAAACAGCAATGACCACAATGTTTGAACACTTACACATGTGCATGTACATAAATAATTGGAACAACAACAACAATAGCAATAAAAAATTGCTTGCAAGTTGCAACTTTAGTGCAGAAAGCATTAACAGTATGTGTACTGGTCATTAGAAACTAAAAATAAAATTTCAGAAAATTTTTAAAAAGGAATAAACTTAACGAATAATGCTTATCGTACCTTAACGTGTTCTTATTATACGTTTTTGTGCGGTGGACAATCAAGATTAAAGCGTCTTTTATGATAATCGGTTTGTTCATACTGTTACGCGTTTAAAATTTTTCAAAACAATTATATTTTGTGGATTTAAAGACTGCAATTAAAATAACAGAGAGATTGTTTTCTTTTGGATCATTGCTTAAATTAAATAAATCCTACTTTAAATACCAATACACTCTTAGCAATGCGTTATTAATCAGAGATCAGCAATGCATCATTTTTTCGCTTCTCATAAGTACTCATGAAATTTTGAGTTTGAGGGAGTCAATATTCATTACTAATCTCTGATACATATGTAAGCTAATATTCAATAACCGACTGCAACTCAAACTAAAACCTACTTTACGCATATTATGCAATAAAACATTACAATATTGATGATATAAAAATTAATGACTGAATTGAAATGAAGGACGCGAGGTTATACTCTATGATTGTTATCGAAGAATTTCGATATCTACCAGTTGAGAAATACTAAAGGCCACACATCATAGTTACAGATATTTCAGCTTGAATAGACCCAGAAGAAGGGCAAGTGGGCCTAATTATATAAGACTTTAAAGTAAAAAATATCTTCAATATAAAAAAATTGTAAGAGGATTTCCTAGCTTCTGTTTCGCTGTGACCTCTACGTTCATATTAATTTAATAAATTTTAGAACGTTTACAGATAAGCGATCATATACACATACTGTAGTGTGACCTCACGGTTCAGAGATCAGCAATGAGTATTTCGAATCATACTCATAATTTCTGATACTTATTCGCTTTCATACTTATTTTAATATCATACTCATACTACTCATATTTAAAGTTTGAAGTACTCATCGTACTCATACTTAATAATACTCATGATGTTGTTGATTTCGACTCTCCTTTACTCAACATTTACAAGAATCACAAAATAAGTATGATTCACTCGAATCATTTATGAGTATTATAAGTATTTTTCTAAATTTATGAATCTCAATGAGTAGGCGTATGAATCAAACATATTTCGAATGTTATGAGTTTGATGTCGACGTTGTACTAATACTCATTGCAACCTGTACTTATAAATCAATGTTGTAGTGAGTGCGCATGAATCAGAGTAGTTAAATTTCATACTCAAAATTTTATGAGTACTTATGAGTAGGGATCTCTGGTTCAAACCCCAAGCCAGACATCTCCAACAAAACGAAATATGAGAAAATATTCTTCGACGATTGCCTATCAGCAAATTTCTGGCAAAAACTCTGAATGTAAATAAAATTGCCGTGAAGTGTTTCTCATAAATCTGTCGTTCAGAACACTGCCACTCATGTATAAACTTAACACATACAACATAAGTGATGTGAGAATCTAGTTCCTAATCCAGACTGAAGAGTTGTAACGACCAACTATGTGTGTATGTATGTGATCATATTCAAATATTTTTGGTTGCAACAAGCCCTTTTCGAAAACTTAATTTTCTACGTTATTTAATGGAAACAATGTCGTTAGCATGTGAGAGGTATATTAGTAATCATGCTAAGTGTGTGTTTAAACTGTATATTTAATTTGCAGTTAAATTAGGAACTGCTCTGTTGAAAGGCATTAAAACTTAAAAAAAAAGAATTCAAATTAAAATCTTTTGTTATTAAAATTTTAAATAATTTATTACACTGGACTTAACGTCCTATTTATGACATTGGCTACCTCGAAAACATAAGGAGGTCATTTTAATATCATTCTTAAACATTTATGCCTGTACGTATGTACATACAGCCATGGACATTAAATTAGCACAAAATCCATATATACATTGATTGTGATTTTTTCTCATTTGTATCGTAATAAGGCGAATTGTTTTGGTCTGCAATGTTGCACGATCACATCTAGCTGTTGTTAACCAAAAAATATTACCATTATCGTATATATTTTTTGTTTTGACTGCTAATTTGTATCGGTACCTAAATTCGAGCTGGACAGTAAATTAGCACAACGCGCCTAAAAGTGTTTTAGGTACAAGTTTTGTTCGAGTATTTTTATTTTTACGGTATATTCTTCCAATTTTGTGGTATTTAAAGCAATTTTTGAAAAAAATGGTACGTGGAAAAGATTACTCACCAGAGGAGAAGCGCATTATTGTTAACTTGCGGCATGATCTGAAAAAGCTGGCTGATATTGCCGAAATTTCGAATTGCTAGCGAAAAATGATTTATTAAGTCATCATTTCCTTTAAACCAAACAGAATAATGTCGCAGAAAACAAAAATTGAAGGCCACGTGTCAAGAAAACAAACCGAAATCGTTGGTCATGCTATTGCCCGGAAGTCAAAGAAGGAGCTTTTCATGTCGTCACGCGATATTTTGAACGAAATTAACTCCCAATTTAGATTAAATTTATCGGACAGGCTCCTATAAAGAGGTCTTAATCACAAAAAGCTCTTTGGACGCTCTTGCCGAAAGAAGCCACTTCTACCAAAAGAAAAATATACTCAAGCGTTTAATGTTTCCTCGCATCCACAATTCTAAAGACCTCCCATTCTGGAAAAAAATATTTTGGAGTGATGAATCAAAGGTAAATCGTATGCTACCGGATGGTAGAGTGGTTGTTCACTGGCCAAAATATCAAACATTCAATCCACGCTATGCTCAAAGGCCCATAACACATGTTCGGGGAAACACACGGATGGTAGAGTGGTTGTTCACTGGCCAAAATATCAAACATTCAATCCACGCTATGCTCAAAGGCCCATAACACATGTTCGAGGAAACACAATGGTGCGGGGAGCATTTTCAAGGCACGGTGTAAGTCCCATTGTAAAAATTAAAGAAAAAATGGACTGTTATCGGTATTTGGACAATATAAAGAATAAAATGGAACCATAAGCTTTTGAATACATGCCAGTTTTATTCATATTTATGCAAGATAGTGACCCCAAACACACATCTAAGCAGGCAAAGGATTGGATGTATGAAGAGCACATTCCCGTTTTAGACTGGCCGGCGCAAAGTTCTGATTTAAACTCGATTGAAAACCCCCTAGAACGATGTGAAATGTACAATTGCTCAACAAAAGTACAAAAATTTGGACGATTTGAGCATTGGAATACGGAACGCTTGGTACTCGATTCCCAAAGAACTTTTCCGAAGAACATTGTCCCGTAGATGCCACGCGGCGATTGAAAATAGGGGCTACTCTACTAAATATTAATCAAATAAGCTGAAAACATTAATATTTTTACTATATTTATTAAAGCACCTCATTTTTATTACAGAAATTTTAATTTGTGCTATTTTACTGTCCAGCTAAAATCTGGCGTTTGGTACGTTTCAGGTCTTAATGAGCAGACGACTAGCAATATCATCAAAATTTTTGTTTCTTTTTAAAGAAGAATATGTATTTTAAGTTCCTATGTTTACATTTTTTGAGTAGACCAAAAATACCATAAAAAATATGATTATTTTTATGACGAAGTTTTGTGCTAATTTAATGTCCATAGCTGTATATTGATTTCTTTTTTTATTGTTTATATTGTCCTCTTAATGACGATGTGGTTGAAAACAATAGCTCTGTTGTTGTCTTAACAATATTATTATTGTTGTCATTATCCCTATTAATATCGCTCTTATTCTGCTGCATTGTAATATCATATCATATTACAGTAACATTGTATCCAGTAAACGAATAAATTGTAGCGAAAATTTGTATTCAATTAATGTCTACTAATGCTTGATAAATTGCTCTTAATTGGTCATTTAAATTTAAAAATTAACCAACACAACCATATCGAAAGTATTCGCTCTCATGCGATTTATTTAATATTCAAAATGTTTTTTCATATTGTAAATGGTAAATATATTACCAATCGAATATCAATAGTAAAATGTTACTACGAATTACTCACCTTCAAACAAACATTAAGATAAGTAGGTTGACGGATGTGATATGATTAATAACTATGACTTATCTTTGCATTTTAATACAACAATAACTAATTGGACATTACAGCTCTTTAGTCAGGATTACAACCTTGTTTCTCACACCACTTATGTTGTGTGCGTTAATTTTATCCAGGACTAGCGGGACTTACAGTTTAAAGTCGACTCCGAACGACAGATTTGTGAGAAACTTTTCATGGCAATTCTATTTACTCTTATTCGGTGATGTCTGACCTGGAGTTTGAAATAGAGATCCGTAATGAGTATTCAAAAAGATGAGTAGATTCGAACCATACTCATAATTTCTGATACTTATACGCATTCATGCTTATTTTATTATCATACTCATACTAATCATATTCAAAGTTTGAAGTACTCATCGTACTAATACTTAACAATACGCATGATGTTCATGATTTCGACTCTTCTTTACTCAACTTTTACAAGAATCACAAAACAAATTATGATTAGCGTATGAATACTACAATACTCACTAGAAGGTTGTGTGTTTGCTTTGCTTGCTGTATTTGTCTTTTTCTTTCTCCTTTTTTGTAAATGCAACCCCAACTAAGACTGTAAATTTTGATGAATGATTCGAATCAATCGAATCATTTATGAGTATTATAAGTATTTTTCTAAATATATGAATCTGAATGAGTAGGCATATGAATCAAACATATTTTGAATGTTATGAGTTTGATGTCGACGTTATACTCACACACATTGCAACCTGTACTGATTCGTTGAATTTCTATTCTGTTGACTCACTCATACTAAAAATTTCATGAGTATTTACGATAGCGTAGCGAAAAAATGATTAATTGCTAATCTTTTGGTTTGAACCTAGGCCTCACGTCTAATAAGCCAACACAATACTACGGCAACTATAACAATAATAATATTTAAATTAATAGCTCTTTAAAGGCCAGACTCTTTATCAGTTATGTTAAATTGTTAGTCATCATGATAACAATATTGTAATAGCCTTCAAAATACTAACTCTTCCGATTTCTGACTAGCGTAAAACTAATCAGTTCTTCTTGCAAAGACTTCCAATGTTAGATTCTAGATCCTGAAATAAGTTTTCACCGAAGAATTTCTGTCTGTGTTTCCTTAGAACAGAACCACAGAAATATCGCTAAATGCTCGATTGGCTTAAGGTCTCTTGATCGCTTAAGGCTCATTGTCTTGCTGAAAGATCCAAAGATATTTCAAGCTCAAGATGTCACCAGATGTCTTCAGAATTAGTTATAATATATTCCTATATTGCTACTCAATAAAATACAACGAATAAATCCTATATCCTACCCTATGGAATATGTAATATATTCCAAAATCAACTTTTTCCTGAAATATGTTAAGCACTTCGAGGCGAAGTTTACGTTTTCTTTTTTGTGATTAATGGGTGATTGCAGACTATTCAGACTTTACAATTTTTATTAGGCAAGACATTAATCAGTGTTCTTGACGTCACTACAGTTTTGGTACCCTTTTCAGTATATGAAATTTTGGATTATCTTCGAATCGTGGTTGAGCTCTCTGAGAATACTTGTTTCATTTCACGCAGAAAGTTTTTTGGTCTTCCAGAGTGGTTTGTATATTATAATTACCGCTTGGATTGTAGAATGAATCAATTATATTTTTACAGAGGGATTGAAGCCCTCCAAAATTGTATGAATTACAAAAACTTTTTCGCCTTGTCCAAGTTTTCGATTGCCTTAAGCTCCATGTCAGGCAGTCTCTGTAAAGTAATTGAGGACTTCTTGACAAATGCTCTGTATTACTGAATAGTTTACCAGCAGCATATAAAATATTTTTAAACATATTGTTACGAAAATGGAAATGCTGTTGCATTGTTTAACAATAAAATGATAAACAAAAGCTACAAAAACAATGAACTTGTCTACATGATAAACAAGTAAACTAAAATATACCAACAACATCAGCATAACAAAAAAGGGTAAACATGTAACAACAAACAAAGTAAACAAAATACACAAACAACAATGAAACAACGATGTTTACATTTATGGAGATCTCTAGAAAGAAAACCCACGATGATTCGACTTCAAGAGCATTCATCAGACTGTTTACCGTATGGTATAAAAGGCAAGGCAAAGCAGGCAACGGAGTCAGTAAAAAATCAGTCAGTCTTGAAGACGCGTTGCACGTGAAGAAAATACATAATTGTGGTTTAAAGATCTCTGTTATAAAGATATGTCAAACAATTGTTAGTGTTTACGCAAAAGAGTGTAAAGAAGAATAACAAACAAACAAAGCAATTGTTGTTGTTTACATCAAGTTGTGAACAGTGGCACCCAGAATTATGCGAACAATAAAGACCTTATCTAAAACTAAACACAAATATATTTTTATTTTATTTGCAACCTACGAACTCATATTTTAAACGTTTTTAAAAGGTAAAAACGTAACAATATGTTGTATGTTGCCAACCTTATCGAAAGCCAAGACTTTGTACTTCAAATTTGTAGAATCTCAAAATTTATGAAAAATAATGTAGGTTACCTTCAAAAAGCTTAATGGCCGATAAGACTATGAGCTTTACAATTTGAGTTAAAAATAAATTTGTAGTAAAACTAGATGTAGTTGAAGTAATGCTACTGACTACGTAGATCACAGTTGCAAGCAATAGATTCAGTGCATAATCCACGTAAGAAGTGCTAAGTAATAGAGGAGCAAATGGAATGCCTGAGTGATATGAGAAGCTAGGTCGTAATCATGACTAAAGGGTGGTAATGATTAATTAAATAAGTAAGTATTTCAGCTATTAGCCCGGTTCCAGTATTTTTCTATTATTATTACAATTTCTGTTCATTCTTCTATTTATTAAGTTCTTGCCTATTCCACTCGTTTCTTTTTTTTTCATAAAGTTCATAAATTGTTTATTCGCTGTTGCAAAATGAAATAGTATATGTGTAGCATAATGGTTATATATGTGTAAATCTCACAGATCGTTACATCATGGCAATTTGGCATAGCAACACGTTATACTCTTTCCTAAAGAGAAAAAATCCTAACCTACAGAATGATATATTTCCTGTAATTTATTTCTAGCGAAAAAAATGTTTTGTCAACCATTTAAAGTTCGTCGATATTTATGGCATGAATGGCATCTATATATAACATCTACTATACAGTGTATGGTATAAAGGAGTCTGATGGTAGCACAGACTGTTTGTGCAGAGTATTAATTCTTTAATTTCATTCTGACATTCAGAAAGAGGCAACAAAAACGAAAAATCTATTTTGGCAAAAATCCTTCTTTCTTTTCTTTTGTTTTTTTTTTTTGTAATTGAAGGTAATCAGTTTCGAAGATTGATGTACAAAGATTGAAATATTTGTAATGAAATTTATTGAAAATAAATTCAATTTGACTTGAATTTTATTCCTGTAATACATACATGTTATATATACAGTTTTGTATGTATATATTAAATTCTCCATTGCCAAATTCTCTTTTAAAGACATGATAACAATGTTGCCTCAATTGTTTATGCAACATTTTTAAAAACATTATTTTTCTCTACGATTAAACAGATATTTATGCGTGTGTTTTTAGGTTGCAGATGATCCTTGCGACTCTTTTGGAAGAGTTTTTTGTGACACATGTTTGGAGAGGAGAAATGAGATTTTTTCGATACATTTTACTATCAAATAACAGGTTTTTTACAAGTTTTTTTGAACCATATTCTATAAAATATTATGTAAGCAAAAGCAATTTTATATTGCGTTCTCGTGAGATTGCGGTTATAAATGCCAAAATAAAATAAAATGTTTGTATATAAAACAGGATTTATTAAACCAAATCTACCAAATTAAATTTAGGCACACCGTTAAGAGAGTTTGAAGTCGCCGTAGTATGGTAGGTAGTGTGTTGGCTTATTAGACGTATGGCCACGGTTCAAAACGAAATATGAAAAAATATTTCTTCGGCGACTTCCTCTCAGCAGATTTCTGGCAAAAACTCTGAGAGTAAATAAATCTGCCATGAAAAGTTTCTCAAAAATCTGTCGTTCGGAGTCGACTTTAAACTGTAGGTCCTGCCACTCAAGTGTAATGTTAAGGCACACAACATGAGTGGTGCGAGAAGCTAGGCCGTAATCCTGACTGAAGGATTGTAATGGCCAATTATGTATGTTAAGAGAGTTCTGCATAGTTCTGTGCAAAGTGTATTAAAACTTCCCAGCTATATTTTCTCACTTTCTTACAGGCCATCGTAGATGTGTGTGCTGTCATAAAGGAACACACCGCCTTTAACCATAAGTTAATCAATTCTGGCCTTTTTAATTTCATTGCTAACTTCAATCTCCTTAATTGTTGACAGAAGAAAATAGCATTAATCGTTCATACAGGTTAAAAAAGCTTTTTGTGAATAATTTGCATTCAGTCCATTCAGACCTATAAAATTAACTCTCCTGAATTCAATTCTGAATTTGCCAACGTTTCTGAAGCTTCACTTCAGAAATAGTTAGACTTCGTTGCATTTCGGTAGTGAATCGCAAATTGGAATATGGCCCAATATCGAGCATCTTTCTTCATGTAGTTGATAACCGGTAATGAATATCCTAGTTTTACGTATATGTCGGTATTTCCATAATTTTATAGATTTTTTAGTGATTATATCTAACAAAGAGCTGTATAAGCTCCTCAACGACATTGACGTTGTGTAGCGTATTAATATCCAATGGCTGCGCTGGCTTGACCATGTATTTTGAATGCAGAAGGATGATCCGGCAAGATGGATAACTAATGCACGGATTTGCTGAATTTGGCGAAGAGAATGACTATTTTGTTAGAAGGACAAATCCAGGAAGCCCGGCCATCGACTGTTGCAACCAACTGGCGAAGGCGCGCAAGAAGTAGAGGCGCCTGGAAGGAAGTGTTAGGGCAGGCAGAAATCCGTTATTCGAAGTGTTAATTACCAATTAAGTAAGTAAGTAAGAAAATCCCAACGTTGCAAACAATGTAATAGAGTACCGTACCAGAGATCAACAATGAGTATTCAAAAAGATGAGTAGATTCAAATCATACTCATAATTTCTGGTACGTATACGCATTTATACTTATTTTAATATCATACTCATACTACTTATATACAAAGTTATATACGCATGATGTTGTTGATTTCGACTCTGCTTTACTCAACATTTACAAGAATCACAAAATAAGTATGATTCGCGTACGATTTCCGCATTTCACAATCTATTATAGCATATTTGCAAAATAGACTGGCGAATTTAGTACACGAAGGAGTATCTGTTGTGAACGCACATCTTTAAAGCATCATTGGTGTAAATGTATACGTTGGTTTTTTGTTAAATGTGAGACGATAAATTTCATCACTTCACAGATACGTACGTACACATTATATTCTTTTGTTTGTATGGTTTTAAAAATAGAAAATATAAAAATAAGGAATACGTATGTACGTGAGTTCAAAATTGGACATGAAAAATAATATCGCGTATAAACTTACAGTCAAAGATAAAAGTCTACATACAGTGGTGATTTATATCAGAATGAAAAAGACGTTATAGGTTTGTTTAAGGGAGTTAGCATCAAGAACATTTGAAGACTAAAACTTCTGTACTTCCAGCAGTAATAATAACTTTTGCAGATGGTGAAAAGTATCTTGATCAATCAGGTTGAGAATTAAATACACGCAGTATAGTATATACAGCCCTAAATACATAAAATTCAAGAAAACGTTTAATACGTTGGGGTAGCTACGTTTTACAGCTACCATTGGAAACTTTTACTAGTCCCAGGTTCGAGAACATTTGGTCCTACTAATGAAACTACTTAGAGTTAATTCTAGACAAACCAATGAATCATCTACATGGTAGAATCCCAGGTGATTCTTTTTCGCGCAATACAATGCTTTGTGTATACTCGACGAAACATGTAAGGTCCAGTAATAACTCCAACAACAACGCTGAGCACAATGGAGCACAGATAGACTTCCCCTTCTCTCTCAATCTATTATTACATTGCCAATACCAAGCAATTATGCCTTCTCTGTACAATTTATTCTCTTTCCAGTATCACAGAATACCAGTGTGAGTTCGTGGAGAGAATCATTGTAACCAAAAACCGTCCTAGAAGTCATTATGCTAGAATACAGTGACGGCTTCCTGATTAACAGGAAGTATCCTAATATATGTCCCAGAAATATTGTCATCCTTAATAATCACCTATGAATGACGGATACTTCTACCTAGAAGGCGCTACACTCTGGTGAGTGAGTAATGTATGTATATGGCCACAAATTCATTCAGTCCCGAACTGTATGGAGTCCCTTAGGAGGTGCGTACCACCAAGTTTTCTCACTATTATCTCTGGACTTCCAAATTATAGTACTCTGAGAGTAAATAAAATTGCAATGAAAAAGTTTCTCAACAATCTATCGTTCGGAATTGACTTTAAGCTATAGGTCCCGCCACTCAAGTATAAAATTAAGGCACATAACATGAGTGGTGGTATCCTGACTGAAGGGTTGTAATGGCCAATTATGTATGTATTTATCTATATAAATATATTTTAAAATCTTAATTTCCTTTATAATTTTGGTTTTACGTTTCATATTGTCTTATATTGTTGACGGAATAAATACTAAGAACTAGGAAAAGAAACAATAATAAACTAATAAGAAATTAACTTGACTAGGAACAAAGAAACGAAGAGAAAATTACAAGAATAGAGATCTGGAAGTTGCCAGAATGTTGCATCTTTGCAGTTTTATCAGTTAAAGTATTATGAAATTCAAATAAATAAAAGATTAAGGTCCATTATTACAACAGATAACATGTTTTTCATTATTGTAAGTGGGCGATAAGGTAGAAGTGAGCGTTAAGCTAACCTACCTTTAACATTTAAAGTTAAGTTTATGTTTGAACTTGCCATATTATATATTATTTTCAATATGGCAACTTCAGATATAAGCAAAATGAGGAAACACAACCACAAAAGAAGAGGCCCTTCGTTGTCACTATCTTTAAATAAAACTTGTTTGATCAGTGTTATCGACATTGCTCCGGCATTACCATATTTTTGAAAAAGTTAACTTTATTTTATCATTAGGTTGTAATAATGAAAAGAAGTTAAAGGTGACTTTAAAGTTCACTTTAGCTAAAGGTTCCTTTAACTAAACTTAACTTTAACGGCAAGTTGTAATAATGGCCCTTATTTAAATAAATTTTAACTATTTTAAATAATTTCTGTTCTTTAATATTACAAACTACGAATACACAGAAAATTATTATTGTTGAAAGGATCAAACCCCCATTTATCATATTATTATATTTTAATATCTTACAAATGCATTGGCATTATAAACTAATTTGAAAAATTATAGAAAAAAAATCTAATTTACATACGGAAAAATATGAACAATTGATTTGCATTGTTTTCTACCGAATGCAAAACGTTCATGTTCGATTGAATCCAGTAAATGCAAATGCAAAATAATAATACAACAATAGCAACAACAATAGCAACTATCCTTTAGAGTGATTAAAAACACTTGCTTTAATGTTTATAAAATAATGGCAAGTGCCATTAGTATCTATTATCGTATTTTCAATTAAAACTTGGAAATGGGAAAAACAACAACAACTACAATATAATGAAATGATAATAACAATCACAAGAGCAAAAAGAAAAAAAAAACAAAAGAAGAAGTAATAGCAACACCCGTACAATACCATTAAAAATACAATGAAGCCTACGAAATGTCATTGAATCATTATAGTTGAGAGAATCCTTTTGTATTTCCTTTCGAATGTTGAAGACATTTAAACGTCATCGACATAAACTTATCACATACTCACACTAGGCCACTTTTGCTATGTATTTTATTCTCTGACTTATTTAAACACAAATGCACCAGACTTTGATTCCACGTATTTGTATGTATGTGTTAAAATAAAATCCCAGAAATTATAACACACAAAGCCCATGAACACGCTCTCTCATAAGATCTAATTAAATATAAGTCCTGCATAACGGAATGTAAGGTAGTACAGTGCAATAACACTTTCTTTTATCAGAAAACGCTAAAATTTCTACAAAAAATTCTTGGATAGATAAGCATTAGAAATCTCAGATGCTCATTTAAAAATAAACCTAAGAAAATTGGTCAAAAAATTGTTCACAGAATATCTGTTTAACAATGATGGTAAGCCGCAACGAGACCAGCTTTATTGTGTCACATACGTAATTGGTCATTACAACCCTTCAGTCAGGATCAGGGTCGAGCTTCTCACAGCACTTATGTTGCGTATGTTAATTTTATCCATAAGCGGCGGGACCTACAGTTTAAGGTAGATTTCGAACGACAGATTTTTAAGAAACTTTTCATGGCAATTTTTATTTACTCTTTAGAAGCTAGGTAGCAATTTTTACTGAAGTCTGTATGTGTATGAAACAGCAGTTGGATGCGTCGGTAATAATAGTGCTTAGGATGCTAATTATATGAGTAATAGTACCGGTACATTTGTAATAACACTCCCCGGGCGCAACTTTTGGTTTGTATTTGGTTCTGTCAAAGTTGTTAAAATTGCTTATTTCTTAAATAAAATAAAGTAAAAATAAACTACAAATGTTCTAATCATTTCTACATAAGAGAAAGAGTTTTAGCACATCATTATATCGAGGTATACATTTTCTTGGTTCCAAATGACCACTTCTAGATTGATTAGAGCAGTTGATCCTTCTGAAGTAGTTTGCATATTGGGCCAGTATCTCGGTTAAAACTTAACGAATGGTGGTTTTCAAATGCTACCGCATAAATACGCTCCTCTACATAGCTCCACATAGGTGACAAATCGCGTGACCTTAGTGCTTAATTGAATTCGTCAAAAATAACAATACCCTTTTTGGAAACTTTCCATGACATAAAGCCAAAATCGATCGTGTTGTGTGTATAGTTGCGCCGTTCTGTTAAAATCATATACAGACAATTTCATAATCTTCAACTACAGAGCCAAAAAGTAGGTTAACATAGCACCCTGTATTAACAGTAACAATGACACGTGCAGATAATAATGTACACTTTTACTTTAATATCTGTTCCACAATTACGTCCGGGTATACCGAACCCCATATGCGATAAGTTTTCGCGAAAAAATAACCACTTTGAAGAAAATTCTGTTCGAAATACCAGCATTGGAAGCCTGCTGCGCTATATACATATGTATATGCTATAGAACTCGATCAGCAAATCGACGGCGTTGTGGTCAGTCGCCATTAATTGTTGCGATAGTTAGAAATTAGTCATACTATGCTGTAACTTTACAGTGTAATTTTACTGTGCTAGAATTCACATATTTATCCAATTCACTTTCTCTAAGATTATAATGAAACATAGACTTGACCACCTCTTCAAATTTCTTTATAATCTTGCCAATTCCACGCAAAGCAGTTCGATTATAACGACAATAAATCCATTATGCTTTTAAAGAGGCCACAGTTGAATCTCCACTTTTGTAGTAAGTTAAACTATTTTAGAGTTAGAGTTCTTTATCTGCTCAAAGTCTTAAGATTAGGGACCGGGAAATTGATCGATAAATAATCGTTGTTGGCAATTTGGCAAAAATATTTTACGGATGCGGGGAAAAAAAGAAGACTATAAGAAAGAAACAGATAAAAACTTATCAACGTTGCGATAAATTCTACGAAAAATGTTTCACGGATTGCCTAAGACTGCAAGTCTATGATAAATAGAGCGACAGACAAAAGCTTATGACAATGTCAAAACTACTTCCTCGTCACAAGTTTGATCGTATAAATTTTGGAAAAGAAAAATTTGCAAACTAAATGGAAAAATTTTATGATTTTGAATCTTATTCAGTTTGGCTATTCCCTTCTTTCCATTACGAAATCTCGATGTTCAAATGGTTTTAACTGTTATAAATGAGATTTACAGAAGGAGCAGCGATAATGAAGGCTAACAAAATAAATAATATTTTCCAGCGTCGATATGATTGATTACGTCGATACCTTGAAGAAGAAGTATGTATGTACAATTTTTAAAGAGTAACACGAAGAGAGAACTGATTTTCAAGCTAAACAACGCATTAGTACATAAGAGCAGATATGGTATACTCAAGCAAGTGTTTTCTCATGACTAAAATCCTCGATAAATGGCGGCCAATCAATAAAGGATTGCGAACGAATGTAGTTAGTTAGCATGTCGCAGGCAAATTTTTCAAAACATTCCGCTCTATCTATTATGAATTAAATTTTTTATTTCGAAATATTAATGTCGATAATACCCGGTCAGACATCAAAACGAATTATGAAAAAAAAAATATTTCTTCGGCGACTTCCTCTCAGCAGATGTCTGGCAAAGGCTCTAAAAGTAAATAAAATTGCAATAAAAAGTTTCCCAAAAGTCAGTCGTTCGGAGTCGACTTTAAACTGTAGTTCCCACCACTCATATATAAAATTAACGCATACAACTTAAGTGGCGTGAGAAGGTTAGGTTAGGTTAGAGGGCGTCTAACTTGTCTTAATTGACAAGTACAGTACCCGGAGGTCGAATTGACCCATTGTACAACGTCCTTAAAGAGGGAAGGATTATAGAGGGAATAGCATAAACAGGGAGGATGTAGGAAAGGGGGAGAATGGAAAGTGGAATAATTATATAGACCAGACGCAACAAAAAGGGATAGCGCGACTATACTGATGAAGCCCTAGCACCTCTCAACCAGCCTAAGCCACTAATGAATCTGTCGAGAGCCGATTTCAAGAATTCAAACTCTCAAAGAATGCCCTGCCAAGGGTCCTCAACCTCAACCTACCAAGGACTGGGCAGTTACAGAGGAGGTGTTCGATAGTCTCCAACTCCTCCTCATCGCAACATGCCTAGCAATAGTCCGGCTGGGATTTGTTCCAGATCCCCGCCAGCCACCCAATCTCGCAGAGCCCCGTGATAAAGCCGACAACCAACCTTAAGCTGGCCTTATCCAAGCCCAGCAGCCAAGCTGTTCTCTTACTGTCCACAGCAGGCCATAGACATCTAGAAACAAAACAACCCGATCCGTTCCTCCAATGCCTCTGCTCTTCCTCCCCGGCCCATCCATTGATGAGGCCGTAGAGGTGGCAAAGTGGGGGGTCAGGACCAACTATTACATCGACCCCAGAAAGCGAACCTAACCTAGCGAGGGCATCCGCCGTCTCATTGCCCAGTACTCTGCTATGTACATAAGTGAGAAGCTAGGTCGTAATCCTGACTGAAGGGTTGTAATGACCAATTATGTATCAACTACTGGCATATGCGCCTATATTTATACGCACTGCAAAAAAGCACTGCGAATACTGTGCACTGTGGAGTATGATATTTGTAGTTAAGAGATAAAAATGCTTTGATGAATAAAGTAAACAAATTACTTCATTTAAATCCTGCATAGAAATGATAAAATTCAAAATGTAGAATCCTTTAAAACAACAAATTTCAATAATTTCTATACAGTTTACATCTTCCTCAAATTTAAAATTTTTATCATGTGACTTTGTGTTACAAAGACATCAAACACTGACAAAAGATGCACGTTTATTGCCAGGACTTTTATCATTTTGTAAATGATGTCGTCATTGGCGAAATATGTAACATTTGCCGATTCCCTCATTCACTCAAGCTTTCACATTTTCTAACCACTTCGATAAAGCAATAATAATGATGGCCTTGCCCTTGTAAATATTTAAATTGAATTTAAAGTCCCTTACAAATGTATTGAAATTCGAAAAAACAAACAACTCAGCAAACATATTTACTTTAAATGTTACAAAAAAAAAAATTATTAAAATCAGAAATGTGAAGGCATTTGAGTTTTCGCTTTCGCAATCAATCCAAAGACTATATGATACATACGTTTGTTGTTTAATTTGTACGCAGATGTATGGCATCCTCTATAGACTACTGGCAAATGCCTACTTACTTAGACATTCATCTTCTTCAACCAATTCGCATATCTTCGCTGACGTTGGTAGCAATTCTAATGTATATTTTCACTCAAATAGCCGTATTATAATTTTAGCTCGTTGCCTATTTGGAAAAGAAGACAAAATGGCGAAGATGAAACGGTTTTAAAGACACACACACTCACACAGAAATAGTTAAGTTTCTTTGGTGAATGATATTTTAATGTTATTTTTCATGCTGACGCGGGAACAAGTCAGAGTTCGTTTGTTTAAGTCGTTCAGTCAAATTCAATTACAAGCATGGAAAAAAACACACTTTTTCTCTTCCGGCATAAATATCCGCAACTGGAAACTTTCAGCCGGAATGTGCAGGCAGTTGTAAATCATTCTCAAAAAAAGATTTCAATGCCAGCCGTATCATATTGTGTAAAATGTTAAAAATACTTTCAATGCCTTTTTGCACAGGCCTATAAGAATTTTAAATTTGTAAAAAAAAAAAATTATTATGGCAGATACATATACATATGCATGTAGGTATGTAAAGTTTTCTTTATGACATTCCTTTTTTCATTGAAATTATGAGATAAAGATTTTAATAAATTTATTAAAAAATCAATATGTTATGCAAACCAATTGGTTTGTGTCAACTAGGTAGGGATAAGGATTCGACACTGTTTAATATGATGTACGTACCCACATACATAATTGGTCATTATAACCCTTCAGTCAAGATTACGACCCAGCTATTCACACCACTCATGTTGTGTGTGTTAAATTTTATACATTAGTGGAGGCACCTACAGTTTAAAGTCGATTCCGAACGACAGATTTTTGAGAAACTTTTTCATGGCAATTTAATTTACTCTCAAAGATTTTGCCACAAATCTAGATTTATGGAGAGGCAGTCGTCGAAGAAATATTTTTTCATATTTCATTCGAAACGCTTCTATACAACGCTAAACAATTGCGAACTATTACTTTCGATCCTTCATAATAAATACTTAAGCGCTTTCTGTTGATACTAAACACCCTTCTATCAAAGGTAATTAAAATCTGAAATTAAAATAATTAAAAAATTATTGAAGTTAGTTTACAAGACTTCTGGACTTATATTGACCAGAGATCAGCAATGTATCGTTTTTTCGCTACTCATAAGTACTCATGAAATTTTGAGTATGAGTGAGTCAACAATATTAAAATTCAACTATGTAATCTGATTCATTCGTACTCACTACAACTTTGATTTATAAGTGCGATGAGTACGAGTACATAACATTCGAAATATGTTTCATTCAAATTCATAAAAATTCAAAAGAAAGAAGAAAGAAAGAGACAAAGACAGGCAAAAAAGCAAACACACAACTTTCTAGTGAGTATAGTAGTGTTCGTACGCGAATCATACTCGTTTTGTGATTCTTGTAAATGTTGAGTAAATGAGAGTCGAATCCACAACATCATGCGTATTGTTAAGTATGAGTACGATGAGTACTTCAAACTTTGAATATAAGTAGTATGAGTATGATATTAAAATAAGTATGAATGCGTATAAGTATCAGAAATTATGAGTATGATTCGAGTGAGTGCTACCGTGAGATGATATCCAACTTTTTTTGCCCAAAATGCAAGAGCTTGACTTGCATGACATGTGGTTTCAACAAGACGGTGCCGCATGCCACACAGCACGCGTAACAATGGACTTATTGAGAGGCGAGTTCGGTGAACATTTTATTTCACGTTCGGGACCGGTCAATTGGCCGCCTAGATCGTGCGATTTAACGCCTTTAGACTAGACCACAGTCGCGGTCAACATTTGCATGAAATAATCTTCAAACATTAAATTATATGGACCGTACTATCGATTCAAATAAAGATTTCATCCATTTTTCTGAATTTTATGTGTTTTTTTTTTAATTTTCCTATAGCTCTTAAAAAATCACTCATGTATAAAATTAACACACACAACAAGGGGTGGTGAGAGAATCTGGGCCATAATCCTGACTGAAGGGTTGTAATGGATAATTATGTATGTATGTATGTATGTATGATTTTATAGTCCTGGTCATAGGGACATTCCGGAGAATTGAGTAGCCGGTAAACTCACTAGAGTGAGTATGGCATAAGAGTACATGTTCGCTTTGAATTTAAGGAAAATTGGGGAACATAAAAGCTATTACTATTTATAAAAGCGTTGTGTTGAATGCACAAATATTACGGAATTTTCTTGTTATAAGGTCTTGTTATAAGGTAAGGTAAGGTGATAAATAGTTTTATTTACAGACAAAAGTGAATGTAACATTTCTCGATCAGATGGTAGACGATTTGCGTGATGGAGCGAAAACGTTGCAATGGCCATTAAAATTTGATTTTATGATATATAAGCTGAGAATAAATGTTGGCGTAGTGTGAAGATCTGGTCGATGGTAGACTTGCCAGGTCTGAAACCGCACTAATAAGGTCCAATCAGTGTTTTGACGAGTGGCTTCAGTCGTTCACACAATACACCTGTAAGAACCTTATATGCAATAGGAAAAAGGCTTATACCCCTGTAGTTGGCGCATATTGTAGGGTCTCCCTTTTTCAGGACAGGACAGAGAATCGGTGGGCATATTATCCTCTAGCCATTCAGCGGGGAGGCCAACAGGACCTGCCGCTTTATGTTAATGGCTAGGCGGCGGAATCTCCACGCCGTCATCATCGATCGGGTTGAGAACATCATCTCTAAAGGCGCTATTGGTGTCGTCATCACCTTGTAGCAGAATAGAGAAGTGTTTCCTCCAGAACCTCAGCACCCCTTGCGGATCTGTTACTAAGTTTCTATTCTCATCTTTGCAGGAAAACGCACCGGGCTTATAAGCCTCGCTTAGTCGCTTAACCTTTTGATAGAATTTTCGAGCGTCATTCCTACATCTATACATCTCGACTTTCTCACGATCACGCCTATCCTGCTCTCTCTTGAAAAGGCGTCTCTTATCCCTTCTCCTCTCTCTATAGTTCCATATAAAGTCGAAGAAAAAAGTCCGTTGTATGTACACCGTTTTATGTACAGCGGTGTATGTAGAGTTTTTTTTTCTGTTACTGTATGTATGCTTCTCCGACAAGTGATTTCATTTTCCCATCTCTCTTTAAACTACAAATAATCGGCTTAAGCTTTCACTCTGAAGAGTTAGATTTTCCCCGAATTACTCTATTAATTTCTCAGAATCTTGTATTAGTTATTTTCATAGGAATTTACTATTTTATTTAAATAAGTGGTGTATGTTAAAGCTATATTATAACATTTATTTCAAACATTTATTTTTCAAAAAGAAATGCTTCAATAGTTTTGAATGGTTTTTGTTTTTTTTTAACATCAATTTTTTTGTGGTAATTGTGTATCTTTATTTAAAAAAGATGAGTTATTAAATATTATGGTTCTTTTACTATTAGTCCAAAGTGTATTTGACCTTTACTAAAGTCAAAAGTAAGGCTTGTATAAAAAAGACGTATTTTTCAGTTTCTTTACAGTCAAATCTAACATACTAAGGGCCATTATTACAACTTGCCGTTAACTAAAGGGAGGATTTTACGGGCAGATAAATTGTTTTTCACCATTATTTGTGGACAATGAGGTAGAAGTGAGCGTTAAGCTGAAGGGAGGATCATCCTGCCTTTAACTTTTAAAGTTAAGTTTATGTTAGAACTTGCCATATTATATATTATTTTCAATATGGCAACTTCAAATATAAATAAAATGAGCATATACAACAAAAAAAACGGAGCCCGACGTTGCCACTGCGTTTAAAAAAACTTTTTTAATTGAGCAGTTTTATCGACATTGATACGGCACTGCCATATTTTTTAAAACAGTTAACTCTATTTTATCTGTAAGTTGTAATAACGAAAATAAGTTAAAGGTAACTTTACAGTTCCCTTTAGCTAAAGGTACCTTGAACTAAGCTCAAGTTTAACGGCAAGTTGCAATAATGGCCCTAAATGCTAAACTGCGACCTACTAAAATTAAAAAAAGGAAGAAAATATTATTACAATATTGTAAAACTTTGAAGAAATAAATATGACAAAAAAAAAGAAAATTATACAAACTATAAGTGTAATAGAAAATTAAAGAAATATTCTATAAAATCTCAGCAAAAAGACACACCAGCTTCCCTTCATAGAAAAACTTAATAAATTAAGTAAGTTTTGTAATATACCATACATTACGAAAAATATTCCAATGAAATAATTTAAGCATAATATACATACATACAGTAAATACAATTCCTATATAAGATACATTCTATAATATTCTTTTAAAATAATTATCTGCCGTTCGATTTACTACAAACAATTGGAGCGATTTAGTTAAAATTTGCTAAAGACTAATTTAAGTACAGAGGCCAATGTATGTAAGATTAAGTCGTCTTGTTGTCCGCTTATCATTAACGGCTACCCATCATACTTCCTATAGAAAGTCTTTATGAGTTATGTCTGGTGTGTTATCTTTTCTAAAATATTGAGATACAAGGCTTAGCAATTGGAATGCTTGGTAGTGATGTAAAAAAGTGTTCTCTCGTTTTGACGTGTTCAATTTAATGTGGTTCAAGTATACGTGTAAGCTAGAGTATCGCATGAATGCGCTCATTTGCGTACTAAATCGCCTTTATTCTTAATATGTTCATTATTTTCCTCGCATCAAGATAGCACCAGAGTATCTTTGCAATTCTTCCTCATGTGTCTTTGTTACATAATAGTCAATGCAACGTTTCCAAACATTTTTTTGCCTGATTTGTAAAGAACTCAAAGATATTTGGTTCTCGCTTCCTCATTTCCGATAATGGCTTTTCTTGATGACGACGTAGCCATATAACGCGCACCGTGCCATGAATGTAGTAAGATACTTAAATTCCGTAGAAGTAGAAGATACTTAAATTCCGTTTCGTCAAGTTTACCAAATTATCACTTGGGTAAAGCCTTGATCACACGTACTTCTGCTTGTAAGGCCTTATTATTATGCGTTAGGCGCATTCATAGTTTTATATCCGGCTTTGCTATGTAAAAGCCCAGTCCGTACTATCTCCATGTTTAAAGCTATCCGTGTGACAATCAATTTCGACGAGCAATTGTAAACTGGATACGCTTGACCAAGACACAATTGCTCACGATTTATATGGCATTCATCCTGTCGGATAACACCGCTTTAAGCAAGTTTACGTCCAAAGCAACAATTATACTCTTATGATACGATTTGTGACTCTGATTGATTCACTGCACATAACCTGTAGGCATAATGCTGTAAGTTCAGCTCCATATCGAACACGTACATATGTATATCTATCGGTTGGTTGAAAAGTATTGTCGCCAATGATCATGTAGGCGTTGGCCTCATTTCACTATTTATCCCTACACAGCACATTATTTAAACCCTTTGAATTATTCTAATGTAGCACTTCTTATCCATTCATCTCCAGCACACTACTGAAGCAGAAGTTGTTATGGCTCCCAGAGTGAGATCCTAATTTGAACCTATGGCTTCGTTACACTTACGCGAGTGTCTGTAGGCATCGGCTGTCCTATTTTTCAGATGTTGTTTCAATTTTAATCTCCTAGCTAAGATAATATCCTGGTATATCAATAACAACTCCAAGATAATACCCTGGTTGGATATTCTAATCTCCATTTCGGTTTACTCATCTATAATGAGACTATAATAACTTGCTAATGTCGTCTATGAGTAATTATATGAAATGTAGGGAAAAAATTAATAGAGATCCTTTTTAAGTGACGTGATGTGTGACCTATGTGATGCTCGGTCAGTACAACGCCTCAAACAACTTATCTTATTTAATTTTACAATTACTACTTACAGACGTCAATTCTAATGTTTTAAACTTATAGCTTAGAAAAGAGTGGAAGCTTCCACATGCTTGCTAGATTTCCCATTCATCAATGGTATTATTTAATTTTGACTTGCTCTTTACTTGATTACGATTTACTTCAATTAGCGGAAAAAATTGAACTAAATGTAGTTCTAACACTGCTTCCTTTTCCATAGGCTTTGATTTAGGCGTACAAATTTCATCAACAAAATTATTTGCTACATAATAGAGATCAGCAATGAGTATTCAAAAAGATGAGTAGATTCGAATCATACTCATAATTTCTGATACTTATACCCATTCATACTTATTTTAATATCATACTCATACTACTCATATTAAAAGTTTGAAGTACTCATCGTACTCATACTTAACAATACGCATGATGTTGTTGATTTCGACTCTCCTTTACTCAACATTTACAAGAATCACAAAACGAGTATAATTCGCGTACGAACACTACAATACTCACTAGAAGGTTGTGTGTTTGCTTTGCTTGCTTTCTTTGTCTTTTTCTTTCTTCTTGTTCTGTAAATGCAACAACTAAGACTCTAAATTTTCATGACTGATTCAAATCACTCGAATCATTTATGAGTATTATAAGTATTTTTCTAAATTCATGAATCTGAATGAGTAGGCATATGAATCAAACATATTTCGAATGTTATGAGTTTGATATCAACGTTGTACTCATACTCATTGCAATCTGTACTTATAAATCAATGTTGTAGTGAGTATGAATGAATCAGAGTAGTTGAATTTCAATATTGTTGACTCACTCATACTCAAAATTTAATGAGTACTTATGAATAGCGAAAAAACTATTAATTGCTAGTCTCTGCTACATACCACATAAACACTTGGCGTCAGGTCGAGTCAATAAAATGGATCCGTGTGGCATTTAGTCACAGGCGGACATCTGTAGACGATTGTTTCCATCAGTCGGTAACAGTAAAGGAAAAGGAACTCTAGTTTTAAAAAACAAGACAAAAAAAATGCACGTACACGTCTAATCTGAGTTTCAAAATCCTCGAAAATTCTCATCGTAGTTACCTTTAATTTTCAACTAAAGTCGTCTGACAATTTAAAAGACCAAAACTAGGGTTCGTTTTACGAGATTCCACTTGAAAATTATTATCATCAGATCGGTTGGTTCTCTTCGACACTCAATAAAGTAATGAGTCGAACCATGTCGCAGAAAATGGCGAAACCGCCTCAACAATGAAACACAATTATGACCTGACCATCACCATTTTCGAGGAACGTTAGCAGTGAACATTGTCGTAAGCGCCTGAATTTCTATCAAATGAAATCGAATGGAAAATGGAAAGTAAACCCCAGAGGATTTTTGCGTTAATTTCTATGTTGAGTTGCTTTGTTTGAGTTGTAAAACAATAATTAGGAAAAAGGCACTCACACAACTGTCAAAAAAGTTTTTCAACACAAATACTTATCTTCCAAATGCCACCTGTCGTGATCTAACACTATAACGTTAGATACGTAAACCCAACAAACAAACAAAATCAATAATAAATACACTACTTTAACTACATTTAACTACACATTTTATGTTCTCCATGTGTCATTTAATTACAATTTATTTAATTGATTTTTGTTAATTGCCTAGTATTATTGAATTAAAAGAAAATCCCCAAAAAAAAAAACAATACGAAAACTACCACTAAAAAGTTTATACCAACAAAGTTGTAGAATATTTTACATGCTAAGAGTATTGCTGTAAGGAATAAGTGGATGAGCGAGCATATAACAAACTAAATGAGAGCCTTACTAGTGTGAGTAAGAGAGCCGTTATATTTGTTGCTGTTATTATATTTGATTTATGCAATGATGGTGACAAAAACATAATAAAATGGAGATGAATATTTAAAATGAAATATTCTCTCTCTCTCTCGCGTGTGTTCTTGTGTACTAGAACAAACACAACACACACACATAGAAATGAGCAGAACTTAAACTAAATATTCTATTTGGATAGGCAATGAAAATGAAATAAATTACATACGCGGTGTAGTCGTTGAGAATTTAAGCATGTGTTCGTAAACTGAAGCAATGGAGTAGTAGTAAAATGTTTGCTCCATTTTTAATATTATTATTATATGTACTTGTAGGAAGATGAAAAATTAAAATTTTTTATATACTACATACATGCATACATATTTAAATGTATTTACCGCCTCCATTTTATTTTTTAAAATATAATAAAATATATTGGCATATATGCAAGTATATGTATGTACATTTAGAAGTGCATGGATACGTCTGTATGTACATATGTATGTATGTATGTATATCATTATATGTTTATTGTATTTTAAAGTAATTATTTCTAATTGGTGTATGTTTTCTCTATTTCTACTATCGTAAGTAGTACTTCTTCTTTCTCTTAGTTTCTGTATATTTGTATAATCCTACTTATTATTTTTTGTGAATTGTATTTAAGCATATTTTTCTTTAAGCGGTGTGGGTGTGTGCATTTTGTTTTTTATTGTTGTTGTTATTGTTTTATACTATATATTACACTTTAAACTACAATATAAGTGTATATCCATATACATATGTATGTATGTATATGTATGCATATATAAATACATAGGAACGTCTATACACTTTATGTATTTGATGAATTTGTATTAGTGTAAGTAAGCTTTGATATGTATATATCTATGTATGTATGTATATGTAAGCCAAGAGTTAAAGAGTGTATACTGCTGATAACGTTGTGAAAAAAACAAACAAAAATTACCTTTTTTCACAAAAAAAAAAAAAATGTGGGTTACAGCAAACGTATAGAGTTTTTCCTGCTGTTCAACTCGATTTCTCTTTTTTTTCTTTCAAATTTTAAAAAGTTGATTAGAAAATTGCCTGCATATTGAGCGTAAACGAATAGTACTAACAACAGCAACAAAATCTTAGTTAAAAGTTTGAAAATTATTACACAATATAAGCAGATTTTTCTCTTTTTATTTATACACAATTTTTCGGTTTATTGTATTGTATAAACTTTCTTAAATAATCAACATTAAATTTTTTACTTTTACATTTAAATCTGCTTTTTCCACTTTTTTAGAAACTGAAACACTCTTATACACACAAATTTTTTCCTTTTTTTCTAAATTTATTAATAAAAATTTTCTATATCTTGTATCTTTCTTTCGATTATAATTTAATTTTCTGTTTAAAAGTTTTCCATCAATTTTTGTATTTTTTTTTTTCATATAAACATTTATAATTTTTTCCCTTAATTATGTATTTTTTAGTATTTTTTTTTTTTCTTTTTCTATTTTCAGTTGACCGTTTAATTTCCTCAATATTTAACGAATGTTCGATTTTTTGGCGTTGTTTGTAGTTACATTTTCAGTTTTATACTGTAACTTTCATTTCGCAATTTGTATGCAATTGTCGCAGGTTCATTACAATAGTTTTGTTATTCACTCTGTTTGATTTTCTCAATTTACTCTCGTTCACTCTCTTGCTATCTCTTGTATGCAAACTTTTTCCGCTTCCTTTTCATTATTGTATAACATTTGTTCTCATAGTAACCATGCGCACTTCCATTTTGAATGTGTATAAAAGCTTTTTTTATTCGAAAAACATAAACCGTTATAAAAATTGAAGCTGTGTTAAATAGAAACCTAAAAGTAGGCAACAATTTGAATGTTTTCTAAGAAAATTAATGGTCCTTCTTGTTGGGTTTTTAATACAATAAAAATACATAATTGTTTTCTAATTAAAATAAAATAAAATTGATTTTGATTTTAGTTTACATTACATTCTAGACTAATGAAACAAATATGTCGATAGAGAACAAATATGGAATACAATAAGCAATTAAACTAATAAATTATCAAATACAACTCTGTGAAAGTTTTGATGTGAATCAAAACAATGTTATTTTCTATTTTCTTCTGAAGCAAAATTATCGTTATTGTGAATTCTAAGGACTACAAAAAATAAATTTTTACAAGCACAATAATGCTTTAAAACTAAAAATTTAATGATATATGACAAGTTAGATTAAATTGACAGCCGTCGTTAGCTAGCACACCAGGTTTCTGAAGTGCCTGATTTTTGCTTAAAATTATACTTATCATTGTCATCCTCAAAGTTTTATAAATATGAAACAGAAAATTTTCTAACGAACATAGAATAAATCCAAATTTGCTTAGAGAGGATTTCTGCAGAAGTCGTTTTAAGGCACAACGTGTCTTAAAGATTGATTCTGTATAATCTAACATGAAATTTTCTCCGTTTTTCCGTTCACAACGGATAAAATTTGTATGGTCTTTAAAGATATGGATTTTCTTTTCGCATCTGTCCTTTGCGAAATATGTTTGTGATCATTTGTTTACACTTCCATAAAGAAATGACAATCACTGAGCTTAACTATAAAGAAACTCTAAACTAAACTAAAAGAAAAATCGACGCCTCCGTTCTATAACATTCTAAGTCGAAAAAGTATGTTTTGAGTTATGAGTTCTCAAAGTTTTCATGCGACATACGACTTACACATATAGTCGTAGTCGACTTACACATACGTCTAAGTAGATTTTTCCCTATAACTTCGGAACGGATTTTGACAGTATTTAAGTTAGGGAACGTAGAATTTAAAAATGCTTAGAACGTTATAGAATGGAGGCGTCGATATGCTTTGTGAAAATTGCTCTTTTTATTAAATATCGCAGATTAATATCAAATTATATAAAAATCTCCAATTGAAATATTCACTTTAATTAATATAGCATAATGGAGTCGGTGTAGTCTAGTAGGTAATGTGTTGGCGTATTAGACGAGAGGCCGCATTTCAAACCCCAGACCAAACATCTTGAACAAAACGAAAATATAAAAAAATATTTCTTTGGCGACTTTCTTTCATTTCAAGCTAAAGAGAAAGGATATTCAGGATATTTTTGCTTAAACTGTCATAAAATAATAAATACAATAAGATAGTAAACGAATATAAATACCAATTTTATGATGTTCTCAACCATATATAGAGCAAATTACTGTATTACTGCATTCGCATTACAATTAGTTTCTGAAATAAGGAGAAATCGAAGTCAATGACAACTGAACGGATACCCTTAACATTAAGTAAATACGGCTCAGAGAACTTCTGGATTCGCAGAAAACGACATCACTTTCAAAATTTTTGGAAGATCTTGGTGCTCCAAAGATCGTAATGCTATGTGCCTTAAAAGAACTGTTATTTGTAAGAAACATTTACCTATCTGGTAAAGATGATGAGAAAGGTAAATTATTAAAGAGTTTGTGCAACAACTCGAACGACTTGCTGCCTGTTTTTACTTTACCTCCACCACAGCTAAATTTGGTGTTTCAAAAGATAAAAACACGAAGTATGCTGCTGGTATAGACATTATCATTAGCAAGTTGGTTATTGAACTGTTCTGAATTTTAAAATAAAAGGCTGTCTAAACTAATATCAATTCGAAACATAAACAATTGTATCACGGAGTAAAGCATCAAAAGCTAGGACTTCGTCAGAAAATCATTCGTAGAAAGACAATAAAGTTTTTCACTATTTATCTATGCTTCTCAAGCAGACAACATTATCAACCCAAAAGTTTGTTATTAACAAGAATGGTGACTTTGAGAATTCGCTCTAGCTGAACATTCGAAAAAAAATATATAAGAGTTCAATAACATAAGTATTCAGCATAAAAATATTGTATACACACATACATAATTTGATCAATTACAACCCTTCAGTCGGAATTACGGCCTAGCTTCTCACACAACTCAACACAACTTATGTTGCATGTGTTAATTTTTTACATAAGTGGCGGGACCTGCTGTTTACAGTTGACTCCGAAGGTCAGATTTTTGAGAAACTTAACAAAGCAATTTTATTTACTCTCAATGAAATTGCCAGAAATCTGCTGATAGTAAGACGCCGACGAAATATTTGTTCATTATTCGTTTTTTTTTTTGGTAATGTCTGACCTGGGGTTTGAGCCATGTCCTCACGTCTAATTGGCCAACACACTACCTACTAGATTACGCCGACTTTAATAATATTTGACAACTCAATTCAACAACATAATTTTGCACGTTTCTCTATATTTATTTGTTTTTAATGAATTTCTTGATAAATAGGTAGGTAGGTAGGTAGAATCTGCCCCATTGATGGAGTCATGAGCACTCTTACGCCGCACACAGGACCCATTGTGATACAACAGTTTCATATTCTCCCCTAGTCGAGGAACCACTCGGAGCTTCCGATAAAGCAACTGAGACTGCCAATATCCATGCATAACAGTTCATCCAGATCCTCCATGTAGTAGGCACCCAGGTGCCTCTTTCCCCTTCGACCAAGCACCGAGCTTGTGCAGAATAGTTGAAGAACAGTCTCATTCTCCTCCTTATCTCCATAGCCATAGGTCTTGGATGTCCAAAACCTAAACGCCTTCTTGATAGTCCTGGATATATTTAGTCCTTGAAATATTTTTCCAGTCTAGCTCCCCACCTTAGGAGGTGCTCTATCGTGTTGTCCCGATTACCCTATCGGTACATTTCGCAAGTAATTTTATCACCTGAATCTTACCAGTTTTATACTAAGTTTACTTGCGTTTTCAAAAACAATGAATTTACACTCTTTGCAAAACAAATGGTGGGGTTCATCCTTCACTTATTATTTACTTTACTTTCATTTCATTCGCGATCATAAATCTGCACATTAGATCAGAATTTCTGTCCCATGTATTAGACACTTACTAAGCTAAAGCTTGGTATTGGTATTAACACTGAAAACTAGATTCACCGTATTGAAGAATGAGTATATTAAATACTTTAGATTTTTCTAAACGGTTTTTGCTTCCAAAACCACAATTTCTGTGTGCAGATGGCTTATTGTTTCAATATGACTAAACATTAAATACCGCAATTTATTTAAAATCCATTACTACATATTGTCTTGACACAATATCGTATACAAAACAATACTTATTTTAATTAGAAATCATTTATTTTTTTCTATAAATGTTTTCAAGCACAAACTGCGGCATTATCCAATACATTCGTTGGAATCTTTTAAATTTTTCATCTAATTTTGCTACTAATAATTATATATTTTCTTAGTAATCGTTAGCTATATAGTACATATATAGTATATGCTATATATGTATACTATATGTACTATATATATATATTTATGTATACTATATATACTATATAATATATAAATATATAATATAGTATACTTATATGTATACAGTGGTGGCCACGAATTTTAAACACGACATATGACTGAGTTATTTGAGATAATTTTTACATTTTATCGAAAAAATTATGGGTCCATGATATTTTTTTAGGATTTTAGTAATGTTATGAAGAAAAATTAATACTATTTTCTTACCTATATTCGGTTAAGAATTTTTATTTACATATTATATACATAAACACAAATTTTACCTGGTCACGAATTTAAGACATAGGCATAATATAACACTATTCTCTAAATTAAGCTCAGCTTAATAAAAAAAAACCTATTATTTAGTGGGAAATCCTTTATTTTTCATCACAGCAGCACATCTCCCGGGTAAACTTTCGACTAATGCCACATAACGTTGCTTTGGAATTGCATACCAAACCCTTCGGATTTCTTCCCACAAATCGCTTAAATTCTTTGGTTTAACTGTTCGTACATATTCCTCAACATCATTTCACAGGTTCCCAATTGGATTGAGGTCCGGGGATTGAGCTGGCCATTTAAGAACAATGATATCGTTTTCCTCTAAGCAACTCCTCACTAGACGTGAAGTGTGCTTAGGATCATTATCATGCATAAATTTCCATACTAGAGGCATGTTGTCTTCAGGGAATGGTATCATTGTGTCTGTTACAATATTTTTGTAAACATGGTGGTCCATTTTAGAATTTATATTGTAAATGGGACCTACACCATGCCAGGAAAATGCTGCCCACACCATCACATTTCCACCACCATGTTGTTTTTAGGGTGTACTTTGGATGATGCTCTAGGTTTGGAGGGCGCCAGACGTACTGCTTTCCATCAGAGCCGAAGCGGCAAAACTCCAAAGTATATTTTTCCAAAATATCAGGGGTTTCTTGAGATTTCTCAATTATCACAAAATTATCACAAATAAGTCCATCATATGTCGTGTCTTAAATTCGTGGCCGCCACTGTATGTGTATACTATATACAGTGGTGGCCACGAATTTAAGACACGACATATAACTGATTTATTTGTGATAATTTTTACAACCCTGTAATATCAATAAACCCATGACATTTTGGAGAAATATACTTTGGAGCGACGAGTCGAAGTTTTGCCGCTTCGGCTCTGATGGGAAGCAATACGTATGGCGTCCTCCATACCTGGAGCATCATCCAAAGTACACCCTAAAAACGGTCAGACATGGTGGTGGAAATGTGATGGTGTGGCAACATTTTCCTGGCCATTTACAAGATAAATTCTAAAATGGACCAGCATGTTTACAAGAATATTATAACAGACCCTATGATACCATTCCCTGAAGACAACATGCCTCTAATATGGAAATTTATGCATGATAATGATCCTAAGCACACTTCACGTCTAGTGAAGAGTTGCTTAGAGGAAAACGATATCATTGTTCTTAAGTGGCCAGCTCAATCCCCGGACCTCAATCCAATTGAGAACTTGTGGAATGATGTTGAGGAACATGTACTAACTGTAAAACCAAAAAATGCAAGCGATTTGTGTTAAGAAATCCAAAAGGCTTGGTATGCGATTCCAAATCAAGTGTTTACCCAGGAGATGTGCTGCTGTGATCAAAAATAAAGGATTTCCCACTAAATACTAGGATTTTTTTTATGAAGCTGAGCTTAATTAAGAGAATAGTGCCATTATGCCTATGCCTTAAATTCATGACCAGGATAAAATTTGTGTTTATCTTTATACAGTAGTTTTGACTTACCTGCACAACTAACTTTTGCAAGCATTTTTGTGCAGATAACCCAAAAATGCAGCTAAATTAAATTTTTTACTTTAATTATGGATTACTCTCTCAAAGCACGAACAAAATGTTTGTGCAGGTAAAGGCAATGCGCACGTAAACAAAAGGCAGCTATATCAAAACTACTGTAATATGTAAATAAAAATTCTTAATCGAATATAGGTAACAAAATATTATTAATTTTTATTTACAACACTACTAAAATCTTAAAAAAAATGTCATGGACCCAAAATTTTTTCGATAAAATGTAAAAATTATCACAAATAAGTTAGTCATATGACGTGTCTTAAATTCGTGGCCACCACTGTACATATAGTATATGTAAATATTCTATATAGTATAATATTTAATTCCGCTTAAATATAAATTGTTGATAAGAATCGCCTTCAGTGGGGAAGTCCATTTTTGATTTGAATTGCTATAATACTTGAAAGAATGAATTCTTCAAAATGGTGTTCAATAAATAAATTTGCAATTTTAATAAGTTATAGCTACGTATGTAAGATCAATTCAATAAAACTATATTATATTATATAATATTTTTGATAGTGCCCTAACCATTGAATTCTAAGCTTAGGAGCTCAATTGAAAACCGGCAAATATAAATAAAATTTAAAGAATAAAAAAAACTGTTGTAAATATTTGAAAAGTTTATATTTAATAAGTATGTTCTAAACATTAGTTAGTAGTCACCGTAGTCTAGTAGGTAGTGTGTTGGCTTACTAGACGTGAGACCACGGTTCAAACCCCAGGTCAGTCATCTGCAACAAAAGGAAATATGAACAAATATTTCTTCGGCGACTTCCACTCAGCAGATTTCTGGCAAAAACTCTGAGAAGAAATGAAATTGCCATTAAAAGTTTCTCAAAAATCTGTCATTCGTAGTCGACTTTAAACTGTAGGTCCCGCCACTCATGTATAAAATTAACGCACACAACACAAGTGGTGTGAGAAACTAGGTCGTAATGCCGACTAAAGGGTTGTAAGGATCAATTATGCTATGTATGTTTAGATGTTCTATAAAATGTTTTATTCAACTCAAGGCGTATTAAAAAAGGTAAGTATTTTTTGCTTCAGAAGCAACAACTGATGATTAACTGAATGCCAAACTGGTAGTTTTTGTAAGACAAATGGTTTCAGAAGAATAGCTATGTGTATGGAAAACAGACAATTGAGTGATTTTGTGTTATTTTGACACCTAGTTAAAGTATTTTTACAGTGTTGCATTCGTTGTCAAAATAAGCTCACCTTATTAAATATACCTTGATGCAATTGAAAAACTGTAAAGATTACCTAGCCTTTGTTAAATTTTATTATTTTACCTTAGCCTGCAATGAAATAATTTCACACAATTTAATCTAATAGAACCTAGTACCACTTTAACTAGTCATCATAATTTTAATATAATTAATATTAAATACATACATATATTTTTTCTTTAGCTAAATGAATCAACACATTGAAATATATATTTATATATGTAAATATGTGTGCATGTTATGCTCTCAAGATTGTAAGTATTTTTGTTTTCTGATCACATCAAGTGTTTTACAATCTTCATTCAGTTTTATTTAAAGATCAGATTCGCAATGATGTTCGTAAAATTATTGAGAATAATTTTATTATTAACGTTCATAATGTCAGCTTGGGCAGGTTTTGGTGTTCAAAAAAGAGTCACCAGAATAAGGAAAAATTGCAACAAACGACGATGTGGATAAATGAAAAATTATTGTATTTAATTGAAGTTATAATTGTAATTTAATAATAAATTAATTATTAAATGAATTTCAATTGTGTTTGAATGGTTTGTCGGCTAGAATTAAAAGATACAAAATCATACACTGAAGTACATATACGAAGAAAGAAATAAGTAAATACGTCGGTTTCAGTTCAGAAATATAATTCATTTCTATATTCCCAGCTAGCATTTGGAAGACTGTTTTTAAAAAAATCACCTTGCTGAGTCTTTTAAGACTACTTTTGGTGATCAAAAACTTATTAGTCAGTTACGCGATTAAAAAAGGACTCCAAAATGATTCGCGCCAATGAGTAAAATGAGTTCGATTTAAAATACAATAAAAAATTGTATAGCAATCGGAAATTAATCATTCAGACGTTTAAAATGTGACTATTATTTCCGTTATTTATTATTATATTCTAGTTATACTGAAGATTGAAAAACGCTTAATCAAAAACAGTTCAGCCAGGTGTTTGAAAAGTGATTGTAATTACGTATTTTATGATCATATTTTAAGCAGATAGATGATTAAAAACTGCTTTTTTACACCCTCTCTCTATAAATTGTAGTTTATGTAAAAGATGGCTATGAAATAAAGTACAATTTGTTTTTAAATATAAATTTATTCTTTCTTGGGTAAACGCCGACTTCCTTTCAGCAGATTTCTGGCAAGAACTCCGAGTATCTTAAAAATCTATCGTTCGGAGTCAACGTTAACTCTAGGTCCCGCCACTCACTTATAAAATTAATGTACACCATATGAGTGGTGTGTGAAGCTAGGCCGTAACCTGACTGAAAGGTTGTAATGGCCAATTATGTATGTATGCATGTATGCTTCCTTTGTTACTCAATGTTCATACGAACGTGATGTTTGAAATCGCGGCAGAGTAAACGTAGGTCTTAGAAAAGCGACTAAAATCAGATTTTGAAATACAACTAATAAATGACTCAAATTATAATCATAAATGACCCAAAAAAGAATCCAAATTAATACAAACATGACTGATAAATGACAATAAAAGGACTCCTAAACATACTGATAAATTACTCATAAAAGACTCGTATGTGATTAAACGATGACTGAAAGACGACTCGAAAAAGAATCACAAATGACGATAAATAAGACTAATAAATGATCAGAAAGTGAGTCGAAAATGCTTATAAGACAACTAGAAAAAGAGTCGAAAATTACTCTACACTAATATAAAAAATGACTCGTAAATGACTTTTTTAGAAGAGTCGCCCGTAGTCACATTTTTCTCCCGACAAAAGAGTCCTTTATGATTCGAAAATGAGCGCATATTCTAGCTTTTCAATCGCGCAGAAGTATCAAAAAAGACTCGAATTTGATTAAAAATTTCCAAAAAAAAATGCTGGCTGGGTTAAGAGAAAAGTAACACACTGTCTTACTTAAAAATTATTATAATTGTGTATTTCGTTTCGTATTTCTACGACGCAGAATAAAAAAAACGAAAAAAATAGCTGCAGCATGAGCTGAGAGCAACCCAAATTTTGGTTATCTATGTTCGTTGTGAAAGGAATGGTGACAGCTTTAGGGCCATTATTGCAACTTTTCGTTAACTAAAGGGAGGATTTTAACGGGTAGATAAATTGATTTTCATTATTATAAGTGGACAATAAGATAGAAGTGAGCGTTAAGCTAAAAGGAAGATCATCCTACCTTTAACTTTTAAAGTTAAGTTTATGTTTAAACTTGCCATATATGTACATATATTATTTTCAACATGGCAACATCAAATATAAACAAAGTGAGCAAATACAACAATAACAAAAAGAAGGCCGTCGTTGCCACTGCGTTTAAATAAAACTTCTTTAATTTGAGCAGTGTTATCGGCATTGCTCCGGCGCTACCATATTTTTGAAAAAGTTAACTTTATTTTATCTGCAGGTTGTAATAACGAAAAGAAGTTAAAGGTGACTTTAAAGTTCGCTTTAGCTAAAGTTACCACTAACTAAACCCAAACTTAACGGGGAGTTGTAATAATGGCCCTTAAATGACAGAAGTTTTAATTCGTAAATCGAATCATTCGAACTATTCAAATACTATGTTCACACATGAACTCTAATTGCGTAAATCGTAATAAACGCCATTATTGAGGTCAATATTTCATATAAAATTAAATTAATTATTGCGCAATAAATACGCAAATTGTTATAATATTGAGTAAAACTTAAAATGCAGCACTGTCATAATGTTCAGTGAGCATATTACAGTTTTCCGAACACTTTCTGTTGATATTTGACAATTCAAATGTCAACAACGACAAACAAAAAAGCGAAGCAAAAAAAAAAAAACAAAAACAATCTTGTTGAAACAACCAGCTGCTTTGTTTACCGGCTGTCAAATGAATATTGCTTATATTATATCTGAACACTTAAAATATTGTACTCAAATAATTTAATATTGGCTCAATAAAAGTGCTTGGCTGAACATAGTATAAATAATACCTCTGACTCCATTATAAATAATAGGAAATAAATTTTGAATTGGAGGAAGGAAAACAATATTAACGAATTTTATGTCAAACGCGTAATTGAACAGTCAAATAAAAGGCACTGTTTTAACACTTGGAACCAAAACATTATGCTTTTATTACTGCTTCCAAACGTTGAGCCATCGACTGCATGAGATGGAAGTAATTTTCCGGGGTTATGTTGTTCCATTCTCAACTAATACCTTGTTTTAACTGTTTTACTGTGCTGATACTGGATTTATAGAGCTTATGGACACATTTTTCACAAACATTCTCAATAATGTTGAGATCAGGGGCTGTGCAGGAATTTGGAGTAGTTCTGAACAATTATAGGCCGTGTCAGATACAACTTTTGCTTCGCGTTGCGTTGCATATACGCTTTGACATTTAAGATAAATGTACATGTTTATATGGCACTTGTCACATAAACTGCTTTTAACGCAACGCAAAGCGAAAAGTTGGGCATCTCTCATCTTTTTGCTCGCTTTGACAATCAGCTGTTGATTATTCAGTAAATATTTTTGGCAAATTTGCGCTCAAATTATGGTTTTTTAATATTTTTCTTTAAATTTAAAGTTTTTTGTTATTGTTTTGTTTTTATTATATTAAAAAAAAAGAGGTAAGTGAATTTTATTTTTTGGAAGAAGTACATAATATAATTTTCATAATTTTACTTAGTAAAAAACTTACGCGTCAACCACTTTTAAAAGATAAACAAACAACGCGAGTGTTGTCAAAGTTTTTGTTGTGTCATACACCTTTTGCTTTACGCTTTTCTCTCAAAGTTATAAACGTCACGCAAAGCATCAAAGTTTTATCTGACACGGCCTTATGGATAAGCTACAGCTTCACAACATTCTTCGGATCGTTGTCCTGGTGGAAGCACTTTGTTTCACATATTTTTTGAAAATGCTCAAATGTTGGAATGGATCCATTTTACTGCTTCAAAATCATGATAATTTTACTGCTTCAAAATAGCCTGAATATTGTTAGATTAAATTTACTATTATATGTACACATAACATAATTGGCTATTACAACCCTTCAGTCAGGATTATTGCCTAGCTTCTCACACCACTCCGCCGTGGTCTAGTAGGTAGTGTGTTGGCTAACTAGACGTGAGACCACGGTTCAAACCCCAGGTAAGACATCTCCAACAAAGGAAATATGAAAAAATATTTCTTCGGCGACTTTCTCTCAGCAGATTTCCGGCAAAAACTCTGTGAGTGAAATAAAATTGAGATGAAAAGTTTCTCAAAAATCTGTCATTCGGAGTCAACTTTAAACTGTAGATCCCGCCACTTATGTATAAAATTAACGCACACAACACAAGTGGTGTGAGAAACTAGGTCGTAATCCTGACTAAAGGGTTGTAATGATCAATAATGCTATGTATGTTTAGATGTTCTATAAAATGTTTTATTCAACTCAAGGTGTATTAAGAAAGGTGAGTATATTTTGCTTTAGAAGCAACAGCTGATGATTAACTGAATGTCTAACTGATAGTTTCTGTAAGACGAATGATTTCAATGATTTGTATGGAAAACAGAAACAAAATTAAATGATTTTGTTTACTAAAGTGTTGTGTTATTTACACACATAGTTAATGTGTTTTTACAGTGTTGCTCACCTTATTACATATACCTTGATTCAATTGAAAAACGGAAAAGATTACCTAGCCTTTGTTAAATTTTATTATTTTACATTAGCCTGCAACAAAATAATCTTGCATAATTTAATCTAATAGAACCTACTACCACTTTAAATAGTCATCACAATTTTAATATAATATTAAAATCAGTTTTTAATCGCAATACATACATATGTTTTTTCTTTAACTAAATGAATCAACACTTTGAATTGTATGTATGTAGGTTATACTCTCAAGATTGTAAGTATTTTTGTTTTCTGATCACATCAAGTGTTTTACAATCTTCATTCAGTTTTATTTAAAGATCAGATTCGAAATGATGTTCGTAAAATTATTGAGAACAATTTTATTATTAACGTTCATAATGTCAGCATGGGCAGGTTTTGTTCAAATAAGAGTCACCAGAATAAGGAAAAATTGTAACAAACGTCAATGTGGATGAATGAAAAATTATTGTATTTAATTTAATAATAAATTAATTATTAAATGAATTTCTATTGTGTTTGAATGGTTTGTCGGCTAGAATTAAAAGATACAAAAACTTACATTGAAGTATACGAAAAAAGAGAGAAGTTTCAGTTCAGAAATACAATCCGAAAGAATCCGAATTCTTTTCACTGTCTTACTTCAAAAATTATTATAATTGTGTATGTATTTCGTTTCGTATTTCTACGACGCAAAATAAAAAAGAGGAAAAGAATAGCTTCAGCATGAGCTTAGAGCAACACAATCACAAAGTCAATGATTCTTGGCTTCGAAATTTCCAAATTTTGGTTATCTATGTTCGTTGTGAAAGGAATGGTGACACATTTAGGGCCATTATTGTTAACTAAAGTGAGGATTTTAACGGGCAGATAAATTGTTTTTCATTATAATAAGTAGACGATTAGATATAAGTGAGTTTTAAGCTAAAGGGAAGATCATCCTACTGGTAACTTTTGAAGTTAGGTTTATGTTTGAACTTGCCATACATATGTATATATTATTTTCGATATGGCAAAATGAGCACACACAACAAAAAAAGAAGACCGTCGTTGCCACTGCGTTTAAATAAAACTTGTTTAATTTGAGCAGTGTTATCGACATTGCTCCGGCACTGCCATATTTTTGAAAAAGTTAACTTTATTTTATTATTAGGATGTAATAGAGAAAATAAGTTAAAGGTGACTTTAAAGTTCACTTTAGCTTAAGTTTCCTTTAACTAAACTGAACTTTAAAGGGAAGTAGTAATAATGGCAATTAAAAAGTCATCGAACTAAATGACAGAAATTTTAATTTGTAAATCGAATCATTCGAACTATTCTAAATAATACCTCTAACTCCATGATAAATAATAGCAAATAAATTTTGAATTCCAGGCCACTTATATTGAATTTCAATGAGGAAAATTTTTGCAATATTTAGGTTTTTGGAGAAAAAGTTCATATCTTCATATGTTTTTCTACTAAAGGGTAATATTTTGAAAATGCTATCAAAAAAACTACTGAATATTTTCTCAAATTTCTTTTTTTTGTTTGAAAGTACAATCCTTCCGGTTAATAATGGAAAATAATTTCATTCAAATGGCTGCCTCGGCTGGCTATGCAGTAGCCTACACGATCGGTCCAATTTTTAAGAACATTATCGATTGTGTGCAGCTGTATTTCACCAATGGCTTCACGAATATTGTCCTTTAAAGCGTCAATTGTCTCTGGCTTGTCGGCGTAACACTTATCTTTGACGGCACCCCACAAATAATAATCCAACGGTGTCAAATCGCAGCTCCGAGGTGACCAAACGACACCTGCGGCTGATAATGCGATCTTCAAAAGCAGGGCGCAAAACATCGAGTGTAGCTTCAGCTGTGTAACACGTAGCGCCGTCCTGTTGAAACCAAATGTTGCCAATATTCTCCTCTTCAGTTTTTGTGAACAAAAATTCTTTCAACATGGCCCGATAACGATCGCCATTGACTGTAACGGCCACTCCTTGCTCATTTTCGAAGAAAAATGGACCAATTATGCCTCTGGACCACCAAACAGTGACTCGTTTTGGGTGCATCGGCTTTTCAAAGTATGCGTGCGGGTTTTCTGTGCCCCAAATGCGACAATTTTGCTTGTTTACATACCCGCCAAGATCAAAATGAGCTTCATCTGAAAAGATGATTTTTTTGCCAAAATCGGCATCTGCTGTAAGTCGATCGCAAGCCCACTTAGCGAAGCGAAAACGCATTGGATGGTCGTTCAGCGGAAGGGTAAAACTAATTATCTGTCAAATCAGACATGAGCTAAGTGTTAACATTCACGAAATAAGCACTAGTTGAAAAAAAAACGTTAGATGGCGGACCCTTTACAATTAAGATCTTCTGGTGTACAAATAAAACGCTCAAGTGTTACTTTGTTTCTATTTTTTTATTCGGCTGGTCCTCATATACAGTGTGCGACAAAACATCTGCATGTTAAGTATAATATGTTATATTCTGTTAAGTAGAATATGTTTAAAAATGAAATGCGGATTATGGTTGTGGACTCGATAAATCAAGAAAATTAACCAACTGGAAATCAAAATTCGCTTAAAGAAAAAAAGAGGAAGTCGCCGAAGAAATATTTCTTTTTTCATATTTCGTTTTGATGGTGATATCTGACCAGGGGTTTGAACCGAGTCTCATATCTAATAAGCCAACACACTACCTACTAGACTACGGCGTCTTGTAAATTAATCGTATTCCAGACAAAATTAGAGGTTATTAAAGAGTTTCGTGGAAAATATGTCGCATGCAAGAAGTTTTCGAATTTTGGCAAGTTAATGTCATATTTTATTCTATGATTTCTAGCTTTAATAAATCTACCATTGATAGTTGTGTTCAATTTACTCCCAACAATTATACGAGTATTTAAGGCCATTCTTACAACCTGCCGTTAACTAAAGGGAGGATTTTAACGGGCAGATAAAGGCTGTCTTCCAAAATGTATCAATATAAAGTTTGTATACAGTTCTACTACTGTATATAAACTATGTTGATATGCAAAGTAACCAAACAATGCATCAACTATAAATCCGATGCCTGATTGCTTTTTGACTGCGTTAAAAATACACATTGACGACGTTTTGAAATAGAATTCATTGTATATATTTTGTACAGCGGCATTATGAAACACGATACTTAGTTCAAACACAAAGCAACTAACATTTTCATTATTATGAGTACCTAATAAGATAGAAGTGATCGTTAAGCTAAAGGGAGGATCATCCTACCTTTAATGCCCCTGCGTTAAAAAAAAACTTATATAATTGAGCAGTTTTATCGACATTGCTCCGGCAATGCCATATTTTTGAAAAATTTTATCTATAAGTTGTAATAACGAAAATAACTTAAAGGGAACTTTCCAGTTCCCTTTAGCTAAAGGTACCTTTAACCAACCCCAAGTTCAACGACAAGTTGTAATAATGGCCCTTAAAGTTTTTTTTTTTTTTTGCAAATATTTTAAACTATACTCGTTTATGCCCTTAATGAACTCGTGTATGGTATTTAAAGTGAAATAAATCAACTTACTTTCAGTGGTGGCCTTATAATTAGAAACGACTTGGCAACATGTATGTTTGTAAATTTATTTTCAAAACTTTTGTTATTCACTTTAAAATTAATAGCTAAAAAAGCAATTAAACATATTAGCTTTATGTTTATAATAAAAAAATTCACAGCATCATTATCATTTTTCAAAAAATTAGCTAAAAACAAAAAATACCAATTTCAGGTTGGTTATATAATTAGAAACAAAAAATATTCTTACAAAGAACTTAAAAATATCTTAATACATTCACATTTAATGGACGTATTCTTTAATATTTCGTCGGATAGACCTTGTTTTGAACAACATCTGCAAGTCTTTTCGGCAAACTTTGTATCAAACGTTGGCATGTTTGTACTGATATGTTTTGCCAACTTTGTTGCACCAACTGAAAGCATTTATCGTTATTTCGAAGGTTTTTGTCCTTAAGATCTCTAATAACAATTGCCCATACATTTTCAATTGGGTTGGGATCAGGATTTTGGGGTAGCCAGTCCAGAACGTCAGTATTTTGGCTCGAAAGCCAACACTTCACTAACTTTGAAGTGTGCTTTCGGTCATTGTCATGCTGAAAACTTTAATTGAATACGGTTCCATTACATATTCCAATATGCTTTTATATTGATATTGGTCCATTATTCCTTTTAGAATTGGACCCACACCACGCCAGGAAAAAGCACTCCAGACCATAATAGAGCCGCTACCGTTTTGACTGTGTACATGGGATCAAAGGCTTTGTTTAGAAGACGTCTTGCATAAGTTTTTTCATCAGATTGGAACAAATTAATCTTGGATTGGTCACTCCAGAGAACTCTGTTCCAAAAACGCGGATCTTTTTTAAGCATTTCCGTTGCAAACTGTAACCGGTTTTTAATATTGTTTTACACATGCGGTTTTTTCTGCGCAATGCACCTACGAAGTCCCGACTCCTGCAAACGCCTCCTTATTGTCCGTGTGGATATTTCTGACGTTATTTCTTTGAGAGTATGCTCGCCAATTAAATTTTTCAGCATGACAATGACCGAAAGCGCACTTCAATGTTAGTGAAGTGTTGGCTTTCGGGCCAAAATATTGACGTTCTGGACTGGCCACCCCAAAATCCTGATCCCAACCCAATTGAAAATGTATGGGCAATTGTTATTAGAGATCTTAAGGACAAAACCTTTTTTAGCTATTAATTTTAAAGTGAGTAACAAAAGTTTTGAAAATAACTTAACAAACATACATATTGCCAAGTCGTTTCTAATTATAAGGCCACCACTGTATTTATTTCAATGTTTAATAATTATTATTTCTTATCACTTTATAAATTACAATCAGTAAGTATCAATCCACAATTCAGTCTATATTTTCAACTCATTCTTAGCAGTGCTGTTTATAAAATTAATAAAAATAAAATGTATTATTTTAAATTCGTTTCATTATTATTAATAATAATGGCTTTACTTGGATTATCGATTGGGTTCCCTGTAAATCTGCCACCACCACCAACACGTACACCAATACGACGTCAAAATCGTATTTCGAATACTCGTTTAAATTGTGGAAAATGGTCCTGTGGCAAATAAAAACAAAGTGTTTTTAATTTTAAGTTTTATTATGATAAAAATAAAAAGTATTGTACAATACACACTACTGTTCTTTCATTTTTGTTAGTTAATTTAAGGATGAGTAACTTGCAGGCCGGATAAGCAGATATTCAGACAAAAATAGTAAGTCATTAAATATTTTCGAATAGTCTGACAATAGTTCCGTCAGTCTTTTAAATACTTATCAGCAGCCTGATCTTGTTTTCTGTTCAAACCATAGCAGAATAGATAAGCATTCCTCATTGTTAGAAACTACATATTTCGGATAAGTCCCCATAAGGCAGGGATAGATTAACACGTTGATTGCCGCGTCAATTTTCAGAAAATTGGCCACACAAGCCATCATTGAGCTTTTGTTCTTTTCCCAGAAGCTATTTATCGCTATTAGTACTGATATAATACGATTTTATTCGTAGCTACACAAAAATGGCAAGTTTAGTGAGTACGAGATAACTCGTAGTTGGCACCCCAGAAGGGAACGCAATCTACGAGTTATCTTCTTATATATATTCTATTCTATTCTATTCCTATCTATTATATTCTATTCTATTCTACGAGATAACTCGTAGTTGGCACCCTAGAAGGGGACGCAATCTACGAGTTATCTCGTAGTTGGCAGTCAACGTGTTAAACTTCCACAACCAAAGAGTCTCTGACGAGTGTGCCATAGCAACAGACAAGTTTACTTAGTTATTTATTTGACGCTTTGTACATTTTGAGCTACTGCACTCATGTATTGTATTGGCAGATGATTGTATTGGCAGGATTACGATCAACTTCTCACATCACTCATGTTGTGTACATATGTTAATTTTGTCCATGTGTGACGTGGCCTATAGTTTAAAGTCGACTCCGAACAACAGATTTCTGAGTAACATTTCATTTTATTTACACTCCTAGTTTTTGCCAGATATCTGCTCAGAGGAAATTCTACAACTGAAAATATCGTACTTATCGTACAAGTACAGTGTTGAAAAATTCAGTACTTTTGTACTTTATTCAATACTTTTGCATTTCAAAAATACCGCAGTACCCTCGAGACGCTTTCAGTACTTTTTTATTATTACATATTTTATGTCTTGAGCTTTTCAACTATTAATGCATTAGCAACATGTTGAAGGTAATGCTAAAGGTAGAATTAGTCTTTAGCCCCGGTTAGCCAAACGTCCACGGAACGTGCATACATTCGTTTTTAGAATACGAAAAGCATTGAAAACGCTTGCCGAACCGTAATGTAATTTCGGTAAGCGTTGCGTTTCATATGCTAAAAAACGAACATACAGTAGCGAGCATAAAAAATGCAACGCTAAGCCGATTGATCTTTATGTGCGCCTCTTTCACAGAAAAAGTACGGAAATTAAAAACTTTTTTTTACTTTTATGCTCCACAAACTTAGTTAACAAATGCAGGTTACAATATCAAAATTTTTCTATCCACTTATTTTTATTTTAACATTTAAGAAAAAAGTGCCAAATTTCAGCGAGCAAAAAAAATGCAACGCTATGTTATTCATAACATTTTTTCTAATTCCGCCAAATTTGAAGGATTTTTCTTCTTAGCTTCCCAATCTAAAGGGAGATTTCTAAGGGGAGATTGTTACGGCTAATCCAAAATTTGCACATCATGGTCGCTTAGGTAGTTACGAACCAAGCGACTAGAGTGCTTCAGGTCATTGTCTTGTTGGAATAAGCTGTTTGGGGGCATTTTTTCCAGAAGATGTGGAAGCATATTTTCTTCTTGGATCTCACAGTATTTAGTGGCATTCAAAATACCATAGATTTTCACCAACGGACCAACTCCGTCATGAGAAAACGAACCTACCAATAAATGCCTTAAAATAAAGAATTTCGGTGAAAAACAAAAGTAACTTACTCCACACCATTAGTCATGTTTTACTGTTGGTAGCAGATATCTGGGCGAATATCTCTGCTCAGGTGATCTTCTAATATATTTTATCCCATCAGATCCAGAAAGATTAAATTTACTTTCACTACTAATGGTGTGGGGTAAGACACTCTAGTCGCTTGGTTCGTAACTACCTAAGCGACCATGATGTGCAAATTTTCGATTAACCGTCACCATCTCCCCTTAGAAAACCTATGAGAGACTTTAGATCGGGAAGCTAAGAAGAAAAATCCTTCAAATTTGGCGGAATTAGAAAAAATTTTGAACTCAGAATGGGAAAAAATACCCCTACACACCATCGTGCCCCTAGTGGATTCTATGCCCTCCAGACTGCAAGCGGTAATAGAAAATAAAGGCTACGCAACCAATTATTAGTTTTAAGTATATTTTTAACCAACATTTTGTAAGAATTTACATTTAATTTAAATAAAGTTATGAATAACATAGCGTTGCATTTTTTTGCTCGCTGAAATTTGGCACTTTTTTTCTTAAATGTTAAAATAAAAATAAGTGGATAGAAAAATTTTGATATTGTAACCTGCATTTGTTAACTAAGTTTGTGGAGCATAAAAAGAAAAAAAAAGTTTTTAATTTCCGTACTTTTTTTTTGAAAGAGGCGCACATAAAGATCACTCGGCTTAGCGTTGCATTTTTTATGCTCGCTACTGTATGTTACATTACGTTCCAACGACGTTTGACTAAACGGGGCTTTTGCTTTTTGGTATGTTCTTGTCTTGTATATGAGGGACAAGAATAAATTGTTCGTGTTTCTGTTCGGCTTCCTTTTGGCAGTAAATAAAACTGTGTGTAAATGAAATTGCTATGATAAAGTTTGTCAAACATCTGTCGTTCGGAGTCGTCTTTAAACGGTAGGCCCCGCCGCTCATGTATAAAATTAACAACACAAGTGGTGTGAGAAACTAGGTCGTAATCCTGACTAAAGGGTTGTAATGATCAATTATGCTATGTATGTTTAGATGTTCTATAAAATGTTTTTTCAACTCAAGGTGTATTAAGAAAGGTGAGTATATTTTGCTTCAGAAGCAACAGCTGATGATTAACTGAATGTCAAACTGGTAGTTTCTGTAAGACGAATGATTTCAATGATTTGTATGGAAAACAGAAACAAAATTAAATGATTTTGTTTACTAAAGTGTTGTGTTATTTACACACATAGTTAAAGTGTTTTTACAATGTTGCTCACCTTATTAAATATACCTTGATTCAATTGAAAAACTGAAAAGATTACCTAGCCTTTGTTAAATTTTATTATTTTACATTAGCCTGCAATGAAATAATTTCACACAATTTAATCTAATAGAACCTACTACCACTTTAAATAGTCATCACAATTTTAATATAATATTAAAATCAGTTTTTAATCACAATACATACATATGTTTTTTCCTTAACTAAATGAATCAACACTTTGAATTGTATGTATGTAGGTTATGCTCTCAAGATTGTAATTATTTTTGTTTTCTGATCACATCAAGTATTTTGAAATCTTCATTCAGTTTTATTTAAAGATCAGATTCGAAATGATGTTCGTAAAATTATTGAGAACAATTTTATTATTAACGTTCATAATGTCAGCATGGGCAGGTTTTGTTCAAATAAGAGTCACCAGAATAAGGAAAAATTGTAACAAACGTCAATGTGGATGAATGAAAAATTATTGTATTTAATTTAATAATAAATTAATTATTAAATGAATTTCTATTGTGTTTCAATGGTTTGTCGGCTAGAATTAAAAGATACAAAAACTTACATTGAAGTATACGAAAAAAGAGAGAAGTTTCAGTTCAGAAATACAATCCGAAAGAATCCGAATTCTTTTCACTGTCTTACTTCAAAAATTATTATAATTGTGTATTTCGTTTCGTATTTCTACGACGCAAAATAAAAAAGAGGAAAAGAATAGCTTCAGCATGAGCTTAGAGCAACACAATCACAAAGTCAATGGTTCTTGGCTTCGAAATTTCCAAATTTTGGTTATCTATGTCCGTTGTGAAAGGAATGGTGACACATTTAGGGCCATTATTGTTAACTAAAGGGAGGATTTTAACGGGCAGATAAATTGTTTTTCATTATTATAAGTAGACGATAAGATATAAGTGAGTTTTAAGCTAAAGGGAAGATCATCCTACTGGTAACTTTTGAAGTTAGGTTTATGTTTGAACTTGCCATACATATGTATATATTATTTTCAATATGGCAAAATGAGCAAATACAACAAAAAAAGAAGCCCGTCGTTGCCACTGCGTTTAAATAAAACTTCTTTAATTTGAGCAGTGTTATCGACATTGCTCTGGCACTGCCATATTTTTGAAAAAGTTAACTTTATTATTATTAGGTTGTAATAACGAAAAGAAGTTAAAGGTGACTTTAAATTTCACTTTAGCTTAAGTTACCTTTAACTAAACTCAACTTTAAAGGGAGTAGTAATAATGGCAATTAAAAAGTCATCGAACTAAATGACAGAAATTTTAATTTGTAAGTCGAATCATTCGAACAATTCTAAATAATACCTCTAACTCCATGATAAATAATAGCAAATAAATTTTGAATTCCAGGTCACTTATATTGAATTTCAATGAGGAAAATTTTTGCAATATTTAGGTTTTTGGAGAAAAAGTTCATATCTTCATGTATCTACTAAAGGGTAATTTTTTGAAAATGCTTTAAAAAAACTACTGAATATTTTCTCAAATTTCTTTTTTTATTTGAAAGTACAATCCTTCCGGTTAATAATGGAAAATAATTTCATTCGAATGGCTGCCTCGGCTGGAAATGCAGTAGCCTACACGGTCGGTCCTATTTTTAAGCACATTATCGATTGTGTGCAGCTGTATTTCACCAATGGCTTCACGAATATTGTCCTTTAAAGCGTCAATTGTCTCTGGCTTGTCGGCGTAACACTTATCTTTGACGGCACCCCACAAATAATAATCCAACGGTGTCAAAAACAGGGCGCAAAACATCGAGTGTAGCTTCGGCTGAGTGGCACATAGCGCCGTCCTGTTGAAACCAAATGTTGCCAATATTCTCCTCTTCAATTTTTGTGAACAAAAATTCTTTCAACATGGCCCGATAACGATCGCCATTGACTGTAACGGTCACTCCTTGCTCATTTTCGAAGAAAAATGGACCAATTATGCCTCTGGACCAAAATCCGCACCAAACAGTGACTCGTTTTGGGTGCATCGGCTTTTCAAAGTATGCGTGCGGGTTTTCTGTGCCCCAAATGCGACAATTTTGCTTGTTTACATACCCGCCAAGATCAAAATGAGCTTCATCTGAAAAGATGATTTTTTTGCCAAAATCGGCATCTGCTGTAAGTCGATCGCAAGCCCACTTAGCGAAGCGAAAACGCATTGGATGGTCGTTCAGCGGAAGGATAAAACTAATTATCTGTCAAATCAGACATGAGCTAAGCGTTAACATTCCGAAATAAGCACTAGTTGAAAAAAAACGTTAGATGGCGGACCCTTTACAATTAAGATCTTCTGGTGTACAAATAAAACGCTCAAGTGTTACTTTGTTTCTATTTTTTTATTCGGCTGGTCCTCATATACAGTGTGCGACAAAACATCTGCATGTTAAGTATAATATGTTATATTCTGTTAAGTAGAATATGTTTAAAAATGAAATGCGGATTATGGTTGTGGACTCGATAAATCAAGAAAATTAACCAACTGGAAATCAAAATTCGCTTAAAGAAAAAAAGAGGAAGTCGCCGAAGAAATATTTCTTTTTTCATATTTCGTTTTGATGGTGATATCTGACCAGGGGTTTGAACCGAGTCTCATATCTAATAAGCCAACACACTACCTCCTAGACTACGGCATCTTGCAAATTAATCGTATTCCAGACAAAATTTGAGGCTATTAAAGAGTTTCGTGGAAAATATGTCTCATGCAAGAAGTTTTCGAATTTTGGCAAGTTAATGTCATATTTTATTCTATGATTTCTAGCTTTAATAAATCTACCATTGATAGTTGTGTTCAACTTACTCCCAACAATTATACGAGTATTTAGGGCCATTATTACAACCTGCCGTTAACTAAAGGGAGGATTTTAACGGGCATCCAAAATGTACTGTATATAAACTATGTTGATATGCAAAGTAACCAAACAATGCATCAACTATAAATCCGATGCCTGATTGCTTTTTGACTGCGTTAAAAATACACATTGACGACGTTTTGAAATAATATACATTGTATATATGTATTTTGTACAGCGGCATTATGAAACACGATACTTAGTTAAAACACAAAGCAACTAACATTTTCATTATTATGAGTACCTAATAAGATAGAAGTGATCGTTAAGCTAAAGGGAGGATCATCCTACCTTTAATGCCCCTGCGTTAAAAAAAAACTTATATAATTGAGCACCTTTATCGACACTGTTCCGCCGCTGCCATATTTTTGAAAAATTGTATCTATAAGTTGTAATAACGAAAATAACTTAAAGAGACTTTCCAGTTCCCTTTAGCTAAAGGTACCTTTAACTAACCCCAAGTTCAACGACAAGTTGTAATAATGGCCCTTAAAGTTTTTTTTTTGCAAATATTTTAAATTACATTCGTTTATGCCCTTAATGAACTCGTGTATGGTATTTAAAGTGAAATAAATCAACATAAATATTTAATATGTAATAATGTTTAATAATTATTATTTCTTATCACTTTATAAATTACAATCAGTATCAATCCACAATTCAGTCTATATTTTCAACTCATTCTTAGCAGTGCTGTTTATAAAATTAATAAAAATAAAATGTATTATTTTAAATTCGTTTCATTATTATTAATAATAATGGCTTTACTTGGATTATCGATTGGGTTCACTGTAAATCTGCCACCACCACCAACACACATACCAAAACGAAATCGTATTTCGAACACTCGCTCAAATTGTGGACAATGGTCCTGTGGCAAATAAAAACAAAGTGTTTTTAATTTTAAGTTTTATTTTGCTAAAAATAAAAAAATATGGTATAATATACACGACTGGTTTTTTATTTTTGTTAGATAATTTAAGGATGAGCAGCTTGCAGGCCGGATAAGCAGATATTCAGACAAAAATAGTAAGTCATTAAATATTTTCGAATAGTCTGACAATAGTTCCGTCAGTCTTTTAAATACTTATCAGCAGCCTGATCTTGTTTTCTGTTCAAACCATAGCAGAATAGATAAGCATTCCTCATTGTTAGAAACTACATATTTCGGATAAGTCCCCATAAGGCAGGGATAGATTAACACGTTGATTGCCGCGGCAATTTTCAGAAAATTGGCCACACAAGCCAACATTGAGCTTTTGTTCTTTTCCCAGAAGCCATTTATTGCTATTAGTACTGATATAATACGATTTTATTCGTAGCTACATAAAAATGGCAAGTTTAGTGAGTACGAGATAAATCGCAGTTGGCACCCCAGAAGGGAACGCAATCTACGAGTTATCTTCTTATATATATTCTATTCTATTCTATTCCTATCTATTATATTCTATTCTATTCTACGAGATAACTCGTAGTTGGCACCCTAGAAGGGGACGCAATCTACGAGTTATCTCGTAGTTGGCAGTCAACGTGTTAAACTTCTACAACCAAAGAGTCTCTGACGATTGTGCCATAGCAACAGACAAGTTTACTTAGTTATTTATTTGACGCTTTGTAAATTTTGAGCTACTGTAGTCAAGTATTGTATTGGCAGATGATAGATGATTGTATTGGCAGGATTACGATCAACTTCTCACACCACTCATGTTGTGTATTTTAATTTTGTCCATGTGTGACGTGGCCTATAGTTTAAAGTCGACTCCGAACGACAGATTTTTGAGAAACATTTCATTTTATTTACTCTCCTAATTTTTGCCAGATATCTGCTCAGAGCAAATTCTACAACTGAAAATATCGTGCTTAGAATTGTACAAGTCATTCATTCATTCATAATTGGCCATTACAACCCTTCAGTCAGGATTACTTCCTAGCTTCTCACACCACTAATGTTGTATGCCTTAATTGTATACTTGAATGGCGGGACCTACAGTTTAACGTCGACACCGAACGACAGAGTTTGTGAAACTTTTTCATGGCAGTTTTATTTACTCTCAGAGTTTTTGCCAGAAATCTGCTGAGAGGAAGTCGCCGAAGAAATATTTTTTTCATAACTCGTTTTGATGTCCACCAAGCTAACACACTACCTGCTAGACTACGGTGACTTCATTGTAAAAGTACAGTGTTGAAAAATTCAGTACTTTTGTACTTTATTCCATACTTTTTCATTTCAAAGATACCGCAGTACCCTCGAGACGCTTTCAGTACTTTTTTATTATTACATATTTTATGTCTTGAGCTTTTCAACTATTAATGCAAATAATGGTAATGCTAAAGGTAGAATTAGTCTTTAGCCCCGGTTAGCCAAACGTCAGCGGCACGTACATACATTCGTTTTTAGAATACGAAAAGCAATGAAAACGCTTGCCGAACCGTAATGTAATTTCGGTAAGACCAAAAAATCGTTAGTTTTTCTGTTCGATTTCCTTCTGGCAGTAAATAAAACTGTGTGTAAATAAAATTGGCATGATAAAGTTTTTCAGTTGATAATGATCATGGTCAGGCTGTTCTTCAGCGGAATATTGATTTGTTTGAAACTTGGTGCAGAGTTAATTTAATGGATCTTAACTTGAAAGAATGTAAATGCATGGTTTTCTCTCGCGGGGGCGTGATTTCGCCCACTTATGTGATTAATTTTTGCGCTTTGGAAACTGTGGCTAAATTTCTTGATTTGGGAGTATTATTGGATATGAAACTGTCTTTTATTGATCATATTAGTATGATGATTGGTAAGGCTCGGGCTGTTCTTGGTTTTGTGAAAAATGGGCTAGGGAATTCATTGATCCTTATATAACTAGACTGCTATACATTTCACTTGTTAGACCTATTTTGGAGTATGCGTCTATTGTTTGGAATCCATACTATCGTATGGTGATTAAATAGAGTCTCTGCAGAGGCAGTTTTTATTATTGTGTTTACGTGGCTTAGGATGGGATTATGCCAATGGATTTCCGTCATATGAGGCTAGATTAGGTTTGATAAAACTTCCAACTTTGGAACGTAGAAGAACTGTTTTAGGTGTTTGTTTTGTTTTTAATCTGGTTTAAGGTGATATCGATTCTGAGTTTTTGCTTTGTAACCTGAATTTCAGTATTCCTGCAAGATTTTCACGGCACTATCGCCCTCTTTCTTTAGATTTCTATAGAACGAACTATGGATGTAATTTTCCTTTTCGTAGATTATGTAATGATTTTCACTTATATTATGATTTTATTGATTTTAATTGTAGCGTTTGTAATATAAAACTTAGCTTATATGCTGGCATTAATTTGTAAATTATTATATAACAATGTATTTTCGTTCTTGTTTATTCAGCTTGTGATTAAGTTCTGTAGCTGATTTATGTTCTTCTTGCCATTACTGCAGTCCGGACTGTACTGTGTACGCCCTCCGCGGTCGGGTGAGGGAGGGTTAGTGTGTGGCCGGGGAAGTTCGAAAAAAAAAAAGTTTTTCAAAAATCTGTCGTTCGGAGTCGACTTTAAACGGTAGGTTCCGCCGCTCATGTATAAAATTAACACATACAAAATTTCAGTTTTGCAACACTGTACGAGTATGACATGAAAATGTATTGCAAAACTTTAGTTTATTTTTAAGTTCGATAAGTTGTTTGTTTGTATGTTAAAATGATTTAAATATAACTCAGGGATTTTTTTAATTTTATATGATGATATATAGTCTGAATAATTATATTTAATTATACATATGTATGCAGCTATTATTGTACACATCAGTTAGTTGTAATTTTAATGTAATGTTGTCATTTACATTTAGTTTATCACAGACCATTGATAGAAAAATATCCAAGAATATGAGAGCAATTAAGAAGATCATCGTGTTACTGTTTTTAATATTAGAAAATAAAACCTCCAGCTCTAGAATGATACTCAACCGTAAACAACAAATAACAAAAACTAGAACAAATTGTAAAAAATGGTGCGGTTAAATTATCCTAAAATCATTTCATTAACTATTTTATTTTGAAGTACATTAATCATAAACAATAAAAAAGATTTTGCAGAAAATAAAAATAAAAAAAAAAAATTTTGTAAATGTACGTCCTATTTATGGAACTTTATTTTCAAGTCGAATAACTATTCTGTTTTTAAAAATAAATTAAAAAAAATAATTTTGTTTCATATTTTTTACATTCAGATGAGTATGACCACAGAAAGTTGAAAACGTTACGCGTTATGAGATTTAGGTGAAATACAAGCGCATCTTCAAGTATTTTAATTTTGTATAATTTTAGTTTGAATTTTTGGCTCATCGAGATCTTCAGGTATGTTCGAGTTTCCATAATCCAAGATACTGCTGTCAGGTCTTATAACTGTAAACCATTATATTATATAGATTTTATAAGAGAATTACATAGAATGAGCTTGCAATCCAGACCCAGGAATGGGTTTCTATTACTAAGCGAATGTAAGTATTTCAAAAAGTTTAAACTTCATTTGTAATAATTAGACTACATACAGTACCGAGCAGAAAAAATGCAACGCAAAGCCAATTGATCTTTATGTACGCCTCTTCACCTAACACCATTAGTGAACCTCCGCCATGTTTTACTGTTGGTAGGTGATATCTGGGAGAATATATCTGCTAAGGTGGTCTTCGAATATATTTTATCCCATCAGAATCAACAAGATTAAATTTACTCTCATCACTCCACAGCACTTTTGTCCACTGTTCACTTGACCAATTTTGATACCGCTTCGTAAAATCAAGGCGCTTGATTTTAGTGGCCTTAGTTATTGGCGTTTTCTTTGCGGGACGTCTGGCAAATAAATTGGCATCATTCAATCTGAGGCGAACAGTATGCACCAATGGATATAACCATTTGCTCATTAGCAAATTTAGTAACGTCCACATATGTCATTCTGGGTAGGTCTGAGAATCGGACAACATCTATTTTTTATATCCCTAAATGTTATGAGGGCGTGGCAAATCGTTAAAATTGAATATTTAGGTACATATTGATCGTAGACGAATAAAATTTGGTGGGTAAGTTCGTGGAGGCGATATCGACAATCCCACTAAAAATAGACGTGACAACCCTCCCCCTTCAACCTATAACTCTTAAACTACTGAACCGATTTTAGCCATTCTTTTTTTGTTCGAAAGCTTATCAGGTTTAAATGGTTTAAAAAAATCGATTTGGCAAAAAGTAGGCGTGGCAAACCTTTAAAATTGAATATTTAGGGAGATAGTAATCTTAGACGAATGTAATTTGGTGGGTAAGTTCGTAAGTCGATATCGACAAACTCACCAAAAATGGGCGTGGCAACCCTCCCCTTTGAGAAATACCTATAAGTCGACTAATTCGATGGTTTATAACTACATATGTACATATATAACTATTACAATAAATTATTACAATAAATATATAATGTGACCTGTTTTGGGCAATAAAAAAAATCAATTTTGGGCGGGACGAAGTTCGCTGGGTCAGCTAGTTAAATATAATTTGTAATTGTATTGTAATAAATTTATAAATGCCTACCAAAAATCATCTCCAAATTCAACACCAAAATAAAAAATTACTTTTTCAAACGATCAAACTATTATAGAAAACTACAAAACTTGTGCATCCAACTAATGAACGCTTTAAGAAAATACAGAATTTTTTAACTCTAGCCCATGAATCATAAAATTTAAGCAAAACAAACTGATGCCATCTATAATTCTTTTTATTGCAACTAAATATTATTAAGAAGGCAAAAAGCTACCAGCACTTGAGATCAATATCAGTACAAGTTAAAAATATGCAAATCAAAGATCAGCAATGAATATTCAAAAAGATGAGTAGATTCGAATCATACTTGTAATTTCTGTTACTTAGACGCATTGAAGTCGCCGTGGTCTAGTAGGTAGTGTGTTGGCTTATTAGACGCAAGGCCCGAGTTCAAATCCCAGGTCAGACATCAAAACGAAAATATTAGAATGTTTCTTCGGCGGCTTCCTCTCAGCAGATTTCTGGCAAAAACTCTGGGAGTAAAAATTGTCATGAAAAGCTTCTCAAAAATCTGTCGTTCGAAGTCGACTTTAAACTGTAGGTCCCGCTACTCATGTATAAAATCAACGCACACAACACGAGTGGTGTGAGAAGCTAGGGCGTTATACAATGGGTCAATTCGACCTCCGGCTACTGTACTTCTCACAGTTGACAAGTACACGTCCTCTAACCTAACCTAACCTAGACGCATTCATACTTATTTTAATATCATACTCATACTACTCATATTCAAAGTTTAAAGTACTCATCGTACTCATACTTAACGATACGCATGACGTTGTTGATTTCAACTCTCCTTTACTCAACATTTACCAGAATCACAAAATAAATATGATTCGCGTACTCACTAGAAGGTTGTGTATTTGTTTTGCTTGATGTCTTTGTCTTTTACTTTCTTCTTTTTTTTTTTTTGTAAAGGCAACAACAACTAAGACTGTAAATTTTGATGAATGATTCAAATAACTCTAATCATTTATGAGTATTATAAGTACATATATTTCTAAATTTATGAATCTGAATGAGTAGGCATATGAATTAAACATATTTCGAATGGTATGAGTTTGATGTCAACGTTGTACTCATACTAATTGCGATCTGTACTTATAAATCAATATTGAGTGAGTACGAATGAATCAGAGTAGTTAAATTTCAATACTGTTGACTCACTCATACTCAAAATTACATGAGTACTTATGAGTAGCGAAAAAACGATTCATTGCTGATTTCTACTGCACATACATGTATGTACATATGTAAGTGCAGGTTAAGGTAATTAAATAATTTCATTAAATAACATCACGCGGTTTTTCATTGTAACATTTTTTCTGTTTTATAAATATGCAATTACTCCGGGGAAATACAATAATTTGTATATTTTTATAACCGATTATTCAAATAATTAGTATCATCATTTCGTCTCATAAAATCTTTCTTACAAAAAATTCAAATTCTCAACATACGAGTTCCTAGATAATTTTCAAGTATGACCTGAAAATGTATTACAAACAAAACAAAACTTTATTTTTAAGTTCAATAAATTGTTTGCTTGTATGTTAAAATGATTTAATTATAACTTAGGAATCTTTGGTTTTCATATGACGATATATATAATCTGATTAATAATATTTAGTTATACATATGTATGTATGTATTTAGCTATTGTTGTACAGATCAGTTGATTGTAATTTTAATGTAATCTTGTCATTTACATTTAGTTTATCACAGACCATTGATACAAAAATAACCAAGAAAATGAGAGCAATTAAAAAGATGATCGTGTTACTGTTTTTAATATTGGAAATTACAAACTTCAACTCGTTAAGGATACCCAACCATATTAAACAAATAACAAAAACTAGATCAAATTGTAAAAAATGGTGTGGTTAAATTATCATAAAATCATTTCATTAACTTGTTTTATTTTGAAGTACATTAATCATATACAATAAAAACAATTTGCAGAAAAAAAATAAAAAAAATTTTTTTTTTTAAATCGCATTACTATTCCCTTTTTAAAACAAAATTAAAAAAATAATTTTATTTCGTATTTTTATGTTCAGATGAGTATGACCACAGAAGGTTGAAAACGTTACGAGTTATGAGATTTAGGTCGAATACGAGCACATCTTAAAGTATGTTGATTTTGTGTAATTTTAGTTGTAATTTTTGGTTCGTCGAGATGTTCAGCTGTGTTGGAGTTTCCATGATCCAAGATTCCGGGTTTTGTATATTTTTTATTTATCTAAAAAACATAGCCTAATTATTAAGCCAAAGATAAATAGCTTTATTTCGAATCTGGCAATACTTATGTCATTCTATTCCAGGCATGAAGTATAACTGAAAGAGTACTTTTTCGTATCAAATGGTACTTTTGTAAAAAAAATATTTATTTATATTCAATACACGTACGAAACGGAACAGAAAAACATATACAAAACAAAAAAAAGCTGATTCAGAAAGTAATAGAACGTAAAATCCCCGTTTAGTCAAACGCCGACGGAACGTACGTTCGTTTTTAGCAGATGAAGAGGGTTCTCATTATTTTTCACCATCTGAATAGAAACGTACGTTTCTAGGTCAGCATTGCGTCGAACATGAAAAGAGTACTGAAAGCGACGCAGCTAAAGTACTGAATTTACCAAGACTGCTACCACAGCCCCCTCCTCATACTAAACGTTGCAATAAGTATGCGTACAACGTTTACATCAAACTCATACCATTTGAAATATTATTGATTCATAAACCTACTCATTTAGATGCCTAAACTTACAAAAAAATAAAAATTTAAAAAAGACGCATAAGCAAAAAAGAAGAGAACAGCAAGCAGAGCAAACACACAACCTTCTAGTCAGTGGTGTTGTGCTAATTTTTTTTTTACCGGAACGCGTTCCGTTTCAGCAGAAAAAAACGTTCCGGACTCCCACGGTTCTCTCTCTCTCACGGTTCGGAAAAACAAGCCGCTTCGTTCCAGTTCGGGTTCGGTTCAAACCCTTGTTTATAAAAATGCATATACAAATTCGTCAAAAATTAGAAAAAAAATAAGCAATTTTTTTTTTCAAAACAGCCAATTTCGTTATCAGAAATCATCTTTAGTTCCGAAACGCGTTCCTGTCCAAAAAGGAAGTACCGGAACGACGTTCCGGAGCGTTCCGACTCGACAACACCACTGCTTCTAGTCACTAGAATCTGTTTTGCCATACCATACCCCCTATTCATAAACTTAACTCCATTGATTTAATTTGTGGTGTGCTACATTGTAAGTGGGTGTGTGAAAATTAAGAAAGAAGAGAAAAAGTATTATATTTATCCTCAGATAGAGGCACACAAACACTGAATTAATACAAATTTATATTTTTGTTGGTAGTCAACAAATATTAAATTTCCTACGACATAAAAAGAAAAAAGATAAAAATAAAAAAAAAAATTTAATAAATTAAATTAAAAAACATAAAACAAAATTTAATATTAAAAATATAAAAACAACAAGCTTAAAAAATTTCAAAAATGTTTGAACACAAATTTGATCAATCACAACCTTTTTGATTGAATTCATAAAAAATTTCCTTTACTCTTTAAACAATAGTGTTAGCGTTTTTCTTATCAGAAAGAAACACAACAATCTCTATCTTTCTCTTTCTTGCAAACCATAGTTTTACAAGCATTGTAACAAATTAATTTTATTGTGTTTGATTTACAAATACTTTTGAAACTTACCGCTTAAAAACTGCTCACCCACTCAACCCTCACCATTCTCTTCATAGTTACGATGCAATTTATTTCCAGTACACACACATTTGAAAATAAAGCCTATACATCATGCGTATGCATGAATCTACGCACCAAAAAAAACACTTTTTCACATTCAAGGCCATGCACTAACAACACAACATTTATATCTTTTTTTTTCGTATAAACCGGTTACTCTGCTTTCGTACTCCAGCAAGGGAGTTTTCTAATTTTATTACAGACATTTTGTTGTTGTGCTTTGATTTTTACATTCATGGCCTTGCACTAACAACAACACATCACATCACTTATTTTTCCAAATTTTTCCTTTTTTAACGTACACCCTTCCGATGTACTCCATTTCGAAAAGCTTCCAATGATTTTTATTAAAACTATACACGATTAATAATTTAATTGAAACCTTCGTATTTCGTTAATAAGCAATTAAACACGTTTATTTTTTATACAATATTAACACAACATTTAATTTCTTTTTTGTTTTAAACAAATTTTAATTTATTAAACATTCAATTTTATATCGGACAAATTTTCACTTGCAACTTTTCTAAATAACACAAAAACTACAACTACCGGCTGTCGACTTTGTAGTTCTTTTCAAGGCAATTAAATCAAATAACACCAATAAATGACATCACGATTACAAGACAATAACAAAAACCATTATGTGCAAATGCTCTCCTTTTTGCTTACAGTGAAGAAAAATTCACAAAATGTAAACAAATTACCACAAAAAACTTAACATTAATAATCACCAATAAACACTATGATCATTAAAAAACAACAACAAAAAGAACAAACACAACTGGTTGGTTATTTGTTACTTTTGTTCTCCTTATTTTAAAAAAGAATATAAGAGGAGAGCAGAACATAACATAAAAACTTCACGAAATGTTAACCAAAATACGGAAAACTTCGTCATGCCGTATAATTTATAAAGGCATTGTTATTGTAAATCTGAAAAGTAAACAAATCAATCAATGTTATTTTTGTTTGTCGCCAAACAATGTTAAGAAGATTTCTTGCATTCTGCATTATATGAGAGCAAACAACACTCTTTCCTCTCTGTTCGGTAGTTTCAAATGCGTTTATAAATTAAAAGGCATGTTGAACTTTGCTGTTAATTGGTTTACATTTCGTTAAGTTTTTATGAAACGTTCTGCTCTCCTCTTATATTATTTTTTAAAAATAAGGAGAGCAAAGATAACAGTTAACCAACCAGTTGTTGCGCTTGTTTTTGTTGTTATTTTTTATTTTATCAGTGTTTATTGGTGTTATTAATGTTATGAGATTTTTGTCTTAATTTGATAACATTTTATGAATTTTTATTCACTGTAAAATGTAAAGGAGAGTGCATATGCACTCAATTTCATTTAAAGATGCACGTAATTGTTGTTGTAATTGCCTTTTAACAAATGCTGTGTATCATCGATTCTTGCAAGAAAGAGAGAGAGAGAGAGATAGAAAACCAACCTAGTTTTAATTTTAAACCGATAGATGACCCACCCAATATTTGTGAAAACACTGTTTTGTTCACACTTAATTAAATTCTATTAAAATTTTAAATTATTTTTTTGTTTGTTTTACATCAGAAAGGTTATGTTGAAGGTCTCTTCTACTCCTCCTTTTTTTCGTTTCGAGTAATTTTCGATCAGGGCACAACTGATTGAGGAAACGTAATCGAAACTGGAAGGCGCATTAACCGACTGGAGAACGCATAAAAATTACATTCATTTATACCAAACCTTCGGCTCGTTGGGTGGTTTCCAATAACTTGATACTTTTAATGGACAAGTTTAGCTTTTGAGTAAAAGAACGTCAATAAATAGGGAGACTAATTTCTTTCCACGATTGCTTTCTTTTCTTCAATTGCTGTGAGTTTACACCAGGAAACAAATATCCAAAACTGCTCTTAATAACAACAAAAATGATATTTTTAACTCAGCAAATTTAAATTTAATTTCTTTGTAAGTTTTGATTGTATAGAAATAGAAAATTATGTTTAAATTTATCGATGTTTTGCAGACGATAAATATCCAATCCTACAGAATCTTTTTCACTTTTCACTGTGCGTCGTTAGATTTTCGAAGTTGCGTTGATTTGGGTTCGAGTTTTTAATTTTTTTCTTGAAATTATTTGAAATTTCCTTTTTTTTCTAAAAGATGGCACGACTTTTGTTTCTAATTGCGTCATGATATCTAAACATGGGGATTCCCTGTCTAACTGAAAATAATACAGTTTTATTTACAACCTTTTTTTTTAATTTAAAGTTCAGTTTCAATTAGTGTGTTATAAATTAAGTGAATTTTTTCGTTGCATTTTAATTGAATTTGTTTTTTTTAAGTATGTATTAAAGTTTTATATTATTTTTGTTTTTTAATATTTACTTTGTTCAATTCTCTTTTTAAAAAGTAGTATTTTCGTAACCCTGGAACCTATCTCCGATCTTTACATGGTTTCTATAGAAAATCATAATTCACTTTGCATCGTGTATGGGTGTATTAAGTTCTACATACGTCCGGTTTTAAAGATCATGTTGCAATAAAAAAAAAAACTGCATTTTAAAAATGATTATTTTATATTTCATTATTTTTTATTTATTTTTTTTTTTATTTTCAAACAAGTTGATTTTTTTTCATTTTTATTGTTTTCTTAAATTAAAAAATAAAAACATAATTCAATTATATTTTATTGTTTTCTTTTTATACTTCTTCTGATTATTTCTGATTTTTGTTTCAATGATTAATAATTGTAATAATAGAATATATTAAATTTATACAATTTGATGTTTTATTTACACATAATATACATACATATACATATATATACATATATATCTATATATATGTATGTATATATTAGTTTGAATTCATTGCTATTGTTTTATAACCTTCAAAAGTATATTTATTTTATATGATAAAGGATGTGTTTCTTTTTTATAATTAAAATGTTTAAAACTTTATTCATTTATAACTATTTTTTATTTCTTTTTAAAAAATGGGGGTTTCCAAAGAAATTTCTAAAACAAGGTGAATATGGATAGTGGTTATAGTAAAAAAGAAAATTTAAAATAAAAAATTAAAAAATATATAGTTTCTTGTTTCTTACTTATTAATATAATAAAAACACACTTACGATCTAAAAAATATATATATTTTTAATAATATATTTTTTTCCATTTTTGTTTTTTAATTTCCGTAGGTAAACGTAACTTACTACTGCTTAATTATTTTCTCTTTTTCATTTCATTTCATTTTTTTTTAGAGTCAAAGAGCAAGTATTAAAAAATTGTTTATGATTACCACATTTAATAGAATAACTAATTTTTCTTTTACGTTATTTTTAATTTTTTCTTTTAATAGTTCGTTCTTTGTACTATTTTTTAGTTGGTTTTTTTTCTTAAATAAAATAATATTTACACGAGGGGATAATAAATTTTTACGTTTCTAAGATGTATGATGTTTGTTGTTATATACAGACGAAAGCAGTTGTAGTTTGTTTTTTATTTTCTTAGTTTATATACAGTCATGAAACACATAGTTATGTGTAGTAGATACGAGTAAAGGTGGTATTAAATTAGTGAATTTTTTTCTTTAGAAAAATTTCGCATGAGGAGTTTAAAAATGGGCTGTTGGGTTGATTTGAGTAAAAATAAAAAGTTTTATTTTTCATTTTAATAATTATTACGTTTTATTGCTTTAGTTAAGTTTAAAAATGTAATTTATCCTTTCTTTTTTTTTTTTGTTTGTTTTTGTTTTACTTCTTTAGTGTTATAATATTACATGTTTTTTAGTTTCTTTTTTCATATTTTACAAATGTTTTAAAATATATGTATACGTTGTTCAGTTAGTTATGTAGTAGGTATAAAATTAAATTTAATTATCTTATTTCGTATATATATATACACACATATGCATATATATATACATACAGACAAAATATACAGTTGATTAGTTGTTGTTTATTTTTTACATATATGGTTTATAATACACATTTAAGTTATAAATTCATTTTGGTTTTTATTTATATTGTATATATACTATTTATATATTTATATATCTATAGATTATAATGTATTTTAAATTCAAAAAAACAATAAGAAATTTTTTACATTACTATTAGAAATAAAATATTTGAAAATTGAAAGCTTTAGGCTTTAGGTTTATAATAGAATATAGATAGTAAATATAAAAAAAATTAAAAGTAGCTTAAAAACAAATTAAAATTAAAATAATAAAAAATAATTAAAAAACAAAAAATTCTCAAACTGTTATTATATTTTCTATTAAGAGAACGTAACTGATAGTTATTTACACGTTTTTTTTTTTTTTTTGTTTTTGCAATACAATCTACGATAGAAACAACGAAAAATATTAAAAGAAGAGTAGAGTACATTATATATTGTTAAGGTCTTTGCTGATAAGAAAACAATTCAAAACATGGCACTGTAAATATCTAGCTGTAACAAATTCAATTAGTGAAAACGTTTTATAAACTTTTTTTATTAGGAATATTTAATAAATTGTATTCTTTCACATTTCAAATACAACCTTTATTTAATTCTACAACTAATAAAATTTATATTCTTAAAAATTAAATGAATTTTTAGCAAATTTTTTTCAAATCAAGGGTCTTTTTTACAGAGCCATGCTTTATTTCTACAACAGCACTTAAAAATACATTAAGGAATTATTGAATGAAAAACAGTTTATAAAACTAGTTCAACAGCTATGCTAATAAATAAAAATTACAATATGGTTTTTTCTTTCTTTTTTTTTGTATTAGGTTTTTCCATAAAAGTGGATATACACACACATAGTGTAAAAACAAATGTTTACACTATTTATAATGTACAATTTGTTTTTTCTCTTAATATACATACGTGTATGTGTGTTACGTATGCATATATGCAAGTGTGAATACACTTTTTACTATACAACAAATATGTGTTAAAAAAAAAAGTCCTTTATGGCCTGCCTTCTTAAAATGATTCATATTCGATTACATATATACTCTAATACGAAAACAATCCCTGTCTGTAAATTTTGATTTAGAATTTATTTTTCTTCTTGTTCTTTCCAGATTAAAGTCAAAAAAAAATAATCTAAAGTTCACAGAAAGTATAGCTGAGCTAGCTATATGCTTATTTACACTTAAGCTATGTCAACACTTTTTTTACGATCCAATCCAACAAGTGAGTTTGCATCAGTTTTATCACAATTAATATGTCTCGAAGAAGAGGTTTGTCCTTGATTGCTGTGAATTGCAGACGATGTCGTAGTCATAGTCGTAGTAGCCGCTGCCGTTAAAACCTTTTGATGATTAGCCGTATAACGTTCTGGACTTGGTTCGCGAGATGAAGACATTGATGTTGATGCAGAAGAGATCTCCTCTAGACAGTTGTCTAGTAAATCCAGACCACCAATGCTACTAGATATGCTAAGATTACGATTGCGAATAATGTCCACATCATCATCATCTGAAAGAAATTATACAACGTATTGTTTATATCATACATAATCTTATGAATTCCTTGCCAATTGGTTTGACACAAATATACATACTGATTGTACAGTTTGTATAAACATACCTTTTCTTAAGCCGAAATCACTGCTGGCAATGCTTTCACTAAACGATGAAAATCGTGAACGATTGCCACTGCCGACGCCAAACGCAGCGCCCAAACTTTGTTTTTCCTTCAAAGATTTTAGACGTGCACAAAGATTTTCCTGCTGTTTTTCAAGTAATGTTGGAGCGGCATTGAATTGTCCTAAAAATAAATAAATTTTTGAATGTTATTTGAATTCAAAACAAGGATATTATAAAACCCTAGAGCATCTACATACCTTTTGTAGAATCTTCTTCAGCAAAGGAGGAAGATTTCAAAAGTATATCATTTAGGCTATTGCTGCTTGTTGAACTGTTGCTACTATTGAGCGAATCTAAACATGATGAAGTTACGGTTGCCGACGTTGATGACATGATTTCCTTTTGAATTTGTGAATCAATCGATTGTGTTAAACGATCAGGCGAATTCAGTGTACATTTATGTACGGGCGTCGTCGTCGTCGTTGATGTGGCATCTATAGTGGATGTTGCTTCTAAAGATATCGGAGGTGTGGTTGGCGTTGTTGTTAAACTGCTGCCGCTAGAGTCGCTTGATGATGTTTGTTGCATACGCTTTCGATACTCATTTATAGAAAGTTTTCGCTTTGGTTGTGGTGGCGGTTCAGGCGCCGACAGATGAGGATTCAAACGAGGATCATGACTTGCGGTTTTTGTATGTATTTTTAATGGAGTAGTATTGACAGAATTTGAGCATGACGTAATCGAAGATACCGATGGTGGTGGAGCAAGAGGCGCTGGCATTTCAACGGAGAAATCTTTAGTAGAAGTTGTTACCGCTGTAATCGATGAAACAGTTTGTGCTGTTGTTGTAACCCCGCACGACAAGGCCGGGTCTTTTATAGGCGGCATATTATTTAAACCAAATAGAGCCGAATGCGATACATACCCACCCAAACTACTATAACTCTTTAATTTAGTATCTAAATACTCTGAAAGTACACCACCACCAGCACTAAGAGCACTGGCGGATCCAGTCAGAGGTGGTGGCGGCGTTGTTGTCGTCATCAAGGAATTAGATGGTGGTGCAGCAAGAATCGGTGATGTCGAGGCTGGATTATCTAAAAGTTTTCCATAGATGGTATTGTAAAATGGCAAATTATTTGTTGAATTAACATTCTGGTTTGCAGGTATTGTTGAAGAAATACCACAAGGTGGCGGAGTAGGTAGTGAAGGTGGTGGGTGTTGTTGTTGTTGTTGACTATAATTATGGCTGCTGTGAATTGAAGATGTTTGAAAAGTGGGGCTGCTATTCAAATGACTTGGAATGTTTGGCGGTAGAACTGTAGACAAAGGTTGTGATTGTGCAGGTATTGATGCAAATACAGGTGATAATGTTGGAGTAGTTTGCTGGACTGTAGAATTGACGTTATTAAAATGTAGCAATGTAGGGAGTTCTCTTTGTACAGGCGGCTGAGTCACAATAGTTGGAATAGGTTTGGGTTCCTCTGTCGATACGGAAGTGATATTCGCTGAAGGTTTTGCCGAATTATTTGTAGTAGTTGAAACTGAAATCCTTTTATCGTGTTGTTTTTCCGTCTTAAGGAATTGCTTGTTGGTACCATTCCTTGGTTCATCTACCCTTTGAGTTGATGTTGTAGATTCCTTTTTGGATTTTTTTGGAACATGTACATGATCGTCCGCTGCTACTCTTACTTCTGTCCGTTTATGTTTTCCAACGCCACTACCACCTGAGATTGCATTATTTAGTAAATGTAAATCCTTGGTTAATTCCAATTCAAAATTGAGTTGACGCTTTTTACTCGCTGGATATATTGTTGTGGTGGGAGTTGTATGTATATTCGTTACACCGTTGTTCGACGATGACGAAGTTGTTCTTTGTCGTTGATGCTTTTCTTTGTCCAACGGTTTGTCCTTTTCAGGTATAACATTTGTGGTGCTTGTTCCAAATGAACTGGATGGATAACAATTTTGGAGTATTAAATTCGAAGATGACGAAATAGTCGTCGTTGAGGAATTAGAAGACGTTGAAGAACCCGAAGATGATTTCTTTAAGGCTTTCACTTTCTTCGATGATGACGATGATGTTGAAGAAGTTGATGTAGAGGAATTTATTACAGCATTCTTGCTTAGTGACGTAGACGACGAAGATGATGATGATGATATTAGCGAAGCAATGGAATTTTTGTGACTATTTGTGCTACTAGAACTGGTGGTTCTTTCGCGTTTATGCAACTTTTGTTTCTTTGAAGAACCGCTGCTCGTTGTTGTGTTTGACGAACTCTTATGATGATGTTTCGAACTTGTTTTATCGGATTTATCCTTTATATCATGATCATGACGATTATGATGATGATGGTGATTATGATAATTCGATGAAGAGGAAGAAGACGAAGAGTTTGTTCTATTTTTTTGATTGTCATTGCTATTCGAAAATGATGACAAATTTGTCGTCGATGATGTTGTACCGTGACATGCTGATTTCGATTTTTTATTACGAGATTGAAGAAAGAGTATATTTTCTTTATGAAAATTATGTAAACGTGCCTGTATGTCATCATCACTTAAAGATTTATGACGTTGAATAGGAGCTGCCGTAACTGTGGAGGATGGAGGCGGTGTAGCAGCATCTGCATCAGCAAATGTTGTATCTGCTGCCACCGACTTTACTGTTAATAAAGTAGGCGAAGTTGATGAAGTAACTTCAGGATTTTCAACAACGGTTGACTTATCCTTTATGGTAGGAGATTCTTTCTTAAGAACTATTTCATCTTTCTTTATATTCTTGGTGGTAGAATGTGGAAGGACTTCGAATAACTTCTGATTGTGTTTTGGTTGTAACAATTCATTTTTGATTTTAATTTCTTTTTTCACCATACTCTCATCAATTTTGTTACATTCCGCTGTCAATGAAGTTGTCATTTCTAGTTTATCTAATTTTGGTATTTTTTGTTTAGGTTCTCCATCTTCCAAATGAGCGGTTGTCTGCTCTTCTGTTTTTAATGACAATTTAACATTGGATTCAGATATCACATCCTCCTCCTCGTCTCTGTTGAAATGACTTTCTATTTTCGGCATTTCATCGTCTTTTAATATTTCCAATTTGACTTCCTTTTTGATTTCCAAATTGTCCGTTGCCATATGCAATTTTGTTTTATTTTCCTGCAATGACTGCGGCATAGTAATAAAATCTTCATCGGCAGCCATACTCTCTTCCTCACGCTCAACATCAATTTTGACGTCTTCCGTTCCACTGGTGTCTTCAGGTTCTATTTTAACTAAATTATCCTCGGCCTTGATCATTTCTCTACCTGGACTTGGTGATCTTAAAATATCGACATCATCTTCCTGATCATTAAACTCTGCGGGTGGAGCACATCGCATTGTAGATTCGTTTTGACCTGTTTCAAGTGATTCACTTTCTTCATACTTTACAACAGTTTTCATTTTCATTTGTTCTTCTAAAAGCGGTAACTGCTCATCTTTTGGTGGAGTAGTTACATCTACGTCTTGTTCTTGGTCCACCACTTCAGCTTTTGGATACTTAATGTTTTCCAGCAATTGATTGGATTTGATATCTTCTACCTGTTCGTGGTGTTCGTTTTGTATTTGTTTATGCTCTTGCATTGTATCGTTCATATCAAATTCTACATCCACATCAGCGTCTTCTAAAGCATCCCGATGGTGTTGTGTTTGATTTTCCATTTCCATCACCACATCCTTATTTTGAATTTCATTTAAGGAATCTTGATTTTGTTTTAACGGTGAGGATGACGATATCATCGTTTGGATACTTTCGCATTGCTGCTGCTCCTGTGATACTAATGGAGGAGGCGGTGATGATGGTGTATTAGTGCCTTGAATCTCACCACAATTTTGTGTTAACTTTTCGTCCGCTTGATCTTTGCCTGTCAATAGCAAACGTCGCTTTTTTAGAGGCGTGGCAAAACCATTCGGTATGTGGGCTGGCCCGGTGGCTGGTGAATTAGCAGCAACTGTTTGCTGTTGAGAATTCACAAAAATACCAACAGCTGGCACCGCCGTAGGCGATGGTGTCATCGAGAAGTTTTGTTGAAACTCTTCGTGAGATTCCTCACTGATAGCCTGACGCAACCACCGCTTCTTAACCGATGAATTATTGCTACATGTACTGACTTGCAAAGGCAAATGGAAATTTTTGTTGTTATTATCTGTCGTTTCCAATATCGAAGCAGTTGTTGATGACGCAATTAATGATGTTTTCGCCGTTAAATCTACGCCAGATGACGGCGACATATCAACGTACCCACCAATTTGATGATGATGCTGAACGTGATTTTGTTCATACTCAAAGGAATGTTTGGTTGGAGGTAGCGTGGATGGCGTTGGTGATCCAATCGATGATGCCTCCGTTTGCTGTATAAATTCTTCAACTTTTTGAGCTGCAATACTTAAATTTTGTGGTTGTTCGGTGTTTGCAAGCGTTTCCGTTTCTGTTCCCGTTTGAGATTGAGATTGTTTAAGATCACTCATGGCTGCTTGAAGCAGTGAATCTAAACCTCCTGTCATGCCAGTTGCACAGGCTGTTTGTGTTTCACTATTTCCACACGTACTCTCTTCTTCTGCTTGATGCAGCCAATTGTTCATCATATTTTTCTTAGTTTTCGTTGGCGGAGGATACTTGAACTCGGTGTCATGTATTTCACCCGTATTGTCACTACTGTTTAAATTGCTTTCCAATGGACCAACCGCTGCTTCAATAAGCAAACAAGCACTACTTACTTGTGAGGCTGGTGTCGGCGATGACGGAGATGATGCTGCTGTCGTGTAGTGAGAAGATGAACGTTGTGGAGATTGCGTTACGTGTTGTTCTGGTGTCGAGTCTGTACTATTGTTAGAGGGAGATGGATTTGCAAAAGCCATTAGGAGACCAGCTGCCTGGTCGACATTATTCGATATTGTATCACTTGATAGCCTTGAAGTAGAATTGTTTATATTTGAGGCAATGGAGTTTGAATAATTTGACTGGCTCATCGAAGCCATCGTTTGTATAGGAGGTGAGTGCATAGCTGCGCCGCTATCTGATTCGGAAGTGACGGCATCAGGGTCGTGTGTACCACACTCCTCAACGGATTCTTGACTGTTCATACGACTTTGACGTCGTTTCCTTTGATTATTGGTGTTACCACTATGACCTCCTTTATTGCCAGCCTTTCGTTTTTTTTTCGATCTGCCAGTGCCATGATTGTTCGAACGTTTCGTTGAGCTGGCTCCTGTATTTTCACAACCATCGAAAGATTTATTAGGTGATGTGGGCGTTGTATTATGACTGCCAGAATTTTGACGTTTGGTATGTTTTTGTTCTTGTTTACGCTGTTGATTACGTTCCATCTTCTCAATGGCCCTTAAAATTGCTTCCATTTTTCGATCTTCTCTGGATAATTTTGGCTTTTCTTTGGGTGTAGACGTTGACTTGGGTGCAGCAGTCTGTAAAGCATTATCATCATTGGGATTATGTTGTTGATTGTGTTCCGTATCTTCACATAAACTGGTTGTTCGACTGCCACCATGTTTTGCCGGCGTCTTACGCCCTTGCTGAGATTGATTATTCGGGTGGGAATGGGAATTATTGTTTTTCTGTGGCGATTTGTGTTGCTGTGTCTGTGTCTGCTGTGGTGACGACGACGACGTAGATGAAGGCACTGAAGCACTAACCAAATTGTTCTCTGGCAACGTTTGATAATGCTTTGGCCCTTGCAGAAGTGGTAGTTTTTCTGTCGCCGATGGTTCGTGTTCAGTAATTAACACAAATTGCTGTTGTAGTGGTGGTTGTGGTGGTGGTGGTGGTTGTGGTTGCTCTTGATCAAATTGTATTCCCCCCTTCAATTCTACATTGGACGAATTAACCGTTGTTATTACGGGTGATTGTGATGCATTTAGGGATTGTAAAGCTACGACTGCAATAGATGCTTCAGGTGATATTGTTTCCAACATATCATCAGTACTTTGTGCTGCCACATTATTCGATTGGACGACTTGATCTAATTGAGTTTGACTCTGACTGGTTGGTTTAGGTGACATCAACTGTTGCTGACTTGGATGTTGTTGAGTTGAATATAGAGGCGTATGTTGCTGTTGTTGTTGCTGTGGCTGCAGCTGCGGTATTTGCTGTTCAGTAACATGTACATCCTTTGTAGTACTTGACGGTACTGTCATAGTGGTTGCCTGGGCAATTACATTTAACATTGAATTTTGTTGTATAACTGGCAACTGTTTGTGTTGATGCTGCTGTGATATATCAGATGTTGCCAGAATCAAAGGAGTAGGCAAAGATTGCACTAACTGTTGCTGTTGTTGTTGTTGAGGTAATAAATGATTTGAATTTACCTGCGCATTAGTGGTATGAAGAAATTGCTGTTGTGGCTGTAACATTTGTTGCTGTACCGGAGAATGCATGTTATGTTGTGTTGGTGACGGTATAGATACTGACGGCGAAGATGATGACGTACAAATACCGGAATCAAGCACTACACTTGTCAGAGTCGATGATGATGAAGAGGCATTACTTAGATTGCTATTGCACGATGCAGTTAAAGGCATAAGAGTATTATTGTTGTTGTTGTTACTTTTACTAGCTACTACTGATCCAGCAATTTTTCCCAAATTATTTGGACTATTAAGACCCATGACGATTGCAGTGGTAGTAGTAGTCGTTGTAGTTGATGTTGTGCCCATATTGCTGTCACCACTAGCACTGGATGAGATCGACCTATTACGGTTCATGTTTTGCTGATTAGCCTTGCGCTGTTTCGCATTTGAAGATCCTCCCGTATGCGCCAATGATTTACGGCCTGCATTCGATTTTACCGCCGGCGTAAATTGTGGCACCGGAGGTCCGAATAGGCAATCTTTCGTTAGGCCACAAGCACAAGGAGTACTGGTCGGCTGTATTATCATTGAAGATGATTTTTTATTTTCAACAGCAAGCAAATCGTGTGGTTCATGACGAATTGTTATTTCTGTGCTGGCTCGGATGTCCGTCAAAGCGACAATAAACAGATGGATGGTACCCTTTTCGAATAGGTGTTGTATTTCGGCGTTTGGACGGCATGATCTTCGCACAAATCTAGCTTCGTTGCCATAGGTTCGTGTATCAACGCAAATTTCAGGTCCCTTCAAGAACGTTGGCGGACTTTGTTGCGCTGGTTGAGCTGTTGTTGTGTATGTACCATCGGGATTTTGAATCGTTGTTGTTGTTTGAGATTGCATATACGGAGGCGATGTTACTTCTCCGCCAGGCAATTGGTAGAAGAAAATAAAAGGACCGGGAGTTTTGTGAGCTTTATAGCTGCCCATATGATAGTTAGTCGGTGGTGGACTGTTCATATTCATCGAGGTGTTTTGCGTTTTGTATTGCGTCGTAAGCATATATTTACCCCTTAGTTCACAAATTGGCGAATTAGGCGATATATCTAAATTACTAATAAGAATTTTTCCACCAGCATGCGGCACTGTTGTCGCATGATTCTCTAAGCTACCATTACTGAATTCCTTCAGTATCGGATTTTCTGTATTTAAAATACATTGCAAAAGACAAGTCTGCTTTGTAATGGCATGAAGACGGGCTCTCAACTCTGGAGAATAATGATTAGTTACTGCCAGTTCATAGTTTTCGATCCATTGCCTTAGGTTTGCCGCATGCTTTTCAGCAGCTGTCATGCCAATGGTACTACCACCTTCGTGCGTGCCAGACTTTTTACGTTTTGTATTCTTTTTTGTTTCTTTACGAGGTGGTTTGCCGCTATTTATACCACCACCAGCACTTGCAGCCGCAAGTTTTTCGGCTTTCTTAGATCTTTTACCAGTTACGTTATCCTTGACCTTTTTCAACAGTTTACCTTTTTTCATTGTCGAGCTGTTTGCAGATAACAGCTGTAAGGCTCCGGAGTCGCCAGAAATATTTCCCACTACGCTGAGACCAGTTCCGCCTGAAGAGGTTAGACGCTGCTGGTTAGAGACGTGGTCGTTGGGCAAAAGATTGGAAACACCCGCAATAAAACTACCACCATTTGCAGAACCAGCTGCACCAATGGTACCAGAAGACACTCCAGCCTGAGCTTGAGCAGACAACAGCAACTGTTGTTCTTTACGTTTCAATAACTGGAGGGAACGTGCTCGTGCCTTATCAACAACACGAGGCTGACACAATTCACACAAGTATTCATCGGGTATATTCTGACGATCAATTCCCATACAGTCAACATGTTGCCAAGCACTGCAAATAATTCGAGAAAAGGAAGAAAGATTTGTATCATATCATAAAAGAAGTTTGGTATGAAATTAATATCAACAAAGAATCACATTATAAGCGATAAACTTACCAACATTTGTCACAACATATCATGTAACCGTCGTCGTGTGTTAAATCACAAATGCAGCGTGTAACAGAATCGTCTTCGAGCTCTGCTTCGGGTGCTGTTTCGGTCTCTTCACCCGGATCTATATCGCCTACAGCAAGCCTTGAACTGCTACTAATTGCGGAATAGGTATCATCATCTTGAAGACGAGATACTAGAGAAACACAAAAAATGAAATTAAAATAAAACGTGTCATAAAATAGGGGCTCATTAAGTAGATGAACAACAAGAGAGAGGCGATAACTTACATTGACTTCCATAAATGGAATAGTTTTGTTGAGCCACAGCACCACCACCACTTCCAACAGCCGTTACAGCGCCAATACCGCCCAAAGACCATTGTTGAGTATGTCCTGCCCCACCAGCAACAACACTCGCTGATGCTGTTGCCATATTAGTGGCATTTGATGTTGGTGGCAGTTGCACTGCAAACGATGTAGGCAACTGCAAAGGCATTGGATTGACGTAGGTGTGATCAAACAAAACAGCATGCAGAATTCGCAGCCGAATGTCATCTGTTTCTACAGGCGCTGGTCTAACTTCCTCGCCAATTATATCATCGTCATCATCATTTGATGAATTATTAGCACCTGGTAACGTTTTCGTTGCCTGCAAATGTATAACTTGAGCTTGTGGTTCCATTATTAATGCTGATGGTGGTTGTATTGATGACGGACGTGGAGATGATGAAGGCGTTGTAGAAGTGGTTGAAACTGATCCCATCAGATTTGAAGCAGACGTTGTAATACTTCCCGTAACAACTCCCATGCTTCCATTTTGAACCGTTAACGCTGGTGACGTTAAATTATTTTGACTAACACGCAGGGAATTGTGATTGCTATATAAGAGAGTGGCATAACATTTACATTATTTTTCGTATTTTACATACATACGGTACAAATTTAGGTTTAGGAATTAGAAATAACGGTTGTACATAAAGTTAAAGGTACTTAAAGTAAAGTAAAATGTTGCAAAATTGAAATTTTGATATGGTACTAAACTATACCTGGAAAAGTACTTTTTTGCATCAAGTGGTACTTTTATATATATACTTGATACACATACGGAATGGAATAGAAAAACTAACGACTTGTACACGTTATTCATACATAAAACAAAAACAGCTGATTCGGAACGTAACATAACGTAAAAGCTCCGCTTAGTCAAACGTCTACGAAACGTAACGGATCGTACGTTCGTTTTTAGCTTATGAAAAGCAACATAGGTTAAGTTAGGTTAGAGGACGTGTACTTGTCAACTGTGACAAGTGCAGTACCTGGAGGTCGAATTGACCCATTGTGCAACGTCCTAGCTTCTCACACCACTCGTGTTGTGTGCGTTAATTTTATACATTAGTAGCGGGACCTATAGTTTAAAGTCGACTCCGAACGACAGATTTTTAAGAAGCATTCCATGGCAATTTTTACTCTCAGAATTTTTGCCAGAAATCTGCTGAGAGGAAGTCGCCGAAGAAATATTTTCGTTTTGATATCTGACCTGGGATTTGAACTCGGGCCTTTCGTCTAATAAGCCAACGCACTACCTACTAGACCACGGCGACTTCAAAAGCAATGTAATTGCTGACCGAAATTGCATTACGGTTCGGCAAGCGTTCCCATTGCTGGAGATCTGCGGAAATCGGCGAAGAGAACGACCTTGTCTGCGTTGGAGGGATCAAATCGAGGAAGCCCTGTGATCGATTGATGTGACCAACTGGCGTAGGCGCGCAAGTAGCACAGGCGCCTGGAAGGATGTGTTGCGGCAGGCCGAAATCCGTTAATCGGATTGTTAATGGCCAACTAAGTAAATAAGTAAGTAAAATTGCCATGAAAAACTTTCTCTAAAAATCTATCGTTCGGAATCGACTTTAAGCTGTAGGCAGGATCAAACTGGTTTTAAAAGAAAATATTTCGTGGCTTCGGAGATGTGTACTTTTAAAGATCCAGAAAATATTATTAAAAAAAAACGTTTACCGCGGACATGTCAGGTTTTGAGCGCCAGTTCCACATTTATATGAGACAGAACTACAGCATATATTCAGGCAATGAAATGAGTACTTAAGACGTTTTTGCATCTTCATGGCATGGTTGCCATCAAAGTGAATCATACTTTTTCAGAAATTCCATTAATAAATTGTTGTAGTTCTTGAGGCAATTGAGAAGCTAGGAAATTCCATCTACAAACTGCAGTTGACAAGCTAGACCCGAAGTTGTAGAAAGTGATCTAAAAAATCGTACGAAACTATTTGTTCTTTTAGCTTCACTGGATATATTTTTCTTCAAATTATTATAAAATAATCGGTTCTTTTACGAGTCCACAAAAAACTGTATTTGTTTTCTGCTAAATTGATCTTAAATCACGGAATAAAACAACAACCATATTAGTTGATGGTTATTCTTAACAATTAACTGACGCAATAAATACCTAAGTTAACGTCGCTGCATACTTTCACTTGATTGTTATATTATGTTCTACATATTTAACATATAAAAGTCTAGCTCGTATTCTCACTAAATTGAAAAGAATATGAGCAAGCATTTTAATGCTATTTATTGTTGTAATCAGCGTAATTACTTGTGTAAGAAACTCTAAAAGAAACTTAAATATTTTTAAGGGTCATTCTAAGGGCCATTATTACAACTTGCCGTTAAACTTGTGTTTAGTTAAAGGTAACTTTAGCTAAAGTGAACTTTAAAGTTACCTTTAACTTATTTTCGCTATTACAACTTACAGATAAAATAAAGTTACATACATAATTGGCCATTACAACCCTTCAGTCAGGATTACGGCCTAGCTTCTCACACCACTCATGTTGTGAGCCTTAATTTTATACTTGGGTGGCGAAACCTACAGTTTAACGTCGACTCCGAACGACAGATTTTTTTGAGAAACTATTTCATGGCAGGTTTATTTACTCTCAGAGTTTTTGCCAGAAATCTGTTAAGAGGAAGTCGCCGAAGAAATATATTTTTTCATACTTCGTTTTGAAAATAAAGTTAACTGTTTTCAAAAATATGGCAGTGTCGGAGCAATGTCGATAAAACTGCCCAATTAAACAAGTTTTTTTTTAACGCAGTGGCAACGACGGGCTTCGTTTTTGTTGTTGTATATGCTCATTTTGTTTAAATTTCAAGTTGCCTTATTGAAAATAATGTATAATATGGTTCAAACATAAACTTAACTTTTAAAGGGAGGACCATCCTTAGCTTAACGCTCACTTCTATCTTATTGGGTGCTCATAATAATGAAAAACAATTTATCTGCCCGTTAAAATCTTCCCTTTAGTTAACGGCAAGCTATAATAATGGTTTTCGAGTAAAAGTGACCTAAGACTCTATTTAATTCAAATTCTCTTCTCTCTGGTGAAATTTATGTATTAAGTTGCATTCTATTCAATGGTAAAGGAAATGAAAAAAAAAACAAAAATAAACTTACTTGACTTTATAGTACTCGGTTGATTTCCGCGACATCGATGATTCGTGTAGCTTGCGTTCCATTGATTGCGAACGTGAGTTCGGGGCACTTTGAGCCTGACGTGTTGTGGCCGATGAAACGGTGTTCGCCGTATTAGTTACCACTAATGGAGTTAAATTATTCACGTTACCACCCAAATTATTACTACTACTTGTAATTGTCATGTAGTTTGACGAATAGGAGGGCGTACCACCTGCTGATGAAGTAATTGCAGAATTGTTATAATGATGATTAGGTGATAGTTGTTGTTGTTGGTGTTGTTGTCCCGATGTGGTTGCAGATACATTAGATGATGATGATGTCGTCGGATATAACGTATATTCTCGTGGAGATAGTAAAATATTTGAGCTATTGCTTGGTATGTGCGGACTCTGCTGTTGTTGAGTAGATATTGGTGGCGGTAACATGTTACCGTTATTATTGCTGCTAACGTTATTGGTATGTAATGCTGTAGACGGCGAAGACACTGATGATGCTGTCACGGATACTTTCGTTTGGTAAACATGTTGTTGCTGTTGCTGTTGTTGTTGTTGTTGATGGTATCTTTGATTATTAAACGATTTCTGTGACATACTCTGCAGAATACGGGCTGATAGTTCGTCTGTCATTTGTGTACCATTCACCATCATTATATCATCAGATAATAGCGATGAAGCCGATGTACCAGTAGATGCTGCTGTTGGATTAGCATGTTGTTGACTATACACCTGCTGATTACCATCGATTGTATCAACGTTTTGTTGTATACTTTGATACTGTTGTTGTTGATTTATTTGTGATTGCAGATGCTGTTGTTGTTGGTGCTGCTGCTGTTGTTGTTGTTGTTGCTGCTGCTGCTGCTGTTGTTGCTGATTATGAAGATGATGTTTGCTCATTTTCTGAGGAGTCAATGAGTGTTGTTGTTGTGGTTGCGGCGGCTGCTGCTGCTGTTGTTGTTGTATAATAGTACCCTGGGCATTAACAAATTTTATGTTACTATTATTGGTAGTTTGAAAAGTTTGTTGTTGCTGCGTCTGATTAATACTTTTTTGGTGCAATTGAGTACCCGGTGGTAGCTGAGCTGCTGCTGCCAGATTTGCCGATTGTGCATATTTGGAATTGATCTTATTAATTTTTGTCGATCCACTTCCGCTACCGTTGCCACCTTTATGGTGACTTATATAAGCAGTTTGTGGCTGCTGTATTTGCTGATGTTGCTGCTGAAAACTATTCTGATTGTTTAACTGTTGATGTGGCAATGTGGCTATTGCAACAGCGCCCGCGCTGTTAAGTATAGCATTATTATATTGTTTAACAAACTTTGATTTGACATTACCCTTAGTGGTGTTGTGATGCTGCAACGTCAATTGATTAATATTATGTGCTGCTGTATGCTGTTGCTGCTGTACACTTTGCGTTTGTGTTATGAACGTTTTAACGCCTTGTGTTGTTTGCAAATTATTTATTAATTTCGTTGTTGTTGCTGCAGTATTATTGGCGTTATTCATTCGAAGAGTTCCAGACGTTGATTTCTTAATTATATTGCCACCACCACCGCTGGAGCTCAACGTCGCCGTAGTCTTGCCGACGGTATTGTTTGTAATAAATTTTTGCGGTTGTTGCAAGACCATTGTTTGGGCCGAAGCTGTATTATTATTCGTAATTACACCGATATTATTAGCGTTGGCGGCACCTGCATTACCAACGACAGTTTGAACTCTTGTCGTAGTCAACATTTGCATACTCCGATTACCACTACCAGTCATATTGATTTTTTGATTCGGCTGCTGAATGTATTGGCTATTTGAAGTTTGCTTTATGCCAGAACTCTTGTAGTTTCCTACATTTGCAGTAGTCACGGTAAACTTTTGCTGTTTACCTCCTGCAGTAGCAACACCACCAGCTGCTGAAGATGTGGTATATAAATTTTTTGCATTGACAAAATTAATTGTCTGGCCAGTACCAGCTTGCGGTTGCTGTTGGTTACTGCCACCAATAAGTTGCCCTGATGCTGTGGCAGCATGCGCCTGTTGTTTCGATAGAACCGTCAAATTGCTTAATAGAACTTTGGAGGTTGTTGTATTGGCGGTATTTTGATTTGCTGCCGTATCAATAATCATATTGCCAGTAGTGCCATCTGTACCGACAATTTTAAAAATTTGCTGCTGATTAATGATCTCTCCTGTGGTTGAGATCATCATATTGCCTGTATTGTGATTGTTAGCAGCTTGTTCTAGAAATTCTTCTGATACGTGAATCATATGGGTCGTTTGCGGTGGCTGCTGGTGCTGCGTTTGCTGCTTTTGCTGCTGTTGGTTATGGAGTTGTGTCTGATGGTGAATCGATGATGCGGCAGCCAAATTAATCTGCTGCACATGTTGCGTCTGATGTTGTTGCTGTTGCAGTTGATGGTGTTGCAGATTTGTGGTGTTTGAATTGGTTGAATGAGAGGTATGCTGTATTATTTGTTGTTGTTGTTGAAAATTTTGTTTAGATTGCGGCATGGGCACGGTTTTCAAAGTTTGCATATGTAAATTTTGTTTATTCAAAGAAGACAAGGACGACGTCGATAGCGAAGGTGACGTCGTCGTCGATGAGGTCGATGCAGATAATGACGAACGATGATGTCTCCGTGCAATTACTACACTTGATCCTTCTAATGATGGTATTTGATGCTGTTCTGGTTTGCTCTGTAGTTGTAGTTGTTGTTGTTGATGGTATAGTGCACCATCAACGACAATTGTTGAATGCTTTTGCTCTTGATGCTGTTGTTGCTGCTGCTTTTGCTGTTGTTGGGACAGTTGACAGTTATCATTAACATCATAATACTCGTAATAATGAATTTGTGGCTGCTGTTGTGTTGTCTGCTCTTTTTGTTGTTGTTGTTGTGATGGGTGAATTAAAGAAGAATTAACTGTATTGATAATTGTTGTAGCTGGATTAGTTATGCTCGTATTAGTTATAGAAGACGGTTTCTCAACTACAATTATACCCGAAGATGGCAAGGGCATTATTTATTTTTTCTTTATTTTTTATTTTTTTATAACTTATATGAACCTAATCTTATTTTAATTCTTTATAGTAGTATGTTTTTTGATTGATTATGAATATTGAAGTCTTTCTTGACGTTTGGTCCACATAAGTGAAATGACTTCTTCAGAGAATTGTGGTGGTGATTGTGAATGTCAATTTTTTTAAAGTTTTAAATGATTTTTTTATTGTATAAATGGAAAATCTCAAGAAAAACTATTAGGAAACGAGTTTTAATTCTCAAATAAAACTAATCAAAATAGATGGTAGCAAAATGTTGATATTTTTTTTTACTCACTTTACTTCTCGCTTCTTCGTAATCTGCTCGGTGTGAGAGGTTGCTTTATATGTATCTTCAGCTCTGAACCGATTCTGACTTTCTTTAATGTTTTATTAATTTTTTGTGTATTTTGTTTTTATCTTAATTTTTATTTTTTTTTATCTTTTTTTTTTAAACAAAATATTTTAGAAATGATAGTGTTTGTTTCTGTTTTAATTGTTTTTGTTTTAAGTTCTTGTATTCATTCATTCATTAATTTGAAACTTTTGAGATAATTTTCTTGTTTTATTTTGCTTTGTAAATTATTTTTATTGTTTTATTTATTAACACTTAACTTTTGTCATCATTATTTTTGTTGGCTGTTATCGAAATAGTTGTCGTTGCAATGTTGGCATTCCGATGATTGCGATATTGTTTTCCTTTTTCTTGTGGCTGTTGTAGTTGTCGGCTAATACATTCCTGTATTGTCTTTTTTTCGTTACTTTCCTCCAGTTGATGTACATAAAGTGGTGGCGGGCCCCCAAAATTATGGGGGCTTAACTCAAAGCAATAGTCCGTTATATTTAGAGCCTTTGAATTATTAATTAAAAGTTGCGACCGTTCAATATTCTTGGACAACATTACATTATTAGCCATCACATCAATTAACATAACTTTGGTATTATTGATTTTCAATTGGTTATAACAATCAATAATATGTTGTGGACAGCAGAGGAAACGGTAACGATAACGGTTATTATTATGATAATTTAACGGTCGTTTACGTTTCTTAGGTTTCCTTTGGAAACGCTTACAACAGCTGTTGGGTTCCACGATCGTTGTTTGCTTTAACGGTTTCTCACTCAAAATCGTCGATAATAATTTCTCTTTGCTTATTATTCTTAATTTGATTTGCTCCACAAATCGTTTAATTTCGATTCAAATCGTTGTTACAATCACAAACTGAAATAAGAAATAAAAATTATTGTAATTAATTTACATATAAACTTTAAATTTTCAATTTGATCATATATTTTTAAATAAATACATACGTTTAAATACATATTAAAAATTAATTGGTCAATTCACACAAGCCGTTGTATCGTTGTATTGAGTGTATCGTTGGACGAATATACACTTATATACATTTTTTTCATATGTTTTTAAAAGTTGTATTAGTTTCGTGCTATCAAATTGTGTGAATGCCAAAAATTATGAAGAAGGATAAGAAGAAGACATTTGAAATACGAAATACACAATACTGCATAGTATTGACCGTTCACAAACAACCAAGTGTATTCAATACAACATACACGATACAAACCCTACAAGAAATAAATAACCGAAACTAACACATATGCAACTTACTTACTACTACACATGTACTTTTTATGCTTCAGAGTTGTATTTGTTAATACATCACAGCTGTTGACTGTCAAATGACATGTAAATTTATTAATTTCAAAAATTCAATAGTAGTAGGCTTTGAAAACAGAAATGTATAGCGTCTTACGACGCAAATTTTGTGTTCTTTGTATTAAAAAAAAGGTGGAAACCAAAGACGTAAGTATTATTATTATTTTACTGCATCAACTTTAATATGCCTTAAATTGTTTGTACACATTAACAGAAATTACCAAAGCGTTCAAATTTCCATGAAGCTATACTCTTCCTATGGTGGTTTGGCGGTCTAATGATTCAACTGGTATGACTTTCTTCATGATGGGCTCTGCTGATAGTTTGAAGGCCACCATATTTACGGGGGAATCTTTAAGTGTACAAGGAGGATTTATGGATTCTTTACAATTTGCGACTGAGGTAGGTTTTTGATTTTTACAACATTTTGTCTTAAAATTTAATGTTTTAAATTATTTTGTTCTTTTATTTTATTCTGCTATTGGCCAATTGCTTATTTTCTATGCCATTTCGGTATTTGGAGCAGTAGTGTTTACCATTATAATGACTTTAAGTCAGGTAAGTTAAAAGAATTTAAAAAAGACAAATAAAAATTACCATTTATTTAAATAGTTGCAATTGAATTATTAACTTTTTTTAAATTTCAGGCTGCTGTTCTACTTTCTTGTGTTGTATATCATCACAGCATTTCAGCAATGGGTATTATTATTATTAGTATTATTATTAGTATTATTATTATTGTTATTATTACTAATTATAAAATAAATAATATTTTTTTATAATAATTTTTCGTTTTCAATTTATTCATTAAGTTTGACTAGTCACTGTTGACTAGTTAAATGACTAGTCACAGTTAACTAGTTAAATGACTCGTAAACAGTCAACAAGTTTGACTAGTAAACTGTGACTAGTAAACTAGTCATTTGTAACTTAAAAACAAAGAAAGAGTGAGCGGGTTAGATATATGTTTTACAGTCGAAAAAATTCATATGTTAGAAAGAGAAGCAAAATCACAGGTACACGAATGTTTACGTAAAGTTTTTCACATTGCCCTTAATAACTTGATGGGAAGTTCTGACTAGTTTATACGTCACACTTTACGGTCAAATAACTAGTTATTTGACTAGTTATGTTCTGGTAGGGAAGTCGTGTGAATTGGCCAAATATATAAACTATCTACTAAGACTCTTAAGGTAAACTTAAAAAATATTACGAGTAAAGTTCTGTTTAAAATCCCATTACTTTTTGAAAATATTGTCATAATGTTAAAAATCTACAACAATGCAAAACAATAATATGACATGGCGAGTCCAAGTTCAAATTCCGAGGATCAGGTGGAAGATCTGATGAACTTGCAAACAATTACAATTGTTGCTAGTGCTACTGTATACACGGGTATTCATGTGTTTTAATTTTATTCATTAGTTGCGGAATCTGCAGTTTATCGTTGTCATCGAACCGGTAGACTTAAGAAGCTTTTCATGGCAATTCTGGCTGACTTTCGAAATGTATCAATACAAAGTTTGTATGCAGTTCAACTACGGTATATAAATTATGTACTATAGATATGCAAAGTTACCAAACAATGCATCAAATCCGATGCCTGATTGCTTTTTGACTGCGTTAAAAATACACATTGACGACGTTTTCATATAGTATACATTGTAAAAATTTTGTATAGCGGCTTTGTGAAGCACTATACTTTGTTCAAACACAAAGCAACTAACATTTTGGAGGTCAGCCTCTATTTACTCACACCACAAGCTTTTGACAGAAGACTATTTTTTTCCGAAGAACTATTTTATTTCAAGATAACAGAGCTTAGTTTTGACCAAATGAGCTATCGTCTAGTAAGCCAATATAATATCTACTAGTCAATGAAAAATAAGGATTTGTGTAAAAAAAGGAAAGAAAGAGTGTAACCTTTAAGTAGAAAATACTTTTTTTTGACAAACGGATAAATTAGTTCAACTATCTTGAAAAGTATACATAAAAATCATCGACTCTAATCCATATACATATATAGATATGTACATATATATTTAAGTGAAAAACAATACATATTGTTGAAAAGCGAGAAGAATATTTTGGACAAAACAAAATCTCAGAAAACATAAAACAAAATGAAAACAAATTTTAAATATTGCATAACAAGCAAATCAACCGAACCGAAACAAACAACATATTTATCTTTTATCGGTTGCCTATGATATACTACATAATATATGTAAGGCCAACAGAAACATCAAATAAATGTATAAAATGAAACAAAACTAATACTGAAACTGAAGAAATTTGAATTGTATTAAGAGCACAAGACTGAAGAAGGTATAGTCTCGCGTAAGTCATTGTCGCCCCGTTGACATCACGTTTACATTGGTGGATGCCGCCCGCCACCATCCATCTTCACGCTATAATTTCAAACATTTCATAGTATTAAATGATTGCATTTTAAATTAAACACAAAACGGTAAAATAGTTTTAAATGATTGTAAAGCAAATTAAAGCTTTTTGAAATTATTACATACGTACATATATACATATGTAAATATATCGTATATTAAAAGGTACATTTATTATTGTGTTGATTTGTTTCTTGTTTTCAAAATAGCAAAGTAATATTTCTTTCTTTTTATTTTGCTATTATTTGGATTAATTTTTTTGCAACTTCAAATGTTTAACTACAAAAATATTGTCACAGTAGTATGCATGTATGTATGTGCCTGTAAATATTTTACAATTATTCTTTACTTTTTCAGTTCGTTCATGCAAGCTTTTTTAATTTTAATTGCGTTCAAAAGCGCATACTCTATACACAAATGAAAACAAAATCAACAAAGAAAAAAAAAAAGAAAAGAAAAGAAAAGGAATAAAATGAAAACAGAATTAGAAATACAAAAAGAAATACAGAACGTGAAGTGAGTGAATAAATACTATTGCTTGTTAATTTTAATATTAGCGATAAAGGAGAATGTTAAAAATAAAGAAGGCAGAGGTAAAGAAACTAAAAGGTAAATTGAAAAAAAAAGAGAGAAACTGATTGATGTATACATCTGGCAGCACGGCAGCAACAAAATCAAAATATAGAAAACACATAAATTATCAGTTTCCTGTCGTGATTTATTTAAGAAAATTAAAACAAAAGTAAAATGCTACGCAAAAAAAAGGCACCAACGAACCAACCAACAACCCCTTTTTCATCGAGTGCTTTGTCTTTAATAATACAAACTACTCTTTAAAACTATAAACATTACTTGCAGCAAATTAGAGGTCTGAAACGTAAAATTTAAAGGTCATGGCATCTAAATTTTGATAATATACGAGAGTTCCATACTAATGTCAGCGAGATATATGGTAAGAATAAATAATGATTTCATATGTCATAATCTATATATACAAAAATGAATGTTTGTTTGTATATAACTTATAGAACTGTAAACTATGCATTTGATCATGTTATTATCTTTAGCAAAGTTGTCGCGCATGAGTCGGGGAAGGTTTCTAAGTTGGAATGACCAATTTCTGAGAGACGGCGCCGCTGAAAATTATTCAAAGTGAATGACAAGCAATTGGCCGACTTACACTTCAAGCACGGAAGAAAAGAGCATTAGGAGCCTCATAATCAAACGAGCATTGAGACTGGAAAATGAATCTCTTGAACAACGGGAAGTGAGATTAGAAACTGATCGAATGCGTACTACTCAGGCCCGTTCGTCTGAATCATCTGGACAACGGGAAACAAAATCAATACAATGATTCAAAATTAATTGGATATTTGTGTAATGTCTTTCCTTTAAATTTATTTTATTTAGTGGCGTAGCAACGCGCACAGGGTACAACCAGTTTTAATAAATAAATCCTCTAAATTCAATCCTCTATTAATTCAATCATATAATGTATCAGGGACTTTCAAATTACGACAGTTCATAATGGATTTCTTCTTGCTATATCTGTCAAATTAGTTATCATTTATTCAGTCTGTTTTGACAAATCACCATGGACGAATATAGCAGTCAATAACACCTGCAAACAATAAAAATTAAATTGTTTTATCAAAGTGGGTCTTCTATTAGGACAACATACCGATATTTGTCATCTGAAGGACTAGCTGAAAAATTCTTTGCCAATGAATTTAGAAACATTTCCATTTCAAGATAAATCCCTAGTAAAAGTGTCATATACCACATGTCTATAATTGGAAAAAAAAGTTTTCTGGTCTTCTTTCTATTCTTACAAAACTATTGTTAGGTTAGGTTAGGTTAGAGGACGTGTACTTGTCAATTAAGACAAGTAGAGTACCCGGAAGTCGAATTTGCCAATGGGCCAATTTGTACATTGTACATAACGTCCTTAGAAAAAGGAAGCATAATAGAGGGAATAGGAAAAAAGAGAGGAAGTAGGAAAGGGGAGAATTGGAAGCGGAGGAATTACACAGACCAAACAAAACAAAAAGGGAAAGCGCGACTACACTGATGAAGCCCTAGCACTTCTCCACCAGCTGAAGCTACTAATGAATCTGTGGAGATGTTGGATCATTCAAATGTCCCGTTCTCTTAGATAGAAGTTTGTTGTTCGTGACACCATACAACAGCAATATTTATAAGTCATTTAGTGAATGATTGAAGAAATATCAAAAAAGGAATATACTTTGAAATATGTACAGTGTTGGAAAGAAATGAAACAATGGTACGTTTGGTCAAAAAATATTACAATTGTCTACATAAGAAGTATATAACAGTTCCGCCTTATTCATGGAAATAATAAGGACATTTTATACAAGGAGACTACAACGACGATGGTAAAAATTCCGAGGATATTAACATGTTGACTGCAAACTACGAGATAACTCGTAGATTGCGTTCCCGTCCAAGGTGCCACCTACGAGTTATCTCGTACTCAATAAACCTGCCATTTTTGTGCAGCTACGAATAAAACTGTATCATATTAGTGCTAGTATCAATAAATGGCTTCTGGGAAAAGAACAAAAAATCAATGTTGGCTTGCGTCGCCAGCTTTCTGAAAATTGCCGCGGCAGTCAACGTGTTAACGAAGGAGAAAAATTCAAAATCTGTGTTGATGCTCTATGTTTCCATGCATGGAATAAGCGAAAAACAAAGTGTGTTTTACAAATACTACCATTAAGTCAATTCCCTAGGCGCTCTTTAAGGTTCAGAATCGACAATTGAGAAGGCAAGCACGGTTTAATAATATGAACGGAATTTTTAGAAGCTTTGACCTCCTGAATAAATTTTCTCTGAATTCAAATAATTGGAGAAGCACTTACTGAACGGATCGTCAAACCATAAACGCCAATGTGCTTAACTAATTATTTTTCTTTTTTTGTGCATTTCGAGTCACAAGTTTTCTTTGGGAATCATCGAAAATACAAAACAGAGTGTAGACCGAATTGAAGGAGTTAATACTTGATGCCTGGAATGAAATTTTTATCAAAACGCTCAATTTTTCTAAGCTACTTCCTCTAGTTCCTGCAGTTTTCTTTTATGAATCGCGTTAAACAAATTACTTTTCACGTACTGCACGGTTCATTCAATACAATTATATTTTTTAAGTCTGTTGTATGACAACCGCAACCTATATTTACTGTTTCGTATCGTCCAACCTTTTGGTTTAAAATAGTCAATTCATAAATTAATACGAAATATGAAATCACAATTTCAAAGAATTGTAATTGAATAGAAAAATTAAAAATAAAAATACAAATTATCGCTTTTATTTCTCCCAACACTGTATATATACATCTGTATTTATTATTTAATTAATTTTTTGTAAACTCCTGCAAATTATATTACTAACACGGACTAAACATTTTATACCCTACCCTACCCCACTAGACAAATACTTTTAAAAATAGCGCATATACTACACGTAAATACATATTAAAGAAAAATGAAATAAATGTATATGTATTATAGATATTTGAAAAGAAAAAAAAAAAAAAAACATTAGCAGCAACTATAACGACACAACTTTTGAAAATGTACAAGCAATTGTGCATATTATTATATGTAAATATAAGATCGTATAATGGCGCAATAACAGAGACCACCATACACTGACTGATCCAATTATTCTATATCTTTCTAGTACTGAAACGCTGTATTGGGTATATCTTGTAAAAACTTTCAGTCGGCCTTCTTAGTAATAGACATGTATAAACGCTGTCAACATTTCTTTTCTATTATTAATAATATATGCATGTATGGGTATGTATTATTTGCATTTGTGTATTGTATTTTTCACTTTTCTCATTCTATACTGTCTAGAATTTCAATAGGTTCCTCTATTCTATTGAATATTTTTTTTTAATTTTAATTTAAATACATTATTTATAAAATATACATACATACATATGTGCATTTGAATATTTAAAATATATATTTTTATTATAGAGATATGTATGCACAAGTATAATATACATCCATCTTTGAAATAAAATTAACATTTCTATAAACTACGTCAAATTTCTTTATATTTAATTTCGTTTTCATTTTTTTTAATTACATACAGGCATACACGTCTACTTAGGTATGTATATAGATGTGTAAGTATACTATATTTAATTGCTCATTGAGAAATCGGATTTTTTATTTCGAATTTATAGTATTTTGTAGTGAAAATTAGAAACACTCTACATAAATTGTCTTTATAATTTTATAAAAGTAATGAAATCATTAAAATATAATTAATTATAATACTATTATAATTATTACGAGCTGAGTAACTTATGCCTTTTGCTCAGTGTAGTGTAACAGATCAGAGCCTCTGGTGGGAAGAGATCCCACGATCCTCATACTAATATGTAGTCCAAAAGGAAGAAACAATGAAAAAGATAGTTTAGATGGAATAACAATTACTGATAACAATTGTTCACATACATACATAATTGGCCATTACAACCCTTCAGTTAGGATTACGGCCTAGCTTCTCACACCACTAATGTTGTGTGCCTTAATTTTTTATCCTTGAGTGGCGGGACCTACAGTTTAACGTCGACTCCGAAAGACAGATGTTTGAGAAACTTTTTCAATCTGCTGAGAGGAAGTCACCGAAGAAATATTTTTTTTCATATTTCGTTTTGATGTCTGGCCTGGGGCTGGAATCCGGGCTTTAAGTCTAATAAGCGAACACACTACGGCTGCCTTCCACATTTTTAGTGGCTTTGTGTTTGAACAAAGTATTGTGTTTCATAATGCCGCTGTACAAAATATATACAAATGTATTCTATTTCAAAATGTCGTCAATGTGTATTTTTAACGCATGCCAAAAGCAATCAGGCATCGGATTTATAGTTGATGCATTGTTTGGTTACTTTGCATATCTAGATAGTTTATATACAGTAGTAGAACTGCATACAAACTTTGTATTGATACATTTTGGAAGGCAGTCTACTTACTAGACTACGGCGACTACACATACACATTTTATAAAATATTAAATTTATAAAAGTATGAATTATAATATTTACTAATAAAACTGGGCATCCGGTTAAAATAAAAACTAATAATTATATTGGCATATAACTTTAGAAATTATAGTACATATGTATATTCTAAGTTTTATAAAATATTTGAATACATATAGTTTTATCACAAAAGCTTTGCACACATGAGCTTTTCAGCGATGTCATTTCTAATGAAACATGAGCAAAATAATGATTTTAATTTACGAGTGTAAATAATACACTACAATACATATACATACATATAAAATAGTCGAATAGAAAACAAATATTATTTTCTCTTATAATTAATAGTTAATGTGACACAAATGCAATATTTGGATATTTTGTTAATTTAAAACGCATTTTAAGCATTTGTTATTGTATTTAAATTGCTTCATTGGGGCATATTGAGATGGTACGTTGGTACGTTTGAATGTATGCAGTAAGTATTTGTTTTTGTATTGCATTGTTTTGTAAACAATCAATAAATGGCATGACAATTAAGACTATACAAGACACAAAACGAATAGAAGACTAAAAAAGCTAAGATTATGACAATGTCAGTCGGGAAATAATATTTAAATTGCAACGTAGGATTATCAAAACTACGAAAAAACAAAAGCAAGAATTTTATAGTTCTATATAATTCATATATTACATAATAATGTAAGGAAAAAAATCAAATAATTAAATTAAACAGTTGATTAGTGTATGCCCGCCTGCCTTCAAATTAACAATAAAATACTAAAGAAAACGACAGCATTTTATATTCAATTATTAGTATCTGTCAAATAATTTTCCTTATATGTATCTATTTTTGTCCGTTTTTTTTCGTACAGCTACCGCATTTGTAGTAAAAAAACGATTATACCTATATTAGAGGTGTAGGGAAATTTGTTTTTATCATGCACACAGTGCACATAAGTGTGTGCGAACACATTGTCTAATACCACAACAAATGGAGGTTTAACAAAAATATTATTGTTGCAGTTTTGTTACTACTACTAGTGAATAGATGTATAGTATGTATGACGAGTGCCAAGGCAAAATTAGTGCATTCACTTTTTGGGTGCTACGAACTATAAGACCAAAGAAACTAACGGCCGACCGCCCGACCATCCTATCGACCGATCAAACCAACTCACTATTCAAGCAATAACACTACGACGAGATACATACAGAAAAAGACGAGCAACTTAACTTGCACAACAATTGTGTGTACGCTGCTGATGGTAGGTAGAAAGGAAAAATTGCTAAAGCAGCAAGAATAAATAGTAGTTTTATTTAATGCATTGTCGTCATTTTCTTTCAGTCAAATAAATCAAATATTAGTAGTTAGTTAAATATCACTTGAGGAACCTTTTTTCTTTCTTTCTTTTCTTTTGTATCAGACTAAAAAAAAAAGTCATTTTAGTATCAGGTGCAATATTTGCATTAACTAGATTTTTAAACAAATAAATCTATACACATGCATATGTATATGCATATACATATATGCATGTGTGTATGATATAGATAGAAAAAATAAAAATAAGAGAATGTCAAACACAAGCAAATCTAGAAAAAAGAAAATAGCAAAATGAAAACTATGAAAAATACTAACGTAAAATCTAGAAACTACTAAAAGAAGACAACAACAACGAATGCAAACTTTTTTGTATCTATTGGTTGCAATAACGACAATTACAACGATGAGGAACGAAGAAAACAAATACAAACAGGCGTATCTATCAACCCAATCGCCTTCTTCTCTCCACAGTCAATTCCACAACTACATTTATAGCAACCAGGCAGCCAGTCAACAATGCACGTTCACCAACAGAGAGGCTTGCCATATTAAATAAGAACGAACGAACAAAGAGGGTGAAAAAATGGCTAATAACACAAATATGCATGCCATTTATATACTCAATCACAAATTTTTGTATGATTTTTATTCGGTTTCTAATAAATACAAATAATATTGAAAGCCAAAATTAAATTCTATTTGAAAATAAATCCACCAAGTAAAACAAAATGTTGTACGTATTTTTAAATTATAATGTTTACCTGGACATTCGTTAAATTGCACTCATATACACATACATATGTACGTCATATTGACATTTGCATAAAGGTAATATCAATACAATTCTAGACATCATCATAACTATTAGATGCATTATTATTAATATCTCTATTTATAAAATGACTGACAATTATTATCACTACCTTCATGGAATATATTTCAATATTTAAAAAGTAATAAATCTATTCAATATTTAGAAAATATTAAATACATACATACATATGAGAAACTAGGTCTTAAAACTGTCTAAAGGATTGTAATAAGTAAGTAAAAATATTCATATATAATTGAGTATGGTCATATATAATACCCAATTCGAATAATTCGAATTCGTTTTCGTAATTTGTAAAAGCTTACTTAACATGTTGACTGTCGACTACGAGATAACTCGTAGACTGCGTTCCCTTCTAGAGTGCCAACTACGAGTTATCTCGTACTCACTAAACCTGCCAATTTTGTGAAGCAACGAATAAAATCGTATTATATTAGTTCTAGTATCGATAAATGGCTTCTGGGAAATAAACAAAAAGTCAATGTTGGCTTGCGTCGCCAGTTTTCTGAAAATTGTCGTGGCAGTCAACGTGTTAAATTATGTCTATATTTATAAAATCACAATTCCTACCACACTACCTTCCCGGAATTTATTTCAATATTTAGAAAATAATGAAATAATGAATTTTTGTGTTAAATTGCTCCAATAATCAGAAAAACAAACACTGGCTGGTGGATCAGAAATCACAAATAAAGGACTATTGTGATTGCACAGCGATGTTAAGACATTAATAGCAATATAATAGGGACGGAAAATTAAATAAATAAATAAAATAAATAAATTTGAAATAGAACTGACTGAAAACTAAAGGAGATTTTGCAAATGTCTCAAAATTTAAAAGTAATATTAATAGGTAGTGTGTTTGCTTATTAGACGTAGAGCCAGGGTTCGAGCCCCAGGCCAGACATCAAAACAAAATATGAAAAAAAAATATTTCTTCGGCGACTTGCCTCTCAGCAGATTTCTGGCAAAAACTCTGAGCAAATAAAATTGCCATGAAAAGTTTCTCAAAAATCTGTCGCTCGGAGACGACGTTAAACTCTAGGTCCCGCCACTCAAGTATAAAATTAAGGCACACAACATGGGTGATGTAATGGCCAATTATGTATGTATTAATTGGCTATAAGGCTTTGAGGCGATAATTTAATATTGAGAAAGGTTTTCTCGTATGTGCTGGATATTATCAAAGAGGATGAGTTAGTGTCTCCTTTTATGTTGCTTATAATGCTCTAAAGATTCCTTCCATTTAGACCTTTTCGAATAAAAATATATGTATGTAATGTAATTGCTTTCTTATTCGAATATATATTTGTAGTATTTTGAATCTCATTTTTGTTCATTCAATTTGATCAAGACTCCGTACAAGTACAGCTTTGCTTTTTCAGAACAAGCTATTTATGTAGTTGCAGAACTTCCAGTTTGTATTTATGAAAATATACAAAAAATATTAGTTTGTATGATTAATTTAATTAAATACAACCTGCTTAAAAGAAATTATTTGTTGAATTATAGCATATTTTAATTTCTCATTTCACAGCTTTCCCTATGAATAAAATGGGATATAAAGAATATTTCCTTGATGCCTTCTATCCCTTCCTTCCATTCCTTCTTTTGGAACAATATTTTTTGGAAATACTTTGAAAAAGGAAAGAATAAATAAAGAACATAAGAAAAGTAATTATACCACATACACAAACAGAAAGCAACCAGTCTTACAACTTTTGCTTTCGATTCGAACGATAAATGCAATAAGTACTAAATGCCAATAGCTTTTTTTTCTCTTGTTCTTAGTTTGCGAAAGAGATAACTATATAGGGTTCAATTGACTACTCTCACAAATATATCCAAGCCAAAATGAAATAACTATAGAAGTTGTAAAAAGTTTTCTATGGAATAAGAACAGACAATATTTATAGGTAAATACAGAAGATTTGACTGACTGACAACTTGATAAATTTATGGAAAGAAAATAGAAAAACAAAGTGTAAAAGAAAAAAATTAAGCAATATAGCTAAATAATGAAAACTAGTAGCAGGAGAGAACAATTTTTATATGATTTGCCTTTATTTATACATATATAAACGAAAACCTGCTCCATTTAAAAATAAAAATTTAGAGGAAATTTAATAAAAAATAAGAATTGTAAGGATATGCCTATATTAAAATAAATATTATTGACTGTGATTTTAGTGACTCATAATTTACTATACTATATCTATTTTTTAATCTATTTTTATCGGTATATATTTTAATTAGAACAAGAAAAAAATATGTGATATTTTGCTTTTTTCAAAATAATAAAAAAAATGCAACACTGCGCAAGTCACCATAAACTGTAAACACGTTAGTTAATGTGTGTGTTCTTATGTATAACACAAGAGGAAGAAACTTAACGAGTTGCCATACCAAATTGCATATAAAAAATCAATAAAGAATGAAACTAACAATATTTGCATGAAGTATTCTTCAAATTAATGAAATTATTTATGAAAATATTTACTTTACTAGAATTTTTTTTCTTTATGACATTCTAATAAGGAAAAAGCGCCAGACACGCGTTTCTAACACATTCACAAATTATACGAAAGACGCCATTTTTACGAATAACGTAAAAAACAAATTGAACAATTAGTTTTAGAAAGAGACTACTCTATTCTATGACAGACTATACAAAATCCATTTTAATAACAGAGACAACTATATGAAATAAATTTCTTAGTGACTTAAAACGTAATAAAAATATTAGGCAAATAAAAGTAAATTATGGTTTATTAAAATCCCTTACAAATGTTTAAAAAATGGAAATATTCATGTTATATTATACTTTCCTAAAAATAGTAATTTGTAAAAGCCGAAATACATTGGTTTTACCTAAGTTACCATCAGGTAATTGCTTTTTCTTTGGTTACTTAAAATCAAAAGAAGAAGAAGCACTTATACATATACATATATACATATATATTATATTCAATATGGCGGCCTGAACTTTGACAAGTCAAATTGGAAAAGCAAAAAAGTAAGAAAATACGTATAAAATCGAGTAGTTTGTTTATTTCCTTATAAAACTCGTTAATTTATACCCTTTTTCGATTAATTAATAGACATAGCAGGATAATTTTTCACAAATCTGTTTTCTATAAGAGTATAATTCATAAAAATCTTCGATATTGCTGGAACTATTAAAATTAAAGCATTAAAAACTTACCATTTTGTTTGTTTTGTTAATATTGTTATTTTAAGCCATTGGATTTATTTTTTTGTAGCAAATTATATTTGCTAACGTGTTATTTCTTTTATTTTTCACACACTAATTTCTGTAACAACTTAAGGCGTAATTGTGACCAATTGTAATTTTATTTTTATTTATTTTCTCTCACTCACTTGTCACTTTCTTTCAAATAGTTTTTCAATTTTTGAAAACTATAATTTTCACTGAATTTAATCCTCTCACTTTTTATCATTAGCTTAATATTTCTTGATTTTTTTAACTGAATTTACTTTGATATAAATAATTATGCACTTAACGAGGAAGAAAATATAGTTGGCGCGACAAAAGGTATAAAATAATGTACTACAGATCTATTTGGTGGAAGTGGTAGTGTATAGTTTCCTTTTTTCTGTCTCTATCTTTTTCTGGTGCATACACACACTTTTTCATATACAGAGCTGTATTTTAACCTAACTTATTTATTTCATTTTGACTTCATTTACGATGTCGAGTTGCCATACCTCCACATAATTATAAGAAAGAAGAAGCAATGGAAGAATAAAACAAAACAAAATTGGTTTAATATCAAGATTTTTAGCTTTTTTTTGCTTTGATATTTCTATTCGTATTTTTTGCTTTTGATTTTATCAATAAATTTACAGAGGGCAGCCATCATCATAACTAACTAAAGAGCAACCATTTCTTATTGTTTGCTGCTGCTGCGACTGTCTATCCTTATGCACATCCCCCCCCTTTAGTGACTATCGCGTTTTTTTTTACTAGACCAACATCATCGCCGTCGCGAACAAACAAATACATTAAAATGTAAATACATATCTCAAAATGCACACATGTAATAAAAAATTGTACACACATATGTATGTATAGTACCTAAATTTTATATATAATTAAGTATATACAGAAATAAAATCAAGATTGGTATAGAAATTTCAGGGTTTGATGGAGCACACAAATATAATATTTACTTGGAAGGAATATCTCATTTTCATCATAGATTTGAGAGAAAAATGCATTGAGTTAAGAACCTTTATTTGCACATACATACATATATACGAAAATATATTAAAAACATTACATTTTTAATAACAACAATCTATTTTTATGTATTTATCACACATTTGAATATTTGGCGAATATAAATCAATTCAAAATAATAATTGTAGGCCTGATTCTTTTCAATTTACTTTTTTCATATTTTTGGTTCTTTTTTTCTTCTTTTTTGCACAACACTTGAAAATACTATTTACCACTTACACCAAGAACATATACACAGACACAAACTTACATTTTACTTTTCTTCTCTGCTTTTTTCGTTATTTATCCTACTGTTATACACTTGTTTTATATTAATTTAAATTCATTTAATTTGTTTATGTTTTTAATGTTTTTTATTCACTTACATTTTCCTAATTATTAGAGGAAAATGTGTGTACAAGTTTTTCACGTACGTTCTTTTGAAGACTGCAAAATTCAATAAATGGCGGCTCTTCGTTCAATTTTTTCTTTTGCTGTTGCTTTCTTTCGTTCACTTCGTTTGCTTTTGCATTTGGCATTTAACAACACTACAAGGTTGCATTACAAATACCTTGCCGGATGATGAAAATATTCCGATACATACATTGTACTCAAAACTACATCTTTATGTTTCAACTGAATTTACTTTAATATTAATAATTTTTATATTGTATAATTATATAATAAATATTATACGTTAAAAAGGATAATAATATACCCTTCTGTACTCTGTGGAAAAGTTATACTCCTGCAGTAGCAATGACCACCTTGCCTAAAGTCCTTTAGGAACCTTATCCATTTATCATCTTTATCACCTCAACATATGGCCTAAACCGTTTTTAAGCTTTATAACGCCGCTATACACTCCTCAAAGAATAGTTCTTAATTTTTGTTCGATTAATTTTTGATATTCAAATAAAAAAACAGCAATAGAATAAAATACATCCCCTTTCCAATAGCTTTATTTTAAAAGTACACTTTAAAAAAAAAAGTACTTATACGCTTACAAAGGGCCCGTCTAGCACGTCTTCAGTGTAAATTCAAAATCAGTGTTGCCAATTTTGGTTATTTCTAATCAAAATTGCTAATTTTATTTTCTTCACTTTCTTTTCGATTAAAAACAATTAAATTATGTATTTAGTAATCGGTATTTGGCTTCCAATTCCCATCTATGTGTTGCCACATATATTTGATTTAGTTGTGAAAATTAGTGAAGAGAATAACTTCATTCTCTTTATATTACTTTCATCTTATTACTATTTTAAATAGTTTGTTTAAACCGATCAAACTTCTGAATTAATTGTCAAGGGTTATCACAATTATGTGAAATTAATAAATAAATATTTCCACTTTCCTTGAATACAACTCCGTTTAAGTCAACTCTGAAATTGTTTTTTTTCGCTTTCTAACACTGAATTTTTTGTTCTTATCAAAACAAACCAGCTGTTTAAAGAAAACTATTTTTATATTATATTCTTAGAAATTTTCTTTTAATCGAATATTTAATGATATCTGAGTACATTCCATAATATAATGGAAGTAAATCCCATGGCAATTATATTGGTGTATTTGGATAGTAAGGGCGATCGGTTATTATATCGTTACCCGTATCAATTGTCAACTGGAGACAAGTCATCATCATCGATCCCTTCCACCGCTCTATCAGCTATTGTTCCGCATGTAGACAGTAGCAGCAGTATTGTAAGTAATAACTCGAGAACAGAAACAGATGTGACACAAAAGAAACGTAGTCGGTTTGCATTACAAAACCCTGATGATTTATTGCAACCGGCCGCACCTGTTACGGTGAATAATATTGCTGTAACGAAAGCAGGACAACTTCAAGGATTTGCTGATGAAGTGTTGGCACCATTATTCGCCGTTAAGCCTCAATTGTGCAATCAAAAGTTTGAACTGAAGATAAATGATATCCGTTTCGTTAGCCATCCCACATTGGTTTCGAAAAAGGAGCAGCGACTAAGTTTTGCTAATCTGAATATACCTCCGTCCAATCAGACACAGTTAGCAGGTCAACAGAACATTACTTCGGTTCAATGTAATCCAAGTGCACAACAAAAATCACAGCCTCAACAAATGCTTGTGAATATTGTTTTTGCTTTACATGCTCAAGCTAGCTATTCAATTGTAAAATGTTATTATGATTTGAGTAAAAGACTGGGTCTAGCTCTAAAGGTTGAGGAGCAAAGAGTTGGATATTTAACAGAAGAAACCGTGCAAATGGCACGCACCCATGATGAAGTGGCTTCAAAGCAGCAACCATTAGAAAAGGCCTTCGATTTGATATCTGAACGTTGCACATTGGCGCAGTCATTAAAGTCGATTTATCATGATTTGTGTACGACGGGATTGCTAAATAGCACCATTAATCAAAATCTCACTTTAAGCTTTTGCTTACCGGCGAAAGCTCATCAGTTGCACAAAAAAGGTAGTATGGTAGATCCAGAAACAATAGATCGATGCTTAAGGTCTCTAAAGCCGTATCATGGTATGCTACTACTCGTGGATATTGTAGAACTATTAGATTGTGTTCCACCAGCAGGAGCAAGAATGCTTTTGCAACTTATTGAAGTATACACTCCCTTAATGAGTTTACAAAGTATGGCTTCTGATGCCGATCTCAGTATAGAACACGTGTTCAAGCTAGTATCTCATTTGGTGTATTGGGCGAAGGCTACTATTATATACCCTCTGTGTGAAACTAATGTTTACGTTATTGCTCCAGATGCTCCCCTTCATACCAAATCTCATTTGGTGGAAAAGTTTTCCGCACGATTTCCGGGCATGTCCATATTTGAAGTAATTTCTGACTTTTCATTACCAACTTCTATTGGGCATTTAACGACACCATTGCAGCAATCTGCTCGACAGGGTATTTTAGCACAAATGGTTTTATGGATGTTGCAACATCATTTGCTTATGCAATTGCATACTTATGTACAATTTATGCCCAGTGACTTAACGGATTCGGATAGCGACAAAGGCGAGAGTGACGAAAACGATGACGAAGATGGTGGCTGTGAATTGGAATCAATTTTAGGTCAAGATGACTTAATACTACAAGGTCGTAGTGGCAATGTTAGCGACGACGATCTGTAAGCTAAAGCCGATTAGTGTTCTGATTAAAATAAGTTTATTTTAATATAGTATATACATTTTAGAGGAGCTGGTTCATTGCTAAGTATGTCAAGCCAACCCCTACCAGTACCTCATACTAGTCGAAGATCTATAACCGAGAATCGGTTTTCGGTCGGTGGTTCTACAGTTTCGGACAACGTTGCAGCTCAGCCTTCTTCAAGTCATAAATCTAATTTTAGGTAAGTCTTCTTAATTTTGAATTCATTGCGACTGCTGTTTAATTAGCTAAAATATGATAAAAAGGAGAGTGCTTACTTGTGAATTTATTGTGATCTGATCTAAATTAAATGTGTCTTCTAAAAAATGTGGAAGATTTAGCCTATCGCGAATTAGATTAAACAAAAATACATACAGTCGCCATAGTCTAGTGGGTAGTATGGCCACGGTTTGAACTCCACGTAAAACATCTCCAACGAAATATGAAAAAATATTTCTTTGGCGACTTCCCCTCAGTAGATATCTGGCAAGAACTCTGAGAGTAGATAGCATTGCCTTGAAGTTTTCCAAAAATCAGTAGATCGGATAAAATTAACACACACAAGTGGTGTGTTAAGCTAGGTCGTAATTCTGACTGAAGGGTTGTTGTCTAAACTGCAAAGAGCAAAGGAAAAAAGACATTCGAACATGCTTCCCGAAGCCACAACATTGTTAGATATTTTTCAGGTACTTACGCAATATTACTATAGCGATAAGGATTAAATTGTTACATTTTGCTATAACGTCTTCGAACGGTTGCATATTTGGTTTACTTTTCGTATAAGCGTTCAAAAAAAATTCTAACCATAAAAAATTAGTTTCGAATCGGTTACTTATTCAAAACGAAAGAAAGTAATACGAGCAATACATTTTAATATTTTCAGTATGACTGCTTCTTTGAGCACTGATAATTGCGACAGTATAGAATCAATCGAAGATGAGGACAAAATTAAAGAACTCATACAGGTTTTTGATGAATCGGATAGATCTGCCATACGAAAAATTCCGGCTGCTGCTAATCCTGATGATTTATCGTTAATGGTTAAACTCTATCGGGCCGGTTATTTTAAAAGTGAACATCACTTAGAGGAAATAATGTATTTTGAAAATTTACGGCGTTCACAACTCTTACAACTGCTCGATAAATTTCGGGAAGTTTTAATAATATACGAAACAGAAGACCCTGCTATAGCTTCCATGTATAATAATAAAGTACCTGGAGAATGGTAACAGTATATGTATAAGTTATAATCGTTAATTATTACACAAAAAATATCTTTAAGAAGATATGAAACAAAAAAATTAAAAATATTGTTTTTATTTTAAATGTAAATTTATAATAATTGTTATATTTTTAGTATATATTTTATTGAATTTTATTATAATGCTTTGCTTACTTAATTATTTTCTCTTTTTTGTTTTTATCAAAAGGTAAAGAAAAACATTTTTTTTTTATTTAAAATTTAATTGTATTTTTTTCGGGGTGTTACTGATCAGTTACTTTAATTTTATATCATTTGTTTTTCTATGTTTTTACAATTTTTTTTTTAATTTTTTTATTTTATTTTACGATTTTTTTTTTAATTCTTTTTTTTTTTTAATTATATTTCTCTACATGCAAACTCTGCTTTATATATAACACAATAGACTATTGTTGAAGCTGATTCTTAGTGAAATTTTTTTTATATAAGAAATATTTTTTTTTATATACTTGGCTCTATTATTGAAATATTGTTCCTTTTTTATGTTTTTGTTCATTATTATACTGTGTTGCAGTTGATTACGTTTTTTCTTTTTTTTTTACTGTTTTCAAAATAATAGCATTATTAATTAGTTAATATTAATTAATTTACCATTTGATGTTGTATTATATGCAAACATGATTTGCTTACGTTCTATTTCGGTTATGAATCACGTTGTATTTGTATTCTCACCATTACTCTCATGGAAATTAGCGCCGTTAACAATGAAAGAGGTACCCAAACCATACAAATGACCACAATATTTCGCATTATCTATGTTGTCTTCAAAAAACATCTAAAATATATAGAAAACAAATCACATGAAAATTTTTTAATAAATAAGTGGAAAACATTACAACACTTATTATTTTTTTTTTTTTTTTGAAATTATGTAATATATTTAAGAAGACAAATATTTGTTAACTTAGAATAGAAAAATATAATTTTAAATATTTTATAACTCATATATGTATCTTATAACAGCCCCAACATTTGTAATCACCAAAGAACCTTTTTCTTCAGGAATGTTATCTAAAGTAGAATAATGAAGGATACAAATTTTTTTTCCAGCCTTACAATTCGAAATAATTTGTAGTTCTATTCGATTATAATTTCATACGACAAAAAGCGCTCCCTATTGTAATTTCATTTCTATGTATAACTGTAACTATTACTTAAACACAAGTTAAATGGCTAGAGTAAATTTTCCCAAAGTATAAACAAATTGAAAAAATCGATAATAATAGTATATACATATATACAATATATATAAAAGTAAGGCAATGTTAATAAAATCTATAAACAGTTTCTATATAGAGACAGTTAGTTACGAGCGAATGCTAATTATATACGAATAATAATTTTCAAAAAATCCTATCTTAATGCAAAACTATTTTTACGATGTTTTCGAAAAACTTAATTGAGGTTACAAAAAAATCAAAAGAATGTTTAGGCTTTAAATTGTTCTCTCTCATTAACACTTTAGCAATAAGACTACGTTTAATTACTGTTATAAGTGGGTTGTTTACTACAGTTTTAATCTTCATCCAAGTAACATATCGCATATTTATAGTTAACTCGCGTTGAATTTATTATGTAGTCTTTATGTAATGTTTCGTTTTATAAATTGATTGCAGCATACATTTTCGTGAGGCACGTTACAAGTTTCAGAATTACATTTTGACCTTTTACAAAAAGAAAAAAGCTGGAAATCGTATACAACATTATGTATCCAAAGCTTCTGTTCCATAACTATCTTATATCACATATCGACGCCTCCGTTCTATAACATTCCAAGTCGAAAAAGTGTGTTTTGAGTTATGAGCTGTCAAAGTTGTCATGCGACATACGACTATATGTGTATTCTAAGTAGATTTTTCGCTATAACTTCGGAACGGATCGGTTTAAAATGCAAAAACATTATAGAATGGAGGCGTCGATATTGCGTTAATGATGTTATTTTTCATATTTACTAGCAAATATCCATTTCATATACATACATACGTATATGTATGGTACATGTATATATAAACAAATCTTTTTCAAAACAATTATACAAAACTATGTGGGGGGGATTAAATCTAATACATTGTTCTTTCTAATTATAGTACACAACCCATTTGCTAATTGTTCATCAATAAAAATATTAATACTTTAGGTTTCCTTTTAAATTTATTTTCGCATTGCATTTCATATTTTGTATGATACTAATTATTCAAAAACTAATAAATTTGAACTATTTTTAGATTAATCAATATCTATGGAGTATGTTCTAATTAAAGTAAATTGTGTTTTAGGATTATTAATCATTTTATTATACTTACAAAATAAAATTTGAGTTTAAAAAATAAATTTGTATGCATTTTGTTAAATCTTTTTAACATCAAAATACATACAACGTGCGTATGTACGAGTACGAGTATATCACTCAAAATAGGAACTTATTCATTTGTTAACCAATGAAAATTATTACAATTTCTTTAGCTGTGATAAAATCAAATGAAAATTGAAGATAATTGTTAATGAAGTTTCATTGGTCAAATGAACAAGTCCATATTTAATTGAGAAGAAGAAGAATTTTGAACACAAAATAAAAAAAAATTGGTTTTAAGGAAATGAAAAAAACAAATGAATTTTTTTTTTAATTTGTTTCAATCAACAAAACAATTTAATTCAATTTTATATTTAACAACAAAAGCAATTAATAGAATAAGCGACAAAGAAAAAAAAAGAAAATTAAAAAAATAACTTCATTAACAATTCTTACTTCAAATAAAATTAAGAAGAAAAAACAAAAAAATATTCAATATTTCATTAAAAAACAAACGACTTACAAACTAAGTTAACAAAGTAGTAGATAGTAGGAATTCATATAAAGAAAATCAATGTTTTTTTTCTTTCAAATACTCTTTGAGGTAGAGGAGATCATTTTGAGATTTTAAACAAGAGAGTGTCGCAAATATAAAATACTGCAAAAATATAAAACTAAAAGTAGATAGGTTTTGTTTCGTTTTCAGATAAACAAAAAATAAAAAAAGGAATATAAAAAGAAACCCAGAAAAATTAAAAAAAAAAAAAATTCTTGTTCAAAATGGTATTAGATTAGTTAGTATGTAATTATAGTTCATGTTACGTCATTTCGTATTAATTAATTAAGCGAATGGAAGTGGGAAAAAAGAAAAATGAGTATCAGGTTAAGATGAATAAAGTTAATTTCGAGTCATTATTATTATTTTTTTTATAAGCAAAGTTTTAGTGTATGATTGGTTCTCTTCGTTTATCAATGACTAGTAGTAGTAGGTGAGTTTAGAACAACTCAATATATATATATATATGTATGTATTCAAACTTTTAAATGTTATTATTGTTAAATTCAACGGCATAATCTAAAAATGTTGATGTAGGTTCTATATTAATACTATTATCATTGAGTACCTCACGCATTTTGAAGAATGCCATGCCCGTTAAAAGGGCATCCGAACCAGCCTGATGTTGTGGGCCAACACGTCGTAATTCCAATTGATCGGCTACCTCTTGGAGGCCACCCTTCAGATTTTTGCACGATTTCATTAGATATTTAATGTCATATATATTGGGAAAATAAATGTGTAGTAAATCGAAAAATTCACTCTCATCTGCTGGTAAATTTTGATCGGTTAACAATTTCAGTAAATAACCGAAATCATAACCAGAATGAAAGCAAAGCCACTTTATGTTATCCATTAAAACAATGCCAGATGACATTAAAAGTTCGGCGAAATCTAAAGGATCGATACCATCTTCTTCATGTTTTTTAAATTGTATACCAGAATTTTGCAGCAAATCTATCGAGTCCTGGGCATACATGTCTTCACTAGGTAATTCATGAAAAGAAAAAAAAAAATAAGAGTTAAACTAAGGCTCATCAATTCATTAAAAAAGCCGCGGATCACTTACCTCAAATTGAATTTAAAATTAAATTGCCAAGTACTATAACCAGGTGGCGTTTTGCCTTCATCATCCATAAACGTTAAGCCTAATTGTATAATGCGCAACAAATCCACATTGCAGCGCAACAGCTGATAATGATATTCTGCTGTAGAGCGAAATTCTCCCACAGGTCTTGCAACTACACCGGGAAATTCGGTATCCATGGCTACATAGTGATACTTTTGAACGACTTTACGAATTGTACGGAATTCTTCTTCCAAATTATGTTTCCATACATCACGTATGCCGCATTCTTCATTACTGGGTATGTTTGAGTTGTGGCCACCGGAGCCATGACTTCCCCCAGAACCGCTTACAGCAGAAGGCATTGCCTGGAATGTTTGATGAAACTTTAAAATTTATTTTAATTTCAATCTTACATACATATTTCGGTTATTAAAAGGAATTAACTGCGTACAATTGTGCGTGTAAAAATAAATAGGGAAATTATTATTATATACGTATGGAACTGAAAATAAAAATCGTATACATATTTACGATTTTTAAAAAATTAAAACAACTTTTCAAATTGCAATAATGATAATCGGACAAGTTTATCTTTTTATGAACATAACTTCGAATTTGTATCTTTAATGACAAATAAAAGTAAAGGATTAACTTAAAAAAAAAAAACAATTTTATATTCACACTCACAGATCAACGTGATAAAAAGCACCCACTTGTGGTTCATACCATTTAAAATTAATTTAATTTCTTTTTTAACCCTTTCCACTCCAATGTCGAGTGTTACTCGAAAATATAGAGCTGGTGGAATAAAAAGAAAAAAGGCTTGTGGAGTGGAAAGGGTTAATGGAATAGTAATTTACTAAACATTGTTTTTTTAAACGGCATGATTTTAAAATGATTAAAACAAAAAATAAAATTATGTGGAATAATAAAATAACGAAAACAATTTTTAATTCAAATACAAGCAAACATCACAAACTCAAATTGAATGTATGATATGTATAACTTTCTCTTCTACTTACATCAATTGTTGTTGGCTTTGTTGATGTTTCAGCCACGATTTCTTGAAACAATCGTAATGTTGATATTATTTTCTTCAACTTACACAAACGTGTACTTTCTTGTTCTTAATTGTTAATCGTGGATCGTTTTGAGTATATTTGATTCTTTGTTAATTACTTTCTATTATTAGTGTATATGTAGTAGTTGAGTTATAAAGCGTTCGAATTGATCAAAATTTGAAAAATGAAAAAAATAAATAGACGAACAAAAAAAAAAAACTTAAAAATGTTGAATTTTTTAGATTCCTAACAGTGTATTGGAGGAAATTATTTATAAACTTTGTAAGGTCTTTGTTTCATTTGATTCAATAAAATGTTGCAATTCGGCGCAATAAATGTCTGTAAGATAAAATATAAATTTAAGATATCAAATTAAATGAATGCTATTATTGAATCAGTAGATAATATATTACGATTATTGACTGCATTTTTATATGTATGCAAATAACAAACAAATTTTATTAATCATCATTAGATATATTTATAGTCTTTAAATATGTATGTATGTATACATATGTATGTACATTGTGGTTAAAAAGCAAGTCTCGGTTTGCTACTGGGGCTATTTGATTTACAGTCAACCATCCTATAATGCGGTGAGTGCGTATCGCGTTGTATGGAAACCGCGCTGTGAGAAGCACGGATGTAACCATGCTAACCAGGCAAATTCGTAGCGCGTTCTATAGAAACCGCGCTATAAAAACTCGGAATTAGTACAAATCATATCATTTGTACCGCGTTATATGGATACCAAGACAAGATAAATTATAAATTATTTTTATTGAATTAAAGAGTTCATATAAGGATTGATAAAAAGAAAATGAAAAAAAACAACTAAACTAAAAGCCTGTTTTCCAACAAAAATAAGAAAGACTTGTAAAATTATGTAATTATGTTCAACATTCATCCTCACTGTCAGATATGAGTTGCAGAAATTTTTTTAGAATGTCATGAGATAAGCTGGCCATTTTATATAAACATGTTGTTTGTTTATCTCGGCTGTGCTTTTGCGTTGAAAATAACAATGATATTAAACCCTCTTATAATATCCAGTTATTAGAGTTATTCAGATGATGTGCGGAAGGAACTTATGGTATGTTGTTAAACGGAAACCGCGCTGTACGAGTACCGCGTTATAGAAGGGCTGTCGCAATTTCAGCGCCGTGTTATATGGAAACCGCGTTTTTAGAGTACCGCGTTATAGGAGGGCTGTCGCAATTTCAGCGCCGTGTTATATGGAAACCGCGTTTTGAGAGTACCGCGTTATAGGAGGTTTGACTGTATATTATATTTACTGAGATATATAGTTTCAACAAAGAATTGTGCTTATAGAAGTTTACGTTTCGATTACTTTGGAATAAAAATTTACCAGAAATACCGCCAACGTATTATATGTATATCAATAACAAATCAAATCATATTAGTTAACAATCACTGAATAATTTAAATTATGTTATTATTATCCATTTTTTAACATCTTCCCAATCCTCAAAGGCTACACCACATTTTAGACACTTAACTCAACAATATTTTTAAAAATTGAAGATTAACACGTTGACTGCCGACTACGAGATAACTCATAGATTGCGTTCCCTTCTAGGGTGTCAACTACGAGTTATCTCGTACTCGCTAAACCTGTCATTTTTGTGTAGTTACGAATAAAATCGTATTATATCAGTGCTAGTATCGATAAATGGCTTCTGGGAAAAGAACAAAAAGTCAATGTTGGCTTGCGTGGCCAGTTTAAAAATGACGCCATAAAAATGCTTAGAATTCAAAAAGAGTTTGAAAGCTAAAACGAAATTGTGCTGATATGTAATTTGGTTTTGCTGTCTTAAAATGTTAATTTTTATATAGTTTTTGGTTGAATGTTCTAACAAACTGATTCACAGCGCAATTAATTATGAAGAAAATGCTAAAAGATGTGAAATAAAACGAGTCCCAGACCTTGTTTCACGTCAAAAGATTGATCCGAAAGATCAAATAGTATCCTTTCAAAGCTACAACCGAGCTAGAAAAGGACCTCAATATAACTCATTTAACTACCGAGTTTGCTCATGACTGAGGGTTCATAAATTAAAAGTGTATAGTCGAAGAAAAGTCCCTGTTTTAAATGCAAAACATATTGACAAGTGCATGAAGTTCGCAGAGGAACATCTAAATTGGCCAATCCATTTTATGAACAGATGAGAGTAAAGTTATGTTTAGTAGAAAAGGTCCTCGTTCATACGACTGGCTTATTAGCATTAAATATGGAGGTTCAAACGTAATTATATGGGATTGTTTTTCTGACCATAAGGTGGGTCCAATACATTGGATAAAAACCATAACGAACCTACAAGTTTGCGTTTAAAAATTTGAATAATATGATGCTTCCCTATGCAGAAGAGAAGAAGCAGTTGATATGAATTTTTCAACACGATAATGGCCCGAAACACCAGTAACATTCTGGGGTAACTTACGTAGTCACCAAACCTCAATCTAATTAAAAATCTGTGAATGAATGTTGAAAAGACTATTGCGGCTTCTAAGTTAACCACCAGAGAATCACTTCGGAAAGTCGATTAGGAGTCCTAAATCAAGATTCCTCTAAAACGATGTCAGGAATTGGTTGATGCGATACCAACAGTCGAAGAACAGCTGTTATTACCAATAAAGGTAACGCAACGCAATATTAAAATTGTAGAACAAATTTAACATCAATTATTTTTATTATAATCATAAGAGTATAGTTGGAAAGTGGTGCAAATATTTTTTCGTCAGTTTTCGTAATTTTTCCTTGACTTCGTTGAAAATGGGAAATAAAATTACGATTTCTGCAACTTGCAAATGTTAATAAAAACAATGGTATTAAAAACATTTCTTGTGCTCTCTTTTATCGCTTCTGTATAAATATATGTAAGTATAAGTAGAGCGAAAACCTAAAGCATATGTATTTGGAATAAATTCATAATAAAAACACTGAACACTAAATAGTTATATGTACTTAACACGTTGACTGTTGCGGCAATTTTCAGAAAACTAACAACGACCAACATTGACTTTTTTGTTCTTTTCCCAGAAACCATTTATCGATACTAGCACTGATATAATACGATTTGGCAGGTTTAGTGAGTACGAGATAACTCGTAGTTGGCAGTCTAGAAGGGAACGCAATCTACGAGTTATCTCGTAGTCGGCAGTCAACGTGTTAAAATAATTGCGAAACAAATTTATGCTTATAGCAATATAGATTTTTAAGACATGTTCTGAAATCACAGGAATTAAAACGTTGATTATAGCAATACTTTTTTATTTTCTTTAAATTCTATTGGATCAAAACAGTTGACCTTTTAGAATTTTTTCAATATAAAAAATCGGATTATGTGCTGCAGTATTTCGCAGTATTAAAACACTTAAGAGATTTAAAGCTCTGTAGGTAAAATAATTTCTTTTTAAATTATCATACTAAAATATACACAAAAGTCTTAAAAAAAAAAAAAAAAAAAAAAAAAAAAAATTGGTAATAACAAGATTAATTAGTGGACGCGTAATACGAATAGGATCTTGTGAAGATATCGGTACACGAATATTTAACAAGTGCAGAGTACCAAGTCTCGTAAACGTAGAAGAGTGCAGACTTTGTATTCGCATTGAAGATAACAAATTTCGGTACGCAGAGATAAAGAAGATGATTTCTAAAAAGGTTTCCTGCAAGTGATATCCTTATCCGATAAAAATTCATACACACAACTTGTTTGGTGTGAGAATAAAGGCCGTAATCCTGACTTAAGGATATTAATGGGCAATAGAAAAAAGGAAATGTATGTAAGTTTATAATAAAACTAATCAAAAAACTATTCGCTAAATGATTAAAAGAAGAAATTTTTTTAAGGAACACATTTGCATCAATTTGGTTTCAGAGAAAATCATTCTATGGATTGCCCTACAATAGAGGAAGCAATTGAACAAAGGAAAGTGTGATCAGTAATGTTTGTGCAAGCTTTAGACAAGGTATGGCACAGCCTGTAGAACAGATCCTGTAGATAAAATCGCATATGGAAGATCAATACTTTATTATTATATACTGCGGACGGAAACAAAATAGCAATCTTTGTTAACTGATACTTGACAACAATGAAATCGAATCATTTATAAAACTAAAATCGCCTTTAGATGAATTAGTGGAATGCACGGACGAATGGCGAATAAAATTAAATGAATTCCAATCTATGTATGTATGTATCAGTCAATCAATGCAGTCGCCGTAGTCTAGTAGGTAGTATATTGGCTTTTTTGACGTGAGCCCACGGCTCAAACCCCTCAGACAGATACACACAACATAAGTGGCATGACTTAAGTGTTGTAATGATCGATTATGTATGTATTAATCCCAATCAATACATGTCGACTTTACGTAAGACCTATAAAAATATTTAATTCTGTAATCCCATATGCAAATCGGGCCAATTACTTTGGAATGATTCTAGATTCTAAATTTAAGTGGAATGAACATATCAAGATGAAAGCATTATAACTTAACTTGAAAATCAACAGACTTATGGATATGGATAATTGACAGAAATTCTCGCGAAAACCAGTGTGGCCTTAGGGAGTTGAAATTTGGAGATGTGCAGTCGATTTATTTATATTACAATCAATGATCTGCACACAGGTGTCGAAGTCAAGAAGTACCTAGAACTTTACATTGAGAATTATTCAAAATGAATTAAATCGTAATCTGTGCATTTGATTATGTGTTGATCGGACAAATACCAGACATTTTAGGATTCATCATTTATGATTTTAATAACATTTAGTATAACTCATTCCCGAAAAATATCAATCACAAATTTGAAACATTTTAATTTCGAAAAATATTAAAAAATGCTGTTGGGATTAATTGGATTGGGTACATTGTGAGACTTTTTTAAATTTAAACGCATTTTTCACGTCGTTCCCATGCAATCATGCGTCCAAAGCGACAAACAATTGGTCGACCTACACCTCAAGCGCGGAAGTAAAGAGCATTACGAGCCTCAGAATCAGATGAGCAACGAGCATTGAGACTGGAAAATCTAACGAGTAAATGCCGCCGAGGCCCGTTCGAATGAATCACTTAAACAACGAGAAGTGAGATTAGAAACTGATCGAATGCGTATTACTCAGGCCCGTTCGTCTGAATCATCTGGACAACGGGAAACAAAATCAATAAAATGATTCAAAATTATTTGGATATTTGTGTAATATTCTAGTAGGTAGTATGTTCGCTTATTAGACATAAAGCCCCGGTTCGAGCCCCAGGCCAGACATCAAAACGAATAAAAAAAAATATTTCTTCGGCGACTACCTCTCAGCAGATTTCTGGCAAAAACTCTGAGAGTAAATAAACCTGCCATGAAAAAGCTTCTCATAATCTGTCGTTCGGAGTCGATGTTAAACTGTAGGTTCCGCCACTCAAGCTTAGCAGTAATCCTAAGTTCGAACCCGGGCTTTACGTCTAATAAGCAAACACACTACCTACTAGACTACGGCGACTCCTATCAAAACATACAGTGGTATTAAAAAGAATCGCAGTTAAAACATACACAATTTAAACCTTTTTGTTTTCTAATTCTTAAAATTTAGTTATAAAACTCAGCTTTTGTCTTACTTAGTAGTATATTTGTGGATGTCCAGTATTTTGCAAATAGTTTACGAAATCTAGAATACGTCAATCAACGGTACATTGTGAATATACATATACTAGCAATAAAGCATAGTCACTGATGAACAAAAAGTTCAACCTTTTTTGAATTTGTTACTTTGTTTCTAAACATTACTGTATTTTGATGTTACCCACCACTATAGTTTTACGCGATACTCCAAACATTCCAGCACTTTGTGCAAAATATAGTCTCATGTAACAAGATTTGTGGATAATCACCGTCAATAAAATTATAATATGGCCACCTTATTTAATCTGGTTCAGTTAGGCGTCTAGAACGATTGACGTCCGCTGCTATATTGGCAATGTGATAACTATTTGGAAACTGGCAATTATTTATTTTCTATATATTATCTATCTATATCTACCAATCACAATTTAACCTTAAAACAGTTTTATCATATCTTTCCATTGATTTTTTACATACATAAGTATAGTATAACCCTGAATTTATAAAATAATTGATTCCTTACGAACAAAAAAAAATCGAAATACTCAAAAGAATTCTTTTCACTCACAAAAACTGTCCCATTAATTGCTTTATTAGCTACTATTCCATAACATTGCTATCTCTATTGTTAATAATCCATACAATTGCATTATTTTATTAGTATTAATGAGAAAAAAACGCAATATGCGTTCACAATATTATATTATGCACGAGTACGAGTGTTTTATTTTTTTATGTTATTTTAATATATATTCTTCTTACCCATTTCATATTTTTGAGACGACTGGGGGAGCAACACAATTTTCTTTTTTTATATGAAAGAGAAACGCTTCAAATGATGAGATATGTTGTAATGTCGTAAATGGTTATTAATTTCAGAATTTTGTTTAATCCACCAGTGAATTTTTTTGGGATTTCTTGCACAAACAATATTAAAAGGCAAATGCACCAAAAGCAGGAATTTTTTTCATGCAATTTCTTTAAGGTGTGATGAGATGTATAATGAGGATTATTTTGTTGCAGTGGCTTTGGTTGTTACACATGAATTCTTCTTTTTTTGTTTTATTATTATTTGTGTTGTGTTTTTAGTAACTGATACAGTAAATATTTTTTTATAAAATTTACTTCTTTTGCTGAATATTAAGAAGAAAATTAACGAAAAGAAAAAATGTTTTATTTTTTCGGTGTTTTTTTCGCGTATTCTCGAAATAAAGTCCACAAATGAAAATGAAGTTGTCAAAATTACTAATTGGCTGTGTTCAATAAGTATGTGGATGATAATAAAATGAAAAACATTACTCAAAGCATACAACACTGGTTTTATAGTCTTATATCAGTGTTGAAAAATTCAGTACTTTTTCATTACGAAATACCGCAGTACTTTTTATTATTAAATATTTTATGTCTTGCGATTTTCAACACGTTCAACGGAATGCTAAAGTAGAATTAGGCTTTAGCACCGGTTTCGTTTTGGTGGGGATGTATATCGTAGGTCGTAATCCGGATTGAAGGGTTATATGTGCATGTATCTTCTAATAAAGTACTATTTGATACAAAAAGTACTATTTGATACAAAAAGTACTTTTTCAATCAGAATTCAGTACCATTTCAAAATTTCAGTTTTGCAGCACTGGTCATCAGTGAGTTTTTAGAATATATTTTTCTTCCTGCCAATACTAGTGGTTGGAAAAATTCGTTTTTCTTCGTTAAAAAATAAAAAATAAGTTTATATAAGTAAAAATGAAGCCCTATATTCGTCTATTTGGAATATTTATTTATGGCGCTGTGGTTGGTGTTGTGATGCTGGTCGGTTGCTGTAATAGTGGCTGTTGCTTCCTACTGCACCTCTCTCCTAGCTGTTGCTGTAGTTTGGGTCCCATATACGACGGACGGAGGGGAGTGGGAAGGAATTATAAATAAAAAATAGCTTTTTTAATTTTTTTGAAACTGTGGTGAATTTTGTTGAAGTGAGTTTTTACAAAATGTGGTGAATAAAATCGAAACTCACCAAAGTGCCGTTATTCGGAATGATACTGTATTACCATATATTAATGTATTGTGAACTGGACGGTGTTGTATCTGGAATAAGTAATTTTCACCTCTGTTAGCGGAAGCATTCACCGACATGCCTGGTTACCATTAAGTACTGCATTATTACCAACGGTGTGGTTTGTGTTTGGATTAAGAATAATTAATCTCGATTAGTGACGCTGAATGAAAGGAAGTACACCACTCAACGAACGAGTGTTGCCATTGTGTTGTTCTATTTAAAATTCAAAAAAATTAATATTAGACAACTGATTCTAATATTTAACATCAGTAAAAGTTATTAAAGAGAACTATGAATTCATAAAGTTCGTTGTAGTAGGAAAAATTAGTCAAAAATTTGTTTACAAATAATTTAAATTTTATTTTTCATTGGTTGGTTATTTGCACAATATTTTTAATTTAAATTTTTTTTGTGAATTTACCGAGAAATGGTAACACTACGTTCTTTCATTTAGTGCTTGTAACACCATCTTGTTTCGCATCCAAATTTATGCAATGACTCTGCTAATGGAGATGAAAGTTACTTATTCAAGACACCCACCAGTTAATTCAACATCGATAGTACAGTGAAGTACCTATTTCGAATAAGGGCTGAAAATCAATTTTATGCACCACACTTTGCAAAAACTCACCTCGACGAATAAATTCACCACACTTCCCGAAAATTAACCACATTTAGAAATACACCACACTAAGAGGACGTGCGGGTGAGTTCCCGTTACCAACCACTACACGCAACAACATTCACCAAGTTTCCTCTCACCCGACGCCACACCCTGGAAAACCCACACAACAGACACGCGTACTACCAAAATTCTTAAAGGACAAGAGGCATAATTTTCATTTACACGAAAGAGAATGTGCGAATTACATGAACGGGTGCCGCTTTTTAATGAACGAACGAAGTTTTTTACAACAACCACCTCAACCAGTGTTGTTTTTGAATCGTACTTGACGTCATCACTGACGGATGAATGAATGTAAAATATTACACAATGGTGACACCGGTTTTAGTTTATTTACTATATTTTGCCAACAAAGTAGTTTTCGCTATTTATAAGAAAAGGTGCGATTTTAATTAATTTGTAAATAAAGAAACTGGTTGATTTGAACAAGTTTCATTGAACTAATACCATTTTGTGCATTTATTTAAGTTTAATATCTTTTTTAAGAACAAAATCAATAAAAAACAAACACAACAAATTTTGCCAATAGACGGTGTATGTTGTATGCAAAAAAACAAAAACAAAAAAACTAACAGCTGTTAAATAAACAATAATAGAAGAGAGTGAAGAGGAAAACTGAGAGTAAGTATAAAGCAATGTTGCCAGAAATTTTTGTAACAAATTTGCAAAATTGGGAATTTTTTTTGGTTTTGTTTATATTTTCGAATAAATCAATTTATAAAAAAATTAATCGTAACAGTTTTCAACAATCTTTCCTTGTGTAAAATTTGAGTTTCAATAGTTTGACGCTTTTTGTAAGCTCGAAGTACTTTCAAAGCACTTTATACACTCTCTGTTTGAGAAGGAGAGAAGGGATAACGAGAGGGATGAGTTGCTGTACTCACAGAGTTGCGTTGTTATTCGTTCGTCTTTTACAACATTCTACATCAAGAGCTTGTCAAAGTAAAGAGTTTGTCCAAGTACTTAGCAATAAGTACTTTTTGTTTTTTCGCGCCTTAACCAAAAACATATCGTTAGTATAATTCGCAAAGACGCTAAGTCCACTTTTTTCCAAAATTCAGATTTTAATGCAAAGCGGTAACATAATACAAAATACATATTTTACAACAACAAAAAATCTCATTTTGTAGTTTAAAGTTGTTGGAATTTTGTGGTTGGCAAAAACGCTAAGTCCACAAAATTACGAAAAATATTAAAACACGTGCTAATTTTTTGATTTGATTTTTTTAATTGTTTTTTGATCTAGGTCATTTAAAGAGAGCTATTTTGTAAAAATAATTGCGTTTAAAAAGTTTACAAATTGTAAAAACTGGAAATGCTACAATGTTTTTTGTGTCTCCTGTAAAATTTTTAAAAAAATGGACTTAACACATTTGCGAATTAGACTACCGATATGATTTTTGTTTACAAAATGTATAAAATTCAGCAGAAAGTACGGCAACATTACATACGGATTATGAGAGCACAATTAAGAGAGTAAGAAAAAACTCTGTCCAAATAAAATAGATTCTATGTCACGACTGCTTTTGCCAACGATTTTTTATATCATTTTGTATGGAAGAAAATATTCAAGCCCTATTCAATAAGGCATTTAATCAAGATATTTTAAATATGGAATTAACGCATTTAACCGTAATTTTCGTAAATGAGTTTCTCGCCTAAAAGCATATAGCCTAGGCGAATTCATGTAATAGGTGGGAGCAACTAAACAGCTGATACTATTTCAATTGTCAAAATTTGTGTGTGTTTGTTGTGCGTGTGTGTTTTGTTGTTAATTTTTTTTCCTTTTCCATCTTGTTTCTTCCTATTTTGACAACCGAAATAGTTTTTTACAAAAACAAAATGCCTGTTGTTTTTGAATTGTTGTACTTGTTGTAGAGTTGCGGCTACCTTATATGAATTTGCCTTGCATATAGCAAGCATATGCATTCAGTTAAAACCCAACTGGACTAGGGTAGAAAGCTTTTACAACTTGACATAAGCATTGTCAATTGTAATTACAATTGCAGTATTTGCCGGATATAAGTACTTTAAGAAATGAATGTATGACAGTGATTATAAACGCGGAATTCTTGTATCAAAATCCCGCGCCTAAGAGTTAATAGCCGCGTGTCATTAAAACTGATAGAATTCTAATTGTTTCATTAACAGTACTGGCTTCGTATTCGATAGAATGCCAGCTGATCGAAGAGGGCGTTGATCATATTCTACAACTCGGTGTGGTGAACAAATTTGCGATGACCCACTTGTCACTTCCAGATTACTACGAAGGACTTGCTGAATGAGATAGATCCGCAGCAGACTTTATGTTAAGGGTCCTAAGGTAGCATTAACTATGCTGTTGTTGATTTCTCTTACTCGTGCACCAGGCCAGATTAGTAGAAGAGCTTTATAAATTACGAAAAGCGAACATTGATAGGTTTTCTATCAGGAGCCAATTATCTGAAATTGCTTTGCCTCAGTTGGTTACGTCTTTTGAATAGGAGAACAATTCTATGGAATTGTATTACGCTGTCCAATTTTTTATAACTACTTTTTTCAATAAATTTGCCGTATGACGTTGATGGTAAATATTGGCCTTAATCGCACGAACGCGGGTATAAGACCAATTTTAGATAGAAAATTTGTCACAAAGCGGGTGCATATAAACGAATTTTTTTAAGTAAATTTATAGTATGAAGTACAATTTTTACGTTTTTAAGTAGAAAATGCGTAAAAGCGGAATGCATATATCGAAATAGTTTTAGTACATTTAGAAGCAAAAATCAAGATTGCTTAAGTTTCAGTGCTACTAAGAGGGGAATTATTATATCAGCGGAATACTGTACACACATTAACGTGATAAGAAAAGATGGAAAGACTCAACAAAACAAAACAGACAAAAGCATCAAAATATATGCAAAAGTTTTAATTTTATTTCATTAAAAAGGTGGTAGCGAAGCATACCGGGTAATAGTAAACAATAAAAGAGAAATTAATTCACTATTTTGGTAAATTTGTAAACAACAGACATTGTATGAAACCAGTTTATTTCTTTTACCCATAATTTAGTAAGTCATTGACTTTTTTCTCTTTGAATTTGCGAAATTTAAAAAGAATTACAAAAAAACTCTTTCGTTATTTGTCGTATTCTCATCTAATTGGTTGGTATACAAAAAAAATATTGAAAGAATATTTTTATCAGTTATTAGGTATCAGCCAAGCAAGACTCCATAATTCTGAAAAAGATTAATCCACCATACTTGTTCTCGAAACTTTGAGGAGTAATTATAGGCAGAGAAGGTTTAGTTTCAATTATTTCAAAAAGGAATAACAAGCCCTTTTTGACACTAAAAAGACTCAGGAAAGAGATCCTATTCATATAGCGCATTGTGTTGAAATACAGGAGATATAGTATTTATTACAGGAAAGAGGGGGTGGTGTGCGACAATTTTTTAATGACCAGTGTATATACCTACGTCACTCTTTTCGAGAAGCTCTTTTGTGGTTATAAGATAAAAGATTTATCTTTTCAAAACTAAAATAATTTAGAGGTTGTAAATATTATTCTTAGCCTGGCAACTTCGAAAATTTTACTGTTGATTTGTTATGGTAATATTGTTTATGTTGTGGTCTTTTGTTGTTATAATTTGCATGCCCTCGTAACGTCTTTGTTATTGTTTTGTTTTTCGGTTTTTTGTTGAACTTTCTTCAGAGGTCTTCGTGACAAATTTTTTTTTTTGATTTTAAGGCACGTTTATCTAGCTAGTGGGGAAAGAGTTAGGAATCAACAATCAGCAAGATTACCTCACCATTACATCAAATACTTGGAGTGCGTTGTTTCTAGTCAAAGATAGGACTTGCTGCAGCAGACCAATCACCTGCTTATCTGGACCAATAAAAATAAAGAAGAAACGGAAACAAGACACAAACGCTTTCCGGAAGCCATATGCGCCCATGAGGGGTACTGAAAAAATGGAGCATTTTTACATCAGACAAAACGTTGTCGATGCTGCGATGAAGAGTTTTAATATCGAGTATAACAAGCTATAACGCGCTCACAAGAAACATATTCATTAATCTTTCTTCCAATGAAAAGAGCAAAAATAAAGATTCAGAACATAGGTTAGAGGACGTGTACTGGACAAGTACAGTACCCGGACGTTTTTCAGAACATAAAAATTGCAGCATATATTTCACTTAATAGTTCATAATTTAATTTATCATTCCATACATAAATTAAAATAAATTTAATAAATTTTCTGTAATATCTACATAGTAATAGTATATCTATTATAAATTAATAAACAGCAAACATTTCCACTAGTAATAAGACTCTTAACTAATCAAAGAGTAGAAAAATATTGAAAAAATAAACGATATCTTCATATTTTAACACTCTACACATTCAATATTTACTTGAAAATATTTGTAAATTATTAATTAATTGGAAAGAGAATCCGCTTTTATTTATCAATTAATGACACAAAAGTTAGGGTGTCCAAAAAAATTCGATTTGTATCGCGAAATTTGCCTCAATTTATTTATTTATTTTTATTTTATTTATTTATTTTATTTATTTATTATAATTAACATAGCACAACAAGACATAAATCTTATAAGTGACAGTGCTATGTTTAGAATCAAAAAGATATTAAGTATATAAAAAATTAACATTAATTAAACATAAAAAATTAAGTATAAAGTTCAAAGTGTATATAAAACTATTAAATCAAATATAAAGAAAAGAAAAAGTATTAACACATAGGAACTTAGAAAAACTAACAATATTTCTAAAATAAAAGTAAAAAAGAGTTTAAAGATAATAAAATATAAAAATATAAAAAAGGTAATAATTTAGAAAATCAGTTTAATAAAAATATAATATAGATGTAGACCTAAAAAATAAAAACAAAAAAATTATAAATATGCACTTCCTCTAACTTAAGGTGTTGTAAAAAATATTATTTATGAAAATAATTTAAATAACTCCTTTTTGAACGCATTTGCATTGCCTAGATTTTGAATATAATTTGGTAGAGAATTCCAAAGACTAGTAGTGTGTATAAAAAACTGTCGCTGAGACAGAAGAGTCTTAAAGCGTTGCTGAATAATCTTCATACCACGGTTGGATCTAGCAAACTTAATTCTACTAAATAAATATTCAGGCTGTTTGGTATAAATTATTTTATGAAGTAGAATAAGACATTTGATCTTCAGGAGATTATCAAGTTTTATACCAAGAATCCGGTATGCCAAATGAGAGATGTGATCACGACGCCCTTTACGAAAGACATATCTAGCTATGTTATTAAATGGCAAATTAAGTTTTCGGTTGTCATCATAGTCGCAATTTGCGAAGATTTCACACCCATACAAAAGTACTGGAATTAAGTATGTTCTAGCCAGCTGCATTCGAATGGCAGAAGGTGTCGAATCAATGACAGTCCACAAGTTCCTAAGCATACAGTAAATTCTACTGACAATGACATTTACATGGCTAGACCACGATAAACTGCCATTGAAGACAATACCCAGATTTTTTGCAGATGTGACAAAGTCAATTTTATTTCCCCTGATGCTCAACTCAGGTACGACAAAAGATCTGTTGGTCCTTGAAAGAATAATACACTTAGACTTAGAAGGATTGATGCATAGTCCATTAGCCGAGGCCCAGCTGTCAATCCTTGCTAAATCACGATTAATGTAATCCAAACAAGAATTAATATTCTCCTTAGGAGTACTAGTATATAGCTGCACATCATCAGCATACATATGAACATTACAGTTAACTAAAACATCTGGCAGTTCATTTATATACATACAAAACAACAGAGGCCCAAGTATTGACCCCTGGGGAACGCCTCTACTAATGCTAAGTGGATCTGAAATATTGCCATCAAAATGTACTTTTTGAAATCTGTTCATCAAATAAGAATAAATTAGATTGCATGCAGAATTAGAAAAATTAAACAGTTTCTGAAGTTTTTTTATTAGAACCTTGTGATCGACTGTGTCAAATGCCTTGGTGTGATCAAGGAGAACCAAAAACGCTACACTATTTTCATCTAGTTCCGACCTAAGAATCTCGACTACATTTATTAGAGCGGTAGTACAACTCCTACCCTTCATGAATCCAGACTGACTTACAGTCAAGTAATTGTGACTCGCCAGATAAATGTTGATTTGTCTGGCCATAATATTTTCCAGTACCTTGGACAAAAAAGGAAGGATTGCAATTGGCCTGAACTCATTGTTAGTCTTGGGAATGGGAAGGATCTTAGCCAGTTTCCAATGTTCTGGGAAAGTAGATTTAGTCAGAACCGTATTAAATAAGTGAGTAAAATATGGCAATAGTGTAGGCGTCAGAGCCTTCAAGAATAAAGGATCTAAATCGTCAGAACCAACTGCATTCGATTTTACCGCCGATATACATTCAAAGACCTCAAACTGATTAACGCAACGAAAACTAAAGGAATATTGTGGTGGAACACAACAAAGGTCATCGTATAAGTTACCGCTAGACATTGGAATCTTAGCATTTACGAACTGGTCATTAAGCTTATTCACGTCCACTTCAATACCGATTTTAGGACATTTGCGGCCGATTCCTATTTCACGAATAACATTCCATTTAGACCTGTTGTCCATTGCGTTGGAAAACTTTTCACCATAATACAATGACTTCGCAATTCTTATGCGCTTAGTAACTTCGGTCCGTGCAATTTATGTAAAGTTTTCAAGTCATCAGTCCTAAACCTCTTCCATCGCCTGTAAGCACTATCCCTTCTCTCGATGAGTGCTTTAATCTCCGTATTAAACCACGGCTGTTGTTTTGCTCTGATGCGTTTGGTTCTGACAGGAACGCACCTGTCATAGAGCTGACGCACTTTTGTCGTAATTCAACTTTAAATTTTATTTTATACTATGTTTAGAAATGCACTTTTATTGAGTCAATATTCGGTTTATTGAGTACAATATTTTAAGTGTTCAGACATAACAATATACGCAGTTCAGCTGCTTATTCAATATTCACTTGACAGCTGGTAAACAAAACAGCTGGTTGTTTCAACAACATTGTTTTTATTTTGGTTTGGTTTTTTTTGTTTGTCGTTGTTGACATTTGAGTTGTCGAATATCAACAGAAAGTATTCGGATAATTATAATATGCGCACTGAACATACTTATGACAGTGTTGCATTTTAAGTTTTACTCAATATTATAACAATTGGCGTATTTCTTGCGCAATAATTAATTGAAAATTTATATGAAATATTGAGCTCAATCTCAATGAAGTCGCCGTGGTCTAGTAGGTAGTGTGTTGGCTTATTAGACGAAAGGCCCGAGTTCGAATCCCAGGTCAGACATCAAAACGAAAATATGAAAATATTTCTTCGGCGACTTCCTCTCAGCAGATTTCTGGCAAAAACTCTGAGAGTAAAAATTGCCATGAGAAGCTTCTCAAAAAATCTGTCGTTCGGAGTCGACTTTAAACTGTAGGGCCCGCCACTCACGTATAAAATTAACGCACACAACATGAGTGGTGTTGAGAAGCTAGGCCGTAATCCTGACTGAAGGGTTGTAATGGCCAATTATGTATGTATGTATGTATGTATTGAGCTCAATAACGGCGTTTATTGTGATTTACGCAAAAAAACTGAAAACATTATGGTTCTTTTAATGAACTCTTATAGTACATTTACTATTAGAAGAAAGTACTTAGAGTTGTGTATAGTTAATACAAGCTCGATAACCTTAAGGTCAAATTGAAAGTAATATTTTACGTATAGTATTTTACTCTTCACTGAAATAGTTATTCTGCAGATTAAATATCAAGATAATAAAAAAGAGAAGACTCAGAAAATTAAATAGAGGGGAATAAAAAAGTTTCACTAGTTTTAAGTATAAAACCTGGACAAAATCGTATCTGATGTTGAGGCTTACGAAGAAAATTAGAATTTCTGATTAGAATTTTAATACAGATTCGTAAATGGGTTGTTAAATTCTTTTTCAATAATGCTGGTAATGTGTACACCAGAGATCAGCAATGGGTATTCAAAAAGATGAGTAGATTCGAAACATACTCATAATTTCTGATATTTATACGCATTCATACTTATTTTAATATCATACTCATACTGCTCATATTCAAAGTTTGAAGTACTCATCGTACTCATGCTTAACAATTTTTGCATGATGTACTTGTTTTCGACACTACTTTACTCAACATTTGCAAGAATCACAAAATAAGTATGATTCGCATACGAACACCACAATGCTCACTAGAAGGTTGTGTGTTTTGCTGTATTTCTTTTTCTTTCTTTTTTGTTTGTAACATTGTTGTAAATTTTGATGAATGATTCGATTCACTCGAATCATTTATGAGTATTATAAATATTTTTCTAAATTTATGAATCTGAATGAGTAGGCGTATGAATCAAACATATTTCGAATGTTATGAGTTGGATGTCAACGTTATACTCATACTCATTGCAACCTGTACTTATAAATTAATGTTGTAGTGGGGTGCCCTGGTAGTCTAGTGGGTAGTGTGCTAGACTATTAGTGTGAGGGTCGTGGGTTCGATTCCCACCAGAGACTCTGGTCTGTGACACTACACCGAGCATATGGTCAAGTTACTCCGCTCGTATAAAATTAGAATATCATTTATAATTGTATGGTAATTAATAAATAAATAAATAAATAAATAAATAATGTTGTAGTGAGTACAAATGAATCAGAGTAGTTGAATTTCAATACTGTTGACCCATACTCATACTCAAAATTTCGTGAGTACTTATGAGTAGCAAAAAAACGATTCATTGTTGATCTCTGGTGTACTCTTAATTAAATGTGTGCTAATAAAAACGAATATGACTTGGTTTAGTGGATACCCTAAAATATTCTCATTTTAAAAGAGAATTATAAAGTGTAGCATTGATCAGAATAAAATTGTATTTAGTTTCTGACTAAACGGTCTACCTAACAGACGGTTCCAAACGCGAGAATTTTTATTTTGTTTTATTTTGTTTATACGCCTAACGTTTATTTTATGAAAATAACATCATATATTAGAAAATAAGAGTTCTTTAAATATTCTTCTTAAACCACAACATTAGCGAGCTAATGTGTAAAATAATGAAAGAAACAGTTGTGCAAATATAAATAAAATTTTAATGAAAAATTTGGAAAGTTTAAAAACAATATTTTCATTAAATAAAGTTGAATGTTATTAAAACATAAGAAGAAAAATTTGGTAAGAATTTAATGAATGAATGGTGCTTTAAATACAGACCGTATGTACGTACCAAATAGTACATACCAAATAATATGAATTGAAAGAATTTGTTAAGAGTTGTTATCGATAATTTAATTCAATAGTTTAATTTGTGTATTATTTTACGACGGTTGTCTGTGGTGGTAATCGAATTTTTTATAGTTGATGAGGTAAACAGCAATTATTAACGCGATCTAAGAATATAATTTCTGTATGAAACATATTTTTAATGTTTATCATTCATAAAGTTTATTGTAAACATTGGAAAACAAATTATTTTGTAATTTTCATATTTAAAATTAAATACGTATTTTGGTAGACGTTTAATTTCCAAAGGATCTAAAAAAATGCAATGCAAAGATCTAGACATATCGACGCCTCCGTTCTATAACATTCTAAGTCGAAAAAGTGTGTTTTGAGTTATGAGCTCTCAAAGCTCATACGACTATATGTGTATTCTAACCCTTTCCGACCGTATACGCACAATTGTGCGGGTGTATTTAAGTCTCTATAATTTCTTTAATATATGACGTTATGCGACATGACCGGCAAAAAACAATTGTGTATTCTCTGTCTTTCTTGATCAGTGTGAAGAACCGTTATCAGTTCTTGTTTTTTCATACAATTTTGGTAGTTTTAGTTGTGAACTTTCCCCAGTTGTGAAAATGAGGCGAAAGGGTAAGTTTGCATATAAATTAAAATTCTATAAATTGTGGAATCTTATATCAAACAAGTGTTTCCAATTAGAAAAAATATTAGATATTGTATGTGAAGTGTAATTTTATGATTATTTTGGGATTTTTGATATTTTTACGTTAAAATTGTTTGAAGTGCTACAATTGTGCGTGTCCTGAAACAAAAGGATAAAGGGTCTAACTTACAAAACTTAATATCTTAAAATGATCTATGGACACAGAAGTTACAGTATTCAAAAATTTAGCTAAATCTATCACTCGGTTCGGCTATCGGTCGGAAAGGGCTAAGTAGATTTTTCCCTATAACTTCGGAACGGATCGGTGCATCTTAACCAAATTTTGACAGTATTTAAGTTAGAGAACGTAGAATTTAAAAATGCAAGAACATTAAAAACGTTCTAAGTACACTTAGAACGTTATAGAATGGAGGCGTCGATATGATGTAATACTACACACTAGGCAAAATATTTAAAAATAATTTCTCGGTTATTTAGGGCCATTATTACAACTTGCCGTTAAACTTGGGTTTAGTTAAAGGTACCTTTAGCTAAAGTGAACTTTAAAGTTACCTTTAATTTATTTTCGTTATTACAACCAATGATAAAATAAAGTTAACTGTTTTCAAAAATATTGCAGTGCCGGAGCAATGTCGATAGAACTGCTTAATTAAACAAGTTTTTTTCACTGCAGCGGCAGCGAAGGGCCTCTTTTTTGTTGTTGGGTTTTCCTCATTTTGTTTATATTTGAAGTTGCCATATTAAAAATAATATATAATATGGCAAGTTCTAACATAAACTTAAAGTTAAAGGCAGGATGATCCTTCCTTCAGCTTAATGCTCACTTCTACCTTATTGTCCACTTATAATAATGAAAAACAATTTATCTGCCCGTTAAAAACCTTCCTTTAGTTAATGGCAAGTTGTAATAATGGCCCTTAGTGTTTTATAAAAATTTATTTATTTTTCATTCCATTATTTCCCTATAATTCTTCGGCTGCTTTATACCTAACTTTGCATTTATCTTCATTTTGATCTATTATTGTAATTTTGGCATGTTAACATCAAGCTTTAAATTAATTATTTAAAAATATGTGAATATTTAAAAAAACAGAATATGTTCGCCTATTCAAATGGCCATACATGTACTATATACTAAAAGGGCACTTTTTTCTCTCACTATGTTTGTATATATTTTGCAATTAAAAACACGCTAGCGTTAAAAAGTTTATATAGTGTTTCCCGGATATAAGCATGCCGGATATAATAATTCCCCGCCTAGTAGCATGGAAACTCAAGCGATCTTGATTTTTGATTCTAAGCGCCATTATTACAACTTTCCGTTAAACTTGGGGTTAGTTAAAGCTACCTTTAGTGAACTTTAAAGTTACCTTTAACTTATTTTCGTTATTACAACTTACATATAAAATATGGCAGTGCTGGAGCAATGTCGATAAAACTGCTCAATTAAACAAGTTTTTCTTTTTAACGCAGTGGTAACGACGGGCTTCGTTTTTTGTTATTGTATATGCTCTTTTGAAAGTTACCGGCGGGATAATCCTCCCTTTAGCTTAATGCTCACTTCTATCTTATTGGGTACTCATAATAATGAAAAACATTTTATCTGCCCGTTAAAATCTTCCCTTTAGTTAACGGCAAGTTATAATAATGGCCCTAAGTATACTGAATGCATCCCGCTTTTAAACATTCCACGCTTATAAACGTGAATAATTGTACCTAATATTTAAAATTTATTTAAAAAAAATTAATTTATGTGCACCTCTTTTGTGCTTTGTTTCCAAAATTTATCCTGTTCTATAGCTCCCTGAATCTGAATTTCTAGAGCCATTGACAGTTAATATTCACCATTAACGCCGCACGGAAGATTTATTGGAAAAAGTAGTAAAGCAAAATTGGACAGCGCAATGCAATTGCATAGAATGTGCTTTATGATTTCATTCTCCTTAAGGCAGAGGATTCACTCTGTTCCATCCAGAAGACATAGCAAACTGCGGTAACGCAATTTTAGATAATTGATTCTTGATAGAAAACTTACAATCCTCAAATGTTCGCCATTCGTAATTTGTAAAGCTCTTCTAGTAATTTTATCTGGTGCAGGTTTTGGGCGAATTGACGACCTGATTGCTAAATCAGTCCAGGGTTTAACGTGAGTTTCGCCATGACGGCATACCATACGGTGCTTAAAGCACAGGTGGAATCAATGTGTCCACCAGCGCCCCCACGCACAGTGATGTAATACGTGAGGAGTTAGTTAATGCTACAATAGAACTCTTGACTATGTCTATAAATTCTGCTGCTGATCCATCTCCTTTAGCAAATGGCTCGCAGAGATCCCGAAGCGACCCGCGGGCCCAGCAAAATAGAACTTTGTTCACCACACAGATCTGTAGAAAATGATCAAAGTTATCTTTGAGCAGCCAGCATTCCATCGAATTCGAAGCTATTGCTATCAATGAGACAAATAAAATTCTATCAGCTTGAATGACAGGCGGCTATTTCCTATCAGATGCGAGATTTCAATATAAGAATTCCTTGCCTATAAACATTGTCCTGCAAGCATTTTTGCTAGTGCTTATATCTCGGGAATACTGTATTTTCGATTCTAATTTTTTCATTTTTATTACAAATTAAGATCAATTAAAAACAAATTAAAATCTTGGAGTCAAATACAGCAGCTATATATAGAGTATATGTTGTAAGTACAGAATCTGTGTTCTTATATCAAACCTAATTACAATTGTGCTACACTTTGCACTAACCGGAATCCATGAGGTTGACAAATTTTTTTTAAAGAGGATTGAATTGTTTTTATACTAAAATACTGTTTCCCTAATTTTTTGTGGAGATACAATTTTCCAGCAATTTTTATAAAATAGCACAGATTTTGTTCTTGCTTCGGCAGGACATATACTAAAATTGTAACCATACAGAGAAGAATAGCATGGCCCTGCGCAAGGATGATACGCAAAATCGTGAAGCGTTCCACATTTTTAATGAAGTCGCCGTGGTCTAGTAGGTAGTGTGTCGGCTTATTAGACGAAAGGTCAGGTCAGACATCAAAACGAAAATATTTCTTCGGTGACTTCCTCTCAGCAGATTTCTGGCAAAAACTCAGAGTAAAAATTGCCATGAAAAGCTTCTCAAAAATCTGTCGTTCGGAGTCGACTTTAAACTGTAGGTGTGAGAAGCTAGCACGTTGTACAATGGGTCAATTCGACCTCCGGGTACTGTACTTCTCACAGTTGACAAACACGTCCTCTAACCTAACCTAACCTAGCACAGATAATAATGAGACAAAACTATCAAAATTTAGTTATTTTGAATGATTTTATTGTTCATAAGGCCTGAAACAAAATAAAGTAGTTGTAGTAGAAGCTGAAGCTTGCAATGTAATCAGTAGTGTAGCAAGAAAAAATGCAAAAAAATAGTAAAGCTGTCTGGAACAAAATAAAGTTGCTGTAGTAGAAGCTGAAGCTTGCGATGTAGCCAGTAGTGTAGCAAGAAAAAATTAAAAAAATAGTAAAGCTCTCTGGAACAAAATAAAGTAGTTGTAGTAGAAGCTAAAGCTTGCTATGTAATCAGTAGCATAGCAAGCAAAAGATGCAAACAAAAAAATAGTAAAGCGCTCTGGAACAAAATAAAGTAGTTGTGGTAGAAGCTAAAGCTTGCTATGTAATCAGTAGCATAGCAACCAAAAAATGCAAAAGAATAGTAAAGCTCTCTGGAACAAAATAAAGTAGTTGTAGAAGATGCTAAAGCTTGCTATGTAATCAGTAGTGTAGCAAGAAAAAAATGCAAAAAAATAGTAAAGCTATGTGGAACAAAATAAAGTAGTTGTAGTAGAAGCTGAAGCTTGCAATGTAATCAGTAACATAGCAAGCAAAAAATGCAACAACAAAAAAATAGTAAAGCTCTCTAATAATGTTAGCAAACAACAATTTATAGTATAATGCAAGAACAATATGTGAATTTTCTAACAAAATACGTTTCCAATTGTGTAGCAAATGTATATCCAACTATTTGTTTCTCTCCTGCAATATTAAATTTTATATTTGACATATTAAGTGTCAAATATATTGCAATACTTGGAAACTTTGTTTATATACTATTTGTTTATATGTGTATTTTGAGCTTCAGCTTTTATTATAGCGACTACTACAACTAAAGGCCTAAGAAATTCTGCTTTACCTTATCAAAGTGCTGAGGTACAATCAAAACATTTGAAGTACACATTTAGTTACCCTTAAAGTGGACTTAGTTAAGTGTTTTTTTTTGTTTAGTGATTGATATAATTTGTTTTCTTATATAAAACTATATAAGTTATATTGACAATATTTGAATAAGTGGCACATGACATACAACCCACAGAATAGCGGATTTATTGTAAATACTTTCACAAAATTTTAATACAATTTGGTCTGCTATTAGGGCTAAAATCAAAAGATAGCATTTGAAAGTTAAGAAATAATGTCATCGTATCAGAACGACATGTACATGCTGGATAGATACTGATAACTTGCTTTTCTAAATTAAAAATAGCGGGTTTTTACGTTTACAAAAAACAATCTTGCACTTGCAGAATCCTGTAAAATTATTATAATATTCGATAATATTCGATTACTTATTATCATAACATTGTTTGTAATTTATTTTGTAATCGTTAATCGGGATACTGTTGATTCTCATTATTGATATTACGATGAATGCATTTAATTAGTCTGTCTAAATTACTATTATTACAATGAATTTAATTTGTAGTGATTTAAAACTTTATTTGAAAAGGGGTTTGGTTTGTTTTTAATTATATGTTCGTTTTTAATTATATTCGTTTTAATTATATAAGCTATTAGACCCCATTATTATGCCAATTCTAGTAAGCCTATAGGCAATTTAGGATTAGTGTGAGATGCAACTTATAAGTTTACCGAAAAGTAACGTTTCGAAATGTGATCTTCAAAATAGATTTGGTAACTTTCCCTCAGATCGGTACAGTCGCATCACGTTTCATTAAGGCAGCTCCTGTACTTGCCGCAATTATAATGAGTTAATAAATACGATCAATTCACAAATTCAACAAATAACAATAATCATGTAATATTTTTTAAAGTTTAAGGGCCATTATACAACTTGCCGTTAACTAAAGGGAGGATTTTAACGGGCAGATAAATTGTATTTCATTATTTGTGTTAATTTTACAAATGAGTGGCGGGATCCACAGTTTAAAGTCGACTTCGAACGACAGATTTTTTAGAAACTTTTTATGGCAGGTTTATTTACTCTCAAAGTTTTTGCCAGAAATATGCCGAGAGGAAGTCGTCTAAGAAATATTTTTTTCATATTTTTGTTTTTATGTCTGTTTTGAACCGTGGGTTCATGTCTAATAAGCCCACACACTACCTACTATACTAGATTACGGCGACTTCTAATTATATTCACAGTGAGGATTGAGCTTAAACGGTCTGCTTTATTGCTACAAAACATTGCGATGCGCTCTTGTAAAATATCTCTATTCTGCGTACGGCGTTATCATCTTCAAGTTTCATAATCAGTATGCCATTACTGGACAGGACAAACTTCCCTATCAGCATCCAAGTAATGCTTTCAGAAACACTACAAACATCTTCAGCGTTTAAGTGTTTAAAGAATTGTGGTAATCCGAACCTCATCCTATTCTGCATATAGCACCGTAAAGTTATGAATCCAAAGAGTTACCCAACTTTCGGTGTGAGAAGTAAAGTTAAATGGAACACACGTAAATCATTTAGATAATTTTTTCATGTCATTATTGTATTAGGAACCTTGCCAAATTTCATTTAAATATCCTTCTCTTGATCGATTACAGTAATAGATTTTCTTCAGATAGCTTTTGACCACTTTTTGCACGTTTTGCTGTCAGGATAACGTATGGATAAGATCCGGCTTACTTCTGTTCTTACATGGAATGGCCATCCATCGCATAATGATGATTTTCATGGGCCTTTTGGTTGGCATACCGTAAGACTTGGAATTCTGGCAAATGATTTCTGCAGGCGCTGTATGCCTGAAGTTAAGTTTGTGTTTGAACTTGCCATATTATATATCATTTTCAAGATGGCAACTCAAAATTTAAACAAAATGAGCATATACAACAAAAAAAGAAGAGAAGCCCGCCTTTGCCACTGCGATCAAAAAGGACTTGTTTAATTGAGCAGTGTTATCGACATCGCTCCGAGATTGTCATATTTTTGAAAAAGTTAAGTTTATTTTATCATTAGGTTGTAATAACGAATAGAAGTTAAAGGTGACTTTAAATTTCACATTAGCTAAAGTTACCTACTAACTAACATTAATTTTCACTTTAACTGTAAACTTTAAAGTTCATTTTAGCTAAAGTTAGCTTTAACTAAATCCAACTTGAACGGCAATAATGGCTCTAAAATATGTTTGGAAACAAGCAACCAATTAGTCACTTTAGTAGTCTTGCATATTCAAGTGATTCAATATAATTGCTCATGTAACAAAATTGAGTTACCTTTTTTGAATAATGTTGAATTAATATTAAATCGTATTTTTAGAAGTAATTAACAGATGAAAAGAATTAAATTTTATGTTTATTTTTCTCAAAGAAAACATTAAATTTGTATGGCGTAAAATATTATTTTGTTAATCTGCTTACTTCTTATCAATTTTAATTTGCTTACTAATCATAACTATTTAATAAATTTTAATTCTACATAATAAACTGTATACATACATAACATACATAGTTTACGTATAATTTTATTTTTAACAATGAGTTATAGTTTGAAAAGTTTCGATAACTTTATATCAAACACTTGTTGTTCAAATGATAAGAAAGTTGCAATTCGTGGTCTATTTTTCGCACGTTTTTTTAACTTAAGTTATAATAAGTTTATTATGTGCATAGGCGTATATGGTTTGGAAATTTCTATAACTTTGGAATTATACGTTGAGTGTCTAAATTTATCACGTATTACATAGACATTTTGCAAAACATCTGCACGTGTTTTAATGAATTAAAAAAAATTATAAAAATAATACAGAGATTTTAACAAACAATGAATTGCCAAATAAAAAATGTTTAAAATTAAATTAAAAATAAAAAAACGATAATAATTTATTATTTTTTTTATTAAGATTTGTTTACTTTAAATAAATGAGTAGAAGAGATAACCAGGAGTGACTATAAAATAATCAATTGCTCAAAATATTCACCTAACATTACTAATAAAGTAAATATATGGGTTCAAACTCGGAATGCGAGGTTTAACAATTAATAACCGTCTATCACGTTCCTAATAATACATTCTGATACCTCTCATTCGAAAATAATAAACATCTTTGGAAAATCAAGCATCGCCAGCTTTTAAAAAAGAATTCAAGAACTTAAGAATTCTTCTGGTGACTTCGTCACCACCCTACCCAACGCAATGGAGATTTCACCAGTGAAACTGATTTGGATTTTATGCGATCACCTTACATGATTATTTTAATCTTCTATATATATATGAATGTTTGTTTGTATGTAATCGTAATCGTAATCGTATGTATGTAATCGTAAACTATGCATTTGATCATGTTATGATCTTTAGCAAAGTTGTTGCACATGAGCCGGGGAAGGTTCCTAAGTTGGTATGACCAATTTCCGACAGCTGGAGCCACTGAAAATTACTAAAAATTATTTAAATCGTAAACTGTGCATCTAAACATGTTATGATCTTTAGCAAAGTTGTTGCACATGAGTCGGGGAACGTTTCTAAGTTGGTATGACCAATTTCCGACAACTGGCGCCACTGAAAATTACTAAAAATTATTTAAATCGTAAACTGTGCATTTGATCGTGTTATGGCCTTTAGCAAAAGGTTGTTGCCGCTGAGCCGATCAAGGTTTCTAAGTTTTTATGACCAATATCCGACAGGTGGCGCCACTGAAAATTCCTAAAAATGAATTAAATCGTAAACTGTGCATCTAAACATGTTATGATCTCTAACAAAGTTGTTTCGCATGAGCCGATGAAGTTTTATAAGTTGATAGCACCAATTTCCGACAGGTGGCGCCATTAAAAATTACTCAAAATGAATTGAATCGTAAACTATGCATTTGATCAAGTGTTGATCAGACAAATAGCAGACGTTTTAGGATTCATCATTTATGATTTTAATAACATTTATTATAACTCAGTAGTCGCCGTAGTCTTGTAGGTAGTGTGTTCGCTTATTAGGCGTAAAGCCCGGGGTGAGCCCCAGGCCAGACATCAAAACGAAATATGAAAAAAATATTTCTTCGGCGACTACCTCTCAGCGGATTTCAGGCAAAAACTCTGAGAGTAAATAAACCTGCCATGAAAAAGTTTCTCCAAAATCTGTCGTTCGGTGCCGACGTTAAACTGTAGGTTCCGCCACTCAAGTATAAAATTAAGGCACACAACATGAGTGGTGTGAGAAGCCTAGCAGTAATCCTAACTAAAGGGTTGTAAAGGCCAATTATGTTTGTATAACTCATTCTCGTAAAATGTCAATCAAAAAATTTGAAACATTTTAATTTTGGAAAATGTTTAACAATGCTGTTGGGTTCAATTGGATTGCGTACATTGTGAGATTCTAATAAATTTAAACGGATTTTTCACGTCGTTTCCGTGTAATCATGCCTCCAAAGCGACAAGCAATTGCTCGACCTACACCTCAAGCACGGGATAAAAGAGCATTACGAGCCTCAGAATCAGACTGGCAACGAGCATTGAGAATGGAAAATCTTCGAGTGCATGCCGCTGAGACCCGTTGGCATGAATCACTTGAACAACGAGAAGTGAGATTAAAAACTGATCGCATGCGTACTACTCAGGCCTGTTCGTCTGAATCAAAACATTTCTGTTTTTTTGTCATTGAATTTTAAATGAACGTATAGGCTATGATTTTATAAAACTATTTTCTATTGTTGTTTAATTTCTATTATAATATTTCAATTAAATATCTTTTCAACTCAATGTGCAATAATTTAAAAATCATGCAATTGTAATCTACCACATTCTTGCATTTACATTACGATGTTATATTAATTGCTCATAATTGTAACAAAACATGCCAATTACTACTAATTTGAACACAGTATAATCAATATAATCAGATTCATATTCGAAAAAATCCTAAATACCAGAGCTCAGCAATGAGTATTAAAAAAGATGAGTAGATTCGAATAATACTCATAATTTCCGATACTTATACGCATTCATACTTTTTTTAATATCATACTCATACTATTCATATTCAAAGTTCGAAGTACTCAGCGTACTAATACTTAGCAATACGCATGATGTTGTTTTTCTTCTCCCCATGACTCAACATTTCCAAGAATCACAAAATAAGTATGATTTGCGTACGAACACTACAATACTCACTAGAAGGTTGTGTGTTTGCTTTGCTTGCTGTCTTTGTCTTTTTTTTTCTTCTTTTTTTGTAAATGCAACAAGTAAGACTGTAAATTTTGATGAATGATTCGAATCACTCGAATCATTTATGAGTATTATAAGTATTTTTCTAAATTTATGAATCTGATTGAGTGGGCGTATGAATCAAACATATTTCGAATGTTATGAGTTTGATGTCAACGTTGTACGCATACTCATTGCAACCGGTACTTATAAATCAATGTTGTAGTGAGTACGAATGAATTTGAGAGTAGTTGAATTTCAATACTATTAACAGACTCATACTCAAAATTTCATGAGTACTTATGAGTAGCGAAAAAACGATTAATTGTTGATCTCTCCTACATACCATAACTATTGGGTTTGAAATGATATGTTTGAATGTTATCTTCAATTACTTTAATCGATACTGATTCGAATGGAGTATATTAATTTCCTAGTACTTGTCACTAAATTACGGATTACAATATTGCAAATAATTGAATTAAATGTTCACGATTTCGGTGCTTTGTAAAGCAACGCTGTTCTGATTTCATTTTGTTGCTCAAAAATATAAAGAGTTGTCTCTCTATACATACAAAAATAGTTGTTAGAAACTCGAATTCTTCCATGGCTTATATCGGGTGAGCCATCTATCAGTTTAAATTTGAAACATCGGTTATTTCGAATCTGACAATAGTTATGTCATTCTATTCTGTCACAAAATTCAGTGTATTATCTCCACTGATCGATTTACGCTTGAGCAACGTTGAGATTTATTAGAAATTAATTTCCAAAAACAAGACAATTGGCCTGAGATTGTACGAAAATGTCGTACAAAATTTGGTCGCAAAGAAGGACCAACAGTGCCCCGTATACTCAAGTTTATTGCTAAAGTTCGTGACACTGGTTTCATTGTTGATGCGCCAAGATGTGAGCGTGTTCGCACAGTGCGTACACTCGAAAGTATCGAAGCTGTGGTTGGGGTCAACATCAACTCATCATTGTTCTCATGAATTGAACATTTCACGCATCAGTTAATGTCGAATTTTGCGAAAAGTTCTCGGTATGACGCCTCACACACCCGTGGCATCAGAACGGGCCGCTATGCGTGCTCAAGTGAGCTTTTTGATATCAGAGCTACCACTCCGACCTAACCTATGTTCAATTAGTTCAAGAGTTAAAGCCGCATGGCCATCCGCTACCCGCTCTTCATGGAATTGATGTGAAATTTCTGGTTTCAACATGATAGCGCAACTTGCCGCACATGTCATGCAACAATCGATTTATTGCGTCAAACGTTTAATTGCTGTTTAATTAGCCCAAAATAGTGATGTAAATTGCCAACCAAGAAACAAACTGTTTTTGTTTTATTGCATTTTCAAATTTAAACTTTTAAATGGCCCACCCTTTATATGATATGTTATATATTTCGGAGACTACTACTTTGGCAAATAAATTTGTTTAAAAAGTTATGAACAGATTTTTTGAAGGGTATTGCCTCTAAAATTCGGAAATTGGGATGAACATTTTCTTATCTTCTCCGCGGTTTGACTTAATATTGTTCACATTTTAAGTTTTGATCACATTTGGTTTTAAAAATAAAATTAAAATTATATTGTTATGTATAATATACAATTCTTTTTATATTCTCTTTAGCAATAGCCAGCCATTGAACCATTATGAGCCATAAACAATTAGCATATCGTATACTGCCAGGTCTAAAATGGCTGAAGGGTTATACTGGTCAAGATGCAATATCGGACTTAATAGCTGGTATAACAGTAGGTCTCACAGTCTTGCCACAAGGTTTAGCTTATGCCACATTAGCTGGTTTAGAGCCACAAGTAAGTACTTGACCTTAAATTATTCGTAAGCAATTAGAAATAATTTTATTTTTCTTTTTTCTTGCAGTATGGCCTGTATTCGGCTTTTATTGGTGGCATTGTTTATGCATTTTTGGGCAGCTGTCGCCAAGTTACTATTGGCCCTACAGCTCTTTTAGCCTTAATGACTAGTCGTCATACAAGTTTTGGTCTAGAATCAGGTCCTACATATGCAATTCTACTGTGTCTTATATCGGGTATTGTAGAATTATTAATGGCCTTATTGAGATTGGGTATGTAGAATGCGTTTGTTGATTAGATTTAAAAATATTTTCCTAAAATTGCCTACTTTTAGGAGCATTGGTGGATTTGATTTCACTACCAGTAACTGTGGGTTTCACTTCCGCTACTGCTGTCATAATTGGTACATCTCAATTAAAGGTACTGTAGAGGTTTTGAATATTAAAAATCTAAGGGCCATTATTACAACTTGCCATTAACTAAAGGCAGGATTTTATAGGGCAGATAACTTGATTTTCATTATTATGAGTACACAATAAGATATTATTTATATTATTTTCGACATTGCTTCGGCACTGCCATTTTTTTTTTTGAAAAATTTTACCTTATCTTATCTGTAGGTTATAATAACGAAAAGAGGTTAAAGATGAGCTTAAAGTTCACTTTAGCTAAAGTTAAACTTTAACTAAGCCCAACTTTAACGGCAAGTTGTAATAATGGCCCTAAAAATTACATTCGTTTCATATTTAAGACCTTGTTATTAATATTATTTCTATTTCTTCGATGCCTCCAAGTAATACGATTACTTAGGACTATCACTGTATAGGTTTTCTTTGAAAATCATATACCTCATCTATTTATTATTCCTTTACTTTGTATCCGTTTTAATGATCGGTGATTTTAGGTTTTACTATTTATTTTGATTTCAACTAAGGGCTCAACTATAAGGATCTGATATGATTTGCAATTAGTTGATATGTCTACTTTTAGAGTTTTAAAGTAATTTTTCGTCAATACCTTGTGAATTGCATTACATGTAAAGCTGAACTGAAATTTTAGAAAAATGGGGGACAATTTATGAGAATTGTAATGAAAACTTCATCAGCAGTATGTCTAATAAAGTATTTAGTTAAACTTTCATCGTATTTCACCGCAAATTAACAAAAAAGAAACTTAATAAAATATTTATTTTTCTGTCTTTATAACGAAAATAAATAAATTGAAACATTGAATAATGGATTATGTACCAAAAATTACATCAATGTCAATGTAGTACTCCTTAAAAGTACACAAAATGATAAATAAATCTTTAATAGGTACAGAACTCATTAAAGTCATATTTTAAAAGATATCTAAGAAATAGTGACCTTATATAAGTATATACATATATATATAAATGTGCAAGGACATTTGAAATGTTGACTGTGGCGTTTGGCGAGTCTACAATGAGCAGAACACAAATTCAATTGTGGTATAACCGTTTTAAGGAAGGCCGAGAATATATCAATGACGATGCTCGTCCTGGTCGTCCGAGCACATCAACAACCGATGAAGACATTGAAGCAGTGAAGAAAATGATTTCAGATAATCGTCGAATCACTATTAGAGAGGTTGCTGATGATGTTGGCTGATGCCAAGCAATTTTTACGGATGTTTTAGGCATGAAACGCGCGACAGCGAAGAGTGTTCCAAAATTGCTAAATTTTGAGCAAAAACAACGTCGCATGGACATCGCTCAGGAGATGTTGACGACGTTCAACGACGATCCAGATTTGCTCAAAAAGGTCGTAACTGGTGAAGAATCATGAGTGTATGGCTATGACATTGAAACCAAAGCCATCTTTGATCCATTTTTTCGAATAGTAAAAAAATCGAAAAGCACACCAAAACACGACTATCTATTTATCTATCAAAAGCCCTAGCATTTTTCAACCAGCTCAAGTTACTAACGAATCTGTGGAGAGACCTGATGTCGTCTTTCGACACAGAATTCAAACCCTCAAAGAAGCCCGTACTATGGGCTGGGCAGTTACAGAGGAGGTGCTCGACAGTCTCCAATCTCTCCTCCTTATTATTTCCGTTCCTTTTTGGGAGTTATATATATGGGGAGTTATATATATTGGGAGTTATGTATATGTATATAGTTTGGGAGTTATTATATATGTTGTATTGTTGAATGGCGTTCACAGTTATTGAATCAATTAAATATTTGAAAAATTGATTGTGAGGTAGTTATCTAAGCAATGAAGATATTGTAGTGGAATTCATTACGTTAGGTCCTATTGAATGTAATTTTATCTAAAATGTGTGTTTCGTTTGCCCATGTATTATGTTTAATACACGTATTATGTTTACTCATGTTATTTCAATAATATTTTTAATTTTATGTCTATGTTTACATATGTACCCTTTTTTAATAATCTATTTCATTTACAGGGTCTTTTAGGGCTTAAGGGAGGCTCTGGCTCTGGATTTGTGAACACCATAAAATCGGTTTTTATGAATTTGGAAAAAATACGTTTAGGTGATCTTACACTTGGTGTAACTGCCATTACAGTGTTACTTTTATTAAGGGTAATATTTAATTAAATGAATCTTATAAAAATAATATTAAACATGTACACATATTTTATATTACTCTTCTAGAAACTAAAAGACTTAAAGCTTTCAAGTGGTCATACATTCCTAAAAAGCTTTATTTGGATTGTAGCAACTGGTCGAAATGCTCTTATTGTGTTAGTTGCCAGCACAATAGCATTTTATACATGCGAAACCAGTGATGCGTGTCCCTTTATTTTAACTGGTACAGTGAAGTCTGGATTACCGGATTTCCAAATACCAAAATTTGAAACAACAATTTTAAGCAGTAATGGTACGGAAATAAAGCAGAACTACAAAGATATGTTAGAAGAGCTGGGACCATCAATGATAGTCTTACCAGTAATAGCCGTATTGGGTAATGTGGCCATTTCAAAGGCTTTTGGTGGTGTGGGTCTTTCAGCAACCCGTGAACTTGTTGCTCTTTCGCTCAGTAATATATTCGGTTCATTTTTTTCATCAATACCTGTTACGGGATCATTTTCACGCAGTGCTGTAAATCACGCTAGTGGTGTACGAACACCTATTGGTGGCTTTTACACCAGTGCATTGGTATTGCTAGCTCTTGGTCTACTGGCTCCATATTTCCAATATATACCCAAGGCATCATTAAGTGCTGTAATTATATCGGCTGTAATATTTATGATTGAATTTGAGGTAAGTACGCATGTTCAATTTATTGCCATTAGGATTTCTGTTTACGCTTGAATTTCAGGTTATTAAACCTTTGTGGCGCTGTAGTCGCCGTGAATTGCTGCCCGGTGCTATAACATTTGTAATAAGCTTAGCTGTAGGCGTAGAAATTGGTCTACTTCTTGGTGTGGCAACTGATGTAGCATTTTTGGTTTACCGTGTAGCTCGCCCTGTATTAACAGTAGAAAAATTAAAGGTATTTTTCATAATTTGCTCAACTAATATTTGAAGTAAACAATATTCTTTAATTTTTTTAGACTGCTAATGGCATTTCGTACTTGTTGATACGTCCCAAACATAGTTCATTATATTTTCCAGCCACCGAATGGGTACGCACCGGTATATCAAAGGCTATTCATACACATGGCTCAGCACCAGTTATTTTGGATTGTTCCAATGTTGATGGTTCGTTTAAAAATAAGGCTCATCATACATCGTCATTTTTACTAACAATTATTTTAAATTTTAGATTTCGATTTTACTGCTGCTCGTGGCATTGGTTCATTGAATAAGGAATTGTCGAATATGCATGTACCTCTGTTCCTACTAAAAGCATCTAAAGAAATAAGCGTAATACTAAAGGAATCAACCAATGCAGATATACCAACATTAGAAAATGTGGATGATTTAGAAACGATATTAGAACAAAGTAAGTTTTTTCGTTGATATAGTGTGGGTAGGGTATGGTAGATATATAACCAATGGATTTATTCTTTAGGTTATTTATTAATTTAATTGAGTCCTTGTTATTATGTGAAGTTATTTATTTAATTATTAATTACAATACAATTACAAATTATATTCTAATTATATATGAGCGGACTAAATTGACCATATGCTCGGTGTAGTGTCACAGACCAGTGTCTCTGGTGACAGTCGAACCCACGACCCTCACGCTAGTAGTCTAGCACACTACCCACTAGACTACCAGAGCACCCATTAAATGCTTTGAGATATTAGAATCATGAAATTATCTTTATTAAAGCATTATAAATGCAAATAAGAGCTCCCGAATATGCAGTGGTGGCCACGAATTTGAGACACGACATATGATGGACTTATTTGTGATAATTTTGTGATAATTGAGAAATCTCAAGAAACCCATGATATTTTGGAAAAATATACTTTGGAGTTTTGCCGCTTCGGCTCTGATGGAAAGCAGTACGTCTGGCGCCCTCCAAACCTAGAGCATCATCCAAAGTACACCCTAAAAACAACATGGTGGTGGAAATGTGACGGTGTGGGCAGCATTTTCCTGGCATGGTGTAGGTCCCATTTACAATATAAATTCTAAAATGGACCACCATGTTTACAAAAATATTATAACAGACACAATGATACCATTCGCTGCAGACAACATGCCTCCAATATAGAAATGTATGCATGATAATGACCCTAAGCACATTTCACGTCTAGTGAAGAGTTGCTTAGAAGAAAACGATATCATTGTTCTTAAGTGGCCAGCTCAATCCCCGGACCTCAATCCAATTGAGAACTTGTGGAATGATGTTGAGGAATATGTACGAACAGTTAAACCAAAAAATTCAAGCGATTTGTGGGAAGAAATCCAAAGGGTTTGGTATGCAATTCCAAAGCAACGTTATGTGGCATTAGTCGAAAGTTTACCCGGGAGATGTGCTGCTGTGATGAAAAATAAAGGATTTCCCACTAAATACTAGGATTTTTTTATTAAGCTGAACTTAATTTAGAGAATAGTGTTATATTATGCCTATGTCTTAAATTCGTGACCAGGTAAAATTTGTGTTTATGTACATATATAATATGGAATAAAAATTCTTAACCGAATATAGGTAAGAAAATATTATTAATTTTTCTTCATAACATTACTAAAATCCTAAAAATATATCATGGACCCATAATTTTTTCGATAAAATGTAAAAATTATCTCAAATAACTCAGTCATATGTCGTGTCTTAAATTCGTGGCCACCACTGTACTTCAAGATTACGCGCCTACCCTTGATTAAGAAAAAATGAAGACTGGTGACTTATTCCAATATGAACTGATTTAAAACATACAACGCGCCGTTTACATACATATATAATTGGCCATTATAACCCTTCAGTCAGGATTACGGCCTAGCTTCTCACGCCACTTATGTTGTGTGCCTTAATTTTATACTTGAGTGGCGGGACCTACGTCGACTCCGAACGACAGATTTTGGAGAAACTTTTTCATGGCAGGTTTATTTACTCTCAAGAGTTTTTGCCAGAAATCTGCTGAGAGGTAGTCGCCGAAGAAATCTTTTTTTTTCATATTTCGTTTTGTTGTCTGGCCTGTCGCTCGAACCCGGGCTTTACGTCTCATAAGCGAACACACTACCTACTAGACTACGGCGACTTTCTGCCGTTTATATTCCCAATATTCCTCAGCATGTACCCAGTAGGTGAACAGTACTCTACTCTTCCTCATCGCTACAGCTTCGTATTGTTATGCAATGTTCAGTAATGACTCCAACCAATTGAGCGTCCTTCTTGTAAGGTTTGGCAGACTTTCCAGCTTGAATCAGATTTACTGCAGTATCTTGACGCTATCCGTAGCCATATGGCGCCCACAGGATCCATAATAGCGTTGTCAATTATAAGCTCAGAGGTCTTCAAAGGGGTTTCCAAAGAAGACAATCATCCGCTCCACAGTTACACAGTCCCGTACCCATATGATATCAATGACACATGGCTGCAGTATCGCGTTAAGAGCTTTGCACCAGCCATAAACGACCTAAGAGTTCGTTACGTTTAAATCCAGTGCTCAGTTGCGCCATCTAGCTATTAAAAAGTATGCTAATAACCCCATTAGAAATAATTTCTGTCAATGAAAAAAATGTTTTCATATTTATTTAGTACGGGTATCATAAACTCGTTCCTCAACACTCACACTTCGAATATCTTAGTATCCATATTGACAAAAGTTTGACTTGGAAATTTCATATTGAGAGAAAATTAAAACAAATTGCAGTTGTTCGAAATTGAATGGCTAATTGGTGGAACCTCCTGCTTAAGGCTGGACTGCAAACTCTTTCTATATAACTCACTATTAAAAATAATATGGAGCTTTGCTATTCAATTATGGGGCACTTCCTGCTTCCCATATTGAAAAAATGTAAAGGCGATAAAACATGATTTTACGCATGATTACAGCAGCTCCGTTTGTATGATTTATATTTCCGCTTAGAAGACGTTACAATAGCCCTGAATTTTATAATCGACTCCGAAAAAATGCCATTCAGAGAAAATCTGTACTGAGTCGTTAACGTAACACTATTTTCCAAAATTTCTCTTTTCGGAACGGATGATCTGAACTTTCTTAAAAACTTGTAGTGTGGTAACATATAGGCAATACTCTTGATATTTCCAAATTCACTTAGGGACCACAGGCGCTTATTAATTTTAGCTTTAGGTCTAGCAGAAAAATGCGTAAAAAAATATCCCATATATGTAGTAGGCTAGGCATTGCTAGTGATAAAAGAGGCAGATCTTTATATTCAGCAGGTTAGGTGTTCTGTCGAGGGATTCCCACAATACCAGACATTCTAAGATTAAAATAGATAGTACTCGTTGCTTCTCTATCACTTTGGTTGCCAGGTCAGCTTTCTATTCATAATAAAAAGTGCTACCATTGTCGAGATCAAGGCCCATTCCATATAATAGCTCCTCTATACATACTTCTAGGATCTTAAAGAAATGCCCAAAATGTGGTAAATTAAAATCTGCATAGCATAACCTTAAAATTTCTGAACGTGATAGAGCGAAATCGTGCTGGAGAATTTTATATTTAACTAGCTGGCCCGGCGAACTTCGTCCCGCCCAAAATTGATTTTTTTATTGCCCAAAACAGGTCACATTATATATTTATTGTAATTATTTATTGTAATAGCGCTGACGAAGTTGTAGGTTTATACTCGTTCCAAAACAAAAACTAACAGATATACATGTTATATAAGTACATATGTATGTAGTTATAAAGGGGTGCCACGCCCATTTTTGGTGAGTTTGTTGATATCGACTCTGCGAACTTACCCACCAAATTGAATTCGTCTACGATTACTATGTCCCTAAATTTTCAATTTTAAAGGTTTGCTACGCCTACTTTTTGCTATATAATATATATAAGCTTTTGAACAAAAAAAGAATGGTTCAAATCGGTTCAGTAGTTTAAGAGTTATATGTATCACTTGAAGGGGGAGCGATGTCACGCCTATTTTTGGTGGGATTGTCGATATCGACTCTGCGAACTTACCCACCAAATCTTATTCGTCTACGATCAATATGTAGCTAAATATTCATTTTAACGTTTTGCCACGCCCTCTTAACATTTAGGGATATGAAAAATAGATATTGTCCGATTCTCAGACCTGCCCGATATGCACACAAAATTTCATGAAAATCGGTCGATCCATTTCGGAGGAGTTTAACCACTAACACCGTGACACGAGAATTTTATATATTAGATAATATTTTATCATTATTATTATATTTTCCGATATATTATTATTTTCTATAATTTGTCTTATTTTGTTGAATTTTAGGTCCGGACTATGAACCATACCTACAGGTAATGGTACCGCTTGTCAACAATCATATTACAACGCTGTCAGAGCACGATAAAAGCAACTAGTGGAAATCTCTCAATTCAAATACATTATGTTATTGCAACTGGGTAAGAGGGGTATAGTGAAACAATTTGAGAGCACAAAACGTTTTTTATATTTTCAATATACAAAAGAAAAACTATCCGTATACATTGAAAATAATAAACCATGATTTTAGAAACTATAACAATAAAACAAAAAGATGAAAATTTGCCAAAATCCCTTCTCATAAGAAAATTTATCACGATAATACAGCAAATAGTATTACTTAAAAACAAATTCAAATTCAAACATTTTTGTGAGATGACTCTTTTGCATTCCCTGAATCTAATATGTATTATGTTGGCGAATTTTACGTTTCAAGAAATACGATAAATGTCCATTTGGAATAAGGGCTTCATTGTACACCGTATTTTCAATATCATTGACCTTTAGTTTTATCGTAAATTGCACATGTTTAACTGTGTTGAAAAATTTAAATTTTGAAATAGTACTGAAGTATAACTGAAAAGGTACTTTTTCGTATCAAATGGTACTTTTGTAAAAAAATATTTATTTATATTTAATGCACGTACATAACGGAACAGAAAAACTAACGGCATATACAAAACAAAAAAAAGCTGATGAAGGAAGTAATAGAACACCGACGCCGTACGACGGAACGTACGTCCGTTTTAAGCAGATGAAGAGAGTTCTCATTGTTTTTCACCTTCTGAATACGAACGTACGTTTCTAGGCCAGCATTGCTTCGAACACGAAAAGAGTACTGAAAGCGTCGCAGCTAAAGTACTCAATTTGTCAACACTGCTACCATAGACGCCCCCATACTAAACGTAGCAATAAGTATGTATACCATTCAAAATACATATGTTTCATTTATAAAACTACTCATTTAGATACCTAAGTTCGAGTGACTCGAACCACTCAACAAACTTACAAAAAAAAAAAAAAAATTAAAAAAGACGCATAAGCAAAAAAGAAGAGAGTTAGAATCCGTTTTGCCATACCATAATCCCCTTATTCATAAACTTAACTTTTATTCGTGTTGTGCTACATTGCAAGTGTGTGTGTGAAGATTAAGAAAGAAGAGAAAAAGTATTATAGCTCTATGCAGGCAGAGGCACACAAACACTGATAAATATAAATTTCTATTTTGTTGCTAGTTCATAAATATTAAATTTGCTAGGGCATAAAAAGAGAAAATTAAAAATAAAAAAAATTTTAAATAAATAAAATTAAAAACACAAAAAGAAAAACACAAAACAAAATTTAATATTAAAATATAAAACCAACAAGTTTAAAAAATTTCAAAAACGTTTTAACACAAATTAGATCAATCAAAATCTGTATCTCAGGCCTTTTGATCGAATTTATACAAAATTTTCTTCAATCAAATCGACGCCTCCATTCTATAACATTCTAAGTACACTTAGAACGTTTTTAATGTTCTTGCATTTTTAAATTCTACGTTCTCTAACTTAAATACTGTCAAAATTTGGTTAAGATGCGCCGATCAGTTCCTAAGTTAAAGGGAAAAATCTACTTAGAATACACATATAGTCGTATGTCGCGTGAAAACTTTGAGAGCTAATAACCCAAAACACAATTTTTCGACTTAGAATGTTATAGAACGGAGGCGTCGAAATAAGCCTGAAATCAAAATAACATTACTGCAGTATTACTCCTTAAGCAGTAAAGTTGGCGTTTTTCTTATCAGAAAAAAAACAACAATCTCTATCTTTCTCTTTCTTGCAAACTACGATGGTACACACCATTAGTTTTGCAAGCATAGGGACAAACTAATTTCATTTACAAATACTTTTAAAACTTACCGCTTAAAAACTGCTCACCCACTCAACCCTCGCCATTCTCTTCATTGTTACAATGCAATTTATTTCCAATACACACACATTTGAAAATAAAGCCTATACATCATGTGTGTATGAATCTACGCACAAAAAAACACTTTCACATTCAAGGCTATGCACTAATAACACAAAATTTTTTTTTCGGTATAAACCGATTACTCTGCTTTTGTACTCCAGCAATGGAGTTTTCTAATTTTATTATACATTAAAACATTTTGTTGTTGTTGCTTTGATTATGTATTACATTCATGGCCATTCACTAACAACAACACTTCACTTATTTTTTGCTAATTTTTTTTTCAACGTACACCCTCGCTGATGTACTCCATTTTGAAAAGATTCCAATGATTTTTATTAAAACTACAAACGAATAATAATTTAATTGAAACCTTCGTATTCCGTTAATAAGCAATTAAACACGTTTATGTTTTACACAATATATTATTTTATTAACACACCATTTAATTTCTTTTTTCTTTTAAACAAATTTTAATTTGTTTAAACTTCAATTTTAAACCGGACAAATTCTCACTTACAACTTCTCTAAATCACACGAAAACCACAACTACCGGCTGTCGGCTTTGTAGTTCTTTTCAAAGCAATTAAATGAAATAACATATCAATCAATAACATGGCGAATACAAGAAAATAACAACAACAATCAGAACAAACATCATCTTTAAATGAAATCGAGTGCATATTCTCTCCTTCACTTTTAATAATTACAAAAACAAGCAATGTCTCCTACATTTTTTTGCTTACAGTAAATAAGATTTATAAAATGTAAACAAATTACCACAAAAAACTTAACATTAATAACCACCAACAAACACTATGATCATTAAAAAACGCCAATAAAAACAAGAACAAACGCAACAGGTTGGTTGCCTGTTACCAAAGTCTATAAATATATTTATAGTCTTTGCTGTTACCTTTGTTCTCCTTATGTTAAAAATAGAATATAAGAGGAGAGCAGAACATTACATAAAAACTTCAGGAAATGTTAACCAAATTACAACAAACTTCAACATGCCGTATAATTTCTATAGGCATTGTTATTGTAAATGTGAAGAGTACACAAATCAATGCTATTTTTTTGGTGGTCAAATACAAATGTAAAATATCATAGAATCCATCACTACATTCATGTTGTTTCTTTTTTTTTCCAAGCCATACAAAAACAAAGCAGTTGTGGTCATACAAAGAAGTTGTTGTTTTTAAAACCCTTTAATAGAGCAAACAACTAACACTCTTTCCTCTCACAACAATCGAAGAAACATTTTTGCATGAAGCTAAATGCATGAAAGCTTTTTTACGCGCTATACTGCATTAGGAATGGTTGGTGTGCTGGGTTGAAGTGAATGAATGCACAAATGAATAACAAAGCGATGGAAGTTGTGTGTGCATAAAGCAGAAGTTTTGTTGGCTGCTGTTTTATGTACACACACATTGCATTCAACTTGTATGTTTACTGTGGGTACTTAATGAATGAATGAATTATAGCCGCATGCGTACCGGATAAAAGTACATAATTTGTGAGTGGAGTGGAAATATGTTGTTCTTCTAATTCTTTTTGTTTCTTATTGATAAAGACATAATATGAGAAATTTGAAAAATAACTTGAGTGTATTTGTTGTTCTGCATGCATTTGAAACTACCGAACAGAGAGGAAAGTGTTGTTTGCTCTCATGCAATGCAGAGTGCAAGAAATCTTCTTAACATTGTTTGGCGACAAACAAAAATAACATTGATTGATTTGTTTACTTTTCACATTTACAATAACAATGCCTTTAGAAATTATATATACGGCATGCTGTAGTTTGGTTAACATTTCGTTAAGTTTTTATGTTATGTTCTGCTTTCCTCTTATATTCTTTTTTTTTAATAAGGAGAGCGAAAGTAACAGGCAACCAACCAGTTGTGTTTGTTGTTGTTTTTAATGATCATATTGTTTATTGGCGTTTATTAATGTTAAAGCTTTTATGGTAATTTGATAACATTTTGTGAATTTTTCTTCACTGTGAGCGAAAAGGAGAGCATATGCACATAATTGTTGTTGTTATTGCTTTGTAATCGTGATGTCATTGATTGGTGTTATTTGATTTAATTGCTTTGAAAAGAACTACAAAGCCGACAGCCGGTAGTTGTAGTTGTTGTTATTTGGAGAAGATGTAATTAAGGGTTAAATAAATTAAAGTGTGTTTAAAAGAAAAAGAAATGAAAAGTTTTCTTAATAAAATAATAATTTGTGTAAAAAACAAACGTAAACGGAATTCGAAGATTTTAATAAAATTTTTGTTTGTTTGTTCGTAGTTTTAGTAGTAGTACATATATACATATATGTATGTATATATCCACGCCTCCATTCTATAACGTTCTAAGTGTACTTAGAACGTTTTTAATGTTCTTGCATTTTTAAATTCTACGTTCTCTAACTTAAATACTGTCAAAATTTGGTTAAGATGCGCCGATTCGTTCCGAAGTTATAGGGAAAAATCTACTTAGAATACACATATAGTCGTATGTAGCGTGAAAACTTTGAGAGCTCATAACTCAAAACACACTTTTTCGAGTTAGAATGTTATAGAACGGAGGCGTCGATATGTACATATAAGTACATACATGTATGGCCATAAAAACAGTTTTTTATTTTTCAAATGGCATCTCTATTAATGGTAGTTCCCAAATATTTCTTTATATTAAGGCGGAATTGGTGTTTCTTATACATTAAGACCCCGCTTAACGCTGTTTCAGTATTAAGCGGTAGTACAAAAGCAGTGTACTATATAGCGACGGTGTGTACTATGTATCTTTTTCAACGCTCTTTTGTTTGTCTGTCCCAAACAAAGATTCCAACTGCATTTTCCGAAGTCGCAGTCACAATACGAACGCATATTTCCTGCGCCACAGTTGATTTATTAGTTGCCTCGTTTAACGCTGTTTCGTTTAGCGCTGGAACTTATTGGAACGTATCTGTAATCTAGTATTTTATTGCACAGAACTAAAATAGTACTTACTTGTTCCAGTTAATTAGCTGAAAGGGGTGTCCAACACTGCTAACAGAAAAACGGTAAATTTAAAGTACAGAGAAGTCATATTTTAACTACAGTACAATTTTCTATTCGTCAATATCAAATCGTTTTGTGTTCGCATTTCGAAATAAAATAAATACGAAACACCGAAAATTTTTTGAAGATTTTAGGTTATACTTTTAGGTACGAATACTTTTTTGCTGTATTATGTTATAAGTTTTCAATTTGCTGTAATCCAACAAATCTATCTACTTTAATTATAATATGGTATTACAACGCATGTTTAAATAATCTTTAAACGAATAATACCTTCATTTGTATGTATACTTTTATAATCCAAATTAGTACTTCTTTTAGAAAGTACCATTGGCTTTTCTGGCAAGAATTTTGTATAGAAAAGTTTGTTAAATATGAAACGATTTATAAAATCTAAATATTTAACATTTTAATGGATAAAGTTTAATATGATTTAATTATTTAAACGATTAAAAATTCAAAAAGAAAATGTTTTTAAATTAATTTTTCATTCGCTTTAATGTTGTAGTGAAAGAAGGTCAGGGTGAATGATGTAAATTATAAATTATTTATATTAGATTATTAGCTGTAGTAAATGCTGTTTTAAGTATTTGTTTTTAAGAACTACAATGCATAAGATACAACCTTTATAACACAATTGTTTTATTAAAAGACCCCACTAAGGTATTAAAAATATTGTTTTTATTTTCTTTCTAAAAAAAAGAACTCTTATATGCAAATTTTTGTAATTTTTTTATACACATACAATTATAATAAAATATGTAATTGTATTAATAGTCTAGAAATAAAAAGTATTGTTTAATAAAACATTAAAAAAAGGCATGTTGTCTTAAATATGGTACGTATATTAAAAAGAATTGTATTATCAAAATAAAAAAGTAAATAATTTATTATTAATAATAATAATATAAAACCTTAAGAAGAAAATCTAAAATAATTAATAAATACAAATTGCGCAAGATAAAAATTTTCAGTTTAAAAGTAAGAAAAAAAAACAACTTAATTCTATAGAACTCTACAAATCAGTTATCTCATGTTGAGATTCTAAGGCACCATTATTGGTACATGTAGTAGATGCAGCACCATGTGTACTACCATCACCATTGCACACTTCGTAGTCAGACGAAGACGATGAGGTCTGATTACGTCCCTCATTTGTTATGCGTGTTAGTAGTTCAGTTTGTATACGTTTAAGAACCTCGACCACATCGCTTAATACGCCAGATTGAGCGGCTTTTTGCATGGCCTCATTTGCGTCGACCAAGGCTTCATTGAGGTCACCGTGTTCCATGCGAGCCTTGGCTCTAGCATAATAGCCTTCATAACTATTTGGTTTCTGTTGTATAGCCTGAGATGCTAAATCAATGGATTCTTCAAGTTCCTACATAAGTGAGATATCATAATCGTTAAGCACATACATATAAATAATATTTTAAATCGAAAATTTCATTTCCATACTTACATTAAGTTTTCTCTTGCACCTGGACAAATTTAGCAGTAAATTAGTGCGCAATTGCGCAAAAATCGCACTTCTCTCAAGCAATGTTTCCAAATTCGATATTTTCCTTAAGGCATATTGATAGCGATGGGCAGCCTCTTGAAAACGATTCTTACGATAGAGTATATTGCCGTCTTCCAAAAGTTTATTCAGCAGAACCACTAGGATTTCGGGTTTACCCATGGCCATACTCCATGTAGTCGGTCCCAGTTTGGCACCTTTTCTCAAAAATACTTGTACCACCTGAATGTTACGGCAAGCAATTGCCCTATCCAATGGTCTCATGCCATTAACATCGACATGCTCAATATTGGCGCCCTGTTCCAATAGATATTGTACTAGACTGGCTGATCCCTGATAGGCAGCCAGATCCAATGCTGTGCGTCCATTATTGTCAGCATGATTTTTGTTGCATGCCTTGTCGATGAGAATTTTTGCGGCCGTCTGACGACCTCTTAAACAGGCCCACGATAAAGCAGTGAAACCCTCATGGTCTTGCGTTTCCAGATTAGCTCCTCTTTCGATAAGTAATTCCATTATTTCCAGATGTCCCTCTTCAGCTGCAATCATTAGGGAAGTTTTTCTAGCCGAGGTAACCGGCTCATCTAAATCTGCACCACTCTGCAGCAATTTATCTGCAACAGCCCAGTAGCCCTCTTTGACACTAAGACCCAAAGCCGTAAAACCCTGTTTATTATGTAAATCGATATTGGCTCCTCGTGTAAGTAGAATTTCTACGGTATTTAAACAACCATTACGAGCGGCAGACGTCAAAGCCAAATCACCCGATGTCGGCTCTACCATATTTATGTCGATATCTTCCATGTCCAATAAATCCTCCAATATTGTTATGTGATCTTGTGAAGCAGCTGCTATTAAGGCTTGGTGTAATGCGGCCGCCAGTGTCACATCTGAGGAGTTGGGTCGTGGGGTCCAATCACAAGCTAATAAATATTTCACCACATTTAACCTGCCCATGCGTGCAGCCTGCACGATGGCACATCTCTGGGTGGTATCGCACTGGCCCAAACTACTGCCCGCTGCTACCAGCAGGCGCACAACATCACAATGCCCCTTCATGGCTGCCAATATTAAGGGTGTACAGCCTTGACTGTTTGTAAGACTAACATCAGCGCCAAATTCTAAAAGTAAACTAACCATGGGCACAATGCCTTCATGGGCTGCTATGCACAATATCGTGGCATCACCCATAAACTCCGTGCGGTAGTGAGGTGAAGCACCGGCAAGTAGTATTAGACGTGATACTTTTAAATTTGGACTGTACACGTTACGCAAAGATCCCAAAGCAGCCGATATATTGTCGGCAACGACGGAAACCCAAAAAGATTGCATGTCTCTGGGTGATTGTGATCCCTGGTTATTACGATAGATATGAGCCTTGAGCATATGATGTCCCAACTCCAGAGTTTGTTCCGCATCCAATGGGGCCTGAAGACGTGATAAACGAAACGCTATTGCGGCATGGCCCAAACGGAAATCACATAAGAATTTTGTCGATTCACCTTCATCACGACGTATTAACCACTCCCGGAAGGAGGAGTGAAAAAACATATACGTATTGTCTATGCGCTTGATTAGGAAACCATCGAGTAATTTGAATCTCTGAAGAAATTCATCCCATGGCATAACCTCATCGGTTTTCATAGCGCATATCGTATAGTAGATTTCGTTCAAAGTTAAAGGATACAAAGCGGCCAAGCATACATTTAAAATTGGAGCAGCTTTCTCAAAACTGCAAGAGGTGGGAAAACGTAAATTGAAATGAAGTAAAAATATTTGAGCTAACGATACAGGCAACACTTTATAGCTGGTAGATTTTATCACCAATTGACCCTTCTCTATAAGATCCAATATAAGTTTGGCATACAGCATGGACCCCTTAGTTAGAGACTGTAGATGTCCGATAAATTTCAGTTGCCCCGTATTATGATCCTTAACTACGCCAATGTTCTTTTGTATGTCCGAACTATTATTAACACGAAACGTAATATAGTCCAGCATATCCTTTTGCAGGAGATCATTTGAAGCCCAACTATCAAGCGTCATTTTAGTGTATGATAAGCCTTTAACATATTCCAACATTTGAGTTCGAACGGTGGCTACAACTTTCAACCATGAGGGAAAATACTGAGTCATTTTGGCAAGAAACGTGGCTATTGTATGACCATGATCGGGACGATGATATTCGGCTTCGCATAAGGCATCAACTAATATAACACAGGTTTTGGTGGGGATTTTACCAGATCTCTTTAGTATGGTTAAGGGCTCTAAAATGGCCATTCTCATAACACGCTCAGCATCGGCTATACATTCTTTAACACTTAAGATATCCTGCAGATGGGGCTCGTTTAAGAGATAGTCACGATAGGCAGCCAGTTGTGGAGCTTGACATAATTGAGCAGCCAGCGAGTGTACGAAATCCGGTACTAAACATGTGAGATTTGCATCAGCCTGACAAAAGTGATAGCCTACCACATAGGAAGCCAAAGCTCTCATACGATCACTGGCTGTACTGATCTGATAATAGATGCCATCCGGATCTGGTTCGTTGGTATTTTTTCTGCGTCCAAAGCATGAGTACTCAACCAATTGTAATATAAATGCTGTTTTTCCTGTACCCGGATTACCATTAATGAGTACACCCGGAGTTTCGGTAGCTGTCAGCGTATTGGACAATTCTCTGATCAGCCATTGGCGGCCAATAAACGGTGGATCGGGCTCTTGAAGGGGAACTTCAAAAAATAACGGTTTCAGTGCTAATTGTGTGACAGGTTGTACAGATGATGTTGACGATTTATAGATCGCATTGCGTTTACTGTTCATACCCAATTGAGCTGAACGGGCCGATCTTCTTGTAACCGATTTGCGTGCTTTAACCGGGAACACTTCATAGCCATTGCTGTCAGTAAGGGAGCACGATTTTAATTTACCACATAAACTGTATGTATCATCTTTGGTAGCCACCGATAGTTGACTGCCACCGAAATGATCTACCGAGAGGCCCGAACTGCCAGTGGCTAATGTCTGTTCGGGACTTATGTTTTGCGATGAACTACTACTGGTAGTGGTATTACTGTTCGTGTTGCCATTCTTATCATGATCCAGTAATAACCCCAAACGAGCTCTCAGTTGGTCCTTTTGCTTTTCAGCGGCTGAAGTGCAAAGATCGCTGTCCAAATGATCGCTTCCTATAAAAAAAATAGAAACAAAATTAACAGTTAAACATTATCATACGATATACAAACATATTAAAACTACGAATAACATGCAAAGAAAGGATAACAACAACAACAACACAAATATCATGCAAAATGGGAAATGTAATGGAATAAGTAATGCGAAACAAGCACAAAACAATGCAAATTAATCACGTATGAACACAAAAAAAATGGAAGAAAATATAATGAAATGTCCTGCCTGTGAATTGATTTAAACCGCCATCTGCTGAATTTGAATTTACCGTCCATAATGATTTAAGTTTACCCAAAACTAACGAAGACAAATGACCGGCATAGACCGAGGTGCCAGCCAAGCTTAGACGATTTAAACGATTTTCACTGCCTGCTGTTGACTCCGATGATGATGACTTTAATTTGTTGCTGACATTTTTACGTCTGCGCCGCGTCACAGCCGAATCCGAACAGGTTGAGGTATTTAAAGCATTTGTTTCTTTGTTGCCTGGAAAAATGAGTTGAGGCGATGGATATGAGTATGGAGTGCATGAGGGTGTTAGTGCATGAGATGTCACTGGGAATTTCTAAATGAATTTTACAAACTAAAAATTTCGTTAGTTTTACACATCTTATGCATTAGAGATAATGGCTTGAGATTACGTTAGTCGTGAGACTTTTAAATTTATTTCCTATTGCAAATTGTAAAATCGTACATTGGCGGTGAAAAGATGTAATTTTATTATCATATCTACTAATAGATAGATGTATGTATACCAGAGATATGTAATTAATCGTTTTTTCGCTGCTCATAAGCGCTCATAAAATTTTGAGTATGAGTGAGTCATAAATACATACATAATTGGCCATTACAACCCTTTAGTCAGAACTACGGCCTAGCTTCTCACATCACTCATGTTGTGTGCCTTAACATTACACTTGAGTGGCAGGACCTACAGTTTAACGTCGACACCGAACGACAGATTTTGAGAACACTTTTTCATGGCAGGTTTATTTATTCTCAGAGTTTTTCCAGAAATCTGCTGAGAGGAAGTCGCCTTAGAAATATTTTTTTTTCATATTTCGTTTTGATGTCTGGCCTGGGGCTCGAACCCGGGATTTCGTATACACCAATACCCCGGTTTGCGTCGCTAATTGGGACTGAAAAAATGAGACGCAAACCGAAACGACGCAAACTGAAGCAGAATTTTGAATTTCAACTTTCAGACTGAACTTCACTCCACGACATATAATTCGAAACTAATAACTGTAAACAACGCACACCTGCAAATTTGCTTTCTACTAAACGGGAAATCCCCTTTTTCTGCTTTAGCTTTGTAAAAACATTTTCATATCAACGACGCAAATCGAAGCATTTACGACGCAACTTCGAAGCCATGTGACGCAAACTGAAACAAAAACGACGCAACATTGAAATTCCAGAAACTTAAAAAAAGACGCAACTTCGAAGCGACGCAAACTGAAGCGACGCAAATCGGGGTATTGGTGTAATAAGCGTACACACTACCTACTAGACTACGGCGACTACAAGTTAGTGAGTGAGTCAAAACAGTATTGAAATTCAACTACTCTGATTCATTCGTACAGGTTGCAATGAGTATGAATACATCGTTGACATCAAACTTATAACATTCGAAATATGTTTGATTCATACGCCTACTCATTCAGATTCATAAATTTAGAAAAATATTTATAATACTCATAAATGATTCGAGTGGTTCCAATCATTTATCAAAATTTACAGTCTTAGTAGTTGTTGCATTTACCAAAAAAGAAGGAAGAAAAAGACGAAGACAGCAAGCGAAGCAAACCTACAACCTTCTAGTGAGTATTGTAGTGTTCGTAAGCGAATCATACTTATTTTGTGGGTATTATTAAGTATGAGTACGATGACTACTTCAAACTTTGAGTATGAGTAGTACGAGTATAATATTAAAATAAGTATGAATGCATATAAGTATCAGCAATTATGAGTATGATTCGAATTTACTCATCGTTTTGAATACTCATTGCTGATCTATGATGTATGCATACCATACATTACATTACTAGGTATTCAATTTGTTTCTTTGAGAAATGTTACTCATTGTTGCTCAAAAATTAATGTAACTTGAAGGAATCATTCGTAGAAAAATAATAGGGACAAAATTCCTATAGTTTGATATAAAATTTATTAATTTCTATACTTCTAGAGATCGTTGCTTTAGTAGACTACCAGGATTGACTTAAATATCTGATGCAATCTGCAACATCAAGCTTCGTGAATTCTATACCAAATGAACTTCTTATTTATACATTTGTATGTTGTAAGTTTAACTTTGAAGTTTTCAGAGAAGATCAATTGGATTAAAATTTCGTGAATCGTGTCAAAAACTTTATTTTGTTTGGTCTGAATCACAGATCAGCAATGAGTATTCAAAAAGATGAGCAGATTCGAATCATACTCATAATTTCTGATACTTATACGCATTCATACTTATTTTAATATCATACTCATACTACTCATATTCAAAGTTTGAAGTACTCATCGTACTCATACTTAGCAAAACGCATGATATTGTTGATTTCGACTTTCCTTTCACTCGAATCATTTATGAGTATTAGAAGTATTTTTCTAAATTTATGAATCTAAATGAGTAGGCGTATGAATCAAACATATTTCGAATGGTATGAGTTTGATGTCAACGTTGTACTCATACTCATTGCAACCTGTACTTATAAATCCACGTTGTAGTGAGTACGAATGAATCAGAGTAGTTGAATTTCGGTACTGTTGACTCACTCATACTCAAAATTTCATGAGTACTTATGATTAGCGAAATAACAATTCATTGCTGATCGCTGCTGTGTACATTAACACTATACGAGGTCCCGAGAGTTTGAACCTAAGCTCTGACAACTTGACAAAAAGTATATTAGAAGAAAAAATTTCTTTCCTTTCTCAGCACCCTTCTGGCAAAAGCTCTGAGAGTAAATTGTAAAACTAATTGCCATGAAAAAGCTTGTCAAATCTGTCTGGGCGTAGTAATCCGGGCCAATGATATAAGTAACTCTTAAGTATGAGTTCTTTTCAATATTATTTGCAACGCACAACTACTGTAATCGTATAATAGTGGACTTTTAAAAAGCTTTAGAAATCTGTACAAAATTGTATGTAGTTAAGATTGTACATACATTTATGCCATCCTTATTTATATTTTATGTAGAACGGACTCGGATTTTCTAGAGATCAGCAATGAGTATTCAAAAAGATAAATAGAATCGAATCATACTCATACTTTCGAGTCACTCGAATCATTTATAAGTATTTTTCTAAAGTTATAAATCTAAATGTGTAGGCTTATGAATCAAACATATTTCGAATGGTATAAATTTGATGTCAACGTTGTATTCATACTCATTGCAACGTGTACTTATAAATCAATGTTGTAGTGAGTACGAATGAATCAGAGTAGTTGAATTTCAATATTGTTGACTTACTCACTAACTTGTAGTCGCCGTAGTCTAGTAGGTAGTGTGTTCGCTTATTATACGTAAAGCCCGGGTTCAAGCCCCAGGCCAGACATCAAAACGAAATATGAAAAAAAATATTTCATTGCAACCTGTACTTAGAAATTAATGTTGTAGTGAGTACGAATGAATTAGAGTAGTTGAATTTCAATACTGTTAACGCACTTACATATATATTAAAAGTTTGATGAGTACTTATGAGTAGCGAAAAAACGATTCATTGCTGATCTCTGATACATATGTATGTAATCACCAAGTGATAAACTACAGAATACAAGGTTTAGTTGGGGACAGAATCTGAGGTAAAAGGCAACATCGATAACTAATAAATTTAATTTGAAAGTAACCGAATCATATTGCTGAACGATGTGATATTCCCAAACGAAGGCCATTTTCATGAGAAACCTTTTGAACGTTTAAAGTACTTTGCAAAGAATTTTTACTAACCCTTTTCTTCAATTTCTTTTAAACCTTGATCCGCTTTTACACGTTCAAAGTTTATTTTGACAAACTCTTGGTATTTTGTTGTTGTATATACAACCGAAGAATAAAGTAACTTTGCGAGTACATCAAAGTATGATGACCCCAATTTTTGTTCGGAGACTTCCTCTCAGCATATTTCTGGACAAATTCTGAGAGTAAATAAAATTGCCTCGGAAAGTTTGTCAAAAATCTGTCGTTCAGAGTCGAGTTTAAATTGTTGATCCCTCCACTAATGGATCAAAATTAACACACAGAACATAAGTGGTGTGAGAATCTAGGTTGTAATCCTGCCGTTGTGATGCCCGTTGTGATGCCACGAAGTGAACGCAGTCCCTGTACTGACCAAGTTCCACCAAAAATCAGGGAACAGAAAGAAGTTGATCAGCTCAAGTTCTGCGGCTTGACGCTGATGTTACTACATTTTGGTTGAATTATTTACTCAAAATTCAGTAGCACCACTACAGTTCGTTCTCAAATTGTGTAACTATAAAAACTACTTCGCGTTCAGCCTTTATTTCATTGACAATTAAAGAATGTACAATAATTTGTGCGGAGATCATCAAAATTCTAATTTTTAAATTTCAAATTGAGCGTTAATTTCTTGTTTTCTCTGAAAATGATAGACAACTTGTTTGCATACATATGTACGTATGACTGAATCCATTCTATGAGTATGGAAATTTCCATTTGTGACTACACGAGCTTAGAGTATTAAAAAAAAAGAAGAACAAAATAAAAGAAATATAAAAACATTTGAACCATACCTTCAGATAATATCGAGGCTGAATCAATGGGACAACCACCACCATTCGAAGCGGTGCGACGATGACTGGCAACAACACCGCTGACACCGGTTAAAGCATTGCGCAAATTTTTATGATTGAAAAAGCGACGGCGTGTCGGTGGTGTGGCAAATGCTGAAGCATGAATTTCACTATAGTTGTACGTTGATGTTGCAGCCGCGTTGGCAACATTGTATTGGTGACCGTTATTGTTTGTAGCTGCTGTAGTATGGGCAGCATTGCTGTGGCCAATTTTCGATGAAGTGATGGACGATGACGATGATGTACCGTTGTTATGGCCATGACTGATGCCGTTGTTATTATGTATATCCGCTGTAACGGTATGTTGTTTTAGTCCAGCTTTGCCTGGTGCTGTGGTTGTTCCTAATGCCGAGGTATTGGCTGTTTGGCTATATTTATTGTTGTTGTTTGCAGCCAATGATGATGATGACGCTTTTGGCAGTTTACCAATACTGGCATAACGATGATATTCAGGTGATATAGACTCCTGCCGGTTATGCTGTAAAAATCAAAAAGAAAAAGAAAAGAATCAAATAAAATTTTGTGTTCCTTTTATTCTTATTTTTAATAATAAAATATTTCAAACAGATGACCAAAGAAGAAATAAAAGAAATAAAAAACTACCATAACTGGCTAACATTTCAATACATTTTGGTTTTCTTCGCTTATTTCTTATCACTGATGAAAGTCTATGGAAGAAATTGTATTTAAAAGGTTTACTTTTAAGTTTGAAAGCTTCAAACATTAAAAAGCCGCCTCAATCTCTACAAAACTGTTGCAAATCATTCAAAAATTTTCAATGGGTTCCAAAGTTCAAGTTTCCTCTTCAATTTGAGCAATCGTTTAAGAAAAAAAACATCCGAAAAAAAACTGAAAAATAATCACGAGAAGAAAAAAATCAAAAATAAAAGTAACGGCTTTTAAATCAACCATGTCTCATTGATTAGTCACATATGTATGTATGTACTGTATTTAAAAGTTGCAGTGTTGAATAATTCAGTACTTTTGTACTTTTTTTGGTACTTTTTTATTTCGGAAATACCGCAGTACCCCCGCGACGCTTTCAATACTATTTTATTATTACATATTTTATGTCTTGCGCTTAACTTCTTCGGACAAGGGCAGAGCGGCGTAAAAGATTTGGCCAATGCTGGATAGGAGGCGCACGGCGGCTCTGCTAAGACTCCAAAGAAGTAGGCTCAGCACTGTTATCAGGGTTATTACGTGGAGATGAAGAAGAGCATGAGACAATTCTTCACCTGCTGTGCACATGTCCGGTACTTGGTCGGAGGAGAAAGTGGTACCTGGGTGCCTAGTACATGAAGGATATAGATGAACTGTCATGTTCATATTATCGGTCTGAGTCGCTTCATTGGAAGCTCCGAATGGTTCCTAGAATAGGGGAAATGAGAAACCGTGGTATCACAATGGGCCCTGTGTGCAGCCTAAATGTGTCCGCTCAAGATTCCATCGAGGAACAGCCACTGCTACCTACCTACCATGTCTTGCGCTTTTCAACTATTAATGCATTAGCAACATGTTCAATGTAATGCAGGCTTTCGTCTCGGTTAGCCAAACGTCGACGGAACATTAGTTTTTAGAATACATTCGTTTTTAGAATAAGAAACGCAATGAATACGCTTGCAGAACGCGTAAAGTAATTTCGGTAAGCATTCGCATTGCTCTTCATATGCTAAAAACGAACGTATGTTACATTAGGTTCCATCGACGTTTGGCTAAACGGGGCTTTTACGTTTTGTTATGTTCCGAATCAGATGTTTTTGTCTTGTATGTACTATGTGAGCAATACGAATAAGTCGTTAGTTTTTCCGTTTCTTGCCGTATGTGTATTAAATATAAATAAGTAAAGGGTGATTTTTTAGCTATTATCTTTTTGGCAACACTGGTTTAAGCAGCTCCCGCACGTTTCGAGTTTTGTTTCACTGTCAAACATCTTCAGTTTGGTCTATAATTTAACCATGAATCGTCTTACAAACGAACAACGCTTGCAAATCATTGAATTTTATTATCAAAATGCGTTGGCCGAAGATCCACTTCTTTATCGAAAAATTGTATTCAGCGACGAAGCTCATTTTTGGCTCAATGGATACGTAAATAAGCAGAATTGTCGATTTTGGAGTGAACATCAGCCAGAAGCATTGCAAAAGCTACCAATGCATCCAGAAAAAGTCACAGTTTGGTGCGGTTTATGGGCTGGTGGCATCATTGGACCGTACTTCTTCAAAGATGCTGCGATTCGTAACGTAACTGTGAATGGTGAGCGCTACCGTGAGATGATATGCAACTTTTTTTTGCCCAAAATACAAGAGCTTGACTAGCTTGACATGTGGTTTCAACAGGACGGTGCCACATGCCACACAGCACGCGTAACAATGGACTTATTGAGAGGCCAGTTCGGTGAACATTTTATTTCACGTTCGGGACCGGTCAATTGGCCGCCTAGACCTTTAGACTATTTTTTGTCGGGCTATGTTAAAGCTCATGTCTATACAGACAAGTCCGCTTCAATTGACGCATTGGAAGACAACATTGAAGCATTTATTCGTGAGATACCGGCCGAAATGTTGGAAATAGTATGCCAAAATTGGACTAAGCGGATGAACCATTTAAGGCGCAGTCGCGGTCAACACTTGAATGAAATAATCTTCAAACATTAAATTATATGGACCGTACTATCGATTCAAATAAAGATTTCATGCATTTTTCTGAATTTTATGTTTTTTTTTTTTAATTTTCCTATAGCTCTTATAAAATTGCCCTTTAGATAGGTAGTGTGCTGGCCTACTGGATGTGAGTTCATGGTTCAAAAGCCATGACCCCATCTAAACGAAATATGAAAAAATATTTCACCGGCGACTTCATTCTGGCAAAAACTCTGGGAGTAAATAAAAAATTGCTATGATAAAGTTTCTCAAAAAAATCTCTCGTTGGGAGTCGAATTTAAAAAGAAGGTGTCTCGCCACTCTTGTATATAATTAACACACACACAAAATAAGTGGTATGAGAAGTTAGGTCATAGTCCTGATTGAAGGCTTATAAGGACCAATTATGTATGTATATATATATATATTTTTTTTTACAAAGGTACCCTTTCATGGAAAAAAGTACTCCTTCAGTTATAGTTCCGTACTATTTTAAAATTCCAGTTTTGCAACACTGAGACATACCGTATGCATGTACGAGTATAAACAAAAAGTTGTTCGCATTTATTGGCAAACGTTTTTGTTTTTTCTCCATTTTAAAAAAAGTCTTACAAAAAAGCCGAAGTTAAAAAAAATATAACGAATCATCCTTCATAATAACTAAAGGAGCAATGGAACAACAAGAAGAAAAGGAAAGAAAGAAAATAATGAAGGCGTCTTATGACAATAACATGCAGTCTTATTTAATTGTCTGTCTAGTGTTTTAGTACAGAGGCGTCATTACATAGGGACAACTTAAAAAAAAAGGTTTGTGTAGCATAAAAAGCTCTACTAGTGGCAAAACTTCTGTTATACTGTGTTCAGATATGCACCTCTATTGCGTAAATCGCAACAAACGCCATTATTGAGCTCTATATTACATATAAAGTTTCAATTAATTATTGCCCAATAAATACGCAAATTGTTATAATATTGAGTAAAACTTAAAATGCAGCACTGTCATAAGTATGTATGTTCAGTGCGCATTTTACAATTATCTGAATACTTTCTGTTGATATTCGACAACTCAAATGTCAACAACGACAAACAAAAAAAGCAAAACCAAATAAAAACAATGTTGTTGAAACAACCAGCTGTTTTGTTTACCAGCTGTCAAATGAATATTGAATAAGCAGCTGAACTGCGTATATTGTTATGTCTGAACACTTAAAATATTGTACTCAATAAACCTAATATTGACCCAATAAAAGTACATATCTGAACATAGTATTTTCCTGTGCTTCTAAAGCGCTTATTACACTAATGAACTTCGCAAGTGTCTGCAAGCATGAGCTAATGGCAAAGTAACCATCTTGAGTTTGCAAACCTGACCTGATGGATATCAAATATTTGTAATATTTGTCTGGATTGTGTAATAAGCACAAGACTCTCTTCCCATCAGATAGTTTTTGCAGGCAAAGTTCACTAGAGTATTTTGCATATAAAGTTTAGATTTTTATTCTATCCTAAGAACATAAGCGATAACTTTTATTTGACCCGTTTAGATTACTGTCGTCTTTCACAGTGTTTTACGCCCATCATTTAAAATAGTCAATTCTGTTTACAAGACAAAACGCCTCTTTAATGTCTCAAGAACAAAATGCAAAATAAAAAATACTAATGTACAGTGAGGATAACATGAATATGGTAAATAAGATTTAATTAAAGTTGTATATAAATACGTGTTATAGGTGTTGCTACTGTTGCGGTTTTCTAAATTGCCTGCAAATAAAATCGGCAAAATACTATAGAAAATCGACAAATATTTCTATAGACAATCCCTAGAGACAGTAATTTAGATATAATGTCCGAAAGAGGATCCTCTGGACTACCATTTTCATATAGTCTGTATGGTGTACTATTTCTTATATGTTCCAAAATGGCCACTGATCTTCTAAAGAATTTTCAAGCAAAAAATTAATATTTTCAAAGGCAATTTTTTCAATACCATATCATTTTATATGTGACTATGTTCCTGATTATATTAAGAAGCCATGGAACCTTTCTTTGCATATGGTATGGTACTCATAGACCTACAGTATTTCCCAAAAATAGCTCCGAAACAAGTGGGCTTGTTCAGATGGGTACTGTTAAATAGCAAACAGTGGTCTGTTAAGAGGAAATTTTGCTCTGTTAACGCCAAATGTGGCGCTGCTAAAATTTATGGATTGCGTCTTGCATTTTCAAATTCGAATTTATCTTCACACACTTTATTTAATTATATACGAGCTGAGTACCTTCGACCATATGCTCGGTATAGTGTAATCGCCCAGAGTCTCTAGAGGGCACACTACCCACTAGACTACCAGTGCATCCATATACCCTCTAGCAAAAACTCCTTATCAGGTTTAATAATAACTGGTATACCATTAAATATTGGTTTTTACAACTATTTACAACAGATTTTAAACAAGCCTTTCCGAATTCTACACATCACTGGCTCACTAAGCTTGGGATAAATATACTCTTTAGAGTTGCCTAAGAAAATTAGTGATATCGAGTGTAGTCGGAAATTTCCCTTAGTTCTGTTACTGTTTCCGAAATCCACTAGTAATGATAGGCTTTCCATGTGATGTGTAAACATGTTTTGTATTTAAGACTGCAATTCTTTTAATGTGGACTTTCGGAAAGTTAGTTATAGAGAAGCGTTATATTTAATGATACGTAGATGACTTTAAGGATTATTGCCGCCAAGAAGTTTGTCGTATTTGTAAAATAAACTATAGAAGAAGCGATGAAGAAAAGGCTCCTATGCGAACACTTTTAAAAATTGTATCTACAAATAATTAATGCCAATATACATACCATGTACAAACCAGAGATCAGCAATGAATATTCAAAAAGTTGAATAGATTCGAATCTTATACGCATTCATAATTGTTTTAATATCATACTCATACTACTCATATTCAAAGTTAGAAGTACTCATAGTACTCATACTTAACAATACGCATGATGTTGTTGATTTCGACTCTCAACATTTACAAGAATCACAAAATATTATGAGTATTATAAGTATTCTTCTAAATTTATGAGTCTGAATGAGTAGGAATATGAATCAACCATATTTCGAATGGTTTGAGTTTGATATCATCGTTGTACTCATACTCATTGCAACCTGTACTTATAACTTAATGTTTTAGTGAGTACGAATGAATCAGAGTAGTTGAATTTCAATATTGTTGACTCACTTATATTCAAAATTTTATGAGTACTTATGAGTAGTGAAAAAACGATAGTGAGTATTGTAGTGTTCGTAGGCGAATCAGACTTATTTTGTGATTCTTGTAAATGTTGAGTAAATCAGATTCGAAATCAACAACATCATACGTGTTGTTAAGTATGAGTATGATGAGTACTTCAAACTTTGAATATGAGTAGTATGAGTCTGATATTAAAATAAGTATGAATGCGTTTAAGTATCAGAAATGATGAGTATGATTAGAATCTACTTATCTTTTTAAATACTCATTGCTGATCTCTGCTTCGAACGACCGATTTTTGAGAAACTATTCATGGCAATTTTATTCACTCTCAGAGTTTTCCCAGAAATCTGCTGAGAGGAAGTCACCGAAGATATATTTCTTCATATTTCGTTTAGTTGGAGATATTTCGTACGTCTAATAAGCCAACACACGACCTACTAGACTACGGCGACTATATTATATATTATTATTGCCTTTAAGTTAATTTCCAATGCTGTTGGATCCGAAGACTTAATATTGTTTGGTTGTTGCTGAATTGACTTCTATATTACATGTTGCACATGCGTTGGAAGTACATATTAAAAAGTAACACAAGAGAGTATGTTTGTTGCATGTCGGAGTACAAAAAGAAAACAAAAAATCAATTTTTATATATTCACACAACAACAAATATTTATGGCTGCCAGATTGCTCAGACAGTCAATATGACTGTTTGCCTATACAGCAGAGATACAATTTAATATTAATTTGTTGTTAGTGTTGTCATTAAGCGTCCATTCAATAAAACAAAAATCAAAAAATAAACAAACAAAAAAAAACGAAATTAGACAGAGAAGTTGTTTAACTTGTCACATTCTACTGTCACATACTGTACTGTACTGTATGCAAACGGTAAGTTACACGATTTTTATAATGCATACGGTGGCACATTATACATATGTATGTATGTATACATGCTGTCTCTTTGATGGTTCATCAATGGTTAGGGAAAAAAAATTATAAATTTTTATGATAAAGACCAGAAATACTTATCTTGGTGTACTGTATTATGAAGTCAACTCATCCGTCATTGGCCGTTTCGTATGGTATGAGGGTTTGTACGAGTAGGTATGCCAGACTGTATGTAGGTTTAAACATAAAATTGAAATTTTAATCACTTTAAGCCTCAAGAATGGTTTTTACCTGTTAGTCTTTGTCTTGAGTTTCTTTTTTTGTCGTTTTGTCTTCTTTCCATTGGTGTGTTCTATCGATTAATTCGTTTTTCTCAAACCATAAATATTTTTTTGTTTTTGTTGTATATTGACCGAATGGTACATTGGCATAAAAAAATTTACTAAAAAACGTAACTTAATGGGAAAACAAATTTTTTTATTACAAAGTAGAAATAATGACTTGATTCGACAATAATCACAGAAATTTTTGTAATTGCTTTATTAAAAGCTTTTGTTAAACTCTGATCAACAGATTTAAATGGAAAATTACAACAGGAAATGGCTTTAAATTGATACTTTAAAGGAAAGAAAGAGAACAGAAAAATTAAATGTATATACATTAGATATGATTTATACTATGTTCAGATATGCACTTTTATTGAGTCAATATTCGGTTTATTGAGTACAATATTTTAAGTGTTCAGACATAATATTATACACAGTTCAGCTGCTTCTTCAATATTCATTTGACAGCTGGTAAACAAAACAGCTTGTTGTTTCAACAACATTGTTTTTTTTTCGTTGTTGACATTTGAGTTATCAAATGCTACAATAGGACTCTTGACTATGTCTATAAAGGCGGATCCATCTCCTTTAGCAATTGACTCGCAGAGATCCCGAAGCGACCCGTGGGCCCATCAAATTAGAACTTTGTTCACCACACAGATCTGCAGAAAATGATCAAAGTCCTCTTTGACCAGCCGGCATTCCATCGAATACGAAGCTATTGCTAGCAATGAGACAAATATAATTCTATCAGCTTGAATGCTACGCGGCTATTTGTTCTCAGTTGTAGCATTTCAATATAAGAATTCCCAACTTATAAGCACTGTCCTGATAGCATTCTTACGTTAACGAATTCGTAATTTGTAGGCTAGTATTACCATGATTATTTCATTTTTTTCAGTGAACCTAAGATAATTCGTAACTTGTTCGTATTTTTAAATAAAATTGATGTCAAAGTGTTTGCTCTGTAAGTTAACTGGGTCGCTTTATATATATATAATTAAAGTCTTTTAGTTTTTTATTATCGTACGGCTATATTTTAGATTAGATTTTGTTTTTAATTTTTCATAAACTCATGAATTTTAATCAATACTTTACGAAACTGTGTAAGAACAACCATTAATTTGTGGTAATAATTTTTAATTTAAACGTTCAATTATTAATGGATTTAGGTATCGAAAATCGAACACAAAAAATATTGTGTGTAAAAATGTATGTTGCTATCAGTGTTGCCATTATATTGTTGTTTAACAAAAACTTCCACAGGAAAATGATCAACTGGAACAAAAATTAATCAACATCAATATCTTGGCTAAAGAGGTTAATGAATGAGATCAGGCATCAGCAATGAGTATTCAAAAAGATGAGTAGATTCGAATCATACTCATAATTTCTGATACTTACACGGTGTTCAGATATGTTCATTTATTGAGTAAATCGCAATAAACGCCATTATTGAGCTCAATATTTCATATAAAGTTTCAATTAATTATTGCACAACAAATACGCAAATTGTTATAATATTGAGTAAAACTTAAAATGCGGCACTGTCATAAGTACGTTCAGTGCGCATATTACAATTATCCGAACACTTTCTGTTGAAAAAACAAAATAAAAACAATGTTGTTGAATAAACCAGCTGTTTTGTTCACCAGTTTTCAAATGAAATTGAATAAACAGCTCAACTGCGCATATTATTATGTTTGAAAACTTAAAATATTGTATTCAATAAACCGAATATTGACTCAATAAAAGTGCATATCTGAACATAATATTATACGCATTCGTACTTATTTTAATATCATATTCATACTACTCATATTCAAAGTTTGAAGTACTCATCATACTCATACTTAACAAAACGCATGATGTTGTTGATTTCGGCTCTCCTTTACCCAACATTTACAAGAATCACAAGATAAGTATGACTGTAAATTTTGGTGGATGATTCTAATCACTCGATTCATTAATGAGTATTATAAGTATTTTCCTAAATTTATGAATCTAAATGAGTAGGCATATGAATCAAATATATTTCGAATCTTATGAGTTTGACGTCAACGTTGTACTCAATGTTGTAGTGAGTACGAATGAATCAGAGTAGATAAATTTCAATACAGTTGACTCAATCATACTCAAAATTTCATGAGTACTTATGAGTAGCTAAAAAACGATTCATTGCTGATCTCTGGCCTATACCAACTGCTCTATATTTCTTAATAGACTGTGTTATATATATATATGAAGACATACCACTTTTCTAATCACAACAACAGATTTGAAAAAGAGATTACTTTAATACTCAAATCTACGCAATGCTTGTTGAGCGATGGGATTTCTTTTAAAATCTTCTGCTCTATTCGAGCAGCCAAAGTATTTTCAAATCCTTTTCGCATGTCATTCCGATTGCCTATGAATAACGAGTATTCCTTAAAGAAATTTCGGATAATTCTAAGTAACTCCCATATGGATTCCAGGACGTTGACCTGTAGTCGAAAACTCTGTTGCTGTAGACTGTACAGGGCGGGGAAAGAGCTCACAATTTTCGAATAAATTTACAAATATATTATAGAAGACCAACAGGAACATTTTTAATCATAATTGCGTACTTCTATAGGCAGAAACATTTTACTGCATTTATGTCGAGTATACTCGTCTTCACTTTAAAATTATTAAGCAGACAGAAAAAGCTTTTTAAACAATTGAAGGCTTAAAGATTTTACAAAAATCAGCATTTTTTTAGTGTCGCGTTTGGAAAATTTACAAAACATACCAACTTTTTTCTAATTTTTCGAATTCATAGTTAAACCAATTCAACAAATAATAACACCTGTGTTAAATGTCTAGCAAAGAAAAATATTGAATCTTAATATACATCTTACTATACAATAAATAATACTATCGGTGGTTGTTTTTTAATGTTAAACTCATTCTATTTTAAGAATATTGCAAAGAATGAATTAATTTTTTGTTTAGAAACTTGTTATGTACGGTTGTGTGATAGTTGGTTGCAGTAGGCACTTGTTACACGCTACAACATTTTAATTTTTCTTGTTTCTAGTTCCTCAATTGTTGACGTACATATTTAATGAATATCTGCTGTAGAGTAAATCGTATGGTCTGCATCAGAGATCAGCAATGAGTATTCAAAAAGATGAGTAGATTCGAATCATACTCATAATTTCTGATACTTATATGCATTCATACTTATTTTAATATTATACTCATATTACTCATATTGAATATTTGAAGTACTCATCGTACTCATACTTAACAATACGCATGATGTTGTTGATTTCAACTCTGCATGACTCAACATATATGTACACGTAGCACAAAATAATTATGATTCGCGTACGACCACTACAATATTCACTAGAAGGTTGTGTGTTTGCTGTCTTTGTCTTTTTCTTTCTAATTTTTTTGTAAAAGCAATACGAATCATTCGAATCATTTATGAGTATTATAAGAATTTTTCTAAATTTATGAATCTAAATTTATTCGAATGTTATGAGTTTGATGTCAGCGTTGTATTCATACTCATTGCAACCCCGACTTATAAATTAATGTTGTAGTAAGTACGAATGAATCAGAGTAGTTGAATTTCAATACTGTTGACTCAGTAATACTCAAAATTTCATGAGTACTTATGACTAGCGAAAAAACGATTCATTGCTGATCTCTGTTTAGCAACTCCTTACTGACGGTTGTGTGATAGTTGGTTGCACTAGGCACTTGTGACACGCTAGTTCTTTAATTGTTGCCGTATATATTTAATAAATATCTGCTGTAGAGTACATCCTATGGTCTGTCTTACCATTTAATTCCGATAACCACCTGAACTAAACTTGTTTGCCCCAGTAGCAAAATTTAAAAACAAAATTTAAAATCAAAAAAATGGTAAGAAATAGTGGTAACACAACAACTGTATTTCGCAAATTACAATCATAAGCATTAAATTTATCTATTTTTTTTTTTTTTTTTGTTAGTTTTCCTCTTTCTCCTTTTGTGTTGTGTGTGTGTGAAAAATAGAAAAAAAATCTTGTTGTAGTTCATGATGTATAATAAAATAACATGCAAATGTTGTTTCTTTTTTTATTATTTTGAACGCTTCAAAATATATTAATTATCGTTGAATCTTGTAGTGATTATTTTAATGTAATGGATAAAAAAATATAATTTTTTTGGAGTGTTCGTGGTTTCGCCTTCACGAAACTATATCGCGATTTCATTTTTGTTTGTGTATTTTATTTACGTTGCTTGTTGTTACGTTCTCGCTTACTTGTTTATCCCCTTTTCTTTCATACTCATGGTTTTTGTTTTTGTAGCATTTGTTTATCATTTTAATGTTAAACGATGTTACACCGTTTCCCATTTTCGTAACAATATTAACTAAATTTGTTTCAGTGCATACATACATACGTGTTATGAATATGGCTTTTAATATTTAGTTACCTATGTATAATATGTACTGTGTACATCGTTATATGGCGTGTAATAATAATAAAACGAAGAAAGTAAAAAACAAACAAACAATATCGTAATAAAAAGTTTAACAAAATTTCAATTGACGGCCATGGCTTAAAGTCATCAATAATATTTATTGCCTTTTGAATATTTTCATATTTATTAGATTCCCATGAGTTCACACAGTTTTTAAGAAAATAACGACTACATATTACGGGTGAGTTTACAAATGTTAATCAAATGTAATAAAATAAAAAAATAAATAAAAATAAAATGAAAACAAAAATAACAACCACATATTAAATTATAAATACAAATTGAAACAAAAATAGAATAAAAACTTTTCAAGAGACTTTCACTTTCAAAACCAAGAAGAAAAACCTACAAACTGTAATCTTTTCGACACGTAAAATGATTCGCTTCTAAGAAAAACGAAGAACTCAAGAAGATGATGGCGCTGGAATTGATTTCACGAAAGATTTGCAAAAGCATAAGTGCCTAAAAATCTGTTTAAAATCTTTAATAACATTTACGCCAAAGAAAGTTTTAATTTCTCAACCATAAAAACAAAAAAAACTTTTAAATGATATTTTCATACCTTTCACGTTTAACCTAAATTTCCTTAGCAGCAAAAACTTTGTTAACACCTTTTTTCGTTTACCATAATTTTCAGTTGTGTAAAGTTTAAAAAGCTTAATTGAATATTTTTTTATGAAAATATTTTTAATTAATTTTTTCTTTCGCTTGCACAAAGATGAGAACATAATTTCACGCCCCCTGTATTTATCTTAAATATGATTTGAGGCTAACTGATGTTATGCTTGTATTAACTCGAACTCAGAGGCATTATAAAAGAGATAAGAAAGAAACTGTCAAAATTTATTTAATCAAGTATAAATTATTTTTAATTATTATTTACGCTTTCCTGCTTCTCTGGTCGTATAATTTTTTGGTCGTACTTTTGTAATATTATCCTCTAGAGTTGTATTAACGTTGTGGTTTGACATGTCTTTAATTTTCTTTTGCCATTTTGTCTTTTGAGTAATGAGTTTAAACGAGGTTTCATATTTATAACATAAAAATTTTTTGATGTGTTATCATTTTCCTTTTCTTTGTTGCAAGACTAATTCAAATTGAAACACTCGTGTTCTTTGCTAAAAGGATTCTACTGCAATAACATAACTGACATTTATGCATGTTATCGGGCACATACATATATAACATACATAACATAGTCGTATATGTTTGTTTTGATTATTGGAATGATTTTTTCAAAATAACTATGCAGGCACACACCATTAAAAAGTAACATTCGTCATTACAACGCTTCAGTCAGGATTACACCACTTATGATGTGTGCAACAGATTTTTAAGAAACTTTTCATGGCAATTTTTATTTACTCTCTAAGTTTTTGCCAGGAATCTGCCGAGAGAAAGTTGCCGAAGAAATATTTTTTCATATTTTGGTTTGCTGGAGATATCCGACCTGGGGTTTGAACCCTGGCCTCACGTCTAATAAGCCAACAACTACGGCGACTTTAAGCCGTGCTTTTACTGCAGATAAAAAAATATTGGTTACGCTGTTGTAACTGTTTGCAGTCGCCGTAGTCTAGTAGGTAGTGTGTTCGCTTATTAGACGTAAAGCCCGGGTTCGAGCCCCAGGCCAGGCATCAACACGAAAAATGAAAAAAAAGATTTCCTCGGCGACTTCCTCTCAGCAGATTTCTGGCAAAAACTCTGAGAGTAAATAAACCTGCCATGAAAAAGTTTCTCAAAATCTGTCGTTCGGAGTCGACGTTAAACTGTAGGTCCCGCCACTCAAGGATAAAAAATTAAAACACACAACATGAGTGGTGTGAGAAGCTAGGCCGTAATCCTAACTGAAGGGTTGTAATGGCCAATTATGTTATGTATGTATGTTATAACTGTTTAATACGAAGACAAATTGCTTTGTTATTTTTTTTGGCAAAGCCATTGGGCTGTAATCTAATTTTCCTGCGCTTCATTGCAAGCTAAGGAAAGGCCAGAATGCAGAACATTCAGGGCTACAGGGATACAGCTACTTACATTATCGAAATAACAATTTCGGTATACCGATTCACAAGAGACCTTCGTCCAACATTTGTAGCAAAATATTGTTAACAGTGAAAAATCAAAAGAGTTTCCTACACTAGCTTTAAGCTGGTATCTACCACAAATCAGCAATGCATCGTTTTTTCCCTACTCATGAAATTTTCAAATTCATTGAAATTCAACTACTCTGAATCATTCGTACTCACTACAGTACAACGTTGACATCAAACTCATAACATTCGAAATATGTTTGATTCATAAGCTTACTCATTAAGATTCATAGACTTAGAAAAATACTTATAATACTCATAAATGATTCGAGTGATTCGAATCATTCATCAAAATTTAAAGTCTTAGTTGTTGTTGCATTTACAAAAAAAGAAGAAAGAAAAAGTGCAAGACAGCAAGCAAAGCAAACACACAACCTTCTAGTGAGTATTTTAGTGTTCGTACGCGAATCATACTTATTTTGTGATTCTAGGAAATGTTAAGTAAAGGAGAGTCGAAATCAACAAAATCATGCCTATTTTTAAGAATGAGTACGATGAGTATTTCAAATTTTGAATATGAGTAGTATGAGCATGATATTAAAATAGGTATGAATGCGTATAAGTATCAGAAATTATAAGTGTTATTCGAATCTACTCATCTTTTTGAATACTCATTGCTGATCTCTGGCGTCTATACTTTCTTATCTCAAAGCTTGGTCGCTGTTTATTTATCTTTTAAAGCAATGTTTTTGTATCTTTATTGCTGACTTCAAACTTGTTTTTAATAAAATTGAAAATTTATTTGTTCAGTTATTTTAAGCTTAAATGGCTCTTAAATCTTTTTAAAGATTTATTTCTTTTCTTTTCATTTAATTTAAGAATATCCAGCATTTAAAGTATTTTTTTGTTTTATTTCGGCAACTGGTAATTAATTACGATGATAATCTACAGAAAACTCGTTTCAGGCATCAACTGTTAAAATGTTTTTTTCTTTTTGTTTTTCTTTTTAATTTTTTTTGCCGTTACAATAAGAGATGAACTAAACTAAATATTGTTTAAGATTGAAAAGTAAAAAAAAACACAATAAGTCCATCGGACATATTTGGTTTAAAACTCTTTAAATAAACTGGAGCACAATTTGCTAAAAGCATAAAAGGCAGTGTAAGTTGAGTTTGAATGGAAAGCTGAAATAATTTATGTTGACACATTTTTCTTGTTCTCATGTTAGTTCTTCTCAGTCGTCTTTCACCATCGTCAGCATCAGCATCACCATAATCATCATCTTCATATGGAAGACAAGGCAAGACAATTGGAACAATGTATGATGCTTGAAAACAGTTTGAGTGCAATTATGTAGTTTCAGGTGATTTATGCCAAACGGGCTTTATCATACGATACCAGAGATCAACAATGAATCGTTTTTTCGCTACTCATAAAATTTTGAGTATGAGTATGAGTCAACAGTATTGAAATTTAACTACTCTGATTCATTCGTACTCACTACAACATTGATTTACAAGTACAGGTTGCAATGAGTATGAGTACAACGTTGCCATCAAACTCATAACATTCGAAATACGTATGTTTGATTTATACGCCTACTCATTCAGATTCATAAATTTAGAAAAATAATTATAAAACTCATAAATGATGCGAGTGATTCGAATCATTCATCAAAATTTACAGTCTTAGTTGTTGTTGCATTTACAAAGACAGCAAGCAAAGCAAACACACAACCTTCTAGTGAGTATTGTAGTGTTCGTACGCGAATCATACTTATTTTGAGATTCTTGTAAATGTTGAGTAAAGGATAGTCGAAATCAATAACATGATGCGTATTATTAAGTATGAGTACGATGAGTTCTTCAAACTTTGAATGTGAGTAGTATGAGTATGATAATAAAATAAGTATGACGAGCTCGCCAGGCCTAGTGCACTACTTCCGGAATCCTCTTCAATCGACCATTGGCCATTGCGCAAAAATTCTCCTGGATCAATGAGGAATTCTTCTTCACCGCTAGACTCACCTGGCCCCTGGTGCATAGAAGGCGAACCAACCAGTTACTTGGAGTTGGTCGTGGTATCATCTCAATCACTGTGGCCGTGCTTACTGGTCATTATGTTATGGGAAGACACGCGGAGAGAATACAGCTCCCCTTTAACGATTTCTGCCGTAGATGCAGATCCGCCGAGGAAGAGGAGACTGTTGTCCACCTTCTTTGTCAATGCCCACCTTTTGCGAGGTGCAGATATAGTTTATTTGGCTCCCCAATCCATGTCAGCTTGACGGAGCTATGGTATACTGATGTCAATGATATAGCTTCGTTTATCAAATATTCTGGTGGTCCCGCGTAGGGTAGTCGTGCTTTAGAATGTGCAGCCCTTGCTGGCGTCACATCAGGCCGCTACGCGTTCTTAATTGAGCTTTTGGCATCAATTCTACCCTAACCTAACCTAACCTATATCCAATGAGTCTTTTAAAAAAAAAAGTGGAAAAGGTAATGTTTGGTTTATTCCCATTTCCTGTACTTTATCAGCGTTCCCATCAGTCCATAAAAATCGAACATTAAAACATAATCTTTAAAGAAATTTCGACATTGTAGTACAACGAACATATTTAACCGTATAAATAAAATTTTAATTCGGAACATTCGTGTATATTTGGACTTAACGTATTACTAAAAAACAATGGCATTAAGCTCTAAAAAGATTTTAAGACATTGTTACGAAAATGGAAATGGTGTAACATCTTTTAACATTAAAATGACAAACAAAAGCTACAAAAACAATAAACTTGTTTACATAATAAACAAGTAAACAAAAATATACCAATAACACTAGTATAATACAAGTATTAACAAGTAAACAAAAATTCAGCAACAAAAAATTTAAACAAAATACAAAAATAGCAATAATAAAACAACGGTGTTTACATTTATAGAGATCTCGAGATGGCAGAATATGGCAGAGCTTATATCATTCTATTCTGTCACAAAATTCAGTTATTATCTCCACTGAACATAATGAATCGATTTACTCTTGAGCAACGTTGGGATTTATTGGAAATTTATTTCCAAAATTAAGGCAATTGGTCGGAATTTGCACAAAATTGTCGTACAGAATATGGTCGCCAAGAGGGATCAACAATGCACGGTATAGGCAAGTTTATTCCCAAAGTTCGTGACACTGAAAGTGTGCGTGAGAAGCTATCAACATAAACTCGTCATCGCTCTCAAGAATTGAACATTTCACGCACCAGTTTACGTAGAATTTTGTGAAAAGATATCGGTATGATGCCTTACAAAGTTCAACAGGTTCATTTTCGCTTCGCTAGATGGGCCAACGAGAAATTTTGAAATTTCCCACCCTATACAGTGGTGGCCACGAATTTAAGACACGACATATGACTGAGTTATTTGTAATAATTTTTACATTTTATCGAAAAAATTATGGGTCCATGATATTTTTTTTAAGATTTTACTAATGTTATGAAGAAAAATTAATAATATTTTCTTACCTATAGGTAACATATATATTCGGTTAAGAATTTTTATTTACATATTATATACATAAACACAAGTTTTATCCTGGTCACGAATTTAAGACATAGGCATAATATAACACTATTCTCTAAATTAAGCTCAGCTTCATAAAAAAACCTATTATTTAGTGGGAAATCCTTTATTTTTGATCACAGCAGCACATCTCCCGGGTAAACTTTCGACTAATGCCACATAACGTTGCTTTGGAATTGCATACCAAACCCTTTGGATTTCTTCCCACAAATCGCTTGAATTTTTTGGTTTAACTGTTCGTAAATATTCCTCAACATCATTCCACAAATTCTCAATTGGATTGAGGTCCGGGGATTGAGCTGGCCACTTAAGAACAATGATATCGTTTTCTTCTAAGCAACTCTTCACTAGACGTGAAATGTGCTTTGGGTCATTATCATGCATAAATTTCTATATTGGAGGCATGTTGTCTTCAGCGAATGGTATCATTGTGTCTGTTATAATATTTTTGTAAACATGGTGGTCCATTTTAGAATTTATATTGTAAATGGGACCTTCACCATGCCAGGAAAATGCTGCCCACACCGTCACATTTCCACCACCATGTTGTTTTTAGGGTTTACTTTGGATGATGCTTCAGGTTTGGAGGGCGCCATACGTACTGCTTTCCATCAGAGCCGAAGCGGCAAAACTTCACTCGTCGCTCCAAAGTATATTTTTCCAAAATATCATGGGTTTCTTGAGATTTCTCAATTATCCCAAATAAGTCTGTCATATGTCGTGTCTTAAATTCGTGGCCACCACTGTATATTGTTATTAAAATGAAAAAATCTAGATACTGGTATTCTGCTTTTACATCGTTTAACATTAAAATTATAAACAAAAGCTACAAAAACAAAACAATCAACATGTTTACAAATTATCGCACTGCATAATATAACAACAAATACCAGCATATAAAAATGGTAAACAAGTAAACAAAAATACAACAAAAGAACAAGAATAAATGTAAACAAGATAAAATGAAGATATCGAGATGGCGAAGTCACGAACACTCAACTTCAAGATCATTCATCCGAGTGTTTACGTTGGCATATAGAAAGCTCGTTCGTCTTGTGTGAAGACGCGGTGTGTTTAAAGAGAGTAATCGTGGTTTGGAGATATCCATATAAATGTCTGCCGAACAATTGACTAGAAATTGTTATTGTTTATGCAAAAGAGTGCAAAGAGAAATAACAAAGTAACTGTTGTTGTTTACATCAAGTTGTGAACAGTGGCACACAGAATTGTGCGAATAATAAAGAATTTTAATTAAAACTAAACACCAATTTATTTTAATTTTATTTGCAATCTACGAATTCATATTGTACAGTACTTTTAGCTTAACTGTCATTTGGCATAGTAGGGTTTGAAGAAGAAATCAGCACTTGTTCCAGTTATTGATCAGTTTTCTCGTAACACACTTATATTCAAAAATAAAATAAATATCTCATCGGAAAGATATTGGTTTTTTATTTTATTTTATTTGTTTATAATATAAACACTTATTGTCTTTGAATGGCTTAAAAGACACGGCTATTAAGTCAAGTGTTTTAATGGCATTTAAATAGTTTTTAGGCGCAGTTTTAGTTTAAAACTTCTAACGAATGTTGCTGTTGTTTTTAAAAGCAAAAAAAGAAAAGTAAAGTAAAACAAAACCATAAAAATATGAAATACCACGAGATGTTAATGAACAAAATTAATGCCAAACAATAATAATTTATCACGATTTCAGCGAACAAAATGGAAAAAAAGATTAATTTTCTTTAAACGAAAAGCATTTCAATAAAATTTAATAAAAATTACTTGTTCTAGGAGGGTAATTAAAGAGTGATTGTATTGTATTTCATGTTTTAAGGTTATTGCTGGTGTTGGGCACTCATTTTTATATTTTTTATAACAATTTACAATCATTGTAATGTCATTGCAGATAGTAAATCATTTTAAGTTTTTTAAAAAGTAACAACTCACGACGTGTAGAATTAATTTTTTAGTAGCCGCATGTGGAGTATTTGCTGTTGTCTGCATTACATATTTGTTGTTGTCGTATTTGACGTTAACACAGAAACATTATTTTTTTTCTTTCATTCGACCCCATTGGGATTCAATTGCAACTTGCTGAATTGACGCTAATTAGACGAAAATTTTTTATTGCTAGGAAACGTTCGTATGTACGGCTATTTTCGTCATTGTTTGTTCATTAGTTGTTGCATTGTTTTAATAATTTACTTGTTTGAACATTTTTAAATATGTCTGACGCTAATTTATGCTTGCATTAATACTCATTATTTTCGTTTACAATAATTTAAAAAAAAATTAAATTTTTCGAAGACTTAAATACATATACATATACATATATTACGACGATACTCTAAAGATTGAAGCGATTAAGATATGCTAGTATAATTAACGATTTATCTCTTGTTCGTGGTCAGTTCGATACAAATTGTATGCAACAGGAGGTTCACATTAAATAAAACACAGAAATCTTCAATACAGTATGCTAAAAGTGTAATGGACAACTGTGACGTAGCCTCTAATACCAGCAAGAATGCATTCTCTATAGATAGGTCTATAATAGAGATCAGCAATGAGTATTCAAAAAGATGAGTAGAATCGAATCATACTCATAATTTCTGATATTTATACGCATTCATACTTATTTTAATATCATACTCATACTACTCAGGTTCAAAGTTTGAAGTACTCTAAATGTTGCTTCTGATACAGCATGGTCATCTTGAGCCTCAGCAAGCAGTTGATGCGACTCTCCAACAATTTTCTTCATCATTTTATGGCATGAAATTTTTAAATTTTGATGAATGATTCGAATCAATCGAATTTTTGTACTCACTCTTCATGGTATTGATGTGAATGATGTTTGGTTTCAAACACATCTCATGCCACAATCAATTTATTGCGTCGAACGTTTGATGGGCGTTTAATTAGCAGAAATGGTGATAGCAATTGGCCGCTATGAAGCGGCGATTTGACACTGTTGGAGCACCCTTAAAGAAAAGCGTTATTCCGATAAGCCAGAGTCAATTGAGCATTTGACTTCATACACTCGAAAACGTGCACGAAAATTGGTCCGATTGAATGAAGTGCTGTGAGGCCAGCCGCGGAACAATTGTACTTTACAACAACAAAATAAATTTGGCAAAATTTTAAACCGCTTTTGTTTCATTGCATTTTTAAGTTTAAACTTTTAAATTTTTCACCCATACATGGCAACTGTCAAGAGGTTGTGAGAAATCTGTACAAGTGTGAAGTTGAATTCCAGAATATTCCAACTCAGCTGGTTAAACGCTATAATTATTGAAGAACTGTAACTCTAATATTCTCCCATTAAGTAGATGTAGTGCGATTAAGAAAAAGCGTCATTGGGTAGTTGTTATACTTATCGCGATAAGTCTCCCTCCCTGGCCCGGACCAGTAATACTGTTTCGCTTGCTTTCGAACGAATAACTTTAAGGATTAAGAGAGGCGATCAGTGCCTCGTATTTGTAATGTTTGGAGAAATGAGGGCGATGTACAAAGAAAGAGTTCTTATCACAGCACAAGTATATTGAATTAAAATTCGCTACGACACTGCCGACTTTGATGTGGATGATGTCGCAGTCGTGGTAAGAAGAAAATTTGTTCCCTTATGTGCGACTTTCACAGGGAACCCTTACTATTTGCGTTGATATAGCGGGTGACTTTTTAGCTATTATCTTTTTGTCAACACTGGTTTAAACACCTCACGCAGCACGTTTCGTGTTTTGTTTCACTGTCAAACATCTTTAGTTTGGTCTATAATTTAACCATGAATCGTCTTACAAACGAAGAACGCTTGCAAATCATTGAATTTTCGAAGATCCACTTCTTTATCGAAAAATTGTGTTCAGCGACGAAGCTCACTTTTGGCTCAATGAATTCGTAAATAAGCAGAATTGTCGATTTTGGAGTGAAGATAAGCCAGAAGCATTGCAAAAGCTACCAATGCATGCAGAAAAAGTCACAGTTTGGTGCGGTTTATGCGCTGGTGGCATCATTGGACCGTACTTCTTCAAAGATGCTGCGATTCGTAACGTAACTGTGAATGGTGAGCGTTACCGTGAGATGATATCCAACTTTTTTTTGCTCAAAATGCATGAGCTTAACTTGCATGACATGTGGTTTCAACAAGACGTTGCCACATGCCACACAGCACACGTAACAATGGATTTATTGAGAGGCGAATTCGGTGAACATTTTATTTCACGTTCGGGACCGGTCAATTGGCCGCCTAGATCGTGCGATTTAACGCCTTTAGACTATTTTTTGTGGGGCTATGTTAAAGCTTATGCCTATACAGACAAGCCCGCTTCAATTGACGCATTGGAAGACAACATTGAAGCATTTATTCGTGAGATACCGGCCGAAATGTTGGAAAGAGTATGCCAAAATTGGACTAAGCGGATGGACCATTTGAGGCGCAGTCGCGGTCAACATTTGCATGAAATAATCTTCAAACATTAAATTATACGGACCGTACCATCGATTCAAATAAAGATTTCATGCATTTTTCTGAATTTTCTTTTTAAATTTTCCTATAGCTCTTAAAAAATCACGCCTTATAATATTCATGCTATAACCTGGCATACAGTAACATACAGGAGAATGTCAGGGCAAACGTGCTTCCCAGTAGGTGTAGGTCAGACTCGATTTTGATATTGGATGTACAGATTTTTGAAAAGAAGGAACTACATGTACAGTTTTAATTTTCGGACATACACAAGCTTGGGTGTAAAGTATTATATTACTATTACTGTCGCAACTACGAAGATGCCAATGAAGAGTACAGTGTAGAATACTTTATGTTCTGCACTCACTTTTAAGTTATTACCTAGTGCTAAAGGGATATACTTTCGATGGTCTCTCTGATTCGGCTTTGCAAAGAAAGCAAATTGATTTAACTTCTTTACTCTCAGAGTTTTTGCCAGAAATCTGCTGAGAGCAAGTCGCGAAGAAATATTTTTTTATATTTCGTTTTGATGTCTGGTTTAAACTGTGGCCTTGCGTCTAATAAGCCAACACACTACCTACTAAACTACGGCGACTTCTAGAACCAATCACATCATATGATTAAAACGCATTCCCATACAGTTGCTGTTTGTGAATGCATTTGTTTTTCATTGATTGTGATTTCTATCATTCAAAATATAAAGCACTTGGTTGTAGACAAGAAAATTATAGAAAATTTGCTTTAAGAAAAAAAGCATAAAATAAAACATTGTACACATAATACCAACTTTATTTTAAAGTTTTATAAACTTTATTTACTCACCTGCATGTATCGATCCAAAGCAAGCTCATTTGCACGTTGAACTTGCGATCTTAACTGAGGCTGTGGTGAGCCCAGAGGGCTTACAATTGTGGATGTTGAACCACCAATGCCCGTGTCATAGCCTTGGGTATTACTACAGTCGACATCTGAATGAAAAGAAAAGTATCAGAGAAATGAAAACAAAATTAAAAATACATAATAATTTACAAAATATATACATATGTTCAGTGGATCATAGTGAATTTGGTTTACTTGTGAATGAAAATAATTTCTGTTTTGAAAGACAATGTGGATTTCAACCAAACTGCAGTTGTCTTACTTCTGTTTTCAATATCATTGTAAACATGCGACGGAAACTCGATGCCGGCAACCTAAATTTTCTCATTCTAATGGATCATTTGAAGGCGTTCGATACAGTCAACCATAATATCCTATGCTACAAAATTGAAACACTTATTAACCTTTACGTATACATTCATTAAAATTCATTCATCATATTTAATGGGTCGAACGCAATCTGTACTTCTTCATGCGAGCGTTCAAACTCGTTGCGAGGATACCAGAGATCAGCAAAAAATCGTTTTTTTCGCTTCTCATAAGAACTCATGAAATTTTGAGTATGAGTGAGTCAACAATATTGAAATTCAAATGCTCTGATTCATTCGTACTCACTACAACATTAATTTATAAGTACAGGTTGCAGTAAGTATGAATACAACGTTAACATCGAACTCATGCCATGGGAAATATGTTTGACTCATACGCTTACTCTTTCAGATTCATAAATTCAGAAAAATATTTATAATACTCATAAATGATTCGAGTGATTCGAATCATTCACCGAAATTTACAGCCTTAGTTGTTGTTGCATTTACAAAAAAAAAAAAAAAGAGGAAAGAAAAAGACAAAGAAAGCAAGCAAAACAAACACAAAAGCTTCCAGTGATTATTGTAGTGTTCGTACGCGAATCATATTTATTTTGTGATTCGTGTAAATGTTGAGCAGAGGAGAGTCGAAATCAACAACATCATGCTATTGGTAAGTATGAGTACGGTGAGTACTTCAAACTTTGAATATGAGTAGTATGAGTAAGATATTAAAATAAGTATGAATGCAAATAAGTATCAGAAATTATGAGTATCATTCGAATCTACTCATCTTTTTGCATACTCATTGCTGATCTCTGGTTCCAACCACAGGTAAGAGATCTCGAACCAAATGAAATATGAAGAAATATTTCTTCGGCGACTGCCGCTCAGCCTTGAGAGTAAATAAAATTCCCATGAAAAATTTTCTCAACAATCTGGCGTTCGAAATCAACTTTAAACTGCTGAACCTGCTACTTTTAAATAAAATTAACACACACAACATAAGTGATATGAGACGCTACGTTAAGTCGTAATCCTTAATGAAGGCTTACACTGAACAATTAAGTATGTAAGTAAGGACTTTTACATACAATCCATCCTGGAAGCTGAAGTTGATCAAATTTTACCTTTTAAAAACGTTTAAAATATGAGCTCGTAGATTGCAAATGAAAGTAAAAAATAAATTTGTGTTTTGTTTTAATTGAATTTTTTTATTATTCGCATAATTCTGTGTGCCACTGTTCACAACTTGATGTAATCAACAACAATTGCGTTGTTTGATATTTCTCTTTACATTCTTTTGCGTCAGCAATAATAATTGTTCGACAGATCTTTGTAACGGAGATCTTCAAACCAAGATTATTCTTTTCAAACACACAGCGTCTTCACACAAGACTGACTGAACTTTTACTAATCTCTTTGCCTGGTTTGCCTTGCCTTTTATATGCCAACGTAAACAGTCTGATGAATGTTCTTGAAGGTGGATGCTTGTGGCCTTGCCTTATCGCGATCTCTATAAACGTAAACATCGTTGTTTCATTATTGTTGTTTGTGTATTTTGTTTACGTTTATTCTTGTAGTGTTAGTTGTTGCATTTTTGTTTACTTGTTTATTCCTTTTTCTATAATGGTGTTTGTTGGTATATTTTTGTTTACATGTTAATTATGTAAACAAGTTCATTGTTTTTGTTTTTAAAATTCAAAATAAGAAATAATAAAATCTCTCCATAAAAAAGAAAAAAATAACAAATTGTTTATAAAATTGTTTCATTACAATGAAGTAAGAAATATCGTTAAGAAAAATATCTTAAGAAGTGATATTTTAATGAACCTTCTAACACGTTTAGCAATTTACCACAGCCTTTGGAATATTAAAAGTAGTTTTCAAATACTCAAAACAGAGCATTGAAGTAAACTTGAGTTGCTTTTGACAATTCGCTTTAAGGTTGAAATCAAAGCCGCTCTACAAAAGCGGTGCAATAAGCAGTTGAAGTGTGTATGGAATGCCATTCAATCTGCATTCGAAATGGTTTGGATTTTTAAAAGTATTTTTTTGCCTCATTGCCATTTTATGCAAATTGCAATTTAAAATGTTTTTCTTTTGCCAATGGTTAGTTAAATGCGATTTTTATGTAAAGTTTAAATAGAAGTTATGGACATACATACATATGTATGTACGTATGTGCAAATAATATTTTGATTTCTGATGTATTTTACAGGGTACTACGATTTAACAAGTGCTTTATAATACAGCAATTACAGCAGTAATACGAGTAGTTGTAATTTCAATTGCCATAAATGCTACGATAAGTGCATATGTACATATCTAGTATTGTTAGAATTTATTTGTTGGTTGGTTGGTTGACCTTTTAATATTTGAATGATATTAGTTTAGTTTTGCATGAGTATGTACAATATGGCAAATGCAAATAGTTTATTCAGTCACACAAAGAACTGGGTGTGCTATTGCAATGCACTGTAATCTAGTTTTCTAATTAACTAAGTGTGGTGCATATACAGTCACAGAAAAAAGTTAACATACCAGAGATTAGCAATAAATCGTTTTTTTGCTACTCATAAGTACTCATGAAATTTTAAATATGAGTGAGTCAACAGTATTGAAATTCAACTATTCTGATTCATTAGTACTCACTACAATATTGATTTATAAATACAGGTTGCAATGAGTATGAGTATAACGTTGACATCAAACTCATAAATGATTCGAGTGTATGTACCAAAAATCAGCAATGAGTATTCAAAAAGATGAGTAGATTCGAATCATACTCATAAATTCTGATACATTCATACTTATTTTAATATTAGGCTCATAGTACTCATATTCAAAGTTTGAAATACTCATCATACTCATACTTAACAATACGCATCATGTTGTTGATTCATGACTCAACATTTACAAGAATCACAAAATAAGTATGATACGCGTACATACACTATAATACTCACTAGAAGGTTGTGTGTTTGCTTTGCTTCTTGTCTTTGTCTTTTTCTTTCTTCTTTTTCTGTAAATGCAACAACAACTAAGGCTGTAAATTTTGATGAATGATTCGAGTCATTTGAATCATTTATGAGAATTATAAGTATTTTTTTAGAATTATGAATCTGAATGAATTAAACATATTTCAAATTGTATTAGTTCGATGTCAATGTTGTTCGCATACGCATTGCAACCTGTACTTATAAATCAATGTTATAGTGAGTACGAATGAATCAGAGTAGTTGAATTTCAATATTGTTGACTCACTTATATTCAAAATTTCATGACTGCTATGAGTAGCGAAAAAACAATTCATTGCTGATCTCTGATGTATTATTTTTTCCGCTAATTTTTTTTATTCCTTTCCAATAATTTCTAAGTAATATATTTTTATAATATTCGTTTTTGCCTACAACTCCTTTTTCAATTTTATAAAAATCACCGGTATGTAAACTTTTTTCTTTGACTGTATATGGTATTTGTTTATTTGTGCAATTATTTTAATTGTTCTGCAATGTAATCTTTTGAAAAATGGTTGTAGTTTATATCGGAATGGAAAATGATTTATAAGACATATTAAATAATTAACGGATTAAAAGTGTTAAATACAAATTATTGTTA